>OZ024803.1:5933163-7213163 GCA_964017045.1 Omphiscola glabra | reverse complement strand
CTTGATAGCGAGAAAACCGTTTGCGGGCCACTTTCATAGCGAGAAGACCGTTTGCGGGCCACTTTAATAGCGAGAGGACCATTTGCGGGCCACTTTGATAGCGAGAAAACCGTCTGCGGGCCACTTTGATAGCGAGAAAACCGGTTGCGGCCACTTTAATAGCGAGAAAACAGTTTGCGGGCCACTTTGATAGTGAGAAAACCGTTTGCGGCCCACCTTGATAGCGAAAAAATCGATTGCGGGCCATTTTGATAGCGAAAAAACCGTTCGCGGGTCGGGCCGCATGTCTTGATAACTTTAAAAAAAATATATTAAAAAAAACAAACGTCCACTGTATGCTGTATAGAAATGTTTATCTTGTCTTATGAAATACTAAAATAGCAAAATAGAATAAATCTACGTAATCGAATGTGACGTCATTTGATCCTTTCTCCCCCATCGTCTGTTTAAAATCGATTTCTTGGGCTATTGAATGAAGAAAGAATAAGTTTATTTTTTTTATAAATAAGTCGTCCGTTTGCCGCAAGATTTGACGTGGCGGGTCGCCTGCGGGCCGCGGGTCGGCCACCCCTACTCTAACAGAATAAATAAGAGAAGGAATGGCGGTATTGGAGGAATGAAATTTGATCAAATGTGTTGTCATTGGCAACGAATCTATGCGCCAAGTTTCAACTTAATAGAATGGCGGGAAGTGAGTCGATTATAGTCCTCCGAAGATTTCGCCACCAACACAGAAAGACGGAAACGCACGAACAACAGCGACGTTAATATAAAATGATTTAAAACAGCAAGAAGTCAGCAAACGATAAGGTAGAGATCTGATAACAGGATAAACACTTCAGCGTGAATGCGTGTGTGTCGAGGATGGGAATAATTTTGTAAATGAATTCAATGGCTTTTACTGTCGTTTTGATGGTCTTGATTTTGGAAATGTCCTAATGACATGATGACATGATGGCATAATGACATGATGGCTGATGGCATAATGACATGATGGCTGATGGCATAATGACATGATAAATTCATTGAGCGACATCAGTGTTACACGGGATGATTGTTCCATTATCGTTCACTGAAAAGGATGCGATGTCGTTATTTAAACAAGTCACCATAGCCAGGGCCTCGGGGCTTGACACATTAAATGGACGACTTGTTAAACTCTGCTCAGGACAGATCTCCTACATCTTTTTTTTTTGGTTACATATATAATAAATCTTATGAAACACATAGCCTACCTTACCCAATGTATGGATAACCTCAGAAATTATAAAAGTTTAAAAGAAAAGTAAAGTCACTAGCAATAACGACTTACGTTCTGCCGCACTTACCTCTATTGTAATGAAATGTTTAGAGAACTTACACAGCAAAAACTTGACATCCCCCCCCCCCCCAAACCAATTGGTTTATAAATCTGCCAGAAGTATCAATGACGCCATCTTACCATTATTGGAAAGAATTTGTCATCACCTAGACAGCCCTTAAAATATGCCCGAGTGCTTTTCCGAAATTTCTCATCATCATTCAACGCGATCCGACCACACATTATGATAAAAAAATCTGTCTTCGCAAGGTTTAAATTCAAATGTTCAAGCGTGGTAACTGAACTTTTTTTAACAAATCCCCCACAATGTGTCAATGCGCATGACCGAAGCTAGAGAAGTAAGTACCGGAGCACCACAAGGTTGCGTTCTCTCCCTTGCCAAGGATTATACAATATATACCAGTGAAATCCAGATCTCAAGCGATACCGTTCCGATCATTACATTTGCGGCTGATACCACCATCGCCGGCTTAATATTTGAAGGGGAGAGCTTGTTCCGCAACCAAGTTACAAGGTTTATCAATTGGTGCAATGAAAATTTTCTTCAGCTGAATGTCTCAAGAACAAACGAAATGGTTGTCAATTTCCATAGGGGGGATCACCCATTGCAGATCTCACAATAAAATATCACATATATAATAAGCAAGTAGAGGCATATAAGTACCTAGGTCTCATATAGAGCAAGTAGAGACATATAAGTACCTAGGTCCCATATAGAGCAAGTAGAGACATATAAGTACCTAGGTCCCATATAGAGCAAGTAGAGACATATAAGTACCTAGGTCACATATAGAGCAAGTATAGAGACATATAAGTACCTAGGTCCCATATAGAGCAAGTAGAGACATATAAGTACCTAGGTCACATATAGAGCAAGTATAGAGACATATAAGTACCTAGGTCCCATATAGAGCAAGTAGAGACATATAAGTACCTAGGTCATATATAGAGCAAGTATAGAGACATACAAGTACCTAGGTCCCATATAGAGCAAGTAGAGACATATAAGTACCTAGGTCACATATAGAGCAAGTATAGAGACATACAAGTACCTAGGTCACATATAGAGCAAGTATAGAGACATACAAGTACCTAGGTCACATATAGAGCAAGTAGAGACATAAGTACCTAGGTGTCATAAAAAGTAAACTAACTTGTATATAAACACCCAAAATCTGTATAAAAAAAGTCAACCAAAGACTTTTCTAACTTTAAAAAGTTGTACAATTTCGGCGTAAACAAACAACTAATTAACATATTCTACATCGCAACAATTGAAAGCCTTTAGAAAAAAGTGACCTTCAATCTAACCTGCTGGTGTGGGAATTCATCGTCTGACATCGAACACCGACAAAATAGACTTATCAAGAAAGCAAGTAATATCAAACAAAACTAACCGCCCTTCACTTGGAGAACTATTTGAAGGAAAATGCTGTCGTAAAAAGAAACAAATTTTGGACGATGCATCCCACCCTCTTGAGCACAGATACCTAAGATCAGTTCGATCAGGGCGAATTCTTTCTCTTAAAAGTTATTTCGTTCCCAAGAAGTTACCAGCATGCTCTCTAACCCCCCCCCCCTTTTAGCGGTTACCAAATCTAAATGATTTCTAATTAAGTCATTATTTTCTCTTAAGGAGTACACTGATGGCTGATTTCTACGCTATAGAAATACTTAAGAGATCTTGTGTTTAAATTGTTATAACTGTAAACTATTGTCTTGGTTAAAATAAATGTATTTATATGTATGTTCTGAAGTAAGTTAAAGATTAATAAAGGACCAATTAAATGCTAAGAACTTCACAAAGGACCCAAGTGAATGAGACAAATGTGAAGTTCTCCATTCATCAATTAATGAGACGTTGACAACTTATGAGAGACTGCCATCCAAGGCGACACTGACCACCAATAAGATATGGACGAATGAGAGATCGCCATCAGGGAAAGACTGATCATTAATGAGACATGGACAAATGAGAGGTTGCCATCAGGGAAAGACTGATCATTAATGAGACATGGACAGATGAGAGACTGCCCTCAGGGAAAGACTGATCATTAATGAGACATGGACAAATGAGAGGTTGCCATCAGGGAGAGAGGGTTAAATGTGATATTCGGGAATGGACGCTTCAGGAATGAGCAATGACAAAAGAAAATGCATACGATTAAGACCGAGCAACACCAGCAGATAAAATATTTCATTTTACATTTTAGTCTCATTCAATGACCACCGTATATCAAAGCCTTACAAATTATTATCATAAAAAGGCAAGTTTGAAAGGACTTACTGTTGATCCAGAAGAACTGTGGTGACCACATCCCTAGGGCGTTGAACCACATATCGTCAAATTTTGTGTCCGCCATTGAAGCGAGGCAGCTCATGAGCAGTGGACGGGACTGGAGTCGACCATTGGGATTCTTTGAGAGATTGATAAACACACGAAAAATGTGGCCGTCAAATAAATGTGACATTTACTTTATTGTAATCTATTTATAGGAAACACAACAATGCAACAATTTTTAAAAAATAAAAAAAAAAACTATTTTTTGCTTCGAATGGGGTCTGATTGTATCAACTTTAAGATGTCTTCAAATTTTCATCTTGAGAAACGTTCCCCCCCCCTTCAATTAATTAGGATTTTATTTATTTTCATCGCCTGTTAATAAGAGATTTATTTGTATGACATTGGTCAACAGGGCAATCACTGAGCATAGATCAATAAAACATAGCTAAAAAACAGAATTCAATTTTAATAATAAAATATTGACACTGTTTGAGTTTTTGAAAAATCGCCCCCCCCCACACACCACCCCACCAATGGATCTTGTTCAAACAAGATTTAAATTATTTTATGACCATCATCTGCCTCAAAGTCATTTTTTCCAATCAAAATCACTTCGCCTTTATTTTAAACCAATAACTTAATAAGAGACCTTTCACAGGCGCTGCCCAGATACATGACCTTATATCTCTTCCACTGCCATAAATGGGATGAAATATAATATCTTCCACTACTATAAATGGGACACAATATATCTTCCACTATTATAGAAGGGACACAATATCTCTTCCACTACCATAATTGGGACACACTTTCTCTTCCACTACCAAATTAATGACAAATTATGTCTTCCACTACCATATATGGGGCACAATGTCTCTTGCACTGCCATATATGGGACACAGTATATCTCCCAAAAGGGGGGTGGGAAACAAAAACTGTCCCCTGGGCAAAGACTGGATATAAACTCTCTTTTCCCAGTAATCACACATATTTTAATTGAATATTAGGATTTTGGCACCATTAAGGTGACATCCGGGCAAGGTGCCCTCATGACCCCCTCTAGCATGACAATGTCTCCCACTAACCAGATACATCACTCAACTTCTCTCCCACTAACCAGATACATCACTCAACTTCTCTCACACTAACCAGATACATCACTCAACTTCTCTCACACTAACCAGATACATCACTCAACTTCTCTCACACTAACCAGATACATCACTCAACTTCTCTCACACTAACCAGATACATCACTCAACTTCTCTCACACTAACCAGATACATCACTCAACTTCTCTCACACTAACCGGATACATCACTCAACTTCTCTCACACTAACCAGATACATCACTCAACTTCTCTCACACTAACCAGATACATCACTCAACTTCTCTCACACTAACCAGATACAATGATCCCCATTTCATTGCGACTTATCATTTTAAGAGACACCATATCTCCCACACTATGCGGTTAGAGGTCCTTATTTCACCACCACTTATCTCTCCCACTCGGCACACACGCAGACCCTCTCGAACTTACCATATACAGAGACCCCCCGGCTCTCTCACAAGCCGCCTGCGCCGTGGACCAGTCGTAGGCCGTTCTCACGGGGACCAAACACTTGCCATCTTTCGGGAGGTTGATGCTACGCTCGTGTGAGCACCGGTCACCCACTGAAACAGAGACACAAATTCAGGTTCCTAATGAATATGAAAGCAACGTTGGACATGCAAGAGGGTGTGCACCGATGGTGTGGCGAGACACAGTGGCGTAGCGAGGGGGGGGGGCAAGGGGGGCATCATGCCCCGGGCGCTACTCACAAAGGGGCGCCAAATGGTATATTTTACATATAATATTGTATGGTTTTCGAATGGGGGGGCGCTAAAAAGGTATTGTGCCCCGGGCGCGAGTTACACTCGCTACGCCACTGGCGAGACAAGGCACGCGACCTGAGCGCCACCTGGCCTGACGGAAGATGCAAAACCGTCAAGCTGGACAACAATTTTTTAAAAATAAGTTTTAAAATAAATATCGTTACTGATAGGAACGTGTTTTTTAACCCTTTGCCGCGGGCGTCATAAGTCTTCGGTTCGCCGCTCTTTACATGATATATGTTCAATTTATAAACACGTGAGCCGTGAACGCTTAAATATTATTATTTTCTATAAAGGTCATAGGTCACGCCATTAAACAGATGCCGTTAAAAATTAGATTGAAAACCCCGCCTGCTATAAAAATATAAAGGGAGATAATCGTATTTTTGTCGTCGGCTCTTTGCAATTGCTGAAGGCTTAACGACACACACAAGAGAATAAATTCATTAAATGTAACAAAATAAAGGATTAGTAACTTTTTAGCAACAGGGTGTAGGGTATGGGGGAACTACGCCTTAAATTCATTTTTAAATAATCCAAATTTTACAGCACAATACCTTTTATATTTATTAATTTCCATGTACAATTTTAATTAAAATTTTAGTCCGTTTAAACAAGCATGAAACTTTATATTAGATTCCGCTGGCGGGCAACGGTACCTAAGCATTCTTCGGCAGTGTGTGTTTACAACTGACTCCGCCTTATTTGATTACATATTTAAAATCTGTATTGAAATATTTACAATATATATTTTCAAAAGCACACGCACCTTCGGAGAGGCCTGTCAGCTTTACACATTAACCAGAGTCGATCATTATGATTAATTCAATTATTTGATCAGATCTCTGCCGCCTGTCACATTTGTAACCACCACGTACACTAGAAAACGAAGCTCGCAGCTCACCGTGAAGAGCTGTACTCTCCAAGTGGACATTAGTTCAATTCAAAGAGAAACTAGGCTCTCAATCAATCACTCATAAACTAGGCTCTCAATCAATCACTCATAAACTAGGCTCTCAATCAGTCACTCATAAACTAGGCTCTCAATCAATCACTCAGAAACTAGGCTATATCAAATAATCACTCAGAAACTAGGCTATATCAAATAATCACTCAGAAACTAGATTATCAATCAATCACTCATAAACTAGGCTCTCAATCAATCACTCAGAAACTAGATTATCAATCAATCACTCATAAACTAGGCTCTCAATCAATCACTCAGAAACTAGATTATCAATCAATCACTCATAAACTAGGCTCTCAATCAATCACTCAGAAACTAGATTATCAATCAATCACTCATAAACTAGGCTCTCAATCAATCACTCAGAAACTAGATTATCAATCAATCAATCACTCATAAACTAGGCTCTCAATCAATCACTTAGGAAACTACCCTCTCAGTCAATCACTCATCATTCACTGTGTCATGGTGTGCACAAAGGTCAGTTTTGACAAAGACTTTTGATAAAATAATGATTTATGGAAGTTTAAATAAATCCTTCTCTTGAATTTACTCATGTAACTTAACGCGTTGTCTTTTCTTGCGTGTTTCCTTTTTTTCATTAACAAAAAAATACAACGTTTATTTAATCGCAAGCTTATAGCACTGCTTGTGACTTTCTGTGCTAGCACTGCTTGTGCCATTTTTGTGCTAGCATTGATTGTGACTTTCTGTGCTAGCATTGATTGTGACTTTCTGTGCTAGCATTGCTTGTTAATTTCTGTGCTAGCATTGATTGTGACTTTCTGTGCTAGAATTGCTTGTTAATTTCTGTGCTAGCATTGATTGTGACTTTCTGTGCTAGCATTGATTGTGACTTTCTGTGCTAGCATTGATTGTAACTTTTTGTGCTAACATTGATTGTGACTTTCTGTGCTAGTACTACTTGTGACTTTCTGTGCTAGCATTGATTGTGACTTTCTGTGCTAGCATTGATTGTGACTTTCTGTGCTAGCATTGATTGTGACTTTCTGTGCTAGCATTGATTGTGACTTTCTGTGCTAGCATTGATTGTAACTTTTTGTGCTAACATTGATTGTGACTTTCTGTGCTAGTACTACTTGTGACTTTCTGTGCTAACATTGCTGAAATAGCTTTCAAAATAATAACAATTCAATAAATTTTCGATAGTCTAAAAAACATTATCTTAAAATGGGTACAAAACTTAGAATCTATTCCAAAACGGAACTACTCCAAGAAGGCCCTACGTCCAGAAGGTCCTACACTTCAAGAAGGCCCTACTCTAAGAAGTTCCTACTCTAAGAAGGCCCCACTCTAAGAAGTCCTCTTCTTTACTTAACAAACTTTAACATATTCCTGTCGTTATGGTTTCACCAGAAACATAATAAAAAAAAAAAAGAACGGGGGCGCTGGGAACAGAATACAACTGAAAACTAAGACACCCGCTAATATTTCATAGCCTATTTGTGATGAAAAATAGAATAAAAGTAAGGCAAATTTAAGTCTTAACAAAATAACATTATTTATATCCTTTCGGATTCTAGCCTGCCTATGAGAGGAGACAGAGTCCCCAACTGCTTTAAAAATACTCGAGTTCGAAGACTTAACTTCTTAGAATAGTTCTTTGTTGACAAAAATCACAGAAACTTTTCTGATCAATGACAGTTTGAATATTATAAATGTCCTTTGAAACGCGATGGGGCCAAACGATGGAGTCGGAAACGTTATCCTTAAATCGGGGTAGATTGGTCATTTGCTTGAGATGCTTTGAGACTACGTCAGAGTTCAGTAGGTACTTGGGTGGTCATCCTTCGGTCCATTCTATTACAAGTTTTAAAAATTAAAACATTTTACACACAGTCAAACCAGTACTCACCCAACTCTTCAGGCTGACCGCTGACAGTGGCCAGAAGTAAGCAGACGACAACTCCAATTTCACAGAGTTGGCCCATCTCAGATGACCACATTAACCACAAATCCTTAATGAAATACTCTCACGGCCAAAGTAAATGGAAGTTTTGACTTTAGTCCCTTTGAAAACGTATACAAATCTAAATAAAAAACGTATACAAATCTAAATAACAAAAGTTCTCTATATGTTGGCTAAAAAATATTTAAAAAAAACATTAATAGGCCTTAGAAAAACTAAAAAAAACAAATTTATATTCAATTGCAATTATCGAAACAAAATTATCTTGATATTAGGCGTATTTTCAAATCCATGCGAGAGAAACACACGAGAGTCCAATCAAACTTGAAGGCTAAATATATCGTACATATTTTAAGTACATAATATGTTAAACGTTTTTTCATTTTTTTTTTTCATTTTAGTAGCGCTTCGACTGGCTTAGATGGCTAATAATTTCAAAAGTTTTGTTTTGTTTTGTAAATGTAAATGAATATTGCATTGACAATTCTGATTTATACGAAAAGATTTTAAATTAAAATATAGAATTCAATTTAAAAATGAAATGTTGAAAAAATACGTTTGGGAACAGGTGAATTGTTAAATAGTTATGTCAAAATCCTCTCTTGGTAACAAAGATGTAGCATTTATCATAAAAAGGGAATTTCTCAAGTTTAAAAAGAAAATTATGAGTATTAAAACTGAAGGGTCAATGCACTTCTGAAACTGTAAACAAAGAATCACAACAGCAACAACGAACTTGAGTTTAAATGATTACTATCATTAAATAATACCACAGCAAAGAACCATCACTCTATCTCGTTTCAAATGAACGGCCGAAGTCTGCTCCCGGTGTCCCACAGGGAGACAAATTTAGCTGCGCATGCGTAAGTCATACCATTTCCCTTTGGTGGCGGTAACCTGCAACGTGTAGAGATGCAAATAGACCGATTCGTGACGACCGAATCACCAGTGCGCAAATGGGAGGCTGTTGTACAAAAAAGAAAAAGCGTTCTTTTTTCTATAGGTGTGTTGCAAGAAAGTTAAAGCAAACGCTACGTTGGTACATCTTTGAATAGTGCAATGGTAAAATTTGATACACGTTCTTCAGAGGCTAAGGGATGGTGTGGAATTCGGTAAATATAAAGAAGAGTACAGAAGGGGGGAAAAAATGCGTCCGTTAATGGAATCTGTCAACAAAACAAGAAATTTCGGCGCTAAAATGTTTTTAAAATAATATATAAATAAGAAAGAAAACATCTACTGTATACTAGATATAGCCCGCCAAACATTGGCGACATCAATGCGTGAACTTGCCATTATTGCCATCTACTAAAGTTACTTGAATAAACATGAACTCAAGTAACCCACATTTAAGAATCACAATTTTTGCTACACCCTTTCCCCAATGATACGTCACTGCACACTTTTTATGTCACGCACATGAACTATATTTAATATTGTGATGTCCCAACCACTTTTAAACCGATTTTTTTTACACCATACTTAAATTGAGACGATTTCATTTTCCGAAAAGTCAGGCCTCATGCTCGAGGGGGCCCTAATGCGTCTAGGAGGACTCACGCCTCTAGTCAGGCCTCATGCTCGAGGGGGCCCTAATACCTCTAGCGGGCATCACGCCTCTAGGGAGCCTCACACCTCTAGAGCGTCTCACACTTCTAGGGGCATTATGCTGCCAATATTATTAGTGGATATTGAAATATTTTACTGGCAATATATTTTGCTTTCAAAATGAAAGCGGCAAGACCGTTTCTCAAGTTGTTCGTTCTCACATCATTTCTTTTTCTTTTTTACTAGCTTTAGAAAAAGGGATTGGGGGAGGAGTCAATCAAATAATCTTACAAGAGGCACCAAAGTTCATTCTTCTGCAATTTAAGTGAATACCAATAATAATAATATCTTTGCAACAAATAATCTCAAATTCTCAGTAGTTCCGAGCCGTACCATCATTAAGGGTTGTAGCTCAAGTGGTAGAGCGCTCGCTTAGCATGTGAGAGGTACAGGGATCGATACCCTGCTGCTCCATATTTCTTTTGGCACGAGGGGGGACGAAAACTTTTTGGACTACTTTAGTAGTTACAGCCGTCGTTAATATAGCCTTAAAATTGAGTAATCCATATTATCATTTAATATGCTATCAACTTCAATCTTTTTTTAGAAATCCTCAGTGGCGTAGCGAGGGTAAGTGCCACCCGAGGCAAAGTACGCGTTTTTGCCGCCCATGTCCACGAAAAAACTCCGCAGTTTGCTGAAAATGCTGAAAAGTAGCGCCCAGGGTGGAATGCACCTCAGCACCACGCTACATACGACACTGGATCAACTTCTCTGTAAATTATGTGTTAAAAATATTTTTTTTAAAATTGATAATTCCAGACACTTCTTCAGAAACCGAAATTAAAATTCAAACCCACGGGCGTATCCACGGAGATCCCCAGGACGAATCTCATCCTAATCATCTAAATTCAAGCACATACGATTTTGCCTGGTCAAAGCAACTTCGTTTAGATTTTGATTCATACAGGTACCTATTTCATATTTGCTTTATGTTATGTTCTTAAACATTCAGCAGCCTAGCAGTGCTGTAGTGTGGTGGCATAGTATGGGAGTATAGACCAGAATACATTGTCATCATCATCAGTGGCCCTACAGCCCATGTAGGGCCCTAGGATGTTTCATCACATCCTTCCATACGTATAGATCCATGGCTTTCCGCCTCCATGCGCGAACCCCCAACTGGTGTAAATCCTTCTCTACATCGTCGATCCAGCTCAGTCTTGGACGACCGGTGAGTCGTCTGCCCCAAGGCTTCTGCGTGTATATAAGTTTTACTGCTGTATTATATGACATCATTTCAATATGTCCCGCCCAGCGCAGTCTGCCTTTTTTTTTTTGCGACAATAGGTGGGCCTTTGTACAATTGGTATAGCTTCTGGTTTGTAAGGATTCTCCAGACATCATTGTCTATCACTAGGCCATATTTCCGGAGGACTTTCCTCTCCATTGTATTGAGCAGGTTCTCTGCTTTTCTGCTAAGGGACAAAGTCTCACTAGCGTAAGTTACTACTAGTGTAATTATTTTGGTGTATATTGTCTTCTTTGTTCCCCTTGAGAGATTTAGCTTCCCAGTAGCTTCCCAGTAGCTTTTATCAGAATACATTCTGCTGTCTGTAAAAAGAATATGCGAATACATTCTGCTCCTTTCGGCTTTGGTTTGAAAGTCTTAATGGGGTTTATAACCAGCTAAGAATCAGAAGGAGACCACTGCTCCTTGGTTCCCAATAAGCTTCTACTCATTCCTTCATGAAATTTTAACCGAAGGCATTTGTTTTTTTTTTTTTAACTTTCTACATGAAAGACATTGGACACAACGCTTAATTCAGACACCACCCAGTGGCACGTCACACCCCAACTTATTCTCACACGTTTTCTCACCTGTAAATCAACACGAACTCCTCAACACAACCAACTCACTTCTCACCATACCCGCCCACTTCTCCACACACACCGCCCACTCCTCACCATTTCCACCCACTTTTCAACACACGCAACTCACATCACACGATAACCACCCTCTTGTCAACACACACACTCAACTTCTTACCATACCCAGCCACTTCTCGGCACACACAACGCACTTCTCAACACACACAAACCACTTCTTAACACACAAAACACACATTTCAACACACAATGTGCTCAAAAGCACACCCAAACTCACGGTTTTCATGTCTTGACCATCCCATGCTCCAATTCTTTCATTTGTATTCTAGGTCTCGCCTCTTCCTTTTCGTTAACTAAATAAAGTCGAGCTCATTATACAGCCAGGCTACTTGTATGGTAAATATTGGCGTCCGCATAGCAGCATGTGCTGATTACGCCATTCCCAACAACATCCTATTGCAATTTGTACTTTCAATTTCAAATACGGAACTTCGTCATTTTCCTCTAGGATATAATCTTGTTCGAGTTTTACATGTTGAGTCTTATTTGGAGTTGTGGATATAAGAGTCCATCACTTTTTTGAAAGCAGTTTAAATTGGTTCTTCAAAACAAAGAACCCACATAGTAATATTGAGATTTATGAAATGCTTAGAGGTGAAGACGTCCCTACTCACCAAATTAAATTTGATGCTGTCCGCCACGACGTGGAACATATTTTAAAGTTGCATCGTTAATTTATTAAGTCAAAATAAAATTGTTTGTATCATTCTATGACATATTTTAAAAAAAAATGGTAGGCCCCTATGCATAATTTTTATCCATTGAGTAAATAAAAAAAAAATAAAAAAAAAAGTTTTCATTGAGTTACCTATTTTTCTTGAACTTGTTATAATTAAAACTAATTTCCACTTTATGGTAAATTTGTATCGAACTTTCTGGTGAAAGGTGATAAATATTATAGGCCATTCTTTAATTCGTACGGCCCTGGACACAAATTCCGATTTGGTTCCTTCACACTCAAGCCGAGAACCACCGACCATGCAGTGACCTCATTCACTTAACAATCAGGATGATGCTGTTAAAACAGGAGTGACGTCGCGATGGGGGGGGGGGGGGGTGGGGGGGGGGTGGCTTCGCCAATTTTGCTCAAACCTGCCCGCGAATACGCACCCTCCCCCCCCCCCCCCCCCCCCCCCGTTTGGTCAGGGTTTTGGCGTTTATTTGAGAATTAAATTGAAACTCCGGGTAGCGTCACAGGGTGTGGACACACATGTACGTCTCACATACCAAGCAGGCTTTCCGTTCGTTAGCTTACCTGGTCCTCGTGACTCCGCCGTGTGTGTTCTGGCCTGGTGATTCAATTCAACACTTTTGTTTTTTTTGTACATCGTCATTATCGGGTGGTAATTGGGGTAGAATAGTTTCGTCCTGGGTTTTAATCGTTGAATGTTTTTTCTTACAAGAAACATTTATAATTCTAGTTCATGTTTAGTTTTAGCCTATGAAAATCTGGCAACATTTGGATTGGACAACACTTGCCAGTGTGCAATTGATTATCGAAAGACAAATCATAATAATTTCTGCAAAAGAGTTTCCATAAAATATTTTTTTTTCCTGGGAATTAAACATATCCGCTAATAAGCTACAAACATACATCATTCTAAGTATACAGGCTCTGTCGTATGCATTGCATTTATCATCGTACAAAAAACATGATAAATCTACTGATAAGACTAAACCGATGACCAATGGCTGAAGGGTTACTAAAGGGCCATTTGCTCGATTTTGGACACCATCATAAATTTGTAACACAAATTAGACACTATTATCATAAATCGTCACAAACCCGATACTGGAGGTCGTTGTTGGATTGCCCATTAAAGATTGAAGTGTGATAGAAAGAAAAAAAAACTTTTTATAAACAATTATTTAATGTAAAAATATAGAGATAGAAATAAGTTTCAAGTGTATGCATTTTATACATATTAAAAGATAACACGGATTTATAAAATCACCTCATAAATACATGTGTACAAATAATGTGTTATCAATGTTAGCCTGTATAACACTAGTAGAACTAAACAAAGGACACTGATTTAAAATCATGTATTTTTCTGGAACATTATCAACATTTTTTTATGGTAATTCCTCTAATACACTCCAGTTTAAAATATTTATTCAAAATGCCATCAACAACATATTTTTTTGTTTTAAAGATATATTTATACAACTTAAACAAGGTGAGATGAACAGCTTTGCGCAGACGGCTTGCAGTGTTCACGCAATGATATTTATAGAAAGGCTCCGTTATAGAAAACGAGGCGGTGATCAAAAGGTAAACAAACATGACGTGCGTAAATGTATTGTTTTCTTTAGCGCTACGTGGCAAGACAACCAAGTGGCCAGGACCTCTTTGCAATGCAATTCAGGTTCTTTACTAAAAAAAACAACAACAAAAACAATTCATCAAGTGAGAATTTCAATCAACAAAATCAGTATCTATTATACAATATTTTTGTTGTCATCTAGGTTATATTAGAGTTGAAGTTTAATTTATATTAGATGTGAAATTAATTTATATATTTGTGTATATAAGAAATAAACTTTTACTTTAGCTGTAAAGATAAGCAACTGTCTTAAGTCTGGAAAAAAAAACTTTGACATGAAAATTCCCCCAAGTTGATTTAGGATTCTAGTGACATCGCCGAAAATGAAGGCTATTAGAACGAACAATTGAAATAAGAACAACACATTGAACAACAAATTTAACAACACATTGAACAACAAATTTAACAACAAATTTAACAACACATTGAACAACAAATTTAACAACACATTGAACAACAAATTTAACAACACATTGAACAACACATTTAGCAACATATTGAACAACAAATTTAACAACACATTGAACAACAACTTGAACAACAAATTTAATAGACCCATTATTCAAACAGGGAAATATCAAAATTCAAACCTCGTAAAAAGGTTTTCCCAACATTTCAGATGTCTTGGTCTTGGTTTAAAATTTGCTAAAATTGTTCCACGCTGATCGACGAGCAAAGAATTACCGCTTACAACATGTCAATATAATAATTTTCAAGTCAAAAGAGATGTTATAAAATATGCCATGCTATGTCATGATACGTCAGTTTATGTCGTGATATACCATAGAATGCAATGATCTGTCATGATATGTGATGATATGCCTTGATGTGCCATGATATGCCATGATGTCATGATATGTCATGATATGATATGATTTGCCATGATGTCATGATATGTCATGATATGATATGATTTGCCATGAAGTGCCATGATGTTATGATATCACATGATTTGCCATGATGTGCCATGATATGCCATTATATGTCATGATATGACATGACTTGCCATGATGTGCAATGATATTCACCTCCTCTCCAAAATAAAACCAAGGGAACATTAACAGTGTAACACAAAGACCTGATTCCTCTATAACCTTACTCAGGGATTCACAGAAACCAGCCTGCCACATCCGGTGGGTCAATAGGTAAGTTATGCTAATGACGTTTATTCATGTACATTCGCTGTGCGTGCAGTCATTGACAACAAGTCAGGGTGTCATGCAACAATTCAACCGGATCGGGATAAGGAGAATGTCATGTGTTCGAAATGAGTAACAATTAAACAACCACTAAAAAAATTCGTAGAAATCCTTTATAAAATATATTATTCATCAATTGATTTGGGGGGGGGGGGTGAAAATTTGACATACATTTAAGTAACGAACTTTATAAGAAACCCAATTAGCACCCCCCCCCCAAGGCTCAGAACGACACACTTTTCACGCCCCTGAACTATATTGAGAGTCTAATGACTCACCCGCTTTTACACCGTAGATGTTTTTCACTAACTATTTCATTTCAGAATTAAACAACTCCTAAAAACAAAGTTTTTCAAATAAATCCTTTATGCATCATAATATCGAGCAGTGGCGTAGCGAGGGGGGCAAGGGGGGCATCATGCCCAGGGCGCTACTCACAAAGGGGCGCCAAATGTTATATTTTACATATAATATTGTATGGTTTTCGAATAGGGGGGGGGCGCTAAAAAGATATTGTGCCCCGGGCGCGAGTTAAGCTCGCTACGCCACTGATATCGAGCAATGGATTGGGGGTTGCGGTTAAAAAATTAGACAAAACATGCATACAAGTAACGCACTTTGTAAGAATTACAATTAGTGCTCCACCACAATGCTCGCAACCACACATTTTTTTCTCTATCCCTGAACTATATTAATATTCTAAAGTCCCACCCGCTTGTACACAGCAGATTTATTTCACCAACAATTTCAGGAAGACAAAAGAAAATATGGGTGACGCACCAAACGTACTTGAGAAGGTTTTTGTAAAATAATCTCATTTAGCGCAGTTGTCGGAAAATTTTGGGGGCTGGTGTTGAAAATTTGAAAGCATGTGTTGTCGTCGGCATCGAGTCTAAGTCAGTGGCGTAGCGAGCTTAACTCGCGCCCGGGGCACAATACCTTTTTAGCACACCCCCAATACCTTTTTAGCGCCCCCAATACCTTTTTAGCGCCCCCCCATTCGAAAACCATACAATATTATAGTAAAATATACCATTTTTCGCCCCTTTGTGAGTAGCGCCCGGGGCATGATGCCCCCCTTGCCCCCCCTCACTACGCCACTGGTCTAAGTGTCAAGTTTCAGCTCGAAAGGTTGACGGTTAGTGGGTCAATTAGCCGCCAGAAGATTTCGCCAGCCGCCCGGCCAGCCACCGACGAACAAAGGCGAAGTTAATATACAGGATTAAAAACAAAACACCTTGCCGTCACAACAGAATCCATTGAATTAAACCTTCTCAATATTGTATTCTTAATAAGATAAGATAAGATAAGATTCTTTTATTGATCCAAACAAATGGAAATGTTTTTTTTTAAATTGTGTTTTACATTTTCAGCACATAAATCAAACAATTTGAACACAAGGCATGTGTATTAAATTATTTCACTAGGAATAGTGCAAAAACAGCCATTCAGTGAATCCTCTGAGCCATATTAGGTCTCATTAAGATTTATGACTTCAGGGGGAGCATGCTGGTAAAAAAAATATGAAGTGTGATTCACAACACTAATGGGAGAAGGTTTCGGGGGTGGGGGCTGGCAGGGACAGAGGAGACATTTTTGTGACGCCATCCACTTCTCGAAAAGAGAAAAAATGTGGAGAGGTGAGTGGAAAGGACCGATAATTGAAAAAAAACCAACACAAAAAAAAAAACCACATGAAATTCTTTATTTAACGCACTTTGGAAACAAACATCTTGGTCAGATCCCCGACTACGATATATAATACATATTTATTACATATAGAAATAAACATACTATGTTTTTGGAGAGATTGTAATCGCGCCCTCCAAAAGAGCTCGGGATAACAGATCTTCGATCAGTATCGATACTGTGTGCTTTAATCCACGGAGCAGGTGAACAAACGGGGGGTGATTAATAGTTATTTAAAAGCTAAGCCCAGGACACACTAGGGTTGGTTATCTTTCCTGTCTCCACAAATTGCTATTTCAAGCTTCGGGTTTTGAAGTTTGCGCATGTGCAAAAGGAACCAAAAAACATATTTCCTACTTCTACGCAATAATTACATATTACAAATAGATCCACTGATTTACCAGCCCGCATTTCATTTAGCACTTTACAGAAGGAGGGCGACACGGTCGTCACAAAGATGGACGCCAAACGTGTCATTTTTATCCAAAACCTGTCTGTTTATGTATTCTTCTTGTGTGAGCAGTGCTCATAAATGCAAGCGTTGCTCCGGTCGCTGCTTTTGTTTGCCACGAAAGTGCTCACAATCACAGACAAATTAAAAAATCTTATTTTAATTATGAAAACTGTGAATGAAAGGAGCTTAAAAATGTAAGCTCTGATACCAATATTCCATTCCATGGATCAAACTATGATACCAAGATCCAACCTCCCACCACAAAAATGTTCCAGCTCTGTCACCAAGACCCCACCTCCCACCACAAAAATGTTCCAACTCTGACACCAAGATCCCACCTCCCACCACAAAAATGTTCCAGCTCTGTCACCAAGACCCCACCTCCCACTACAAGCTCCCACCTGCAATCATCTCCCGGCGTTCCTATCGTGTGGGACCTGCAAACCTTGTTGCTGCAACAGGACCACGGATATGGTAGAGTTAGAGGCCCAAAGTTGTGGTTTGGACAAAAAAAAAAAAAAGTAAACTACCAACTTTGAATACAGTCGACAACAACCGAAAAACTGGCGGTGGGCCTTCAAAAGTCACGTGGCAGCTCAGCTCCCAGAATGCCGCAGTGGTCTCCGTTGTCCCTGCGTGTCATAACAAGTTACATTATGACCTTATGAGATTGTGCTCGGCTGTTGACTTAAGTCACGTGACTCAACTTTACTCAGTGTTACGAGCTAAGGCTTTGACGTAAACTGCGCCAGATTCTCGCTCAGTGACATTATAAGTACAGGGCGAATAGTCCCTTTTGTGTGGGTGTGCTCAGTGACATTATAGTACAGGGCGAATAGTCCCTTTTGTGTGGGTGTGCTCGGTGGCATGATGACTAGATGTACACTTTGTGTGGGCGAGACTATATATGTTTTGGACCATGAAATAAGTGTGTTACACGCCTGCCTTATGTGTAAAGTGGGCGGGACTGATTGGATTTGGTGTTAATGAACTGAGATAACGAGGGCCTCCAAATACGCCCTCGCCGCGTCAATATTTCGTGTTGGGCACCCCTCCCCTATATAAATGTTTGTCGTAATTTTATTGCTCATAAATTTCGGTCCAACTATATTAGCAAAGATGTACGCCAGCCTTTTTCCTGAGATCATAGTGTTTATTGAATAACGTTAATGGGATGTTTAATTTACCAATAGGTGCCTATTAAATATAAGTTTCTATTTAACGTAATATTATGGAAAATTATACAAAAAACTAGTCTTGATTATGGAATAGTATTCAATTAATTACAGGTACATCTCTAGATCGTCGAGCACAACAAAGCTGCACAATAAATTAGTCTCAAATGGACTTTTCGAGTTGTATAAATTAGATGTATGGCCTCTCGCTTTGCGAAAAAACAAACAAACAAAAAACCATGTCATGTGTCATAATGATCTAAATTTAACGCATTTTCATCATATTTAAGACATTTCTCCCGCTCGAAGTTGTGTATAAATCGTTTTGAACCATTTGTTCCATTAGAATGATTGTGTGTGTGTGTGTGTATTTATGTCTGTGTGTGCCTCTAAGTGGCTTTAAGACTTATAGACATACATAGCAAAATAAATGCTTGAATAAAAAAAAACCTTTCTGGACGCCATTGTGGATGCTGACATGACATCGAAAGTAACAGGACTGGTGGAAATTGTGTTTGGCTAAACTATGTAATCAAATAACCCTCTGTTGCATTCGCTCTGTCTCGATTATTTCCTCTCCATAAGATTTGCAGATATGTTGATGACCTGCTGTCTCCTCTTATGGGTCGGTTCACACGACCAAATTGTCCTTCAAGCATTTGATGCAATTCGCGTTTTAAAGCCTTGTCACAACTTTCAAATTACTATTTGATCAAATTCCCCCCCCCCCCCCCCCAAAAGAATCCAGACACAAAATAGTGCGTTCATACAACAATTTGACGCGAAATTTGATCGAGTGAACTGACGCTAATTGATAACAACGTTATGTATATTCATTTCATGCTGCTCTATCTTTCTCTGTACAAATCTTTAAACAAAAAAAAAAAAAAAACAAAAAAAAAAAAAAACTTATATGGGCAAAACGGTGAAACTGTGGTAATTTAGTTGATAGTCTCGAAGCCAAAACTGATGAAGTTAAAAATTGTCACAAAAAATGCTATTAAATTTTTAAAGAAAACGAAACAAACAACGTGTCTTAGAGATGTCATATCTGGAAAATACGTACCATGTTCTCTTTTAATTCCGCTGATCTCACCACGTATAGTAAACAAAAATGGTGCACAAAAAAATATTAAAATAAATAAATAAAAATAAACAACTCAGCAACACCAAGGACAATCGTACAAAAAAACACAGCATCCTTTAAATGAACAATGCCTAATAACATGGATTAGCATTGGATTACCTGTGTAAGGTGCAGTTTTTGGACAGTGAAAGGTTCATATTACTAACTGGAAAATGGAATATGTTCAAGAATATTTTTATTATTTTATTGACCTTAATAAAAGAAGCATTAATTTTTTAAATAATAAAAATATTCTTGAACATATTCCATTTTCCAGTTAGTAATATGAACCTTTCACTGTCCAAAAACTGCACCTTACACAGGTAATCCAATGCTAATCCATGTTATTAGGCATTGTTCATTTAAAGGATGCTGTGTTTTTTTTTTTTTTGTTCTTCCCCTAAATACATTTTTTTTCAGGTTTAAATTTCCAGTTGCAAATTGTAATGTAGATTCTCTGAGAGTTAGCGTTCCTGATGGTTCATGAATGTAGCGAGGTAAGCGTACAGTCAAACACGGCGATAGAAACTGAAATGTTTGCCCACGACAAACCAGGTTTGAGAAGGCTAACTCGTGAACATGGTTGGTGTCCAACCAGGCAAACAGAAAACTTGCACAGGGAGGGAAGAATTACTCTTTTCTGCTCTTTATGGCGAAGACTTCAAAAGGGGGGAAATCGTTTTACACAGCGAGAGAAGTTTACAAAAAGTCACCATGAGAAATTTTTAGTGAGTATGTTTTAAAAAAAAAAAAAAAAAAAAGCTTTGATAGTATATCTCAGAACTGTGTTGTCTTCTCCAACTGACACATCCTATTTATAGATGTTTCATCTTCAATGCTAATTAATGTTGTGCAGTGGCGTAGCTAGGGTTAGTGCCGCCCGAGGCAAGACAAAATTGTTGCCACCTCTGCCACGAACTTTTTTTCAATGGGCCAAATATGACGCCCCTCAATATGTAGAGGTAAGTGTCCTCCGGGGCGGGCCACCCATCCGCGCCCTCTTCCTATGCCAGTGGTGTTCTGGAACCTACGTCAGAGATATGATTTAAATATAAGGGACACGCCTTGTTTATAACACGTTTGACTCTTTTGTTTGGGCTTAACAAATATATAAGCATGGATGGGGATCTGGCTTAGATGGTGATCGGGCTAAGATGGGGATCTGTGGGGATTATGCTTAGATGACAGTCGGGCTTAGGTGGTGATCGGGCTAAGATGGGGATCCGGCTTATATGAGTATCTGGCATATATGGGGATCTGGCTTAGTTGGGGATCAGGCCTAGATGGGGATCAGGCCTAGATGGGGATCAGGCCTAGATGGGGATCAGGCCTAGATGGGGATCAGGCCTAGGTGGGGATCAGGCCTAGGTGGGCATCAGGCCTAGATGGGGATCAGGCCTGGATGGGGATCAGGCCTAGATGGGGATCTGGCTTAGTTGGGGATCAGGCCTAGATGGGGATCAGGCCTAGATTGGGATCGGGCTTAGATGGGGATCCGGCTTATATGAGTATCTGGCATATATGGGGATCTGGCTTAGTTGGGGATCAGGCCTAGATGGGGATCAGGCCTAGATGGGATCTGGCTTAGTTGGGGATCAGGCCTAGATGGGGATCAGGCCTAGATGGGGATCAGGCCTAGATGGGGATCAGGCCTAGGTGGGGATTGGCATTTGTAACAGAAATTAAATAAAACAGACCCAAATAAATTTTTAAAGAAACCCAATTGAGAACCAGGGGTTCGTTCTGAAAACTACCGAGTACAGGCCCTTGACAAGATGACCTCCCCTGTGACCCGGTGACACTGCACCCAATCATTGACATGTCATTTTGTTGAAAGGACAATCCCCCACAGCCAGGATCCATGGATAAAACAAACAGGTGACACGAAATTGAAAAAAAAAAAAGGTGACCATATGAGGGTGGTCGGGTGGAGAGGATGCAAGGGGTGAAATGGAGAAAAGGGGGGGGGGGTGTGCGGGCTAAATAAGATCAAATAAACGGATGACAATGATGTAGATCAAAGGAATACATACAATGCACACAGTGAACTCACTTGTCATATCTTGATAGAATAGAATAGTAAGATAGAATAATAAGATAGAATAGTAAGATAGAATAGTAAGATACAATAATAACAAGGAAATAATTCCATCGAATAATAAAATAGAATAACAAGATCGACCAATAATATAAAATGGCACAAATTATTTGAGAAAATCAAGTATCGAATTCTCCATAGAGACATAGTTTATGTTTTTGTGTGACTTTTTTTATTGTTAAAAGATCAAACGGAGAAAATGCACATGTTCCCTCGTGGGACTTCCCCCCCCCCCTCCCCCAACCCTGCTTGTAAGAGTTGACCTTATATTTGCATGTTGGTATCCAGTTTGTTGACTGCTGAAGGAAGATAGTGTATCAAAGGAAGATAGTGAATTAAAGGAAGATAGTGAATCAAAGGAAGATAGTGTATCAAAGGAAGATAGTGAATCAAAGGAAGATAGTGAATCAAAGGAAGATAGTGAATCGAAGGAAGATAGTGAATCGAAGGAAGATAGTGAATCAAAGGAAGATAGTGAATCAAAAGACGATTGTGAATCAAAGGAAGATAGTGTATCAAAGGAAGATAGTGAATCAAAGGAAGATAGTGAATCAAAGGAAGATAGTGAATCAAAGGAAGATAGGGAATCAAAGGAAGATAGTGAATCAAAGGAAGATAGTGAATCAAAGGAAGATAGTGTAGCAAAGGAAGATAGTGTAGCAAAGGAAGATAGTGAATCAAAGGAAGATAGTGTAGCAAAGGAAGATAGTGTAGCAAAGGAAGATAGTGTAGCAAAGGAAGATAGTGAATCAAAGGAAGATAGTGTAGCAAAGGAAGATAGTGTAGCAAAGACGTCCTGGAATATAGCCCTCCATTGCCGATGACGCCATTTGGTACCGTCTTGCTTGTGTTAAGTTGAGCTTGATTTTTCAGACTCTAAAACATGTATATTAAATGACCGACACTATTATAGTAACTAAAATAGAGGTTTATATACTGTGTCTTTTAGTCACTTCCTCTGAAACGTTTGATTTTTAAAAATAAGAACTGCTGTTGTCACCTTTAGCAATGACTAGCCTGGTAAACACAGTAAATAAAGTGTGCTAATGGATGATAAATGAAGGACTGCGTTCAAGCCGTGTGGACGAAATAGTGGAACACGGTATGTGGAAGCTTGAAATAGACAGGACAATAAAAGAATAACTTTTCGACTAAAAGACTTCCTCAGCAGACAGGACAATAAAAGACTTCCACGGCAGACAGGACAAATGAAGAAACAAGAAATTCCTCCCACCATTGTCACAAAATAGTCACGCATTTCAGTCACTTTCATAATACATCGTCACAAATTTGTGACCTCACCCCTGATCTTCATTTTTTGTATGTTTGTTTCTAAGGATGCATGACGTCATATATGGATGGCCACTATGCTAAGGACGAACAACTGTGTTTCGCATTACACGAATTGATGTCGTTTGAGACTAGGGAGAAGCAAAGGGAGGGAGGCAGCCGTAGTGGTTGTTATGAATAATTAAAAAAAAAACAAAAAACCCTTAGAATGTTCTCCTACTTAAACCGTGATTAAAGGGGGATAACTCTAAGCCAGGGCACAGGCCTCACCAGGCCGCCATGTTGACTCTTGAGGCGGGGAGCTAATAATGGAGGGTTCAAAGTGATCTTTGAAAACGGAAAAAATCTTAATAAAATGTTTCCGTGGCGAGGAAACGAGGTTGTGGTTTTTATTTTAAGAGGCTCGCAGCCCCAACTGAATGTCACGGGTTTAGATTCTATCAGTCGCAGAACAAGAGGCTCGCAGCCCCAACTGAATGTCACGGGTTAAGATTCTATCAGTCGCAGAACAAGAGGCTCGCAGCCCCAACTGAATGTCACGGGTTTAGATTCTATCAGTCACAGAACAAGAGGCTCGCATCAGTGGCGTAGCGAGCTTAACTCGCGCCCGGGGCACAATACCTTTTTAGCGCCCCCCCCTATTCGAAAACCATACAATCTTATAGTAAAATATACCATTTGGCGCCCCATTGTGAGTAGCGTCCGGGGCATGATGCCCCCCCCCCCTCACTACGCCACTGGCTCGCATCCCCAACTGAATGTCACGGGTTTAGATGCTATCAGTCGCAGAACAAGAGTCTCGCAGCCCCAACTGAATGTCACGGGTTTAGATTCTATCAGTCACAGAACAAGAAACTCGCATCCCCAAATGAATGTCACGGGTTTAGATTCTATAAGTCACAGAACAAGAGACTCACATCCCCAACTGAATGTCACTGGTTTAGATTCTATCAGTCGCAGAACATTTAATCAGCCATTGTGTGGAGTGGATTAAATCAAGCAGGAGCTTTTACAGTTACCGACCCAATAAATAGCGTACATTGGTTTTTATGTTCAATCCATATATTAGGCATATGTTAGCAAATAATATTCATACCGGACCTACTTTTGCTTTGCCCTTATTTCCTGATGTACTTCCCCCCAATGGCGTAGCGAGCTTAACTCGCGCCCGGGGCACAATACCTTTTTAGCGCCCCCCAATACCTTTTTAGCGCCCCCCATTTGAAAAACATACAAAATTATAGTAAAATATACCATTTGGCGCCCCATTGTGAGTAGCACCCGGGGCATGATGCCCCCCTCACTACGCCACTGCTCCCCCCCCCCATAAAAAACAACCAACAAACAATAACAACAACAAGATGTTGTTTTTAATTTTTGGAATGTCAAACTAGAACATTGGAAAGGAACTCAAAGCAATTATGTTTTTTCAACTCTATTTTACACTCGGAAATAAATAAAAATGCAAAAAAAAAGTGCATGTGCATCCAATATGGCGCGTTGAGAATTTAACAACACGGGATAGGGTAAAGTTGGCAGGAGGCACAACCCCCCCCCTCCCCCCCTTCCCCCCCCCCCCAAAAAAAAAAACCCCGGAAGATTTTCCATGACAAACATAAATACAGGGTGGGCCACGAAAAAGTAGCTCACCTTTGGCGATAGTTTGACAAGATGAATGAGCGAGTTGATTCTTTGTGTTCATTAAGTGTACGTTCACACCGCGGATTTGTTGCAGCTACAGAGCTCAGTGGGGAATCAATGTTGAGAGTGTGATGACACAGATACCCCGCGTAGGTGTTCACACTGAACAGGCACAACTATGGCATCCGATGCAGAACTTTTGTTTCGATTGATCAATTTTAAATGTCTGAGATAGTGCCCGCAACTGCATGCTTCTCTTAAAATTTTATACATTTAGATTATTTTTTTGTGTGGTTTTGTTTGAATATGCTTTTTTTGGTTTTGTTTGAATCTGATCTTATGGTTTTGTTTGAATATGATTTTTTGGTTTTGTTTGAATATGATTTTTTGGTTTTGTTTGAATATGATTTTTTGGTTTTGTTTGAATATGATTTTTTGGTTTTGTTTGAATATGATTTTTTGGTTTTGTTTGAATATGATTTTTTTGGTTTTGTTTGAATATGATTTTTTGGTTTTGTTTGAATATGATTTTTTGGTTTTGTTATGAATATGCTTTTTTGGTTTTGTTTGAATCTGATTTTATGGTTTTGTTTGAATATGACTTTTTGGTTTTGTTTGAATATGAGTTTCCCATGCAAGAGGGAATGATAAAACTTAACATTAAAAAAAAAACCTTGAACTAATCCCATTCTTTAGAAGCAAGACATTGTTCTAGTAAAATCTCTTTTTTTTTGTCATGAAATCAAATTTAAAATTTGTTATGAAAAAAATGTTAATCTTCAAACTACAAACAGTGCTGGGTGGCCGAGTGGTCTAAACTGAGTAAATCTCAAATTGATGGTTTTTTAGCCAAAGCCCAGTGAAGCAAAAACATCACCAACACCCCGGGTGGATGGGACTCGTTAACCTTGGACGGCAACTCATCTAAGAGAAGGCAACTCTGAATTCAAACCCGGAGTTGGAGTCCCCAAAAATGAAACATTCCGACAACTCCTGCGACACCACTGGTGCCAAGCTGTATCATCCACATGATGTTCCTTTGGGTTATCCAGCGGCGTGGAGAGAGGCGATTTGCTGTTGGGAACCAGCTTATAATCCTAGAAGAATAATCCCAGGCCTTGTGGATTTCGTCCTGCGAATTCCATACCATCGTCACCTAGCCAGAATCTAATACTAATACAACATTTATAAACAAGTCGGCTGATATTAAATTCTTTTTTTTTTTTAAATGACCACTCCATTTTCTACTGGATGCTACACTACTAAGCAGTCAGATGATCATTACGCATTAAAAAAATATGATAGCATTTTTCCTGTAGACTGCCAGCAGACAAAATACTGCAACAATAAGACATGACCTACAAACAAAAAGCAGTTTTGTTGAGAATCCAAGTAAGAAATCCACAGTCAGAAATGAGACTGCAGACGCTCGGACAACTAAATTTTCTTTGCCCACCCTGTAATTAGAACAACAAAACTTTTTAAAAGAAAGGAAAACATTCTAAAGGAAAAAAAAACAAACGAACTTGAAGATTTTTCAATCGATGATTCCACTATTACAATTGTGACAAGTGTATTACGTCACGACTTTTGGAGACTGTGTACAATCGTGACAAGTGTATTACGTCACGACTTTTGGATACTGTGTACAATTGTGACAAGTGTATTACGTCACGAATTTTGGAGACTGTGTACACTTGTGACAAGTGTATTACGTCACGACTTTTGGAGACTGTGTACAATTGTGACAAGTCTATTACGTCACGACTTTTGGAGACTGTGTACAATTGTAAAGACTCTTCTTACGTCAGAAACAGAAGTCGCCAATCATACCCTCCCCCAACTTCTCCAACAGATTGCACTTTTATTTGTCGAGAACTCCACAGAACGATGGGGGGTCTTATAAACTAAGTGTGGGAATAGCCTTCCATGTCTATGGACATGGTGTTGAAAGGGTGGTTGTGAATGTAAAAAAAAAATGTGTGCATGTAGTGATGAACACTGATTTTATAAACAGTAAGTAACCCACCACCTCGTAGATCAAACCTCTATAGAACATCATCTTTAGCTGCTCCGCCCTCCCACAGAAAGCCTAACAAGTTTCCAAACTAAACATGTGAAGCTAGTGAAGGAAAGCATTTTTTTTGTTGTTGTTAATGTTAAAATTCTGTTACAATGTAATTTCCTCACCTGCCTGGCAGGGCATTCAATTCACTATATTCTCTAATTTGCCTCTTTTGAATTTTTATGGGAACAAGTGTGGGACGTGGGTTGGTTCGAAGCCCAGTTCTGATATGTATATACATGTGTATATATATATATTCATTCATATTAACTATAGCAAACGTTTGTGATCGTACTTGAGCTTTGTAAGGGGAGACTATCCTTTAATTAAAAGAAATTATGATCAGGGAGTTATTGGCCTTTGTTAAAGAAATACTGCAGCCTTGCACTGATAATGAAGAACAAACAACCCCTAACACAACCCCCCCCCCCCTTTTCTCTTTTTTTCATCTATTAACATTTTGATACAAAGTAGTGCATTTTAAACAAATGATAAAAATACAGAACAACCCAATTGACAATCATTAATGCTTTAATTGCTTGACTTGTAAGGCTAATACTGACTGAGGTAACAATTTGTCTGGGAAGTTTTTAACTTCGTTGAACAGCCACGTCTATGGCAGAAACAATCTTGTTGATTCTGTGTTTATTTAATCCATTGTCTAAGAACGGTATCCAGAATAAGGGCTGAAATTTGTTTAATAAAGATAGAAATAGATATTAGTATAGATAAATTGGGAATCATTTAAAAAAATGCAGTGAGATAAATTTAAAAAAAAACAATTTATGTCAGAAGCATCATAAAAAACATGTTAACACTGTCTTGGAAACTAGAAAAGTTGTCAAATTAATTTGCGAAATCAACAAGACAAAATTAGCAAATTTTAAAATAATTAAAGATAACCAACTTCTAGAAGATTAATGCATAACAATATGCTTACACAGATACCTATTAACTAAAGCAGATGATTCAAGTAAATCTAAAACTAACAATTAACATATGTTAATGTATACACACAAAAAATTTTATGATTCCTTACTTTTTATTATGGCAGTGTGGGGATAGTGCCTTGTAAATATTTTACGATCTTGGATGAAATTTATTTTTAAAAAAACCCACTATAAATACACAACTTACCACATTCAGTAAACATGCAAATGGAACAATCAGGGGCAAAAATCCCGAAGAGAAAGACCAGACCTGAGAAAGTAAACAACTTTTAATTTAGTGTCAACTCAAAATGGAACATTGTTCCAGGGACATAACGGAAATACAGAAAAATATTTTTAAAAACTTTAAAAAAAAGACTATTTCAAAGATGAGGCAAAAGGATTCCAATTTAATGTACTGGTAGAAGAAACTTAATTTTTTTTTCTTTCTAAATTTTAATACCAGTTTCTGCACAGACTTTCTTTGTGTAGTCTAATGAAGCTTAAGAAAAGTATTTTAAAATTTTAGTGCATTTAAACTCAATTTCAAAAGAAAGCATTTTTACAAAAAAAATTCAAATATTTTTGTATTTCCTACTTTTTAGTTTGAAAATTGTAAACTATAAATTATACACAAAACAATATTTTTTTGTAAAACAAAAGATGCTTAAAATATCCAGGGTATAGTGACTTAGATCTTTACCAAGGCATAAATGTAGAATTTAATGACTACACGCTGTCCATTTATTAGTCTACATCAGGGTTTCTTTCAGGCATCTCTCTAGGATCGGGGGATGTCCAGTACCCGCCCCCCCCCCCCCCAACCCGTGGAAGTCAAGGGTCCCCTCATTTTAAAGAGTTTAAAAAAGAATAATATCTGGTGCCTTTATCCGATTACAATTAGTGGAACCTATTAAATATCACTACCCTCGATATATTTGATGATCCTTACGGCTAATCTTGTTAAAGGCTTGTAGTATTTGATTATAAATATTATACTGGCCGCTCCTGATTATAAGCCAAAGTCTTTAATTCCTGTTGTTCACACATATCGATATATTTTATTCATTTATTTTTTTTGCAACTTCACAAATTGAAAGACTTTCAAAACACTGGATTTAACTAGCTTTAAATCAATGTCAAGGACTACAATTCTAATAATAATTCTTGCCAAGTATCAGACATAAGCAATCTATTTACAAATTATATTTCATTATAAAAGCATTACTTTTAGAGTTGGGATAGGTGTTAAATATAAATTGTATATCATGATATTAGGCGTTAAAAAATATTTTTATTGGCATAATTATAAATTTGCTCGATTCCATGAATGTTCTGTTATGGAGTTATATAAATGGAAACTTAAAAAATTGAGAATTTTTTAAAAATTAAAAATTCAACGGGCGCATAAAAGTAATGTACATTTTATCATTTTTTATATTGGATGAGTTTGTGTTTTCTGTAAATGTGCTTATAACAAAGTTTCCTGAAAGGGTTTAAAAAAAAGTTAGCCTATATGTATGAAATTCCCACCAATTTTGTCTTTTTACTAGCAGAATAATAAAGAAACTGCCCAATCTATTTGCATGGAAATTGTTTAAAATAATATTTTTGCAAAATGAATATCTATCAGAAGGCTAAAATAAAAGAATTTTGTGAACTAGCATTTTGATTACGAAGTGGCTATTTGGACCTGGAAAGTAGTGAGAGGTTAGATTTATTCAAAAAAATATTAAATATATTAGGTTTGTGTGTTAGACAAAATTGGTATCAAATGAAAGATAATTGAATGGGCTATATGTCTGTAAACTTACGTCTTCAGTTTAACTAAAATAAACTACCACAAATGACATCGCAATAGTTATTTAAACTTATTTAGTCTAGAGGGATAATCAAATAGCTGCTGCCTTTTGATTATCATGCAAATTCCATATCTTTTTTAAATTGTTACTTGTTTTAGAACAAATTCTATTCCTAATTTGTAAATTTAAAATAAATTTTATGATTTGGGGAAGTATTTTAAAAAAAAGTATATCTAAGTGGCAATTTGTAATTTATATGAAAAAAGTTATAGTAGTTTGAAATTCCAAATAAAAATTTAAATCAACTGAATCTTGGGAAATTTCTACTATTTTGTAAACAACTCATGTCTTCTTTACATAATAATGCAGTTCATATACAATTTATAAAAATGACCAGCTTTGATAACCCATAAAAATGCATAGACCTTTCTATTAAACATTTTTTTTTTGACTCTGGTAAATATTTAGTTAATGTAATTATTGCACTAGGTTGATTATTACAAGTATTGTTGTTTTTTTTTTATTTGTGTTAAACACATAAAATGATGTTAGCAGTGATGTTTTCTGATTAAAACCTTTTTTTAAAAAAAATGTAATAACTATGTAGTTAACCCCCAAAAAGGTTAGAATAAAATAATGAATGCCCAATTACTATTTAGTATTTTAAACAAAATTATTTGCATAAGACAACTACGTAAAGCAGAGCCGTCGCTTGACTTTTCAAGGCAAATTTTGTCTTTTTTAGTATTGTCCTACCCTGCCTTGCATTGAAAGATAAGTATGAAAATGGCCACATCACATCTTAAAGCCTCTAAAATATCTGAGACCCATTGCAGTCTTAGGGGTGGCTGGGCTCACAAGATGTTTCTAAGGTTAAAGGACACCTAATTTTTTTTTAACTGGCATCTCTTCCGTTGCTCTGCAAGTGTAGAATGTTGCAAAACTAAATTAAAGTATTGGCTAAAATGCATTCTAGGGACTATAAAGATTTAATAGGCGAAATTTAGCTAGGGAAAATGCATACAATCAAGGGCGCCAACACTGTAATGAATTTAGTTCATGTTTTGCTGGAGAGGCGTTAAGGTTGTCTTAAGTTTGAAATGTCACCTCAAAATTGTCTAAAAGAAACGATTATTTCAAGTATGCACCAAAATGCACCCATGCATTTTTAATTTGCGCAACTGTCTTCTGCACCCTCAATTTCAACACCCCTTCCCCCACACTGATCAGTGTTACAGTATAAGGTTGAACTTAAGCTTGTGCCAAATGATTACCTTGGGCATGCCACAAGTGGAGTGAATTCATTTTATGTATGGCACTGGCACCATAATGCCTCCCCAGACCCTTAGAAATTTCCTTCCCCTGATCAAAAAGTCTCACACAAACATTGAATTTAACTACACTCCAAAAGGCAATTCTTGACTTTGATTCCCCTGATCAAAAAGTCTCATACAAACATTGAATTTAACTACACTCCAAAAGGCAATTCTTGACTTTGATTCCCCTGATCAAAAATTCTCATACAAACATTGAATTTAACTAAAATCCAAAAGGCAATTCTTGATTTTGATATAATAAAAACATTTTTGGGGAGACGCCTCCACAAACCCCTCTAGCGCTCAAGATTCATCTTACTTACTTACTTACGTCTTTTACCCAGTCTACAACAATGTTTCATTCATTTCAGCCCTGTGATTTTCATTTCTAGTTGCTTCCAGGTCTATCCCATACTTTGTGTGTCTGCCTCTAACTTGCGTCACCATACATTTTTTTAGGTCTCCCTCTTTTTTTCATTTTCCCTGTGGATTTCATGTTAGGGATTGTCTGGTGATGTTATCTGGGGTTTTTGCAGAGGGTGTGCCCTATCCACCTCACCTTTTCCTTTATGATGTCTTCAGCAATAGGCTCCTGGTATATCCTTTCTAGTAAGTCTTTGTTGGTGACAATGTTTGGCCATTTGATGGTCAGGATCTTTCTAAGGCAACTGTTTTATGAAGGTCTGTACTTTATGCGTAATGCTCACTGTTATTCTTCAAGATTCGACTCCATAGAGTAGGACTGCTTTGACATTTGTGTTGAAAATTCTGAGTTTGGTTTAAAGAGTCAGCTCATTTGACTCATATATTTTCTTTAATAGCACAAATGCTGACCTAGCCTTTCCAATTCTAGCCCTGCCATTTGCATTGGATCCACCATTTATGTCAATGGTGCTGCCAAGTTATGTAAAAGACTCCACATCTTCCAGTGCATATCCTACCAGAGAGATATGCTCTTGGTTGGTTGAGTTTACCATTATGATCTCTGTCTTGCTTTTATTTATATGAAACATGAAATTATTTTAATAAATAAAATCAAGATTCATCGCCGCCCTCGTTTTCTGTCCTACACCCCGATGAAAATGATCACTAATTTTGTGATGATAGTTAACATTAGTGTCACCATGGGGGCCCCACATATTTTGGCTGCTCTCCCTTTCATGATACAAACTGTGCAGTTGTCTGAAAAGGCCGCACCTCCATATAAAGACAAAGTGAGACCTGGGTGAACAACCTAATCCTCCCCTTTCTACGCCACTGGAAGGGACATTTTTATTGATTTATTTTTACACCCCCCTCCCCACTCTGAAACTAATTTTTTTCCATTAAAACCATCAAAGAAAATTTTGGTGCCCCCTCTAGTCTGGCGCTTCGGGACATATCTGCCACCCCTTAGCTATGCCTCTGGCCACTGCCAACTGGCACCCCTCCCCCCCCCTGAAAATCTGAAATGCCCCCCCCCCCAAATCCCGGGGAAAAATGTCTGAAAGAAACACTGGTCTAAATGCTGGAATGCTTGGCTCCAACACCTTCCCCAACCCCATCCCCAAAATCCTACAGAACAGATGGTTATTGTAAGCAAAGGGGTAAGTTTGTTTTTTTTAAACCACCTTTTCCTTTTTTTTCCCATCCCACACCCCCTACTTCCCCCTTCTTGACCCAGCATACCAGAGGAGTAATCCAGTGTCATCAACTCATATGCCACCTTATAGGTCGGCACGAAGAAGACTGAATCGACCAAACAAAAGGGTCACATGTGACGGCACGAAATTATGCTACAAACTGACAAGATTTGCCAGTAGAAAAAGAATGTCTTTAAAAAGTTATATGTACTTGTTAAGGAAGTGAGTTATATTCCTTATTTAAAAAAAGTACACATAAATCTATGCATTCAGTTATTGAATTCATTCTAAGAAAACTAAGGTTTCGATTCAGTTCTATTAATGGGTTCAAAAATTGTCCAAGCCTGCAGTAAAATAAGTAATTTCCTTAAAGAATGATTATACACTGACAGCTTTCTTTCTTTAGAACATGTTTCAAACTTGAAATAAAAAAATGCTGATAAAACCAACCTCAGCTGTTTTTCCAATAAACTTAATTTCTATAATGTCAAGCCACTCCGCCCTTGTGTACACGAACACTCTGAGGAAACCTCGAGCAACCTGCAATTCAGTCTAGTTTTGAAGTGAAAATGAGTTATAAAAACTTGTGAAAATCAAACAGAAATTCAATTCATTTGGCAAACTATTTTGTTTGTTTGACATAAGCAACAAGATGAATCAACTTATTTTATAGTAATTAATGAAGACAGCAGAAGTGAATGAATGATCAGATATTTCACTGATTTGTAAAGTTGATTCCATGTTTCTTGCCATTTAACAAATTAGAGTGATTATTTTTTTCACTTTTAAAATTTTGATTCACAAGTGAAATAATGCTCTTGGTGATCACATTTTTATTTAAATGAAAATAATCAGTGAAAGCTCAGTTCTGTAATTGAATTAACCAATAACTTAATTATAATTAAAATATTAGCAGATACCGTTTGAATATCCCAGTAGGATCTGCTCCGGTCTGCTTTGACGACATCTGCCACAGCTCTTAAAACTGAATCTAAATTATCTTTAACTGAATCGCTATTAAATTTCCATCTGTAAAACAGATCAATAAGATTTCAGATATTTTGTTATATTATATATGTTCACAGGTTAACATTTTCTACACATTGTCTTCAGGCTTTTGCGAAGTAGTAAACTCTTAGATTTCCAACTCTTAGATTTAGATAAAAAACTAAAATTTAACAAAATGTTCTAAATATTTTGGCATGTGTAACATCCCAAAAATGATAAAATTAAGTTCAGCAAAAACCTTAATAACTTTTATTCTTAAATAGTTTTATTTTTGCTGCAACTCCATCTTTCATTAAAAAACAACAACTTTTACCTCTAAAATCGCATTAAAAAAAAATAATAATGAAAAGCCAACACACTTTTCCTGATGACTGTGAAGGCTCCTTATCCCAGGTAACCAAACACCAGGTCGCAGAAGACACTGAACAGGAGCTTGTATTTGACTGATGAAAGTGGCTTTAGGCTTGTCCATGAAGGTTGCTCTACAAAACTTTATATGAAAAACATATGTTTTGAAAATAAACCCATGGTGGGCATTCAGCATGTTATATTTGAAAGAGAGAATCTGAAAAATTTAGTGCAGTTTTAATTTAATTTTGCCCTAAATAAGGCCCTAACAATTAAATTCAAGTAACCGTATGCCAAACTATAACTAAGAAAGGACCATTATTCCATTGGAATCGTAATGTAATAATACACTTTCTTTTGCTGCTTGTTCAATATTAATTAGTGTCAGTATTAATTAAATTATAAAATTACTGTCTTATTGGGAAATTAATTGATATTAATATTGCCTTATTGGCATTCTACACTATATTACTATATTTAAAGACAAAGTTATGTGAGGCCAATGCCAATACTCCATACTATACTGATACACGTAAAACACATCTTTATTTAATTTTAATAATTATTAATAGTTTTGAATCGATACACATGTAGGCAAATCACTATCATGTATATTTAATAGAGCCTTGAATCAGCATGGATTAATTCAGATAGATGGTACCTCATAATTAGGTTTAGGGATAGATTTAGGGTTCAGGTTAGGGTGAGGGATAGATTTAGGGTTCAGGTTAGGGATAGATTTAGGGTTCAGGTTAGGGTGAGGGATAAATTTAGGGTTCAGCAACCAAGATGATGGCCATGGTTGCCATGGTAAAAAAACGCGGTACAATCTATACGAATTTACCTCAGCATGATTTTAAATGTATAATACAGATTATTATCAGTATATTGTATAACTTTACTTTAAGTTATCTTAAAACTACTGTCTACTAAAGTCAATCAATAAATGATAGGATCTGTCATTAGGACATTACTTTGTTAGGAATCCATTATTATTATTAGCCTTAGTAAAGATTTCTTAACGAGGCCTAGATGAAAGTTCCTTTTTTGTCTTTCACTTTATTCGTGACCCGGCAACCGTTGCATTTTCTTTTTTTCGGCGACCCAGTAATTTTGCTTTTATGATTTCAAGGCCCGATACCAGGTCGCGACCCGGCATTTGGGAAAAGCTGGCCTAGATAATAAATAAAAATTACAAGTTCGCGAGTGTACTATTGACTATTGTAATGAGCTGAGAGTTAGCAAGTTAGTAGTGAAGTGTTGGTAAATAATTCAAATTCAAGTTTACCAAAAGTTCAAGTTGGTAAACAGTGACTGAAAACAGTGTTAAACAGTAAACACCGGGGGACGTTACCTTTGTTTGCGGCTTATATAAAAAAAAATTCACGAAACAAAGCACATCAGCAAATTGTCGGTCACCAAATTGTCTTTTTGATATAGAAGAAACAATATACAAGTAGTTATAACAGCCCAAATTCTCTACTTTTATTACAATTGGTATGCAAGGACAATATGCAAAGCAGGAGAACGTGTGGTGCGTGTTTACAAAAAATGACCTTTGAACTTTATCTTCGTGGCGGTGTTCACGTTTTAGGTATTCAATAAAATTACGTTAAAATGAAACCAAAAACCAAAAAGAAACAACTAGACCCGATCAAAGGAATTGCTTTTGACATTAAAATTATACTTTGAACCTCTACTTTAAAAAAAAAATTCATTTTGGTTTAGAGTTACCAGATACCTTTTGCAAAAACTAATTAAAATTAAAATTACCTGCCATCTTTCAATTCTCACCCCAGACTCACCAGACTGCACACGCGACTCACGCAAGTCTATGACTATGGAGGGTTTGGGGTTCGTGAGCGGGGCCGGATTTACAATTTTAGGGGCCCTAGGCCAACAAAAATTTGAGGCCCCATTTTGAAAAAAATATTGCTAAGTTTTTTAATTCAAAAATATATTATCTTTTATATACTACTCCCAATTTTGGGGCCTCTTTTTTCCCGGGGCCCCTAGGCCACGGCCTAGTCGGTCTGCCTGTAAATCTGGCCCTGTTCGTGAGGGTTGGGGGGGGGGGGGCTGATGTATTTATATATGATATTAGCCAATAAATATACCATGCTAGTATGTTCGGGTTTGCTTTCGGGAAAAAAAACAACTTCTAAAGCGTTATCAGAATGATCTTTATAAATGGTCTAAGGCAGGGATTCTGATACATTTTGAAGCGCTACATCCTCTCTAAATTTCTAAACATTTCCCGTACAAATTATATTGTAATGAAATTTTTTTAAAAATGAAGATAAATAAATAATTAGTTATTGTCTATATTTGTTTAATTAATTTTCTAGAAATAACGGAAAAAATGCAAATAAGTGAATAAAAAGGAAAATCTACTAAATTGAATCTTTGAGACTTGCTATACTCATAACTCATAAAATGCACCCAACCATTCTGTGACGTAGTTTTACCAAAGTTTTGTATTTATAGGCTAAATTTAAATAAATTGTGATGATCTTTTCCCACGAACATCTACGACATAAAGGTGGTAATAAAAATTAATAAAATACACTCCCCTCCAATGAATATTCACCCCTAGGTCCCCTTTATGCACGCCACTGAACTATGTCTTCAGTCTAATCTAATGTTCAGCATCCACCCACCCACCCCCCCACACTTTTCCGTATAACAATCAATTGTAGTTTGATTAAATGTTACAAAATGCACTTTCATATATTTAAAGAATATGATTGCATTATACAGCTGATATTCTGCCGAAAAATTATTTCAGATATCTTGAGGTAAGGCACATTGTTCTTCGAACATAGAATAAAGCTTTATTAAAAACTAGCTACAGCGCCCCCCCCCCCCCCCAATGATACGTCAATGCACACTTTTTATTTCACGACCACGAACTATATTAAATATTCTGATGTCCAAACCACTTTTAAACTGAATATTTATTACATCATAATTAAATTAAGACAATTTTATTTTCCGAAAAGAAAATATTACGCACCAAACGCAGTTGCTTTAATATGACAAAATAAATTATTTAGCATAGTTAATACAGTTTATTTGAAAAGCACGCGTCATCCCCAAACGCTCGATATACAGCTCGCCAAACATTGGCGACAGCAATGCGCGAACTTCACATCTACTAAAGTTACTTGACAAAACATGAACGCAGTGATTAGAGTGATTTAGAGTTGTGTGCCTTTTCAACAGAGCCGTTGCGTGACTTTTAGAGGCCCCCCCCCCCCCCACGACCCTTTTTCGTTTTGTCCCATTTGCATTCAAAGATGATTGTTAATTATTTCACAACACAAATTCGGGCCCCTTACATATCCGAGGCACCCCCCCCCCCACCACTGGAGGCCGAATGGCTTGCAAAGCCCACACAACAGCTCGACCTTTCCATATAGACTTACTCTATCCTCATCTTTAGTCCTGTAAGTGGATCAAGTCAGACGGAGATCCGGAAATCCTGGTCACCACCCCCCCCCCCCCCCCACTCCCTCCAAAAAAAAAAAAATTAAAAAAAAAAAAATTAAAAAAAAATTACACCTGGTTGTAAATGGCTTACGCAAGACCAAAGGCAGTTAGCATCTACTGCCACATTTGTGCCCAAAGGCAGTTAGCATCTACTGCCACATTTGTGCCCAAAGGCAGTTAGCATTTATTGCCACATTTGTGCCCAAAGGCAGTTAGCATCTACTGCCACATTTGTGCCCAAAGGCAGTTAGCATCTACTGCCACATTTGTGCCCAAAGCAAGAGTGACATTTATATTTCTGATCAGTTTTTATTACCCACTCCCAGCGCCTCAAATTTCCCTCAAGATGAGGTGACACTTATACAAACACACACCTCACAGCCAGAGAGCTTGTCTGCTAACTAATCATTCAGACTTGAAGATGACTTGGACATTTTGAAGGTGTAAATAAGAATTTCATTTAACCTTTTCTAAAGATATTATTAAAAAAAAAATGTAGGTTTCGGCGGCGTATTAAGTCAACACCGGACTGTGGACAGGTAGGCTGATGGTCTTTCCACGTTTTAATGTGTGCACGTCAGTACCCCCACCACCCCTGAACAATCAGTGTTTCTTTCAGACATTTCCCCCCTGGGGGTGGGGCAGTGCAATTGGTCAGTGTCCAGAGGCATAACTAAGGGGTAGCAGATGCGACATACGTCCCAGGGGCGCAGACTAGCACGGGGGATCAAAATAGGTTTTTATTTTAATTAAATGGCTGAAAATAATTAGTTTTAGACTTGAGAGGGGGGGGGGCGTAAAATGAATAATTTCCCTTGACGCCAAACACTCTAGTTATGCCCCTGCCTATGGCGTAGAAAGGGAGAGGATGTGGTTGTTCACTCATGTGTCAGTTTTTCTTTATATGGATGTGCGGAATTTTCGGACACATGCAGAGTTTGTTATCGTTAAAGAATAAGCGGCAACACTTTTAGGCCGCTCCTGGGGGCATTTATACTAGGTACGCCACTATCTAACTTCACCAAAATTGGCTATCATTTTCATCTGGATGTAGGAAAGAAATCGAGGGCGCAGAAGATCATGAAAGTAAACCCAGCATTACAAGAGCATATGTCTTTGGTAGGAAATTAACTGAAATAAGTGGAGTCAGCGCCTTTGACATAAATGGTGGATCCGAAGTGGATGTCAGAGCTAGAAGGGGAAAGGTTAGGTCAACATTTGTGCTATTAAAATATGGGAGTCAAAGGAGCTGACTCTTCAAGCCAAAGTCAGATTTTTCGACACAAATGTCAAAACAGTCCTACTCTATGGAGTCCCAACTTTGAGAACAGAAAGTAAATACCTTCATAAACACTTAGAAAGATGATGAACATCAAATTATTATTATTATTATTATTATGGGTAGTTTTCTATAGCGGGGTACCCCAGCCAGCCTAGGGCTGGGCTCACCACGCTATACATGCAAATTAAAGTGAACTTAAAAATATAAATTAAAAACCAACCATTCCATAACAATTTACATGTGAAGCCATGGACGGCACTCAGCAGCATCGTTTAACTTTCAGAGGGGGAATCAGTCAGGATAGTAAAGTTTAAAGAGGTGTGTTTTGAGTGCAGTTTTGAAGGCTGTGATGGTTGATATATTTCTGATGTGTAGTGGAAGAGAATTCCATTGTTTGGGGGCACAGTAAGAGAAAGATCTTTCACCGTATGTTTTTGTGCGAGTCTTAGGGACAGAAAGAATACGATCGTCTGCGGAGGAGCGAAGCTGTCGAAGGGGTGAATAGACAGAGAGAATTTCGGTTAGATAGGAAGGGCAGGAATTCGAGAAAAAGTGGTGGCACAGAACAGAGAGTTTATAATCAATCCGTGCTTGTACAGGGAGCCAATGAAGTGAATGAAGTAGTGGTGTGACGTGATCACGTTTTTTTGCTTTTAAAACTAGCCTAGCAGCTGAGTTTTGGACCTTTTGTAATCTTTCTAAGAAGTGTTTTGGTGAGCCTGACAGAAGAGAGTTGCAGTAGTCAAGACGAGAGAGAACAAGAGCACAGACTAAGGTTTTTGTTGCACTAACTGTGAGGTAGTGGCGGATGGAACTGATCTGACGGATAGCAGTGTATGCAGAGCGACAAATGTGAGATATATGTTTATCTAGAGACATGTTGTTAGACAGAATATAACCAAGATTCCTAGTTGAGTATGTAAACTGTATGTCTGAGTTACCTACTTGAAATGAGGTGGGGAGAGCTGAGTTAGAGGATGATTTGTGATCATGAATAAGAAGTGCTTCCGTTTTGTCATCGTTAAGTTTCAACTTGCTGAGTGTCATCCATGACTTGACATCACCAATACACGCCTGCAAAGTCCGGACAGCTGAATCTACAAGAGAGTGATGGGTATGCTTGTATAGTTGCGTATCATCCGCGAAAGACTGGCTCCCCACAGCATGCCTCTCGAGCAAGAGGAGCAGTGGCCTGGTATACATTGTAAATAGAACCGGGCCCAAAACGGACCCCTGTGGCACTCCATACACCAAGTCAGCACTGCTGGAGATACAGCCATCGACAGCGACTGCCTGCGTTCTATCGGAGAGGAACGACATAAACCAAGACAAAACAGAACCAGAAATGCCAAAGTAATTTTCAAGCGTTTTGTAAAGGGTTTCATGGTCGACAGTGTCAAAGGCCGCACTGAGGTCCAAGAGGATCAGGAGGGAGACATCACCACTGTCCAATGCAAGCAAGAGGTCATTGGTGACTTTCAAGAGAGCCTTCTCAGTGCTATGGAAAGGTCTATAGGCTGATTGATTAGGACTGAGAAGAGAGTTGTCATTTAAGTAAGCAAAAAATTGTTTTAGAACTAGTTTTTCAATGACTTTAGACAAAAATGATAAGTTAGATACAGGTCTATAGTTTTTAAAATTATTTTCATCCAGACCAGGCTTCTTAAGCAATGGCTTGTTGACAGCTGACTTACAAATAGATGGAACAGTGCCCGATGACAAGCTTTAATTGACTATGTTGGTTATCGTTGGGAGCAAATGATCTAACGACTCAACCAACAGGGGGGTGGGGATGGGGTCGAAAGAACATGACGTAGGCCAGAATAGTAATTTTGACCTCCTGTTCTGAAACCGGCTTAAAAATTTCGAAATGTGAACTAACACAAGAAAAGGGTGGCAATTCTAAGGGGGGTATGTCAAGACAATCACGCTCAGCGCGGATGTCAGCAACTTTGCTTGTAAAGAAATTGCAGAACATATCTGGTTGCTGGGGCAACGGATACACTGAAGGAAGAGCAATTCCTTTGTTACTCCCCCTGAGATTGCTACAAACATCGAACAACTGCTTGCCGGTTTTACCCATAATTATCTTTTGGCTAAAATACAAAGTCTTTGCTCGACAAACAATTTTGGTCACACGTTTCTTGGCAGCATAATACATCTGCCTAAAAACAACAAGACCTGACCTAAGCCACTTCTTTTCCGCGCTACGCCGCTCTTTCTTGGCACTGCGTAGTTCCTCCCTTATGGTTGCATACCAGGGAGCTGACCGTGCTGACCTAACAATACGGCGGGTTAGGGGGCATGCCGTTCAAGCACAGTGCTCAATGCACTGTGTAGTGTTTCCAAAGTAGGGCAGAGGGCAGGGGACACTTCCAAACTCAGATCACGCTTAAAGGCATGCCTATTTATAGTACACAAACTGCGGACCTCCCTGGACTGAAGGAGAGGAGAGGATGCATTAACGTTAAGCTCACAAACAACACAGAAGTGGTCTGAGGAAAGCTCTTGAGTGACTGAAGTAGAGGTAACTACAAAATCATGAGGCCTATGTAGCACCCAATCAATAATATGTCCACGATTATGAGTCGGTTGGTTGACTAATTGCTTAAGACTAAATAAGTCCAAAAGATCAATCAATTTAGCAGTGGAGGGATTCTGTGGCTGGTCGAAGTGAATGTTCATATCCCCCACTACAATATAAGTGCCAGCCAATGTGTTGCAATGATCCAGCAGATCCGGGAACTCACGATGAAACAAACATCAGTAAGTTTATTTTTCCTGCTAGGGCAGATGCGATAAATGCATATAAAATGAACGATCTGCTGGGGCACCGACAAGGTAAGTTGAACCGCTTCAAACGATGTGTGAGCAAACGAAAACTCTGTGACAAAGGCTAGATAACGGGACAACGTGTCCTTATAGATGACAGCAAGGCCACCACCACGAGTTGCACGAGGAAATGATCTGGCAGAATAACCAAGGGGAGCGAGATCGGTACATTTTCCTTCATCGCCAGTCAGCCGAAACCAGGTCTCCTGGATAAACAGAATGTCAATTCGCCTATCTGTGATAAATTCGGAGACTGCGATACGTTTCTCACAAGAGCCAAGCGATTGAGTGTTAAATGAGGCGAATCGAAGCTGTCTGTTGCTGGAAGGTGGAGAGGTGTCGATGCGAATGAGGTTGTTTGGGTTAGAAAAGCGTTGAGTAAATCTTGAGGATGAAGGATTGCCATGTTGTTTTATTTTTATTTTCCGTCCACCACCACGATGGGTACGTTTACGGGGTAGGCCTCGACCAATGGAACGTTCCTTCAGTCGACACACGAGGTCAGCGGTCAAGTGCGTACGCTGGACATTCATTGACAATAGGCCAAACACCATCACCAACAAAGACTTGCAAGAAAGGACATACCAGGAGATGAAGACTTCATACGGAAAAGACGGAGATGTATAGGGCACACTCTCAACAAACCCCCAGATAACATCACCAGACAATCCCTAACATGATATCCATCGGGAAAAATAATTAAAAAAAAAAAATCTGTGCACATAAGTGGGGCATAATAAATATGGGCTAAGTATTCTTCTTAAACCTCTATTATTCAGGAAACTTTGTTACAAAAGTAGCGCATTTAAAGACAAACGCCTTCGATATAATAATTGATGAAATGTGCGCTATTTGTATGCGCCCGTTAAAGTCTTAATTTAAAAAAAAATAATCTCTTTTTTGTTTTAAAAAAAGCTTCCATTTTATATAACTCAAACATCCATAAAATCGATTAAATGTATCGTTATGCTAATAACAATATTTTAAAAGACTAAAGCCATCATACAATGTTCACATATCCCTAGTTTTAACGTCATACAATGTTCACATATCCCTAGTTTTAACGTCATACAATGTTCACATATCCCTAGTTCTAACGTCATACAATGTTCACATATCCCTAGTTCTAACGTCATACAATGTTCACATATCCCTAGTTCTAACGTCATACAATGTTCACATATCCCTAGTTCTAACGTCATACAATGTTCACATATCCCTAGTTCTAACGTCATACAATGTTCACATATCCCTAGTTCTAACGTCATACAATGTTCACATATCCCTAGTTTTAACGTCATACAATGTTCACATATCCCTAGTTTTAACGTCATACAATGTTCACATATCCCTAGTTCTAACGTCATGCTTTTGTAATGAAATATACTTTTAAAATAGGCTGCGCATGTTTGATACTTAGAAAGAACTGTATTATAATTTTAGCCATTTATATCGACGTAAAGGTCATTAAAAACAATGTTATTCTAATCTTTAAAATTGTGAAATAGCAAAAATAAATGAATAAAAATACCGATATGTGCGAACAACGGGAAGTAATCCTTCGGAATTTAATCTGGAGCGCCCAGTGCCATATTTATAAACGAACGCTGTAACTGTAAGCCTTTAAAAAGATAAGCCTTAAATCTATCGACCAGAGGCGTAGCGAATGGGGGGCAGGGAGGGACATATGTCCCCATGGCGCCAGCTAGCTAGGGGCGACAAAATGTGCTTTGATATTATTTTACTGATGAAAATAATGGGTTTGAAAGTTGAAAAAAAAGAAAATTGGGGCGCTTTAAAACGAATCTCGTCCCCGGGCGCCAATCTTGTCCCCGGGCGCCAAACACTCTCGTTATGCCTCTGCTACCGACCATCAAATCTATCGAGCGTGGCAACATTTCGTAGATTCCACTAATCGTAATCGGTTAAAGGCGCCAGATACTACATTTTAAAACTGTTTTAAAATGACAAGTTAGTAGTTTTTAATAAAAACATATACAATCGTTATATAGATTTACACATTTTTGCTCCGATAGGGCACATGACTTTCCCCGGAGGACAGGGAACCCCCCCCTCCCCCTTTCAGGAGATATGACTGAAAGAAACCCTGCGAACAATGAGCTGGAAAAATAGTTTGGGATGAGTGGGCCCGGGAGTTAATGGGTTGGGGTGGTGGGAGGGGAGGGAATGCGACCAAGCTGCAAACAAATAAGGGGCGGTAGTCAACACACGGCAAGTGAAAACTTTTTGGAAAAAAGATAGACAACAATAAACAAGGACCCTTGCTGACACAACGCCCCCATTGAGCTCCGACTATATGATGTCAGGTCAGTGGCGTAGCTAGGCTAGTGCCGCCCGGTAATTTTTCCACCCCCACTCCCACGAAACAGCCCATCGGCAGCTGGTTGAAAATGCCGAACCTCTCTAAAAAAAGGAAAAAAAAAGGTCCGTCGATTTTGGGAACTTCCTTTTGTACGAATGAGCAGGACTTGAACTTTGAACTAACCGTATCCCATATCTTCATTCATTTTTTTATCCGGCGCACAGACTTTCTTGTGTTTTTTAATTACCACATTTATGATCACATTTATGATCACATTTATGATCACATTTATGACCACATTAATGATCACATTTATGATCACATGTTTGATCACATTATGATCACATTGATGATCACATTTAATTTCTGATAACATTTTAGAGAAGACAATCTCTCATTAAAAATTAACAGGTTTTGTTTATATGTATATACTTTTTTTTAGCTGAACCTGTTAAAAAATATTTGAGTAAGCCCTACAGTCAAGTGAAGCACTTCTAAGAATATGGACACAATGAATTTTAGGACACTTGTTTTGATATAAGTTAAAATAAAACAAGAAATTGCTACACGTTAATTCTCATGCAATAAAAATGTATCGTCGGCTGCAACCCCACAGTGAATAATGAGCCATCTGTCTATGGTGTATCTGTCATCAATCTTTACTGTTGCACGTCATTGCATTGTGTGCGCGCGTTCCAGCGGCGTCTATACACGGGAAATATAGTGATCGTAAAAGAACATGTACATTTTACAAGCTATACGAAAACACAGGGACAGATGTATAGGTGGCACGATTAAATGAAATATTAACTAACAAACATAACACACATATTTGAAAAATGAAATCACACAATTTCTAAAAATTTAGACAGAAAGGGTACCCTAAAAAATATTCGTAATAGGGATTTATTGACGGGGTAGAAAAATAAAATTTTATTGTAAACCTAAAAACTGAGAAAGTTATGAACAGGGAATTTAATGTGAGAAGTTTTATGTGTAATGTGCAGCACCCAAGAAAAGGTACTGTAGCAGATATTACTGACAATATTCAGCATTATTGCTCATCAATTACACCCCCCCCCCCCATTTTTTCTATGTATTTTTGTTTCTTTGTTATAAAGCAAGACTCGATGAATTCCATTATAGTTGTAAACAGTGGACGTATTCTCACTGATTTTTAAGCCACATTATCTATAATTAGGCCACTGGGTCAGCCTAAAATTAACATAGAGCAACAGGACGTCATTTGTCCTGGTATATGTTTGACTTATGTATGTTTTAAACCTTTGCCTGCTGAGATTTTCGCTGCGTATTGACCATCTTAACAATTCATCTCAGGCGCATAAAAAAGATTATAGTACCTACGGATTTAAAACACTCATTCGAAACCTAGTCGAACATTGGTAGTGACTATTTGCACAATGGTAGTGACTATTCGCACAATGGTAGAGACTATTCGCACAATGGTAGAAACTATTGACACAATGGTAGTGACTATTCGCACAATGGTATAGACTATTCGCACAATGGTAGAGACTATTCGCACAATGATAGTGATTATTCGCACATTGGTAGAGACTATTCGCACAATGGTAGTGACCATTCACACAATGGTACAGACTATTTACACAATGGTAGTGACTATTCGCACAATGGTAGTGCCTATTCGCACAATGGTAGAGACTATTCGCACAATGGTAGAGACTATTCAAACAAAGGTAGTGACTATTCGCACAATGGTAGTGACCATTCACACAATGGTACAGACTATTTACACAATGGTAGTGACTATTCGCACAATGGTAGTGCCTATTCGCACAATGGTAGAGACTATTCGCACAATGGTAGAGACTATTCAAACAAAGGTAGTGACTATTCGCACAATGGTAGAGACTATTCGCACAATGGTAGTGACTATTCGCACAATGGTAGTGACTATTCGCACAATGGTAGTGATTATTCGCACAATGGTAGAGACTATTCGCACAATGGTAGTGTCTATTCGCACAATGATAGCGAATAGTCGCACAATGGTAGAGACTATTCGCAGAATGGTAGTCACTATCCGCACAATGGTAGTGTCTCTTCGCACAATGGTAGAGAATAGTGGCACAAATGCAATGACTATTCGCACAATGGTAGTGACTATTCGCACAATTATACTGACTATCCGCCCAATGGTAGTGTCTATTCGCACAATATTAGCGAATAGTCGCACAATGGTAGCGAATACTCGCACAATGGTAGTGACTATTCGCACAATGACAGCGAATAGACGCACAATGTTAGTGATTTTGTGTATCAATGGAAAGAGAACATAAATCAGAATGAAAATGCATTACATACAATTAAGGCTAATTAAAAATATTATTTCAAATTTAAATATGGGCAATCGTAGAATAAAATTGTATTTACATAGTAACATATACGCCGTCCTTGGTGACACCCTACCAGGAATAAGTAGCACAAAAAGGGCAAATTTGACAGAACTCCAGAGTCGGTTTTTATAAAATATCGTAGTTAAATGCAAGAGAAAGGTTCACCATACAGAACAGCGTGTCAACAGACAGAACAGGGTGCCACCAGACAGAAAAGGGTGCCACTAGACAGAACAGCGTGCCACCAGACAGAACAGCGTGCCACTAGACAGAACAGCGCGCCCCTAGACAGAACAGCGTGCCACCATACAGAACAGCGTGTCACCAGATAGAACAGCGTGCCACCAGACAGAACAGGGTGCCACTAGACAGAACAGCGTGCCACCAGACAGAACAGCGTGTCAACAGATAGAACAGCGTGCCACCAGACAGAAAAGGGTGCCACTAGACAGAACAGCGTGCCACCAGACAGAACAGCGTGCCATTACACAGAACAGCGTGCCACTAGACAGAACAGCGTGCCACTAGACAGAACAGGGTGCCACTAGACAGAACAGGGTGCCACTAGACAGAACAGGGTGTCACCATACAGAACAGGGTGCCACAATACAGAACAGCGTGCCACTAGACAGAACAGGATGCCACCAGACAGAACAGGGTGTCACCAGACAGAACAGGGTGTCACCATACAGAACAGCGTGCCACCAGACAGAACAGGGTCTCACCATACAGAGCAGGGTGCCACCAGACAGAACAGGGTGCCATCAGACAGAACAGGGTGTCACCATACAGAACAGGGTGCCACCAGACAGAACAGGGTGTCACCATACAGAGCAGGGTGCCACCAGACTGAACAGGGTGCCACTAGACAGAACAGGGTGCCACCAGACAGAACAGGGTGCCACTAGACAGAACAGGGTGCCACTAGACAGAACAGGGTGCCACTAGACAGAACAGCGTGCCACTAGACAGAACAGGGTGCCACTAGACAGAACAGCTTGCCACTAGACAGAACAGGGTGCCACTAGACAGAACAGGGTGCCACTAGATAGAACGGGGTTTCACCATAATTTGTTGCCATCAGAAAAGTGTGTCACAGAATGAACAGCGTGTCACCATACAGAACAGGGTGCCACCAGACAGAACAGCGTGCCACCAGACAGAGCAGTGTGTCACCATACAGAACAGGGTGTCACCAGACAGAACAGGGTGCCACCAGACAGTACAGGGTGCCACCAGACAGAAAAGCGTGCCACCAGACAGAACAGCGTGCCACCATACAGAACAGTGTGCCACCAGACAGAACAGCGTGTAACCAGACAGAGCAGTATGTCACCAGAAAGCACAGGGTGCCAACAGACAAAACAAGATGCCACCGGAGCAGGCAGAATCGGGGGAGGTATATGGGGAAGTCTGTTAGGTGCGAACCCCAACCGCTGTGACGCCACTGGCTGTGACTTTTTTTTACATGAAAAACTCATATAATTCAAATCTATACTCGCTCATTTCCTTGTGGGATTCCTGAATGGCACCTCCAAGCGATGTCACGACCCTTGACTTCATGAGTGTGACGTCATCTTTGTTATGAAGTTGAATTGTCAAATTTGTAGTTGCATATAGATATATATAATTGAAGCGGATGCACGTTTATCTCTACGCCCAGGTAACTCTTCCGCCAGGTAACGCCCCTGCCAGGCGTCCCCTCTGCATTAACCTTTGACATGTGACAGTATCCGTGACGTGGGGGCTACTTAATGGCAAGTCGATGACAGAGGTGGCATTTCTCCGTTAGGCAACTGGCCGTGGAGAAACTCGGGCACTAGCCAAACAGACAGCAGTATAATCTTTGCCAACTTTCTGTTTACTTGTGATGTTGAAAAGAAAAATAAACGATAATTTTGAAACCGAAGAATGACAAGTCGGGGTTGGGGGGGGGGGGCACCAAAAATTAAACGACGACTCTGCAGTAGCCATTTGGGCATGTGCCGCCTGCCCTCAGACCACTGTGTCATTTTACATATATCTTTATGTTGATTTTTACAAATATATAATTTATCCTCTTAATTGTCAACAGAAAATAAACGTAGTCAACATGTCTACTCATTAAGCGAGTTAATAGAGCGTATATGCCACCGTACAAAATGGCGTTCTTACCTTTCATTAACTGACAAGATATTTATTGTACGAAGAAAATGTCCCTTTTTTAAAGGAATCGTTGAAAAAAGTGTGTGTGTGTGGGGGGGGGGGGGAGTTGGTATTTTCGTGGCCTGACCCATTGTACATCTCTCCAGTTTGTACATTATGCTACCATACACCATCTCTCTCTCTTTCCGGCTCTCTCTTTCCGGCTCTCGCTCAGGACTTTGTTGTTGATAATATCTAAATTTACGCCCACCTCAGTCAACTCAGTCACCTCAGTATAACGACCGCCTCTATAAACTACCACCTGCCTGCCCCCCCCCCCCCCCCAACGCTGGTGGGTGGGTGGGGGGATTACAATGAGGAAGCATTTAATTATTACGGAGCACTGCCGCTGAAATGTCTTACACCTGGGACTCCGGCAAGAATGGCTATTTTCTCCACGACTGAGCAGTGTGGGTCACGATGTCAGCTGTTTGTTTTCAGGAAATGTGTAGAGATGTGGTGTGCTCCGGATTCTCTGAGGGGGCCTAGGTAAACAACGGGCCTATTGTTTTAAACATTAATTTACATCAGACTTACTGAGGTGAGTTCATTTCAAATTCATTTATTTCTTGTGTACGATGCAATGAGAAATGTGACGTGAGATATTAGTAAGACTTAATGGTACGACAATCAAACCAACAGGTTAAACAATCAAACCAACCGGTTCAAAAGCAACCATAAAAAACAGCGTCACAGTAAAAAGAAAAGTCTTACTCAGACTTTTACTTTGAGTTCAAACTAAAGAGTCTTACAACAACGAATGTGTAAATTCGTTATAGTAATCTTCAATATATTTTTAAAAAAAAATCATATAATAATATAAATAGTTGATAATTATTTGAGGAAAATAATATTCTTAAAAAAAATAAATCTTTAAAACTTGAACTAAAAGTCTGCACCACTTAAAGTCTGCACCCACCCTTTTGTAAAGCCCTCGCCAAAATGTGCAAACTCAGGTCTGTAGCCTGGTACTTCCTCCAGATAATGAATTATTGCATGTGACAGTGAGTGATAATTTTCATTGATTAATCACGGTGATTGCCCTTGGTGCCCTTGGGTTCGTCTCCTCCCCCCCCCCCAACCATCCTTTTCCTGCCAATCAATGTGACGCACAGGCAGTGAAACCTGGAAATAACTCCAACCCAACGGGACCGCAGCCAAAAGTTGTAATGTTTATGGGTGACGGTAAATAAAATATATGATTCCGTGACAGGGAAAATTAGCGCAAATGTTAGCGACGGCGCAGTGGCGTAGCGAGCTTAACTCGCGCCCGGGGCACAATACCTTTTTAGCGCCCCAATACCTTTTTAGCGCCCCCCCTATTCGAAAACCATACAATATTATAGTAAAATATACCATTTGGCGCCCCTTTGTGAGTAGCGCCCGGGGTATGATGCCCCCCTTCCCCCCCCCCTCACTACGCCACTGCGACGGCGCTATTTAAAGGTTCGCCATTTCAAGGATTCACTGTACCGAAAAGCACTATAAATATTTATATGTACTATTTTCGAAAAGGTGGGGCAACCATGTAACAAAGCGAGAGGATGGGGGCTCTTAGTCGTAAGCTTTATAAAAATAAATTAATATATATGATTTTAATTCTCAACATTTACGTTTATTTTAGAATATACAGTAAAAATGAGAGAAAGTAGGGGGAGAGAGAGAGAGAGAGAGAGAGAGGGAGAGAGAGAGAGAGAGAGGGAGAGAGAGAGGGAGAGAGAGAGAGGGAGAGAGAGAGGGAGAGAGAGAGAGGGAGAGAGAGGGAGAGAGAGAGAGGGAGAGAGAGAGAGAGGGAGAGAGAGAGAGAGGGAGAGAGAGAGAGAGGGAGAGAGAGAGGGAGAGAGAGAGAGACCATTCAAGTTATATGGATTTTTAGCGTTTAATCTCTAGATGTAATGGTGTTTTTTAAACTTTTTTTTTAGTGCTCATTAAATGTGAAGTGAGTGGATTGTTAATAACAATGTTAGACACAGTTCTAATATTTGAATTATTAACAGTGAGTTATAATCTAATGTTTTAGTCAACTTTATTAGTGTTAGTTTTTATAGTCGTCCTTAAACTCAAACTACTTCATCTTTGTTTAACCCCCATTCGGGGGCAGGGGAGCTTCTGTGCCTTTAACCTCCATTTGGGGGCAGGGGAGCTTCTGTGCCTTTAACCTCCATTTGGGGCCAGGGGATCTTCTTTGCCTTTTCAGATCGTTATAATATGTTCTCGGTGCCTCTGTTTCGTCCACGTCTTTAGTAACCCCACTACATACTTATCAAACTAATGTTTTATCATAATGAAAGCGAGAATACATACCACATTATGTAGATCTGCTCCAAAAACCACACGCTTACTAAGGTTTGTTCTCTTCCTCTGCTGTATTTTCTAAAGCTATACATAGACAAAAATACGTCACTCGTCTTCGGGGTATTCCTTAAAAAAATTATAAAAAACCGTATGTTCAAGCCAAGTGTAAGGGGACTGGGGGTGAGGGAGGCGGAAGGTGCGGTCCGTCTAGGGTGGCAGATTTTTCATTAAATTGAGGGGGTGGCATTTGTAGCCAACTGCAGAGTGTTTTCTTCGTGAAACTTGTGTTGCAAAAATGTTGACCCGACCCGGGCGTTACTAACCCTTGCTACGCCACTAGTTCAAGATTAAAGCATTGATATGTGACGTAAGTACGGAGTACGGGCCGACGGTAAAGGTGGTTTAGCGGGATTAAGAAACTAGATATAACGCTCCGTTTGGTGTGAGTTATGGCTTCCGAGGTGTTAACACCTGGGGGGGCGAGCTATCGCTACTGAGGTGCTAACATCTTTGGCGCGAGTTATCGCTACTGAGGTGCTAACATCTTTGGCGCGAGTTATCGCTACTGAGGTGCTAACACATTTGGGCGATCTATCGCTACTGAGGTGCTAACACCTTTGGGACGAGCTATCGCTACTGAGGTGCTAACACCTTTGGGGCGAGTTATCGCTACTGAGGTGCTAACACATTTAGGGCGAGCTATCGCTACTGAGGTACTAACACCTTTGGGGCGAGTTATCGCTACTGAGGTGCTAACACATTTGGGGCGAGCTATCGCTACTGAGGTGCTGACACCTTTGGGACGAGCTATCGCTACTGAGGTGCTAACACCTTTGGGGCGAGTTATCGCTACTGAGGTGCTAACACATTTAGGGCGAGCTATCGCTACTGAGGTACTAACACCTTTGGGGCGAGTTATTGCTACTGAGGTGCTAACACCTTTGTTGCGAGTAATAGGTATTGCGATGCTAATAGGTTTGGTGCGAACTAATGGATATTGATTTAAATGTATCGATTGATTATTGACTATGACTAGAGACACAGTACTTTTTAAGTAACACGAACGGTAGGATGGACACACTTAATTGTAATGAATAAAAGACATAACTTATTTTTTTTTTCAAAACGCAGAAGGAAATTTGTGCTTAAAACCGCTGTTTAGCAGAGGCGTATCTAGAGTATTTGGCGCCCGGGGGACTAGATTCATTTTAAAGCGCCTCCCTTTCTATTTTCAACTCTCCAACCCATTATTTTCATCAATAAAATAATATCCAAGCAAATTTTGGCGCCCCTAACTAGCTTGGCGCCCGGGGACATCAGCCCCCCTGCTCCCCCATTAGCTATGCCTGTTCTGTATAGTGTGTATCTGCCCACCTCCCATTTTTAACAGGATGCACCTCTGAATGAAGTTAAGCGAGCAAGATGGGTCAGGCTAATATTAAAATTAAAGTACTCTTGTCAAGTAAATGACAGACTTTTGTCTTTTTCGGGGTGCATGACGCATGACTCACATATTTTAAGCAGGAAATAAGTAAAGAAAGCCTCGAACGAGAAAGTAATGTCAATTGAATGCATGGTAAAACAATTGGCTCCTTTGACATACCCTGGCCAATAGTAAAGATTTTATTTAACAATGTTGTACATAGACTTAAAATTAAAAAAAATTGTTGGTGAATGTACTTTTGTTCATCATGTTTTTTAATATACTTTTGGGGTAAATGTTTCATCCCATCTAAAGTAAAATATAAATTTTGGTCAATATTTGATCCCATCTAAAGTAAACGATAACTTTTTGTCAATATTTGATCCCATCTAAAGTAAACGATAACTTTCAGCTTATTAGAGACATTGGTTAGCTTATAAGAGACACCGGTTAGCTTATAAGAGACATTGTTTAGCTTTAAAGAGACATTGTTTAGCTTATAAGAGACATTGGTTAGCTAATAAGAGACATTGGTTAGCTTATAAGAGACATTGTTTAGCTTATAAGAGACATTGTGTAGCTTATAAGAGACATTGGCTAGCTTACAAGAGACATTGGTTAGCTTATAAGAGACATTGTTTTGCTTATAAGAAACATTGTTTTGCTTATAAGAGAGTTTTATTTGTTGATTGAAATTATTGGCTAGATATACGCCACATTTTTATGACTCTTCGTCACACGATCTTGACTCATGCGACTATTTTATAATCTTAGATTATCGTATGCCTTTCTCCTATTTCATTGTATGACTGATTGGATATTTATATAGCGCTGGTATCCATGCTACTTTAGCACGCTCACTGCTGGTATCCATGCTACTTTAGCATGCTCACTGCTGGTATCCATGCTACTTTAGCATGCTCACTGCTGGTATCCATGCTACTTTAGCATGCTCACTGCTGGTATCCATGCTACTTTAGCATGCTCACTGCTGGTATCCATGCTACTTTAGCATGCTCACTTCTGGTATCCATGCTACTTTAGCATGCTCACTGCTGGTATCCATGCTACTTTAGCATGCTCACTGCTGGTATCCATGCTACTTTAGCATGCTCACTGCTGGTATCCATGCTACTTTAGCATGCTCACTGCTGGTATCCATGCTACTTTAGCATGCTCACTGCTGGTATACATGCTACTTTAGCATGCTCACTTCTGGTATCCATGCTACTTTAGCATGCTCACTGCTGGTATCCATGCTACTTTAGCACGCTCACTGCTGGTATCCATGCTACTTTAGCATGCTCACTGCGCTCTGGTTTTCATAAATCTATTTAAACAAAAACGTTCTTAAATGAATAAATAATTAAATGGGATCAAATACTGATCAAAAGTTATCGATATCCCGATGATGATATTTCCCATGTATATCGAGCAAAAGACATCACTTATATTTCCCGCTTTGTTGGCATCAAAATGTGTAAAAAAAAAAATATCATCTTAAAATCCTTTATTAAATCCTGTATATAGACTTCACGTTAGTTCGTGGTTGGCTGGCTAAATCTTCAGACCCACTCACTCCCCGTCAACCTATCAAGCTGAAACTCGGCCCAAAGACACGTTGCCAATGACAACACATTCTTTCAAATCTCCAGCCCACGACCCACCCCCCCATCCCCGAAAAATCAATTATTCTTTTTTTTTTTCTTTTTTTTTTTCAAAGGGAAGATAAAGTAAATATAATAACACTGATTTCACGAAATAAATTGAAAATTGATGGCGCTAAAAGAGATTCTTAAAAAAAAAAAATTTAAAAAATCGCAAGTGCGTTTGGTGCGTCATTTTTTCTTTTGCTTTCCTGACATATTTGGTGAAATAAATCTGCGGTGTATAAGCAGGTGGGACATTAAATTATGAATATAGTTCAATTATGAACAAAGTATGCGTTTGTGAGCCTTTGGGGGGGGGGGGCACTCATTTGTATTCGTATGCATGTTTTGTGAAATTTTCAGCCCCCCCCCCCCCCCATTTCTAGTAATTACATTTTGTGAAGGATTTATACGGAACACTTTATTTTTTGGCTTTGCTGGATTCTTTATTTACATTCTAAAATGTTCGCGGACATTTACCAGCAGGTCATTTTGGGTCAACATACTAACATACTGTTGATATAATCCCACATATGTTGAAACAGTTCCTATAGTTCAATATTTCTTTAAGCTGAAATAAAATCCATTCATTCTGGAATACTGCTCGAGGGCTAATTCAGATAGATCGTACCTCATCATTAGGTTTAGGGATAGATTTAGGGTTCAGGTTAGGGTGAGGGATAGATTTAGGGTTCAGGTTAGGGTGAGGGATAGATTTAGGGTTCAGGTTAGGGTGAGGGATAGATTTAGGGTTCAGGTTAGGGTGAGGGATAGATTTAGGGTTCAGGTTAGGGTGAGGGATAAATTTAGGGTTCAGGCAACCAAGATGACGGCCATGGTAAATAAACGCGGTACGATCTATACGAATTTACCAACCCTGCTCGAGATATTACGTGTACACGGAGGCTCTTTAAACTCGAAGACGAGCTGCAGAATGGGACACGTTTTTTTGGATGCACTTAGGGATAATGAAAGCTTTAAGGCTAGAAAAACTAATAACCGAGCGTATATTAGAGTGTCTTGGAGGAGATCCTCTCCTAAGTTCTATGTTTAAATCAACATGTGTTTTTAAAGATAACTTTTCAGAACCGTTAGATAAACAAAATATTTTTTTATATCAAAAGAAGGAATCCGAATCAGTAACAAATTAAATCTCTTTATATGATCTTGAAGAGGTTTCGATATTAATATACTAAAGTGTTTCCGGATGGCAATAACAAGTGCACTGTGGGCAACCATTAAAGAAACGAAACTCTATTTAAAAATAGCAGAGCTAATTTTAACCCCCCCCCCCCCCCGCCCCCCCCAAAAAAAAAAGAAACCGCGGTCAAAAACAAGGGAAGTACGGGAATGCTGGAGTAATTTATTTCTTTCTTTACAAAAAGTGTGTCACTACGATGTTGTATGATGTACTCTGTGTTGACGTGACAGGCTAGACAAGGGTGACGTTGTGGGGCCAAAATGTACTAAAAATAGCAACACTTGAATCTACTACTCTCATTGCCGATGTGAACGGTAACATGTTTGTTTGAAAAATTTAATTTTTAAAGAAATTGACAACCAAATATATATAACAAATATGCAATATAAGAATGTGTATTGTTTAATAAAAAAACTACCATTTTATAAATTGACTCTTCTTAAATATATTTCCTTTAACAAAAATATTAAAATATTAAATTTAAAAGAGGCACAATTTAACGAATAAATCATATAACATATGCCCTATATATATATATATAATATTATATAAAACTACCATTTTGTGAAATGGTATTTTTTTATTAAATGTCTCATATAAATATATATATATATGGCATTTAATAAAAATGCCATTTAGCAATAAGGCCATTTAACAAAAAGCACCATTTAACAAATATGCAATATGGCAAATACGCAATTTAACAATTATGGCATTTTACACTTTATGTCACATTACAAAAGTGCCATTTACAGACAATAATAATATTAGGCTCTTTAACGAAAACAAGCGTCAGTGTCACGCATTTTGCTGCTATTAAATTAGAGTCACATCTTTGCCTAATCTGTTTCTGTCTTATTTAATTCAGTTCATCCGGTGCCCTAACTTTCGATTTAGTCCTTGCCTCTAAACATCCGTCACACATTAAAAAAAAATTAATTAATATTATTATGCACCATATTATCCTTTGGCCGAGTCCATCTGTCTGCGGTATTTATAGCTGACATCCGAGTCAAATTTGTTTGTACATTTCTTTTCAGGGTCACTATCTCCCAAGTCACAAATCCACGATTTTTAAAGAAAAAAAATGTTATCCAATTCTATAATATATCATCTTGGAAAATGTCCCAGTCTGTTTATTTTAGACATGGATAAACGAAAGTAACTTGGTATTTCCTATCATATTTATTTTAATACAATTTAAGATCACCGGCTAATGGTTCCCAGCCCAGGTGTTGATCTATAATCAGAACTACTAGACTAATTGCTACCCAACCCAGTTGTTTTTCTGTGATCAGAACAACTAGGCTAGTTGTTACCCAAACCCAGTTTTTGATCTATGATTAGAACAAATAAACTTTCCGCTAACCCAACACAGGTGTTGATCTATAATCAGAACTACTAGACTAATTGCTACCCAAACCCAGTTTTTGATCTATGATTAGAACAAATAAACTTTCCGCTAACCCAACCCAGGTGTTGTTCTTTCAACATAACATCTGGAATAATTGCTCCCAAACCATTTGTTGATTTGTCATCAGGACAATTAGATACATTGCTAACCAAAGCAGTTGTTCATCTACAAGCAGAACAACTAGATTAAAAAAGACTTTCTATTAAAGATGAATTAAAACGTAGTAAAAAGTAGAAAATAATTGAGAATATCTTAAAATGCATTCCGCAAAGAAAGTTTTTAAACATTAAAAAAAAAAAAATTCTGACCCTCTTGCCTCACCGATGACGTCATCGTTGGGCTCTGTATACTCTCTAACAAAAACTTTTAATTTCAATCCTTTCCTTGTCTCTAGATGTTGTGGACACAACTTGCCAGACTAGCATTACTCATCGACGTTGCCGTGACCTTGACCAGCACAGACAACGAGGTTTACTCGGGTTTGTAACATTTTGTACAATTTTAGTCCGACACCATTACGCTTTAGAGATTTACAAGAAAATAATTGTGCCAGTCATGTCAATGTCAGCTGCCCTGTCTCCATTTATTTTGGGACTTATTGAAAAGCTTTGCTTTCAAACTTTTACAAACTGTATGAAGAAGAAAGCGCAATGTTGGCTAACATTTAGTTTTGTGATTATTATGGGCTGGCCATTTGGTCGAAGTAACCCAATTTATATATGCGCATATATATTCTTCTAATGATAGGATGTGGATTCGAGCCCGTTCAAGGCCAGGCCCACATGTTCAAATTCTGCAACGCTTACGGACAGTGTATCAAGTCATCATGTGGCGTGGATCGAGTATTCAGGTATCGAATTCGCGTTTTTTTTGTTTTATTATTATTAAACTTTTTATTGTAATCGAATCAACTAGAGTTTTACATTCTGGTCACCTGCACCCCTCCACCGTGTCCCGTGATTTGCCCTAATTGCCAACGAACTGTCCGTTGTCCAGTGAGCTGTCGATGGCCTGTGAACCTGTCCGGTCAACCAGTTAAAAAACGTCCCGTCCTGTGTCAACGAGCCACCAAACGTCCCGTCCTGTGTCATCGAGCCACCAAACGTCCCGTCTTGTGTCAACGAGCCACCAACGTCCCGTCCTGTTTCAATGAGCCACCAAACGTCCCGTCCTGTGTCAACGAGCCACCAACGTCCCGTCCTGTTTCAACGAGCCACCAAACGTCCCGTCCTGTGTCAACGAGCCACCAACGCCCCGTCCTGTTTCAACGAGCCACCAAACGTCCCGTCCTGTGTCAACAAGCCAACAACGTCCCGTCCTGTTTCAACGCGCCACCAAACGTCCCGTCCTGTGTCAATGAGCCACCAACGTCCCGTCCTGTTTCAACGAGCCACCAACGTCCTGTCATGTGTTAACGAGCCACCAACGTCCCGTCCTGTTTCAACGAGCCACCAATGTCCCGTCCTGTTTCAAATAGCCACCAACGTCATGTCCTGTTTCAACGAGCCACCAACGTCCTGTCCTGTTTCAACGAGCCACCAACGCCCCGTCCTGCACCAAGCTGCCTATGCCCCTTCCTGTATTGGCAAGTTACCCACGAACTGTCCAGTCCCGGTCACCTACACCCCAATGGTCGTGCCCCATGATTTGCCATCTAGTAACATTGAAGTTAGTGAGAGAACCATTGACACTTAAGAACCATTGACACTTAAGAACCATTGACACTTAAGAACCATTGACACTTAAGAACCATTGACACTTAAGAACCATTGACACTTAAGAACCATTGACACTTAATTAAACCCCAGTGTGTTGTTTTTAAATAATATTTTAAATTCCTGTAGGACATTCTGAAAACCATGCAAAAGGGTTTTTAAATGTTATTTTTGTTTATATATTTGAAAGCATATTCTAATTTCACCACTGTAGAATTTAAGATTTTGACATAAAGACCGCCATTGGTCCTTAAACTAGAGTTAATTATTTTTCAATATATACTCACCCCTAATTTGTATTATTTGGCTGCATATGTTAGTGAGAAATGGACTTAAGAAGAAATCAGGTATCTGGGTATATCTCTCCGTTATCAAGGAGACAAAATTTTGGAATTTATAAAAGGGAATGTGAAAAAAAGAGAGAGCAAGAACGTATAGAAACACAGATATATGAAGAACTTATAGCTAAATAAAGAGAGCTAGAACGTACAGCTAAAGAGAGATATGTAGAATGTACAGTCTGGCAGAAACAGTACGAACTTAAAGATAGACAGAGAGAGGAAGTACGTATATATATATATATAATATATATAGATAGACAGAGAAAGTATGAACTTAGAGATAGACAGAGACAATATGAACTTGATATACTAAATAAATAAATTATATTGGCGGAAATAGAGGAAGACCGACGGAAAATTATTGGCGAGAGACATGAATATTACTTTAACGACCGTGACAATGACGAGAGGGGGGGGAATAGATGGCATTGCCAGCATTTAATGTGAGAATCCCTATGAAAATTTTAATAGTTCGTGTACATATGGATCTAAAAATGACTTTATTGACGGCTATGGGGATATGGACCGCAACGGTGGACCTACTCATGTCTCTGACCCCGAGCTTAAGGTGGCCTGGAAACCTCAGTTCATGGCTCATGATGATACTGAAGAACAAAATGATATTACTGCCTCTGCTGAGGACTATGACAGTGAGTTGTTAATTGGTCCGTCAGTTGATGTTAAAATGGACGGCGTGGACGTTGCTGACAAGCCGCCGGCGGCGAAGGTCATAGATTTAGATTCATGTCAAAAGTGGTCGGGTTATGGTGACCACGAGATCGAAACTGTTAGTTTATCCCAGGAACCCCAATGGAAAGAAGAAAGATAAACAAATAAGCAAGTTAGAAAGGAACTTCTTTACAGAGTTAGAAATGCAAAAAAATAAATAAAAAGTAAAGATTAACACCCAAATCTTTTTCCTCTTCCTATTTCTCATCATTTAGTAAAAGTGACTGTGGCTGTATCCCGTCTGTCAAGAACTCCATATTGGAATGGGCTTCTGGGCCATCTTTCAACCTTCACAACGTCTTCACAAACAAAAATACTGAGCACAGGACGACATCGCTGACTGATTCCTTCTCTTCCATCCTGAAGGCCACCGACCGGCTGGTCAACGTTGTCGTCGTGGAGAAAGATCGGCTTCCGCCTCAAAGGGCAGCTAAGACCGAAAGAGCTTATTCGTCGCCTAGCAACTTCACAGAATCATCGCCGTCCGTGCTCACGAACGTAAATAACTCTAAACGCGTTCTGGTTCCGGTGAGGCCGTCGGGTATTCCCGGATATTCCACTTCTGAGAATTTCAACGTACCGATCTCAGTGCGTCCAGATCCACAAAAGCCAGCGGTACAAAATTCAAGTTACGTACATTTTGTGGAACCAAAACGTAACATCTCTGAAGCTATAAGGGAAGATAAACCCGTTTCACAAGCTAGGGAGCCACCACACGTAGCATCGCTAGAGAACGTACAACCGGATTCGTCGATCATCAACGGACCATTGATTAATTACTCATTTGATGTATCGGGAATACTCCGAAGTGCTCCATCCGAGTCGAGCACCGCAACCATGACGACAACCCCTCATCGCCGAACTGAGAGCACATCGGCAGCGGCTACAACTCGGGCAGCATCGACTTCTGACAATAACACGACCGCGCCTACAAGAAATTCAACAGGAGTTTATGAGGACTTGATTGGCTCAATGGTGGTGACAGGGGCGCCCAACGGGACCGCCCCTGTTATGGACACAGGTCAGCTAAGTAAGACATATTTGATATCTCCCCTCCAGCCCACCCCCACAAAAAAGCTATTAAAAAAAAAGCAGTGGGGATTTCTGAAATGTTATTTTTAAGCTCGTACATCAATGCATCTACGAAAATGCAAACGAAAATATAGATTAAACAACGTAATGGTCTGGTTAACACCAGAAGGCGTTTGTAACAGTATATTGTAAGTGACATTTAAATAGTTTTCCTCGTGTTATAATGCTACTTTCAATTAACTTCAGTGCTTTTGATAAATGTACAAACATTTGAAATCTCACCTATATTTGAATAATAAAAGTGAATTTATTTAATGTTCAGCTTGAAATGATTTCCATTTCTATCACGGGAAAAGATTCTCCTCTCTAACATAATTGTCTATATTCTAAGTGTGTGGTGCTGAGGTTAACATCACCGGCATGTCGGATCGTAACCTCTTGACCGGTGACGCAGCTCTCGGAACAGTCTACATCGGGATCAGGGGGGTCACGGGCAGCGGTGGGAGAATCCAATTTGACGGCAATGGATTCTTGTGGATTCCCCTTTATGAAAGCGTGAGATTCACTTCAGGTATCAGTCCATTTTTATTCCCATTCAAGGTTGTACTTGTACGTGAAGAAGGGAAGCATTTTGTCATTGTAACACTGTTTACGAGTCTCTTATGATTGTGTGTGTGTGTGTGGGGGGGGGGGTCTATTAGGGGTATATTTGTACACGTTTAAATATAATGTTTATGTTAACATACGGAAGGGATCAGGGTCATGCAAAAATGGAGAGGGCGAAGGGGGACCTGCCATTGGAACATCTTCAAAAGGCGACCAAGTAGTCTTTTTGGCAATATAATATAAGAGAAGATAAGATGCTTTTATTAATCCAAATAAATGGAAATTTGTTTTGGTTGCATTGCACATATTGTTTTGGTCAGCAGCAAAGCGTTTTGTGAATTATCGTGTGGTCAGAAACGATGTTATGTTCTTGAGTGAATCATTGTATGGTCAGAAAAGCTGTAAGGTTCTTGAGTAAATCATTGTGTGGTCAGAAAAGCTGTAAGGTTCTTGAGTGAATCATTGTATGGTCAGAAAAGCTATTCTATTTCTGAGTGTATCGCTGTGTGGTCAGTCTAGCTCAGGGGTGGGCAAACTACGGCCCGCGGGCCGCATGCGGCCCGGCACCTGATATTATGTGGCCCTCGAAGGCATTTAGAAATTTAAAAAAAATTACTATGTTTTTAAGTTATTTTGTTGAATTTTACAGAATTTCATGCACCGTTATGATTTTTAAAACATTTTTGATCAAATTTCTTTCTAATTTTCTATTTTTTTAAACAGTCCTTGACCTTTGTCATGTAATGCTAAAATGCGAAACTACCGATTTTAATATAGGGAAATGTTTATCGATATTTAAAAATTGGACATAATATACATGCTGCCCCCCAATAGCTTTACCTTTGTCAATGTGGCCCTCCGCACAAAAAGTTTGCCCACCCCTGGTCTAGCTGTTATGTTCTCTAGTGCAAGTTTATATTTGGAACAGAGAATGAATTTGTTTGAACTGAATTCCCGGCTTTTATGGATAATCATAATCTCTGTAGCCGACTTGTCTTTGGTTTGTTGCCTCGATCTCCGCCATTGTACGAGATGGCGAATAAGATGACGTGTAAGTTGGTTCTAATATGGTGGATGTGAATATGGTTCAAGCCCACGGCTTGCAATGTCATTTAACCGTTGAGAATCACGATAAAACACAATAGTGTTTGTCCAAAAGAACACAGTTCACCATTATCACGCATTGACTTCCAAGGAAAACATAAAAAACCCTTAAACAAATAAGCACAGATGCAATCGAGTCACCTGCAGATTTGCGCCCGGAAGTATTGCTAAATGAAGAGGGTGCATAAATTCAGACATATTTGTAACACTGGGATACTATTGTAAGAAGTTTTTAATTAAAACAGTTTTTCGTTGATCTGCTACATTTTAATCTTTGTTCACCAAAGTTTTATTTTACATTTTTTTGTACCAACTTTGCCATTGAAATTATTTTAAAATAAGAGATTCTTCTCCTAAATACCGAGTTATTCATTGACTCTTAAGGTCTGACAGTCTCGTTGAAGATCAAGGAAGATGTCGCCATCCAAGTCGGCCAGGGCATCGTCAGCAATTGCGGAAATGACGTCACGCCTTCCTTCAGCATCGCCCTTGATCCTAAATTAAGACTGGTGAAATTTAAAGTCGTTGTAGTGACAACAGATACACCGGTTCCCATTCAAGAAACGCTGCAGGTGTCCGTTCCCTACGAGGTAAGACTAAATTTAGAGATGAACATGTTATTTTCATCCAAACATTTCCATGTTTGCACTTTATTTTTAAGATCCAAAATTTGTCATCATTAGATATTTTGATTTAAAGTATTTGCTCAAAATATTATATATATATTTTTAATGCATTCTGGTTAAATATTGAACTGAAATAAAGAAGCGTAAGAACACATCTGTTTGTGTTAGGCTAGATGGAGATACATTATCTTATCAATACAATTTTTAAAAATAAATTCCAAACTCCTTTAAGGACTTTGTGTTAAAAAAATCCTGTTCTTGAAATCTTATAATGTAAATCATTTGCCGCCATCGCCGTGGCTGTTGCCGTGGCTGTTGCCGTGGCTGTTGCCGTGGCTGTTGCCGTGGCTGTTGCCGTGGCTGTTGCCGTGGCTGTTGCATTGGCTGTTGCATTGGCTGTTGCCGTGGCTGTTGCCGTGGCTGTTGTGGATGGTTGTAAGGGTACATTTGAAGACCTCAGTGCTAAAAGTACTTAAGTCACATTTTTGTCAAAATCAATCTAAACTGTGATCTTTTCTTACCCAGTTTAGCCAAGTGTACTGCAGAAATTTGAACACATTAAAATGTGCATTAGGTCCTTAATTGAACAAGACAAAAAATGAAAATAGTCATATTTTATAGACGAAAAGTATATTTGAGCTTGCTTATCTCAAAATTTACAGTTTGTGACTTAAGTACTTTTAGCACTAAGGTCTTCATTTATAACCTCAGTAAAATAATGGTTTGAAACTCCCAAATGTTGCTGGTAGAAGAACTCTCTCACATTAGAAAACATATTGGGCTTTCAGTTCAACATACACCGGACCCGGTTTTTTTCCCCCTTATTTTAGTGAAGATGATCATAAACTAAAAAATTACATCACAAAATATTACACAGGTATTGTTCCATATTTAATCCAACATCAGAACTTATAGCTTTGGATAAAGAATTTTGTTCACCCTGATCTTCTGATAAAGTTAATTTCATTTAAATCTTATTTCCTCGCTTAATGCCATCCCCTCCATACTCCACGCCCCCATGACAATTTATATTCCCTTCCCCAGCCCGGAGCAACTAAAACTATCGAGATGCAGTGCAACGGCCACAAGTTGATTGGTCGAGTAGGCAACCATGTGACTGGGACACATATACCCTCTACAGGTGAGCTATCAGACCATACCCTCTAGAGGTGAGTTATCAGACCATACCCTCTACAGGTGAGCTATCAGACCATACCCTCTACAGGTGAGCTATCAGACCATACCATCTACAGGTGAGATATCAGACCATACCCTCTACAGGTGAGCTATCAGACCATACCCTCTACAGGTGAGCTATCAGACCATACCCTCTACAGATGAGCTATCAGACCATACCCTCTACAGGTGAGCTATCAGACCATACCATCTACAGGTGAGATATCAGACCATACACTCTACATGTGAGCTATCAGACCATACCCTCTACAGGTGAGCTATCAGACCATACCCTCTACAAGTGAGCTATCAGACCATACCATCTACAGGTGAGATATCAGACCATACCCTCTACAGGTGAGCTATCAGACCAGTGAATAGAATGCTTTGAATGGCCGGGTCCCGTATGAAGTGGCTAGAGCAGACGAGCCGGAATAGACCATCTTGAAATACTTTTGAATGTCGCATGAGAGTAAATGTTATCTAACGCACATCACCATTAAAACGTTATCTAGTGCAAAGCGCCTTTAAAATGTTATCCAACGCACATTAGTATTGAAATGTTATTCAACGCATATTAGTATTGAAATGTTATCCAACGCACATTAGTATTGAAATGTTATCTAACGCAAATTAGGGCTGATTTTGGCGAGCGTATCCGTGACGTCATTTGCGTCTTTATTCCAGGATTCGCTCCCATTTGTTTATTTTTACAAGAATTATTTTTAGGTATTAATACGCCGAGTTTAGTTAATTATGGTTTTTCTCCTGTTTTCTAAGTTTAATTTCATATAAATGTCAAAATTTTATTATTATTTTTTAAAGAAACATTTAAGTTGCAATTATTTGTTGAAAAATTTACGTTTATTCACTTGAAAAAGTGGCGGCGAAGGAATACACGGCTCATACCGGCTGCAACAAGAGTTCATGTGCATAATTAACGAATATTAAAATAAAAGTTCAATTTTATGTCAAAAACCACTTGCCATTTTGTTCTTAAGTGTCGTTCTGAGCGTGTGAAAATTTTAGAATGTTCAAAATGTTAATGAAAAATACATAAATTAATTTTTTTACATGGTACTTTAAAATAATGCGGATATAGAAAGGAGTGCAGAATTGTTACGTCACGTCAGATGCTGATCTATTATCATCTTGATTGCACTCCTGTGTCCTCGGTAAGTTTGAATAAATTTTGGGTAAATTTATGCAGATGGAAACTAAATGTACTACCCGTTTTTGGTTTCGTCTGGAATTTCAGGGCGAACGAAGTGTGATCCACTCATATTTATATGAATATATGTGGCGACGCTCATGTGTTGGTAAAGATGTAATGAGGGAATTTTTAAATGTTATAAAAAATGTATATCCTCACCAAATTCGAGATTCTGATTCGTAAACAGTGAGTAAAATAAAAAAAATTTGGAAATTTACTTTTAATTTTTCAATTGCTGTTAACATTGTTTCTTACCATTAGATTCAGTTTAAGGTGAGGGATAGATTTAGGGTTCAGGTTAGGAGAGGGTCAAAACCCTGTTAGGGAGAGGGTCAAAACCCTGTTAGGGAGAGGGTCAAAACCCTGTTAGGGAGAGGGTCAAAACCCTGTTAGGGAGAGGGTCAAAACCCTGTTAGGGAGAGGGTCAAAACCCTGTTAGGGAGAGGGTCAAAACCCTGTTAGGGAGAGGGTCAAAACCCTGTTAGGGAGAGGGTCAAAACCCTGTTAGGGAGAGGGTCAAAACCCTGTTAGGGAGAGGGTCAAAACCCTGTTAGGGAGAGGGTCAAAACCCTATTAAGGAGAGGGTCAAAACCCTGTTAGGGAGAGGGTCAAAACCCTGTTAGGGAGAGGGTCAAAACCCTGTTAGGGAGAGGGTCAAACCCCTGTTAGGGAGGAATTTAGGGTTCAGGTTAGGGTGAGGGATAGATTTAGGGTTCAGGTTAGGCTTAGGAGTGGTGTTGAATTTTTCGCTTTTTGTAAAAAAAAAAAATTAATTTTGAAAATTTGGTGTTTTTTGTTTAACTTTTAGGAACAAAAAAATTTGAATTTTTCGCTTTTTCTTAATAAATTTTTTTTTTTAAATTTTGAAAATTTGGTGGTTTTTTTTTTAAATTAAAAAAAAAAAAATTGGAATTTTTCGCTTTTTCTTAATAAAATTTCTTTTTTTTTTTTCTTGAGAAAATTTAGTGTATTTTTTAAAAGTTTGAGAAGAAAAAATTTCAAATTTTCGTTAACAAAATTTAGTTTTTAAAAAAATTTTCTTTTAAAATTGCTTTTTTTTTCTATCTTTCGGTAAGTAGTTGAAAAAACAAATTTTTTCTCATCGATCTCCTTTTTTATAACACGTGACTTTGCACTACTTTTTTGTTGTTGTCGGCCGCTATCTTGGTTGAGACGAGCCTTGACCTTGTCATGGGTCGTCTCAACCAAGATGGCGGCCATGGTAAAAATCGCGGATATCTTTCCCAAAATTTACCCAAATTAGTATTGAAATGTTATCTAACGCACATTAGTATTGAAATGTTATCTAACGCACATTAGTATTGAAATGACCAAAAAAGTTACTTACAAATCTCTAAAACAAACTCTAGCTTTGACCATTTCGTTGATCATTAAGCACTTGTGTTACAGCCTTTTTTCATTGTCTTCTCTCTCTTCCTCGACTGTTGACTGCTCTAACGATCTACTCTGGACTCTCGATTCTCACAATTCTCGACGATCTCGCTTCTCTAACTCTTGTCTCCTAGCTTCTCTCACTCTCGGCTTATCGCTCGAGCGTAAAATTGTTTCGTCGTGTTCAGCTTTAGTGTATGCTGAGTGTTTGTGTGGTGATATAAAAGAGCAGTGTGTTAGTTAGTCGAGAGATGAGACGAGAGATGAGAGAGGCAAGAAGACAAGAGTCGAGAGAGAGAGTCCAGAGTAAATCGTCGAGAGTTAAAGTCGAGAGATTTGGTAATTTTGTTAAATTCGCTCTAGGGCTTGTTGCCTGAGGATAGTATTTTTCTGCTGGATGAATTATGTAGCAACTTAACACTGACTTAACATCTGACAACCCCATGAGAAATTACACCCGAAACAATAACAAATGCTTCACTGTGCCTCGGAGTAACACAGCGCAACATAAGCAGTCATTCTTTCCACGCACCATAATTGGTTGGAACAACCTGGACAATACCGCCGTGAACTCGACAACGATCGAAAGCTTCAAGGCCGCCCTGGCATCTGCTAGGGGCCGTTAGATTGGCAACATCGCTTCCCCAACCGTTGCACATATGGCCAGTATATGGATGCAGCAACGTACCGAACCAGAACCAGAACAAGTTGATGTTTTAGTGCATGGAAATAAATGCATAATTTACAATGGACTATTCAGGGTTTGAGTTACTCGACCAAGAGAGAGACGACAATTAACCAAACAGGCCTGACACAAGGCTAGACATAAATTATTAGACAAACGAAAGAAGGCCGTAACACTTTGAAGGAGTATTAGACAAAGACAGTTGGCAGTAGCAACTCTTGTATATATCAAGCATGCTATGTTATCTATTTTCATGGTCAGAATAATTTTCAAACTTTTTATATCTTTATTTCCCAGAGACCTATCGTCTGTCCAGCAGACCCAAGCCCATCTACATTGGAAAAGGCTGCATGGACGAGCAGGCGGATAACTTTTACGGCAGTATAACAAACGTAAGACACGAGTTGGGACTATTTTAAGAACGATTCGATAACAATAACAATAAACATAACAAGCGGTATAAATAAAAAAATAAGAAAGAAAGAGAGAAAGCGAATCACAAAATAAAAATAGATACTTTAATAAATTAAAAATAACATGTATGGAAGGCCGGCTGTTCAAATGTGCCTTGTTATTTTGTTATTGTGGAAATGACTTAAGACTTACAAGACACAATGAAAAGATTGTTCTCTCCAACTTTTGGAACAGGAATATAATGTATTAACGTAGCAGGAATAATAACATCAAAATATATGTATATTTTTTCTTTCTTTCTTCCTCCCCTTAAAATACAGGTGGCTATTTATAGGTGTGTCCGCTCAGATATTGCACTCAGCTAAGTTTGACCTACATTTTCAGACAGAAATAAAAAGAAACACCAGACTCAGTGAGATTTAAGATTTTAAAATTAAACAAGTATGGTCAAAAAATAGAAAGTTCTGTGTTTTTTTTCCTTGAATTTATTTAACTTATGCGTTAATTATGTTTTGTTTTTGTTGAAACTATCGTATTTTGCTCGTCAATTAAAAAAACAACAACAACAAACAAACAACAAAACAGCAACCCTTTTTGAGTCAATGTAGATAATCAAAAAATATTTAATCAAATATTGGTTACATTGATTGTTCCAAAAACATACAAATTGTGATCGTTACGTCTTTTAGTCCCCCACACAAATTTTTCAAATACATCTGAACTCAGAACAGACATGAAAGAGATTCAAATACAAATTATGAACACACAGAAAGTCAAACTAAGCAACAATATTGAAACAATGGAAGAAATTGTTTAAGAATAAAACGGTCTGTCGTTGAATGGCGGAAATCTGTTAATAGTACATCCGGTCATTCCGCTAGGCCAATCTCCATTTTTGGTACTTGTATGTTAATGTGGGTCAGCAAAGTGGGCCTAATTTGTTCATAAAGATATTTAACGAAATATTTTTAAAAGACACACATTTTCACTGCATAGTATATATCCTGAAATAGATTATGTTAGCAGCAATGTTTCCCTAAAACAATGTGCAGCGTTCTAAAAATAGAATTAATACGTAGTGAGCTGTGACGTTACGCGGTTGGAATAAGAAATTAAAATCTTAAATATATTTATATTTACTTATTATATTTTTTCAAAATTGTAACACAAAAAAAACCCACAAAAAAACCACACAAAAATACCAGACCCAAACATATGAAACAGAAATAATCAATGCATACACAGACTGACAAATCAATTTTGCTGAAGACAGTTGAACACATTAAAATTAAGTTCATAACCTAGTTTGCATCATTCTTATATTTCTGTTCACGTTCAAAAGTGACTTAAGTACATACTATGACGTCAAGGGACAGAATCGGGAAAAAATCACAAAGAAAATCCATTCACTCAAAAATTCGAATTAAACCACGTCTGAAGATAAAGGAAATTCCTAGCTTTTCACGCATTCTCAAGGGTGAGATGTGACGTCTTCCGCTTCCGTCCACAGCGTGCATGCCGGTCATTGCCAAGACGCCATATTCCTTTCTCAATAACTGAAAATGTTAAAAGGTAAACTCAGTGATAACAGAAGATGTGTAGATCCGTGTTTTTCTAAACTTTTTAAGTTTGGCAGACCCGTGGACACGTTTTGACATTGCATAAGGGACCCGTGGACACGTTTTGACATTGCATAAGGGACCCGTGGACACGTTTTGACATTGCATAAGGGACCCGTGGATACGTTTTGACATTGCATGAGGGACCGGTGCCAGATTTATTAATTACATTTTATTTTTATTCTGCCATAAATAATCATGGACCGCCCCTTGAGAAATACCGGTGTAGAGGGTGAAGTATCCAGAGTGAACGAACTTTGTCACTTCTAATGGACTACGATTAGTCAATTGTTTTGTCACGTGATACGTGTAAAAACAAGTAATACTTCCGGTAGGCTGTCTGCAACACACTAGTAGCTCACAAATTTTTCTTCAAACAACTTTCTTCCTTTAATCATGACTGATTTATAATTATTGTCACATTTAATGAATGTCATTTAAAGAAACGCGTGTATTCAAGAATATTTTGAAAAGTAAAATTTTAATAAACACTGGGGAAGCGCTGATGGAGACAAACATTTTGCTTTAGAATTAATGATAATGGCAATGGCTGATCAGCTGTTTATCTGTTGTTATGTGTTGTTATGTGTAGCAGAAAGCCTACTAATGGCTGGTACGTATCACGTGACAAAACAAGGAAGTGACTAATCGTAGTCCATTAGCAGATACAATGTGACCCATCAATGGTACTACGCCATTCTAAGTAAAATCCATTAAAAATTATCATAAGTGTAACGGCTTTTTAGCAAAGATTTTCCGACATTTTGTATCATGTTAAAATACATGTACTTATAAATTGACTTGTGTATTTTCATTACAATTGTTTGAAGACAACACTTAGTCGCACCAATTTTAAAAAAAAGTAGACTGCGCTGGATAGGACACATTGAAATGATGCCGGATTATACAGCAGCCAAAGTGATCTACTGGCAGAAACCCAGGTGCAAACGACTTTGACCAAGACTGAGATGTATCGACAATCTAGAGAAGGACTTACACCAGTCTTGGTTCCACGCATGGATACGGAAAGCCATCGATCAATCCGAATGGAAGAATGTGGTGGAGCAGGCCAGGGCCCTACACGGGCTGTACGGCCACTGATGATGAGGATGCATTGACATATTGCAAACGCACGACAGGCTTAAACGCCAGGGGGTTGATACATCTCTTGCCCACTCTCTTTGGTGCGTAGCATAGGGGCAAATTTGATAATATATCTATTTGGTAATCTCAAAATGTTCTTGTCTTTTTCCTCCACAACCGTGTAAATCCGAGATAACACCGTGATGATCGCGTTATAATAGGTAACGTCTTTAAATGATAGCTTAAAATAAAAGTTATTGAATTAATGTGATCAGTCTAAGTCAGCGGTTCTCAACCTGTGGGTCGCGACCCTTTTGGGGATCGAACTGCCCTTTCCCAGGGGTCGCCAAAGACCATCGGAGAATACGTGTAATCTACAGTTATGAGTGATCAACGAAAATAATTGTGTGGCTGGGGGTCGCACACAACATCAGGAACTGTATTAAGGGGTCGCGACATTAGGAAGGTTGAAGTTATTATGGTCTAAGTTATTTTGCTATAGACAAAGTGTTCAATTCAGGAATTGTAGAGAATGCCTAACAATTGCATTCAATGTATAAAATACCTTAGATGTATTGCCTAGGCATTCTGTCAATGGCCGTTCTGGACCAAAGCAATGTATATTATTTATGAAATGTCCACAGAAAAGGGTCACACATTCTTACCTATGTTCTCTCACATTCGTACCTATTTTTCTCACATATTCTTACCTATGTTCTCAAATATTCTTACCTATGTTCTCACACATTCTTACCTATGTTCTCACACATTCTTACCTATGTTCTCACACATTCTTACCTATATTCTCTCACATTCGTACCTATTTTTCGCACATATTCTTACCTATGTTCTCACACATTCTTATCTATTTTTCTAACATATTCTTACCTATGTTCTCACATATTCTTACCTATGTTCTCACTCATTCTTATCTATGTTGTCACACATTCTTATCTATGTTCTCACACATTCTTATCTATGTTCTCACACATTCTTACCTATGTTGTCACACATTCTTATCTATGTTCTCACACATTCTTATCTATGTTCTCACTCATTCTTATCTATGTTGTCACACATTCTTATCTATGTTCTCACACATTCTTATCTATGTTCTCACACATTCTTACCTATGTTCTCACACATTCTTATATATGTTCTCGCACATTCCTTTTTTTGTTCTCACATGTTCTTATCTTTGTTCTCACCAATTCTTACCTATGTTTTCACCTACGGCCAACGGGCAGGTAGCTGGAAACAGGTTTTGCTCAGCTTCACCGCTAGGCTTGTAGTTCTGCCAGAGTACGGCCAAACCCTGTGGAAGACACGAGACATCACTTGCGAGGAACTAATCAGCATCATCTTTCATTTAATTCCATTGCAGTGGTCTTTTATAGCGTGGTACCCCAGCACTTAACCAAGGGGCCATTTAACTTTAATAACCCGAGAATATATCGTCGTTCCGAACTGGATATCGTGACCCCCTTGTCAGCAATGAATGCACATTTAACATTTTCTTTTCGAACATCAAAATAGACTAGCAAAAGACACCGATGTACAAGATTTGTTTATATGTTGAACACAAATTGTGTAACGAGAAACTTGTATAAAAATATGCTATAAGTAAGTGAGCAATCTTATTGTAATAAAACTTAAAATAAGAATCTTAATAAGAATTTGGTGGCCTCTTATTCTGGTGTAATTGTGATATGGGGTACGACCATGGAACATTTTCAAAATTTATTTTCGGAGAGAAAAGAGCAAACTGGATTTGGTTCATGTCACATCCGCTTTCATATCATCAGTGGTTGCTATGGTTCGGGTAAGTAAACATGGATAGGATGACGATATCGGGGATTGAGAAGAATAAAATTATTCAGATTAAAAAGTACATTATATCGTATATAGTAATAGTACATATATATATTTGGGTCCGTTTCAATTAGCGCAACGCAACATACTCGATTCTAGTTTAACAACAAGAAACATGACATAGGAACCAATCGAAATAGTGAAAAAGCAGGCGGCAACTACGAGCTAGCTATTCCGTTTTACAAAAAAAATTGGATATACCCCAAATTTAAAATTATTGTAAAAATGTGCTAAGCCTTTCAAACAAGTTTTTATATTAAAAAAAAATCTGATTGTAAATGCAAAAATTAAATTATAAATAGTAAAATTAAATAAAATAATTTTTATTAAATTATGAAAGAAATATGTTTTTTTGTTTTAAACAATGCACATATTGCACATGTCATCGAGGTCATTAAGGATGTTAAGATGCATCGAATATGATACAACTAAAAAAAGTCTGAATCGAATGGATCAGTTTACCTTTACTGGTGTGATGGTGACATTCAGATCAACAAAGACTGTTTCCCCGCCTAGAAGAGCGTCACTCAACTGACGGAAACATTCAAATGGAATTTATTGACAATTTGTTACATATATACATTTAAAATTAATATTGACATTATTTACATGATGTTAAATTTATTTCAAATCAAAATCATGGGACTTGGCCCCGGGGGGACTCCCCGATTTTTTAACGTTCTTAAGCTCCCATGTCTTTACTTTGGAGCCGCTGGTGATTTTCTTATAAATACAACGCTTAGACCAGAATGAAAAGACTAAAACAAAAGCAACAAGCAGGCGATACCAAGAAGCTGGGACAGAGGCGACGAACACAAACTTGCGAGTTGAGACGAAAGACTGGCTGTGATTTCAAATACTATCTGAAAATACCGGGGATCGCTGACAATTACCACTTAGTCTTTCTATAAGGCTCACTAAAACAGGAGGCGTAACTAATGAAGAGTGGGAGGACAGATTTGCAAGGGCGCGACATTACTGAATGCGCCAAAGTGGGCTTTGATGGTATTTTATTGATGAAAATAATCTGACTCCAAGCTCGGAACACATCTAGAAACACTGTCCTCGACTGGAAGCTACCGTACATTATCTCTGCCCGGGCTACACAAGGACACACATTAAAATCCGAAGATGATCATTTGAATGTGGGTAGACATTAGTACAACTTACAACGAAGAAGAAAACACTTTAAAATAACTTCATATAAAATATTTTATGAAATTTAGATTCCTATGATTCCATCATATTAACTTGGAAAACTCTGGTGTAAAATTGTAAAGCGTATTCCTTTCTCCCCCACCCCCCAACCATCAGTTCAATTCCAAAGCGATTTTTGTAAAGTTTTTTTAATAGTTCATTATAAGAACAAAAACGTACAAAAACTTGGACAGTGGTGAGACGAGATCCACGAATGATTCCCATGAAGGTGGCCGTGTACTTCTGGAATGAGAAGGAAAAAAAAGAACTGAATGTAATGATATGGTCAGACATATGTACACCGTTTATAGATTCAGATGCTATTTTAAGTATTGCACAGTGGGCAAGAGGCTACTTCGTGTATAAGGTATTTGTATCACATAATATTGCATGGTTTTGCTACCCAGGGTGTTGAACTGGTTATTTGTAAATTACTATTTTTTTGCACAGCCTTGACGCAGTTGTACTTTTAAAAAAACATGGTGTGCACGATGTAGCATTGAAAACTAACGGAAGTCATTCTTGTCATTGGAGAGAGTTGCAAGGAATAGCACAACTACATCCGTGAATACTGCATGCACATTGATATATGAAGTATAAATGATCATTTGTTGCTGTAGATTCAAGCAACAGACAATTTGGATTATTTGATCGTTATTTCTTAATCCTGACAACAAACAGGTTAGTAGGATGACAAAACTAAGGATGTTAATGTTCAAATGAAAGCAGGTCGTCCTGCTTTAAAAGCGAAAACCGGTTGTTGATTTTTGGTGCCTGGATACCCAATTTTTTATTATCTTAATTAAAAAAAATAAAATCAGATTTGTCGAATTAAAAAAAAAACCAAAAAAAAACCAAAAACGAAATGCTAATCCAACATTAAACGTATACACTAGTAACTGGCATCGCACGTCAAAGCATTACCCGCATACGTTAATGGGATTATGATTAGCAGCATTCCAGGATGGTCACTTTTACAATTGGATGACATCATTTATATGAAATCCGAGAGGGTAATTATTTTAGCAAGTCTATAGTGTGTTGTCTGTTAAGAAATGTTGTCCGTAAATTTTCAATACTAAACACTGGAGCATGAGAGGTAAGGGGAGGGGGTACTGAGGGGGCGGTCAATAAATGACGTCAATTTTTTTTTCTTTTTATCCAGGGGCGCCTTTTCTTTTTTTTTTAGAAAACAGTAGAGTTTGGAAGGGGGTGGCAAATAGCTACGTTCGAACCGGGGTAACATATTACTACCACACGCCGCCCTGGGGGTATTGGTGTGGCAACTACCACATGCTGCCCTGGGGTTTGCTGTGGCAACTACCACATGTTGCCCCGGGGTTTGTGTGTGGAAACTACCACACGCCGCACGGGGGTTTGGTGTTGCGATCGTGCGCTGGCACCACACTGTTATATCAGTATTGTAATGGCACCACACTGTTATATCAGCATTGTAATGGCACCACACTGTTATATCAGCATTGTCATGGCGACACAGCGGCTTGTCACGTCAATAAATATATTTATCTTTCCACCTACGATCATTTTAAAGAATATCAAAATTTGACCTTGTTGTTCAGAGAGTCAAAAGCTTTTTAATAACCAAAACCCTGGTTTAAACCGGTTTTTATATCCACCCCCCCCAACACAAAATAAATTGTTTGTCGAAAATTGCGACCATAACATCCCTATATCATACACCTGAACAGATTTATGAAGACACCATTGTGGGCTTTCCCAAGGGCTAATCCAAAATATAATTTCTATCATCATCATAATATCATTTCCCTTCTACTGCATTTAGAACGCTGTCTCTATCATGCTAGGGTACCCCATTTCCGTTTCATATTTATATAATACAGTCTCAAAACTTTAACCAATTACGGCCAATGAAAGAGATAACCATTTGCCATTTTGCAGAATTGTTGACGTCATCAACATGGGCGACTTCATGGTCAGAACCTTGATAGCGAACGCGATAGCGGTCAGTATTGAATGGGAACATGTGGAAAAATGATTGAAGTAATTATTTTGTTAAAGAGCGAAAGTTTGAAAGTGCAAGTCTAATATCAAGCAAGTTACACAGATATTTGGTAAGGTGGGTTTAGTTGTGTAGGTGAGTAAGTAATCAGGTAATTAGCTTTGTATTGTATGTGGGTAGCTAGGTATTTATAGATATATACATACAGGTATGTTGGTGAGAGTTATACAGAGATAAATGTTTAGTTTTTTTGTCATTCGACAACTCGACGAATTCTATGTTTGACGGTGAGTTTTTTCAGTCGTTTTTGTGCCCCTAGAGCAGCGGTTCTCAACCCGTGGGTCGAACGACCCTTACACGGGTCTCGGGTAACACCATCGGCAAACACACATTTAAGAAGTAGCAACGAAAATAATTTTATAGTTGGGGTCACCACAACATAAGGAACTGCATTAAAGGGTAATGGCATTAGAAAGGTTGAGAACCATTGCCCTAGAGCTTGCCCGAATCTAGGACGCAAGTATTTCGGGATCTTGACGGTATTAAAGGAAATTCTGCTTTTACACGCTGCGCGTTTTCTTATTAGACAGACGGGCATATAGAAAGACAGACATAAATGTTTGTGGAATACACAGACTGACCACTTCCCCCCCCCCCAAACACCCTCTGAAAAGGTTCATCCTGACACCTATATAGCAAATATCGTATATATGTATTGCAGGAGAAGGACCTGGAAGATGCGGAGAATTCTGCCAAACAAGTCAAACCAGAAGGGAAGACATTGGACAGTGCCAAGAAGAATGTCATCTCCGATCCCTCGCCTCCTTCCATCTCAAAATTTCTGAAGCTGGTTGACACCGACACGAGCAAACAATCAGAGGAAGAAGTTGCACAGAAGAAGGAATAGTCCTGGCTCTTCTTCGCAAAAGTTTTGATTAATTTAACAGTTTTGTCGGCTTTTAAAAGTTTTGGCTTTTAGTCACTAACGTTTTTGCTGTTTTTAGAGAAGATGATGAGAAAAATGTACATGTTATCAGGAAATTAAAATTGACCCACTAACATACTTTCTATAACATTTGTTTTTTTTTAAAAATGTGTTACCATGGTGACAAACAAAACAAGCAAAGAAAATGTTAAAAATAATCCTATTGTGTCGGGTTGCCAGATTAACACTGTCTTTGAACTAAACGTTACACACACATTTAAAAATAAATTTAGATCTTTGATTGGAGTGAATTCAAGTAGTGATAAAAAGCAAATATTTTCTCTATTATAAATGGATCTTTGTCATATCTTAAATTAAATATATTTTAAGCGGCATTTTATTTTGTCTTCGATTTTTTATACACCATCCTGTTATATGCCCTGTTTAACATTTGCTGCATCTTACGTACAACTCACACACCAGCTGCATGAATGACATGGTGGGTCACTTGATCTACCCACGATACATGGCGTTTCTGTAGATCTTGGCACTTCTTGGGAGTCAGGAACGATGTCATTGCAACATTTCGTTAAGGACATCATTGCAGGAACACGAAGCCTGCTAATGAATCACTTGTTCTAGTGTTTGATTTAACAGTAAGGTTATCATTACCCTTTGAGCGTCTGCGTGTGGTAAGGCCAGCCCTGAGATCCCGTAGTCAATCACCTGGGGGAGGAGGGAGGAAATGAAAAAGTGTAGAGCTGAGAACTTTAAACAGAGGACATGCAATCAGAAAGTAATGGGGAGCGGGGGTTGGGGGTTTTGGGTTGGGGGGGGGGCGCTCACTGGTTTTTCTTGATAAGGATGGGCGCCCTTTTCGGACAGCTGCAAGGGTATTGTTTTTTTTTTCGTTAAAATTTTGGCTCAGAAAAAAAAGGGGTTGGGGGGGGGGGGTTAATTTCTTTCGTGCTAAATGAGTATGATTTGCTTTTAATGTGATGCTAAGTAATCTCCAATCTGGTTACTTTTTTGACGAAAAATATTGTTCAAACAACGCCTGATAGAACTTATGGATAGCTCTGGTGATAAGACACACAGTACAAGAACGACACTATCCCCCAAGTAACTTACATGTAGTGGCTCTCCCAGTGAGTAGCCGCTGTTGCTCTGACTCACGTTCATGGCCGTGATGTCGCCTACTCTCCGCGAGACGCGGCTGATGATCTCGTCAAAATTATCATAGAAGTAGGAGCTGAAACAACACAACAATCGATATTTACAAGAACTATACAACAGTGTGTCAAGATGGCAGTTCATATTCATAGAACTAAACAAGAGTATATCAAGATAAAAGTTCATATGGTTAATCAATCAATAATTATAAGTATAAGCGGAAAAACAATACTCCAATAAATCAATTATGTAAAGTCATTTTGGTTTTTAAAAAATGTACAGATCTGAAATTGAATTCAAAACACGTACGCATAGTTCTTAATATAGTAGCGGTGTATGCCTGGCTTTTTATGTCGTTATATTTTTGGGAACACAATTTAATACATTTTTTGTTTTTGTCGATTAAAGGAAAACCATCAGTTTTATGTGAAAGTTCTATGAAAACCATCAGTTTTATGTGAAAGTTCAAGCTGTTTACAGCTGATCAAAGAGCCGTCTCTACCAATGTTTACCAAATGTTGAAGTCTAGAGGTCGAGTGTACATGTTTTGAAATTGCTTCAGGGACCATTGCGAGATTTATTAATATCATTTTAACCCTAAAAATTCATGTTGTGTGGACCGGCAACGTAAGACTCGCGGACTGGTTAGCGGACCACCATTTAGGAAAGGACGGTCATCGCAGACTAGTAAAAAAAATCATGGGTACAACAGATTGCTGACAGGGGATCATAATTTCCCCAGACGGTGTCATAGCCTTCAAACATCGTAAAATATTCCCCGCTATAGTGTGCTGGTGAATGCATCATCATCATCATCAGTGGCGCTACACCCCATGTAGGGCCCTGGCCTGCTCCACCACTGGTGAATACATTATTATACATACAGCACACTATTGGGAATGTAAGCCAATGGTAATGATGGCTAAAATGTTCGGAAAAGTGTATGCACTCTGTAACAATCTTCATTATTGGGAATGATGATTGTACTTGAGAAACTGGATATACATCTGCTTAGCTTACTTATTTAATTAATTACCACTATTTAAGTTCCTTCACTAATAAAAGACATATGAGATTTTGCCATCACAATATTTATTCACAACTTGACATAATCCACAATAATAATAAAATCTCCGATATAGGAGAAAGATAAAACTTTGTCTTAATACCTCACACAAGCTACTACTATAATATTATACAAGATGACACATAATTAAATTCTGGAAGAGCCAAACACAAATCTCCATACTGTTTTTATATCTAACCGTTCTCTCTCCTGTCCTTGACATTCATCCTCACTTCCGGTACATATTAATTTACTAAAACAATATGTTAACCAAGATAAAATAATTTGACCTGTTACACACTCAAAACAAAAGGGAAATATGGCGGTTGCTTTGATTATCAATACAATAATGAGGGCACCAGATTGAGGAACGTACGTTTTATAACCCCACATGGTGTTTGGACTGTTGCCAGGCAACAACTTTTCTTTGAGCTGAAAAAAATAAAGAACATGTCATTATTTGAATGTTTAAAAAAAAACCCAAATTAACAGAAAGGTAAAACTTTTATTTATGAAAAAAACATTTAACCATCTTTGGACAATATAAAATATTTCTTCAGGGAAAGCCCAATTATCTACCCGATCTCTCTATAAAAAGAAGTGGTTAACTCAAATATGCTATGGAAACACTTAAAGCGTTATCACAACAGCACAGTTACCTGCTATGTGAAGACTTTAAAAAAGTGCACCACGCTCAAATTTAAAAATCTACAAATCAGTTGTTTGAGCGTATCCAGCAAGATATATTATTTTTTAATTTTAAAAGTGTGTGAGTGTGTGCGTGTTTGTGGGGAGTGGGGGTGGGGTGGAGGTAAGAAGTGTTGTGAAATATAAAAAGGAGAAACGTTTAGTTACATAAAGTTATCATATTGTTACAATGAGGAGAAAAGACAAAAGTCTCATTTCAATCACTGGTCGCTGCAAATCCTAAAGATGGGGTTAAACACCAGTCAACTGATGCAGGATCCCATTATATGGGGGTCAAACCTTGGTCAACTGATGCAGGATCGCGTCACATGGGGGTCAAACCTTGGTCAACTGTTGCAGGACCACGTCACATGGGGGTCAAACACCTGGTCAACTGATGCAGGACCACGTCACATGGGGGTCAAACCGTGGTCAACTGTTGCAGGACCACGTTACATGGGGGTCAAACCTTGGTCAACTGTTGCAGGACCACGTCACATGAAGGTCAAACCTCGGTCAACTGATGCAGGACCGTGACACCTACCTGGCCTAGAGTCTGGTTCCTCAAGACGGCGACTTCCCGATGAGACAGGAAGTTGTAGAGGACCGACACGAAAGGAATGGTGCTCAATATCTCTTCTCTGTAAAACTGGTAGGGGACGTTGCCAGACTTCCGTAGGCGGCACCTAAGGTTGGGCTTCAGAAGTTTCTTCAGAGTATTAAGAAAATAGATATAGAACAGCAAAAAATACACCAGACATGCTGTTTGTGAATGATGAATTATTAAACAAGAGCACAACACGTTAAAATGGCTCTAAAAATATTTTTATGAACTGTAGATTCCTAGGATAATATCATTAATGACTTGGAAAACTTTGATGTAATCAAGCGTATTGCTTTTTCCCCAACCAACTTTTACACACACACATACACACACACGCACGCACGCACACACACACATACACACACACATAGAGAGAGAGAGAGAGAGAATATCCAGTCATCAATTCCATTCCAATCTCCCCATTTCCTTATGGACCCTTCTAATAATATCTAGCAATCACAAATAATAATTCTCTACGTATTTTCTATGTGGTTGTAACGCTCTGCTCAATAGGAGCGCAAAAAAAAATTCCAAGAAATTATCACTAATTTGGATTCCTTTAAAGGGCTATCTTGAATGCATGTTTTGTCAAGTAACTTTAGTTGATGAGACGTTCATGCATTTCCGCCTCCATTATTTGATGGATTATTTGTATATTACAATTAAAAACCAAAGAGTACTTTTAAAACTTTGTTCCATCTACTTTTCAAAATAGGCTTGTTGCAATTATCTAAAAAAACAACAACAAAAAACCAACACGTTTTAAAAATAAATACACCCCCCTCCCCCAAAAAAGCACCCCCTCCCCCAAAAAGCACCCCCTCCCCCCCAAAAAGCACCCCCTCCCCCCAAAGAAGCTCCCCCTTCCCCAAAAAGCACCCCCTCCCCCAAAAGGCACCCCCACCCCCACTGATCACCATACCTTCTCTTCCTCTTTCCAGTCACTGTTGCTAACATTCGCGCATCTGTCGAAAAACTTCTTCCTCCATGGCTCTACCTTCTCCCTGTCCAACACGGTCAGCAGCTCCACATTGCGCCCGAATCTGTGCTTGACGTAGTCTTGGTACACGCCAGGGTTCTCGGGGTCTGAAGATATATTAGAATTTATTCAGCGAATATTCATTTATGTACACTTTGTAAGATAAGCTGGTAATAACATTAGACAACATGCTGTAACCAAAAATATAAATTGATCTGGATCTGGTTCGGTAAGTTGCTGCATCCATATACTGGCATATGTGCAATGGTTGGGGAAGCGATGTTGCCATTCTAACGGCTACTAGCAGATGCCAGGGCAGCCTTGAAGCTTTCGATATAAGTCGAGTTCACGGCGGTGTTGTCCAGGTGGTTCCAAGCGATCATTTTTAGCGTGGGAAGAATGATTGTTTATGTTGCATTGTGTTACTCATAGGCACAGTGAAGCATTTGTTATTGTTTCGGGTGTAATTGCTCATGGGGTTGTCAGAGGTTAAACGCGATGAGATGCGCAAAGATAGCTGCGCATGGAAAAGGAAAGTTTTAATTCTGGAAATGATGGCATCAGATAAAAATAATTTGTTGGTGCTAATTAAGATCTAGAGTTGTGATGCTATGACCCTGTGATGCTATGACCCTGTGATGATGTGACCCTGTGATGCTGTGATGTCATGATCATGTGATGCTGTGACCCTGTGATGCTGTGATGTCATGACTCTGTGATGCTGTGACCCTGTGATGCTATGACCCTGTGATGTCATGACCCTGTGATGCTGTGACCATGTGATGATGTGACCCTGTGACGCTATGACACTCTGCACGTCTTCAGTGATATTGGATGAAAATAACAGATGGCAGGTATCAGATAGCACGGTTTTAGTTGACCAAAGAGACATGGATGGGGATGCTGGGTGGTGTGAGGAGGGTGGGGCTAAGGGAGGCTAAGAAGATTTTCAGACTTAACTTGTGTTGTAAATCTACCTAATATGCGTAAACGTTATTTAAAATCATATAATGAACTTTCTTACATCTTCATGCCCAAGCCCTGATGCTCTACTTTGGACACAAAGTTTTGGTGGAACACAAAAGGACCACGAAAATATTACGCACAGGAACACTTTTTAAATAGTCTTCATAAAAAGGTGTGAAAGCCACGCTTGTGATTAATAACACCACCCCTACCCCAACCCCAAACCTAACCTGCATCTAACTGCTTAGGATATGAACAATTTTCTCCTACCTATTTCTACGGCCTTCTCGTACAGTCGTATCGCCTTCTCATTGTCTTTCTTCTGTAGAAGAAAGATGATTTTACATCGGTTATTATTCTTGGCTGAAGAAAGATGATGTAGAAGAAAGATGATTTCACATCGGTTATTATTCTTGGCTGCTCATTAGGTTTAATCATGTTAATTTACTAAAAAAAGTATATAGTTCAGAAAAAAACATTATCCTTATTGTGTCAATTTTTCCGTACTTTGGTTTCTTTATGGAAATTACATTGAAATATTTAAGTATCTGGTACGCGGCACGCTACTCAGTTAAACTTTTGTGCAAAGCCTAGTTTTAAGACGTTTGTTGTAGTAAAGTAACGCGGCTACTTGATTGTGGCGTCATGTGAGATTGTGTGAATGATGGGCGTCATGTGAGATTGTGTGAAAGATGGGTGCAACGTTTCCGTTTTTACACAGGGCTTTAACAACAGTCCAGACTGTGTAGATAATAACGCCGACTCAATGGACAAAGAAAGTTATTGTGTAAAATCTTTGGGCCCTCCGTAATCTCTTGCTTCTTTATGTGCACAAAACATGTTTGTGTAGAAGAAAATGTCTTCCCATTGTGCCACTACGCAAACAAGCAGGAAATTCTATTTGAACAATTGTGACCACTAGCCGGATTTTAAACAATACACTGTTCATACATACGAAAACAAATATATAAATTATATAAATAATAATAAAATAATGATAATAAAAATAAGAATTATAATTTTAATAGATGTAATCATATAATCATCATGAAAATAAAGAACGACTTCCACCTAGAGTATCTGACTCACGCGGTATGCGATCCTTGCCAAAGCTGCCAATGCGTCACTGAGGTTAAAGGTCAGCTGGGTGACGTCGATCTTCTCTAGGTCGATTGTGCTGACTGACATTTCCAGCCACTCCAGGGCCGTGTCTATCAGTCCTGCCCGCAGAACCGTCTTCCCTAAAAGGGGAACAAAGAGGGGTGGGGGGGTGGGGGCGGATAGAAGACACAATTGAATTCACAGTGATCTACCTTAATCAAAGATTATTTAAATAATTTTTGTATAGGTTTAGTATTTTGTTTAATTTCATTTAAAATATTTTTAGATCATGCATATACACAATCTATATGTATAAACATCGATTAATCTAGAGTGGCTTTAACGAGGGTGACTGCCTCTGGAATGTCCAAACCCACCCGATGGTCGATTATTATGCCGTAAACACTTGTATAAGAGAAGGAAAGAAGGATGGATAGCGAGAGGAGACAGAGGAGAGAGATATAGAGAGCGGAGAGATAGAGAGAGAGGAGAGAGGAAAGAGTGAAAGGAGACAGAGGAGAGAGATGGAGTAGAAAGACAGGAGCGAGAGACAGGAGAGAGAGAGACATGAGAGAGAGATAGTAGGAGAGTGAGGACAAAGAAAAGAGAGAGAGGAGACAGTGGAAAGAGACGAGAAAAGATAGAGAAATAGGAGAGGGAGAAGAGAAAGAGAAGAGAGACGATAGGGAGAAGAAAGAGAGAGCGAGAGAGAGGAGAGAGAGAAAAGGTGGAGAAAGCATGTATATATATATATCAATATATTTTTACAACTATTAAAAGTCCATAAAGAAAATAAAGGAAAATGAGTCTCAGTCTCCACCAAACTACCTATGTCATAGCAGTCCGCCCTGCTGAGTGGCTCCCCCTGGATGTCTCTGACCAGACCCTTCAGCAGGTCGGACATGGAGAGGTTGAAGGCCGCTTGAATGACTGTGATGGCGGTCCCAATTTTTTCAAGGTCATGCCTGGTGGGCAAAGGTTTAACGTCGTTGAGCTCTAGAAACTCTCGTAACCCTTGGCAAATGAAATAATTAATGAATAATTATTGTTCATAGCACATCGCATGGTTAATATAAATCCAAAAAACTATTTATTGTTGTAAGGTTTCATGAAAGATTCGATTTCCCGACAACACCTTCCCGCTTTTTTAACGGTCAAAGAACCATTCTCATCATTGAGCCCCCGAATGCTTTTTCCCTTTTAACATGCGCCATTCAGTTGACAAAATCGAGATATATCTCGGCAGTGCTGAAATACTAAACTTTATTTTATCCAAATATCAAAGGAACTGAACCGAAATGAACCGAACTGAACCTACTTTTCCCATAAATTGTCTGATTGGCCAGTTTTTCCTCCCAATTTGCCAGGAAATTCCTAATGGCTGCAAATATTGTTGTGGGATGGAACTGATTGAGGCTGTCCTTAAACTTTGTGTCGGAGACATTCTTCACGTAATCGGCATGAATGCTGTTCGGGAAACAAATAAGACACTTGTATGGACATTTGTAAAGACATTTGTAAAGACATTTGTAAAGACACTTGTAAAGACATTTGTGAAGACATTTGTAAAGACATTTGTAAAGACATTTGGAAAGACATTTGTGAAGACATTTGTAAAGACATTTGTCAAAACATTTGTAAAGACATTTGTAAAGACATTTGTAAATACATTTGTAAAGACACTGTAGAGACATTTGTAAAGACATTTGTAAAGACATTTGTAAAGACACTGTAGAGACATTTGTAAGGACATTGTAAAGACATTTGTAAAGACATTTGTAAAGACATTTGTAAAGACATTTGTAAATACATTTGCAAAGACATTTGTAAAGACATTTGGAAAGACATTTGTGAAGACATTTGTAAAGACATTTGTAAAAAACATTTGTAAAAAACATTTGTAAAGACAGTTGTAAAGACATGAGGATATAAACGTATGAATCATGCGATGCATTTAGGTGGTACAGAGAAGTCAATTACAAAAATCATCATCATTAAAAAAAAAAAGCATATAATGAAATTATTTGATGGGATGATAAAAGCATCGAATGAAGTTATTTGATGGGTTGAGAAAAGCATCGAATGAAGTTATTTGATGGGATGATCCTTTCTCTAAGAGGAATATTCTTAAACTTTCAAAGATAATGAAACATTATGTAAAGCTTTTTCGAATGAGTCGCACATAAAATTATTGTAGCACGACATATATAATATGAAAAACAGTGAATGCTTTCATTCGTTTACTGGTCCACATTTCTTTGTTCTTCGTTGAGATTTTATTCGCATAGTAGAACCTTGAGGGGAAAAAAAAAAAAAAAACTATTTTCTAACCGAACTTGTTGTCATGCCTCAAATTTACTCAAGAAACCTGCAGCAGTTATTTAAATATTCTTACATCTGTTATATATGTTTTATATGTTTTATGGGGGGGAAAATTAAAAGGGAATTTGCCTCTTATGTGGTAAGAATGATAATGATTTTGTTTTACAACGATCATGGCTACTCCAATACCACAGGTCCTGAAATGAATGAAAATAAACTCACACTTTGAACTCTGCCAGACGTCGCTCAACAAATGGAACCTCGTCTTCGTGGGCACTGGAACTGATGGCAGCAATAAAAATAATAAATTACACGATTGAGGTTTGTAGAAAAAAAATTAAATGACGTCATGTTGTGTGGTTAAATGTTATATGAATTGTTCGTATTTATTTCGTCGCGTGTTTTGGTGTGGAGATTATCTGTGTAGCTGTTGCTAAGTGCTTGCTATTCGTGACGTATTTGGGTATTTTTTTTTGGGGGGGGGGGTGGCGTTCTTGCTTGTTATGGTTTGATAGTAGTTATGGAGTTTCAGGGAGAAAACGAATGAAAGAAGACTCGCAGTTTTTTTTTGATAAATAAATTTTTTTGTAGCTCGACAAAAATAATATAAGAATGCTTTCATTTGTTTATTGGTTCAAATTTCTTTGTTTTTCTTTGAGATTTTATTTGCATAGTAGAACCTGGAGAGAAAAAAACAACACCAACGCTATTTCCTAACCCAATTTGTTGTCATGCTTCAAATTTACACATATAGATCATTGATTTGTTGAATAATTACCCATAGACGTAACGAAGCCATCGAACTGCTTATCCCCTATAAACAGTTCGTAACGGACACCTGCCTTTTGTTTGATTTATTTATACTATGTCGATGTGTTACACTGGTTACTATAGGTGCGCAGTCAAGCAAAACGTTTTGTTAAATCACTCTTGAACGTGTATTATTAACTTTTATACACAAATTAAGTAAATCTCGTTAGCAACAGGCGCAAAGCTTTTGAGACTTACCATTTCACTGTTTCCCAACGTGTTTCGCTCCAAACTCCTCCTAAGCAGTTAAATAGGTTTACTGTAGTTACCTTCCCTGTACTGTCTAACATTCCCCCCCCCCCAAACCCACCGCGTCCCATCTTTATGAAATCTAAACACATTTCCTAGATTAACTAATATCCCCCAGGGGCGTCATTTCAGTATTTTTTCAGGGAAGTGGACAAAACCAAAATCTTGGTCTGCTTGATAAGTTGTTTATTACTGGAGGCGCCACATTACATAACAATTTAAATAAAACCTGCAATTTCAGGGAGGGAATCAAATGCCTCACCATGCCCTACCCAAATGACGCTCCTGATGTCCCCCTAATAATCTTCAAATTGCAACAAATCCGGGGCGCACGCCACCACGTTAGAAAAATAAAACCACAACTGATCCAGCTTAATATAATAGTAAAATGAGAAAACGACTTTTGAGTTCAATAGAAACTCAAACTAAAACAAACGAACAACGACGTACGGCAGCCTATTTATAGCTGTGTAGATGTTGAGATTGAAAAAATAGAGTACTGTCCCTTGTCATTCTTGCGAGACTCTATTATCAGTAAATCAATAACACGCAGACTGTTGCAAGTTCTGTTGTTTAAATAAACAGTCACCCAAGGAACACTTTCAACAAGAAACCATCAGACAGGATTTTTTACATTTCTTGGGCTTTAATTTTTTAATATTTTTATATCGATTGACATCATTGGAACAGGTTTTTTTTTATAGTTTACACAGTAACCTCAAAACTTTTCGTAAATCGGAACTTGTATTCCAATTTTATTTGACGGTAGGCTATAATTGTAATTGTGTCTTTATCCTCAGTCGGAAAACTTTTTCTTTTTTTCTTTTTTTTTGGCACTGATTAAAAAATATGAAAATAAATAGAAGAAACTGTGAGAAATCAACATTTCTTAAAAACATTTTTTGTGAATGTATTTCGCCACCCCTCCACACACACACACACACACCCCACACACTTTTGGTAACGCTCAAATCCATTGTTTGAAATCGGAGTACTAAAAATTCTCAACGTAATAATACTATATGCAGGTGTTTATTTGAGTTAATTTATCCCCCTTGTTTAAATTGTCGGCTGCTAGAATGCTTATAAACACATTTTTAGGGTGTTTAAATGTTAAAAATTCTAATATTAAGATTAGTCTGAGTTATTAAGCAAAATATTTCTAGGCTAGACAGTGTTTTCAATTAAAACTAATCGGGTTGACTAATGTATTTGTCAAAACGGTATTTAATTTTTTTTTCTCTCGAAAATAACAAGGGATGTGACTCTTTAAATACAAGAGTTTTCAAAGAATAAATGGGTTATGGTGCGCATAAGTGGTGATCCATGGTTCTGATTCGAATAAAAAACATTCATGAAAAGCTAATGCAACAAGCGTGAAATAAACAGAATGAACATTAGATTATTAGCGTGTGACTTGCAGGGGACGCTACACGAGTCAGGTAATTTTATAGCTCTGTGGGCACCATTGACACACCGGAGATTATCTTCACTTTAATTTAATTTTAAGATATAATTCTTTTTTGTCTCGGTATAATGTCTATTATTAGATCTGGGTATTCCCAAACAGAGTAAATGTTGTTACAGTTGTAACAACTAAAAACAGAAGCGTTAATAACAAAAAAGCACGTACTTGCTAATGACCTTTAACCTTATCTCCTCATGCTCTATAAACCTCTGCAGGTTCTCAGCTAAATTTGCCGACGACCACTTCCGTATTGAATACGATGACGTCACCATGGACTCTTCACTGGTACGGACTTTAGTCAGCACCTGGCAAAATGCTCCTTCCAGGAGCAGTACAGCCAGTAAAACAGACGCCCGTGACGAAAAACTCCATAATATCGCCATATCCTTCAGGTGCCTAAACTAAAACAACACCTAACTTGGGGAGAAACAAAATAAAAGACACCCTCAAGCAAATCAATTGTATTTCATTGCTGATCTAAATTAATAAATTATATCTACACACGCGGAAAAACAAACAAACATCCATCCGTAGATCAACGAATTTGTCCCGTGATCGAGGTCAGAAAATTTCAAATGTGCGATACACAAAACAAGCTGACCACAAGTTCACTGACACGCCGGCTCACGGGGTGGGGTCGACCAACACAGCAACGTGTACCTCTACGTGTACGATGGGGGACACGTTTCAAAGACGGCGGTTTCGAGATTAACACGTGTTGGAGATTGATCGGACTCAAATCGAGCGCAGCCGAAATAAAAAAAAAATTAAAAAATTAAAAAGTAGTCCCAGATGTCACAGACGTCTGTTAATCCGATCGCGAAACAATATGGCGCCTGTGTACTGTTTTCAACTATTTCACGTGTTAGGGGAATATTGTGTTTTAAACAGGCCTGCATCAATTATTGAAATTTTAAAGAAAAGAAATCAATAATGAATTGTCTATTAATTGTCAATGACAGATACATTTTGGCGGGGTATTTGATGTAGCTTGTTTCAAGCGTTTACAGCAAATATTCGTTGCGTAAAATTGTTTTGTAAAAATTGTTGTGTAAAATTGTTGTGTAAAAATATTGTGTACAATTAATTATTGTGTAAAATGGTTTTGTAAAATTGTTGTGTAAAATTGTTTGTATATATTTTTTGTGTAAAATTGTTTGTGTGAAATTAAGATGTAAATTTGTGTAAGCTTTCATAACAAGCAACCAAATGTATATATTTGGGGTGGTTCGGGAAGGGGGTCACGAGCAGGTATTTACAAATACACAAAAATCGATTTTTTTCGCGATGTATACAACGCCTACATTTTTAGTGTCTATAAGATATTATTGGGATTCCAGTTATGCAAATCCAACTCCGGCAAGTGACTCCATGCAAGTGTGGTCTGACAGCAGAACCCGATTTCACTAATCCCACAGTCCACCAGAAAAGTGTAAAATATTTTGTCACGATAAAAAATTTTTACGGTTATTTTCGGCTAAGGATTTTTTTGGACACAGGCCAGCCCTTCTCCCCCCCCCCCACCACCCGCCCACACCCTTCCTCGGTTATTTCTTGTAAACTACATTACATTTTATTACAGCATTTCATTGATTGATGCATTTTATGAAGTAATTACCTACAGTGTGAAAAGTAAGCCATCATATATCATGGGTACATCTCCTCTTTAAAAATTAACGACTCATTTGTAAGTTTATTTTTTTTAAAAAGACATTAGAACCGTCTTTTAGACTTTTCCCATTTGGTAACCCCCCCCCCCCCCCTTTTTTTTTTTGACGTGACCCGTGGGCGGATTACATTAATACGATGAAACATTCCAACCACCCCTGCGACGCCACTGGTGCTATGCTGTATCATCCACATAGGATGCTCCCTTGGGTAAGTGTAAATGTATGTGATGATATCGACCGCGAATAAAGAGCTACGACTTCGATGTTTCCTAATAGTCACGAAACAGCTTGCTGGTATCGATCTATAATATAAGCGTGTTTTTGAATAGCGCGATACTAGCGGAAACAAAACTCAACACGTTGTTTTAAGAGTTGTTGCCCTTACACTTATTCAGGGAATAATTACTGATACGAGAGTAGTAACTTAAAACAACAAAAAAAAAAAAAAAAAAAAAAAGGTCAACAAATTATGTTTACATAATGTATGCGTTTAATGAATGAAAAATGTATTAATTTTGTATTAATTTTTTTAAAAAATCATTTATTTTTAAAGAAATGCAACAAAACTGAATTTATTATTTTTTTAAAAATCTATATTTATACTAGACAAATTATCCGGCACTAGTCGGGATTGAAGTTTAAAAAAAAAATAATTCTACAGGCTTTTTAGGTAACATTGAAATTAAGGACACGGAAAAAACACATAAGTAAAATCTTAACAGTTTAAATTGTTTGCCAAAAAAAAAAAAAAATAGACCGTAACAGAACGTTCTGAAAAATTCTGAATTTATTAAATACGCCCCACACCAGAATGCCAGAACTGAAACCATTTTTCATTTAAGGTAAAAGAGGTCCTCAAATGGGGGCCCACTCCATAAGGTAACGTTTTATTTATGCCTAAGATAGGGGGGGGGGAGGGCCCTAAGGAAATAATTCAGATCAATAGTGAAGTCAAAAGTTAAAAGTTGTCCCATTAAATTCGGTTGAAAAAATTCTAGCCATTTATATTATCGAACTTTAAAGAAAATTTTAGATCGATAACGAATGGAATTGATTTTAATACTTTTGAATCCACTGATATTTTATCATGAACTTTTAAGGTTAATATGACTACAAATCGAGAAGTATATATTACCAACTAAGCCTATATTATATTTAGCTTATATTATGGCTGCCAAGGTTGACCTACATCGTTGAAGCATATATTACCAACTAAGCCTACTAGTATATATAACTTATTTCAGGAAAAATAAGTTGGGTCCCCCAGCCCCGAATCAAGTGCATGTGCACTAAGTTTGGTCTAGATCCAACTATTCATTCAGCAGTATTTGTTGGTAATTTTTATGTATATAGCTCATTTAAGCAAACAGATGAATTGAGGGCCCCCGGCCCCAAATGGAATAGTTTAGTAGTTCAAAGCCCCACCGTATTTTATTCTGGCTAATGATGGATATTTGTGCCAAGTCTAGTCAAGATCCATCAGTTTTGTAGAAACGGATGCAGAACAATGAAACAGATACATTTTCAATTATATATATATATATATATACACACACTTTTATAAATATAAAGGATTAAAATAACAAATCTCAAAATAGTTTATATTCTTTTCTTTACACTATTAATCCCCTTATCAAGTTGTACTACCAGCCTGATATAAATGTATCTGTTTAAAGGAAAATAAAAATATTTACACAACAATTATAGATAGGTCAATACCACAGTAAATACCACAGTAAATACCACAGTAAATACCACAGTAAATACCATATTCAATACCACATTCAATAACCAAAACACACTTACAACCAGGCGTAAAAAAATGGAAAAAAAAAATAAATAGATTTAGCCTCATGATTGAGGAATGCAAAGATGATTGAGACAGATAAAAGAGCAAGGAAAACGAGATCATTGGAAATATACATTATGTGAAGTGTTTTTACACATATATCACAAAAACTGTTTATTATGAAAACCTCTATCATTCCCCAACAATAGCCATCCTTGATCAATCCTTCAAAGCTAAACTGGTCACCATTTTGAACATGGCATTTCTTATAACATTCAAATCAGTAAACAAAAAAATCATTATCGGTTTACAAAACATATGACTGAGTTTTGAAAATATGAAAAGGTCCCGAAAATATGACGGGGCTTCGAAACGTTAAATACAGCAAAAAAAAGCCAAAAAGTGTATTACAGAGTTTTAAAAAATATGATAGAGACAGTTACATGGGGCAGACATCCAAACACGTGTCGGGAGACCGTGTTTTTTCGTGCCTCACACTTAGAGCGACACAGATCCTACACTTATAACATGAGTATTAAGTTCCATAACAATTCACCACTAGTTCTAGAAACAATTACAATCAGTTAAGACATCAGCATGTCACTTACATAAAGTAGCTAAAAATTTAACCCTTTAAGTTTTACAAGACCTCTACACAGTGAGCTGACACAGCAAAGATCTTAAGTCGATCAGCTAGACGGCTACACAGTGAGCTGACACAGCAATGATCTTAAGTTGATCAGCTAGACGGCTACACAGTGAGCTGACACAGCAATGATCTTAAGTTGATCAGCTAGACGGCTACACAGTGAGCTGACACAGCAATGATCTTAAGTTGATCAGCTAGACGGCTACACAGTGAGCTGACACAGCAATGATCTTAAGTTGATCAGCTAGACGGCTACACAGTGAGCTGACACAGCAATGATCTTAAGTTGATCAGCTAGACGGCTACACAGTGAGCTGACACAGCAATGATCTTAAGTTGATCAGCTAGACGGCTAGACAGTGAGCTGACACAGCGATGATCTTAAGTTGATCAGCTAGACGGCTAGACAGTGAGCTGACACAGCAAAGATCTTAAGTTGATCAGCTAGACGGCTAGACAGTGAGCTGACACAGCAAAGATCTTAAGTTGATAAGCTAGACGGCTAGACAGTGAGCTGACACAGCAAAGATCTTAAGTTGATCAGCTAGACGGCTACACAGTGAGCTGACACAGCAATGATCTTAAGTTGATCAGCTAGACGGCTAGACAGTGAGCTGACACTGTAATGAATGTTACTTTTAAAAAAGCATGGAATCAAATGCTAGGCATGTGTAAGTGATAAGGATAATAATGGACTATTAACTTAAGATACAAATAATATCCGTTAAATGAGCCAAAAAATGAAAAAATTATAAAATGAAAATAGTACAAACAATTCTGATTTAAAAAAAAAAAAAAAAAAAACAACAAAAAAACAACAACAAATGTAGTAGTTTTTCTCACAAAAGAATAAAATATGGCACGGATTGTGAGTCTGGGTATTCGTCCAGGTCTCCCATTCACACGGGTTTCAAATTGGAACAAATTATGTGTTATATCTTCAAACATTTCAAATAAATTACTAACAAGATTTGGTACGTGGAATCCATACGGTATAAACCAAATCAACAATTTTAAATAGCTGTGATTTTTTCGGTCCTGTTTGGGTTTTATGTTTCAAATGCACTCACTTTTCCCGGTTCTTCTGAACTTTGTTCTTGTCAGGGGACTTGCGACCACTCCTAACTCTTATTTTTGTCTCACACTTTTAGGTAGGATACATAGTATATCCTGTATATTTAAATTATACTTATATGACCGTTTTGTGTGTACTGATGAAGGCATTTGTATTCTGTATAATTATTATTAAAGCTGAACTTATATTTATTTACACAGATTGTTTGCGTCTAATCTATCTAATTAAAAGCGTTATCGCAGTCCAACACTCTTATAAATAGTCAATCAAAAATTTCTTGGTGAATGTTGCCGCACCACTGAATGGCTTAAAGTCATATGTACATACAGTCTTATATGTGTTCGATTGAAGATAGCGCTGTAAAAGACGTATATAAAAATATCATAGAAATGTGCAGTGAAATCGTGAGCTGAAATACTGTCCATAATAATTTAGACTGAAAACAATAATATACATGTTGTAAAACAAGGGCGCTTAGTCTGAAAAGTAATGTGAGCGGTGCGTATCAAATAATTTAATAACCGGTTGTCTGCCCTTATCAATGTTCAAAGTGTTGAAAAGAACGATATACCAAAAGGTGTTTATTTAACATTATTTCACGTTGTTAATACTTAAAAAATAAAAAATAAAAGAGTAACAAATAACTTGGTTGTTTTGTCTTACAAGAAAGAGGTTTACAAAATTGAATGTAAAAATATTGATAATGCATGACGACAACAAAAATAATAGTAAACATATATAAAAATAAAATGTTAAAAAATTAAACGGTTATCTAAGACAGTTCTGTAATTTATCCAACGGTCCGACAAACTCAAGAATAAAAATTGATAACGGTTCGGCCGAATGGCTGCACATTGACCGAATCCCTCCACATATTAAAAGTTTTAAAAATCGGTGGAAAGATTGTGGCGCTAATATCTATTGTGAGAATACTTGAAGCCCCTCCGCACCTTCTTTTTTTCCGACTCCTATACGAAAATCATTTGTATACAAGTCTTCACGTCACAGAAAGTCAGCTAAAGTTAAACATTCGAAATACAAAAAAATCAATGTTATGTTAACATACAGACATGCAAGCTATTTGTCTATAAACACATTACAGAATGTCTCAATCAAATAATCGCATGCAATTGGTGTTCTCAAACCGCATACAACTGGACTCATTCCACTATGATCGAATTAGGCTATATAAAAAAATTCATAAAAATGGCCAGACTAAAGAAGATTATTTATTTATTTGTATTTTTAGTTAATGCACCTTTCGATATCTGCTTGGTTTTAGCAACCATTTTTTTGTTCCCCAACTGTTTAGAGTTTAACATACCCAACCCCGTGTATTACCAACCTATCACCAACCTATTTCCCTTTCAATCCTTGAGTGCACATTTTGAGAAACGTTTCCCCCCACAAGGCAAACATCAGCCCTATTGAGATAATGAAAGCTTACGTTACAGCTAGGTGGACGCGAATGCCTGTGGAAAAGCTCGGCCCACCAGAATATTGACACAAAGATATCTGTGTATTTGTTCGGGTATGCTGGAGAAATTTTTGACAACGCTGTTACGGTACAGTAAACCTGTCCTAGCATCTTTAAGAAAACAGGTTTCACCGGGTTACGCATTTCAAAGAAAATAATTCCTTACATGAATAGAATTCAGATGTGGTCTAAAAAAAAAACTCCAAAATTGTTGATCGTAAATTTAAAAAAAAAAAAAGTGAAATAACTTTTTTGAATTAGTGAAAATAGGCCTACTTTATTTTAACACCATTCATCTGCTGCATTGAAATATTTTTAGAGTAATGAAAAATAAATATGTTGGGGGCGAAACCAGTTATTGTAAAACATGGCAGAGTAAAAGACGTGAATTAAGGTTTGGTGGTTTGTCAAGAGAAGGTTTGCTTGTACTGTTGTTTATTTGAGGAGCTTACAAACTGGTTATGTTGGTTCCGATGACACTAAAGCAATCGAGTAAATACAATTTTGTGTTTCGTGTCGGAGAAGTAAGCGACAGCGTGCAACAGTAGAGAGTAGAGATAGAATATGGGAGAGAGCGGGGAAAGAGAGAGAGGCAGGAAGAAAGGGAAGGAGGGAGAGAGAGGGGAGATGGAAGGATATAGAGAGGAGGGAGAGATGATTAGTCCCCAGTATCGAGATTATGTGAACTTTCTCATTTGCCGTAGAAGTCGATAAAAAAATACGGGTCTTTTCAATTTTACAATAAAAGTAGGAAGTAATAACACAATGAGCAGTAATATATTTTAACTATATTTTTTCTTGACATATATATATATTCATTTTAGGGGCTTAGGATTGTTTTGGTCCTAATTATCAACAGGACACAACATACAAAAAATAATCTAAAACGTAATTTCTGGGCAATTTTTCAGGCACTTGCGCTTTCCGTCACGTGATGTTACTGCTGGGGTGCTGGTTGGAAGATGACTCTCTTTTTGAGGCTGCCCCTCTGGGGTCTGTTCATGTACACCTCTTCAATCGACTTACTGACCGTTGTCCGGCTTGTACTGGCGGACCTGCCAATTGACCTGGGCTGCGTATGACCTGTCATAACTGCAGATGGTTTACGTGTGTGAAATAGAAACAATATAAGAATGCATACATACATACATATATACATATATATATTATAATATAATTTCAAAATGGATGATTTCCGCCCCTATTGCGCAACGTGATGCGCTCTCATTTGTTGTTGCCCCTCCACACCCCACCCCCGGGTCGTACGAACCAAAATTCCCATGAAAGAACACATGTCTACGTCACCGAGTTAAAAAAAAAATCTACCACATTCTCCCCTCCTTTTAATACTTGACAATGATCATAAGCCCAGAACTGTGGAAATAATTGATAAAATAGTGTGTGATGGAACACCAGATAAGGACCCAGGGGCTAGGCTTTATGATAGTAAAATCTAACATTGTGCGTAGTCCACTTGAGAGAAATAATCATCAAATTCTGTGCATCTGCAATTATTACTATGGATTATGCCCCTCTTACACTACTTTACACGCCAAAAAAATGCTTGCTTTGTCACATCTAAAACATATAGACATGGGGAAAAGTAGATATTAAATTAAATCGTTTCATCTTCGTTTTTTTAAAAATTAAAGTTATTGTGCACTAACTATAATAATTACATTTTAAAAATATTGACTACTTTGGAATCCGTATTGATAATGAAGAACAAAAAAGTAATGATAAAAAAAAGAGCACATCTCCCAGGGTTTGTAGCTACGCCACCCTTCTCGTCAGACAATCTTCATCATCGATCTTTTTGAGATGGATGAACGCAGCCGAAATTTGTTATTGTTACTATAATAAACGCAGTGATCCGTGTAACTGTCAGTAGGATGGTCAGTAGGATGGTCAGTAGGATGGTCAGTAGGATGGTCAGTAGGATGGTCAGTAGGATGGTCAGTAGGATGGTCAGTAGGATGGTCAGTAGGATGGTCAGTAGGATGGTCAGTAGGATGGTCAGTAGGATGGTCAGTAGGATGGTCAGTAGGATGGTCAGTAGGATGGTCAGTAGGATGGCTATCAATGTAATGCAAAACAAGCACGTAAAACAAATTTCCGATAGCTGATATATTTGTAATGTTTTAAAAAACATCACAAATATGGTAAGCGAGTTTGTTCCGCTTCATGGTCGCTGCCATGGTTTGTGTTTGTAAACATGGATTGTATGACGAGATCATGAATTAAAAGGAAATAAATTATTCATGTTGAAAGTATTTTTTAAAAATACAAAAGTGTATATATATTTATATATATATATATATATATATATATAAAATATTTGGGCTCTGTTTCAATAACTGTACGCAATTTAATTGAATCCATTTCAGAAAAATCAAACAGAAATTAGAAACCCTTCAGAAATGGAACAAGTGGGACAAGTGGGAGATCTCCAAATACAAGCTACTCTATTTTACAAACATATTCACTTACCCCATATAAACCGGACTGCCATGAGATCTCCAAATGCAAGCTACTCTGTTTTACAAACATATTCACTTACCCCATATAAACCGGACTGCCAGGAGATCTCCAAATACAAGCTACTCTATTTTACAAACATATTCACTTACCCCATATAAACCGGACTGCCAGGAGATCTCCAAATGCAAGCTACTCTATTTTACAAACATATTCACTTACCCCATATAAACCGGACTGCCAGGTTTTTAATTTGGCATTATGTTTCCTTTTTATTTCTCATTATGATGGCTTAAAAGGTTATTTATTAATGTTAATTTATTCGGTTTACGTATAGTATACAATTGTAGTTGAAATCATTCGGGGGTGGGATGGGGGCGGAGAAAAACACAGAGTTCATAAGCAAGTACTGCTCACCAATATTTTTAGGCGAACTCGTAGATAATACAGCCTGACCATCAGAGAAGGAACCGGAACCACTCGTGCTACCATTTTCGGCACCGGATGGGCCGCCTCGTTTCCGGAGAGCGGCTACTTTCTCTTTGTAGGCATTTGAAGTGGACGCGCTCACGGGTTTCTTGGCGTAGCGTGACCTTTGCAGCAGGCTGCTGCTCTTATCTGTTTGCGCGCCGATGCTTCTCAGGTCGTAGTCGTCCGAGATGTGACTGTGGCCTAAGGGTAAATGGGAAATAGTTTATCTGTTAGCGTGCTTGTAATACAGCCTCTTACCGGCTTCACTGTCTTGATGCCCTGAGTCTTGAGATTCAAAGGAAATCATAAAAAATATGATAATTACATGGCAGTGACGTAATATTACTCATATGTATCATATCGCAAATAATAATACCTAGGCATGTATGTATGTATTTATGTGTGCATGGCCGTGACGCTGTGTTCAAGAGGCGCACACATACAATTCCAAAAGTTAGCCTTAAATGGTCTAAGATGAGTCGATTGTTTTGTCACGTGATAAGCGTAAGTACGAGTAAGACTTCCGGTAGGCTGTCTGCAACACACTAGTCGCTCACAAATTTTTCTTCAAACAACTTTCTTCCTTTAATCATAACTGAATTATAATTATTGTCACATTTAATGAATGTCATTTAAAAAACACGTGTATTCAAGAATATTTTGAAAAGTAAAATTTTTAATTAACACTGGGGAAGCGCTGATGGAGACAAACATTTTGCTTTAAAATTAATGATAATGGCTGATCAGCTGTTATCTGTTGTTATGTGTTGTTATGTGTAGCAGACAGCCTACCGAAGGCTTACTCATATCACGTGACAAAACAAGGAAGTGACTCATCGAAGTCCATTGGTGAGTTTTTATATAATTTACCGTACCCGAGTGCGTGCTTCGTCAAGTAATATTAGTAGATGTGTAGTCAACGCATTGCCTTCGTCATTGTTTGACGGGTTAATTCTAGTGCAGTTAATACAATTTGGATGTATGCATTGCAAAAATTATGTCTTCTTCTTTCTCTTCTGAATAAATCATATATTTTAGCCGCACTGCTAATATTCGGAGTAGAATTCATTGTCAATTTGAGAGAACGCGGGATAAAAAATGTAAATGCTTTTAAAAAGCAACACTTTCTTTAATTCTTCTTCTTTACCTTATTCCAAAAAACTATAAATAACTCTTGTCAGCCGTTGTGTCTACTAAATAAAATATGGGTTGAAGGCTTCTATAAAATATGACGATAAAAAAAAAACAACACTGGCTTCTTTAAAAGTGTTTATGTGACGTCATTGCACTGGGATTATTCTGAGATAATTAAATAAATAAATTATGTATGGGCGCGATAGATAAATCGTCAGAGATAAATGAAAGTCATGTAGTGTACATGAAAAACGTCAACCTTACTGGAAAGACGTAGAACCTGGGAAAACAATGGCAAAATATGCCACAATTATACATTTTATCGTATTTTATGCAAATTTAGAATTAATATCAAAGGAAATTATTTTAATTTACAAAATAGAAAACTGTCAATGTCTATACTACTGTCAATGGCTATAAAACTGCCAATGTCTATAAAAACTGCCAATGTCTATAAAAATGTCAATGTCTATAAAACTGTCAATGTCTATAAAACTGTCAATGCCTATACAACTGTCATTCGCTATAAAACTGTCAAAGTCTATAAAGCTGCCAATGCCTATACAACTGTCATTGGCTATAAAAACGCCAATGCTTGAAAACTGTCAATGTCTATAAAACTGTCAATGTCTATCAAAGTTTAACATAGTCGGTGAAAACGAGTGAAAACTAAAACTAACCATTGGTTAGCACAGACGAGGCGTGGTCAACTTCATCACTCGCAGCACCGCTTGCTCCGTTCTCGTGAGATACGCCGCTGAAATTCACCGTTCTCATCGCTTTTGGTCCTGGATGAAACGCTACTGCGTGTCTGAAATGACAGGAGCGGGAATAGTCAAGAGATTACTACTATATGTGTAAAATTAGATAATTCCAGATTTTGGGGGAAGAAAGTAGTTTACAGAAATCCAGGGGCCGGACAGCCCATCAGTAGACCGAGACTGAGATGGATAGGTAATTTTGGATAATATTTACATCCGTTTGGGATCCGTGTTTCTACAGTCTACATGGATGTATCCCAATAGTGCCATTGATGATGATGATTGTTTGATGCCTAGAGCTTCGCCTCCTTGTGTCTTCCAGTCACTATTTATCAAGAAGAGGTACAAATCTTTCTGATCACCTCGTTGTCTATATCCACTTAACATCAGTGACGGATTACCACAAACTTTGCCATTTGAAACAGATTGACCCGCCCACTGACCTATTGCCCTGCACGTCACAAACTGACACGCCCACTGACCTATAGCCCTGCACGTCACAAACTGACACGCCCACTGACCTATAGCCCTGCACGTCACAAACTGACACGCCTACTGACATATAGCCTTTCACGTCACAAACTGACCCGCCCACTGACCTATAGCCCTGCACGTCACAAACTTACACGCCTACTGACATATAGCCCTGCACGCCACAAACTGACACGCCCACTGACCTATAGCCCTGCACGTCACAAACTGACACGCCCACTGACCTATAGCCTTGTACGTCACAAACTGACCCACCCACTGACCTATAGCCTTGTACGTCACAAACTGACCCGCCCACTGACCTATAGCCCTGCACGTCACAAACTGACCAGTCTACTGACCTATAACCTTGCACGTCCCGTCTCCTGTAGTATTCCTCGGCGCTGATGCCTGTGGCCTTCTCCAGCAGAAACTTAATGGCCTTCATCTCCTCCGACAGGGAGTGAAGGTCATCTCGGATGGAAGAAGACGAGGTGATTGATGACGTGTCCGAGTCCCTGTCTGTGAGGAGAGTCTGAAACAATCGGTCAGATACCATTTTAAGATAAAATATCTGTTTCTGAAAGCTTCATTCATTTAAATTGTAAACTAATTTTGATCATATGCAACACAACTTAATGGCTGAAAAACTGTTTTTGAATTAGATTAAATAAATATACTGCATCTGAGAAACAAAGTAACAAGTTGAACTCTAATTCAACAACCTCTTAAAAAACAAAGATTTGGGGGGGGGGGGGGGGACTCGGACAGTTTGACAAAACATGCATGTAAGTAAAGCACTTGATAAGAATTCCATTTAGTGCCCTCCCCCCCCCCCTTTTTTTTTTAACTCCCAAGGCTCGCAACCGCATATTTTTTTCTCGACTCTGAACTATATTATAATTGTAATGACCCAGTCAATTTTTACATCGCAGATTAATTTCACCAAATATTATAGAAAAACAAAAAGAAAATATTACGCACCAAACGCATTTGCGATATTTTATAAAGAATCTCATTTAGTGCAGTTATCGGGAATTACATTTTATCTTCCCCTTAAAAAAACGGGAAAAACGGATTTTTCGGAGAGTCGGAGCTGAAACTTTGAAAGAATGGGTCGTCACCGCCAAAAAGCCTGGATGCTAAGTGTTTCAGCTCGATAGGCTGACGGGAAGTGGGTCAATTAGACGTATGAAGTTTTTGCCAGTCAGCCAGCCATCCACAAATAAAAGGGATGTTAATATAAATGCTTTTTAAAAAAAACCACACGTGTAAATGAGAATTATTATAATAATGTTCTCTGTTCTGTTTGGAAGTACGCGTACTAAAAAAACCAAGAATTTACCTGCACTCCAACATGATAAGCCTCTGGATGACCGACTTTACTGAGTTCCACCGGTTCCCTGTCCACACGAGCCTCACCCTGGTGGAACATGCTGTCGTCAGGCATGAAAACGTCACCGTCATTGACATCGCTACTGTCGCTAAAGCTCCTGTGCCCCGATCCTCGCCTGTCCTGTGCGATGATGGATCCGTTGGTCAGGATGGCGGCCGGCCGCGTCTCGGTGCTATTTATCCTGTACACGTGCGCAATCTGACCTCGCTCGTGCGAGTTGACCCTTGTCTGTCTGAGCGTCGAGATCTGAGAAGGGGTTTGAGCGGCTCTGTTCTGGAGAAGCCAGTTTTTGTGGTTCTTGAACGATCTCTGTATAAATCCGAGGTCGTCCTGTTGGTCACTGGAGCACACGAGGACGCTGAAGTGATTTTTGACGTCCACGTACACGACAAGGAGACACGTGTGGTTGTACGGGCTGCTCGTGACGTCGCGGAGGGCACTGAAGGCGATCTCATTCAGCTTGCCCGTTTTTCCATCGTCCGAGGGGAGGCGTTCCAGGGTCAGGCCGGACGTGGTCAGAATAAGCTTGCACGGCCTGGAAGGTTTGGAGGTGAACTCATTGCTGATGGATCGGATCAGCCTGTCGGAGACCTGGTACCCGGCACCCCAGATACCCCGGAATAGGACGTCTTTGTCCGCAAGCACCCCTGGTGTATCCATTTCAGAGAACAATATAAACGCCCACAACTTGGTTGTACGCTGCGATTTCTTCCAGCTAGTTGAGCTGGTTGCCCATAGCTATGTATTTCAAATTCGTAGACGCTACCGGGAAATTCTTTCAAGATGGTGAATTCCTCAATCGCATTATATTCCAGCGTAGTGGATATTCTAATTACACTTACAGTTACACTCCTTTCTCATATCCTGAATCCGAATTTTTTTTTGATGAATGCGAAATAGCACACTGTTTAATGCATTCAGTTTTTGTCAACGATATTAACCACAGAAATCCTGGAGTAATCCACATACATAATAAACTTGTATGAAGGAATTATTTTATTATCTCTTATTTGAAGGGAAATTATTTCAAAGCCGTTGTGGCCTATTGACAAAAACTTTTCTTTCGATTACGTTTCCTTGAAATAACCAAATTCTCTGAAAAAGGATGAAACGTGGAATTTATGTATAAGATAAAAATTTTTAGCACCCTTCACACACAAATGTTTGGCATAGTTCTAACTTAGAATTCAAACTTTTTACATTTTCGAAATTTAAATGTACAAAAAAAAAAAATCTTAAATTTAATTCTTTATAAGTATTAGTCTTCCAGCAAGAGCATTTTTACGTCAACATGTTGGCAACATTCCATGCACAGAATTTTCACAAAGAGACGACATCATCAAAAGTAATTTTACAAACAACTTTATGGCATGTGCACAGATTTTTAAGTAAAATATGGAAAATAACATTTTTTTTTTTAAATCAGTTTTGAAAAATGTTACCATGGAAACTCTTCAACTAATAAGATAAATCATGCAAAAACATATACACCATGTAAGTTACAAAGATTGTAAGAAACAGTGTAGGTTTATAAAGGCTCTGTGCGTAAATTGTTTGTGTATCTTTTTCTGTATCTTAAAATATTTTCATAATTCTAATACATTAATTTGACTTATCAGAAGAAACAAATATAATTGACCAGACCAGTGGACGACAAACTGTGGCAACGGAACGGCATGCGACGTTGGAATGTCTATGTCGTTATTATCTCGGAATGTGTATGTAGTTAATATCTGGGAATGTGTATGTAGTTAATATCTAAGAATGTGTATGTGGTTATTATCTCGGAATATGTATGTATTTAATATCTCGGAATGTGTATCTTGTTATTATCTCAGAATGTGTATGTAGCTATTATCTCAGAATTTGTATGAAGTTATTATCTCGGAATGTGTATGCAGTTATTATCTCGGAATGTGTATGTAGCTATTATCTCAGAATGTGTATGTAGTTATTATGTCCGAATGTGTATGTAGCTATTATCTCAGAATTTGTATGAAGTTATTATCTCGGAATGTGTATGTAGTTATTATGTCAGAATGTGTATGTAGGTACTATCTCAAAACTAAATATCTAACAACAAAATATCGTAACTCTATAGTTTGACATTAAAGTTAAAATAAAGACCCCTGTTGGGGGACCCGTTCTATAATGTAATGAGAATAAATGCGACTCTTTATATTGTTTATTCCCCCCCCCCTTTTTCAGTAGGCTCCCTGAATATTTTCTTAAGTAACAAAACCTATTTGATTTCATCATATAACTGGACTAATGTATTATTTAAGCAAGTTTTTTTTTTTGTTATGGTTAAATGACCGATGGATGGAACTCGCTAGCCTTGGATGACAACTCATCCAAGAGAATGACACTTTGAATCCAAACCCGGAGTTGGAGATGAAATATTCCGGCAAGTACTGCGACACCCATGGTTTCAAGCTGTATCATCCACACATGATGTTCCGTTGGTTTATTCAGGTGCGCGGAGAGAGGCGATTTTCTGTGTAAGGATCCAACTTATAATAGTAAAACTCCCATGCCTTGTGGATTTCGTCCTGCGGAGTCTACACCATCGGCACATTATGACGGACGGATGCCAGGGTAAAGAAATAGAAGTTGCTAAAAAATTGGAATGCTAAATATGATAAAATTAACGGTTTGAGATGGCGTTTACGTCGGGGTGGAGATAGGTCCAAGCTCGATGACACACGTACGAAATTCCTTACCGCCCCTGATTTCATAACCTGCGTTATCAGTTGGCTGAAGGTTTGTTTTGGCGACTGGACAATAAAATTAGCTGGTACCATTCTCTCCCGGGGGGGGGGGGGCATCCACCGACTGAGTCAAATATATCAAAGCGAAATGCTTCGGCTGGGAATTGACTTTGTTAGTTTCTCCTTCTGGGTGTGATCACTAAATTCTTCTTGTACATGAAGAATTCATGTACTTTCAAAACTGCAATGTTTTCTCTGGCTATCTATGACTTTTGGGACTGGGATTATGGACTGCGTACAATGGACAGGAGTAGGATGTAACAGAATGTCCGAGGAAATCCCTGTACATCAGATGTTTCGAATAAGCGACAAGTCTGATCCTTTAAACCCTGTCAGGTTCCAGTATCTCTCCTGTTTCAAAAAACTTCCACTATTTCTCATAGCACCAGTGCTTACAAAACACGCCCCTGTTTCCCGCAAGACTCCTGCCAACACCTCCCCTGTTCCCAAAAACATCTTTCTCTTCAAAACCCTTCCACTGTTTCCCATTGCACCCATGCTTACAAAAACACGCCCCTGTTTCCAGTATACCTCCCGTTTCTTAAAGCGGCACTTGTTTCAAATTCCACAATTACGTGCCGTTTACCCCCCAAAAGCTCCCCCACCCCTTAACTCAAACTTACCCTTGTCTTTAAATCCCCTTTTTGTTCTCGGTACTATCCGCTTCTCAGACCAGCAGGCTGGGAACCACTGACACACCCAACCAGGCGAACCCTCGCCGTGTACAATCACCAACAGACACATAAAACTATTCAGCGAAATCTCCAAAGGAGCGACGATTATGTTCTGGCTTTTTATTACCCCAGTGGGATACAAGTCGTTTAAGAAACGTCCTATGGCTTTCATAGACTTGTCCCTAGCGCCTCCCCACCCCACGCCCCTTATGGGCAAAAGCTACCCGAACCAACTACCCTTTGAATAAATCGGTAATTGCGTGCTTGAGATTGGGTAAACTATTTTGGTAAGTGTTCCAACACACAGACTTCTATTATGGGTAGACAGTTAAGACAAATTTTACCTTTCTGATGAGTTTGTCTTTCAATGGGCGGCTGTCTCAAAAGCACTGGCGTGACTAAAGGAATTTTATGGTCACCGGTGAATGGGGGGTTGGTTTGGGGGCTTGTAGCGGTTGGTACACTTTAAAAAAAAATATTTTATAACTTTCTAAAATTAAGCTCTAAAAATACAAATATAACTAAAGTTCAAAATTTCTATAATAGTTATAAAAGACTATTAGACATTGCGTGAATACATCAAAATACTCGAATCAATGAGAAGTGTCACGGATATAATTGCAAATCAGTAAATTCAAACCCGGAGTTGGAGTCCCGTAGGCGGATAGCTTTGACACAATGAATATTCCGGCGATTCCTCTGACGCTAATTTGTGCCAAGCATTGTCATCCACATCTGATGTTCCCTAGGGTTATCCAAATGCGTGGAGAGAGGCGATTTGCTCTCGAGGGAACCAGATTAACCTCCTACAGCAAAATCCCAAGCCCTGTAATTTCGTCCTGCGAAGCCACACTGTGACGGACGGATGCCAGAAAAAAAGTGACAGTAAGACAGTAAGACAGTAAGGCAGTAAGACAGTAAGACAGTATGGCAGTAAGGCAGTAAGACAGTAAGGCAGTAAGGCAGTAAGACAGTAAGACAGTTGGACAGTAAGACAGTAAGGCAGTAAGACAGTAAGACAGTAAGGCAGTAAGACAGTAAGACAGTTAGACAGTAAGACAGTAAGACAGTAAGACAGTAAGGCAGTAAGACAGTAAGACAGTAAGACAGTAAGGCAGTAAGAAAGTAAGGCAGTAAGACAGTAAGGCAGTAAGACAGTAAGACAGTAAGGCAGTAAATGTTGAACATTTTTGAGAATTTCCAAATGGCAAATTATTGTCGACTTTTTTTTAATGAATATTCCCGAAGATATAATCAGAAACATCTGTAAAATTGTCACGATTTGTTCCAAAGTCTATAAAAATCATGTACAGAAATCTGGACGCTGAAAAAACAAGTGGGGTGGGGTGGATTTAAATAAAAAACTTTATGCGCTATGAATAAAAAAGATCAGAATATCAATGGGCAATTGAAATAATAAGCCTCGTTTTGAGTCGTCATTTTTTTAAGTGGGCAAAGGACGAGCGCTTTTGTTCCTTCCCACAGAAACGACCAGCCATTTCACAAATTAAAAGTTTATCTGCAACAATTCCAAACTGGAAATATTTTTTCCCCTCTTACTACGAGACGCATTGAGTATTTAGGAATTGTAAAGTAGAGTGATAGCAGTACTGAAACTCCCGCATTTTGAAGGCGTCGTGCTGTTGTCAACGGTGCTTAGCATCAGCCACCACGCGTTATGGGTCGTGAATAGGAAGATATGTTAGGCAGTTTTTGTAAATGGCTCAGCGGAGGCAAAAGTCTATAAAGCTGACCATTATTTCCTATCGTACCAAATTGGTTGGGAAAGGTGGGATGGGCTTGGGGTTGGGGGGGGGGGAGGTCCAAGTTTGAAGAAGATGGCATTATAGTTCAGCGAGAGATATAAGAAGACGTCACCAAACAACATGGTTATGAAGTCCATGTTACGAAATTTTGTCGTTATGCTAAAGTACTCTGTCACCAGATGGATAATTCTAATCGACCAAGTAAGAAACAAATGTGACTTCAGAGAATAACGCATTCAGATTAAAAGAAAACAACCGGAAAGTTGAATATATCTTACAATTGGGTTTTTTTAAAATTCGGAAGAAACGAAACAAACTGCTATTAAAAATGTAACGAGGGATTTCGTACGTCATATTATTATGCAAAGACTAAACATACATTTTAAGTAGACCCACGAAAAAATAGATTATATGTTTATTATGTGACAAGTACTGCACATGCCTATACACGAGTGCCAGCAACAAAAAAATTAAATGAAATATTTATCCTGTTCTTTATAACTTGTCTGTATCTCAATTTTTCATTTTCTAATTGCATTTACTTTAAGAAAGAGCTATAGCAATATATAAAGGAACTTTTTGATATGTTTAGTGTCTGTGAAGTCGAGGGGTGGATGCTAAATGAAAATAACTGAAATAGAATTAATCATGTTTACAATTTGACGCAGAGAGTACCAAATAACATACGTTCGTTTCCCCACTGTATGCGTACTTTTCAAGCAGACGAGGATATTTTGTATGATTGCAATATCTTTTTAAAATGATCTTTTTTCTCATTAATGGTTTCTGAAAGTGTCTGTAAATATTCACCACAGTGAATCTTTCAGAACTGTATGGTTGTCTGCAAACCGGATATTTGATAGTTTTTTTTTTATAAAACAAAGTAAATACTTAACTTGAAGGAAAAAAATGACTTGTTTGGGGGAAAATAGAAATGATTGCAGGCTGCACCAAAGTGATATGGCGTAAAATGGCATCCGTTTTTTATTAACTACTCATAAGGGGTACGAGTTTTTTTTTAAGCTTCGGAGAGAAAAATAGTAAAAGGATTGGGTTAGATCTATGTCGTTTTCATATCAGTGGTGGTTGTCATGGTTTGGCTAATTAAAGTTGGATTAGATGAAGATAACGTGAATTGAAAAATAAAAAGGAAAAATAAAAGAAAGGATTCGTCAGGCAATTGGGCAATACGATGACCTCCTGACGTCTGTTAAAAAGCGCAAACTTGAGTGATATGGCCACGTGACAAGAAAACAAGGGCTCGCCAAAGAGATCCTGCGGGGCACTACTAGAGGAGGGAGAAGAAGAGGAAGACAGAGAAAAAGATGGGAAGATAATATCAAAGAATGGACGGGATTACAACTAGGCGATGCTATGCGTAGGGCAGAAGACCGAGAGGAATGGAGAAGAATAGTGTACATGTCATCTGTGGCGCCCCAACGGTCGAAGGACTACGGGACCTGATGATGATGATGATGATGAACGTGAATTGAGAGGAAAGAATACATTTAGAGTAAAAGTACAAATTTTATTTTAAAAACTCTATCATTGGTTCTGTTTTAATTAGCAATAATGGACTTACTGGAATCGAGTTAGAAACAAAAACATGATTTTGGAGCTAACCCGACTTGAAAAAAGTAGTTGGAAACCACGGGCAAGCTGCTTTGCTTTACCAAAATTTGGACATAGCGGGTCAGCTAGATAGTAGATGGAACTCAGCTGGTGTCGTCAAGAAAATATAAATTCAATATCTGAAAAATTTTTCAATCGGATAAGAAAAACACTTCTTAAAAAGTCGAGTGGATAAAAGTAAATGAGCGAAACAAAGTTCGGGAAAACCTACAGAAACAAAACATTGAACGTGTCGGCACGAATCCGTCTTCGGCGAACAAACAGTAAAAGCAATATAAAATTCATTTTAAAAACCCCACTTAGCTGCAATTTTGTATCCGAGAGGACAGCAAGAGCCACGTGTTTGATCATAGGCATAGCCTGTGTTACAGTTCCACTGGCAGAATTCCATTGGAGAAACGGTGAGACAAATGCTTAAATCGTATTATATTCAACCAGCTCCTTTCTCTTTCAGATTTCTTCGTGCTTGAACACAATTTTGGACACGGGCTTAAATAGGCCTTAGCATCAGCAAATATAATGATATACACTATCTGATGTTGGTATATAGCAACGTTATGCGCTGAGATAGTGCGCAAAAGGTGGTGTACATGTTAGATTTGTTCTTCAAACAAGGAAACAAAATGAAACAGAAATAGAGACATGAGTCTCTTCATATGGACACCGCGGAGCTGAAGTTGAGCTCTGAAAAGCTGCACGAAAAATTAAACATATTTTCAGTGACCTTTGAATGATAACTCTGTGAGACTAACTCGTGGGCTCATTCTTCTTGAACATATCTTATGGTGATTCTCATAGCGTATGTCAATATTTGATGCGCTCCTATTGTTTAATATATAAGCATTCCGTTATGGTCAGTAGCCGAGTGGTCTAAACTGAGCAAATCTCAAGCTGATGGTCAGGAGTTCAATCCCCGCCAAAGCCCAGTCAAGCAAAAACACCACCAGCACCCCGGGTGGATGAAACCCGCTAACCTTGGACGGCAACTCATCTAAGAGAAGGCAACTCTGAATTCAAACCCGGAGATGGAGTCCCGATAGGCGGATAACATTGATACAATGAAACATTCCGGCAACTCCTGCGACGTCACTGGTGCCAAGCTGTATCATCCACATGATGTTCCCTTGGGGTCATCCAGCGGCGTGGAGAGAGGCGATTTGCTGTTGGGAACCTTGTGACGGACGGATGCCAGCAAAAAAAAAAAATCATTCGTATTAAACATATTTTTGTGTAACCATTTCCTGTAACAATATATAGAAAAGTCTTTCTTTCTGTCTATCCGTAACACTCAGTGCCAGCTTTTTGACGTCACTTTTTTGGTACATTAAATAAACGTCTATAAACGAATGACACCGAAAAAGAAAATTACTTTCGTTATGAAGTGAAAACATTAAGAAAACGTTGACGTATTTTTAAAAATAAATGAAAGTTTAAGTAAAAAAATGGTTGAAGCTGGTAACATCAACAACCGTTTCGATGGACTTTTGAATGTAAATAGATATTGATCTTTCCAAAACGTCACCAAAGATCCGGTATTGGAAACAAAAAATCGCACTTATTTCGTGCGTTTGTGACGTTTTGTTGAATTATGACGCACAAATAGAAACTTTCAAACTTTGATTTACAGAACACTGCAAACATTTGGGAAGTGAATCAAATCCACAGTAATAGTCGGTGTGGGAGAAGGATTGGGTTCGGGAGCAGAAAGTGAGGGCGCTGAAGCCTCCCGAGCGAAAGCATGGAAGTGGTCTGGGCCAGGAGAAAGCCCTCTGTGGTTCTGCGCTTCATTAGTTTTTCAACGGGTTATTTCTAGTTTAGAATAACCAGTCTCTATTCAGCCATTTTTTTGATTAATTCTATAATTCCATTATAGCTATTCTATTTAAGAATTGTATATCATCATTTCATAAGTAAAAACTATTCTAGATAACAATGCTCTGTAATTTTCTATATAACCAACCTCTATAATCATTCTGTATACCCGTTCTCTATAATCATTCTGTATACCCGTTCTCTATAATCATTCTGTATACCCGTTCTCTATAATCATTCTGTATACCCGTTCTCCATAATCATTCTGTATACCCGTTCTCCATAATCATTCTGTATACCCGTTCTCTATAATCATTCTGTATACCCGTTCTCCATAATCATTCTGTATACCCGTTCTCCATAATCATTCTGTATACCCGTTCTCCATAATCATTCTGTATACCCGTTCTCCATAATCATTCTGTATACCCGTTCTCTATAATCATTCTGTATACCCGTTCTCCCATAATCATTCTGTATACCCGTTCTCCATAATCATTCTGTATACCCGTTCTCCATAATCATTCTGTATACCCGTTCTCCATAATCATTCTGTATACCCGTTCTCTATAATCATTCTGTATACCCGTTCTCCATAATCATTCTGTATACCCGTTCTCCATAATCATTCTGTATACCCGTTCTCCATAATCATTCTGTATACCCGTTCTCTATAATCATTCTGTATACATGTTTCATATACCAATAATCATTCTATAAAGCATCACAAATATTTGTTTGTATCTAGTTACGCATGTATGGATGGCTGTGACGCAGTGTTCAATAGGCGTGCAAAATAAAATACACAATAGGCCAGCACTAGTATTGGTATCCATGTTTTGTCAAGTAGAGTTAAGGTCACGCAAGGCCGCACCATTCTTGTGCGGGTTATCTCTCGTTTCATATAATCATTCGAATAACCATTCTTTGTGGCCATTCTTTATGGCCATTCTTTATGGCCATTCTTTATGGCCATTCTTTGTGGCCATTCTTTATGGCCATTCTTTATGGCCATTCTTTATGGCCATTCTTTATGGTCATTCTTTATGGCCATTATTTATGGCCATTATTTATGGCCATTCTTTATGGCCATTCTTTATGGCCATTCTTTATGGCCATTCTTTATGGTCATTCTTTATGGCCATTCTTTATGGTCATTCTTAATCAACATTTCAAATGTTCAATCAAGTGTCAAAAACAGAAAATGTTGATAAAAGTAAAGAATTAAAAAAAAAACTCAAGGAAATTGCAAGGGAATAATCCAGGTGGAAAAGGTACTCGGTCAATATTTGCAAGTATTTACAAAAGCAATGTAATGATAAAGGAGTATGAACAAATAACAAAATATATACAAACAAATGACACAATATATAAAAATTAATCACACAATATATACAAATAAATGACACCATATATACAAATAAATCACATATTATATACAAACAAATTACACAATATATACAAAAAATGACACACTATATATAAACAAATCACACGATATATACAAACAAATCACACAATATATACAAATAAATGACACCATATATACAAATAAATCACATATTATATACAAACAAATTACACAATATATACAAACAAATGACACACTATATACAAACAAATTACACATTATATACAAACAAATTACACAATATATACAAACAAATGACACACTATATACAAACAAATCACACAATATATACAAATAAATGACACCATATATACAAATAAATCACATATTATATACAAACAAATGACACAATATATACAAACAAATCACACGATATATACAAACACATTAAAGATACGCCAATTTTAACGAAACGTTCCTTATTAAGGACAGATGAGATGTTACTTATGATTAAGGACAGATGAGATGTTACTTATGATTAAGGACAGATGAGATGTTACTTATGATTAAGGACAGATGAGATGTTACTTATGATTAAGGACAGATGAGATGTTACTTATGATTAAGGACATATGAGATGTTACTTATGATTAAGGACAGATGAGATGTTACTTATGATTTTGAAATGAAAGCTTTAAACATGCTGCAGATATTATACTGTATAATTAAATGTTACAAAACGCAAAGAAACAAAAATATACGTGAATTATATCTTATATTACCTTAACTGGCCCAGTTATTTATAATATCAACCGTCAGCTTTATGCACGACCACCAAGTTACTTTAACTACTACAAGAGTCGTACAAGTTCATTATCCAAGATTAAGACTTGTCTTTTGCTAAATCCAGCCATGGAAAGTGCACGTAGGCTGTGACAGGTAAGGCAATTGCGGAGCGAGTGAATTTTTGATAACAGGTTTCTCCTTTCTCATGTGACAAAACGTTCAGTGTTGAACTTTTTCTCGGCGGTTTCCTTAAATATAAATCCCATAAACCTATACTGAGATATCTGCACAACTATGATCACAATAATATATACTTACTAAGCTCCGTCTTAACGCGCTATCTCTAAATCCAATGTGAACGTTGCACCTCGCTTGATATGACACCCCCGAAACTGTCGCAGAGGAAAAATGCCCCCCCCCCCCACTAGAGTACAAGTCGTTGAGATGTATTTTTATGACGGGGACTTTTTCAAAGCATGCACCGCTCATGACACTAAAATAACTTCACACTCCACGTCACATTTGAATAACGCCATTCATTATCAGCTGCCAGAAGACCTGTTGGAATCGATAGAGAGGCCCGGGCCGGGGGGGGGGGGGGGGGGGTAGGCGTCCTTTCAGTCTTTTGACAAAAGAATCAAGCTTTCTTGATGTGTTGATTTGGAATAATTGGACGGTGTCGTAACTGAAAGGTGGACAAGTGTGTGTGTGGGGAGAGTTGGGGTTGTAAGGTAAAGAGGGACAAGTGTGTGGGGGGGGGGGGGCTGCAAATTCCACCAAAATGGCGGGAATCTAGGGACCTTTCATTAAAGAAGTGTTAAAATCTATTTCTGTAAATGTTGTTCCCTTGCAAGGTGTTTAAAGAACATACAAACTTGTCTTCATCTTTAATCAGTGTTGGAAATGTTAAAGAAAGAGTCTTGTGGAAGTGATACATTATTTCGTTTAAATATAAAATTTGGTATAGGAGATTAGGACTAAATTTAGTGGGTAAATCATTAAGGTAGCCCGAGTGACATTAGTAGATATTTTTTGAAAAAAACAAACAATCCAAGTATCACATGTCCGTTTCATAACTTGCTGCAAGATCTCTGTCTTCCCATGTTCAAACAAAGGTGAGGTCCATGTCTTCCCATTTTAAAACAAAGGTGAGGTCCATGTCTTCCCATGTTAAGACAAAGGTGAGGACCATGTCTTCCCATGTTAAAACAAAGGTGAGGTCCATGTCTTCTCATGTTAAAACAAAGGTGAGGTCCATGTCTTCCCATGTTAAAACAAAGGTGAGGTCCATGTCTTCTCATGTTAAAACAAAGGTGAGGTCCATGACTTCCCATGTTAAAACAAAGGTGAGGTCCATTTCTTTTCATGTTAAAACAAAGGAGAGGTCTAAGACTTCCTATGTTAAAACAAAGGTGAGGTCCATGTATTCCTATTGCTAAAACAAATGCGAGGTCCATTTCTTCCTTTGTTAAAACAAATGCGAGGTCCATTTCTTCCTATGTTAAAACAAAGGTGAGGTCCATGTCTTCCCATGTTAAAACAAAGGTGAGATCCATGTCTTCTCAGGTTAAAACAAAGGTGAGGTCCATTTCTTTTCATGTTAAAACAAAGGTGAGGTCCATGACTTCCTATGTTAAATCAAAAGTGAGGTCCATTTCTTTTCATGTTAAAACAAAGGTGAGGTCTAAGACTTCCTATGTTAAAACATAGATGACGTCCATGTATTCCTATTGCTAAAACAAATGCGAGGTCCATTTCTTCCTTTGTTAAAACAAATACGAGGTCCATTTCTTCCTTTGTTAAAACAAATGCGAGGTCCATTTCTTCGTTTGTTAAAACAAATGCGAGGTCCATTTCTTCCTATGTTAAAACAAAGGTGAGGTACATGTCTTCCCATGTTAAAACAAAGGTGAGGTCCATGTCTTCTCATGTTAAAACAAAGGTGAGGTCCATGACTTCCCATGTTAAAACAAAGGTGGTGTCCATTTCTTTTCATGTTAAAACAAAGGTGAGGTCCATGACTTCCTATGTTAAAACAAAGGTGAGGTCCATTTCTTTTCATGTTAAAACAAAGGTGAGGTCCATGACTTCCTATGTTAAAACAAAGGTGGTGTCCATTTCTTCCTATGGTAAAACAAAGGTGAGGTCCATGTCTTCCTGTGTTAAAACAAAGGTGAGGTCCATGTCTTCCCATGTTAAAACAAAGGTGAGGTCCATGACTTCCCATGTTAAAACAAAGGTGAGGTCCATGACTTCCCATGTTAAAACAAAGGTGAGGTCCATGACTTCCCATGTTAAAACAAAGGTGAGGTCCATGACTTCCCATGTTAAAACAATGACGACGTCCATGTCTTGCTATGTTAAAACAACGTCCATTGGATTGCGTAAAAGGCCATTAGAGAGATTTCCTTACTTCCTAAATTCAAGAGCTATAACAGTACTCACTCAATCATCATCATCTTTCAAATTACTATGTTAAATTTTAGCACCTCCATAATGACATTGTTTCAGTTTAGCACACTAATGATGACATTGTTACAATTTAGCCCGACATAATGACATTGCTACAGTTTACCCCTCCCCTCAAGAAGAAGACCCCCCCCCCCACCAAAAGATGACACTGTTACAGTTAACACCTCTGGAACGAAACCCAAACAAATTGAAGTCTTTAATTATATTAAATTCTAACACAGTTATATTGGAACAATCACGAAATGTAGGTGAGTCTAAACAACTGGCTTGTAAAAAAATGGCTTTGTAAATATTCCGAACAAAGTGTTTTCTTTCGGTGGGGAAAAAAGGTTTACCTATAGGTAATTGTTTATCTTTGCGAATTATTTATAAAGATTATACCCCCCTCCCCCCCCCAAGTTATTATTTTTTTTTTAATTATCCAATTGTTGTATATTATCAGCATGTTATTAATGTAAACCACTTGTTTTCTTTGATGCTATAACTATAACACAGTTATGGAAAACGTCCTAATTAATCTGAAACCCAAATGTTACTCTGTGACGCAGTTTTAGGGACGTTTTGAAACTGAACTCTCTACCACCAAATTGATTCGTATCTCCGCCGCGATGTCAATTAAATCAATGCAACACACAAACATCCATCTAATCTATGTTTTTTTATGTAGATCATATCTCCGGGGTAGTCTTCAGCGGGACATCCTATCTCGCTCAGACCGAAGTAGCTATGTCTGCAGTACAACTTCCTTCTTGATATACTAAAACTACATTAAAAATACGTACACAAATGAAATTGTTCATCGAGTTTCCGACTTCACGCATTCCAGGGTCTACTCTGAATAATCTGATTAAGAGAAATAACTTTTATGTAAAACAAGATTAGTTTAAAGTTTCGACATCACTTTAAACGATTGCAGATTAAATATGATTCTGGCGAAATAAAATGTAGTGGGATTCGAGTTAACGATTCCACGCATATTAGGGCCTACTCTGAATAATCTGACTACGAGAAATAACTTTTATATAAAACTAGATTAGTTTAAAGTTTCGACATCACTTTAAATGATTGCAAATTAATTATGATTCTGGCGAAATAAAATGTAGTGGGCTTCGAGTTGACGATTCCAGTTGAACAAATCTCAACTCCACACCTGTATCAAAACTGATTAGTTTTGTATTTTCCTTTCTGCTGTTAGGTTTATAAGCAAACATCCTATAGATACTTCCTTGATATTAAATGTGGATACTGATAACAAGTCTTAGGATGACTTCCTTAAGCATTTGGATCAAAGCATTTCTGGGCAGCTAATCCAAGGACAAGGTGTCCTCAAAAACTACGGCCCGAGAGCCATATCCGGTCCACCAATGTTGATTTACTCGGTCCAGCATGGCTGCCATACCGGTGCCCTGATTGCAGTGACAGATGTGGAACCGGATATTGACCATCCAGTTATGCACACACATGTCAATGGTTGCCATGGAAATACAAAGACGTTGATGTTTCATTTACATTTATTTTTATTTTATTTTTATTTTTGTCAACACAAAACACTTTTTTTTTTTGCATTGCGAAAATAAATCTTTCCATATTAAAATAAAAACAAAAAAAAAAAACTGCAGAGTGGTCCTCAAGCTAGTCAGAGGGACAGAGAATCGGCCTCGTTGTTTGAAAAGGATGAGGACACCTGTCCTATGACATAAATAGTTATATAAACATAATAGGACACGTAGACTAGGTCATTCCACTTCAACTAAGTAAGTTCACGTCGACTAAGTCAGTTCACTGCCAACTAAGTCAGTCTACGTTGACTAAGTCAGTCCACGTCGACTAAGTCAGTCCACGTCGACTAAGTCAGTCCACGTCGAATAAGTCAGTCCACGTCATCTAAGTCATTCTACGTCGACTAAGTCTTTCCACGTCGACTAGGTCATTCCACGTCGACTATATCATTCCACATCGACTAAGGCAGTCCACGCCAACTAAGTCAGTCCACGTCAAATAAGTCAGTCCACTGCCAACTAAGTCAGTCCACGTCGACTAAGTAAGTCCACTGCCAACTAAGTCAGTCCACATCAACTAAGTCAGTCCACTGCCAACTAAGTCAGTCCACGTCGACTAAGTCAGTCCACTGCCAACTAAGTCAGTCCACGTCGACTAAGTCAGTCCACTGCCAACTAAGTCAGTCCACGTCAAATAAGTCAGTCTACTGCCAACTAAGTCAGTCCACGTCAAATAAGTCAGTCTACTGCCAACTAAGTCAGTCCACGTCGACTAAGTCAGTCCACGTCGACTAAGTCAGTCCACGTCAAATAAGTCAGTCTACTGCCAACTAAGTCAGTCCACGTCGACTAAGTAAGTCCACTGCCAACTAAGTCAGTCCACGTCAAATAAGTCAGTCTACTGCCAACTAAGTCAGTCCACGTCGACTAAGTCAGTCCACGTCGACTAAGTCAGTCCACGTCGACTAAGTCAGTCCACTGCCAACTAAGTCAGTCCACATCAACTAAGTCAGTCCACTGCCAACTAAGTCATTCCACGTCGACTAAGTCAGTCCACGTCGACTAAGTCAGTCCACTTCCAACTAAGTCACTCCACGTCAACTAAGTCAGTCCACTGCCAACCAGTCAGTCCACGTCGACTAAGTCAGTCCACGTCGACTAAGTCAGTCCACGTCGACTAAGTCAGTCCACGTCGACCAGTCCACGTCGAATAAGTGAGTCCACGTCAACTAAGTCAACCCATGTAGACTAAGTCAGTCCACGTCAACTAAGTCAATCCACGTCGACTAAGTCAGTCCACTAGTCAGTTCTATTATGATACAGCTGTTATAGTTTGAATGATGTAAGTGCCAAATATCTATATTCTAATTTGAGAATAAATTAACATTGATGTCAAATGATGTTAACCCTTGAACCCCGTATAAGTCACAAACCCCCCCCCCTCACCCCGGCCTCCCACTCCTACACTTTTAGCAGATAACGTCTTTTAAGGCGATGAGATTATTCACTTACCACACTACAAATGACAGGCTGTATGTGTAGTCAGTGGCGGCTCCTGGACATGAGAACGGATAGGGACCAAGCCTAAATAAAACACTCAGTTGAATGCTGATCAAGTATACAGGGAATAGTGATAATAAGGCAGGAAATAGTGATCAGAAGGCAGGGAATAGTGATCGGAAGGCAGGGAATAGTGATCGGAAGGGAGGGCATAGTGATCAGAAGGTAGGGATAGTGATCGGAAGGCAGGGAATAGTGATCGGAAGGCAGGGAATAGTGATCAGAAGGCAGGGAATAGTGATCAGAAGGTAGGGATAGTGATCGGAAGGCAGGGAATAGTGATCAGAAGGCAGGGAATAGTGATCAGAAGGCAGGGAATGGTGATCAGAAGGCAGGGAATAGTGATCAGAAGGCAGGGAATAGTGATCAGAAGGCAGGGAATAGTGATCAGAAGGCAGGGATAGTGATCGGAAGACAGGGAATAGTGATCAGAAGGCAGGGAATGGTGATCAGAAGGCAGGGAATGGTGATCAGAAGGCAGGGAATAGTGATCGGAAGGGAAGGAATAGTGATCAGAAGGCAGGGAATAGTGATCGGAAGGCAGGGAATAGTCATGGGAAGGCAGGGAATAGTGATGGAAAGGCAGGGAATAGTGATCGGAAGGCAGGGAATAGTGATCGGAAGGCATGGAATAGTGATCGGAAGGCATGGAATAGTGATCGGAAGGCGACATTTTTTCACATCAGACACCCTTTCCAATAATGTTTCATACTTTTGTGTCTTAAAATAGATTGTATCCCGTGTTTTGTTTGTTAATGTAACAAAAGAGTTGTTACATTTGTGTCAAATACTGTAGTAAGGGTAATTCCAATATTGTAGTAGAGGTGAGTCCAACCATTGAAGTATAAGTAGAAGTGAGTCCAATACTTTGTTGGATCAGTAACCAATACTTTTTAAATAGATAGTTTGAGTAAAATCCATGGCCGTGTAAAATGAATACTGCTGTTTAACATAAAAACATTCGTCATCCAACAGCATGCTGCCACCCCACCCCCCCCCCCAACATCAGTTTCCTAAAAGTCGCCCCTGCGTATTAACTTGTTGAATAAAACTGATAACCTTGTTTTGCCCTAAATTGCAAGAAAAGCATGTCTATTCGCCGCCCAAATCTCTAATAATACCCAGAGAAAAAAACAAACACTTTATGCTCAGGTTCTAAGTGACTGTTGCACAGCTCGCCAAACCGGTTCGTGCGCCACCCGGTCGGTTGTGTCAGAAGCATTGAACGCAACCCGCCCGAGACCGGGGGGTTAAAAAAATATGAATGTTTCCCCTTACTCTGATGTGGGGCGCCTGAAGCCAGGTCGTCATGGGTATTGACTTGACGTCAAGCGGGGCTAGGTCAAATGCTGACACTGGCTGGGTTTGTCATTTCTAACCAGGTCAATGATATCTTTTTAACGGATGATCAATTACAATGAAGAAAATGATTGGTGTTACTTGTGTGATAAAAATTTTTTTATTCATGGTGTTCAATCTGAATAAAATGAAGGAACATATTTAGACTCAAAATTCGAATTTTTAAAAAATTAAATAAGATTAAAAAATGTGTTCGTCATTCCTGATTATGTTATTTGACACAAATCATAATCTTCAAATAATTACTGGACAATCCAACTTTGTTAAACAAGGAAATTGTTCCATTAAAAAAATTAAAATAAATTGAGATAAGCAACATTAAATCAGTTAAAATCATTGTATATTATCAGAATTAATTGCAAAACTGAGACACGCGTGTCAAAGTGGGCACGCAAAGCACTCTCTGTTGACACGCGAGCCACGCCGCCCCATCCTCTAAACTAGAAACTCAGTATTCGGGCTTTAATTTCAGTTTCGGCACTTTGCGATTAATGAATGGGATTTTTGAGGGGGGGGGGGGATTGAAGCTGGGGCATTAAGTATCTAAAAGCATCGACACTACTGGTACTGGTAGATCACTTGGTTGGCATAGGCTGTGGGGTGGGGTGATAATGGGGGTGGGGTGAGAATGGGGGTGGGGGTGGGGCTTAAGCAATAGGCCATCACTCTATATCTCAATGTTCAGGGTGGAGACCCAAAGTGAAACAGTTTTTTTCTTTCTTCTAATCCAGTGACAGTGTTAATGGACAAGCGGTAGGAAGCTTTGACTCAGGCCAATTCAGGCAAGACTTAATAGCTTCTTTAAAGTCCAACCCGCTTCAGCAGTCTTACCGCAGACAACACGACAGCACAGCCGCGTTGGATTGGGTCGTTCTGCAACACCATTTCTATAATATACATGTATGACACATCGCTTAAGGGGGTCTATATTTTGGAGTTGCATTGGCCTTTAGTCAATGCTACCATTGGCCTTTAGTCAGTGCTACCATATTGGCTTTTAGTCAGTGCTACCATATTGGCTTTTAGTCAATGCTACCATTGGCCTTTAGTCAATGCTAGCATTGGCTTTTAGTCAATGCTACCATTGGCCTTTAGTCAATGCTACCATTGGCCTTTAGTCAATGCTACCATTGGCCTTTAGTCAATGCTACCATTGGCCTTTAGTCAATGCTACCATTGGTCTTTAGTCAGTGCTACCATATTGGCTTTTAGTTAATGCTACCATTGGCCTTTAGTCAATGCTAGCATTGGCCTTTAGCCAATGCTACCATTGGCCTTTAGTCAATGCTACCAATAAACACGCCGACAAAGAAACACACACAAAAAAACCTTCAGATGCATGCATATAAATAAACAACAAAACACGTGTAACCACGAAGATACTGTATAGTCTACATAGATTCGAATGTATAGCAAACATGTGTTGATTTTTAGGACAGTCTTTTGTATAACATTTAATACGGTATAAAAAGGGGAACATATGTGTTATAAATTATCAATTTCCTTGATGCATGCTTGCGTCCTGGTTTAACTTTTGAGTCCTGCTTCCACGGTTTTGTGCCCCTTAAATTCGAAGTCGATCGTTGAAATTTCGTCCACATCACACTATTGGGCCCTTAAATATCGCGACGGCTCTGCCTGGTTATACTTCACTCAAGTACATTTTACTAGAGGTCAATCCAGAGGCGTAGCTAAGGCGGGTAGGGGGGGAACAGACGTACCTGGGCGCTAGACTAGTTAGGGGCGCCAAAATGGGCTTTGATACTATTGCTTTTGTTGATGAAAATATGGACTTGAGACTTGAAAAAAGAAAGGGAGGCTCTTTCAAATGAATCTTGTCCACGGGCGCCAAACACTCTAGCTACGCCTCTGGGTCAATCCTATAGAGGCCAAGTGTATGCTTCACCAAGGTCTTTCAGATGCCTAGAGCGTTCCAAGCCACTAGTTTAGACTTTTTGAGGCCCACTGGTCTAGCCCATAGCCCCCAACCCCCCAAAAATCCCACTGAAGTGACGTCACTGTTGAGCTAACTCGAGGGTTCACAACTATCACGTTTCTGTGGTGAGTGGTGTTTCTATCTTCCCTTGTTGCCGAGTCTTTAATATGACTAAATATCACGTTATATTGCTAAGAGATCATTTTTAAATCCTTCATATTAATTTCGCTTTTGTTCATGTTTCTTTCTGGCTGGGTGATAAAATCTTCGGCTAATTGACCCACTTCCCGTCAACCTTTCGAGCTGAAACTTTGCACATAGATTTGTTGCCGATGACAACACATTCTATCAAATTTTTAGCCCCACCCCCAATCCCCGGAAATCAGCGTTTCCTGATTTTCAAGGGCAAGATGGCGGAAGTATGATGCAAATGATTTCACGAAATTAAATTCCCGGTAATTGCACTAATGATATTGATAAAAATATCCCAAGGGATGCGTCATATTTTCTTTATTTGTATCCTGAAATAGTTGGTGTAACAAATCTACGGCGTTTAAATCGGGTCGGACATTAGAATTTTATTATAAAATAAAATAATAAAAATTGATACAAAGGATTTATACTAAAAAAAAATTTCGGGGGTTTTTTCAATTATTTTTGAAATGTATATATTTTTAAGCGGTTTAAAAAAAAAATTAAAAAATTAAGCACACTGCTAACTTGAGGATCCCGTGATTGGGAGGCCGGGACTAAATTATCCTTCTTCTTCTTCTATGCTTTCAGGGCCCACGATCAATGCATTGATCATTATGGCTCCTATGGTTCAGAGTGGTTCGCGATGTTAATGTGCGGGGTTTTTTAAGGGGATAATTCACTGGTTGCAAGACAGGAGGCAAGAGCCGCTAATGTGTCAGGTGTAGTCACCGCAACTGTTGTTTTTGGAAGATTGTTCCATTCCTTTATTGTCTTTGGAAGGAATGAAGAGCTCCTGTACTGAGTTCTTGTTTTTAAAAGTCGAATCTGTTTGTCGTGACCTCTTCGCGGTCTAGGGGGGAGATTAACGAGTTTCTGTTTGATACTGGAGCAGTGGACCAGCCCATTATTGATCTTGTACAACATGGAGAGCCTAGATAGTCGTCGTCGTCGTTCTTCCAACGGTGACCACCCTAATGTTTCCAGCATGCTGCCAACACTATCCTCTTAACTCCATCTGAAGGGCCAGGTAATTTTTCACAATAGGGCTTAACAGGGGGCAGTTTTTTTAACACCGGGTCCTGTTATTCTGAGAAAATACCCGGTGGGTCCAAGAGTCCTACATCCTAGTGCCAGCCTTTACTCAATAGTCCTACAGAAGTCCTACATCATACCTATGGCTCTTTATTAATATTATAGTCGATGTGACCGAAGGTACGTTGTCTAGAGGTCGGTCCCCTTCGTGTGGCCACAGAACACATGTGTCTAGAACACCTTTTCTTTCAAGCCCCTAATGAGCTGATGTAGTGAATGTTCAAATATCAAACAAACGGTGCAAAGATTCAGATTCGTAGTATTTATTGTCTGAATATGCATGACAGTGGAAAATGCATAAGAAATCCTCATATACGATGACCAAATTTAGTTACATAACTCTTTGCGGAACTTGAAAAATCCTCTTCCATCCACAGAAAGGTAACTCTCTACAGACATAAATAAAACACACTCTATCCACATCACTCGTCAATAATATCCTCTCTCTCTCGCTCTTGAATAATAATCTCTCTCTTCCTGCCAACGCGTTGTCTCCCCTTTTATATCCTCACAGACCATGTATTCGTGATATGAAAAAAAATAGTTCACGTTCGTTCACAACTCCCATTTTCCCCCTAACTCACAACAACACACACTTCCTCACCTGCCCCCCCCCCCCCCCCACCAAACACGCCAAGACGGTCGTACATGCCTGAGAAAACTCGTGGGAAATACAGGCAATCCCACGAGCGCTCTCTTACCCTCATCCAAGCATACACATAAAATGTAATGACACGATCTGACCGTGACAGTCGCCTCCCACTATAGAAAAAAATCAGCATGAACGGAGTTCAGACGTCCCGCATGAAACCTCACTGGGTGACAGACATTTTTTTCACTTAGTAGGCTACTACTAACATCAAACATGTGAAGTTGGGAGGAACTGGTTGTAAAGAGGAATCAGAACGAACCAGAAGCAATATATAGTCTATATATAAAAAGAGACATTTCAATTTGAAAATAGTAACTGAAACTGCTTGTCGGCGCCTATAATTAAGCCTGCATTACTGTATGCATAGGGTTAGTGCCACACAGGGCGTGACGTTATATATTCGTCTTCCTTCCAAGAAAAATAAAATGGGCATAATATAAAGAAAAAATGCCACTCCTCATGGACCACCCCTTCCTACGACATTGAGACTAACGATAATGAATATTGACATACATCTGGTAACTGCGAGTGTGAGTTAATAAAAATGTGTTTTGACATTTACTTTGAACTGTAAGGAAATTTGTTCGAAAGAAATTTCGTCGACGGAAAATGGATCGACGGAAATTTGATCGAATGGAAATTAAGTCGAATCTTTTTTTTCAGTTCACGCGTTAAAATTTTGCGTCAAATTTCTCTTTGGACGCATTATTTTGTTTTACTATATAGTATAGTGCCACACACACTTAAAGTGACTAAAATTGCGAAATTTATTTAGTTTAACAGTTTATCTATTTAGACTCTGACGTTTCGAAAGTGCTATAGAGACCATATCTGCTGATAGTGATATCAACATAACTAAATAAAATATATTATTATTTATATTATCAAAACAATACTTTATTTTAAGTTTAAGAATAAAAACATAGTTTAAACAAAAATATAATTTAAGTACGTAAACAAATATTTTGTAGCTCAGCCTCAAAAGCTTGCATACCAACGTTAAAATGGCGGATGAGGCACTAGCCCGAGCTGGACTACATTTTGACGAATTAAATAAAATTCGAGTTTTAGAGCCTGAGGTCGCACAGCAAACTAAAGAACTAAAAGAAGAATGTAAAGAGTTTGTTGATAGTAAGTTACTTGGGAATCTTAATAATTTACATTGTTGCTTGTAATATTATAATTGAAAAATAATAAAAAAATTATATCGGTAAAGTAAAATAATCATATCTATCAATAGGTACCACAAACTGGCGTAAAAACGCGTTTTTGCGTCACGGAAGCCTGTATTTAGTAACTTTTCACTTAATGTTTTCTATATTAAAAATTGGTCATAAACTAATAAAAATGGTACCATTTAAAAGTACATTTTAAGCCCTCTAATTATATGTCATTTTCATTGTTGTTGAAATAACAAAGAGCATTACATTTTTCGCATGAAAACCATCACCAAAGTGAATTTTTATCGACAGTCAAGCGATCATTTTTACCCCCGTGCTATTCAATCGCCGTGCCGTTTTTGGTCGTTTGTTGTATTTCGTCACAAATAAGTGTATCGTATGCAGAAATGAATGCCCTTTAGTTTCGTACCAAATATTAATGTAACGCAACAGTTTAAATATTTTAAAATTTGAAAAATCGAAGAAAATGATCATTTACTATTTGATTTTGGCAAAATATGAAATTTAAACCAGCATCATTGGAAAGCTCGTCCTATTTTCTTTTAAAATACGAAAACAACACTTCATTTCTAAGCATCAACAAAAACGGCCGAGTTAAACAAAGATCCCTATAATTTTCTTTCACCCCGCTTGTTTCCGATAAGCGAAAATGGCTGAAAACTACGTTGACAACGCACCAGAAGTTTTTTCTAAATCGACGGTAGCCGATCTTAAATGTTTAGTAGGTAAGTAAAATCAGTAAAAATATGTAGTTAAATGGTTTGAAACTGTCGGCTATGTTTTAATTCTTTATTTCTTTAGAAAATTTGTATTTATGTAGATATAAATATGTTCGTTTGTCGCTGATTATTATCGTTTTTGAGTTTTGTCAGATGACTTAAACCCCCCTCTGTTTGTAGTGAAGTCTAATTTTTTCTGATTGCTCAGTTTAAAATGTTATTGTTTTTTCTGAAAGAGGATACGTTGAAGATTAATAACTACTAATTTTTATAACTAGCAAATGATATTATCATATTCAATTTTAATAAATTAAAAAAGGTCACGTGATCATAATATTTGTCGTCAATGTAAACAAACAATGGCTAATGTTGAGAGATATCACCGTGACTTCGTTAGAGATAAATTTAGGGTTCAGGTTAGGTTTAGGGATAGATTTAGGGTTCAGGTTAAGTTTAGGGATACATTTAGCAAACTTTTTCATTATTTTTAAACATTTTATTCTTAATTTTACGGTTCACGGCAATCAAGTTGGCAGCCTTGGTAAAAAAACGCGGTGATATCTCTCAACATTTACCCAAACAATGAATGTTAAAAGTAGAACAACTCGTAAAGTTAAGAGATGATCAAAGTAATGCATGATTAATAGCTTAAAGTAATTTCTGCTATTATAGGTGGATTTATGTTAGATTGAACATTTATAATTTGTTCAATTTTGTTTTAGATGGTGAACAATTCGCTGCTCTAGACTTAGACACTCTAGAGAAGAATTTTCTGGTTAAAGGGAAATGAAGAAGGCAATCATCACCAACAAATTACTTCTTCAACTCTAAGTTTTAAAGGAGGAAAATAACAAGTAATAGGAGCAGGTAACTGTAACTATATACCTAAGATAAGTTATTCAATGTAATATTTAGTAATAAACATATTTTGTATTCTACTTGTACTTGTACAACTAAGTTTAAATGCATATGAATTTACTTAAGCCTAAGCCTGAACATATCTTTTCAGCTAGATACCTGGTTCTCTCAGATCAAAGTATGTACCAGTACCAGTCGCAAATTTCATCATTTGGAATAAATAAAGAAAATGTGTACAGTCCAACAAAGGAGTATAATGCTAGTTCAGTGCAGGAAGTAACAGATGAATTTATTATTGACTTTTATCTATATTCTATTAAGTAAACAACAGATGTTTAACTGTTTATTCTATTCATAGTTTCATAGATGGCTTTCTTTATTATGTGGATCTGTTGACAAATGTCATTTAAAAAAGAAGATAGCCAATTTGGTGAAAAGTTACTAAAAATTAAAAATGAGGCATCTAAATGTTAAACGAAGACAACCTGAACTCTAAATCTGAATGTAAACGTTGCATTTTTTATAAACGTTAAAATTTTGCTTCCACTTGCTCTGTTCCAGTAGTGTTTGTATTGTGTATAAAAAAGTAATTGGCTCATTGAAGTCAATGACTGTTGATATATGTGGAGCTATAATTTTTCTGTAGATGGTATAATTGGCTTATCTCTTGGTTTAACGATTGATTTTTTGCAATTTTTAAAAAAATGACAAATTTTTTGCGTCTTATGAAACCTTGCCTTTTTCTAACTATTTTTTTATTTTAAGTGTAAATGTTATGTTTACACTTGCTGTTTAAGTACATAGACCTTTAGTTCCCCTACATTTTGATATAATTATCATAAATGCTTTCTTATCAGTTAATTTTTTGTGATTTTTTAAAAATGACCAAATTACGCGTTTTTTACCTCCCTTTTTATTTTTTTCAAAATGTGATGAAATGCCCTTTTCATAACAATAAAATTTAATGAATTAATAATTTTTTACCTTTGAAAAAATTGAGTCTGTTCTCTATATATGTGGGTATGTGTTGAGTGTAAGTAGGTGAGTTTAAGTGATTTAGTCTTACAAATATAGCCTTACAAAAATGGCACTTTTGATGGGGGCAAAAAAATTTCAAAAAAATAAATTTTAAAAATTCATAACTTTTTTACTAATTGCGTTATATGAACAAGTTTGGTATCCACGTTCTTAGAATCATGAGTTCTTGACATGACAGTATAAAATAAAGCTATAAGCCTGTTTTGAAAAATCAGTTTGTGGTACCTACTATCAATTCAATGTCATTAAAAACTGAAGTAAGTAAACATCTTACTTACTTACTAAGGGATAAAACTAAGGCCTAAATTAGGTTAATACTAGATTAGTAAGCATAGATTAGAGCTATTAGTAAGGCTGCGGCTATTGGTAGTTTACAATTCCCCACACTGATGGACTCACCGCTATTTTGTTCTTTCTGAATAAGAATCCTAACCCTCAGTTCCCAACAAGTGCTCTTGTGCGTTTGACAGAACTGGTTTTACAGCTTAACTCATTTGAATTTAATGGCAAATTTTTTGATCAGATCAGTGGTGTTGCTATGGGAACAAAAATGGAACCAAGTTATGCGTGTCTATTTATGGGCGATTTGGAACATCTTTGGAGTGAACAATACAAAGGTCCTTTCCCAGAATACTACAAGATATACATAGATGACTGTATAGGGATTACCAGCATGAACATAACACAACTAGAAAGTTCTATTGACTTCATTGGACATTTTCATCCAACAATCAAATTCACTTCAATGATCGATAAAAGTACTATCAATTTTTTGGACTTAAAAATTAACCTTAGTGAGAATAAAATATCTACATACATTTTTTATAAAAATACAGACAGTCACAGTTTCTTACTATATTCATCGTCCCATCCTCAATCGTGCAAAAACTCCATCCCTTTTTCTCAGTTGCTAAGACTGAGAAGACTTTGTAGTAATGATGAGGATTTTTGGGAAAGGACGGCTGAAATGTTGGATTTTTTCCAACAAAGGTCATATCCTGAGCAAATTTTTAAAGCAGCTGTCACTCAAGTTAAAGGCATGACTAGACAAGATTCTTTTAAAGCTTCTCATTCTGATGCTAGTGATAGGTAAAAATTTATTTTAACTTTTCATCCTCATAACCTTAAAGCTCGTTCTCTGGTTCTGAAAAACCGCTCAATTCTCATGGCAGACCCTGTAACCAATGAGGTTTTCAGAAAACCTCCTCTTTTCGCTTTCCTGTAGGACAAGAGCCTTAGGGACATGATAGTTAGAAGCCACCTCCAGTCTATTCAGGCTCATAAAGGCACCAAAAGTTTCAATCGTAGCCAATGTAACACATGTCCCTACGTGATTCAAGTTGATAAGATTACTTTCCCTCTGGAAGTATTCAAAATAAAGGATGGTTTTACCTGCACAAGTCGCAACGTGATTTACACCATCCTTTGTAAAAAGTGTGGTAAATTATACGTAGGAGAGACAGGTCGTCGCCTTGGAGACCAATTTAGAGAAGACCTCTATAATATAAATAAACAGGCTCTCTGTCCGGTCTCCAAACATTTCAATAGCACCAACCATGATGGCATTTTGGACATTGCAGTTACTGGTATACTGTATACTAGTCACACAACGGATAGGATCCATATAGAGAATAAATTAATATCAAGATTTAGCATGTTAACTCCATACGGGATAAACCAAATCCACAATTTTACATAACTGCGATGTCTTTTTTCCTGATTGGGCTTTTAAATTTTACCTCAAGTCACTTCCTTTTCATTCTTCTTTTTTCTTTACCTTGTTTCTGTCTGGTTTTCTATTTTTAGGTAGGATTTATCTCTCTATATATATATTATGTAAATTTGATTCATACTTAAATGTATGTCTTGTACTGATGAAGGCAAGTGCCGAAACGTTTAATTATTTGTAATGTAAAATTATTATTAAAGCTCAATATATATTGTTATATCGACACAGATTGTTCGTGTCTATTTAATCTAGTTTACCATAAAAGAACTACCAATTTGTGATATATTGATGCAGTGCAGTATTGACTAAGTCTAAGTAATGGTAGTAATTATTTTTTTTATTACATCACTGAAATCACTCTTATGTTGTCAAAAAATGTGTACCGTGGTGCCAGCAAAATTCATAAATTTTCTCCAATCGGATTTTCGGACATAATAAATACACTTATATTTCTTTATTTCTATATATTTTATTTTCGAAGTTGTTATTGGTACACGGCTACCAGAATTGAGAGGTTGGGATTAAAAAACGATTTAAAATATTTTTGTTGGGTTTGTAATATCAAATGAGGTATCAAATGAAAGATAATTGAATGTACTATATGTTTGAAATCTTAATTCTTCATTTTAACTAAAATAAACTACCACAAATGATATTTGAATAGCATTGAGTTTAATGTGTCCAGGGTCCGAAAGGGGGCGCTGCATGTCTGGGTCAATTTTGAGTCATTGAAAGCTCTGATTTTGGTTTGATTTGATTGGCTGTTACTACAAATAGCTCCCTGGAAGCTAGGCTACCAATAGACACTTTCATAAGTAATATAATCATCAAGACATTTATTAAATGTCTATATTATAAATAGTAAAATTGCGCTGCACTATTTGTATAGGAGGTACTTAGGTATAAAAAAGAAATATTATACAAAATTATAAAAATATTATGGTTATATTATATAGAGCAAATTTCAAAGAAAATAATGAAACCAGAATCAACTTTCTAAATTTAGTACTTTTTGAGCTACGATTTAAAGTTCAAGTTCATTTGGTATTTTTTACTATGATTAATAATCAGATTATGGACTACACCTCCACATTTTGTGACCCCATTACGCTGTTCGCACTGGGTGCAATAACTCTCGTTATAAGTTATAATGATAATTTTATACTTTGTATATTAGTAAATTTAATAAAATATATTTATATATGGCTTTTCTGTTCACCAAGTCTACGGCGTCCATTATAGCAGTATAAACAATGTAATCTATACTATAAAAGGCAACGCGTCACCTTATTACTAAAATACTGTTTAGGGACAACTTATTTTGAACTTTCAACTTTGGCACATGACAATGTAATTAAAGTTAAAGCTTTCCCTGACCAATGGCTTAATAGATTTTGAAAACGGCAAATTCTTATGTTTGAAACTCTGAGATAGTATTACGGTATAGCCATTATGATATGCAAGTGGCTGTGAATATTTGGCCTATACAAAAATACACATGGCAAATTATGATCATTTATATGAACTATACTGGGTTTTTAAACCTCAAAGTAAGATAGTCTTGTTTAAATGCCTTCCAATTTCACTCTAAAACATTATTTATCCAAATATTTTGATGTAAATAGTGATAATAATTGAATACTGTTCAAGTATCTCCATCTTCCGCCATTAAAAAGTTGGATAGAGCGACCTATGTAGGATGCTGATCACACTTAGAACCATGTTGTCTCTCATAAAATATATAGGGCTTTGAAAATTGGCACACTGATAGATCAATATATACCCAAGATGTATAATAAATATGAAAATTACTTATCCTTAACTTCGACTTAGTCTTAATGATGACAGTTAACTTATATTCACCAAGAATTTTCTCAGAGTTGACTGATTGTAAATGAAAAAAAGACTGATTTAAAATGTAGGGCAAGATGTCCTCTAAAGCGAAAGGCTGGAAAAGGAACACAACTGTGGGATATAGTAATTATTTTATAAATGAAATAGCACCAACATAAAAAAATTAAAAACTCGGATTTTCATGCGCCAATGCCCAATTACTAAATACATTTTTTAGTATATCTCCCCTTGCTTTACCTAAGTGCCTATGTATAGACCTGCTACTGTAATAACGTGAATGTAGGCTCTTCTGTATAGTTCAGGAAATGCATAGAAGTGGGTATCGTGATTTCGTTATCAAAATGGCAATCTCCACTTTTTAACTTTCTGAGAGTAACATTGTTTTTTTACCAATTATATCCCAGCATGTACATTCTAATTCTGCCCACATCTTAGAGTAGACATATTGTTTTTTTATTAGACACTTCAGTTCCAAAAAGAATTTTGGGGCTTCACTTTGAAAGTTGGAGGTAAAATAATGCAAACTTTAATCATTAACGTTTTTGTTTGGAAAACATATTATTACATTGCTTAAATGAAAGGTACACAAGAGATAATGGCATTAGAACATATCCAAAATTTGTTAGGTTAGGCCCAGTGGTGTGGTCAGAAAGTTAGTTCACATTTAGTCACATTTCCCAAAATTACCTTGATTAACACTAGAAATCCAATCTATTACCTCAATAATAACCCATTTAAAAACAAAATCAAATAAATGAATAACACAAATCAAATACATATTTTTTATATGATTTGAGGAGTATTTGATGTTAGGTGTGGGTAAAATAAGCCTTATATTATTATTACAATTAATTAATATAGTATATTTATTTAGTGTTATTAGTATAGGCCTAGCGTCACCCCAACTTATTATTTAACGGAACCATTATTCATTATATGTAATGATATTTTAATGAATATTAAGATGATTCTTAAGGCATACATTAAGTATAAAAAATATTCAGTTACCATTGATATTGAAATATCCTATATTTAATCACATATCACAATATTCCACAAGAGAATAACAAATATATAATTCTCAGTATTCTCAAAGAAAAAAACTTTTTCTGCCACAATAATCCAAGAATTAATTAAGATATTACTAAAGAACAACCATAAAAACTTGGACTTGCCTCAGTCGAATGACAGGAGCTTATTTTATTTTTATGTTAACCACCAAAAGTGATTCTAGCATAAACATGTTTATTTTTGAAACAAGACTACTAACTTAAAATAAATAATATACTATTTTTTTTCTCATACCCATATGGGAATAAAATAAATATATAGACAATGGTAAAGTAAAAATGATAATTTTAACTAAATGAGTCATATAATCCCTGTGTTAATTGTTTATACTTATAAATGTTAAACAGTTACACAGAAAATTTGAAAGTAATATCTAAAGAGTATTATAATTATTATTGGGAAATAAAAAAAATGATATATTAAAACAAAATTAATTAATCAAATACAAATAAGTATAAGTGAGAAGACAGCATATTTATACATTTTAATAAAGAAAATCATCAAGATTAAAAACAAATTTTCAGGAATATTATAAAAAATTAAACTTATATTTTGTGGTTTTATATAGAACAACTCATATTGAACTATATTCCCTGTAAATATTATATTTTTGTCTCGTTATATAATAAACATAGGAACCAGAATGATCAATTCATTGATCATGGGCCCTCAAAATATAGAAGAAGAAGAAATTTATAGGCACACAAACTAAAGTAAAACGAGGGTCACAAAATGTGGAGGCAAACCCCATAGTGAAAAATTGGTTTTGAGATCCTTACTAAAAAATGTATTACTATTGAACCACTTGTGCTAAAAAGTTGATCTTGATGTTTTTGTAAACCATTCTCTATATAAAACATCTTTTGCTGCATATCTGAGGGATACAGTAAATTTAAAGCTGCTACTATGACCCTGAAAATGCTCTAGCCAATTTGAGGAAAGAAGTATTGCACTCTTACCATTGCCTGTTATGCATAGGATGCATTGTGATTGTGCTCTACCCAATATCTGCCATAATTTTTACCTTCCTCACCACTATACCAACTTTATGTATCTAAGTTATATTTTATGTTTTTGCTAATATTATTATTATTATTATTATTTGCTGTCTTATATAGCGCGGTACCCCAGCCTAGGGCTAGGCTCACCGCGCTGTACATAAAAATATTAAAAAAGAGACATAATCGTGACAATAACATAAAATACATATATGTAATAAAGAAAAGATGTATAGAGACAAAACAAAATCTAATGCATATTCACCTCATCCACACCAGAACTTTTACATGACAAGCCATGGACGACGACCAGCAGCAGCGTTTATCGGTCAGATTTGAGGAATCAGTTGGGGTAGTAGAGTTTAAAGAGATGTGTTTTGAGTGCAGTTTTGAAGGCTGTGATAGTTGATATATTGCGGATGTGTAGTGGAAGAGAATTCCATTGTTTGGGGGCACAGTAAGAGAAAGATCTTTCACCGTTTGTTTTTGTGCGAGTCTTGGGGACAGAAAGAATACACCCGTCTGCGGAGGAGCGAAGCTGTCGAAGGGGTGAATAGACAGAGAGAAGTTCGGTTAGATAGGAAGGGCAGGAATTCGAGAAAAAGTTATGGCAGAGAACAGAGAGTTTATAGTCAATCCGTGCTTGTACAGGTAGCCAATGAAGTAAATGAAGTAGTGGTGTGACGTAATCACGTTTTTTTGCCTTTAAAACTAGCCTAGCAGCTGAGTTTTGAACCTTTTGTAGTTTTTCTAAGAAAAATAATATTATATTAAATCATATTCATCAGATCAAAAGAAAGGGACAATATGGATAAGATAGAGTGATATTTTATGCCAAAATCTCCCTCTTAAATTGAGCTTTAAATTAAGTTTGATATCCTTCAAATCTATATTTATCTAAATCCACAGAAATCGGCGACTTTCAAAAGATTGTTGGAACTTTCATTGATATGGTTGATTCAGTTGCCAAAGAAGTGGAAAAGGAAAAAATGAAAGTAGGTTGCAATAATTAAGTTTGCTTTTAATCTTAGTGATACCAGTACAGTTCAAAATAATGCCTAAAATTAAACAACCAATAAAAACAATGTTTTCATATAAATCCTTTATAAAATATTATAATAAGGAAGTGGGGGTGGGGGCATATAGCAAGCGCACTTTATAAGAATCTAAGTTAGTGCTTCCCTCCTCAAAGCTCGCAAACCGCACATTTTTTTTCACAGCCCTGAACTTGATAATTATTCCAATGACCCACCAGCTTGTGCACAGCAGATTTATTTCACCAACTATTTCAGAGAAACAAAAAAAAAAAACGTACAATATTTATTTTTAAAGAATCTCATTTATCACAGTTATTGTGAATTTTATTTTGTTAAATCATATTACCTTCAACTTCCCCTTGAAGGAAACAGGGAAAATTTATTTTTGGGGGATGAAAATTTGATTGAATGTGTTGTCATCGGCATTGCGTCTATGTGTCAAGTTTCAGCTTGAGAGGTTGACAGAACTGGGTCATTTGCTGTTCGAAGATTTTTGTCGGCCAGCCATGACATAAACAAACCATGAATATTATTTAACATTCTTAATGGTGCTAATATTTAAAAAATGAAGTATTTATTATTTACGCTTTTTTAATGTTTCTTTGCTTAAATATCTGAAGTTGCAATGTACTTGCAATCACCATGCCTCAATAGACAGCCTCGTCTTATTCAAAGAAAGGCTTGTCATTTGGACCAAAACAAATAAAAAAGTTTTCTCGTTTAATTTTCTTGAAATGGTTGAGAGTGAGTCTTCTCAAACAAATAAGAAATCTAAAAGAAAATAGCAATATGAAAATAATGTGATTTTGTGCTTTTCCTGAAAACGAGTACTGTGAAGTTAACACTTTGATGCCCTGGTACATCACTACATACATAATAACAAACCAGATCACGCAGTGTGTAGCAGCATTTACTTTATGTCTCAAATGAACTAAAACATAATGACATGAGATTAAGTAGCTTTATATAAGAATGGTATTGATTCCACCGACTCTCTATTTCATTGAATCCTTCAGGCGATTGGAGCCAGGAATTTGCTTAAGTCTATAGCTAAACAAAGAGAATCACAGCAACAGCAGCTGCATGCCCTTATTACTGAGAAGAAAATGCAGTTAGAACGGTAAGAATATTAAATCTGGTAAGCATCAGAAAAGATTTTATACATTCCTTGTCATGTGCTTTGGTTTTGTTTTTCATCGTAAGTGTTATCAACGCATGCAGGGTCAGTTTCCTAGACACGGCTTTGACATTAGGGACTTGGTACATTCTGTGGGACAGCTGCCAAGCCAAATCATTTTGAAAGGGAAGTCTTGTAGTTTATTATTTTATTAATTATTTTATTTGATCTCTGAAGATCAGAATTAACTTGATCACAGTGGGCCGAGTTGTTTGCTTAATTGACTCAAAATGCTTTAACTTTAAATGAAGTAACTCTGATTTTCATCTTGATTTAAGTTTTAAAAAGAATTTCTTTATAAGTCCCTGAATATTCATAAATTACCTAAATAATAAAACCCTAAAAAGATACATAAGAAAGGAAATGATTTAAAAAAAAAAACAACCTCAATTTCAGAAAAGCTCTCAAAATTTGCTATTCAAAGCTAACACTAACACCAGATAGGTATAAAAAAAAACCTGTACAAAATGCTTTTTGTTAAAAAAGGCAAAACGAAACCACAAAATCAAGTGTTCTTTCTTGAAATGATGTGACTAACTAAATTCTTCATTTCTAACCAATGAAAATATGAGGTTGTGTCAATTTTTGTTTTCAATCGCACCCAACAAAATGAAATGTATAGTATTTATGTATGTATAGTATGTATGTATGTATGGTAGCAACTGGCGGGAATGAGTTAAAATAAAAGGTTGTTAAATTAAATGGATTACCAGTATTTAGTTGTTGCTTTTTAATTTAGTAAATCAGATGCCATTGATCTGTGAGAGGACCATTACTCTGTGAGGGGCCATCAATCTGTGGTCCATTTTTTGAGGTGGCTTCATGTTAGAGTAAACATTGACTTGTCCAGTGTTTTCCTGCGAGTTAGCTTGAAATGAATAAAGTTATCAATGATGATAAATGGGAGATGGGATATACTGTGAATATGAAACATGTATTTTAAAGTTTACTCAAGGAATCAGGGTTTGAGTGACATGCTAAGGGGCATATCTGGAGACAATGTCTGGAAGACAGAGGCTGAGATTTTCCTAACACATGCCTGGGTGGTATGGTTGTCTGGCATTGTCCGTACGTTTTTACAGGGGTAGCATTGCTATCTAAATTCTTATATAGTTTATATGACTAATTTTTATGTGCATCCTGTATGCAAGCCAAAATGTATTATTATAAATTAGGGGCAGCGAAGTCAAGGAATGCAAAATCTCTTTCTACTCCAGTGTTCCCCCCTTTGTCAACCCCCAGGGGTCACAACTGCATCTGCACTTGATTCACTTAGGACAGGGGTCACAACTGCATCTGCACTTGATTCACTTAGGACAGGGGTCACAACTGCATCTGCACTTGATTCACTTAGGACAGGGGTCACAACTGCATCTGCACTTGATTCGCTTAGGACAGGGGTCACAACTGCATCTGCACTTGATTCACTTAGGACAGGGGTCACAACTGCATCTGCACTTGATTCACTTAGGACATACTGCCCATTTGTTTTAGCTTAATCAAGTGTTTTAATTCATTTTCTTATCTTTGGTTTCCAGGTTAAGAATACAGCATGATGCATTACTCAAAGAGGAAGCTGGCCAGAATGAATTTATTGAACAACTCATCTTGCAGAATTGATGCTGATATTTTGTCATTGTCATCTATTTCATCTATTTCATTACATTATGGCTGCACTTGCACTAACTTGATTCCATTGTTCTCTAAACATTATTGAAACATGTTAATGTTTGAACAACCACTAAGTAAAACTTACCTCATAGCAAACATACGATTGTGACCAATCTCTCAAATACGGAGCAATAAAAAAATAATTTTTTCTAGAACTAACTGTGATACAAATACATTGATGTTTTGCTTTAAAAAAAAATCATTTTCATGCTTAAGATGTAAATATGAGAATTTTGATATTGTGTTGTAAATAAACAAAATAAAATATATAAAATATATATAGCTACAGCTTGTGTATAATTTGTATAGTTAATTGTTTGTGAATGGAAATGAAAGAAATTTAAGAGATTAAAAAACTAAAGAACATTTAAGAGATTAAAAAACTATCTACCATAAAATTAATCTACATTTGAAATAAAACTTTTAAATGAAAAAATGGAGTTTCAAATGTAATTGTTGCATTATTTTTTTATAAGCACCAATATAAATCTCTGCAATTAATGTATGTTGCAATTGAAAAGAGTCTAATTAAAAAATATCTTTCATTTATAATGTATAGCAGAGGTCCCCAAACTTTTTTGTTTCGTAGACCCCTTGCCGCGTTTATCGGTTTTGGGTAGACCCCCTGCTTAACTGATATTGATTTTTTTTGCCAATTCTTTAACTTCAAATGTGTTTTTGACAGCCGGTATAGTGCTACTAATTTTGACAGCCGGTATAGTGCTACTCACTTTGACAGCTGGTATAGTGCTACTCACTTTGACAGCCGGTATAGTGCTACTCACTTTGACAGCCGGTATAGTGCTACTCACTTTGACAGCCGGTATAATGCTACTCACTTTGACAGCCGGTATAGTGCTACTCACTTTGACAGCCGGTATAGTGCTACTCACTTTGACAGCCGGTATAGTGCTACTCACTTTGACAGCCGGTATAGTGCTACTCACTTTGACAGCCGGTATAGTGCTACTCACTTTGACAGCCGGTATAGTGCTACTCACTTTGACAGCCGGTATAGTGCTACTCACTTTGACAGCCGGTATAGTGCTACTCACTTTGAAAGATTTAAATTTATAGTCATATATCAGAAAATCTACCTAATAATTTAAATTTTAATGAGTCTTCATCACGTTTCATGAACATTTATGTTTTTTCAAATTTTTACTTTATAGGTACTTTCATAATTTATGTAGGAAGATATATGTCTTTATATTATAAAGTAATATTATGTAAGTAAATAGGTACTATCTGTGTATGTGGATTATTCCATTCATGGAATACCAGACTAGAAGTCACGACCTTCTTACATGAGATCCACTATCGTTGACCCCCATTTTCATTTCATGGACCCCCAATTTTTTTCCCGCTGATATGGACCCCTTGCAAGTTGTCGTAGACCCCTGGGGGTCGATATAGACCACTTTGGGAATCACTGATGTATAGGATGGTTTGTGTATTTGAAATGTTTTTTGAATATTGGATTGTGCCAAGTTTACCAAAGGAGTGACATGGGGACATTAGTTCTGTAGCAATAGTCATTTTATACAATTATAAATATTATCTTTTTCCCTTATTAAAACTCAATGTTTCTGTGAAGTCAATGCAATGGACAAAGTTACAGAAAATTGATACAAAAGAATGCAATCAGTGCTAAGACATAATTTGTAATGTACACACAAATAAGTTTCATATACATCCCCAAATAGTTCTGTTATAGTTCACATTAAGAGATGGCGTCAGCGGGCCGTCGAGCTTACAGCTCTTTATGCCCCCCCTGGCGCTCACCCACACAAGCCAGACGCCGGGTTTCCCCAACGCCGGCCCGTGCGGGAGAACCATTGCTTGTCCCGAGTGGCAGACATTCACATATTTATCATTATAAGGAGCGCAAATGCAGCACCACAAGCGATAATTTGATACTTTAAAAAATCGCAGTTTGCATTGAAATAAGATCCTAATGGATCAATTCAAACCTTCGAAACGCATCGCCCGTGACACAAAACCCTTTGAGGCAATGTATGGAGACATAGGCTACGAATAACAGCGAACAGCATATCCACACGGATGGGACCGGACCCGTCGCTTGTCCGGAGGCTCTCATTGCCTGGCCCCACGGAAACCTACTCTGCTCACACGAGCTCTTGGTGATCAAATTCGCAACGATGTTGTAACTCTCAAGGCATTTGCTGAAAAGCAAGAAAAGGATAGGAAACATTTTAATGTTGTTAATAGATGCAGGGAATCCGAATCTTTTCTATATTCCCCACCCATATCCATCTTCTGACCGTCTCCAACTCTTATTACAAAAAGTAGCGTTCACTACGTCCAGTGTAAAATATTGAATGGGATGACTTAATGACTATTCACCGTGGTTAAATTGCGTGTTTCGGTGTAACAAGAGATAGCAATAACGACTTTCTTAACTCTAAGAGGGATGGATATATTTAAAACCGAAACGGGTCTCACAGTGTAGCAGGATATGGGGCTTAAGACGCAGAGATTTCTTGTCTTGCAGCACACAAACCATCAGATCTCCAATTTCCACCATTTATATCATCACCCCCTGAAATGCCACCTTGTGGTGGTGAAAGCACCACAGGTTTGGAAACCCTGGTTTAGACTGTTTAGTACATTTTGGGCGTCTTAGTTTAGGGCGTCGGCAACAAAGCGTGGTATTAAAGATAGTTTTTTGTAGATCCTTAACTTACGTTTTTATAAATGCAATTGACTGTGGTCCCAACATCAAGTACTGTTGCCCTAAAAAGAAACCAAGCATCGCAGGCCGTACCAAAAGTACTATGCTATTCCAAACTCTGTCATCTCAAGATTAAGTCAGACATTGAGCGTTAGCTGAAGACCTACACTCATCAGTGATAGTGGTACACGATGTAATTTCTAGGCTCCACGGGATGCCCAACATCAAGTACTGTTGCCCTAAATAAACCAAACATCGCAGGTCGTACCAAAAGTAATATGCTATTCCAAACTCTGTCATGTCCAGATTAAGTTATCGAGCGTTAGCAGAAGACCTACACTCATCAGTGATACACGATGTCATAAGCAACTGAACTGTAATTTCTAGCCTCCACGGGATGCCCACTCGAATACCAGGCACATCAAGTATTTTCTTGAAAAAACAACGCCGAAATTTTCCGAACACTTTCCTAAAGAGTGCGGTAGCATTGCATTTTAGAGTACGGTAACTTTATAATAATAATAATACAAATTGTTTGTTGAAAGGCTAAGGAATTCCAGGATGTAGTAGAAAATTTTTTTTGCGACCAACTACCAAGGAATTCCAGGATGTAGCAGAAACATTTTCTATGTAACCAGCTACCAAGGAATTACAGGATGTAGTAGAAACATTTTCTTTGTGACTAACTACCAAGGAATTCCAGGATGCAGTAGAAGCATTTTCCTTGAGATGAACTCACCTTCCAAGTTTGGCGATCTCGAAGTCCAAGATAGGGGCGTAACTCTGTTTACAAGCGACGAATAACGTTTTCATGCAGGCGGTGTAAGGGGCCAGAACTCTTGTCAAAGAAAAACCAAGAGAAGATTTACAAACATCTCTGCAAAATTCGTTTGCGTTTAATAGTGTTTTTTTGTTTGTTTGTTTGTTGTTGTTCTGTTTAGATCAGCGGTTCTCAAACTGTGTGTCGCCACCCCTTTGGTGGGTCGATCGACCATAAGAAAGCACAAATTCATGAAGTAGCAACGAACCTAATTTTATGGTTCAAGGTCACAACAACATGAGGAACTGTGTTAAAGGGTCGCGCCATGAGGAAGAATGAGCACCACTGATTTGGATGATTTTTTAAAAAAATTGTGTTTGTGTGGTTTTGTGTGTGTGGGAGGGGGGGGGGGAGGGGGGGGATGTCTTCAAGTGGAAATTTGAAGGATGTCTAGATAAAAAATATTTATATTGATACAATTTATTACAAATATAATTTGGTTCGTGAAGTTAACAAGATATTTTTGTTTTGTTTTATGACCAAACTAATATTATTTAGTGTTTATTGGATTGTTCCATAGTTTGTTTGAAACCCCCACCTGCAGGACAAATAAGCTGCCCGTGTATTGTTAACCTCAACGACGGCCTTCTGCAGCTCCTCTATGTCCTTCGTCCTGAGCCACCTATCGCGACAAATCTTTGGGTCCGGCCGACAGCTTGACATGTTGTAGTGCACCGGGAATTTGAGAATCACTGAAGAAAATATTTTTATAAAAATAACAAGTTAAAACGATTGAGACCAACAAACGTGATCACGTGAATTTGCTGGAAAATGGTGGTGCGTTTTGTTTAAAGACTTTTTTTTGTTGGATTAAACTCTTGAATGTATCGCTCATCCTATTCTTTGTATAGCTGTGAAGGGCTTAACTGGATTGAAGGGCTTAACTAGATTGAAGGGCTTAACTGGATTGAAGGGCTTAACTGGATTGAAGGGCTTAACTGGATTGAAGGGCTTAACTGGATTGAAGGGCTTAACTGGATTGAAGGGCTTAACTAGATTGAAGGGCTTAACTAGATTGAAGGGCTTAACTAGATTGAAGGGCTTAACTAGATTATTTGGGTAGGAGGTCATTTTCACGACTGATGGTTTGCTATGAAGGTCAATTTTGACTTAACTCATCGTTTGTTATGAAGGTCAATTTTGACTTAACTATTGGTTTGACATGAAGGTCAGTTTTGGACTTGATTGTGAATGTCGTTATGTTCATATTTCCATAAAACATATTTATTAGTGTGGACATTGTGAATGTCGTTCTTAAAAATAAGTCACCGTTCGAATCACATCGTCTCGGGTATTATTTACTCCATTTAACAGTGACCAGTGGCCACAGAAGCTTAGAAGAACTTATCAGTACACCATATAACAGTGACCAGTGGCCACAGAAGCTTAGAAGCACTTATCAGTACACCATATAACAGTGACTAGTGGCCACAGAAGCTTAGAAGCACTTATCAGTACTCCATATAACAGTAACATGTGGCCACAGAAGCTTAGAAGCACTTACCAGTACTCCATATAACAGTGACCAGTGGTCACAGAAGCTTAGAAGCACTTATCAGTACTCCATATAACAGTGACCAGTGGCCACAGAAGCTTAGAAGCACTTATCAGTACTCCATATAACAGTGACCAGTGGCCACAGAAGCTTAGAAGCACTTATCAGTACTCCATATAACAGTGACCAGTGGCCACAGAAGCTTAGAAGCACTTATCAGTACTCCATATAACAGTGACATGTGGCCACAGAAGCTTAGAAGAACTTATAAGCGCAGCGTTGTGGAGGTTGTCCCCCTTTGACCGTGAGATGTTAATGAGACCGGAACACCGAAATGCTATGTTCTTCGCCAAATTTAACTGTGTAATCTTAATAACCTGGAAAGGTGACTGACAGCCATTAGACAGAGACGAGCTTGGGATATTAATGCGCGGCCAGTAGACCTTTCTGTTGCACAACAAATAACTATCACGATAACTGTCACAATAACTACCACAATAACCGTCACAATAACCGTCACAATAACCGTCACGATAACTGTCACAATAGCTTTCACGATAACTGTCCCGATAACCGTCACGATAACCATCACGATAACTGTCACGATAAATGTCACAATATCAGACACAATAACTGTCACAATAACATTCAAATAACTGTCACAATAACCGTCACGAAAATTGTCACAATAACTGTCACGATATCTGCCTCGATAGCTTTCACGATAACTGTCACGATAACCGTCACAATAACTGTCAAGATATCTGTTACAATAATTGTCACAATAAATGTCCCAATAACTGTCACAATAAATGTCACAATAACCATCACAAAAACTGTCAAAATAACTGCCACAATAACCGTCACAATAACTGTCACTATAACTGTCGACGTGCCCACTGTCCTTAGGCAAAACGAATCCCCATCAGTCAGATGTTTACACGGACGAAAGATATCCACAGAGGTGGCTGCAGGCCGACTGAGCCAAAGTTACGCTCTACAGCCTACTCACCATCTCGGAGAACGCTCCCACAGAACAGTGTCCCTGCGTACTGAATGTCCTTAGGGGACGGGAAGAGCACCTCGTATATCGGGACGTAAATGTTACTGCTGATCTTGTTGATTAAACTGTACAGGTACTTTTTCTTCTCCGTCACCAAACAGACGACGTAGCGCCTGAAATTTCTTGTTTTGTTGTTGTAATTGAAGAAAGGAAAAAAATAGATCACTCAAAATGGCGTCATTGGACTATAGCATTGATGAGAGAGAATGATTGGGGGGGGGGGGGTAGGGAGGAAGAGAGAGAGAGAGGGAGGGGGGGAGACAGGGGTAATGAGAAGAGAGTAAGGAAGGGGGGAGAGAGGGAGGGAAAGATATAGAGAGAAGGAGAACGGATGGAGGTAAAGAATGGGGAAGTTAGAATAATAGTAGGATACACGGGGATAGAGAAACGGAGAAAGATATGTACATGTACAATAAAGAAAAGTTTTGTCTTTTTTAAGAAGAAGGAAATGTACACATAATTTACAAGTAGAATAGTTTTTTATTGACTGTTGATGCCTTGAATATAACAAGAGAGGGGCCGAATGTCAAGGGAGACGAACAACGCCCCCAGATTTCAAGCGGGCGTCACACGATCTCAGCGAACCCCTTGATCTTGTTTGGAAAAGGACAAAAAAAGCCAACTTAATTTATTCGGACCGGTTAAGTGAATTACGATAACGTTATAATCGAATACCAGAAATTTGAAGTCGTTCACATTCACCCAGCACAGTAACTAAAATATTTAAAAAAAAAAAACAGTTTCGATACTGCAACCCCGCTGACAAGTTGTTTAACAATGACGAACTGGGGGTCAACGGACTGTGACTATTGGCTGAGCTCCGATTTCCGACTAACCAATCGGCAACTAGGGTTTCAACAGTAAAGGTTATCCCATTTCGCACATACACTGAAACACTTATATTTCTTACATGCACCGAAACGCGTACATTTCTTACATTCCCTAAAAAGCGTAAATTTCTTACATTCCTTAAAAAGCGTAAATTTCTTACATTCCCTAAAAAGCGTACATTTCTTACATTCCCTAAAAAGCGTACATTTCTTACATTCCCTAAAAAGGGTACATTTCTTACATTCCCTAAAAAGCGTACATTTCTTACATTCCCTAAAAAGCTACATTTCTTACATTCCTAAAAAAGCGTACATTTCTTACATTCCTTAAAAAGCATACATTTCTTACATTCCATAAAAAGCCTACATTTCTTACATTCCCTAAAAAGCCTAGATTTCTTACATGCATTGAAACGCGTAGTTCTGTAGTCCCTCGTTGACGTCATCAAACATGAGGTGTTCTCTCCCCAAGTACGTACAGTAAGTGTCGGCAAACACAACATCAGACGGCTCCTCTTGCTGGACTGACACAGGCTGCTTCACCGACTCTCGGCTTCCAGCAACTGGGGGAAATTTTCAAAACAAAAAGGCCAATGAATGCATTTCACGTTATTTCTCTATCTCTCTCTATCTCCCCCTCTCTCTCTTTCTCCTTCTCTCTTGTTCTCCCCCCCCCTCTCTGTCGCTTCCTCTATCCTCGTTTCTCTCTCTCTCTCTCGCTATAACTTCATTTCTCTTTCTACCCCTCTATTTCTACCTCTCTATCTCTAGGCCCACCTCTCTCTTTCTTTCTCTCCCCTTCTCTTTCTATCTCTAACTCTATCTCTCTCATTCGCTCTCTGACCCTCTCTCTCCCTCTGACTCCCCCTCTCTCTGTCTCCCCCTCTCTCTTTCTCCCCCTCTCTCTCCCCATTCTCTCTCTGTCTTTCTCTCTATTCCTCTCTCTCACTCGTGCCCCTTCCCTCTCACTGTCTCGCTCTTTCTTTTTCTTCTCATTCAACCTCTTCCTCTTGTCTACATCCCCGACTTACCTACAAGACAGAGCACAGTGTAAAAGAATGATATTCTCATCACTTGATAAATGATGATGTTCTGAAATCATTTTTAAATGTATATAATTATCGGTGCCATTTTTTCCATATACATTTTTGCATCGACTTTATATACTTTTGTTCTAATTAGTGAATACACTTGCCATAATATTACATGTGCAGTATCAATATAAACACAGCTACCATTACATCCAGTTCAATTAGCGGTGAAGTAGATGAACTTGTGTTAGTCTAACATTAATATTACGCATAAACGATGTGCGGACGAAACTTCAAGTGAGAGAGCGGAATCAGACACAATGGTTTAGAAATAACCGCTTGAGTCTAATGGGACCCGGGTGCGAATGGCGGCGCTGCGTGTCCGGGTCCATTTTGACTAATGCTATTCGGATGTCATTTGTGGTAGTTTATTTAAGTTAAACAGAAGAATTAAGTTTACAAACGTATAGTCCATTCAATTATCTTTCATTTGATACCTCATTTCGTCTTACAAACCCAACAATAATATTTTTAATCGTGTTTTTTTAATCCCGACCTCTCACTTCTGGTACCCGGGTACGAATAGCCACTCCCCCCCCCCCCGACAGATAAAAGTATAACTGAGTTCAAAGCTGAGAGACAAACCATAGCGCTAGAGATGCCTCGAAAACACTTTCTCTGTCTTTGTTGGTTCATTTTAAACATATTTTTGTATTTTGTGTGTAGCCATTCCAAAATTTATTTGATCGCAAAAACAAGTTAATAAAAAAGCATATATTTCAATGGTGTCAAAGTACTTATCGATTATAACCCTGTGCACAAATTTCGATGACGTACACAACATTGTTTAAAGTTATGACAATGTCGTCATCAGTTTATTGTTTGAGAGAAACTGTCTAAAATATTTAGGTATTTAACCCCTTATCAAATAATGAAGATTTTTATTATTTTTAAGTGTTACTCAAAAATCGACAAGTTTCCAAAAGTGAACACTTTAAAAAAAAATATATATACCCTGAGAATTTAATTTAAAAAACAAAGAATTTTCGTTGTTATTATTATTATTATTATCTCTTATATATATTACCCTTCTGGTATGACTCGTGGGCTGCTTCCTAATTTACTGCTTCCATTTCCGGCTCAATAGTAAGTTCAATAGCGCGCAAAATATAATTCCAGAAAACTACGCTAAATGTTTATTTAAAAAAAAAAAAATAAGGCAACTACGTTTGGCGCGTAATATTTTTTTTTCGAGAAATGAAATCGTCTCAATTTAAGTACGGTATAAAAAAAAGTGTTTGGGACATCAGAATATTTAATATAGTTCATGGGCGTGAAATAAAAAGTGTGCAGTAATGTATCATGGGGGGAAGGGGTGTAGCAAAAATTGGGATTCTTAAATGTGCGTTCATTGAGTTCGTGTTTTGTCAAGTAACTTTTGTAGATGGGAAGTTCACGCATTGCTGTCGCCAATGTTTTGCAGGCTATTTCTAGTAATTATTATTTTAGTTGTAATTTGAGAGATAAATTTAGATTTTTTTAAAATCTAAAAGACATTGACCACATAGACGATCAAGGTTCAAACTGTCATCAAAACAACCTAATGACCAAATGGTAGCACCAAAGGCCACACAATCACATTTTTTTTGGTGTTTTTTTTTTTAAAAAGTATTATTTTGTACGGGTGTGAGGGGATGTTGTGGATGGTATGACAGTGGGTGAACACAATTCTTTATGAAGACTCTGTGGATATTTGAATGTACCACTCCAGATTTTTGGCACATAGTATATTCCCCAATTTGACATTCATGCTGTAGTTAAAAGGTATGGTCAAATGATGCGATTTTGATTAGCATTAGCACAAACGAGAGGAAGCGCTGTACTCACTAAATATTTTTTCAGGATGGCGCAATCATTTCCACCCTACGCGCAAATCACCCTCGTCACCGCTTTTTGTGAACTAAGTTCTTAACATTAATGAAGCAAATACAATGGACTAGCGGTTTCATCTTGTCTAGAATGGGTATTACCAATATGAAATCCTATCACAAAAATATGTAAACAGCAGTTGATTTATTATTGTAAACAATTGGCCTGATGGTAATTTAACATTTTGAAATTTTTATTAGTCCCTATGAGCTCTGTCAACGGCGTTACAGATGGTTTGTTGAGCGACCTCGCGCTCTGAAAAAAACAAAGGAATCAATATAACTTGTAATAAGTTGTAACAGCACAAAGTGAAAGTAAATGCGAATTTTTATTTTTTAAATTACATTTTAAGTAATGTCTCCCATCAAGAACTGAATGGAACACTTCGATAAGAATCAAAGATGATAAAGCTGAATGGTTGGAAGTCAAACATCAGGTATTGTAAATGGAAATTATGGGCTTGAAAATCTGTCTCCAATTCCGATGCTCTTAAACTTAAATTGAACTCTAGAAAAAATAAATAAATTTATGACAATGTTTTAAAAATGTAAAAATTATTTAAATTTAAAAAAAAAATAAAAAATCCAAGAATTCTTTATTTATTATTATTATTTTTTTTTTTGAAACCTTACTAAAGGAAACAAAGAGTAAGATGAACATCTGTAGGATGGAATCGCACAAGCTCGGTGTCTCCTACTCCGGCATGACCTACAATTTTTAAACCAGATTTCAGACGCTACAGTTCTTAATGAACTTGAGCACATCCGTGGAGGGTGAAAGGCCCGGATGATGCGTTCTTCCCTCGTATTGCTTACTGCCCTTGGTAAGTTGACATAGTAGTTTTCTAATTGAGCTCCATGTTCTATAATAGTTTTTTCAATGTTTCACAAATATATCACATTTCTTATTTTAAAAGTGCACTTGAGGCACTATCAAACCTAACCCTAAACCTAACTCTCAACCCTAACCCCTAACCTTACCTAAACCTTATCATATTCCTAACCCTAACCAGAAACCCTAACCCTTACCCTAACCCTAAACACTAACCCCTAACACAAACTTTAAGGCCTAACCTAACCCTAAACCCTAACACTACACCCTAAGCCTAAACCCTAACCCTTACACTAACCCTTACACTAACCCTTACCCTAACCCTAACCCTTAACCCTAACCCTAACACCATAAGCCTAACCCTAACCCTAAACCCTAACCGTAAACCTAAACCCTAACCTATTTGAAACTAATAATTCAACAGACTTGATTTTGCCACCTATTTAAAAATAACATTTTAACGGATTTCATTTTGACACCTATTTAAAAGTGAAATTTCAACAAATTTCATTTTGACATCTATCTAAACGTGAAATTTCAACAAATTTCATTTAGACACCTATTTAAAACTAATATTTTCAATAGACTTGATTTTGGCACCTATTTAAACTGAAAAGAAAGCTAAACCTAAAACTAAACAGTGTTAGTTTTACCTTCACACTTTCCCCTGGTTAGTAGCACAGTGAGAAAATCCTCAAGGATCGATCAATCTGATATCTCCTTTCCATCAACAGTGTCGAGCCTGGTGGAGACCTCCCTGCAGATCAACATGGACTTCCAAACCGTTGAGGACTCCTGCACACTGTCCATGACATCAGGGAGCGCGTACTCAAACGTCAATGTTGGTCTGCTGCGGTACAAGCAGCAATGCAGGTTAGGCAGTCAGCTAAACGACGTGTGAATCTGAACATTATCATCGTTTGTATCCTTAACCAGAAGCGTAGCGAAGGGGGGCAGGGGGGACATATGTCCCCGGGCGCCAGCTAGTTAGGGGCGCCAAAATGTGCTTGGATATTATTTTATTGATGAAAATAGTGGGTTTGAGAGTTGAAAAAAGACAAAAGGGGCGTTTTAAAATGAATCTTGTCCCCGGGCGCCAAACACTCTAGCTACGCCTCCGTCCTTAACAAATAATTATCTGCTTACAACTAATGCGAAAAGTACATAAGAACTGCAGGCCAAATCTTTAAACTGGGTTATAATAAACATTTGCCAAAGACTAGACTAATAAAAGTTATTAAAAGTTATCCTGTAATAATCCAAATATGTTAATTCGGTTTCCTGGAAAAAAAAGTAGCCTTATTTTGTACGTTATGTTTGTATGTATCATATAAAAATTGCATCGTGACTCCAGAAATAAGAAATTCTACACGATTCTGTAAAGTAAAATGAAAATTTTTTTTTTTCTGGCCATAGTAGTTTCTTGGATTTTGCAAGTTATTTTTTGTTTGGTTTTGTGTGTATGTGTTTGTGTGTGTGTTTGTGATTGCTGAGAGTTTTGCCAATTGCAAGTTAATTAAATAAAGTATAAAGATATTGAAATAAATTGACCGTAGGTACGGCCAGTGTAGATTTAGGGTTGGGGTGGATAGTGAAGGGGAACATTTGTGGACATAATGGAGCTTGGCTTGTGATTGATGGAGGATGAGTACACGTGATGGGTAATGTCGAAGGAGTGGAGAAGATACGGTTACACCTTGATGGGTGAGGGGAGATTATGAGACTTAGCAGAGGGGGGCAGAGTGATGACAAGGCACAGGAGCTAGAAGCGACCTGGGTTAGAGGTCGATTGATGCTAGAGAAGCGTATAAGGGTGGGGGTAGTGAGGTAAGGGATGAAGATGGGGTGAAGAAGAGAACCGTCAATAACCACCGATGACCGGTGCCCCGTACGGTTGAACTGGTGAATATAACGCTACACCATAAAGTCAGGTGCACGTATTCTGATGACGTCATTTCCAACCAGAAACATGGACGAGTACATCTCATGCGTCATCACGACCAGGCAGTTCGACGAACTCATTAACATCAACCTCCCGGCGTATGACAAGCATTTCCCCGCAGAGGAAGATCTCCGCTACGCCGGCTACATCTTTTGCAAGTCTTACCTCCCAGCACGTAAGTGAAGAACTACGGCTGACAAAATGACTGAATGCTATTCAAATTAAGTCTATACGTTCACTTATTTTAAAATCACCCACCCACGCTTTCTTTCATTAATATCTGTTTCTCCATTATCTTCAATCTTCTATAAATTCTAATTTTTCCATTTTGAAATACTGCACCCAGTGGCGTAGCGAGCTTAACTCTCGCCCGGGGCACAATACCTTTTTAGCGCCCCTCAATACCTTTTTAGCGCCCATCGATTCGAAAACCATACAATATTATAGTAAAATATACCATTTGGCGCCCCTTTGTGAGTAGCTCCCGGGGCATGATGCCCCCCTTGCCCCCCCTCACTACGCCACTGACTGCACCGTAATTTTTAAACATATATTTTATATCTCAGAGTTCGTACTTTAAAAAAAAAAAAAAATTCTAGCCACATCCTCATTTTCTAATTAATACAATTTTCCCTCGTCTCTTTACAAAGATATACGTTTTCCCGCCATTTTCAATTTGTTTTTTCACATATGTTAAGTTCTGAAGTTGTTCCCCCCTGAAGTTGACATGGGAGCGTGCAAACCAAACACAGAATCCTGTCGGACGGAGCACGTCAAAGCCTCGGACATCGAAATGCTGAGAACCGCCGTAAAAGCCAAAGACATACCCCGGTCTAGAATTTACTCCTGCAGGTAAGTTTACCTGTGGTGTCAACAAGACCTGTTTGTCAGAAACATGATCACGGGGAAACATGATCACGGGTCAAAGGAGCATCAGAGATTTATTGCTTCATTTGCGGCGAGTGGAGCCAGCGTTACATTACTTCTGCTCCGAGAGTATCGACTGAAACAATATCAATACTATTGTTAACTTTTTTTGTTTGTACTGCGAGCCTTCACAGCTACTCTGATCAATGCATGACGAGCACTGCCATAGCAGAACTATGCTTAAAACAAGGCTTTGTTCTAGCATCATCAATTTTTGTATGGATGGTATTCTTAGAAATGCTGACTGATGATTTTCTTGACAATAAAGTCGGCATTTCTATAACATACAGGGCAGACAGAGATATATTTAATCTTAGGAGACTGCAAACTATTACGAAAAAAAAAAACAGGCTATTCGAGACCTCTTGTTTGGTGCTGACTGTGGCCTAAATGAAAGTTCGGAACTGAAAATGCGGAAAATACTTGATCCCTTTGCATGTGACAACTACGACCTTGCCATCAATCCACAGAGAATAATTGCACCGCTCACGCATAATGATAACGCACTTCAAGAAAAAGCAAAATCGAATCAAATCCTACAAGGATAAAAAAACAACAACGTATGATGTCCCGCAAGTGCAGGAAAGCTTTCCAGTCACAAATAGAACTGGCAGGCCACCTGCGTGTTTTCCGTGTAACATAGCCTTGGTCAATTTCACATGCGAAGGATGTACGACACAAGAACTGTCGGGACTCTGGAAACTAACTGAACTCTCGAGAACTCACTAACTTCTCGTGGTCACGCATCATGCACACGTCATTACGTTTGTTGTCATTTCCCGTTAAAACCATGCGCATTTAGACTTTAGACTTGCACTCAACTGACACCTCTCGACCAAATCAATATTTAACCATAGACACGGAGATTCGTAAAACTCGACAATGGATTTATTGGCCTTGATGTGGAAAGTGCATAATGGGAAGTATCGCTTCTGCCCCGGTTGTATGTACTCAACAACGAATCAATTTTGACTAATGGACAAATGTTACAAAATTCTGCATTAAAATGAGTCCCTGGCCAAGCTGCCGAGTCCGCACGTTACCTTAAGGAGGCTTTCTCGGTTGCGTAACATTGGCAAGTGTTTAGATCGTGTTAGTAATAAATAAATAATCCTAATTCATTGAATGGGGTTTAGCGGTGGGTCGGGGGGGGGGGGAAGGTCATTTCTGTCCACGTTGCTTTCGATGTTTTTGAATTCTCCAATACCCCACAAGGCAGCGTACTGGTTTAGTCCAGAAGTTTCATGATTGCATGATTGCTTGATTGCAGTGACCATATAAGGTACCTTCAACCAAACTTATTATTTCATTAAATTTGTTCAAATGTTATAAAAATTTATTTTACTTCAATGAAATAATAAATAAATAAATATAATATATTTAAATATAAATATATATATATACATATATAATAATTAAACTCTTCTGCTGACCTTAATATTCAAATTAAAACTTACAAAAAACCAAGATAAAAAAAAAATCATATGAGCTGGATAAAAAAACAAACTTTGACATATTGCGAAATCGCACTCTGCCTTGATCTTCGTCTAAAGGGCAGAAGTTACAGAGGTAGCACTAAATGATATGCTAGCGGAGACGTCATGTCATTTTTTGAGAACCCCTGCAGCTTCACGGTTTGTGCTTCTTGCATTCAAAGATGTTAGTTGAATTATTTTCCCAATCACAACTTTGTACCCCTTAAATATCCGGGAACCCCTGTAGCCGCAGAGATTTCATGCCCCAAGCGACGGCCCTCCGTTTCGGAGTATGACTGTTCTTAAGACAAAAAAAAAAACCAACAACAAACCAAGAAGATCCGGTTTCAGTCCCATGTCGTATAATGCACGGAAGTGGATATTTAAGGAAGATGGAACAGTGTTTGAAAAAGTCAACATCTCCGAATGTGTTCATTGTTATGACATCTTCAATCGGAAGTAAAATGAACATAATCTCTGACTTACTAACTAGGTTCTAATTTTGTTTCAAAGTTATTTAAACATGTTTTTTAGTTATTGCGTTACCTAAATAACATGCATTTAAAAATTTAAAAAAAAATGTTCTTGTAGAGTTCTCGCCCCTTTCACCAACTGCATCAAGTCTGGCCTGATAGAATGCAACCCAAACTATGAGAAGCTACTGGACTACGAGCTGGCAAAGTTTGGCGGGTAATGCAACCTTTGACCTAACACAGTATGGCAATTAGTTTAACATGAATCTTAGCAGTTTTGAAATCCGGTTGATTTTATTGATTCCAGAGCTTCTTTATGAAGAGATATGCATGGACGTCATTGAAAATAGTTTTATTTTACACATAATAAAATTATAAAGCGACATAATATAGAATATTTTTTTAATATTTTTCTTTTTACACCCGGCAAATATGTAGATGTCTGACATTCACATATATTTGCCATTTTAAAGAATTATTTATGAAATTCCCCAGCATCTGCCTGGCATCAATGAATATACAATCGCCACTTGTGGCTCTTGGGAAGTGCCACCCGCAGTACAGTAACTGGATGCAAAGAGCATCGGCCCACTCATTGGTAGGGACCTGGTTCTCACTGCTGGCCAGCACTTTGATCAGCTTCCTGGGAGCTGTCGCTGTCATTGGTTAGGTACCCCGAGTCTCAAATCTTAGTCGGTGTTTGTTTGCCTCTTTCTTTTTTCGAGATGTAGGATTGGGTTGGTAAAAGGCTTAAATGCATCAATGGTTTTGTTCCACCCCTCGGTTTTTAAAATGAACGTTTTCTCTAAGATAATGATTTTGGGGGAATATTGTTTTTAAACCTCGATGTACAGCCTACGCACTGTTATGTCTAAATCTAACATTTTACAATCTTAAGTTTGGTTAATACAGCTTTAAATCCAATTTATTTCAGAACACTACTATGAAGAAACGCTTTTTGTCTGTTGAAATATTGAGTTGTTACCCTTTCTCTGGTTTATGTTCTAGAACAGAACAAACTATGCCATGGTAAAAAATGTTCAAATTGTCTATAGTAAAAGATGTATGAAATAAAGACATTTTTAATGACAATGACACTTTATCTTCAATAAAGCAGATTGAGGGTTAGGAAAAGCGGATAGAGTGTTATAAAAAGCTGATTCAATTTTCAAACACTTGTGGTTTATCTGGCAGTCATAATTCCCATGGGTTCATAGCTGTTTTAACTTAAGGTAACCTAAATTGAATGAAAAAAATCAATCGGAATGCTTTTAATAAGAATAATTAAAAACCTCATGATATGTGATCAGATTTAGGATCAATAAACATCATAGATTCATTGATCTAACTTTTGTAAAAAAAAATGTGTTTGTTGTTTTATATACTTCATGTGTGCTTTTAGAGTTGAAGAGTAAGTTCTAAATCAAGTCCTAGATCAGCAAAAACTTCGTTTTTGGGAAGGCCTGCAATAAGGCGCACTCTTTTTTTGTCCTGCCCCCCCCCCCCCCCCCACACACACACCAGATATAAAAAGTATTTGTTTTTGTATACAATTTTTGCATTGAAATATGAAGATCTGGTGCTCTCTTAAAAAGTGCCAAGAGTTAGTGGTCTCCCTTCACACGGCTCTCTTTAGTACGATATTTGCCAAAGATTAGTGGTCTCCCTTCACACAGCTCTCTTTAGTACGATAGTTGCCAAAGATTAGTGGTCTCCCTTCACACGGCTCTCTTTAGTACGATAGTTGCCAAAGATTAGTGGTCTCCCTTCGCACGGCTCTATTTAGTATGATAGTTGCCAAGGGCTAGTGGTCTCCCTTCACACGGCTCTCTTTAGTACGATAGTTGCCAAAGATTAGTGGTCTCCCTTCACACAGCTCTCATTAGTACGATAGTTGCCAAAGATTAGTGGTCTCCCTTCACACGGCTCTCTTTAGTACGATAGTTGCCAAAGATTAGTGGTCTCCCTTCACACGGCTCTCTTTAGTATGATAGTTGCCAAGGGTTAGTGGTCTCCCTTCACACGGCTCTCTTTAGTAAGATAGTTGCCAAAGATTAGTGGTCTCCCTTCACACGGCTCTCTTTAGTAAGATAGTTGCCAAAGATTAGTGGTCTCCCTTCACACGGCTCTCTTTAGTATGATAGTTGCCAAGGGTTAGTGGTCTCCCTTCACACGGCTCTATTTAGTATGATAGTTAAATAGCAACGTACATCATCAATATAACTAAAAAAAAATTATAAAAATAACTTAAAAGCAAAGCGAGCAGAGCAACACACACACATTTAAAAGGGAACAAAGACAACCATTTATGAGCCTGCTTCTTTCCAAGACATTTATTTGTCTCAACTAATATTCTTTGAATAATTTTAAAATCATAATTTAAAAAAAAAAAACGAGGTGAAACAAGAGAGGTTAAAATTAAATTTCCATGGTTAATCTCCCGAGATGTGTGCCTAACGTGATTAACATATTTGTCCAAAAAAAAACAACAAAAGCGATCACAAAATGTCAACTTGCCCGTTTTTATAACAGACGCGCGTTTCATTACTGTAAATTGTTTTATAATAGACGCGTTTCATTACTGTAAATTATTTTTTTATAATTTACACGCTCTTCATTGCTGCAAGTTGTTTTTATAGCAGACAAGCGTTTCACTACTGTAAACTATTTTTATAATAGACGCGCGTTTCGTTACAGAGAACTTGTTTTTCATCACCGTGTGTTATGAGATTCGTTAATGATTTTATTTTCAGTAACATATACGCATCGCATAGGCTATGAAGACAGTGGCGTTGTGAGCTTAACTCGCGCCCGGGGCACAATACCTTTTTAGCGCCCCCAATACCTTTTAAGCGCCCCATCCCTATTCGAAAACCATACAATATTATAGTAAAATATACCATTTGGCGCCCCTTTGTGAGTAGCGCCCGGGGCATGATGCCCCCCCTTGCCCTTCCCTCACCACGCCACTGCATGAATATCAGAACTATTGCTAGGTAACTGCACTCTAGACCACAAAAAAAACACAAAATCTCGAGTTGTCCCTTTTTCTCGAAGTCTGTAATAGAAATTCGAGTCGGTGCGTCTTCTTACATTCAATCCAAAGCTAACCGGTCGCGCTTAGTAGCTGGCTAATCTCTTTATAGCGATCCGTATTTAAATTCGTAATTTAAAGAAAACAGGTCTTTTGTCAACATCAACCTAAACGCTTTACTCCATGCGACAAATTGTTATGTCTCACGGACGACACATCGTTATGTCTCACGGAGACACATAGTTATGTCTCACGGAGACACATCGTAATGTCTCACGGAAGACACATCGTCATGTCTCAGAGTTATATAAAAATAAAGCATCATATCTTGTAAACGCTCATTAATCCCAAAATCAAAAGGGTGAAATTCAAGCCTTCGCGATTTTGGGCGCCTGTCCCTCCACTGCGTTTGCCAGCTCCTCCATCACCTGCCCCTCCATTGCCTGGGCCTGCACCTTTATTGCCTGTATCGTCATCGCCCGCTTCGCCCCCACCTACACACTGTACTGTCAAGATAATGGAGTTTGGTTCCAGGTGGTGGATCAGGCAATCGCTGGGGAATAAATTGTAAAAATGGGGGGGGGGTGTAAAGTTTAAACTGTGGATCTAAATATATTAATCATATCATACAAACTATATCGCGGAATCAATTCATCTGTCCAGCCAGCCATCCATCAAATAATCCAGCTAGCCATTTCTCAATCCATCCATCCCTCAAACTAGACTTTCATCCAGCTATCCATCCATCGACTCAGCCATCAATTCATTCACAATCCATACAGATAGCCACCCATCTCGCTGATCACCTATCTAGCCAGCGATGCATCAATGAAGCCAACTAACCATTCATATATCGATCTAGCTATCGTCCATGCAGCTATAGAGCCATCCATACATTATATTTATCGAGCTAGCCATCCATCCCGGTAGCCATCCGTCCAGTCATGCAGACAGCCATCCATCCTTCCAACCATCCAGTTCGCCATCTGTCAATCAATCCAGATAGCAATCCAGATATTCCATCCATCCGATCCTCATTTCTTTGTCTATCCTGAAATTCGACTTAACATTGTCACCAAAATGAGTTTGTGTGACTTAACAATCAGTTATTCAAGTTCATTCACTTCATGTCCCACATGCATCATATACTAACGCGACCACCACCTCTTTTTGTACAAACCATATCCCTCTAGATCTATGTACAAGCTAATTTAAAAAAAAAAATTATAATAATTTTACAATTCCTGAAAACGTTCGCAACCTCCTATTTTTTTTGGGTACTAAACGATTATCTAAGTCAGTGGTTCTCAACCTTCCTAATTCCGCGACGCTTTAATACAGTTCCAAATGTTGTGGCGACCCACAAACACAAAATTAGTTTCGTGGCTACTTCATAACCGTAGAGCATATGTGTTATGCGATGGCCTTAGGCGACCCCTGGGAAAGGGTCGTTCGAGCCCCAAAGGGATCGCGACCCACAGGTTGAGAACCGCTGATCTAAGTGTTCATGTCAATTGACTCACTCGCCCAGTCTGGCAAGGTAGTAATCAAACATTGGCCCCGTGTCCTTGCTACAGTTTTCAAACTGCTCTTTGATACATTTCCAGTGTTTATAGTTCATCCTGAGTAGACACACAAAAAAAGTATACAAAATATTTAATGTATTTATTTAATTTTTTTTTGTAGACAATGAGCGGCAAAAATCTTAGCTCGCACAAAGCGGCACAAATCTTAGCTCGCCCAGAGCGGCACAAATCTTAGCTCGCCCAGAGCGTCACAAATCTTAGCTCGCCCAGAGCGGCACAAATCTTAGCTCGCCCAGAGCGGTACAAATCTTAGCTCGCCCAGAGCGGCACAAATCTTAGCTCGCCCAGAGCGGCACAAATCTTAGCTCGCCCAGAGCGGCACAAATCTTAGCTCGCCCAGAGCGGCACAAACTCCAGGCTACACAATTTATTAGTTAAGGTTGCCACGTGTATTTCTACAAATCCGTAGAAAAAAAAAAACAAATGCTTGTTCCATTAAACTGGGGTAATAATGGGGGAGACTGCAATCAGTTTAGCGCAGTAGGAAATTAGCTTTACTTACTTCTCATATTTTCTTTCCCTCTTCCCTATTTAACCTCTCTCCCACTTACTTTCTGTCACAAATTTTTTGCTGCCCTCGTGGACACTATTTCTCAGCTAAGTGCTATATTATAATTTTTCCGTTTTTCTTTTTGTTCGCTGATGAAGGCTTTCTGCCGACACGTTCGTTGTTTTGTTGCGTTCCTTTCTTCAGGTTTAACCTTACCGTGTTTGACTAATTTCCCATTAAACTTTTAAACTGATTGTACTTGATCGCCCTCATCTTCAAACGCTGGCTCAAATTTGCAATGTTTAGCGCCGAACAAAGCAGTGCCCTGGAAGTTTTCATAACATTATCCACTACGACATACGTTGTGTTTGGCATATTAGTTTTGGATTCAAGTGTTATTTGTCTACTAACTAAATGGTTCCACATATATAATATATATATATATATATATATTTAATAAAAGAAGGCTCATATTTTATACATGAATTCTCATTTAAGTTCTTAGATTCTCAAGATTAGTGTATAAAGTCGCAATATTAATTTGTTGAATATTAGTGTATGAAATGCCAATAATATTGTATGAAAAGTTCAATATTAGTTTATAAAGTCTCAATATTAGTGTATGAAATCTCTATATTAGTGTATGAAATCTCTATATAAGTGTATGAAATCTCTATATTAGTGTATTAAATCTCTATATTAGTGTATGAAATCTCTATATTAGTGTATGACATCTCTATATTAGTGTATAAAATCTCTATATTAGTTTATGAAATCTCTATATTAGTGTATGAAATATCTTTCTCTGTATTAGTGCATGAAATCTCTATATTAGTGTATGAAATATCTATATAAGTGTATGAAATCAATATATTAGTGTATGAAATCTCTATATTAGTGAACTAAGTGGAAAGTTTGTTGCCTTTTAAATATTAAGTACATCAACGTTTCTTACAATTGCTAGGACACAATTACATAGCTACAATGGCTAGGACACAATTACATAGCTAAAATGGCTAGGATACAATTACGTAGCTACAATGGCTAGGATACAATTTCATAACTACAGCCCATGTAGCCATACACTGCGAAGTATAATTTTATATCTCGTTGCGGTTATCAAAACCCAAAAAGGTTGACAACGTCAAGAATTGACACTCTATTACAACCGCTGGACATTGTCAATAACTTTGTTTCCCGAAGACACGCACGCCCAGATTGTCATCGGGGAACTGTCTGGCGTGACAGCTGACTGCCACTGTCAGGTATTAACTGGCGTGACAGTTGGCTGACATTATCAAGTACTCACTTGCATGAAATGCTCTTGACATCTTCAGCTTCCTTCTTGTCGATCGCACTTTGTAAAAAGGGTGCATCCAGCTCAACGACCTTATCGCACTTTGCAAAATCAACTTTCTTCTGGCAATCGTTCATTTTGTCCACTCCGATCGAGTACCTGTCGGCGTCTGGGAATGCAAAAAACTTTGCATGGTATAACAAAGGTAGAGTAACACACGTATAACAAATTTAGCGAATTAAAACAGTAGGTAAAACCAAAAATGAAACCTCAGCCGGTTGTTGGTGAATCGTGACATCATGTTTCCGATGTACAACCTCAAGATATGCCAAGTTCATGCCTGTTCTTTTGCTTCAGTTATAGCACAAACCCGGGTTATTAAATTTCCAGAACAGTGCATTCTTTCATTACCTCTTATGAAAATGGCATAGCGATAAAGCCTCATTACCTATCATGAAAGAGCCAAAGTAATGCATTACTTACTACCCATCATAACATTTCCACAATAATGGATGCCTCTTTACCAATTATTTAGTGGCCAGAGTAATGTATGTCTCATTATTCATTATGACAATTTTACATATGAAATTACGCCAGCGACCCGAGCCGAAGCCGAAGCACTAATGAACCCCCCACCCCTCCACCCACCGGGAACCCCATCTCGCGGGACCTCCCCTTCTGAATGGGCGCCCAGTAGCAGTGCAGGGCCGCACCGAGGTGCTTCCATTCTGACTAATAATTTGTAATTTGCGTTTCGGTGAGTTACTAACGGATCACAAACAACACGTGCCACCCTATGAAACCCTTTCACATCCCAGACATTTTCCTTGGACCTCTCCGAACTATTTATTCAGGCATTTTACATGGCCTTAGGTGCGTTTCTTCCACCCCACTCTCACGAACACATCCATCTAAAAACAATTCACAACAACCGTCACAATTACCGACATCTCGCAACTTATGACAGACAGCATCGTATTACTACCATGAGGACGTCTCATTACCCATCATAAAACTGCCAACGTAATTGATGTCTCATTACCCAACATGGATTTACCAGCGTAATTGATGTCTCATTACCCATCATGGATTTACCAGCGTAATTGACGTCTCATTACCCTTCATGGATTTACCAGCGTAATTGATCTCTCATTACCCATCATGGATTTACCAGCGTAACTGATGTCTCATTACCCATCATGGATTTACCAGCGTAATTGATCTCTCATTACCCATCATGGATTTACCAGCGTAATTGATGTCTCATTACCCATCATGGATTTACCAGCGTAACTGATGTCTCATTACCCATCATGGATTTACCAGCGTAATTGATCTCTCATTACCCATCATGGATTTACCAGCGTAATTCATCTCTCATTACACATCATGGATTTACCAGCGTAATTCATCTCTCATTACCCATCATGGATTTATCAGCGTAATTCATCTCTCATTACCCATCATGGATTTACCAGCGTAATTCATCTCTCATTACACATCATGGATTTACCAGCGTAATTCATCTCTCATTACACATTATAAAACAACCAACGTAAATAATTAACTTGTGGCTCCTTACACATCATGAAGTTGATAGCGCAAAATATGTAGCCCGCGAACTCTATGCTGCTGTTGTCAGGGAAGTAATGTTCATATAACTGAAGCTTGAACTCTCCATCTGGACGGTACATTGCACGTCGGTTTAACAAGCAGTCGTTGTAAATCCCGATGTCACTGCCAAAATTATAGGAAATTAGTAAAACACAGTAAGGTTAAACCTGAAGAAAGGAACGCAACAAAACAACGAACGTGTCGGCAGAAAGCCTTCATCAGCGAACAAACAGAAAAATGAATAAAAGTAAAAAATATATAAAAAAATTATAATATAGCACTTAGCTGAGAAGTAGTGTCCAAGAGGGCAGCAAAAGATTTGTGGATTTGTGCAAAAATTATATACATTTTAATGTAATACATTGGCAATTATTATTATTAGAAGTTTTCTATAGCGTGGTACCATGCTGTACATAAAATTTAACAAACATAATCATGAACTTAAAAATTAACATACATTAATTAAATAAAACAAAACAAATATGTATTCGCTCCAACCATTCCATAACTTTTTAAATGTCAAGCCATGGGCGGCACTCAGCAGCATCGTTTGTCAGTCAGAGGGGGGAATAAGTCATGATCTTTCACCGTATGTTTTGTGCGAGTATTGGGGACAGAAAGAATACGTCCGTCTGCGGAGGAGTGAAGCTGTCGAAGGGGTCAATAGACAGAGAGAAGTTCGGTTAGATAGGTAGAGAGGAATTCGAGAAAAAGTTGTGGCAGAGAGCAAAGAATTTGTAATCAATCCGTGCTTGTACAAGGAGCCAATGAAGTGAATGATGTAGTGGTGTGACGTGATCACGTTTTTTTGCCTTTAGAATTAGCTTTGCAGCTGCGTTTTGAACCTTTTATATTTTCTAAGAAGTATTTTGGTGAACCTGGCGGAAGAGAGTTGCAATATTCAAGACGAGAGAGAACAAGCGCATAGACTGGGGGTTTTGTTGCGCTAACTGTGAGGTAGTGGCGGATCGAGTTAATCTGACGGATAGAGCTGTATGCAGAGCGACAAATGTGAGAGATATGTTTATCGAGACACATGTGGTTAGTCAGAATATAACCAAGATTCCTAGCGGAGGATGTAAAATGCATGTCTGAGTTAGCTACTTGAAATGATGTGGGGGGAGCTGAGTGAAAGAATAATTATTTGTGTCGTGAATATGGAGTACTTCCGTTTTGTCATCGTTAAGCTTCAACTTGCTGAGTGTCATACATGACGTCGTCCCTATTTATAGCACGAACACTCCCTGAACTGATGGGGAGGAGAGGATGCACTAACGTTAAGCCCACAAACAACACAGAAATGGTCAGAGGACAGCTCTTGAGTGATTGAAGTAGATCCAACTACACCATCCTGAGGCCTATGTAGCACCCAATCAATAACATGTACACTATTATGAGTCGGTTAGTCGACTGATTGCTTAAGACTAAATAAGTCCAAAAGATCCATCATCTTAGCAGTGGAGGGGTTCTGTTGCTAGTCGAAGTGAAAGTTCATATAACCTACTACAAAATAAGTGCCAGCCAATGTGTTGCAATGATCTAGAAGATCCAGGAAATCTCGATGAAACAAAGCATCTGTAAGTTTATTTTTCCTGCTAGGGAAGATGCGATAAATGCACATAAAATGAACTTTCTGCTGGGGCACTGACAGGGTAAGTTAAACTGCTTCTAACGAAGTGTGAGCAAATCGAAAGTCTACGACAAAGGCTAAATAACGGGACAACGTGTCCTTGTAGATGACAGCAAGGCCACAACCACGAGTTGGACGATGATATTGATCGGGCAGAATAACCAGGGGTAGCGAGATCGGCGCACTTCTCTTCATCGCCAGTCTGCCAAACCAGGTCTCCTGGATAAACAGAATGCCAATCTTCCTATCTGTGATACATTCGGAGACTGCGATAAGTTTCTCATAAGAGCCAAGTGACTAAGCATTAAATGAGGCGATGCTTAGCTGTCTGTCACTGGAAGGTGGAGAGGTTGGCTGGGTGAGAATAGCGTAGAGTAAGCCTTGACGACGTAGGAGTGCCAAGTTGTTTTATTTTTATTTTCCGTCTCCCACCACGATTGGTACGCTTCTGTGGCAGGCCTCGACCAATGGACAGTTCCCTCAGTCGACACACGACGTCAGCGGTCAAGTGCATACGCTTGGCATTCATTTGCAATAGGCGATCGCGTGTGTATATCAGCACAGGTCGATTACCTCCATGGGGCCGGGGTGTTTTACTAACCGTATCATCAGCTTGCATGAGCGATGATCGCCCGGTCAACAAAGCTTCACGACCAAGAAAAGCCAAAATAAGTTTGAAGTTGAGAGGGACAAAAAAACGTAGCTCGATCAAAGTAGCACGGATATCCCAATATAAAAGTATGGAAAATCGGGCAAAAACACATTAAAATTGCAATGTGATCAAGAGCTCGAGCCTATACGTGCCTGTAAGGCGTAGTCTGGTTCTCAAGACAGAACTTTGTGTCCCGAACTGAATATTTTATTATTAAAACAATAATGACAGAACGCTTTCCTGTTTTTTTTTTAAAACAATTTCAGGACACATAAATTTATAAGGTATCTATCTTGAAGCTCGCCGTAAGTTCAATGTAGTGCAGAGTTTCCAAACCTGAGTGGGGGGGGGGGGGGTGCCCCCGGGGGGAGGGGAGGGTGCGAGAAATAAATTTCAGAGGGTAACGGAAATGTGATTTAAGAAGCAGAGGAGAAATTTTATTTTAAAATATATTAAAAATTTATATGTAATTTTTTTAAATTTCTTCATGCATATTTTCCTTTTTGTAATAAGACCCCCGTTTATTTTCAAAGCCCTACAGTTTTCTTTGCAATTAAAAAAAATAAATTATAAGACCATTGTATGTTTGAGTGTGACGCGTAATAGTGCAATTTGTAGTGTGTGCGAGAATAGTAAATTAATGAGAAAAAAAAAGAGTGGTGGGGAGGGGGGGGGGGGTGAGGAGTGTAGAAAAATTCGGGAAACACTGATGTGAACGAGTTATATTATTTTTTTAAATCCTAGTCTCTAGGTTGAAAGAATATTTCGTAATTTGAAAAAGTGCGCAGAAAATGTGACAGCCAATATGTGACAGCCAATATGTGACAACCAATATGTGACATCCAATATGTGACAGCCAATATGTGACAGTCAATATGTGACAGTCAACATGTGACAGCAATTATTTGACATCCAATATGTGACAGCTAATATGTGACAGCCAACACGTGACAGCCAACATGTGACAGCTAATATGTGACAGCCAACACGTGACAGCCAACATGTGACAGTCAATATGTGACAGCCAACATGTGACAGCCAATATGTGACAACCAATATGTGACAGCCATTATGTGACAGCCAATATGTGACAGCCAACATGAGACAACCAATATCGGACGCTTGATGGGAAGCAAAAAAGCATTTCCAAATGTACATCTCAATGACCCTGTAGCAGTGGCGTAGCAGGTCGTTAGTGTCCCCCAGGTGCGGGCCAAGATTTACACCCTTCAATGGCCCTGAATGCCTCCCCATCAATATATAGAAAAAATGCCAGCGGGTTGGACCCACTTCCTTGTAGTAATTTATTTTGTATAAAAAGAAAACATTAAGTTATATAAGCATACCAGCTTAAGCATAATAGATCAAGCGCTTGAACCTAAGTACAGAATCTCAAGCCGAACCGATGTTTTTAACGCTATCTAACAAACAGATCTTGACGACAACTAAGACATACCTGACAACAGGCACGTACGTGACAACTGGTACATACGCGACATCAAGGACATACCTGGCAACAGTGACACACCTGACAACATGGACATACCTAACAACAGGGACATATCTGACAACATGGACATACCTGACAACATGGACATATCTGACAACATGGACATACCTGACAACATGGACATACCTGCAAATGCGGATCAGGTGCAAAAAGCTGGTAAAGCCTGAAAGATTGTTGACCATCCCCGGCAACTGTGAGAAGCAATATTCGTCAAGTGTTTTCTTCTGACACCAAACATTTTGAAATAACAGCCAGACAGCTACACAAAAATGAAAAAAGGACACAAATAATGAGTGCAGTAGGATGTACCGTTTGCACAATGACATTTGATTCATTTCAACATTTCCAACATTGCGTTTTCATTTGTGCACCACCAAAAGTATTACAAATCTGCACTCACACTAAAATTGTGGACACAGAAAGAAAATGCAAAAATGCGGGCACCATGAAAAGAGTGATGAGCTCATTGAACTAAACGATAACAGTGTTCAACGAATAGATAATTCAAAATGCCCTTTTATAACAAGTATTTGAATTTATTTGTACGCCCTTTTAACATTCAAAGTAAGCATCGATGAGTAAACAACGCCCTAACTTCTCGTCTTCCATATGTACTTAGCAGTATGAAAACACTTCTCCCCCCCCCCCCCCCTTTTTTTTTTTTTACAAACTCCAATCATTAATGAGCTGAACACACCCTGATTTCCACTGTAAAACTTCTTTTGTGGAATATTTCAACTTTTGAGTACTATTGAATTTTCTACTTTGCGACTTATTTTCGCATTGCTAGGACGAATAATTATGACAGTCACTAAAGTTACTGTTTTAGAATGTTAAAAAAATAATTTAATTAAAAGCATGATTCTTAAATTAAGCAGAGGGCGTGGTGTTTATCGGAAATTAATCTTATTTAGAGATTACGGGATAGGGTGCTGCGTTGTTCGAGCGGCCGAGCGGTCTAAACTTCCTCAATCCAAATAGCTGGTAGTCTGGAGTTCAATTCCCATCAAAGCCAACCCAGCACCCAGGGTGCTGGAAACTCTGAAATCCGACCAGGAACCAGAATGGTCAATAAATTAATCGTGGGCCTTCAAATACAGACGGAAAAAAGATGTGTATTTTACCGACATATTTGAAGAATACAGACGGAAAAAAGATGTGTATTTTACCGACATATTTGAAGAGAATTGAAGATCTTTGATCACTTCCAAACCGTGAAGAATGCATCAGCATTTTCGCTGGTGTTGAAAGTTAACTGAACTTTGACGACGTCTGCTGCGTTCTTCGGACAATAATCAATTCGGTTTGATTGCACAGCTGAAAAAGAAATGCAATATGCACTGTTGGTGTTAACTGACTAGATCCTGTGTTCAGTATCCTACAAGGCCGCAGTCTACAATGCTCGACAGTGCTCACTTGCTTTGACAGAGTCAAACCATCATAAGCGGGTGTACTGTAAAATGGATCATGTCCACAATGTCAAGTGCTGGTACAAGTGACATGTCCACAATGTCAAGTGCTGGTACAAGTGTCATGTCTACAATGTCAAGTGCTGGTACAAGTGTCATGTCTACAATGTAGGTGCTGGTACAAGTGTCATGTCTACAATGTCAAGTGCTGGTACAAGTGTCATGTCTACAATGTCAAGTGCTGGTACAAGTGTCATGTCTACAATGTCAAGTGCTGGTACAAGTGTCATGTCTACAATGTCAAGTGCTGGTACAAGTGTCATGTCTACAATGTCAAGTGCTGGTACAAGTGTCATGTCTACAATGTCAAGTGCTGGTACAAGTGTCATGTTTACAATGTCAAGTGCTGGTACATGTGTCATGTCTGAAATATCCGGGATTGATACATTTGACATGACTACAATATCACTGGGTGATAAGTGTAACATGTCTACAAAGTCAAGGGCTGATACATGTGATTTCTACAATTGCTGGTGCTGATAAATGTAATGTCTACAATCTCAGGAGCTGATAAATGTGTTGACTACTATGTCAGGTGCTGATAAATGAGACCGCTCTAAAATGCAAGGAGCTTTGTGAGTCAAAAGGAGCCCAAAAGACTGGAATTAACAAAAAAACAAACGTTTAAAAGCAATGGAGATAGAAAATGAATCTGACATACTGAAAACCTATTTGTCGCGAAGATTACAATAAGGAGGCACAAATATGTTTTAAATACTCCATAAAGTAGGTGGGTACTGAACTATGTGTATACATAACACTTAAGCCTGAGGACTGGAGGCCCAGTAGACTCATCATTTGATACACTGTAGGCCCAGTAGACTCATCATTTGATACACTGTAGGCCCAGTAGACTCATCATTTGATACACTGTAGGCACAATTAGACTCATCATTTGATACACTGTAGGCCCAGTAGACTCATCATTTGATACACTGTAGGCCCAGTAGACTCATCATTTGATACACTGTAGGCCCAGTAGACTCATCATTTGATACACTGTAGGCCCAGTAGACTCATCATTTGATACACTGTAGGCACAGTAGACTCATCATTTGAGACACTGTAGGCCCAGTTGACTCATCATTTGATACACTGTAGGCCCAGTAGACTCATCATTTGATACACTGTAGGCCCAGTAGACTCATCATTTGATACACTGTAGGCCCAGTAGACTCATCATTTGATACACTGTAGGCCCAGTAGACTCATCATTTGATACACTGTAGGCCCAGTAGACTCATCATTTGATACACTGTAGGCCCAGTAGACTCATCATTTGATACACTGTAGGCCCAGTTGACTCATCATTTGATACACTGTAGGCCCAGTAGACTCATCATTTGATACACTGTAGGCCCAGTAGACTCATCATTTGATACACTGTAGGCCCAGTTGACTCATCATTTGATACACTGTAGGCCCAGTTGACTCATCATTTGATACACTGTAGGCCCAGTTGACTCATCATTTGATACACTGTAGGCCCAGTAGACTCATCATTTGATACACTGTAGGCCCAGTAGACTCATCATTTGATACACTGTAGGCCCAGTAGACTCATCATTTGATACACTGTAGGCCCAGTTGACTCATCATTTGATACACTGTAGGCCCAGTTGACTCATCATTTGATACACTGTAGGCCCAGTTGACTCATCATTTGATACACTGTAGGCCCAGTTGACTCAATATTTGATACACTGTAGGCCCAGTAGACTCATCATTTGATACACTGTAGGCCCAGTTGACTCATCATTTGATACACTGTAGGCCCAGTTGACTCATCATTTGATACACTGTAGGCCCAGTTGACTCATCATTTGATACACTGTAGGCCCAGTTGACTCATCATTTGATACACTGTAGGCCCAGTTGACTCATCATTTGATACACTGTAGGCCCAGTTGACTCATCATTTGATACACTGTAGGCCCAGTAGACTCATCATTTGATACACTGGAGGCCCAGTTGACTAATCATTTGATACACTGTAGGCCCAGTAGACTCATCATTTGATACACTGTAGGCCCAGTTGACTCATCATTTGATACACTGTAGGTCCAGTTGACTCATCATTTGATACACTGTAGGCCCAGTAGACTCATCATTTGATACACTGTAGGCCCAGTAGACTCATCATTTGATACACTGTAGGCCCAGTAGACTCATCATTTGATGCACTTTAGGCTCAGTAGACTCATCATTTGATACACTGTAGGCCCAGTAGACTCATCATTTGATACACTGTAGGCCCAGTAGACTCATCATTTGATACACTGTAGGCCCAGTAGACTCATCATTTGATACACTGTAGGCCCAGTTGACTCATCATTTGATACACTGTAGGCCCAGTAGACTCATCATTTGATACACTGTAGGCTCAGTAGACTCATCATTTGATACACTGTAGGCCCATTAGACTCATCATTTGATACACTGTAGGCCCAGTAGACTCATCATTTGATACACTGTAGGCCCAGTAGACTCATCATTTGATACACTGTAGGCTCAGTAGACTCATCATTTGATACACTGTAGGCCCAGTAGACTCATCATTTGATACACTGTAGGCCCAGTAGACTCGTCATTTGATACACTGTAGGCCCAGTAGACTAATCATTTGATACACTGTAGGCCCAGTAGACTCATCATTTGATACACTGTAGGCTCAGTAGACTCATCATTTGATACACTGTAGGCCCAGTAGACTCATAATTTGATACACTGTAGGCCCAGTAGACTCATCATTTGATACTCTGTAGGCTCAGTAGACTCATCATTTGATACATTGTAGGCCCAGTAGACTCATCATTTGATACACTGTAGGCTCAGTAGACTCATCATTTGATACACTGTAGGCCCAGTTGACTCATCATTTGATACACTGTAGGCCCAGTTGACTCATCATTTGATACACTGTAGGCCCAGTAGACTCATCATTTGATACACTGGAGGCCCAGTTGACTCATCATTTGATACACTGTAGGCCCAGTAGACTCATCATTTGATACACTGTAGGCCCAGTTGACTCATCATTTGATACACTGTAGGCCCAGTAGACTCATCATTTGATACACTGTAGGCCCAGTTGACTTATCATTTGATACACTGTAGGCCCAGTTGACTCATCATTTGATACACTGTAGGCCCAGTTGACTCATCATTTGATACACTGTAGGCCCAGTAGACTCATCATTTGATACACTGTAGGCTCAGTAGACTCATCATTTGATACATTGTAGGCCCAGTAGACTCATCATTTGATACACTGTAGGCTCAGTAGACTCATCATTTGATACACTGTAGGCTCAGTAGACTCATCATTTGATACACTGTAGGCCCAGTAGACTCATCATTTGATACACTGTAGGCCCAGTAGACTCATCATTTGGTACACTGTAGGCCCAATAGACTCATCATTTGATACACTGCAGGCTCAGTAGACTCATCATTTGATACACTGTAGGCCCAGTTGACTCATCATTTGATACACTGTAGGCCCAGTAGACTCATCATTTGGTACACTGTAGGCCCAGTAGACTCATCATTTGATACACTGTAGGCCCAATAGACTCATCATTTGATACACTGTAGGCTCAGTAAACTCATCATTTGATACACGAAACCGGCCCGAGATTCGCTACCAATTTCTATCAATCAATGGCTTGAGGCATAGAAGGACAGCGAGCAAAAGGCGACAGAGATGTGCACTATAGAGGACACGTTATACACGATACGAAATGACTCGCATTCTCTGTATTAAAACTCGTTTTGAAAATTGCCCCCCCCCCCCCACCCGGATAAAGCGACCCTTATGAACTCTCTAAATTCACACATGAACGTAAAATTTTGGCGATGAGATTAAGCTAATAATGATGGGGTAATGTTAACCGCTGACTCACAGCTATAATGATAACTTTGTTTCAGTTCCCCCCTTTATGTTCACATATTTAACGTTTTTAAAAATCGTTTGTTTTTCTGCATGGAAGATCACACAAAACCCTTAACAAATTCTTTTATGTGGCAAAGAATAAGTTGTATAATAATAATAATACCTTTTATTTGTATCGCTTCCACGATGCCTTGATGTACTGCAATCAACCAACAGTATTGTGTCAATGAATTGAATTCCAAGGATTTACTCAGACCTCTGTGATTTGTCTGTTTATTATCTAGATATGGGTAGCGGAAGTTAAACGTAAAAAAAAAGAGGAAAAAAAAACCCACATACAATTTATATTTTTACCCATATACTCTCCAAACGTTTTTTTTTTGTTGTTGTTGCTTGTTTTGTACAGCTTTAAACAAGAAACCTCGCTGCAAAGAGATGGCGGGGACTATCATCATCCTCTTATTTATTTTTACAAACTCTAAACCTCTCCAACCCAAAGCTATTTCAGTCGTTACCTCTCTCCCTTCCACGCTTAATTTATTCCTCTCTAAGCCACTCAACCAAATCCTCACCCCCTTTCTCCTTCCACCCCCCTCTTCTTGATCTTCTGCCCGCGTCTATTGCAAAGGAATCGCTGGGAGGTTGGGGCAACTGTTGACTGTCAGGGCAACTGTTGACTATCAGGGCAACTGTTGACTGTCAAGGCAAATTTTGACTGTCACCGCAACTGTTGAATGTCAGGGCAACTGTTGACTGTCAGGGCAACTGTTGACTGTCAGGGCAACTGTTGACTGTCAGGGCAACTGTTGACTGTAAGGGCAACTGTTGACTGTCAGGGCAACTGTTGAATGTTAGGGCAACTGTTGACTGTCAGGGCAACTGTTGACTGTCAGGGCAACTGTTGACTGTAAGGGCAACTGTTGACTGTCAGGGCAACTGTTGACTGTCAAGGCAACTGTTGACTGTCAGGGCAAAATTTGACTATCAGGGCAACTGTTGACTGTCAAGGCACTATTGACTGTCAGGGCAACTGTTGACTGTCAGGGCAACTGTTGAATGTCCGGGCAACCATTCACAGTCACTTGCACGTAGTTATCTTACTATAGTTCTACTCTTCTTACTATAGTGCTGCTCCCATCTTACCATAGTGCTACTCCATTCTTACCGTAGTGCTACTCTCATCTTACTATAGTGCTACTCTCATCTTACCATAGTGCTACTCTCAGGGTCTCATCCATAAGAGTTTGCCGTGTGAAAACATAATTTAACCGTTGGTTGGGGAAAGATTTAATTAATGAGTAATGTGCAAAATAAATTTGAAAGTTAAAAATAAGTAGTCTTTAAGCAGTATATTTTACAGGGACGTGTTTCCGTATACAGACTGCATACCCCTAAAGTATAATGGACTCCGCCGAAGGCGTAGCTTGGGTAATCGAAAAGCTTTATCGTCTATCATATATATTAAATTTATCGAAAATGCAAAAAAAACTATAGTTATTTATTTATAATAACTATTGAAAAATATTGATAAAATTAATTTTTATCATTAGAACTTTAATATAGCATAAACTAAATCTAGCATACATTAAATATAGCATAAATTAAATATAGCATAAATTAAATATAGCATAAAGTAAATATAGCATAAATTAAATATAGCATACATTAAATATAGCATAAATTAAATATAGCATAAAGTAAATATAGCATAAATTAAATATAGCATAAATTAAATATAGCATAAATTAAATATAGCATAAATTAAATATTGCATAAATTAAATATGGCATAAATTAAATACGGCATAAATTAAATATAGCATAAATTAAATATAGCATAAATTAAATAAAGCATAAATTAAATATAGCATACATTAAATAAAGCATAAATTAAATAAAGCATAAATTAAATATATAATAAATGAAATTTAGCAAAAATCATAATAATGAAAGTCCTATAAACGTATCATGAAAACAAGAGTGCTATCACGTGACCCAAACAGCGGGATTGGGGTCACAGAATGAGGAGGTCCGGGGATGGGGGTCACAGAATGAGGAGGTCCGGGGATGGGGTCACAGAATGAGGAGGTCCGGGTAGGGGGTCACAGAATGAGGAGGTCCAGGGATGGGGGTCACAGAATGAGGAGGTTCGGGGATGGGGGTCACAGAATGAGGAGGTCCGGGGATGGGGTCACAGAATGATGAGGTCCGGGGATGGGGGTCACAGAATGAGGATATCCGGCCCATGGTAAACAAAGATCAAACGGACTTGTACTTTACAAATTAATAAATAGGCCCATAGACTACTTAAATAGGCCCACATACTACTTAAATAGGCCCGTAGATTCATTAAATGGGCCCGTAGACTACTTAAATAGGCCCGTAGACTACTTAAATAGGCCCGTAGACTACTTAAATAGGCCCGTAGACTACTTAAATAGGCCCGTAGACTACGTAAATGGGCCCGTAGACTACTTAAATAGGCCCGTAGAACTACTTAAATAGGCCCGTAGATTCATTAAATAGGCACGTAGACTACTTAAATAGGCCCGTAGACTACGTAAATAGGCACGTAGACTACGAAAGTTAGGAAGCTGACTTCGTCGTCATTTTAAAAATAATTAAAGTTTGCCCTATAAAACTGAACTACTTTGTTAGTTTTGTGTGTTTTTGTTTTAACAACTTAAGTTGGTCATGTGAGATGGACTGGAATTATGTGCGCACTTGCTCAATTCTTTCGAATTTTAGTGCCAATCATATATTGCATCAGCATAGTTCAGGGTGCTCTAGTCGGCATGTCCGTCCCATAAATGGCATGTCGATAAAGAGGCGTTTGCCACGAACCCCCTGAAACGTTACCCGGGGTACATGATCACCGTGTAGGGGACCCGCGCCGAAAGGCAAAGGTAACGCACGGAAACTGCGTTAGAAAGAGCACGGCTGCATGGTTTCCTACCAAGTGCAGTCGAAAATAACGTAGAAACAGGTCGGGATATGATTACAGTTGCCGCATGGATATGAGGCGAAGGCGTGTGGCGACCCTAGCCGATGATTCCAGATATGCAGACTTGAGGGTACTGCTCCTATGCAACCTCTCTTTTTTTTTGTCATTTCCCAGCTGCGGTGTGAATTAGTCATGCCGCAGAAAACCACGTAAACCCTATTAGAGGGCGTCTGTTAACACCTACGAGTCCCCCCGGGGTGGGAAGGGGGGGGCTTTAGAGACGTAAATTGTATCCACCCCAGCCCAAGGAAGTCCGGCCCGGTTGCTGTGTAAGCATCACCCCGGCTGGCCAGGCGTCCCTTCTCTGATGCGGCCTCACTCGCATAGTCAATCGAGTGGAAGGGTGGGTGGGGCCATCTCGGGGGCGGGGAGCCCTCGGCATGCCGCTTCGCGGCCTGACTGGAATAAAGACCACTGGGGGAGTGGTTGAATGCCAGTTCGGGGCGGTGGAGGTGTGCTGGGGAAGACCTTATGAGCCTTGGCTCGATGGTCTGCTGATTTTCTTAAGTAAGTAAGTTAGTTAGTTCAGGGTGCATTTCTCATCATCATGAGTTAGTATTCTGTTTGCAGGTCTCTCCCCCCCCCCCCCCTTCTCACCCCCAGCAACTGCTCTGAAACTCTAAATAAACAAGACAATACGCAATGCGATCTTCTATTCTACATACTTTTATTATACATTCCAAATCGGGTCACACATTTTTTAAATACATTCTGACTGTCCCATAGGGTATTTTAAAATGAACTTCTTGTCGATGGTGAAATGAAAGTGAAAATAGAAATGTGTAACTAGTTTCACTATGACACAGTGAGTCTGACATCGGCTCATGACCCATGATGGTAGCAATGTTTTGTCGCTACCAGCGGCTAATGGTAGTTTCTCGGCCTCTGCACTTACCTCTGCACAACCCACTGCACGACCCACTGCACGACCCACTGCACGACCCACTGCTCGACCCACTGCACGACCCACTGCACGATCCTAGCATAAGGTAACAATTCTACTTTTTGGGATATTTCAAATTACAATTTTAAATTACAAAAAGGAAATAGATATTTAAAAAAAAAATCTTTTAAATAAGAGTTTAAACACAATAAAAAGTAGAAAACAAATCAAAATTTCTTAAAATACACAATGCAAAGTAATTCTCTGTAGAAAATACTTTACAAAAGTAATAAAAATAAAACAATATTTAAATCTCGTCCAGAATCAATACGATTCCTTTGGCTAAATAGAGTGCTCATCTACACGTCTGCGCAGACTTCCTCTGCTAGTTAAAAATATTTTTACTTTAGTCTGTTAGTGCGTGGAAACGTGTCCTTGAAAGAAAGTATATATTATACTATTTTTTTTTTAAAAAGTGTTTATTCTATATTATAGCATCTGTATGTTAGCATCATTATAGATTTTTTTCGAATGTTGCCCCATCATAGACAGAAAACTCCCAGAATAAAACGTTGAAACATGTTCTATTCCAGCGGTTCTCAAACTTCCTAATTCCGCGATCCTTTGACACAGTCCCTCATGATTTGGTAACCCAGTCATACATTTGTTTTCGTTGCTACTTCATAAATATGTGTTTTCCGATGGTCTTACTCATGGCGACACCCGTGAAAGGGTCGTTCGACCCCCTAAAGGGGTCGCGACCCACAAGTTGAGAACAGCTGTTATTTTCGTTCCCAGAGTAAATAAAAGACAACAAACTCAGAAATTTGAGAAAAATATATTTTTAAATAAGCAATAAAATCATTGTGACGTTCTGAGACATAGCGTTTATTATACACAAACTCGTTTGGACGAGCGGTAGGGACCGACACTTTGTCAAGTCAAAATAAACTCTGCGTACAGCAACAGCGAAACCAGGGGGCGAAACTCGCAGAGAAAGCTGTATCTGGAGTTACCTCCAGCCTTTGGTGGTACTGTCATGAACACGTGCGTCGTTTTCGCTGTTGACTCCGCTAAGGGAAAAGTGAATGGTGCCTCCTCCGAACTTGTCTGTGCTTCCGGTCTGCCTCTTGCGTTACACGCCTCATCTTCCAGAAATAAGACCACGCTATATTCCTCCACGAGATGTAAACACGAACTGTGGTTAAGGAGAAAAAAAACGATGTGTGTAAAAATTGTGTGTGTGGTGGGGGGGGGGGGGGGGAACTTTCATTAGTTTAATGTTTAGTCTTAAAGTGGAAAAAGCAAAAAAAAGTTTTTTTTTAAATTTATTTAAAAATGGGGTTACCGGAGAATTAGTTATTAACCAATTTTTACGAAACAATGTTGTTGTAACGAAAGTTTGCTTGAAAGAAAATATGTGCAGCGAAGATTTAATAACAAAAAACCCACCCTTTAAAGGGAATGTGCGAGAGTGAAATGGGGAAAATGTAAATTAAAAAAAATATATATTTGTGTTGTTTTTTCTCAACATTCTTTCCATCCCAAAAAGCGTTCGTTCCAAAAAACTTCTGTTCGCATTTTTTCACGTACATATTGGTTTTGCAGTCACTTCTCATGATAAAAATTGAGACACTGTGAATGGAGTTGGATCAAAGCGTCCAATCCTACAATAACAGATCAAGGTGACACCTCAAAATGTTAATGCTAAATAGCCGTCTGCTGTGGACATAGCAGCTGGTTTATTAGGAACATTCTCTGTTTGGAAGGATAATTGTCTGACTGAAACATTGACCATCACAATCAAGTCAATGGTGGAGGAATTGGGGTGGAGGGAGGGCGATGAGCCAGAGGTTGGACTTTCTTTTTTTATATGAAGTGGTTTTCATTTTCGCCAATAGCAAAGCTTGTTTTTTTTCGTTGAAACTGGGCGGCAATTTATTCTTGGTAAGCTCCAGGCGGAAATAACCCACTCAAAGCCACTGTCTGTGATACAAGCTCACAGAAGTAAGTGAAGGTGGGTCGAAAATTCGTAATGGAACATTCAGAGGGAGATGAAGAATATTACATTTCAGGATGATCAAATTGACAATGGGTTAAAAATGACAGAAATGTAGGTACAAATTTATTTAAAAAAAATAAAGATGTACCAAGTGCGATAAAAGTATATATTCTGTAGAAAATACAATCCACTTATATTTAGGCTCAGGTGCACTGTCACAAATTTCAGAACCTCTGTATCAGTTATTTTCATGGTCGGTTTTTTGAGCCCCTATTGGTTACTGAAGCGTCTCATCCTTTTAAAATTTAGCTTTATTGGCATTGAAATGGCTACCCCGTCATGTCCCAAACTCCCCATGACGGACTTACTCTCCAAGTCTTGCAAAGTAGTAGTCGAACACGGGCTCAATGTCGGGATTACAGGCCGTGTATTGATCTCTCAGACACTTCCAGTAGATGTACGACATGCTGCAAGCAGAGCAGACAGACTATAATGTATTCGTGGTTTTCAGGGACCACATCCTTATGGGAACGCAACGGAACGGTATTTCTGTGATTTTTATTATTTGGGGTTGGTTGAGTATATGAGTAATTTTTAGATGTATTAGATAATGTTTCATAGTGTTTATTTATTTTAATTAAAGTATTTCTTTTATTAGTTTATTCGGGGACAGACATCTCTTCCTTCCCTACCACTACAGTTTCAGACATCATATGTACTTTAAACATTAACTATCTTTCGATTGATAAATACCTGTATAGATACTGCACTGGACAGCACGAATTTCCAATAATGCAAAAATTGGGAACTTCCGTTTTTGTTTGTATTTTGTATACACAAACCTAGCTACATGAACGGCGGTTATGTAAAGGGCAGCTATATAAAATAAGCTATGCAAAGGGCAGCTATATCAAGGCCAGCTGAATAAAGGGCAGCTACATAAATTGCATATGTAAAAGGAAGATATATAAAGGGCAGCTACATGAAGGGCACCTATGAGAAGGGCAGCTATATGAAAGGCAGGTATATAAAGCGCAGCTATATAAAGGCAGCTATATACAGTACAGTGTGGCTGTGTATTTTGTAGGTACCCTTAGTTAATAACATGAAAACCAAACAATGGATCTCAACCAAATCTGAAAAGATCCTATGTTCTGACCTAAATATGGTTTAATCAATATTTCTTTACATAAAAAGATGAAATATGTTTTTTAAAAAAAATTAAATAAATTAAAAATACACTTTAAAAAATAGACTTTCTTTCGAAAACGAGGTTGCACGCGCTAAAAAAAAGTAGAACATAATTTTCTCGATATTTCTTAAAATTCGTTAGGTAAAGAAATTATGTGAAGACGTGTATTTTGGCACTCTATGAGACGGGTAGTAAGGCACTCTATCAGGCGGGTAGTAAGGGACTCTATCAGTCGGGTAGTAACACATTCTATCAGACGGGTAGTAAGACATTCTATCAGTCGGGTAGTAAGACACTCTATCAGACGGGTAGTAAGACATTCTATCAGACGGATAGCCAGGTACTCTATCAAAAAGAGTAAAAATACACTTCATGAAGCCAAAGAATTCCAATTAAATTATTAAATGTTGAAACAACTTAAATATTTATTAGTTTTTTTTAATTGATTTTTAAGAAAAAATATTTTCTTCTCAGACTTTCTGTTCACAATGAATTTATGCACATTACTTTCTTCTTTGTAATGCGTTTAAACTAATCTTCCAAAGAAAAAACAAACTCTTTTAATGTTTAAAAAATATATGTTGTTATTTCCTACTTTTTTTAATGAAAGTACTAATCTGTAATTGTTCCAGAAAAAAAAGTGCGAATGCTTACAGAATCGTAACTATAGTTGCTTAGCTCTTTTTAAAGGCGTAAAGCTAAAAAGTAGAATTTGGTGGCAATTGATCTGAGTCTGATTGACGATATGCTCGGCCAAAATACTTCATCCTATCCCAAAATCCTACAGTTAGTACCGATGGTTATTGTAAGCCAAAGGGGTGGGGTTTGTTGATTTTTCTTTAATGGCATTAGCTTATTACCCAATCATTCGCCACCCAACTCCCAACCCTTGACGCAGCACACTGGAGTTGTGGCATTAACTCAGGCGACCTTGCAGGTCAGGACAAGGGAGACTGATTCGACCGAAGTGGGGGGAGGGTGTCACGTTTGTCAACAAAAATAAGTCTTCAAACTTACAGACAACCAAACTGATTCTCCAGTAGATAGAAAGCCTTTATTAATAATCATAAAATTTTCCCATGGATTAAAACTCTCGATCATCAGTTATATTTCTCGGTCCTTCGCCGCTCATCATTCATATTTCTTGGACCATTCATCGCCAAATTGACAGCATATCAATCATATTTTCGGTCCATTCACCGTCCACCAATCATATTTCTCGGTTCATTCATCGCCCAATTGACGGCCCACCAATCGTATTTCTAGGTCAATTCACTCCCAACCAATCATATTTCTCGGTTCAGTCACCGCCTACCAATCATATATCACTGTCCATTCTTCACCCACCAATCATATTTCTAGGTCAATTCACCCCAACTCATTAATATTTATCGGTTCATTCACAACCTACCAATCATATATCTCGGTCCATTTTTCGCCCACCAATCATATTACTCAGTACATTCACCGCCCACCAATCGTATTTCTAGAACCATTCACAGCCCACCAATCGTATTTCTATTTCAATTCACCGCCCACAAATCGTATATCTCGGACCATTCACCGCCCACCAATCATATTTCTCGGACCATTCAACGCCCACCAATCATATTTCTCGGACCATTCAACGCCCACCAATTATATCTCTCGGACCATTCAACGCCAACCAATCTTATTTCTCGGTTTATTGACCGCCCACCAATCATATGTCTTGGTCCATTCACATCAAGATATTCTATAATATCTTCTAGGTCACTAAGCATACATTTAACGGTGTTTAAGTGAAGGCTTTAATTTAAACACAATACAATTTACCACCCTTGTAGCAATGGGTAATATCTGCTCGCATATATACGTCTATATGTTAGCTTTAAACAACCTGATTTTCCCCTTCTTACTTCTACATACGTCTATAAGTTAGCTTCAAAAATCCCAATTTTCCCCTTCTCACCTCTACATACGAGGATGACTTACTTGCATGCCACTATGTTTAATAGGCCGCTGTTTTGTTTCACGGCATCCTCAAGCACTGCCCGGTGCGGCTCCGTTTCATTCTCGCACCTCTGAACGTCGTTGTCCTGTCTGCACTTGGCCAACAGGTCAGGACCTATACGAGAATATCTGTCTACGTCTGGGAAGGGGGGGGGGGTGAACGTTTTTTTACAACTTAGACAGAAGAAGCTGAAGGGCGGAAATCTAAATCATCATTTTTTTTATCTAATCGACTGGGGAAAAAACGAATTTAGTACCATAGGAGTACACTCTGATGAATAGGTTAAGCCTTTGTTTGGAGACATGTTTACAATGATTATACATAGGTAATGATAATTTCACTACTACTGTGTTTGCATCAGATAACAGGTTCTTACATTACGATCCGCGGCCCGGATTCGGTCGTCCGATGGTCCTTAAACCGGCCCACCGTTCCACCGCACATTTACTCGGGTAGCAGTGACGAATAGGGAATTGGAAATCGATCATCCCATTAATCAAAATTAGGCCCAAACTTCCCATACTTCCCATACTTCCTATACTTCCCAAACTTCACATACTTTCCAAATTGTCCAAACTTCTCATATCTCACATACTTTCCAAACTTTCCATACTTTCTAAACTCCTCATACTTCTGAAATGTTTTGTTGGAATTACTTGGAAGTCTAGGTTAATTAAAATTTTCGTCATTTTAAATATTGAATTATTTTTTAAGACTACAAATAAGATGCATGTGGCGAAGAGGAATTCACTCATATTTATCTTTAAACTAGTATCTAATGGACACCTAACACATCCACTGTTTGAGGACCGTACATTAGATTATTTACTTGCTGGAAAATGCAGCATGCAGAATATATAGCCCGCACGCTCCAGGTCTTCATCAGAGGGCCAGTGTTTCTCAAAGTCTTGCACCTTGTAGTAGTCGTTGGGAACGTATGACTTCCGTGTATTTTTTAAGCAGAGAGTGTACGTTTCAATGTCACTGACAGAAAGGAATGAAAGGAATGAAGGGAATGAAAGGAATGACGGAATGAAGGGAATGAGGGGAATGAAAGGAATGACGGGATTGAAAGGAATGACTGGAATGAAGGGAATGAAGGGAGTGTATGGAATGAAAGGAAAACTGGTGAATGTAGTTTTATCTGCTAGAACCCCTTATTTTAGGGAGAAGAAAAGGACTGCCCATTCCATCCCCACATCCCTACGCCATTTGGGGATGGGTGTTAAAAGCGTGTCAAATATATCGTGGTGATAAGTCGACAATTCAACTAAGCTCTAAACAAACGTCTGGTGTGTAGGGAATGCCATCCATGAGCCACGCAATAATAAGTTTGAACGTGTATAGATGTATGAAGAAAGCCAAAACAGTGAGACGGCCATGTCACCATTACGGCTTGAATTAAATGTGTGGCTCTTGAAATTCAAAATATCCCGGAAATAAAGATGCGATATTAGGGCAGTTCAGGAAAAGTTAGGGTACCGTATTTGTACAAAGTGGGTACCGTATGTGTACAAAGTGGTTACCGTATGTGTACAAAGTGGTTACCGTATGTGTACAAAGTGGGTACCGTTTGTGTACAGAGGGGTACCGTATGTGTACAAGTGGATACCGTATGTGTACAAAGTGGGTACCGTATGTGTACAAAGTGGGTACCGTATATGTACAAAGTGGGTACCGTATGTGTACCTAGTAGGTACCGTATGTGTACAAAGTTCGTAGGCACTAAAGCTGAATTGAGACTTGAGAATTTAAAAAAGAACTAATCATAAAATATAATTTCGAATCTTTTTATACAGCTTTTATTTATTAATTAGAACAAAATTTTTGACGTCTGCACATTCTGGGTGCTTTTTGTATGGAGCATCGGACCACGAGAAACTAAAAGCTATTTGAAAAAATTAGGTTAAAAGATCAATTTCTAAGTTAATTTCAAGATTGTTTCTTACATTTCCTTTAGAATGGACGACTTTAGAGGAGACAGCCATTTTTTAATTTTAAAATAATATGTTGACTGGAGTTACGGTTCGTGTATCTTTTTCCCGGGCTCTTGTATTAATAAAGCGTTTTAATTTTTCCATTTCTAATTCTAATGTAGAGGTTCCTGAGTTCGACTGCCCTTCTGGGACCAAGAAATGTTTACTAAATCATTTCCCATTTTCCCAGAGTTCTAAAAAGTTGGAAATTGTTGTTCTTCTTCTTCTATATATCAAGGGCCCACGATCAATTTATTGATCATTATGGCTCCTATGAATGTAGATGGGATTTGCAATGTCTCTGTGCCTGGTGTTGATGAGCATATTTCACTGGTTACAAGAGTAACTGTTAGAGGGTATCGTGCACTAGGGGTGTGAAGGCCTGAGGCAATAGACGCAAATGAGTCAAGTGTTGTCGCCTCAACTGTTCCTTTTGGAAGCTTGTTCCAGTCCCTGATTGTCTTTGGTAGGAATGAGAAGTTCCTATACTGGCTTCATAGCCTGTCATGGCCTCGTCGTTGTCTATTGGGGAGAGGGACGAGTTTCTGTTTAATTTCAGAACAGTGGACTAGCCCATTATTTATCTTGTAAATATCTTTCTTCTTTTTGTGCACACATTGTTAATATGCTCGTCCCAGCGGACCTCTCTCTGAATGGTAACACCCAGGTACCTTACGGAGAAAACTGACTCAAGCAAATGACCATGCAATTCATAGTGGTAGCGTAGAGGAGTACAACTTCTAGAGACTGACAGTGTCTGGCACTTGGCTGGATGAAATTCCATGTCCCAGCTCGCCACCCACTCAGCTAACCGATTGAGATCCTCTTGTAGCTGGTCCTGGTCAGATCTGTTGGTGATCGTCCTATACACGGCTGTGTCATCTGCGAACACTCTTGCGTGGGATATCAGGTTCTCGGGTAGGTCATTGATATATGCTAGGAACTAACAGGGGCCTAGCACCGAGCCCTGTGGGATCCCTGACTTAACATTGACAAAGGACGAGCTTGCACCGTCCACCACTACTGCTTGACATCGGTTGTTGAGGAAGCTAGAGATCCATGTTACAGTAGTGCATTGGATCCCATATCTCTGAAGTTTGTGTAGACGCAAACTATGATTGACACGGTCAAAGGCCTTCGAGAAGTCCATCACCAGCACATCAGTTTGCTTGCTGTTTTCTAGATTTGTCATCAAGTCTTCAACAAACTCAAGGAGCTGGGTCTCACATGATCTATTGACTCTGAAGCCATGCTGACAGTCAGTGAGTATATTTTTGCTTTCAAGATGCTTCATGACTGCGCTTACGATTATGTGCTCCAATAGTTTGCATACTATGCTGGTGAGAGATATCGGACGATAATTGGCAGGGTCAGAATGCTCCCCTTTCATGTAGACTGGAGTGACATGCGCTGTTCTCCAGTCTGCTAGAACATTACCAGAGCACAACGATGATTGGAAGAGGATTGTCAGTGCAGGAGTGATTTCTTTGGCCAATTCTTTGAGCACTCGTGGTTTTATACTGTCAGGACCACATGCTTTGTATGGGTTAATGGTTTTGAGGAGGGCAAGCACCCCCTGAATTTGTTGGTCAGCCTTGTTTAAGTTTGCAGCACATGTGATATTCTCTTAGTGGCATCGAAAGTTTGCAGCACATGGTATATTCTCTGAGTGACATCGTTGCTTTTCCTCCAGGTTTAGCGATGTTAGACCAATAAAAAGGGGAGTTCAAAGGGAGGACCAGAGGGCACCCACACCTGGGCACCATCTTGGGGGAGCGCATACATCTTATTTTTCAAAAAAAAAAAAATCTAAAATATGTGTTTAAATATATTGTTTTTTCTAAGCTGGTGCCCAAATCAGACTTTGGCCCCCCCCCCCCCCGGCTTAGTTTTTGCTTGCTGTGACCCTGCCAATAACTCCTAGATCGTTTTCCTGTTAAGTTAATTTATTTAATTTTGAAACATACTGACACAATTTATGAATTTTAATTTTAAATAATAAAATGAACATTTCCCCCCACCCGCCCCCCCAAAACTAAACATACGAAAATCATGGACTCATTGATGGAAGCTTCTACAAAAAATAAAAAAATTTTCTTCCTCTCAACTTAGCGTGAGAATGGGGTGCAAAGGGGGCGGTTCGCCCCTCCTGGGTGGCACTTTATCATTATATTTAGGGGCACCATTTTCGGCCAACTGCAGATGTGTTTTTTCAAAGTATCTCCACTCGGGGTGACACCAACCACAGCTACGCCACTGCATCCAATAAATTCACGGACCTGCACACACGGAGGAGATGCTGAAAGCTGGTCAGGCCGTAGAGAGCTCTTCTCATTTTCGGCAACCGTTTGAAGCAGTACTCATCTAAGACGTACCTTTCAAGTCGACCTGGCTGAACAGTGAGGAGGAGGACTGAAATGTGTAAAAAAAAAGTGGATAAATATCAGTGCCAAGCAGAAGGATAGTCATGACAATTAAATTGCAAGGGGAGTGGAGGGGGCCAGTGAAATACATAAGAATTACATGCCTTCTTCTTTGCTCTTTAAACAACAATGGTGCTACAGGCGGAGAAGGCATTCTAAGCAGACGACATTGTAGTTTTGCGTAGAGGCCGACAGATAGAGGCATAAGTGTAAGGCGTCTTGACGAAGAGACAGTATATACCGTGAAAATGGGAAACTGACATTAAATAAGACCAAGACAGTATACCAGGTCTTCACAAAATGCCACAAGGTAGCCAAAAATCAACAACTTCAACAAGGCACCATACTCCACAAAAGAAGACAATCCAACAGAAGTCAAGTTAGACAGGCAACTCAATTTTTTAAAAGCCATATTCTAAATTTAAAAGAAAATTCAACAAGACGGCTAAATCTTGTTAAAAGCCTGACTAGTACCTCATGGCTTAGTGACAAGACCACACTGGGTCAGTTGTAAATAGGATGTATATGATCAGTAATAGAATACAGCTTTGTGCTTTAGTAAATTTGCAAGATAATACAGCAATGTATTTGAAAAGAAGAAGGCCAGGCAGTCAATTTCATCTTTGGAAGGTCTAAGATCTACCCGAACAGCAGCATCTGAAATACACAAAATAATTCGAGCCAGTAAATCTTAGATGAGAGGCAGCAGTTATCAAGTAGGTTGTTAGATCTCTCTATGACGAGAGTGCGCTTAACAGACAGCAGTGAGACCCCTCGAACATTTTAGGACATCGGAGCGCCGTGAGCACGCTATCATAGCATGGTAACGAGCGCTATATAAGTACTCCAATCAATGAATCAAGGTACAGAAGGCTAGACACGCGACACCTAAATAGAAAAATGGACCAAACCACAGAATTAAACAGAAATCAATACTAGATGTGGCCTAAAAATTGAAGAGAAACACTTCCTATCATAGACAGAGACGACCTAAAAACCTATCCCAAAAACGGTTATTTACAAACGGTTTATTTCAAAACAGACCTAATCAAAAATAATGAAAAGAATAGTACAGACAGGTACACACTTAGACAGCTGCTGAAATCAAAAGATAGCACATTGCCTAGAGGATATAAGCCAAATGTACACAAATGGGTCAGCTTTCAAATGAATAGTTCAGCGGTTCCCAACATGTGGGTAGCGACCCCTTTCCCAGGGGTCGCCTATGGCCATTGGAAAACACATATACTCTATAGCTGTGAAGTAGCAGTGAACATAATTTTGTGGTTGGGGGATCGCCATAGCATGGGGAACTCTACTAAAGGGTCGCGGCATCAGAAAGTTGAGAGCCACTGGAATAGTACATGCAGGCTATTGCATATAACTAGAATACTCAGACCTATCGGGTATGAGCTTTGCCACCCCTGTGGGGCGATCCGCAGTAATTATGAAGCAATGAAGTTACACTGCATATCTTGAATCTTCACAGTGTATCCCATCAAGCAAAGTAATGTCGTTATCTTCTCAGATAGCCAATCAATGCTTAGGGCAGGTGAGTTTTTATTTGAAGAAACGAAATAAATCCATTGGTCAATAAAGTAGCGTCTGTTATTATACCCAGTCACACTTCTACAGTCATATACTTTTTGATTGTCCAATAAAATCAAACGAGTAAAATGTATTGACCAGGCTTTTTATTTCCGCAATCCCCCGGAATTAAATGTGTTGTAGTAAAATAAATAAATGTAATTGGTATTGAGTTCTGACCCTTAAGGTGCTAGCTAAAAAAATGCGCTAATGGATCAGTTCAAATAATACGCACAAAAAAAAAATAAAAATAAAAATAAAAATCACCACAAAAACTTCTGCAGATGCTGCTTATTAAAAAAATGTTGTTTTAAATTTTTAAAAAATTTGGCTCTTCCCGCACCTCCTCACCCAAGGGCACCCTGGCTAAGGACCTGTATCGAGGCCCAAGAATTATTTTTTTTTACATAAAATTTTCGAACAGCACGCAAACAGATGCTGTTTAGTTATACGGGAACTTTACCTTCACAAACAACAAACAGAGATGAACATGCCTTCATCATTACGTTCAGCGGTAAAGGACATTAATTCATAGGTGAAACATTCCATAAGTGGATCATTCCATAAGTGGATTATTCAATAAGTGGATTATTCCATAAGTGGTTTATCCACAAGAGTCGAGATGTCAAGTAAAATTAATACCTTGGGAGAGGTTAAAGGACAAAAAATAAGTTAGACGATGAGCTGAAATAAAATGACTTATTTTCAAAGGCACAGAAACTTTAAGAACACGTTTCAGAGGCAAATGGAATTTACCTACATATCTACAAGCCAAAAATAATATAACTTTCCAATAGAATACGTTACAAAAATGCGAACATATCTTACAAACTGTAGCATACGAAGTATCTTTGTCCCAGGCCAATGACTTACACCTACCAGTGTGGTGCTGCTCTGACTCTGAAATCATGTTCAGTTTATAAAAATTGATTATCTCGGGAACAAGGTTGCCAAGTCAATTAATTGATACTTAAATTTCAAAGAAAAAATTTTGACAAAAATATGTCAAACATAAGTTTCGAAATTATACACAAATACTCTCTAACTTTTACATTTTTGATATCAATTAATAGGATCTTCGTTTCTTTCTTTTGTAGAGGGGGCACAATAATAATAATTATATGCTAACCATTTTTAAAGTGCATTACTTTACAAAATTGCTTTGTTCATATACTCTTAGTTTGTTTGTGCTTTTGATTCATAAATCTCTGTTTTGTGGATCGATGCAGAGAAACCACAACAAAATTATTTTTTTTAAAAATCAACTACCAAAATAACGTAGATTTTGATTTTTTTAAAAATTAAGATATTTCCTCAGCAGCACATATTGTCAAAATCCGATTACAAAATCTTCTCGATTAATCCTTGGATGCCCACATTTCGAAGGGTATTCAAAAAGCGTTCAACACATTTTATGTTGATATCCTACAAGTTATAGCTGCTTTATAGTGTATGAGTTTGTTCAAACCTTTTGCTAACGATATTAAATACATTTTCTATTGAAAACTTTCCATGAATGCAAATGACTGAATTTTAAACAAGGGATGCCACCATAGACGGACCTAAATTGCACTCAGCTATACAAAGTCCAGAGGTCCTAAGCTATACAAAGTCCAGAGGTCCTAAGCTATACAAAGTCCAGAGGCACTCAGCTATACACAGTCTAGAGGCACTCAGCTATACAAAGTTCAGAGGCACTCAGCTATACAAAGTTCAGAGGCACTCAGCTATACAAAGTTCAGAGGCACTCAGCTATACAAAGTTCAGAGGTCCTACGCTACACAAAGTCCAGAGGCATTCAGCTAAAGTCTAGAAGCCCTAAGCTATTTAAAGACCAGAAGTCTTATGCTATACAAAGTCTAGAGGTGTACATATTCTTTGTGTTGACAATGTTTCTTTTTCAGTATTATTTATTCTGCTTTAAATAATCATGGAAGTGCCTTAGTTCCTTTGTGAGATTAATATCAACATCTTTTACTGTAATTTCCCCACAAAGCCACGCCATTGCTCCTTTTATATTAAATAACGTTTTAACTGACTCATCATTTTGCATTTCTGCGAGTTCTTCTTGATAGTGACTATTTGAAATATCAGACAAATTCATTAACATTGGCTGGACAATCATTTTGTTTCCAATTAGAAAATTTTTCTTTTATATCAGCAGATAGAATTTTCAGACGATCGACTATAACAAGTATAGCGGTGTCAGTCACATCACATTTTTTGAGCCTGTGAAAATTTTCAAAATTTGTGTTGTAATATTTTTTCTGAAATAATTCAATAACGGTAATGAAACCAAACATCTTCTCTTTTGCATCGACAAGAATTTTATTTGTTCCAAGAAGTTGGTTATTTAATATATTTAGTTTTTTCTAGATATCGATTAAATAACTCACAAATGCTTTACCATCGACAGATACTTCAAATCAGGTTTGTCACTTTAGAAACTCGCAAGAGTATCAAATAGTTCCTTAAATCTTTTCAAGCAATTCCTCTTCGAAAGCCATCTTACTTAAGTGTGAGGTAACAGTCTCAGTCTGCATTTTGTTCTTCACAAATAGCTTCAAGAAACGTTCACATTTGGCATTAGCTTTAAAAGCATTGCTTCACTTTAGAGCTGAATTAAGTTATTCTTTTAGAAAAGGCGAAATGTTTTTAGATAATAAATTTTCCCTATGAATAACAAAATGCACAAGTAGCATTTCTGGATTCTTTTCTTTCATCAATTTTAAGCAGCCATTTTTCTTGCCCATCATATTAGGGGCACCATCTGCAGCACAAGATGTTATATTTTTCATTATATGTTTTTGACACCTAAGTCGTTTTTTAGCCTATGATATATATCTTTGGTGGTAGTGGTGCTTTCTAATGACTTACAGCAACACATTTCTTAAGGAAAATACACTTTATCAAATGTATCTTACGTACGTTATCAATACAGCCTCACTGTCTCTCAAAGTTGATTCCTCCATTTGCATTGAGAATTTTCTTGTTTTCAGCTTTTCAACAAGTTGTGTTTCAATATCTTCACTCATGTGGTCTATTCTTCTTTTAACAGTATTGCTACTGAGTGGCTTAGCTTTCAAGTCTTTGTCATACTTTTCAGAACCGTTTTAAGAAATGCTGATAATAATGGTTTGATTAAATTCTCTCCTATGGTATAATTTTCCCCAGATTTAGCGATGAGTAAGGACATTTCATAATTCGCCTCATGAGTACACTTGACAATAGCAGTGTGATCAGTAAATAGAGACTGTAATGTTGCTCTTTTTTCAAAATACCTGTTAAATCAATGTAGACGGTTGGGTTTCAAATCTAGACAGCACATTTTCCAATTCCCCCCCCCCCCCTAAACAATCAAATTACCCCCCTGTGGGGCTTGGGCCCTGCATTGGGAAACACCGGTTTTGGGTGTTATTTCAAGCTTGCAATGATTAATAGGAAAACACGGTCTATGATATTCCGAGTAGGGGGTTTATTTCTTTTGAATATTACAAACGTTCACGTGCAGAACTATTCGATTTAAAGAATATGAATTATCTGCAAAGACGTGATTAAGCTTAATTACATTTGATTATAATTAACCTAATCATATGTATATTAAGTAAGTTGTAATACATGAACACTTGAACTACAAGGTATTCGATAACAGAAAATGTTTTATTTTTCTTTTAAATTAACACATTTTTGTCTTATTGACAAGACATTTAGTAAAGTGTAAAAAATAAAAGTTATCAATATATTAACACTTGAAGTACAAGGTAGTCGATGATAGTTACATAATTAGATATTTTAAAAAGTAATTAACACATTTCGTCTTGTTGACAAGACATTTACGTCATTAAATCTATTTGTACAATTCAGGAGAACAGCAACATCTTTAAAATGAACTGTACAGCGTCTTAGCTATTCAGGACTTACTACTGTACTCAACGCTCACGACTAACAACATGTAAAAAAATAAATTGCTACGACATTGCCCATCAAGTACTCTTTCAGTTCACAAAAGGTGAGTCATAGGGACCTCTGTGTGTTATCAGAGTGAAAGTCGCGCACGCTATCCCTAACACCAGGGGCGGCGACTCACGTCCACTGTCGTATCTGGAGTCGCCTCCATAATTCCGTTGCTGAGTGGTGGATTCCGTCACGGTATCCAGAGAAGGGCATGTTGAATTTGGCGGCTGTGTGACGCACTCGGTGGTAAGAAGAACCCGATTGAATATTTTGTATTTCTGTAGACAACTTCTGTAGAAAAACGTAGAAGAAATGAAAAAAGAAATTGTATAGTAATCAAACGTCATCTCACTAAATATAGATGGTTGTGGGATCTTGGAGACATTTCAAAGGAGTTACACAAACACAGAGTGTTTTATAAACCGGCATATCTAGCTGTTTACAGTTAGCCTGAAATAGCCTGCGGAAAGTCGGTAAGACACTAGAAATTGTAACGGAAAAAACTAAATAGCATCATGTGCGTACTGATTTATATCCTTTTGACACATGTCGTTAAAGGAGACACAACGCGTCTGTAAACACGACGTTATAACGACAATACAATAGGTACAAAATTCGTGTGGTTCTTCACGTGTAGAATACATTGAATGTCCTTTCTCCATAACACTCGGATTGATTCATTGAATACTTCTATAGCGCTTGTATCCGTGCTACTTTAGCATGCTCACTGCGCTCTGATGTCCTAAAATCTATTTCAAGAAAAAAAAAGTCTTTAAATATTTCTTAAATGATTTTATCATTTTCAATTTCCCTCAAATATTTATGCGAACTGATCCATAATTTTGGCGCTATCGCTTTAAAAGAGCGCACTCCGTATGACTTTTTTCTGTGTCCATCCACACTGGGAACTTTCAGTAAGGACTGTGTTGAAGACAAAGAAGAGAGAGAAAAACAACAAGGACTGTAATATAAACATGCCTTCCGCTCCCAAACTAATCTGGGAAATTAGGCGCCCCTGGCAGTTTGATTTCACGTTGGCGCCACTATTCAAATGCTATCTTTTGGCTCGAGACCATTGACATCAAATATTCAACAAATTAACAGATACAACTACAACACAACTTATAAGACTAAAAAGCCGTAACTCACACGCCTGCCCTGGCCAGGTAATAGTCAAACAAAGGCTCTATCTCTGGGCTACATGCAGCGTACTGGTCTCTCATACAAGTCCAGTAGGTTGTGTACGATCTAAATTACAAAAAAATGAAGAAAAACTCCAACGTATGATAAGCTTTAACAATATATATATATATATGAAATATTTATGAAAAGTGAATTGTAACATGAACCCCACTCCCTATGTGTTTTGGAATATTTTTTCCTACGGAGAAACCGCAAATATTTATTAATTTGTGGCTATGAGGTAAATCTTTTAGGATGGACACTATGATTCTGTTCCTTAGTAAAACGTAAAGAGGGGTCGAGGTCCAACTACAGACGGCACGTTTTTGATTTTGTGGAAAGGCGGACATCATACAATGTTTCAACGCTGCAGTTAATTGATTAATCAGGTTCGAATAGACTTAACCTTTGCTGGCATTAAAAGGTAATGAAAGAAACTAAGTACGGCGAAACCCCGAAAACAGGACCCAAGAAAACAACGAACGTGTCGGCAAGAAGCCTCCTTAAGCTATCAAACCTAACAATGATCCTGATACCTCCGATGCCAGCAGCGTGCGTTCTATGGAGCAGCAAATAGTGATTGACGTGGAAAAACGAGCAAAAGAAGACGGTGGTTTGGAAACGGAAATGATAATGTTGATTCAAGACAAAACATTGCAAATGTGATGGGTAATGAGAAAAACTGGAATATTGTATCAGATGCTTATTTATTGACGGACAAGGCAAGATGTGCAACCTAAAGGAGGTGTGCGCCAAATACCAAAACAGTGTTTCTAAAGGATTATGCCAAATGGCGAAAAAATACTGCTGTCGTGGATGATTTATTCAGTCGTTAGTCACAAGTTGTACTGTTTTTTTGCTGTAGATTGTTTGCTGTTTACGTTACAGCAACACCATCCAAAGTTGTTACTGGATTTGACAGGATGTGGAGAATGGATCCAAAATTACAAAATCATGATGTTTAGGAAGAGCACTTTTAAAAATGGAAAACATGGTGGTAGGAATTATACTAAACAAAACAATTGATTGCGAGATAATTGTTGTAATGGACAGAAGAAGGAAACGTGGAAGCATAAGAAGCACAGGTAGCTACTTATCACGTTGTTTCTTGCAAAGCAAAAATCTGGCATTTCGTGGCCACAGCGAAAATGAATCTTGATTGAAGAGGAGAAACTTTCTTGAAATTTTTTAGATATTATCTAAAGACGACCCAATGCTAAAAGAGCACCGATGAGGCGAAAGAGGAGAGCATCTACTAAAAAAAGCATCCGCGTCTTAACTTTTACCAGAAGCACAAAATGAATTTATAAGTGTCCTAGCACATCATCTGTAGGGGATTCTTATCGTGGACACAAAGGCTGCGAGACATTTTGGAATTATGTTCGACAGTACACCTGATATATCACATACTGACCAGATGTTTGAAGTAATCAGATATGTAACAGTACATCTGACATACCACATACTGACCAGACGTTTAAAGTGATCGGATATGTGAAAATCAACACCGAGAAAGTTGACGTGAGAAAAGTGTTTCTTGAATTTTTCACTTTAAGTGGGGGAAAAAAAGCTGATGACCTCAGTTCTGACATTCTTACAAATCTAAAAACGTGATTGAATGATGTGCAGAGCTCAAAGTTACGATAATACTGACACGATGTCCGGAATCTGTGGAGGTGTTCAGTCGATTGTGAAAAGAAATAAAATAAATAAAGTGATTTTTAATGGACGTGTTTCGCTTTTCCTTAAATGCTTCATGTACTCTGGAGAGAAAATTTTCCTTCTTCGCTGCATTCACTTATCGATGGTATGTTTTAATTGAACACACTAGAATGTTGGTGAAAGGACTGTCGACAACACTTTGGAGTGCTCATCGTGCTGCTCTCAAGACAGTGAAAGATGAGTTGCATGAATGTGTGGCGGCCATTGAAGCTCTATGTGATCCTCTTGAAGCATTTGATTACAAGAGGTACCGGACAAGGTCATTTACACGGTGCCTGTAATTTCACGTTAATATGCTACCTTTACCTTTGGGCTGATTTACTTGAGGAAGGTAATCTTTACTCTTGACATGGTGGTGACCAACTTAAAGACTTGAAGATTGTTTCTGCACGAGAAGCGTTGTCAGTTTGTGGATAATATGGTTGAAAAGGCACTTTACAATAAGACCAATATAGAATTTTGGTAGCGAGAAGATTAAGGTATAAGAAAATAATAGTAGGAGAACAATTGAAAGATGCTGGACTCTCTCTCTCTCTCTCTCTACGATAATAAAACAGTAGGGAGATACTGGAGTGTATTGATAGCTTTCTTTAGGAACCCAAGATCAGCTCATCAGCGATCAAGGAAGTAGCAAATATGTTTGGTGCTGTTCAACCCAAGAGTCTACTATTAGCAAGTAAACAAGAGTTATTGTTGTCTTTCCAAAATTGACCTCTTTCTATGTTGAATTATCAGACGATGAGTTTTTAAAAGAAATACAAAGGCTTTGAAGACACCTAAACAAAGCTGATATTGAATTTCACAAAGTCATGGACTGGTCAGTATTTGATGTTTTGAAATTTATAGCTGAATGAGACTTCCTAGGATCTCTTTAAATACTCTCGCTAAGCTTTTAATTGTTTCTTACGATCTGTGTGTCTGGCTTCTTGTGAGCGGAGCTTTTCAAAACTAAGACTTATCAAGAACGAGCCGCCATGGAAATAAGATGACCTAACGCTAGTATCAAATGAAAGTGATACAGTGAAGGGTGTTGATTTTGCATATGTGATTGACAGGTTTCCAGCTTAGAGGACCAGGAAAGGAAAATATTAGATAAAGTAAATTTAATGTAAAAAAACTATAACTTAACGTTGCTGCCGTTGTAAAATACATGACCTTCAATGACCTTTTTTGTGTTTGTGTCATTGTTATACTGTGGACTTATTTTAACAAGAAGAAAACCATCGGGGAATTACGGGGGGTGGGGGGGTGAGACACCATGTATTTAACGCACCGGGTGACACCAATCCTAGCTACGCCACTGTGTGAATGAATAAAAGTATTCCAGAGAATATATAGTGGCAATAATAAACGGAATTGTGGGTACAAGGGCATTTAAGGTCGATCATAAAATTATTATTTTAACCTTTTAAATTATTTACTTTTCTCCTTTTTAACTTACCTTGTTTTAATTACTTTTTTTAAAAACCCATTGTCTATATGGCCCACCAGAGGGCCACATAATATTTCTTAAGGCGCACAAACGCAATGCAAGAAATATCACCTTATCATTGAGCGAAATAATTTTCAATCAAGAATTAGAAATAAATAAATGATTTAATCGATAGCTTGCAGCTGAACGGATGTTGACAAATCCCAAAAGGAAGAAAATCTTAAAGACGGAAGACGTTTGCATATATTCTGCAAAAGTTGCAATAAATTAGAAGATGACTTTAGCTGAATTCATTATTGTGGCTGAAGTACACAAAAAATAAATGTTGATGTTTTGATAATTTTGAATACATTTTTTTTTATTCAATACATTTCTTAAAAAACATCAACTCTATATCAGGATTTATAAAAAAAAGATATTGCAATAAATTTATATTTTAAAAAAAATACAAGTTTGACGGACTAACTTGCAGCCGTAATAAACAACGATGTCTGGTTTCTTTTCGTCAACACCAGCTTTTAACAACTGATTGTTCTTCTCATTCTCGACCTCGCACTTCGCCTCATCGACCTTGCTCTTGCAGGCGGCGACCTCACTGGGACTGACACTGTACAAATATGGATCTGAAAGAGCGAGAGTTAGATGTGCAGCTCAGGACGACGGACACGGTGTTCAGTCATGGTAGTCAGTGTGTACTTTGTCATCTAGAACATGTTAGCTAGAGATTCATGCAGTATGTGAGAGCCGACGTACACCAGAACCAACTGACAACGCGGCTAGTGGTGTACATTTACTTCAACGTTAGATATGACCTCTTTGCGGGGTACATCTCATGTTGTTGGTTTGATGGAATTTTTTTTATGGTTTAAATTTTAAATTTTAAACCCCATGATTCTCTTCTATAAAGCGCATTAAATCCTTCAAGGTCATTTGCATAATCCTTCCATAAAGTATGATTCTCCCCAAACCACACGAGGTCACGCATGTTCCGTCCTAAACACATCCTGATTTAAGTACTTTTAGGTTAACCGCCAATCAAAATCATTCTTGTATCATTCTTGTATCATTTCCTTATAACTAATCATTAAGTGGACTCAGCTTGGCAAAAACCGGGGCCGCTTAACCTCAGTTGTATGTACCAGTAACATACACGCGAATCAAAAACTAATTGCCAGACCATTTTCGCACAAAATGGTACAGGGACTGTTCAGAACAAAACGACAGCTAGAGGAGTATTCGATAAATTCCAGACCCCTAGCAGACAAGACATATGATGGGGATTATTGCGCATGCAGCAGAATCTAGGGACACAGATGCGCACTGAGCACAGTCCCATTGGAACATGTGTCAACAGGTTAGACCATAACAGGGACTCTACCTGTCGGCATGGCAACTTGGTCCCAGAAAGACTGGCGCACCTGTTGACCGAATGTCCCTAACTAGATGTTTCGGGGGAAGCCAGGGCGGCGGGATAAAAATGATATATGGCTCAGCTCAACAGATGAAGCTGGTAGCTAATATACTAGCTGGGGTCATAAAAGAGTAATCTCAGACCTCCACCAGTAGATGTGCGTCAAGTAGTGGACTCATCTTTAGGCTACAGAAATATAAATATTTTTCATTGTTTTCCCAGCCATATTTCATAGCGACTATTCTCCAGGTCGATACAACGTCAGAAAGAAATGCAACATGAAATTATCGTCACTTTTTTTTTTACAATGTGATTGATCTTGAAGGCGTTAGATGATATTGTATGAGTTAGATAAACGTGCTTGCTGATTTTACGTGATAACAATGATAATGCTTGATAATAATGATAGTCAGTAATAATAATGATATTACCTTATAATAATGACAGTACCTGATAACAACGAAAGCCAGCAGAAAGTGAAGCCGGCCCTCTCCATGTCGTCGACAGGGGGGAAGTGTTTCTCAAACTCTTGAAATTTCACGGCATCGTTCAAGTCGTTCCTCTCCCGGGTACTTCTTAAGCAGTTAGTGTACACGTCCATGTCGCTGAAAAGTAGATAACAAAAGAATGGGTCAATTGTGAATGAGAGAAAAAAACGGTTTATGTAGCTTTTTAAGCAACCAACAAGGAAAAGAAATTGGAGATTTTTTTCAATTATTTCCAGATCACGGGCCACGTTCTCAGTTCCTCAGACGATATTGGCGCATTGCTTTAAATTTATTAAAAATGTAATATCAATAAATTTAATATCAACAAATTGTTATACACACTGCACAAATATTCTTTGTATTAGAAAAAAGAAAGCAATGGAATATTTACAATAGCACACTTCAGCTTGAACGCCGTTCATCTTTCAAAATTGTATGTTTGATGAAAAAAATTGAAAGAAGATGTTTCTAAAAGTTAGAGCAGAGCTGTAATGTAAATGTTTTTAAAGAAATTCATGGTAATGGATTCAGTTGGAGACTCTTGGTCCGGGTCTCTTAATATTTCACTGAATACTTCCTATTCTTAGAACAACTGTGAGTTTTGTCTGTGTTTACTTGACCCCCACATCACATGACCACTCACCACGTCACATGACAACTCACCACGTCACATGACAACTCACCACGTCACATGACAACTCACCACGTCACATGACCACTCGCCACGTCACCTGACAACTCACCACGTCACATGACCACTCACCACGTCACCTGACAACTCACCACGTCACATGACCACTCACCACGTCACATGACCACTCACCACGTCACATGACAACTCACCACGTCACATGACAACTCACCACGTCACATGACAACTCACCACGTCACATGACAACTCACCACGTCACATGACAACTCACCACGTCACATGACCACTCAACACGTCACATGACGCTTCACCACTTCACATGACAACCCACCACGTCACATGACCACCCACCACGTCACATGACCACTCACCACATCACATGACCACACACCACGTCACATGACAACTCACCACGTCACATGACAACTCATCACGTCACATGACAACTCACCACGTCACATGACAACTCACCACGTCACATGACAACTCACCACGTCACATGACAACTCACCACGTCACATGACCACTCACCACGTCACATGACCAATCACCACGTCACATGACCACTCACCACGTCACATGACAACTCACCACGTCACATGACAACTCACCACGTCACATGACAACTTACCACGTCCAGTCATAGAGCATGACAACAATACATGGCATTCAGGTCACAAAGTTCACTAAATAAACACAACAATAATCGTCAGGTATTCAAAATGTAACAGTAGTTCTCAAACGTTCTTTCAGCTATCTTCCCCCCCTCCAACACCGTACCACCCGCTTTGAGAGCCACTAATATTACATCCTCGGTTAAATTTATTTAAGGCATATTATTAAAAAAAATTCCTAATGGTATGCATGACATTTCTAATCAGAGATCGAACGCTATGTTGCCGCCCTGAACAATAACAACAGAACCCTTACACTAATACACGACGGGAGTGAATACCTGCAAAAATAGACACTAGACACAACGGGAGTGAATACCTGCACAAATAGACACTAGACACAACGGGAGTGAATACCTGCACAAATAGACACTAGACACGACGGGAGTGAATACCTGCACAAATAGACACTAGACGCAACGGGAGTGAATACCTGCACAAATAGACACTAGACGCAACGGGAGTGAATACCTGCACAAATAGACACTAGACACAACGGGAGTGAATACCTGCACAAATAGACACTAGACACGACGGGAGTGAATACCTGCACAAATAGACACTAGACGCAACGGGAGTGAATACCTGCACAAATAGATGAGTTTTAAAATGCTTATGTAGCCTGGGTTTTCTCTTTTCACTTCCGGCATCTCATAAAAACAGTATTCATCTAAGGAGTGCTTCTGAGAGTGAGCCTTGTGGACGTGCACAATGATTACTGTAGGGAGCAGAGAACGATTTAAAAAAAAATAATTAATTTCTTTCTTTCAACACACTTTGATAGCTGATCAGAAGAGAGTGGAGTTGGGAGTGGAGTTGGGAGTGGAGTTGGGAGTGGAGTTGGGAGTGGAGTTGGAGCGAACAATTCTTTCTTGGTTGCACTGTTTTCGTTGTATGGGGTTGGGGGGGGCTTATTTTTGGACAACTGCCGTGTTTGTTCATGGAAGGGAGAGAGGAGGTGTGGCAAAAAAGCTTACCCCGATACGGGCGGCACCTGTTGACATTGGCCTTAATGGGTTCGATAAGTTGAAGGTCGCAATTCATTTTATGACATTGTCTTAGATTGCCTTAAATTGTTTTAGATTATATTTAAACTTAGATAGTTTTAGATCATTCTATATATAGATTGTTTTAAATGATACTAAAAATATATTCTTTTAGACCAGCGGTTCTAAACCTGTGTGTCGCGGCCCCTTTGGGGGTCGAATGACCCTTTCACAGGGGTCGCCTAAGACCACCGGAAAACAAATATACTCTACAGTTATGAAGTAGCAACGAAAATAATTTTGTGGTTAGGGGTCGCCACAACATGAGGAACTGTATTAAAGGGTCGCGGCGTTTGGAAGGTTGAGAACCACTGTTTTTAGACCATACTATTCATAGACTAGCACATATGCCCCGATGTTATCGGGATAACAGTGGCAGGTCCTTTGCGATAATTTCTACCTGCTATTGCAAAAACTCATCACAACTCCCAACTTTAAATAGAAGTATCTATTTAATGATATTTATGTTTCTAGCATCATTAAGTTTTTAGAAGTATTTATCTGATATATATTATACGCCTACCCTAGTCACTTTAACGCCGCTAAACTACATTTATTTTCTCTAAAAATAACCTTAAATTACCAAATCAATACTGTCACCAATCTTATCATTCTTGTCACTAAAGAAGTTAATTTAGGGACAACTTCTACGCCAGAGAAATACTTTAAGTGTCTTGTGTTTTAACATTGATCAATGTTCGACCTACCCTTCCCTACCCCCTTTTCGTGCCCTTTAACTACATTTTTTTTATCTCTAAAAATGACAACATATTCCTAAATATACAACAACAAAACTCTATGTATGATATCAACATATTTTATATTAACGGAATTTGATATATTGATATCTCCATTAAAATTTAAACAAAATTTGGCCTTGTTTTTTTTTTAAAAATATACATTTTCAAACGCATATAAAACGCTTAAAATGGTTCTATAGTTATTACTTTAAATGTATTTGTAATACTTAAACTTTTACTAAAATAAAATCGGATTTATAATATTTTATCTAATATATCTTTATAAAATTAAGCCCGTAACACCCAGAGTTAACAATGCGCCATGTAACATCTAGAGTTAACAATGCGCCATCTAACACCCAGAGTTAACAATGCGCCATGTAACATCTAGAGTTAACAATGCGCCATGTAACATCCAGAGTTAACAATGCGCCATGTAACACCCAGAGTTAACAATGCGCCATGTAACATCTAGAGTTAACAATGCGCCATGTAACATCTAGAGTTAACAATGCGCCATGTAACATCTAGAGTTAACAGTGCGCCATGTAACATCTAGAGTTAACAATGCGCCATGTAACACCCAGAGTTAACAGTGCGCCATGTAACATCTAGAGTTAACAATGCGCCATGTAACATCTAGAGTTAACAGTGCGCCATGTAAATCCAGAGTTAACAATGCGCCATGTAACACCCAGAGTTAACAGTGCGCCATGTAACATCTAGAGTTAACAATGCGCCATGTAACATCTAGAGTTAACAGTGCGCCATGTAACATCTAGAGTTAACAATGCGCCATGTAACATCTAGAGTTAACAATGCGCCATGTAACATCTAGAGTTAACAGTGCGCCATGTAACATCTAGAGTTAACAATGCGCCATGTAACATCCAGAGTTAACAATGCGCGATGTAACATCTAGAGTTAACAATGCGCCATGTAACATCTAGAGTTAACAATGTGCCATGTAACATCTGGAGTTAACAATGCGCCATGTAACATCCAGAGTTAACAATGCGCGATGTAACATCTAGAGTTAACAATGCGCCATTTAACATCTAGAGTTAACAATGCGCCATGTAACATCCAGAGTTAACAATGCGCCATGTAACACCCAGAGTTAACAATGCGCCATGTAACATCTAGAGTTAACAATGCGCCATGTAACATCTAGAGTTAACAATGCGCCATGTAACATCTAGAGTTAACAGTGCGCCATGTAACATCTAGAGTTAACAATGCGCCATGTAACACCCAGAGTTAACAGTGCGCCATGTAACATCTAGAGTTAACAATGCGCCATGTAACATCTAGAGTTAACAGTGCGCCATGTAAATCCAGAGTTAACAATGCGCCATGTAACACCCAGAGTTAACAGTGCGCCATGTAACATCTAGAGTTAACAATGCGCCATGTAACATCTAGAGTTAACAGTGCGCCATGTAACATCTAGAGTTAACAATGCGCCATGTAACATCTAGAGTTAACAATGCGCCATGTAACATCTAGAGTTAACAGTGCGCCATGTAACATCTAGAGTTAACAATGCGCCATGTAACATCCAGAGTTAACAATGCGCGATGTAACATCTAGAGTTAACAATGCGCCATGTAACATCTAGAGTTAACAATGTGCCATGTAACATCTGGAGTTAACAATGCGCCATGTAACATCCAGAGTTAACAATGCGCGATGTAACATCTAGAGTTAACAATGCGCCATTTAACATCTAGAGTTAACAATGTGCCATGTAACATCTAGAGTTAACAATGCGCCATGTAACATCTAGAGTTAAAACTATGCCCTGCATCACATATATTTTACCTTATGCTGTTTACACTATGCCCTGTAACATTTAAAGATGACATTATGCCCTGTAACCTCTAGATATGGCATTACGTCCTGTACCATCTAGAGCTTACACTATGCCCTGTCACATCTAGAGTTTACGCTATGCCCTTTAACATCTAGAGTTGGCATTATGCCCTGTAACATCTAGAGTTAACACTATGCCCTGTAACATCTAGAGGTGGCATTATGCCCTGTAACACATGAATTTAAAAATATGCCATGCAACGTCTAAATTTTAAATTGAACAAGGACATATTTCCGACCATTTACCCACTTAATAATTTTTCTTAAATGTTTTCGATGTTTCAATTAGTTCTAAATTGAATTTTCTGCTGTATGTAAAAATACAATACATGTATCTTCAGAATATAATTTGGAGAACCCCTTTTGTAGTATACCTTCACAGAGGCCTAGCAAAAACACAAACGAATTCATTGTTGTCAATGCAGCTGTCCATAGGATTTCTTGTCATCTTTCATTGTGTAGATTCATCTTTTCACCTGAGATGTTTTAATTGAAAAAAGTTAACACGAGTTCCTCTTTTAAGAAGTGCAGCCGACAGTGTCATTCCGGGATGGGCCATTTGATGCAGTGTCAATACAGAAGCTATAAGATTTATATATACATTTACTCCAAATAGTTTGTTTTTCTAATCTAAATTGTCCGAAGAAGACGATTAAAGCCAAAAATACTGACAGGATCTCGTTTGTTTGTTTCTATTTTGTTTTTATTTGTATTTTTAAAAAAATGGGATAGAAATATTTTAAAATAAAAAGAAAAAATTAGGTTTGTCTTTGTTTACACTTGCTGTTTCCATCTTTAAAACTTTACATTGACTTAAGTTTGCCATGGTGTAGCAAGATTCAGTGCTCTTCATTTTTTTTTTTCTGTTTATATTTTGAAAATCATCAACCTATTCATCTTATGGTAATTGTTTTTCTCTTGTCAAAGCAGGCGGAAATGGTCTCGAAGAAGTAGTTAGTGTAAAAACTATGACTGAATTTACGTTTTAAAATATTTTTGAGTTAATTTGTACACATTTACTCTCTAAACGTCTATTAGCCTTTGATGCAATTTCCTTTGAGTTGACGATTGCGTAATTGTTAGTAGATGAATAAAAACGAAATCTGATACCGAGGGATTATAAAAAATACAAAAACTGGGGTAAGTGAACACACGGATAATTAAAAAAGTGATAATTTTAAATGTGAATTAAAACTTTAGATGTTTTGACTCATTTCGAATATTTGTTATGTTTATTCTGGTAATCTATTTTATAAAACTAAGTTTTCCTAAATTTTAAGTTCATTTTTGTTAGTGTGGTGGTGGTGGTACTGGGGTTTGCGGGAGTAAAAGGAGTTCTCATAGCGCTCATGACGCCTTATGTACCCACTAGATCACTCCGTTCATCCGGTAGTGGCACACTCTGGATACCGCGAGTCCGCCTTGAGACTTACGGAAGGCGCACATACGCTTTGGCTGGACCAAGAATCTGGAATGGCCTTCCTTTCGCTCCCAGAAACAGCCAGACACTGCAGTCTTTCAAAACTGTGTTGATAACACATCGTTTTAGCACTCACCTGCTGGGGTGATGTAGTCTACCTCCTTGTTTGAAGGGGCTTGCTCATATTCCTCGATGTATTTTTATATTGTCCATAAGATTGTATGTAGATTTTGTATTGATGCGTTTTGTATTTAATTGTGCTTAGACCCTTAATTAGGGATGAAGCGTGTTAAGTGAAATGTATTATTATTATTATTATAATGTGCAGCCTCGGTTAGGAGTTAAGAGTCTGACTGTGTTAATGGTATGTTAGTGTACTCAGTCTTATACAGTAACCAGATGATCGGCTGCATATGACACGCGTGTAACGTGTGACACACCGATAAGTTTTGTTTAAAGCTGACTGTTAAATATCTTAGCAATGATTCCCTGTCTCGTTTATGTTTACTTTGAAATATAATTAAGTTAAAAGGACCATATGTCTATTCTTTATTATAAGAAAGGGTGCAATAAGTAACAATAACCTAAGAAAAATTCATATAATTAACTACCATGAAAATAATAGACATAAGAGAGGAACAAGTAATGTATATATATATATATCTGTATGTGTGTGTGTGTTTGTGTGTAGTTGTTTTAACTGTATTAGAGAGAAAGTGAAAGAGAGAGAGACCCAAAATAAGAGAGACAAAGAGCGAGACACAGAGAGAGACACACAGAGAGAGACAGAGAGATAGAGACAGAGAGAGAGAGAGACAATGGAGAGAGACAGAGAGCGATATAGAGAGAAACAGAGAGAGAGACACAGAGAGACACAGAGACTGAGACAGAGAGAGAGAGAGACAGAGAGAGGCAGAAAGAGAGACAGAGAGAGACACAGATAGAGAGAGACAGAGAGAGAGACAGGGAGAGACAGAGAGAGACAGAGAGAGACAGAGTGAGAGACACAGAGAGACACACAGAGAGAGAGACAGAGAGAGAGACAATGGAGAGAGACAGAGAGAGATAGAGAGAGAAACAGAGAGAGAGACGCATATAGAGAGATAAGACAGAGAGAGAGAGACAGAGATAGGGAAAGACGGGAATAGAGGGTCATTTGAAAGATTTCTAGAATCGTAGATTCTGAGAATGGGAACGACCACTTATCAACGACCATTTATCAACAACCACTTATCAATATGATTAAGCATGTCAATCAGGGCTCAGAAATCAGTTAACTTTCCAAACATTTAGTAATAAAAGTGAGATGTCTATTTGACGAGGCTCCAGGTTCTCTCTCACCATTTAACGGTGTTGGCTAAACGTTGAGTCGCCTTGGTATCTCCCCCAAATTCAGCAAGTTGACCCATTGCGTCAATCATTCCAAGACCGTCTCCCCTAAACTGTCTCCCCTAAACTGTCTCCCCTAAACTGTCTCCCCTAAACTGTCTTCCCACTTCTTTGACTTCTTGGCTCACCAACCCCACCCAACTCACCAAATTCTAAAACACACCTTCTATTAATTCAAGTCTAAAACACATCCTCTATAAGTTAAAGTCTAAAATATATCCCCTATTAGTTCAAGTCTAAAATATATCCTCTATTAGTTCAAGTCTAAAATATATCCTCTATAAGTTCATGTCTAAAACATATCCTCTATTAGTTCAAGTCTAAAACACATACTCTATTAGTTCAAGTCTAAAACACATCCTCTATTAGTTCAAGTCTAAAACATATTCTCTATTAGTTCCCTAAATTTTTTATGTAGCATAAATGTGTGCGTTTGTATATTATATAGTGCGTTACTTGAATGCATGATTTTGTCAAGTAACTTTCGTACATGGGAAATCCACGATTTGCTGACACCATTCTTTCTGCGGGTTATATCTATTTGGAAATGATTGATATTGATTAATCATGGTAATTGACATTCAGAATAATGAGTTTATTTATTTTGAACTTTAAAAACTTTGACGTGCAGAGCTATTTGATTGAGAGAATACGAATAATATGCCAAGACGTGATTGTAACCTTTGACGTGCAAAAGTCCTACATTCTCAGAATACAAATAATATGCACATACTTGTTTAAATAGATTCCGTTTAAGTTATATGAACCCAATGATCGCTACATTTAGCAAGATATCAAAATAGGAACATTTGAACTACAAAGTGGTCGATAATAAAAAATGAACTTTTTATTCGTCAAAAAGAAAAAAAAAATACATTTTTGTCTCAGTTACAAGTCTTTTACTTATGTGTAAACAAACATGTCTGCACAGCTTCTCTTGCTTACTGAAATGAATAGTTTAAAAAGTTATTTCAACATTAAATCTCTTTATATCAGACAAATACCAACATCTTTAAAATGACCTATAGCGCGGCTTATCTATTAAGAGCTTACTAGTTTGTCCAATGCTCACGACAGACATAATTTAAAGGAATACATTGCTACAACATGCCCATCAACTACTCCATCAGTTCACTAAAGGCGAGTCGTAGAGACCACTGTGTGTCATCAGAGTGAAAGTGGCGCACGTCACCACTAACACCAGGAGCGGCGACTCACATCCGCCGTCGTATCTGGAGTCGCCAACACAATTTCGTGGTTGTGTGGTGGTGGTGGTTTTAGTGCTCGTCGAATTCGTAATTGGTGGCTGTGTGGTGCTGTCGCACTCGGTGATAAAAAGAATCCGGTTGGATATTTTGTAGGTCTTTAGACAACTTCTGTAGAAAAAACGTAGACAAAGTAAAATAAAAACGCTTGTAGGAATAAAAAAAAAAATTAGTTCACTAAATAAAGATGGATGTGGGATCTTGGAGAGATTTAAAAGTAGTGGTACAAACAGAGAGTATTTTATAAATGTCAGCCAACTATATACAGTGAGCGCGAAACAGCACGCGACGAGTCGGAATGTAAGACACGAGAACCTAAGACGGACACAACTCAAAAGACACACGAACTTCGTGTCTTTTCAGTACACGTTCTTGTCATCTTCTTGCTTGTACGCTATAACATCGCGTGTCTTACTGATTTATATCCTTTTGAGACACGACGTTATAACGGAAAGAATGTGCCAAGACACACGACGTTATAACGGATCTAGCGCTTCAAGACATACGACGCTATAACGGAAAGAATGTGTCAAGACACATGACGTTATAACGGATCTAGCGCTTCAAGACATACGACGCTATAACGGAAAGAATGTGTCAAGACACACGACGTTATAACGGATCAAGCGCTTAAAGACATACGACGCTATAACGGAAAGAATGTGTCAAGACACACGACGTTATAACGGATCAAGCGCTTCAAGACATACGACGCTATAACGGAAATAATGTGTCAAGACACACGACGTTATAACGGATCAAGCGCTTCAAGACATACGACGCTTTAACGGAAAGAATGTGTCAAGACACACGAAGTTATAACGGATCTAGCGCTTCAAGACATACGACGCTATAACGGAAAGAATGTGTCAAGAGACACGACGTTATAACGGATCTAGCGCTTCAAGACATACCACGCTATTACGGAAAGAATGTGTCAAGACACACGACGTTATAACGGATCTAGCGCTTCAAGACATACGACGCTATAACGGAAAGAATGTGTCAAGACACACGACGTTATAACGGATCTAGCGCTTCAAGACATACGACGCTATAACGGAAAGAATGTGTCAAGACACACGACGTTATAACGGATCTAGCGCTTCAAGACATACGACGCTATAACGGAAAGAATGTGTCAAGACACATGACGTTTTAACGGATCTAGCGCTTCAAGACATACGACGCTTTAACGGAAAGAATGTGTCAAGACACACGACGTTATAACGGATCTAGCGCTTCAAGACATACGACGCAATAACGGAAAGAATGTGTCAAGAGACACGACGTTATAACGGATCTAGCGCTTCAAGACATACGACGCTATAACGGAAAGAATGTGTCAAGACACACGACGTTATAACGGATCTAGCGCTTCAAGACATACGACGCTATAACGGAAAGAATGTGTCAAGACACACGACGTTATAACGGATCTAGCGCTTCAAGACATACGACGCTATAACGGAAAGAATGTGTCAAGACACACGACGTTATAACGGATCAAGCGCTTCAAGACATACGACGCTATAACGGACAGAATGTGTCCAGACACACGACGTTATCAGACACGACGCAACAAGACACACGCCTCTATAACAGATTCAACGCAACAAGACACATGACGTTATAACGGACAAAACTCGATAAGACACATGACGTTATAACGGACACAACTCGATAAGACACATGACGTTATGACGGACAAGACACAACTCGATAAGACACATGACGTTATAACAGACACAAAAGGAAGGAGAGTCGTAAAATCGTTTTGGTTCTTCACACGTAGAAGAAATGAAATGTCCATTCATCGTAACACTGGATATCAAACAAAGAAAAGAGATGAAAGACAACAAGGTCTAAAACATGCCTTCCGCTCCCAAACTAACCTGGGAAATTAGGCGCCCCAGGCAGTTTGATTCCACCTTGGCCCCACTATTCAAATCTTATCTTTTGACTTCAGACCATAGACATCAAATATTCAACAAATTAACAGATACAACTACAACACAACTTATAAGACTAAAAAGCCGTAACTCACGCGCCTGCCCTGGCCAGGTAATAGTCAAATAAAGGCTCTATCTCTGGGCTACATGCAGCGTACTGGTCTCTCATACAAGTCCAATAGGTTGTGTACGATCTAAATTACAAAAAATGAAGAAAATCTCCAACACTATATGTGACATTATTATTGGAAAGTGATTTGTAAATACACCCCCATTACCATATTTTCACGCATATAAGACGCACCCGCATATCAGACACACCTTTATATAAGACACACCCGTATATAAGACACACCTGTATATAAGACACACCTGTATATAAGACACACCTGTATATAAGACACACCTGTATATAAGACACACCTGTATATAAGACACTCCTGTATATAAGACGCACCTGTATATAAGACGCATCTGTATATAAAACACACCTGTATATAAGACACACCTGTATATAAGACACACCTGTATATAAGACGCACCTGTATATAAGATGCAATCTGGGTGCGAGTTATGTAAAACTTTGTATAAGCCGCTTCTTATATCCGCGAAAATACAGTACGCGGTTTCGAATATTTTCCGTATGCCCAAACCGCATATTTCTATTAATTTGTGATAAGACGTAAATCTTGTTGTGATAGTATGTATGATTGGCGATGATTGTTTTATCTACTAAGTGAACTTTGTGACCTGATTGTGTAGTTGTCATGTCGTATGACTGGACGGGGTGAGAGGTTTTCATTAATGGAGTGAGTGGTCATGTGATGCACCATCTCAGGTGGTGGCACAAATTGAAAAAGTTGTATATTTATAGAGCACACAGTGCCCGGTCCTACAGAGCACACACTGCCCGGTCTGACAGAGCACACACTGCCCGGTCTAACAGAGCACAAAGTGCCCGGTCCTACAGAGCACACAGTGCCCGGTCCTACAGAGCACACACTGCCCGGTCTGACAGAGCACACACTGCCCGGTCTAACAGAGCACAAAGTGCCCGGTCCTACAGAGCACACACTGCCCGGTCTGACAGAATACACAGTGCCCGGTCCAAACAAGCACACAGTGCCCGGTCCTACAGAGCACACACTGCCCGGTCCTACAGAGCACACACTGCCCGGTCTGACAGAGCACACAGTGCCCGGTCCAACCAAGCACACAGTGCCCGGTCCAACAGAGCACACAGTGCCCGGTCTGACAGAGTACACAGTGCCCGGTCTAACAGAGTACAAAGTGTCTGGTCTAACAGAGCACACACTGCCCGGTCTGACAGAGCACACACTGCCCGGTCTGACAGAGTACACAGTGCCTGGTCTAACAGAGTACACACTGCCCGGTCCAACAGAGCACACACTGCCCAGTCTGACAGAGTACACAGTGCCTGGTCTAAAAGAGTACACACTGCCCGGTCTAACAGAGTACACACTGCCCGGTCTAACAGAGTACACACTGCCCGGTCTGACAGAGTACACAGTGTCCGGTCCAACAGAGTACACACTTCCCGGTCTAACAGAGTACACAGTGCCCGGTCTAACAGAGTACACACTGCCTGGTCCTACAGAGCACACACTGTCTGGTCCTACAGAGCACACAGTGCCCGGTCTAACAGAGCACACACTGTCTGGTCCTACAGAGTACACACTGCCTGGTCCTACAGAGCACACACTGTCTGGTCCTACAGAGTACACACTGTCTGGTCCTACAGAGCACACCGTGCCCGGTCTAACAGAGCACACACTGCCTGGTCCTACAGAGTACACAGTGCCCGGTCTAACAGAGCACACACTGCCTGGTCCTACAGAGTACACAGTGCCCGGTCTAACAGAGCACACACTGCCTGGTCCTACAGAGTACACAGTGCCCGGTCTAACAGAGTACACACTGTCTGGTCCTACAGAGTACACAGTGCCCGGTCTAACAGAGCACACACTGCCTGGTCCTACAGAGCACACAGTGCCCGGTCTAACAGAGTACACACTGTCTGGTCCTACAGAGCACACAGTGCCCGGTCTAACAGAGTACACACTGCCTGGTCCTCCAGAGCACACAGTGCCCGGTCTAACAGAGTACACACTGCCTGGTCCTACAGAGCACACACTGTCTGGTCCTACAGAGTACACACTGCCTGGTCTAACAGAGCACACACTGTCTGGTCCTACAGAGCACACAGTGCCCGGTCTAACAGAGTACACACTGCCTGGTCCTACAGAGCACACACTGTGTGGTCCTACAGAGTACACACTGCCTGGTCCTACAGAGCACACACTGTCTGGTCCTACAGAGTACACACTGTCTGGTCCTACAGAGCACACACTGTCTGGTCCTACAGAGTACACACTGTCTGGTCCTACAGAGTACACACTGCCTGGTCCTACAGAGCACACACTGTCTGGTCCTACAGAGTACACACTGCCTGGTCTAACAGAGCACACACTGTCTGGTCCTACAGAGCACACAGTGCCCGGTCTAACAGAGTACACACTGTCTGGTCCTACAGAGTACACAGTGCCCGGTCTAACAGAGCACACACTGCCCGGTCTAACAAAGCACACACTGCCCGGTCTAACAGAGCACACACTGCCTGGTCTAACAGAGCACACACTGCCTGGTCTAACAGAGCACACACTGCCTGGTCTAACAGAGCACACACTGCCTGGTCTAACAGAGCACACACTGCCTGGTTTAACAGAGCACACACTGCCTGGTCTGACAGAGCACAGTAGAAGCTTCCGCATCTTACCTTTCAACAGAAACCCAAGATGAATTTATAAATGTCCATGCAAATCATATGTGGGTGATTCCTATCACGGGTATAAAGGATTGCGAGACATTTGAATTATGTTCGACAGTACACCAGACATATCACACACTGACCAGATGTCTGAAGTGATCAGATATGGGACAGTACACCTGACATATCAAACACTGACCAGATGTCTGAAGTGATCAGATATGGGACAGTACACCTGACATATCAAACACTGACCAGATGTCTTAAGTGATCAGATATGGGACAGTACACCTGACATATCAAACACTGACCAGATGTCTTAAGTGATCAGATATGGGACAGTACACCTGACATATCAAACACTGACCAGATGTCTGAAGTGATCAGATATGGGACAGTACACCTGACATATCAAACACTGACCAGATGTCTGAAGTGATCAGATATGGGACAGTACACCTGACATATCAAACACTGACCAGATGTCTGAAGTGATCAGATATGGGACAGTACACCTGACATATCAAACACTGACCAGATGTCTTAAGTGATCAGATATGGGACAGTACACCTGACATATCAAACACTGACCAGATGTCTGAAGTGATCAGATATGGGACAGTACACCTGATATATCAAACAGTGACCAGATGTCTTAAGTGTTTTCGATGTCATTGTTATACCGTGGAATTATTTTAACAAGAAGAAAGCAATCGTGGTTTTCGGGGTGGGAATCGGAGTGGAGAACACCATAAGTTTACCGGTGACACCAACCCTAGTTACGCCACTGCGTGATAGAACAAATTAATGTCAGAGTATATAGTGGCAATAATTCACGAAAATTCATTTAAGGGCGATAATTAAATTCTTATTTTAGAGTTTTAATTTATTTACTGTTTCCTTTTTAACTTCCCTTGAATTTATGACTTTAAAGTCCCAATGTCTGTACGATAAATCAAAATATTTCATCGTGGTCCTTATGGCCCATCAAATGGCCACATCATATTTATTAGGGGACCACGAAAACTTTTAAACATATTCTTTTATATTCAAAACGACCATTACATATCAATAACATGGAAGTGACCACGGTGATGCCTTAAATAGTTGTAGTGGGCCACGAGGAAACAAGTTTGAGACACGCTGTAATAAACACAATGCGAGAATTCTTCTATTAATGTGGAACAATATTTGACTTTAAAAGTAAATTTCCAACAAGAATTTGAAAAATATATTTTATTGATTGCTAGCGGACAGACTACAAATGTGGCTATAAATTACAAAGATGGCTTAAGCTGAATTTATTGTTTTAGCATAATTTTTTTTCAATTGTTGCATATAAATAATAAAAAAACATTTATTGAATACTATACTAAAAACATCAACTCTATATCAGGATTTATAAAAAAAAAAGGATATTGCAATAAATTTATATTAAAAAAAATACAAGTTTAACGGACTAACTTGCAAGCGTAATAAGAAACGATGTCTGGTTTCTTTTCGACGACACCAGCTTTTAACAACTGATTGTTCTTCTCATTCTCGACCTCGCACTTCGCCTCGTCGACCTTGCTCTTGCAGGCGGCGACCTTCCCGGGACTGACATTGTACAAATATGGATCTGAAAGATGAGAAAAAGTTGTGTTACTTAGTGCGAAGTACGCGATGTTCACTGATGGTAGTCAGTGCGTAATTTGGCATCGTGAACGTCTTAGTTACTGATTCATGCAGTCTGTTAGAGCCGACGCACGTAAATTGTCCACCAGAATCAACTAACAAAGCAACTGTAGATGTACATTTACTTGAACGTTAGAGATGACCTCTTTGCGGGGTACATCTCCTGTTGTTTTAACGGATTTTTCTCGATTTCAGTTTTAATCACCATGCTTCCCATTTTTTAGAAGCCCATGAAACCCTTCACTTTCATTTACATGATCCTTCTCAAAACCCACAAAGACATGTGTATGACCATCCCCCACTTCCATCCTCATTGATCTGTTTTTATGATAACCTTCATTCTTGTATCATTCTTGTATCATTCTTGTATAATTCGTGTATCATTCTTGTATCATTCTTGTATCATTATTGTATCATTCTTGTGTCATTCTTGTATAATTCTTGTATAATTCGTGTATCATTCCTGTATCATTCTTGTATCATTCTTGTATCATTCTTGTATCATTCTTGTATCATTCTTGTATAATTCGTGTATCATTCTTGTATCATTCTTGTATCATTCTTGTATCATTCTTGTATCATTATTGTATCATTCTTGTGTCATTCTTGTATCATTCTTGTATAATTCGTGTATCATTCTTGTATCATTCTTGTATCATTCTTGTATCATTCTTGTATCATTCTTGTGTCATTCTTGTATCATTCTTGTATAATTCGTGTATCATTCTTGTATCATTCTTGTATAATTCGTGTATCATTCTTTTATCATTCTTGTATCATTTCGTTATAACTAATCATTAAATGGACTCAGCTTGCCGAGCACCGACACCGCTCAGCCTCAGTGATGTGTACCAGTAACATATATGCGAATCAAAAACTGGTTGGGGGACCAATCATTGCACAAATGGTACAGGCAAAGGGAAGACAATACGACCGCAAAAGGTGTATTCGTTCCCTTGCTGACTCCTAACAGATAAGACCCGTGCTGGTGGTTAGGTCGCAGGCTGCAGAGTCTAATGACGCAGATGCGCACTGAGCACCGCCCCATGGGCCCACATTACAACAGGCTAGATAATCGCAAGGGCCCTTAATGACGCTATAGCAGCCTGGTCCCAGAAACACTAGGGCCCCTGTTGACCGAATGTCCCTCAAATATTCTTCGTGCAAGGTCAGGGCGGCGGCAGAGCCCCACGAAAGGTACATGTTGTATGGCACAGCTCAGCAGATGGAGCTGGTAGCCAATATACTAGCCGGTGGTCATAAGAGAGTCATCTTAGATCTCAACCACAAGATATGCGTCAGTCAGTTAGTGGACTCATCTTAAGGTTACAAAAATTTAAATATTTATCGTTGTTTTTCCAGCTACCCTTCTTAGCGACTACTCTCCAGGTCAAGACAACGTCACCAAGGAATGCAACATGAAATTATCGTCACTTTTTTTACAACGTGTCCTGATAGTGAATGCGTTAGATGATTTTGTATGCGTTAGATGATTTTGTATGAGTTAGATGATAGATGATATTGTATGAGTTAGATGATTTTGTATGAGTTAGATGATTTTGTATGAGTTAGATGATAGATGATTTTGTATGAGTTAGATGATAGATGATTTTGTATGAGTTAGATGATTTTGTATGAGTTAGATGATAGATGATATTGTATGAGTTAGATGATTTTGTATGAGTTAGAAGATATTTTATGAGTATGATGATATTGTATGAGTTAGATGATATTGTATGCGTTAGATGATATTGTATGCGTTAGATGATATTGTATGAGTTTTATGATCATGAATAACGATTTTACATAATAATAATGGTAATACCTGATGATAATGACAATACCTGATAACAATGAAAGCCAGCAGAAAGTGAAGCCCGCCCTCTCCATGTCGTCGACAGGGGGGAAGTGTTTCTCAAACTCATGAAATTTCACGGCATCGTTCAAGTCGTTCCTGCCCCGGGTACTTTTTAAGCAGTTAGTGTACACGTCCATGTCGCTGAAAAATATAGAGCAAAAGAAAATGTCACTAGCGTGGACTGTGTGGATTGACGTATATTTGTCACATTTCTCACATACTTCGTCAGTCCACTGGAACGTATTGAAAACTTCAACTGCATCCTGGCCTATCACATGCCTTAAAGTCATGCTCTTCATCCTGGCCTATAACATGCCATACAGTCATGCTCTGCATCCTGGCCTATCACATGCCTTAAAGTCATGCTCTTCATCCTGGCCTATCACATGCCATACAGTCATGCTCTGCATCCTGGCCTATCACATGCCATACAGTCATGCTCTTCATCCTGGCCTATCACATGCCATACAGTCATGCTCTGCATCCTGGCCTATCACATGCCGTACAGTCATGCTCTGCATCCTGGCCTATCCCATGCCGTACAGTCATGCTCTTCATCCTGGCCTATCACATGCCATACAGTCATGCTCTGCATCCTGGCCTATCACATGCCGTACAGTCATGCTCTGCATCCTGGCCTATCACATGCCGTACAGTCATGCTCTGCATCCTGGCCTATCACATGCCGTACAGTCATGCTCTGCATCCTGGCCTATCACATGCCGTAAAGTCATGCTCTGCATCCTGGCCTATCACATGCCGTAAAGTCATGCTCTGCATCCTGGCCTATCACATGCCGTAAAGTCTTGCACTTCATCCTGGCCTATCACATGCCGTACAGTCATGCCCTGAACCTCTCGACTCTTGGTATTCGGTCCACTGGCTGTCTTGTAAAATTCAAATGACTGCTTGAATATTTTCCAATGCACAGCAACATCTCCATTTTATTCCAGCTGTTGTTGCGGGTACAGACGGGCCATCTTACACCGCATGACGTCATAATAAGACATCAGCTCAAAGTTGTGGTCTGTGCAACAATTAACTTGTATTTTCTGTTCTCCATTCCTTTGATACCACGCATCACATGACGACTCACTTTAGTTGTCCATTCCTTTGATACCACGCATCACATGACGACTCACTCCAGTTCTCAATTCCTTTGATACCACGCATCACATGACGACTCACTCCAGTTGTCCATTCCTTTGATACCACGCATCACATTACGACTCACTCCACTTCTCCATTCCTTTGATACCACGCATCACATGACGACTCACTCCAGTTCTCCATTCCTTTGATACCACGCATCACATGACGACTCACTCCAGTTCTCCATTCCTTTGATACCACGCATCACATGACGACTCACTCCAGTTGTCCATTCCTTTGATACCACGCATCACATGACGACTCACTCCACTTCTCCATTCCTTTGATACCACGCATCACATGACGACTCACTCCAGTTCTCCATTCCTTTGATACCACGCATCACATGACGACTCACTCCAGTTCTCCATTCCTTTGATACCACGCATCACATGACGACTCACTCCAGTTGTACATTCCTTTGATACCACGCATCACATGACGACTCACTTCAGTTCTCCATTCCTTTGATACCACGCATCACATGACGACTCACTCCAGTTCTCCATTCCTTTGATACCACGCATCACATGACGACTCACTCCAGTTCTTTATTCCTCTGATACCACGCATCACATGACGACTCACTCCAGTTCTCCATTCCTCTGATACCACGCATCACATGACGACTCACTCCAGTTCTCCATTCCTCTGATACCACGCATCACATGACGACTCACTCCAGTTCTCCATTCCTCTGATACCACGCATCACATGACGACTCACTCCAGTTCTCCATTCCTCTGATACCACGCATCACATGACGACTCACTCCAGTTGTCCATTCCTTTGATACCACGCATCACATGACGACTCACTCCAGTTGTCCATTCCTTTGATACCACGCATCACATGACGACTCACTTCAGTTCTCCATTCCTTTGATACCACGCATCACATGACGACTCACTCCAGTTCTCCATTCCTTTGATACCACGCATCACATGACGACTCACTCCAGTTCTTTATTCCTCTGATACCACGCATCACATGACGACTCACTCCAGTTCTCCATTCCTCTGATACCACGCATCACATGACGACTCACTCCAGTTCTCCATTCCTCTGATACCACGCATCACATGACGACTCACTCCAGTTCTCCATTCCTCTGATACCACGCATCACATGACGACTCACTCCAGTTCTCCATTCCTCTGATACCACGCATCACATGACGACTCACTCCAGTTCTCCATTCCTCTGATACCACGCATCACATGACGACTCACTCCAGTTCTCCATTCCTCTGATACCACGCATCACATGACGACTCACTCCAGTTCTCCATTCCTCTGATACCACGCATCACATGACGACTCACTCCAGTTCTCCATTCCTCTGATACCACGCATCACATGACGACTCACTCCAGTTCTCCAACCAATATTCACAGATTCAAGTGTAAACATTCATGAAAACAGCTCACCACGTCCAGGCATACAACATGACAACAATACAAGACACTCAGGTCACAGAGATTAGTCAGCACACAAGACAAAAATAATCTGCAGTCACTCATAAAGTCACAGTTGGTCTCAAAAATATTTTTGCTAACGCCACCCCCCCCCCCCACCCCCGGCCAAATGGTGGTGGTACCGCCCGCTTCGAGAGCCACTGATATTACATCCTCGGTTAAATTTATTTATGGCTATTTTTTTTTTTTAAATCTTCTAAAGCTTAACAATAAATTTCTAATCAGAGATCCTGAAGCTATGAACCCGCACTAAATAATAACAACAGAACCCTTGCACTTAGACAGGACGGGAGTGAATACCTGTACAAATAGAAACTAGACAGGACGGGAGTGAATACCTGCACAAATAGATGAGTTTTAAAATGCTTATGTAGCCTGGGTTTTCTCTTTTCACTTCCGGCATCTCATAGAAACAGTGTTCATCTAAGGAATGCCTTAGAGAGTAAGCCTTGTGGACGTGCACAATGATAACTGTAGGGAGTAAAGCCAAACAAATGTGGGATTTTTCATATGTTTATATATTTATATCAACAAAATTTGGCAGCGGATTAAATGGGTTGGGGGTGGGGATGGTGGTGTGGTGGTGGTGGTGTGGTGGTGGTGGGGTGGGGCTGGATTTGGGGAAGGGGGGAGGGTTCATGGAGCAATTCGTTCTTGGTGACACTTTAAAAGTATTTATATTGCAGGTAGGGTGGGGGTATATTTTGGCCGACTGCACAATTTTTGCGTGTGAGGGGGCTGGCAAAAAATATTTTCCCACCACGGGTGGCACCTGTTAAAACTGACCTTAATTTGTCTGATAAGATGAAGGTCGCATTTCATTATATTAGGTTGCCCAACTTAATTTTAGAAAATTTCATATATATGAAACGTTTTGGATTATACTAAATGTGCATTGTCTTAGAATATACTATGGATAAATTGTTTTAGATTATACAAAATATAGATTACTTTAGACTAACATTTTCCCACTCCCCTTCATCACCCGTAGAAAATCTAGGATCAGTATGTAACATAGACCAAGACCAGTATGTAACATAGACCAGCACCAGTATGTAACATAGACCAGCACCAGCATGTAACATAGACCATCACCAGCATGTAACATAGACTAGCACCAGCATGTAACATAGACAAGAGCCAGCATGTAACATAGACTAGCACCAGCATGTAACATAGACTAGCACCAGCATGTAACATAGACTAGCACCAGCATGTAACATAGACCAGCACCAGCATGTAACATAGACTAGCACCAGCATGTAACATAGACCAGCACCAGCATGTAACATAGACTAGACCAGCATGTAACATAGACCAGCACCAGTATGTAACATAGACTAGCACCAGTATGTAACATAGACTAGCACCAGTATGTAACATAGACCAGCACCAGCATGTAACATAGATTATCACCAGCATGTAACATAGACTAGCACCAGCATGTAACATAGACTATCACCAGCATGTAACATAGACAAGAGCCAGCATGTAACATAGACTAGCACCAGCATGTAACATAGACTATCACAAGCATGTATAATAGACAAGAGCCAGCATGTAACATAGACTAGAACCAGCATGTAACATAGACCAGCACCAGCATGTAACATAGACCAGCACCAGCATGTAACATAGATTAGCACCAGCATGTAACATAGACTAGCACCAGCATGTAACATAGACTATCACCAGCATGTAACATAGACAAGAGCCAGCATGTAACATAGACTAGCACCAGCATGTAACATAGACTAGCACCAGCATGTAACATAGATTAGCACCAGCATGTAACATAGATTAGCACCAGCATGTAACATAGACTAGCACCCGCATGTAACATAGATTAGCACCAGCATGTAACATAGACTAGCACCAGCATGTAACATAGACTAGCACCAGCATGTAACATAGACTAGCACCAGCATGTAACATAGATTAGCACCAGCATGTAACATAGACTATCACCAGCATGTAACATAGACTAGCACCAGCATGTAACATAGACTAGCACCAGCATGTAACATAGACTAGCACAAGCATGTAACATAGACTAGCACCAGCATGTAACATAGATTAGCACCAGCATGTAACATAGACTATCACCAGCATGTAACATAGACTAGCACCAGCATGTAACATAGACTAGCACCAGCATGTAACATAGACTAGCACCAGCATGTAACATAGACTAGCACCAGCATGTAACATAGATTAGCACCAGCATGTAACATAGACTATCACCAGCATGTAACATAGACTAGCACCAGCATGTAACATAGACTAGCACCAGCATGTAACATAGACTAGCACAAGCATGTAACATAGACTAGCACCAGTATGTAACATAGACCACGACCAGCATGTAATATAGACTAGCACCAGCATGTAACTTAGACTAGCACCAGCATGTAACATAGACCAGCACCAGCATGTAACAGAGACTAGCACCAGCATGTAACATAGACCAGCACCAGCATGTAACATAGATTAGCACCAGCATGTAACATAGACTAGCACCAGCATGTAACATAGACTATCACCAGCATGTAACATAGACAAGAGCCAGCATGTAACATAGACTAGCACCAGCATGTAACATAGACTAGCACCAGCATGTAACATAGATTAGCACCAGCATGTAACATAGATTAGCACCAGCATGTAACATAGACTAGCACCAGCATGTAACATAGACTAGCACCAGCATGTAACATAGACTAGCACCAGCATGTAACATAGACTAGCACCAGCATGTAACATAGATTAGCACCAGCATGTAACATAGACTATCACCAGCATGTAACATATACTAGCACCAGCATGTAACATAGACTAGCACCAGCATGTAACATAGACTAGCACAAGCATGTAACATAGACTAGCACCAGCATGTAACATAGATTAGCACCAGCATGTAACATAGACTATCACCAGCATGTAACATAGACTAGCACCAGCATGTAACATAGACTAGCACCAGCATGTAACATAGACTAGCACCAGCATGTAACATAGACTAGCACCAGCATGTAACATAGATTAGCACCAGCATGTAACATAGACTATCACCAGCATGTAACATAGACTAGCACCAGCATGTAACATAGACTAGCACCAGCATGTAACATAGACTAGCACAAGCATGTAACATAGACTAGCACCAGTATGTAACATAGACCACGACCAGCATGTAATATAGACTAGCACCAGCATGTAACATAGACTAGCACCAGCATGTAACATAGACCAGCACCAGCATGTAACAGAGACTAGCACCAGCATGTAACATAGACCAGCACCAACATGTAACATAGACCAGCACCAGCATGTAACAGAGACTAGCACCAGCATGTAACATAGATTAGCACCAGCATGTAACATAGACCAGCACCAGCATGTAACATAGATTAGCACCAGCATGTAACATAGATTAGCACCATCATGTAACATAGACTATCACCAGCATGTAACATAGACAAGAGCCAGCATGTAACATAGACTAGCACCAGCATGTACCATAAAGCCTACACTACTGTTTTCAAATGATAATTGATGACGCAATACTAGTCCAGCAAGGATGGCATGATATTCGGTGTAACGAGGCAATAACATTCTATACTTAACCTAGGAGTTCCATACTCTATCTATATGTACCCTATGATTGGGCCACCAACACATAAGTTAAGTATTAAATCATGGACATAAAAAGTGCTCAATATCATGAAAGGTAGCAACACTTAAGATTTGACTGATACTTCTAGGCGAAACACCTCACGATAACATCTAGATTTAACACTGTGTCCTGTAACATCTACCTGTGTAACATTAAGCCCGTAACATCGAGCTTTTACAATGTGCTCTGTCACATCTAGAGTTTACACTATGTCATGTAACACATAAAGTTAACACTATGTCCTGTAACGCATACATTTAACACTCTGCCATTTAACACATACATTTAACAATCTGCCATTTAACACATACATGTAACAATCTGCCGTTTAACACATAAATTTAACACTGCCGTTTGACACATAAAATTAACAATATGCCTTGTTAACACTCACATTTAACACTATGACCTATAACTCATAAAGTGAACAATTTTCCCTTTAATACATACATTTAACACTCAGTCATTTAACACATAACTTTGACAATATGCCCTGTAGCACATAAAGTTAACAATAAGCCCTTTAAAGCATACATTTCACACTTTGCCTTTTAACTTATAGAGTTTACACTATGCTGTATATCGATTATATTTTGCATTTAACCACTGCACTACTTTCGGCCCTTCACCCAGTCTCTTACTATTGTTAAATTGTTTGTAATGTCCAACTTGGGTCTAAATGGTTTTTCGGCTGTATGAAAAGAAAAAAATACTTTTCTTTTTAAAATATTTTGAGAACCCTTTTTCTAGTATACCTCCATAGAGACCTAGAAAAAGCACAAATGTTGTCATTGTTGTCAATGCAGCTGTCAACGAGTTTTCCTGTCCTCTTTCCTTGGGTAGATTTAACGTTTCACCTGAGATAATAAAAATATTTAACATTAGACTTCATTTGTACTTATTGTCTTATTATTGATGGCATTGCATTTATAGCCATGGCAGAGTGTACGAGGGAGTCGAGCAGACAGAAGATGGGAGAAATAAAGCTCTTGAAACAAAAACTCATTTTCTGAGGGTCAAATTTATACAGGAGTCAAGGTTCTATTTCGAAAAGTGCAGCCGACTCTGAGATTCAGGGATCGACCTCGTATGCCATTGAAGACACATGTTATATAATATAAGAATATAATATAATATACTGTAATGTAATATAATATAATATAATCTCGAAAGTTCTTAATCTTGATTAACCGACGAGGACATTTCAAGCCAAAAAGCTCATTTAATATTTTATTTTTTTTGTTTTAAAATAAAACATTAATTTCAAAAAAAAAGTTTTTAAAAATTCTAATAAAAATAAAAGTTATGTTTGTCTTAATGGTTACACCTAATTTTTCCATCTTTAAAACTTTACATTTACTTAAGTTTACTGGCGTGAAGTAAGATGCGTTCCTCTTCCAATTTTTCGGTTGATACAATAAATGTCAAAATTATATTTTTCTTAAATCATCCAACCTATTCATCTTATGGCTTGTTTGTTCTCGTCCTAGCAGGCGGAAATTGTCTTGCAGAAGTTGGTGTAAAAACTATGACTAAATGTGATTTAATTTTTGGGGTTTAAATTGTGTACACATTTACTCTCTAAACGTCTGTTTTCTTTTGATACAATTTCCTTTCAAAGGATGATTGCGAAATTGTTTATTGCTATTGGAATTTAAAAAATTCTCACATTTTATATTGTGCTTGTTTTGTGGGGGTGGTAGGGAAAAGAGGGTGTTAGGTGAGGGGGTGGTGGCTAAGGAGGGTGGTGGGTAAGGAGGGTGGTGGGTAAGGAGGCTGGTGGGTAAGGAGGGTGGTGGGTAATGTTGGTTGTGGGTAATGGGTTGGTGGGTAAGGGGGTTTCATATTCCTTGATATTCTACAATTATTTTCTTTTACAATCCTCGCACATCACGTTGTATATACTATAATAAGATATCTCATCTGATGAAATGACGTTTCTAAAACATTTTTGAATTTAGATATGATCGCTCACGCCAAGTTATATAAAAATTATTGAAACAAATAAAAGGCTAAGTACTGACAGGGTCACGAATGACAGGGTCAGTACTGACAGGGTCACTAATAACAGGGTCTCTAATAAGAAGGTCAGTATTGACTGGGTCACTAATCACAGGGTCAGTACAGACAGGGTCAGTAATATGGGGTCACTTATAACGGCGTCAATACTGACCGGGTCACTAATAACAGGGGTCAGTACAAAAAGGGTCAGTACCAAGAGGGTCACTACAAACAGGGTCAGCACAAGTAAGGTCAAAGCCAGCATTTTTACCACTTCATGGTTAATACGTTCCGATTTTAGGGACACAATTATCGCGTTTTATTAAAGTTTGATTTTATTATAGCAGGATCACTACGGTCCTGACCTCCACTGCTAGCAGAACCACTACGGTCCTGACCTCCACTGCTAGCAGAACCACTACGGTCCTGACCTCCACTGCTAGCAGAACCACTACGGTCCTGACCTCCACTGCTAGCAGAACCACTACGGTCCTGACCTCCACTGCTAGCAGAACCACTACGGTCCTGACCTCCACTGTTAGAAGGACCACTACGGTCCTGACCTCCACTGTTAGAAGGACCACTACCATTTTTACATCCACTGCTACCAGGACCACTACCGTCTTGACTCCACTGTTAGCAGGACCACTACCATCTTTACCGCCACTGTTAGCAGGACCACTACCGTCTTGACCTCCACTGTTAGCAGGACCACTAACGTCTTGACCTCCACTGTTAACAGAACCACTACCGTCTTGACCTCCACTGTTAGAAGGACCACTACCATTTTACATCCACTGCTACTAGGACCACTACCGTCTTGACTCCACTGTTAGCAGGACCACTACCATCTTTACCGCCACTGTTAGCAGGACCACTAACGTCTTGACCTCCACTGTTAGCAGGACCACTAACGTCTTGACCTCCACTGTTAGCAGGACCACTACCGTCTTGACCTCCATTGTTAGCAGGACCACTACAGTCTTGACCTCCATTGTTAGCAGGACCACTACCGTCTTGACCTCCACTGTTAGCAGGACCACTACCGTCTTGACCTCCACTGTTAGCAGGACCACTACCGTATTGACCTCCACTGTTAGCAGGACCACTACCGTCTTGACCTCCACTGTTAAACGATTCTGCTTCTTAGCAGCACCGCTACCGCTCTTCAAACTCATAATTGATGGGATTAACAAAGAAATTAATGAAAGAGAAAAACAAAACACTTTGCCACTACTAAGAAATCTCTTACAGCTGTGTAGTGAGGCTAATGAAAGCGCGGCTACACACGCGTGCTGAACTACACTATTAGGTTAGCACTAAGCAATGTTAATACTGCGTGGCCTTTGTTTGTAATTTACGCAATCGTTTATCTTAAAAGTTAAACCCTGCTCTCTCTCTCTCTCTCTCTCCCTCTCTTTCTGAGACTTTCTCTCTCTCTCTCTCGCCTCCGTTCGTAACACGAGGCACTGTTCGTTACCAAATTTGCTGACTAATTCTTTGACTTCGACGCCGCCCAATTCTTTGACTTCTTGGCTGCCCAACTTTTTGACTTCTTGGCTGCCCAATTCTTTGACTTCTTGGCTGCCCAATTCTTTGACTTATTGGCTGCCCAATTCTTTGACTTCTTGGCTGCCCAATTCTTTGACTTCTTGGCTGCCCAATTCTTTGACATCTTGGCTCCCCAACTCTTTGACTTCTTGACTCCCCAACTCTTTGACCTCTTGGCTCCTCATCTTTTTGACTTCTTGGCTCCCCATCTTTTTGACTTCTTGGCTCCCGAACTCTTTGAATTCTTGGCTCCGCAACTCTTTGACCTCTTGGCTGCCCAATTCTTTGACCTCTTGGCTCCCCATCTTTTTGACTTCTTGGCTCTCCATGACTTTGACTCTTTGCGCCCCAACTCTTTACTTCTCGGCGCCCCCCACCCGACGCTCCAAGTTGTGTGCTAAACCTAAAACACACCCTCTATTAGTTCCCTACATGTGTTTTGTCCTTGTAGCACTGTTACTATATGCTTTTACTAAACTGAAACCTATTTTGAAACCGTTCAGAGCTATTTGGTTTCTCCACCAAAAAAAAAAGGATACTACATTGCTGATGTTGTATCTATGTATGGCTGTAACGCTGGTTCAATAAGTGCACAGAATGAAACGCCCAGAATTTAAGCTTTGATCTGTTCGTTTTCATATAGGGCGTTACTTAAATGCACATTGTTAGACGGTAGGTCTGTTTTTTTGTTTATATCCCCCATTAACGTGGCCGAATCATCTTAGATCCCTCCAGGAAGGTTGGATACGTCTTTAACATAATAATTGCAAGACCAGCGTGTACAGTGAACGTTCGGCCTGCACTTAAGTCTAAGCCTCGCGAAATGATTCGGTATTAGTACTGGGCGTAGACCCATACAGTAGAGGAGAGAGACAAGATGAGCATATCGATGCGTGTCTAGCTGTCCGTTGACCTTGCTGAGTACTAGATAGGGCCATTCAAGAGGAACTTACTCTTTGTGATATTGATCTTTATATTAATTGTGAGATTTGGATAGTGTTAGTGTTAGACCTTTATTCATTTCTTTATATGTAAATTTTATGTATCTTTGTTCATGTTATATTCCAATGTAATAAAGTACATTTATTTAGACCAATAATTGTCTTTATTTTAGCCAACAGCGTTAGTCCCTTTTCAAATCACCTAGACCACGAGCTTGTTGAAATTCATTAAACAACATAAGGGGCGTAGAAATATTTTGTCAAGTAACTTGAGCAGATGGGAATTTCACCTCATTTGCCGCCGCCACTGTTTGGTGTGTTATTTCAAGCTTTCACTTATTACTATTAAACACGGTCAATGGTATTCAGAGCAGAGGCTTTATTTCTTTTGAATTTCACCAATTTTCACTTAAAGAGTAAGTACAGCAAGTCATGACTTTATTATATTTAGATACATTTGATTATAATTTAACTAATGATATGCCCCTTGGGCAGGTTATCAATATATGAATATGAAAATGTGAACTACAAGGTAGTCGATGATAGAAAATGTTTTTTTTTATTAACACACTTTTTGTCTTATTGACAGGACATTTAGTCAAGTGTAAAATATAAAAGTTATCAATATATGAACACTTGAACTACGAGGTAGTCGATGGTAGTTACAGAATTAGATATTTTAAAAAGTAATTAACACATTTTTTCGTATTGCCAAGACATTTACTCAAGTGTACAAAATAAATGTCTGGACGGATTCGCGTGCTTGCTGAAAAACAACATGTTATGACGTCATTAAATCTATTTGTACAATTCAGGAGAATACCAACTTCTTTAAAATGAACTGTACAACGTCTTAGCTATTCAGAACTTACTACTGTATTCAATGCTCACGATTGACACAATGTAGAAGGAGAAATTGCTACAGCATGTCCATCAGTTCACAAAAGGTGAATCGTAAAGACCACTGTGTGTCATCAGAGTGAAAGTGACGCACGTCACCCGTAACATCAGGAGCGGCGAATCCCATCCGCCGTCGTATCTGGAGTCGCCTCCATTATTTCGTTGCTGGGTGGTGGATTCCGACGTCATGGTATTCAATGAGGAGCACGTCGAATTCATAATTGGTTGCCGTGTGACTGGATATGGCGGTGTCACCGGCGGCAGTGTGACTGGATATGGCAGTGTCACCGGCGGCCGTGTGATTAGTACGCCGTCGCAAGTCATGCCAAAAATAACCGGACTGAATAGTTTTTTGCTCTTTAGACAACTTCTGTAGAAAACGTAGATGAAAGAAGAAGACATGTTTGTGGGAATCAATAGTTAGTTCACTAAACAAAGATGGGTGTGGGATCCTGGAAGAACTTAAAAGGATTGGTACAAACACAGAGTGTTTTCTAAACTTGACGACAGATATAAACAGTGATCTTGAAATAGCTTACGGGAATTCCGGATGTTATAAGACGCCAGAAGTTATAATTGGACAACTCAATAAAGGACACAAAGTGACAACGGACACAGTCCACAAAGACACAAATGAAATTATAACGGACCCGGATAAGTAAGACTGTTAAGACACGACCCCATAAGATACACGAGAAGCAGTAACGGACACGGCCCAATAACGCAGTTAAAGCAGACACAACTTACAAGACACACGGAGTTATATTTATTCCTTTTTTTACAACTTCGAGTGTCTTTTCAGGACGCCATCTTGTGTGTACGTTATGACGTCGCGTGTCTTACTGATTTATATCCTTTTGACGCATGACGTCATAACGGACACACAAGAAGGAGCAAAAACACTCGGATATCAGACAAGAAGAGAAAGACAGCAACTTCTGAAAATAAACATGCCATCCGCTGCTCCACTAATGACAGAATGATACGCCCCTGTTAGTTCGATCTGACTTCGGCCCCATTTTTCGATTTTTAATTTTTTTGGCCCTATGCCATTGACATAAAATTTTCAACAAATTAACACTTAGAAAAACTGAAATCCTTTACTTACGCGCCTGCCCTGGCCAGGTAATAGTCAAACATAGGTTTCATCTCTGGGCTACATGCAGCGTACTCGTCTCTCATACAAGTCCAGTAGGATGTGTACATTCTAAAAGACAACAAAAATCAAGAATAACTATAACGTATGATAAGTTTTAAAGGCGAATATAAAATATTTTTTTCTGGAAAGTCAACAGTTGATCCCTCCCCCGTGGTTTTCAATAGTGTTCCTACGCACAAACCCCAAATACCTATTTCTGATGAGGACGAAAATAGTTTGAGATTTGCACTGTATGATTCTGTCCCATAAAAGGAAAAGGAAAAGCAGGGGCACAAAAGATCGGGGGGTGGGGTTCACCCAAGGCGGAACTTTTTTTGGCGAACAAGGGAGGCATCACAAAGTGTCAAAATTTCCTTTTGTCATAGGTTCATTAAGCAGTTACGAAAGTCTTAACCGCAGATGTCCGCACACTGGAAGAGACGAGACAAAGTTTTGAAAAAGAGTTTTTTAAAAGGAAGCAATTAAAAAAAATTAACGTGATGGCAAGAAGCAAAAAGCAGTAACAACAGAAACAGCAGTAACAGCAGTTTCAAAAAAATAAAAATAAACACCTAGATGCAAACCAGTATCTGAGAGGACAGCGAGAGGAATGTGATAGAACATAAGTAGGTAAGAGGTCAGCAAGAAACATGTGATAGAGAACATAAGTAGGTGAGAGGTCAGCAAGAGGAATGTGACAGAATATAAGTAGGTGAGAAGTCAGCAAGAGAAATGTGATAGAGAACATAAGTAGGTGACAGGGTTAGAACAGGCGATTCTTATTTTAATGTCTTAAATTATTTCCTATTTCCTTTGTAACTTTCCTTTCATTGATGACATTTATTATCACATTGTCGGTAGAATAAATCAAAATATTTCATAGTCGTCCTTATGGCCCACCATGGAGCCATAGAATATTTATTAGGGGCCAAGAAAACTTTTAAAAAAAAGAAGAGTTTTTTATATACATTTCGACCAATATATATCAAAAATAGTGAAGTGACGAGGTGATAACTTAATTAGTTCAAGTGGGCAACGAGGAAACAAGTTTGAGACAACGTGGGATAAAAGCAATGCAAACACTCTCCCATGATCCTTTAAAACGTTGTTTCGTTGCGTTCCTTTTTTCAGGTTTGACGAAACTTAGCTTTTCCTTTTTTAAAATTCTTTAGTAATATTTGATTTTAAAGTATATTTTTATCAAGATTTTAAAAATAAATAAATTATTGAATCGATTGCTTGCTGCCGAACGTATGTTGACGAATCCCTAATGGAGAAAACCTCAATGACGGAAGAGGTCGGCATATATTCTGCCAAAGCTGCAATACATTACAAATGTTGGCTTTAGACGACTTGATCGTTCTAGTTCTAGCATAAGTTTTAAAAAAAATTATTAGCTCTTCTGTAATTTTGAATAATAAAAACATTTATTGAACTAAAAACGATTTTTATCGGGACTTCAGAAATATACGATATTGCAATGAATGGACACATAAAAATACAACTTTAACGGACTCACGTGCAGCCCAAACGGGCAACAGTGTCCTTTGCCTTGTTGCCCACTGCAGCTCTTAACATGGGACTGAGTCGCTCATTCGCGACCTCGCACTTCACCTCATTGACCTTGCTGTGGCAGGCGGTGACCTTTCCGGGACTGACGTTGTACGTGTATGGATCTAGAAGACAAGAGTTTGATGTGCAGCTTATGCGATGTCATCGTGAACGTGTTAGCTACGGATTCGAACAGTCTAAGACAGCGGTTCTCAACCTGTGGGTCGCGACCCCTTTGGGGGTCGAACGACACTTTCACAGGGGTCGCCTAAGACCATCGGAAAATATATATAATCTACAGGATTTTGAAATAGCAACGAAAATAAGTTTGTGGTTGGGGGTCGCCACAACGCTAGGAACTGTCTAAGGGGTCGCGGTATTAGAAAGGTTGAGAATCGCTGGTCTAAGAGAACCGACGTACATTCGCAATACGTTGTACACCTGAACCAACTAACAACGCAGCATGTTGATGTACATTTACTTGAACGTTAAATATGACCATGCGGGGTATATCTCATGTTGTTGTTGTTGTTTTCGGTTTAAATTTTCATTCCCATCATTCACTTTTATAAAGCCCATTAAACCCTTCATGGTGATTTGCATGATCCTCCCTAAACCCCACAAGATCATTTGTATGATCCTTCCCAAAAAAAAAACATTCGCATTTATTTACTTTAATGACTACCATCATTATTGTATCATTCTTGTATTTTACTTGTATCATTTCTTTACCCCTAATCATTAATTGGACGGCTTGAGGCTGCAAGCAATCATATAAATCAGTGGTGTAAAAACTCAATCGCTCAGTGTGCCAAAACTCAATCACTCAGTGGGCCAAAACTTAATCGCTCAGCGGGCCAAAACTTAATCACTCAACGGGCCAAAACTTAATCACTCAGTGGGCCAAAACTCAATCACTCAGTGGGCTAAAACTCAATTGCTCAGCGGGCCAAAACTCAATCGCTCAGCGGGCCAAAACTTAATCACTCAACGGGCCAAAACTCAGATTACACGTAAGGTGACAGGCCGAACAGGATGACCATTCAAAGAGCGGAAAATTAAACCCTTTTTAAACATTATTATAAATTAACAGTGAGAATTTTTTTTTAGTAATAAAAAAATCATCGGCATAACTATATTCGCTCTCATGCAAAGCTGACAGAGCTGGATGTTCGGCATCTTTTGCTACATCTTGGCTACAAGTTCGTGACTGAATATTGGAAGTATTGTTCTGTTTCAATGAGATTCCCATCATGGACTGCAAGTGTTCATCAGCGAGATGACTCCCGTGCGATGTTTTGTTAATCCTTATCACAGGTAACAGCTGCTCACATAGAAATGTGCTACCAACATGCTCAAGGATGGAGCCGCATGCAGACGAAGCTGGGGCGACTCTTCGCGAATGAAACGAGTGAACCGTGCAGGCCCCAGGGTGTCGTACTTTGTCTTTAGTGTCCCATTACACTGCAACTCTATTAGCACAAAATTTACAGGTGCAGTTTCCACGACTTTAACAAATGGGTTACGAAAAAGCTCGAAATTACTTGTCTGTTCTTCAGAGTCATTAAAGCGTCGTGCAAACTCAGCGTGAATTAAGCGGAGTTTTTCAGCAAAGTGTGCATTGGGAAACAGCATAGCGTTGCCTTGGTTCAACATTTGATTGGCAACATGGAAAGTGAGACAAGTTGCATTGGTGCATGTGTGTCCCCCATAGGCACAGCTTCCCCTGAAATGCCTTCACTGCATCATGCATATCAGTGATCAAGTGGTTCCGTACCTGGAGCTCCAGGTTCTAGTCGTTGAGATGAGTACTTACGTCAGACAGAAACGCAAAAACTCAAATTTCCATATTTGATCCGGAAAAACTGTGGAGTCCTTTTCTTTGCTGTCCACCAATTGACATATATTCTCGATCAGCTGGAAAAAGTCTACTGAGAACTTGTCCCCGACTTAGCTACCGCGCCTCTTCATGATAAGACATAACGACGAACTCTGAGTCGATTTCATGGAACAACAACAACAAAAAAAGGACAGAAATATGCGTTTATTTATTATTAGTATTATTATTAGTTGTCTTTTATAGCGTTGTACCCCAGCCTAGGGCTCACCACTACATAAAAATATTAGCAAAAGAGATATGATCGTGGCAATAAAATGAAATGTATGGCATCCTTCCGTCTTCGCGAGACGATGGAGAGGCTATATTGTAGTCCTACACTTCGACGAGTGGCTCACTAGGCCAATCCTGGAGTGACAATCTCGACTGCATTTCGCGCAGGAGAATGATGATTCCTGGTTAATTTTGGCCTTCCGTGTTTTTCTTTTTGTTGCAAAGGCTTCGTTCCGCACATCTTCTGCCTTTTTCACTCCTTCGTACACTGCCGTTCGCCAGCTGCAACGTTGTTCGGCAATGATCTCCCATTTGTTGACTTCAATGTTGGCTTCACAGCTACTTGGCCTGGGCGGTGATTTATGGAGACCAGCTGTTGCCCAAATCAGCGGATCCCCACTCTCCACGCAACCAATAGATCCAAGGGAATGACAATTGTCAATACAGCTTGGCACTGACTGGTGTACAACGCTATAAAAGACAACTAAAATTAAATACATGTGAGTAATTAAGCTGTTTAACAACAAAACAAAAACAAATGCATATTCACCCCACCCACCTAAGAACTTATACATGTCAAACCATGTACGACAGCCAGCAGCATCGTTTATCGGTCAGATGTGGGGAATCAGTCGGGGTAGTAGAGTTTAAAGAGATGTGTTTTGAGTGCAGTTTTGAAGGCCTGGGTGGTTGGTATATTGCGGGTGTGTAGTGGCAGAGAATTCCATTGTTTCGGGGCGCAGAAAGAGAAAGATCGTTCAGAATATTTTTTAGTGCGCGTCTTGGGAAAGGACAGAATACGAGTGTCTAAAGGAGGAGCGAAGTTGTGGAAGGGGTGAATAGACAGAATGATGGTCGGTTAGATGGGAAGGACAAAAATCCGAGAAAAGTTGTGACAGAGAAAAGCTTGTAATCAATGCTTGCCTGTAAAGGAAGCCAATGAAGTGAGTAGAGTAGTGGAGTGACGTGATAACAATTTTTTTGCCTTTAGAACTAGCCTAGCAGCTGAGTTTTGAACCTTTTGTAGTTTATCTAAGAAGTGTTTTGGTGAACCTGACAGAAGAGAGTTGCAATAGTCAAGACGAGGGAGAACAAGAGCACAGACTAGGGTTTTTGCTGCGCTAACTGTGAGGTAGTGGCGGATTGAGCTGATCTGACGGATAGCGGTGTATGCAGAACGACAAATGCGAGAAATATTATTATTGAGAGACATAGAAAGAATATAAACATGATTCCCAGCAGAAGATGTAAACTGCTGTTTCGGAATTACCTTCTTGAAATGAGGAGAGGAGAATTGAGGTAGAGGATGATTTGTGATAGTGAATGAAGAGTGCTTCCGTTTTGTCATCATTAAGCTTTAACTTGCTGTGTGTCCTCCATGACTTGACATCATTAATGCTCTCCCGCAAAGTCTTGGCTCTGATAAAGTTGACGGTGTGTGTTACAGTGCTTATTACACCTGCCATGTTGAGGACTTAACCACACAGCAATCCCTGGTGTATGATGCAGTGATATACTATCAATTCACCAGTACAGTTCTCATGCATCTTTAACCGCATCCTTCTAGTAAGTCCACTTTTTTCGCCGCACATCGCCGGTGCTCCATCTGTTGTAAGTCCAACAAGTTTGTCTCAAGGCAGGTTCATGTTGGTAAAACTTTGACATGCGTTGTCAAAAAATGTCTTTCCTGCCATTGTCTCATGCATGGATTTCATGTCCAATATTTCTTCTGTTACATTCAAACCGGAGTCCACTCCGCGAAAGAAGATGGCGGGCTGTGAAATCTCACTCGTGTCATGACGTTCATCGACAGCAAGGGAGAATCCATCAAAGTCTATGCCTTTTTCGATCAGCTGTGTTTTCACATCAGTGGCCATCTCACAAAACTGACCATGTACCGTATTTCTGCTAAGGCTTACAATTGCAAACATCTGCTTTTTGTGTGCACACTAGACGTCACGCACTTTCATCATGACGTCACACACTTTCATCATGCAGTGCTTCAGTTGAGTCTCGTAGTGCCGTCTCAGATTATAATCCTTGATCACAGCTACATTATCTCCACAAAGCAAACACAGAGGTTTACCTCCAAAATCATTTGACATATTTTCGGCCTCCCAGCGGCTTTGAAAGGCTCTATTTTCTGAATCAACTTTTCTCTTAGCACTTTTAAGACTAACTTTAATTTTTTTTTTAAGAGTGTGCATCTACCAACAGACGCTTGATTGTTACCTTAGTAGCCGTAGCGGTAAAAGGTGATGTAATATCCGGGCACTGCACTACATTCATTACGTATGTGCCTATCCAAAACGGGCAACTGAGCATTGCTAGAGTACTGTAACGACGAACATCCACTCACTTCACAACTTTTATTTTCGCTTATTCTGATCGAAGAGAGAACGTTCCCAGGTAGCCTGTCAGTCGGCAAGGCTGCTAATCAATGAAATTGACTGGCACTTTATATCGCTGAGCCATTAAAAAAATATGTCTGCCTAAAACTATCTCTCGGGCCAGATATAATTGTACGTCGGCCAAATCCTCTAGGGGCTGATATAATTCTACACCGGGCCTGATGTGGCCCGCGGGCCTGAGTTTAACACGTGTGATTTAAATGTTTATTATTGTTTCTCCATCCATTATTTATGGCGCATATTTTCCAGGTCGATTCTCAGCAAACAATGAAACATGAAATTATTAGATGATATTGTATAAGTTGATGATATTGCATGAGTTATACAATATTGTATAAGTTAGATGATATTGTAATAGTTAGATGATATTGTATAAGTTAGATGCTATTGTATGAGTTAGATGATATTGTATGAATTAGATGATATTGCATGAGTTAGATGATATTGTATAAGTTAGATGATATTGTATGAGTTAGATGATATTGCATTAGTTACACAAATGACTAAAACAGGCAAAATTAATACAGCTGGATGATACAGGTCAAACTGAAAGTCGAAAAAAAACAACCTAATACATTGAGCTCCAAAACAACACAGCCTGATACATTGAGCTCCAAAACAACACAGCCTGATACGTTGATCTCCAAAACGAAGAACCAATACCAATAAACTGGACATATTTGGTCACGTGTTCATTCAGCTGATTTCTTGATCAATATCAACTCTCCAAAACTGCTACAACATTTTTAACCAGATTGTTTTCAAATCTCGTGATAAACATATTAATGTAGACGTACGCCTGTTGTAGTTTTACTAGAGTGTTAAGTTATGCAACAGCTACACATTTGTATAAACAGTGGCGTAGCAAGAGAGAGTGCCACACGTGGGGGCCCCTAATTCTGCTTACCCCTCCTCCAAATAACCCCTTTGCCATTGTCAAAATATGCCGATATTCAATGTAAAGAAAAATTTGCTCCTTGTGTGGACAACCCTTTTCTCCCAACCCCATTTCATTTCCTACACTACTATGCATAAACGATAACATCAGCAGCCTAATGATTTTTACCTGATGATAATGATAATACTTGATAATAATGATGATAATAATTTCATTTGAAGAATCTCGTTTCATCCCCAAAGGCTCGAAGCGCGGTACAAAAACAAAGCCGGGAGATAATGACTAGCTGGAAAGGATGGTAGACAACTTCACCCCAGAAGGTGTTCGCGAAATAGATGAGTTTTTACCTGATGTAATGATAACTTCTAACAATAATGATACTAACTAATAATAATGATATACCTGATAATAATTATAATTTGTTATATATATTTTGCTTGTGGTGTGACTGCTTCCATTTCCGACCGCTTCTTGTGCCCAACCGACCCTTCCCCTACTCAACATGTTTTATATTACTTATACTTCTCTGTGTTTGAAAGAAATTATGGTTCAACAGTGAATGAATAGCGCTGCAAAATATAATTCCCGATAACTAGGCTAAATGATTTTTTTTTTAAATAACCAACTGCTTTTAGTGCGTAATATTTTCTTTTTCTAAAATGAAATCGTCTCAATTTAAGTATGGTGTAAAAAAATATTCGGTTTAAAAGTGGTTGGGACATCAGAATATTGAATATAGTTCATGGGCGTGAAATAAAATGTTTGCAGTGACGTGTCATGGGGAGAAGAGGTGTAGCAAACACTGGGATTCTTAAATGTGCGTTACTTGAGTTCATGTTTTGTCAAGTAAGTTTAGTAGATGGGAAGTTCACGCATTGCTGTCGCCATCGTTTGGCGGGCTGTACTTAATAATCATGGCAATACCTGATAATAATAAAAAAAATACCTGATTATAACCGCGATACATGATTATAGCCACAATACCTGCTAATAACCACAATACCTGATATCAATGTTAGTATGCAGAAAAGGTAGCCGGCCCGCTCCATGTCGTCATCAGATGGAAAGACTTTCTCAAAGTCGTGAAGTTTGTAGATGTTACTCGGGACGTTACTTGCCCGGGTCTTTTTTAAGCAGTCTGTGTACATTTCGAGGTCACTGAAAAATATGTAACAAAAGAATGGGTCAGTAGTGAATGATAGCAAATAAATTGTTCATTGGCGAATAATAGCAAATAAATGGGTAAGTAGTGAATGATAGGAAATAAATGAAGCAGTAGTGATGGATAGCAAATTAATGGTTAATAGTGAATGCTAGCAAAAGAATGGGTCATTAGTGAATAATAGCAAAAGCTTTGGTCAATAGTGAATGATAGCAAAAGCTTTGGTCAATAGTGAATGATACCAAAAGACTGGGCCCATAATGAATGATAGCCTATAGTACTATAATGTGAAGTATAGGCCTTAACATTTTTAATGTGAAGCATGGGCCTTATAGTATTATACTTTGAAGCATGGGCCTGATAGTGCTATAACTTTAAGAATGGGGCCTGATAGTGCTATAACTTTAAGAATGGGGCCTGATAGTGCTATAATTTTAAGAATCGGGCCTGATAGTGCTATAACTTTAAGAATGGGACCTGATAGTGCTATAATGTGAATCATGGAGCTGTCTTTTGGCTACATAGATGATCAATACCCGGTGCGTAAAAAGTGATCCAGGTATTCGCATAGCGGCTGGGCCGGTAAGATTATGGATCCATCGCGGACCGGATCTGGCTGTGCAGGCCTTAATATCAGCCCTCCCCCACCCCAATCTAAAAAAAATTATAATATTAAAGAGTGGATGGAGAGATAAGGCTGCATCCCCCCTCCCCACGGGTCAGCCAACCGATCCGCAAAATCCCCGGATAATTTATCATCAATCAACTTTGTTAGCATACTTCTGCTATAGCTCCGTACATCTAATCTTTTTAAAAATATGTTTTTGCAAAGATTTATTTTATATACATTTTTATAAAATTTATAGCAGAGATCTAATTTAAATTTTGTTAAGAGACGACTTATTTTCAAACCTTTCTAGATGTCGCCCTCGTTGTGCGTGGTACCGCCCACTTTGAGAACCACTGGTCTACACCCTCGCTTAAATTTATTTAATGGCTATTTACAAAAATGTCACCACTTTAAGATGCCTAGCTGTAACTTTCCAAACAGAGACCCTACCGCTGTGAAGACCGCTTTCAGTAATAGCAACCTCTGACGCTGCGCGAGCAAGTACCTGCACACTTGGATGAGTTTTAACACGCTTAAGTAGCCTGGGTCTCCTCTCTTCATCAACGGCAGTTCATATGTACAATATTCATCTATGGAGAACTTTTGTGAGTGAGCCTTGTGTTTGTGCACAATCATTACTGTAGGGTGCAGAGCAAAAAAAAGGCTTTAAAAAATAAATGTATATATATATATATATATATATATAAAACATAGAGATGGAGTCCCGTAGGCGGATAGCATTGGCACAATGAAGCATTCCGACAACTCCTGCGACGCCACCGGTGCTAAGCCGTATCATCCCCGTCATGTAACCTTAGGGTTTTCAGTGGCGTGGAGAGAGGTGATCTGCTGTGTAGGGATCCAGCTTATAATCAATTTAAAAAATGTATTCCAGGCCTTGTAGATTTCGTCATGCGAAATCTAAACCATCGTCACCTTGTGACAGACGGATGCCAGCCAAACAAATAAATATATATATATATAAATATATATTAATATATTAATATACTTTTTCAGTGGATTTGAAAGGGGCAGAGGTTGTGTGGGGGGGGGGGGAGGGGGGTTTTGTACTGCTGATTTAGTTTTTCGTGGAAGGGCCTTAACTGTGACCTTAATGTGTTTGATAAATGCACGTTCTCAAATCATTTTAATAATATTACACTAGAGAATATGACAGGATGTGACCGGGATATAAATAGATGGGACTGGGAGTTCCCAACATCTACAACGAAACTTTTACATTTAATACTGGAACAAAATAGTTTCACGCCATTGAAATGAATAATTTGAACAAATTCTAATCAGACTTTTCTTATTTAAATTTTTAAAAAATAATTGAACTAACGTAATTTAGTTTTGAGAAATATTTATCTGCTATATGCTGTAGGCATACCTTATTTTTTTCTCTAAAAAGTGTAAAAACTTGTCTCTGAATTTACAAGAAAAATATCTATATACTATTTTAAATATCTGTTACATTAACGGAATTTGATATATTGGTATCTTCGCCATAAAATATAAGCAAACGTTTTGTTGCTTCTCTACTTGAAAAACCATACAACAATGAATTTAAAAAAAAAAAAAAATATTACCAATGTCATAAAATTTTACCAAATTTTTCCATAAACTATACTTTTCGCAAAATGGTAAACAATTTTTTTTTTTTTTTTTTTTTTTTTTTGTGTTTGTTTTTTTGTAATTAAAAAAATATATCATTAAGCAGTCTTTGTTGTTATGAGGGATGCTGTGTTTTGTTACACGCATAGCCCGCCTTCCACGTGCATTACCCCTCGTGAACTCTCGTGACCGCCTTTGAAGTGTGGCTAACAAAAACTTTCCCTTTGTTTACAAAAAGCTTAATTATTCAGAACCTTATAGAAGGATCTGGATATAACGGGAAAGCAAAACAATGCATTAGACGGTTCTAGACATTAGTAGGAAATGCCTATAAAAAGGGCTGACCGATAGAGAGAGGGAGAGATGATATTTTTCCTTTACCACGAGATGTGCTGTGTCATTATTTAATACCTTGTTGTGTGTAGATTTTTCTATTTCCTCGTACAATTTTGTGCTCATTGTATTTTATACTAACTGTACCGGTACCTGAAAATCTGTAAGTTTATAATTTTAATCATATTTCTTTTGCTGTTATTATTTAATTAAAGTACACAAATTAAAAAGTTATTAATTATAATTAGCTCTGGCCTTGATTGTCGTTTTATTTGTTATTATTTTTAAATATTTGTATCGACCTTTATTATGGACTGTTTTTAGAACGAGCCATAGACTAAAATTAAGAGATTAAATTCTCCATTTATAACGGTCCGTAATATATGGATTCAAAATATATCAGGACAAGCAAACCAATTTTGTTATTGGAGCTAATGAGAAATAAAAATATGGATTCAAAGATCCAAGAACAAACCCACAATTGTTACTTTGGGGCTTCTTTGCCGGACCATGCCCACAATGTATCCACGGAAGAGCCCACAATTTATTACGGACCGTCATAAATGGAGAATTTAATCTCTTAATTTTAGTCTATGGCTCGTTCTAAAAACAGTCCAGAATACACCGTTGGAATGTGCAATTGGTTCATTTTGTTATTTTTATCCAAATACCCAATTATATCACAGATTTGAACTTTGGTATTGCTTTTAATTTTAATGTCAAAAAATAACATGCATTTTACATTCCTTTTTTTTTTTGGACAAATAAACGTATGTTTAGCAAATAAACGGCGTTTTTATCCAAATACCCAATTATATCACAGATTTGAACTTTGGTATTGCTTTTAATTTTAATGTCAAAAAATAACATGCATTTTACATTACTTTTTTTTGACAAATAAACGTAATTTAGCAATTGGGAATATAAATGGCGTTGACAATATATGGGAACATTTACATAAGTATACTTATCAATATGCAAACCCCATCATTTTACACACGTGCAAAATATATTCCAAAAATATAGCCGTATATATTTTAAGTTACAGTTCATGGGCGTAAACAAGGATGGGTAAAAATTTTCTTTCAAAAAATGAAAATATATTTTTACTTTAATATAAACCAGGACCACCATTTAACATAGACGTTGATAAAAATGAAAATGTAACATAGACGAGGACAAGTATGTAACTTAGACCATGACCAGCATGTTAGCTAGGCCAGGCCAAGCATCTGAATTTTACCTCGGCATTCTATACTCTATTTAAGCATTTTCTACTTTACCTAGGCATATTGTACATAAACTTGGCATTCCATACTATATCTCTAGGTATTCAATAGTAGGGCCACCTAGACATAGTTAATCATATCATATCATATCATATCATATCATATATATATATAAAAGGGAAAATTTGTTTGTGGGTTTGTTTGTGGGTCTGTTCCACAAAAGCTTTTACATGGATTGATGGATCTTGACCAAACTTGGCACATATATCCATCATTATCCAGAAGGAACTCTTAAGGGGTTGATAACTTTTAATAACATTTCGTGTGGGGCCGGGGGCCCCGAATTCGTTTTTTTCTTATATGAGCTATATAAAAAAATTACAAACAAATATTCCTACGTGAATGGGTAGATATCGATCAAACTTAGTACACGTACACTTGATTAACCATATTCAAATACCGAAGGGTACTGAACTCATAATATCCATTCTTCTGGGGCCGGGGGCCCCATTTCCTTTTTCCTTATATGAGCTATATAAATAGCGATAAGCTTAATACTCCTATATGAATGGATGTATCTTGACCAAACTTAATACACATACACTTGATTATCCATACTCAAATACAAAAGGGTACTGAACTCATAATATCATCTGGGGCCGGGGGCCCCATTTCAGTTTTCCTTATATAAGCTATATACATATTAATAGGCTTAGACAACACTATAGGTTCTATGTGAATTGATGGATATAGGCTTAGCTTTGTTGCAATACACTTCTTAGTCCATATGGAAATAACTGTGGATGTAAAACTAATAATATCCAATCTAGAATTTTCTAGAAAGTTCGATAACTTTAAAACGCTATATCTATGGCATTATTCAAAAGATTTTAATGGGACAAATTTAAAATTTTAAAGTCATAACTTACCTGAATGATCTTCATAGGGCCCCATCGCAGGCAAAACGAATTCGGTAAAATTATGGAATGGTCCCCCGGGGCCCCCTCTTTTAACTAAGATGTGCTATATTTATAGAAATGCAATATATTTGTATAATTTGTTTGATTCGCATAATAAATACTTAGAAAACACAGTTTTTACACAGTTTGAGGAAGATAATACATTTAATCTAGAATGTTCCAGAAAGTTCTAAAGGTCAATAGGCTTAATACTCCTACATGGATGGATGGATCTTGACCAAATTTGGCACATATATCAATCATTATCCGGAAGGATCTCTTAAGGGTTTATGAACTTTTTATGACATTTCCTTGGAAGCCGGGGGCCCAAAAAGTCGTTTTTCCTATATGAGATATATAAATAAAACTAAAAACAAACGCTACTACATGAGTGGATGGATCTTGACCAAACTTAGTACACATACACTTTATTATCCATATTCAAATACCAAAGGGTACTGAACTTATACAATTCATTTTTCTGGGGCGCCATTTAATGTTTCCTTTAATAAGCTATATATATAAATATCAATAGGCTTAGACCGGTACCCCTCCAGTATCAAGATCCGACAGCTATCGTTATCTCACTGGTATCGAGATATCACCGGGATCGGAATACCGAAGGGATTCGGATGATACCGGGATCGGGGTCCTAATGCAATCCCGGGCCACGCCGGTATATTGGCTAGTCTATATATATAAAAATGAATGTATGTATGTATGTATGTTTGTCTCGTATGCGCTCCAACACCATTCATGCGATTGCAACAAAACTTTGGTGAGTTGTTAACCACCTACCTGGGCATTTAACTGTGACATTAAAAAACTTTTCAATTATTTCGTTTTCGGCCGTTGGCCCTTCATTCGTTTTTTTTCTTATACGAGCTTTGTAAAACAATATTTCCGTCTGCGCTCCTATGCCATTAGTCTGAATGCGCTAAATCTTGGGTAAAATGTTACACGCACGCCCACAAAGGTTTGGAAATAATTATAAACGTTTTAAAATATTACGTTTTGAGCCAGGGGCCCCGTGTTCGTTTTTTCTTATATGAGCTATATAAATATAGTTTCAAACCGTATGCGCTCCTACACCATTCATGCGATTGCAACAAAACATTAGAGAGTTGTATTCTACAAGCTCGCGCATTTTACTGGGTCATTATAACACTTTTAAAATATTTCGTTTTGGCCGTTGGCCCCAAAATCGTTTTTTTTTCTTATATGAGCTTTGTAAACAATAGATTTCGTCTGCGCTCCTACACCATTTATTTGAATACGCTAAAACTTTGACGAGATGTTGCGAGCATGCCCATAAAGGTTTCTAAATTATTACAACCGTTTTAAAATATTACGTTTTGAGCCAGGGGCCCCATGTTCGTTTTTTCTTATATGAGCTATATAAATATAGTTTCAAACCGAATGCGCTCCTACACCATTCATGCGATTGCGACAAAACATTGGAGAGTTGTATTCCATAAGCTCGCGCATTTTACTGAGTCATTATAACACTTTTAAAATATTTCGTTTTGGCCGTTGGCCCAAAAATCGTTTTTTTTTCTTATATGAGCTTTGTAAACAATAGATTTCGTCTGCGCTCCTACACCATTTATTCGAATACGCTAAAACTTTGACGAGATGTTGCGAGCATGCCCACAAAGGTTAATAAATGATTACAACCGTTTTAAAATATTACGTTTTGAGCCAGGGGCCCCATGGTCGTTTTTTCTTATATGAGCTATATAAATATAGTTTCAAACCGAATGCGCTCCTACACCATTCATGCGATTGCGACAAAACATTGGAGAGTTGTATTCCATAAGCTCGCGCATTTTACAGAGTCATTATAAAACTTTTAAAATATTTTGTTTTGGCCGTTGGCCCCAAAATCATTTTTTTTCTTATATGAGCTCTGTAAACTATAGGTTTCGTCTGCGCTCCTACACCATTTATTCGAATACGCTAAAACTTTGACGAGATGTTGCGATCATGCCCGCAAAGGTTTCTAAATTATTAGAACCATTTTATAATATTCCGTTTTGAGCCAGGGGCCCCATGTTCGTTTTTTCTTATAGGAGCTATATAAATATAATTTCAAACCGTATGCGCTCCTACACCATTCATGTGATTGCAACAAAACTTTTTTGAAAGGTTGTTCATAAAGTCGCGCATGTTAATGAGTAATTACAATACTTTTAAAATATTCCGTTTTCAGCTGTTGGCCCCAAATTCTTTTTTTTCTAATATGAGCTTTGTACAAAATAATTTCGGTATGCGCTCCTATACCATTCTTCTGAATGCGATAAAACTTTAGTTAGATGTTTTTCCCACGCCCGAAAAGCTTTTCCAATTATTACAACCGTTTAAAATATTCTGTTTTGAGCCAGGGGCCCCATGTTCTATTTTTCCAATATGAGCTATATAAATATAATTTCAAACCGTATGCGCTCCTACACCATTCATGCGATTGCAACAAAACTTTGTTGAAAGGTTGTCCATAAGGTCGCCCATGTTAATGAGTAATTACAATACTTTTAAAATATTCCGTTTTCAGCCGTTGTTCCCAAATTCTTTTTTTTTCTTATATGAGCTTTGTACAAAATAATTTCTGTATGCGCTCCTATATCATTTATCTGAATGCGATAAAACATTTTAGTAAAATGTTTTACCCAAGTCCGCAAAGCTTTTCAAATTATTACAACCGTTTAAAATATTCTTTTTTGAGCCAGGGGCCCTATGTTCTATTTTTCCTATATGAGCTATACAAATACAATTTCAAACAGATCTAATGTGTGGATGGATAGATTTTTAATAAAATACAAATAGCAACATAAAATTGTGTGTGTCACATAGTAATTAGGTTTCTGAAGTAGTTACAACACTTTTAAAATAATCCGTTTTTGGCCGTTTGCCCCAAAATCGTTATTTTTCTTATATGAGCTTTGTAAAAAATAATATCCGTATGCACTCCTATACCATTTATCTGAATGCGATACAACTTCAGTAATATGTTTCTCTTTTTTTAATTTTGTGATATAATAAGTAGGTTTCTGAAGTAATACAACAATTCTACAATATTCCGTTTGTGGCCGGGGGCCTTAATTCGTTTTCCACCATTTATTATCTATATAATTATCGTATGCATTCCTATACCATTCATCCGATTGCGATAAAAACTTTGGTGAATTGATATGCGCGCTCCCGCAAATGTTTCTAAATTAGAACAACATTTTACAATATTTCGCATGGGCAGATGTCCTTAAATTCGTTTTTTTTTCTTTAACAAACTTTATCAAAATAATTTCAAACGGAGCTATCAACTCAACCGCCCTTGAACAAATGCCAACAGACATCAATTTGTAGCAAGAGCAGAGAAAACACGTTTTTGCATGTTTAGTGTAGAGAGTATTTTTGTTGTTTTTATTAATAAGCTTGAATTTTGTGACGTATTTTAGAATGGGATATAGCTTTGTAAATGTGTTGTGATTTTGAATAGCAATGATGTAGTAATACATCTATTGTATAAGAATGATCTATGCTGACCGTAACTCACAAAGAACCGATACGATTTAAATACGTTCCCATTTTTTAAAACAATCATAGTTTTCTTCTATTATTTTAAGGAACTCGAATCAATGGTAATGCGAAAAATATATTGTATATTCGCTTTAATTTTAATAAAATTTTAAGTATTAATAATATAAATTACAAATAAATCTGGAGTAACAACTAAGGAACTATTTTAAACATTTTATATGTGGTTGAAAGTTATGAAAATTAATAAAACAAATTATAATCAAAGAATTACACTGTAATCACATTTATCGGGGAAACCAAAACATCTGTTGATTGTAGTGCATTTTTTAAGTACGTTCCAAATATTGCGTAATAAAAGTAAAATTAATTTGTTCTAAATAATAACGCAAATGACCTCAGAACTCAAATTGTCTATTTATTCAATGCAAAAATTTATCTGATTTAATAACCGCGCCTAATAAAATTGATAATGTATTTCCCTCTTCCTAAAAGTAAAATTAATAAATATAATAGATTGCTTTTTAAATTGCTACAATTTAAAAAATGAAATACAATTTTTGCTTTTTATTTTTAACGTTTAATAAATTTTTACTTTTATTCTTTCCAAAAATATACATTTATGAAATTTAAAAATTAGTAAAATAAATTTAAAAAAAAAACCTAACCTTTAAATATACTTTTAATACGAAAATGCCGTTTAATGCAATCAGTGCAGCGAAACTACATATCCAAATAGCATCCACTAATGCACTTATCACTCATTTAAATAAGAACAAAGCATTTGAAATGCAAAAAAATTGTTTTTGCGTAAGTAAGTGGATTACAATCCCCTGGATGATTTTATTAATTTCTTTAAAACTCTGTTTGGGGGAGGGGAAAGTTGACAAAATGAATTTGACAAATAATTTGCCTTCTTAGGTACATATATATGGGGGTTAGGAAATAGAGTGTGTACAATTTTATATCTTTGAATCCAATGATATTACTGTTGTGAAAAATAGATGATATATTCTCATTTTACGAATTAAGAAAATAAATGACGTTAACACAACGTAAGTACATTTACAAAAGTATATCCATGAATATCAAAACCCATTCATTTTACAAAGAATTACCAGTTTTGGACCGGGGCCCTATAGTAGTTTTTCTTTCTAATATGAGCTATTTAAATATAATGTCCGTATGAGTTCCTATACTATTCATCTGAATGCGATAAACTTTCAGTGAGTTGTTGTGTGCAGGCCCGCATTAGGTTTCTAAAGAAGTGCAAATATTTTACAATATTCCGCTTTGGGCCGGGGGCCTTAAATTCTTTTTTTTTCTTATATGAGCTATGTAAATATAACGTCAAGCAGAGCTATTGCATAAGTGGGTGGAATTACTGTGACATTTCATTTTTTATATGTGACTTAATAAATAGGTTTCTGATTTAGTACAAATATTTCACAATATTACTTTTGGGGCCGGGGGCCCTAAATTTGTTTATATGTAATAAATGAGCCATATAAATATAATTTCAAACATAGCTATTGCATGGGGGGATCAATCGCTATAAGTTTTGGGACTAAATTTGGAAAATCCATGCTTCCCACACGGACAGCTGCGTGTGGTCTGCTGACACTTCTTAAAACCTTCTATTTAATTCGAATACGCACCAGACGGTTAAAAAAAGGTGTTTATTAGAAGAACTTACAAAAAAATTATTAAAACACAGACACTTTATTTCGATGAGTGGCATTGCAACGCATGCCGGGTACTCGCTAGTATATATATAAAAGTGAAAATTTGTGGGTTTGTTTGTTTGTTTGTGTGTCTGTTCCACAAAGGCTTTTACACGGATTGATGGATCTTGACCAAACTTGGCACATGTATCCATCATTATCCAGAAGGAACTCTTAAGGGGTTGAGAACTTTTAATAACATTTCGTGTGCGGCCGGGGGCCCCGAATTCGTTTTTTTCTTATATGAGCTATATAAAACAATTACAAACAAATACTCCTATGTGAATGGATGGATATCGATTAAACTTAGTACACGAACACTTGATTATCCATATTCAAATACCGAGGGGTACTGAATTCATAATATCCATTCTTTCATTTTTCCTTATATGAGCTATATAAATATCGATAGGGCTAATACTCCTACATGAATGGATGGATCTTGACCAAACTTAGTACACATACACTTGATTATCCATACTCAAATACTACAGGGTACTGAACTCATAATATCCATTCCTCTGGGGCTGGGGGCCCCATTTCATTTTTCCGTATATAAGCTATATAAATATTAATATGCTTAGACAGCAGTATAGGTTCTATATGAATTGATGGATATAAGCCTAGGGTGAGCGCAATACACATCACTGTCCGTACTGAAATATCGGTGGATTTAAAACTAATGATATCCAATCTAGAACTTTCCAGAAAGTTCGATAAATTTAAAACGCTATATCTATGGCATTTTCTCAATAGATCTTATTGGGAAAAAATTTAAATTTTAACTTCATAACTTACCTGAATGATTTTTATTGGGCCCCATCGCAGGCTAAACTAATTCGGTACAATTATGGAATGGGCCCCCGGGGCCCCTCTTTTAACTTAAATGTACTTTATTTATTGAAATGCATTTAGTTGTATAATTTTTCGTATTCGCAGAATAATTTCTTAGAAAAGACAATTTTTACACAGTTCGAGGAGGGTAATAAATTCAATTTTAGAATGTTCCAGAAAGTTCTATAGGTTAATAGGCTTAATACTCCTAGATTAATGGATGGATTTTGACACAATTTGGCACATATATCCATCATTATCCGGAAATGACTCTAAATAAGTTATGAACTTTTTATCACATGCCGTTTGGGGCCGGGGGCCCTGAATTCGTTTTTTTCTAATATGAGCTATATAATTAAAATTTCTGACAAATACTCATGCATGAATAGATGAATCTTGACCAAAATTAGTACACATACACTTTATTGTCCATACTCAAATACCAAAGGTTACTGAACTTATAATATCCATTTCTCTAGGGCCGGGGGCCCCAATTAATTTTTGCGTATATAACCTATCTATAAATAACAATAGGCTTAGACCGGTACGCACCGGTATCGGGATCCGACAACTATCGTTATCCCACTGATATCGAGATACCACCGGGATCTTTATACCGACGGGATTGGGATCATACCGGAATTGGGATCCAGTGGGATAAAATCCCACAGGGAAACGGTATGCTTACGGGAGCGGGATACCGACAGGATTGGGAGCCCACCGTGATCGGAATAATTATAAGGCTGTATACTGTAGAAGTTCTTTCGTTACTAATGCTATCCCGGCAAATTTGCCGGGTATATCCGCTAGTCATATCATATCATATATATATATAAAAGTGAAAATTTGTTTGTTTGTTTGTGGGTCTGTTCCACAAAGGCTTTTACACGGATTGATGGATCTTGACCAAACTTGGCAGATATATCCATCATTATCCAGAAGGAACTCTTAAGGGGTTGAGAACTTTTAATAACATTTCGTGTGGGGCCGGGGGCCCCGAATTCGTTTTTTTCTTATATGAGCTATATATAAAAATTACAAACAAATACTCCTATGTGAATGGATGGATATCGATCAAACTTAGTACACATATACTTGATTATCCATACTCAAATATCGAAGGGTACTGAACTCATAATATCCATTATTCTGAGGCCGGGGGCCCCGTTTCATTTTTCCTTATATGAGCTATATAAATATCGATAGGCTTAATACTCCTACATGAATGGATGGATCTTGACCAAACTTAGTACACATACACTTGACTATCCATACTCAAATACTACAGGGTACTGAACTCATAATATCCATTCCTCTGGGGCTGGGGGCCCCATTTCATTTTTCCTTATATAAGTTATATAAATATTAATATGCTTAGACAGCAGTATAGGTTCTATATGAATTGATGGATATAAGCCTAGGGTGAGCGCAATACACATCACTGTCCGTACTGAAATATCGGTGGATTTAAAACTAATGATATCCAATCTAGAACTTTCCAGAAAGTTCGATAAATTTAAAACGCTATATCTATGGCATTTTCTCAATAGATCTTATTGGGAAAAAGTTTAAATTTTAACTTCATAACTTACCTGAATGATTTTTATTGGGCCCCATCGCAGGCTAAACTAATTCGGTACAATTATGGAATGGGCCCCCGGGGCCCCTCTTTTAACTTAAATGTACTTTATTTATTGAAATGCATTTAGTTGTATAATTTTTCGTATTCGCAGAATAATTTCTTAGAAAAGACAATTTTTACACAGTTCGAGGAGGGTAATAAATTCAATTTTAGAATGTTCCAGAAAGTTCTATAGGTTAATAGGCTTAATACTCCTAGATTAATGGATGGATTTTGACACAATTTGGCACATATATCCATCATTATCCGGAAATGACTCTAAATAAGTTATGAACTTTTTATCACATGCCGTTTGGGGCCGGGGGCCCTGAATTCGTTTTTTTCTAATATGAGCTATATAATTAAAATTTCTGACAAATACTCATGCATGAATAGATGAATCTTGACCAAAATTAGTACACATACACTTTATTGTCCATACTCAAATACCAAAGGTTACTGAACTTATAATATCCATTTCTCTAGGGCCGGGGGCCCCAATTAATTTTTGCGTATATAACCTATCTATAAATAACAATAGGCTTAGACCGGTACGCACCGGTATCGGGATCCGACAACTATCGTTATCCCACTGATATCGAGATACCACCGGGATCTTTATACCGACGGGATTGGGATCATACCGGAATTGGGATCCAGTGGGATAAAATCCCACAGGGAAACGGTATGCTTACGGGAGCGGGATACCGACAGGATTGGGAGCCCACCGTGATCGGAATAATTATAAGGCTGTATACTGTAGAAGTTCTTTCGTTACTAATGCTATCCCGGCAAATTTGCCGGGTATATCCGCTAGTCATATCATATCATATATATATATAAAAGTGAAAATTTGTTTGTTTGTTTGTGGGTCTGTTCCACAAAGGCTTTTACACGGATTGATGGATCTTGACCAAACTTGGCAGATATATCCATCATTATCCAGAAGGAACTCTTAAGGGGTTGAGAACTTTTAATAACATTTCGTGTGGGGCCGGGGGCCCCGAATTCGTTTTTTTCTTATATGAGCTATATATAAAAATTACAAACAAATACTCCTATGTGAATGGATGGATATCGATCAAACTTAGTACACATATACTTGATTATCCATACTCAAATATCGAAGGGTACTGAACTCATAATATCCATTATTCTGAGGCCGGGGGCCCCGTTTCATTTTTCCTTATATGAGCTATATAAATATCGATAGGCTTAATACTCCTACATGAATGGATGGATCTTGACCAAACTTAGTACACATACACTTGACTATCCATACTCAAATACTACAGGGTACTGAACTCATAATATCCATTCCTCTGGGGCTGGGGGCCCCATTTCATTTTTCCTTATATAAGTTATATAAATATTAATATGCTTAGACAGCAGTATAGGTTCTATATGAATTGATGGATATAAGCCTAGGGTGAGCGCAATACACATCACTGTCCGTACTGAAATATCGGTGGATTTAAAACTAATGATATCCAATCTAGAACTTTCCAGAAAGTTCGATAAATTTAAAACGCTATATCTATGGCATTTTTCATTAGATCTTATTGGGAAAAAATTTAAATTTTAACTTCATAACTTACCTGAATGATTTTTATTGGGCCCCATCGCAGTCTAAACTAATTCGGTACAATTATGGAATGGGCCCCCTCTTTTAACTTAAATGTACTTTAGTTATAGAAATGCATTTAGTTGTATAATTTTTCGTATTCGCAGAATAATTTCTTAGAAAAGACAATTTTTACACAGTTCGAGGAGGGTAATACATTCAATCTAGAATGTTCCAGAAAGTTCTATAGGTTAATAGGCTTAATACTCCTAGATTAATGGATGGATCTTGACCAAATTTGGCACATATATCCATCATTATCCGGAAAGGACTCTAAATGGGTTATGAACTTTCTATCACATGCCGTTTGGGGCCGGGGGCCCCGAATTCGTTTTTTTCTTATATGAGCTATATAATTAAAATTTCTGACAAATACTCATGCATGAATAGATGGATCTTGACCAAAATTAGTAGACATACACTTTATTGTCCATACTCAAATACCAAAGGCAACTGAACTTATAATATCCATTTCTCTAGGGCCGGGGGCCCCAATTAATTTTTGCGTATATAACCTATCTATAAATAACAATAGGCATAGACCGGTGCGCACCGGTATCGGGATCCGACAACTATCGTTATCCCACTGATATCGAGATACCACCGGGATCTTTATACCGACGGGATTTGGATCATACCGGAATTGGGATCCAGTGGGATAAAATCCCACAGGGAAACGGTATGCTAACGGGAGCGGGATACCGACAGGATTGGGAGCCCACCGTGATCGGAATAATTATAAGGATGTATACTGTAGAAGTTCTTTCGTTCCAAATGCTATCCCGGCAAATTTGCCGGGTATATCCGCTAGTATATATATAAAAGTGAAAATTTGTTTGTTTGTTTGTGGGTCTGTTCCACAAAGGCTTTTACACGGATTGATGGATCTTGACCAAACTTGGCAGATATATCCATCGTTATCCAGAAGGAACTCTTAAGGGGTTGAGAACTTTTAATAACATTTCGTGTGGGGCCGGGGGCCCCGAATTCGTTTTTTTCTTATATGAGCTATATAAATATCAAGAGGCTTAATACTCCTACATGAATGGATGGATCTTGACCAAACTTAGTACACGTACACTTGATTATCCATATTCAAGTACCGAAGGGTAGTGAACCCATAATATCCATTCCTAGGGGCCCGGGGGCCCAGTTTCATTTTTCCTTATATAAGCTTTATAAATATCGATAGACTTAGACATCAATATAGTTTCTATGTGAATTGATGGATGTAGGCCTAGGGTGGTAGCAATTGCACTTCACTGTTCGTACTGAAATATCGGTGGATTTAAAACTTATAATATCCAATCTGGAATTTTCCAGAACATTCCATAACTTTAAAACGCTATATCTATGGCATTATTCAATAGATTTTAATGGGACGAATTAAAAATGTTTAATTTATAACTTACCTCAATGATTTTTATGGGGGTCCCCATCTCAGGCAAAACTAATACGGTACAATTTCGGATTGGACCCCCGGGGTCCCTCTTTTAGCTTAAATGTTTTATAGCTATAACAACGCATTTATGTGTACACTTTTTCGTATTTGAAGAATAATTACATAGAAAATACAGTTTTTACACAGTTCGAGGAGGATAATACATTTAATCTAGAATGTTCCAGAAAATTCTATAAGTCAATAGGCTTAATACACCTACATGGATGGATGGATCTTAACCAAATTTGGTACACATACTCTTGAGTATCCATATTCAAATACCGAAAGGTACTGAACTCATAATATCCATTCTTCTGGGGCCGGGGGCCCCATTTCATTTTTCCTTATTTAAGCTTTATAAATATTCATAGGCTTAGACAACACTATAGTCTCAATATGAATCATGGATAAAGGCCTAGCAATACACTTTAATTATCCGTATTGAAATATCGGTGGATTTAACACTACTAATGTCAAATCTAGAAGTTTCCAGAAAGTTCGATAAATTTAAAACGCTATATCTATGTCACAATCAAATTTGGATCCTATCGGGAAATGGTATAACATTGGAAAGGAGGGTCCCTAGATGGAACGGGATCCCACAGAGAACAGTATCCTAACGGGATCTGTAGGCAACCGGGATCGGGGTCCTAATGCAATCCCGGGCCACGCCGGGTATATCGGCTAGTATATATATAAAAGTGAAAATTTGTGGGTTTGTTTGTCTGTTCCACAAAGGCTTTTAAACGGATTGATGGATCATGACCAAACTTGGCACATATATCCATCATTATCCAGAAGGAACTCTTACGGGGTCGAGAACTTTTAATAACATTTCGTGTGGGGCCGGGGGCCCCGAATTCGTTTTTTTCTTATATGAGCTATATAAAAAAATTACAAACAAATACTCCTACGTGAATGGATGGATATCGATCAAACTTAGTACACGTACACTTGATTATCCATATTCAAATACCGAAGGGTACTGAACTCATAATATCCATTCTTCTGGGGCCGGGGGCCCCATTTCATTTTTCCGTATATGAGCTATATAAATATCGAAAAGGCTAATACTCCTACATGAATGGTTGGATCTTGACCAAACTTAGTACACATACACTTGATTATCCATACTCAAATACTACAGGGTACTGAACTCATAATATCCATTCCTCTGGGGCCGGGGGCCCCATTTCATTTTTCCGTATATAAGCTATATAAATATTAATATGCTTAGACAGCAGTATAGGTTCTATATGAATTGATGGATATAAGCCTAGGGTGAGCGCAATACACATCACTGTCCGTACTGAAATATCAGTGGATTTAAAACTAATGATATCCAATCTAGAAGTTTCCAGAAAGTTCGATAACTTTAAAACGCTATATCTATGGCATTATTCAATAGATATTAATGGGACAAATTTAAAATTGTAACTTCATAACTTACCTGAATGATTATTATAGGGCCCCATCTCAGGAAAAACTAATTCGGTACAATTATGGAATGGGCCCCCGGGGCCCCTCTTTTAACTTAAATGTTTTATAGTTATAGAAATTCATTTAGTCGTATAATTTTTCGTATTCGAAGAATAATTATTACTAATAAAAGACTGTTTTTACACAGTTCGAGGAGGATAATAAATTTAATCTAGAATGTTCCAGAAAGTTTTATAGGTCAATAGGCTTAATAATCCTACATGGAATGATAGATCTTGATCAAATTTTTCACATATATCCATCATTATTCGGAAAAAACGCTGAAGGGTATATGAACTTTTTATGACACTCCGTTTGGGGCTGGGGGCCCAAACTGTCGTTTTTTCCAATATTAGCTATATAAATAAAATTAACAACAAATACTCCTTCATGAATAGATGGATCTTGAACAAACTTAGTACACATACACTTGATTATCCATAATCAAATATCGATGGGTACTGAACTTATAATATCCATTTCTCTGGGGCCGGGGGCCCCGTTTCATTTTTCCTTATATGAGCTATATTAATATCAATATGCTTAGACAACACTACAGTTTATATGTGAATAGATCGATATAGGTCAAGATGAAACGGGATCCCATAGAGAACCGTATACTAACGGGATCTGTGGGTCACCGGGATCGGGGTTCTAATGCAATCCCGGGCCACGCCGGGTATATCGGCTAGTATATATATAAAAGTGAAAATTTGTTTGTTTGCTTGTGGGTTTGTCTGTTCCACAAAGGCTTTTACACGGATTGATGTATATTGACCAAACTTGGCACATATATCCATCATTATCCAGAAGGAACTCTTAAGGGGTTGAGAACTTTTAATAACACTTCGTGTGGGGCCGGGGCCCCGAATTCGTTTTTTTCTTATATGAGCTATATAAAAAAATTACAAACAAATACTCCTACATAAATGGATGGATATCGATCAAACTTAGTACACGTACACTTGATTATCCATATTCAAATACCGAAGGGTACTGAACTCATAATATCCATTCCTGTGGGGCCGGGGGCCCCGTTTCATTTTTCCTTATATGAGCTATATAAATATCGATAGGCTTAATACTTACTACATGAGTGGATGGATCTTGACTGAACTTAGTTCACATACACTTGATTATCCATACTCAAATACTAAAGGGTACCAAACTCATAATATCCATTCCTGGGGGGCCGGGGGTCCCATTTCATTTTTCCTTTTATAAGCTATATAAATATTAATTGGCTCTGAAAACACTTTAGGTTCTATGTGATTTGATGGATATAGGCCAAGGGTGGTAGCAATGCACTTCACTGTCCGTACTGAAACACCGGGGGATTTAAAACTATTAATATCCAATCTAGAATTTTCCAGAAAGTTCGATAACTTTAAAGCGTTATATCTATGATATTATTCAATAGATTTTAATGGGACAAATTTAAAATTTTAACTTCATAACTTACCCGAATGATTTTTAGAGGGCCCCGTCTCAGGCTAAACTAATTCGGTACAATTATGGAATGGGCCCCCGGGGCCCCTCTTTTAACTTAAATTTACTATAGTTATAGAAATGCATTTAGTTGTATAATTTTTCGTATTTGAAGAATAATTACTTAGACAAGACAGTTTTTACACAGTTCGAGGAGGATAATACATTTAATCTAGAATGTTCCAGAAAGTTCTATATGTCAATAGGCTTAGATAACACTTTAGTTTTTTTGTGAATTGATGTATATAGGCCTAACGTGGTAGCAATACACTGCACTGTCCGTTTTTAGATATCGGTGTATTTAAAACTAAGAATATCCAATCTAGAATTTTCCAGAAAGTTCGACATCTTTAAAAAGCTAAATCTATGTCACGATCAAATCAGGAAATGGGATAACATTGGAAAGGAGGGTCCCTAGATGGAACGGGATCCCACAGAGAACAGTATACTAACGGGATCTGTAGGTTACCGGGATCGGGGTCCTGAACTCATAATATCCATTCTTCTGGGGCCGGGGGCCCCATTTCATTTTTCCTTATTTAAGCTTTATAAATATTCATAGGCTTAGACAACACTATAGTCTCAATATGAATCATGGATAAAGGCCTAGCAATACACTTCATTATCCGTATTGAAATATCGGTGGATTTAACACTACTAATGTCAAATCTAGAAGTTTCCAGAAAGTTCGATAAATTTAAAACGCTATATCTATGTCACAATCAAATTTGGATCCTATCGGGAAATGGTATAACATTGGAAAGGAGGGTCCCTAGATGGAACGGGATCCCACAGATCTGTAGGCAACCGGGATCGGTAGGCAACCGGGATCGGGGTCCTAATGCAATCCCGGGCCACGCCGTGTATATCGGCTAGTCATATATATATATATAAAAGTGAAAATTTGTGGGTTTGTGGGTTTGTCTGTTCCACAAAGGCTTTTAAACGGATTGATGGATCATGACCAAACTTGGCACATATATCCATCATTATCCAGAAGGAACTCTTAAGGGGTTGAGAACTTTTAATAACATTTCGTGTGGGGCCGGGGGCCCCGAATTCGTTTTTTTCTTATATGAGCTATATAAAAAAATTACAAACAAATACTCCTACGTGAATGGATGGATATAGATCAAACTTAGTACACGTACACTTGATTATCCATATTCAAGTACCGATGGGTACTGAAATCATAATATCCATTCTTCTGGGGCCGGGGGCCCCATTTCATTTTTTCTTATATGAGCTTTATAAATATAGATGGGCTTAATACTCCTACATGAATGGATGGATCGTGACCAAACTTAGTACACATACACTTGATTATCCATACTGAAATACAAAAGGGTATTGAACTCATAATATCCATTTCTCAGGGGCCGGGGGCCCCATTTATTTTTCCTTATATAAAATATATAAATATTACTAAGCTTCGACAACACTATAGGTTTTATGTGAATTGATGGATATGGCCTAGGGTTGTAGCAATGCACTTCACTGTCCGTACTGAAATATCGGTGGATTTAAAACTAATAATATCCAATCTAGAACTTTCCAGAAAGTTCGATAAATTTAAAACGTTATGTCTATGGCATTTTTCAATAGATTTTATTGGGAAAAATTTTAAATTTTAACTTCATAACTTACCTGAATGGTTTTTATAGGGCCCCATCGCAGTCTAAACTATTTCGGTACAATTATGGAATGGGCCCCCGGGGCCCCTCTTTTAACTTAAATGTACTTTAGTTATAGAAATGCATTTAGTTGTATAATTTTTCGTATTCGCATAATAATTTCTTAGAAAAGACAATATTTACACAGTTCGAGGAGGGTAATGCATTCAATCTAGAATGTTCCAGAAAGTTCTATAGGTTAATAGGCTTAATACTCCTAGATTAAGGGATGGATCTTGACCAAATTTGGCACATATATCCATCATTATCCGGAAAGGACTCTAAATGGGTTATGAACTTTTTATCACTTGCCGTTTGGGGCCGGGGGCCTCGAATTCATTTTTTTCTTATATGAGCTATATTATTAAAATGACAGACAAATACTCCTGCATGAATAGATGGATCTTGACCAAAATTAGTACACATACACTTTATTGTCCATACTCAAATACCAAAGGTTACTGAACTTATAATATCCATTTCTCTAGGGCCGGGGGTCCCAATAAATTTTTGCGTATATAACCTATCTATAAATAACAATAGGCTTAGACCGGTAAGCACCGGTATCGGGATCCGACAACTATCGTTATCCCACTGATATCGAGATACCACCGGGATCTTTATACCGACGGGATTGGGATCATACCGGAATTGGGATTCAGTGGGATCAGAATCCCACCGGGAAACGGTATGCTAACGGGAGCGGGATACCGACAGGATTGGAGAGCCCACCGTGATCGGAATAATTATAAGGCTGTATACTGTAGAAGTTCTTTCGTTCCGAATGCTATCCCGGCAAATTTGCCGGGTACATCCGCTAGTATATATATAAAAGTGAAAATTTGTGGGTTTGTCTGTTCCACAAAGGCTTTTACACGGATTGATGGATCTTGACCAAACTTGGCACATATATCCATCATTATCTAGAATGAACTCTTAAGGGGTTGAGAACTTTTAATAACATTTTGTGTGGGGCCGGGGGCCCCGTATTCGTTTTTTTCTTATATGAGCTATATAAATATCAATAGGCTTAATACTCCTACATGAATGGATGGATCTTGACCAAACTTAGTACACATTTACTTGATTATCCATATTCAAATATCGAAGGGTACTGAACTTATAACATCCATTTCTCTGGGGCCGGGGGCCCCATTTCATTTTTCCTTATTTAAGCTATATAAATATCAATAGGCTTGGACAACACTATAGTTTATATGTGAATAGATCGATATAGGCCTAGATGGAACGGGATCCCATAGAGAACAGTATACTAACGGGATCTGTAGGTCACCGGGATCGGGGTTCTAATGCAATCCCTGGCCACGCCGGGTATATCGGCTAGTATATATATAAAAGTGAAAATGTGTCTGTCTGTATGTTCCACAAAATCTTTTACACGGATTGATGGATCTTGACCAAACTTGGCACATATATCCATCATTATCAAGAAGGAACACTTAAAGGGTTGAGAACTATTAATAACATTTCGTGTGGGGCCGGGGGCCCCGAATTCGTTTTTTCCCTTATATGAGCTATATAACTATCAATAGGCTTAAAACTCCTACATGAATGGATTGATCTTGACCAAACTTAGTACACATACACTTGACTTTCCATACTCAAATAGCAAAGGGTACCGAACTCATAATAGCCATTCCTCTGGGGCCTGGGGCCCCATTTAATTTTTTCCTATATAAGCTATATAAAAATCGAAAGGCTTAGACAACACTATAGGTTCTATGTAAATTGATTGATACAGGCCTATGGTGGTTGCAATATATAAGTTCTGAAATATCGGTGGATTTAAAACTAATAATATCCAATCTAGAATTTTCCAGAAAGTTCGATAACTTTAAAACGCTATATCTACGGCATTTTTAAATACATTTGAATGGGACAAATTTTAAATCTTAACTTCATAACTTACCTGAATGATTTTTATAGGGCCTCATCTCAGGCACATATAATTCGGTACATTTATGGAATGGGCCCCCGGGGCCCATCTTCTAACTTAAATGTACTATAGTTATAAAAATGCATTTAGTTGTATAATTTTTCGTATTCGAAGAATAATTACTTAGAAAAGACAGTTTTACACAGTTCCACGAGGATAATACATTTAATCTAGAATGTTCCAGAAAATTCTATAGGTCAATAGGCTTAATACTCCTACATGGATGTATAGATCTTGACCAAATTTGGCACATATATCCATCATTATTCGGAAAAAACGCTGAAGGGGTTATGAACTTTTTATGACACTCCGTTTGGGGCCGAGGGCCCAAACGGTCGTTTTTTCCTACATGAGCTATATAAATAAAATTAACAACAAATACTATTTCGTGAATAGATTGATCTTGAGCAAACTTAGTACACATACACTTGATTATTCATATTCAAATATCGAAGGCTACTGAACATAATATCCATTTCTCTGGGGCCGGGGGCCCCGTTTCATTTTTCCTTATATGAGCTATATAAATATCAAAAGGCTTAGACAACACTACAGTTTATATGTGAATAGCTCGATATAGGCCAAGATGGAACGGGATCCCATAGAGAACAGTATACTAGCGGGATCTGTAGGTCACCGGGATCGGGGTCCTAGTGCAATCCCGGGCCACGCCGGGTATATCGGCTAGTGTATAATAAAATAGACATAGAAATAACTGAATATAAACTTTTAAATCTACATTTAACACTTGACGATAATTTCTAGATTTAAAACTATACACTCCAACTCATATCTATATAAAAGTATGCCTGTAACGTCTAGATTGTACCTTTCGCTATGTAAAACATAAATTTACATTATGTCCTGTAGCACATACATTATACACGCTTCCATGTAACACATGCACTTTACTCTCTTCCCTGTAACACAAACATTTAACACTTTGCCCTTTAACAACATAAATTTTACACTCTGTTCTGTAGCACATGCAATTTACTCTCTTCCCTGTAACACATACATTTTACACTATGCCCTGTATTATATACATTTAACAATCGGCCACTGCACTACTTCCGAAACTTCACCCACTTTATTATTATTGTTAAAGTGTTTGTGAAATTAAAATTGGTTATGAATGGAATTGAACGCTATATGTAAAATTATAAAAAAATCTCTTTAGAACATTTTGAGAACCTCTTTTCTGGTATACCTCCACAGAGACCTAGCAAAACCACAAACGTATTCATTGTTGTCAATGCAGCCGTCAGCGAATTTTCCTGTCCTCTTTCATTATGTAGATTTAACATTTCACCTGAGATATTAAACATATTTAACATTAGACTTCATTTGTACTTATTGTTTTATTATTGATAGTACTGCATTTACAGCCAAGGTAGAGTGTATGAGGGAGTCAAACAGACAGAAGATTGGAGAAATAAAGCTCTTGAAACAAAAAGATCATTACTGAGGGTCGAATTTATACATGAGTCAAGGTTCTATTGAAAGTAGTGAAGCTGATGATGCCATTCCAGCATCTGCCTCGTAAGCCACTTTTACATATAATGTAATATAATAATAATAATAATTAAGTTTCTTTGAAAAAGCCCGCTTCGTCCCCAAAGGCTCGAAGCGCGGTACAAAGTCAACCATATTAAAAAAAGAAATGAAACAATCTATATTTTACCATATTGAAATACAAAACGCTAAATTACAAAAACTACTTACGAGAGCACACCCATTCAAAGTCTTCGAACACTTGCAACCATAAAAAAACACAAACCAATATACATCTAGGAGATATAGCTAGCTAAAAAAGATGGTAGGCAAAATCACCCCAGCAGGTGTTGAGAAATAGATGAGTTTTCAAATCGGTTTTGAAGCACTCCAGTGTCTGGCTGTTTCTGAGAGCGACAGGAAAAAAAAGGGTGTTCCAAATGAGAAAGTGCGCCTTCCGTAAGTCTCATGGCGAACACGCGGTATCGAGAGTTTGCCACTATCGGATGCGCGGAGTTGTTTAGTGGGTACATAAGGCGTCATGAGCGCTTTGAGATAGGACGGCGCCAGGTCATGCAAGCAGCGGTAGCACAGAGTTGCAATTTTGTACTCTATGCTATGCATTATAATAAATGATTATAATATCAAGAGGTGTTAATCTTGATTGGCTGAAAAGGACATTTGGAGCCAAAATAACTTGTATGTTGTTGTGTTATTTATTTATTATTATTTTTTTTTTAAATTTAAAAAGTAATAACATTAAGAAATAAAAGGAAAAAACATCTTTAATGGAAAGAAAATTTAGATTTGTGGTAAATTTTGGGAAAGATATCCGCGTCTTTTACCATGGCCGCCATCTTGGTTGCCCCGACCCGCGAACTTTTACGTGTTCACGGGTCGGGACAACCAAGATGGCGGCCGTGGAAAAATAAAATAACTCATGTTTTTGCTAAAATTATGAATAAAAAGTTTTTAAAAATGAAAAAATGATCTAAATCTATCCCTCACCCTAACCTGAACCCTAAATTCCTCCCTAACAGGGTTTTGACCCTCCCCCTAACAGGGTTTTGACCCTCTCCCTAACAGAGTTTTGACCCTCTCCCTAACAGGGTTTTGACCCTCTCCCTAACAGGGTTTTGACCCTCTCCCTAACAGGGTTTTGACCCTCTCCCTAACAGGGTTTTGACCCTCTCCCTAACAGGGTTTTGACCCTCTCCCTAACAGGGTTTTGACCCTATCGGAACCAGCGTTTTGACACTCTCCTTAGCCTAACGTGGCGCTGGGTTTTGACCCTGAAAAGTATGAAAATTTTAAAAAAACAAAGAAAAATGGCCAAATTAATTATAAAATAAAGAAGTAATGAAAACCCAACTTACATTTTCATGGAATACACTTTTACACACTTTATTTCAGGTTCCAACGAAAAGAATATCCAAAAATTAATGAAACACAGCGTGCTCACCGTCTAAGAATATCTTAAAAAATGGCGCCGCTTGGCGGCGCTTATTAAGATATTTAATAGGCCAACCAATGAAATTTTAAAAATTATAATTAATTAACCAATAAAAATTTGCCCAAAATTTGCCTCCGTCATATTAATGAAAATGTAATTATAATAAAAAAAATAAGGGGAGTGAATCCACGCAAATGACGTCACGGATACGCTGCCCAAAATCAGCCAGATTTGTTTTTGATTACACTTGCAGTGTTGGTATGCATTTTAAAAACTTTACATTTACTCATTTTTATCATTTTACCATTTTGAAACAAGATGTATTCCTCTATAAATGTTGTGGTTTATAGAAAATATGTCAAAATGAAATATATATATATATATCTTAAAAATAAAAAACCTTTTCATCTTGTGATTTTATAAATTATTTTTTTCCTCCCATTGACTTGACATGCGGAACTTGTCTTGCAGAAGTTGGCGTCAAAACTGTGTCCACACGTAATTTTTTTAATATATTTTTTTAATTTGTACACATTTACTCTCTAAACGTCTGTTTTATTTAAATACAATTTCCTTTGAGTTGACGATTGCGTATTTGATAGTAGATTTTTTTTTAATGAAGTTTTATACAAAGGTATTCATAAACAACTGGGACAAGTGGATACACGGATTAATATAAATGATTATCGTTTTAAATAAAATTTACAACTTCTGGTATTTTGACACATCCCAAAACGGGTATTTTAAATGAGAAATTCAAGATGGAAGTGAGATAAACTTTTCTAATCTTTTGTAAGTCTAAGTGTCTTCAGGTAATCTACTTTATAAATCTAACTTTCACTAAATCTTAAGCTTTTTGTTTTATTTGTTGTTTTTTTTTTAAATTTTTTTTTTTTTCGCGGGGTGAGTAAGTGCAGCGGGTAATCATCTTTGATATTCTAACATTATTTTCCTTGAAGATCCTCGTGAAATATTTTATTAATTTAAAAAATATTAAATAAATATTTTGAGAGCCCCTATTTCATAGATCAACAATTTAGAACGTGTTTCTATTAGAAGACATCTCCATTTGATGTCATGGCGTTTCTAGACATGCTTGAGTCATGGTATGATCGCTCACGCCAATTAAATAAAAATGGTTGAAACAAGTAAAATTTGAAAACAAAAACTAAAATTTTGATGATTGATGAAAGCGGGGAGTCGTATTTTTATATCAATGTATTACTCTATCATAACTATTTGATTGAAACAACTATTTGATTGACAGAGTTATTTTATTGACATAACTATTTGATTGACACAACTATTTGATCGACAGAACTATTTGATTCATCAAAACTATTTGATTGACAGAACTATTTAATTTAAAGAAATTGTTGATTGACAGAACTATTTAATTGACAGAACTATTTGATTGACAGAACTATTTGATTGACATAACTATTTGATTCATAGAATACGAATAATACGTAGAGATTTGATTATATGTAACTTATGTAATTATAATTAATACAACCATCTGTACAATTAGCAACAGATGAACATACGATCACATGAAGTACAGGGTAGTCGATAATACATAATGATCTTTTAATGTTTTTTTAAGTTATTCGAACATTTTTGTCTTATTTACTAGTCTAAGTGGAAAAAATAAATGACCGGGCAGCTTCTTGTGATTAATGAAACAAACACTTTAAAATAAAAACGTTTCAACATTGAATCTCTTAAATTCAGGCAAATAACAACATCCTTAAAATGAGCTATGAAGCTCCTTAGCTATTAAGAAATTACTAGTGTACTAAATGCGCGCCACGAACACAATGTAAACGAATACATTGCTACATCATGCCGATCAACTACTCTATCAGTTCACAATACGTGAGTCGTAGGGACCACTGTGTTTTATCAAAGTGAACGTTGCGCACGTCAGCCCCAACACCAGGAGCAGCGACTCCCATCCGCTGTCGTATCTTGAATCGCCTCCACGATTTCCTTGCATGGTGGTGGTGGTTTCTGTCAAGGGATCCATCGCGGGGCACGTTGACTCTAAAACCGGCGGCTGTGTGACTAGATCTGTCGGTATCACCGGCGGCTGTGTCACTGGAACTGGCGGTGCCACCGGCTGCTCTACGACCGGCACGCCGTCGCACATCGTGTTAAAAATGACCCGATTGTATATTTTGTGGGTCTGTAGACAACTTCTGTAGAAAGCGTAGAAGAAATTAAAACAGAGAAATGCTTGTAGGAATCAAACGTTAGTTCATTAAAGATAGTTTTTTTTATCATGGAGAAATTTCAAAGAAGAGGTACAAATACAGAATGGCGGCCAACAGTGAGTTTGAAATAGCACACGGCAAGTCGGACTGTGAGACCCGAGAAGTTATAACGGAGAAAACTCAAAGTGATGCACACGAACGTATAAGAACAAAACTCAATACACGAAGTTATAACGGACACTTTCAATAGGACACACACGAAGTTATAACGGACACATTCAATAGGACACATACCAAGTTATAACGGACACACCTAAATAAGACACAGACAAAGTTATAGCAGACACAACACAAAAGAAACAACCACGTTTCTTTGATTCATCCTCTGTATAAGTTCGAGTGTCGTTTTGGTACGCACTGTTGTCCCGTCTTGTGTCTACGTTTTGACATCACGTGTCTTACTGATTTTTTTCCTTTTGACACACGACGCTAAAATAGACACAGTGCGTCAAGACACGCGACGTTATAACGGACACAGCAGATGAGTCGAAAAAGAGTTACGCCTTTTCACGCGTGAAATGATCGTTCGCCATAACACTCGTATATCAGACAAAGAAGAGAAAGAAAGACAGCAAGGTCTGAAAGATAAACATGCCTTCTGCTCTCCAAATAATCTACCGAATTCGGCGCCCCTGGTAGTTCAATCTCACATTGATCACATTTTTCTCATTTAAATTTTTTTTGCCCCAGACTATAGACAATAGTTATAAAATTCACACAATTATACAATTACAATGCCTGACTTACGTGCCTGCCCTGGCCAGGTAATAGTCAAACATAGGTTTCATCTCTGGGCTACATGCAGCGTACTCGTCTCTCATACAAGTCCAGTAGGATGTGTACATTCTAGAGCACAAAGGAAAAAAAAAATCGAATATTTGATAAACTGTAAAAAAACATATATAAAAACTTTATTGGAAAGTAAATAGTAATCCCACTCCACCACCCCCCCCCCCCAAACCAATGCACCCCCCCCCCCCCCGTCGTTTCGAATAGTCTGCCTATGCACAAACTGCAGATATATATTTTAGGGCGTAGTTTTTTTGGCTGTTTGTTAGCGAAACTTACTGTACTGATTGGATTGTTCGTGTTAGTGTTTGTACTGATGACACCGTGGGTTAACACTGTTATTATAATAAACGTTTAGTAATGAGTAGCGGAATGGTCTTTGTGTCGGTGTTATTCAATGAGTGGTATTAGTGCCACTAGCCAACTTCTAAAAGACACACAAATCAATTCTTGAAAATAATGAAGAAAATCTTTTTTAGGATATATACTTTAAGATTTTGTAAAAGGAAAAGAGGGGCGGAGGGGGCGGGGTCCACCCCAGGGGGAATTTAAAAAAACAAACCCTTTCATTGATGACTTTTAAAATCAAATTGTCGCCACGAGAAATCTACATATTTCATTGTGGTCCAAACGGTCCACCACAAGGACACAATATATTTTATTGTGGTCCCAATGGTCCACCATAGGGACACAGTATATTTCATTGTGGTGCAAACCGTCCACCACAGAGACACAACATATTTCATTTTCGTCTGAACGGTCCACCGTAGGGACACAACTTATATCATTGTTGTCCAAACCGTCCGCCATAGCGACACAACATATGTCATTTTTAAGGGCAACAAAATCTATAAATAGTTCAAGTGGGCCACGAGCAAATAGGCTGAGAACCGCTGGGATAAATGCAATGCAAACCAACCTTGTTCAAAGATATTGGTATAATGACTTTTAAATAAAATTTCTATCAAGAATTGGAAATAAAGATATATTTTAAAGATTGTTTGCTGCCGACCGGATGTTGACGATTCCCATAGGAAGAAAACCACAATGGCGAAAGTTTTGAGAACATACTAGAAAATTTTGCCATAAACAACAAATATGGCTTTAGATTAATTTACGGTTTTTGCAAATTTTTTTTTAATGGTTAGTGTTTAGGTACAGAAAATAGAATTTGAATCATAAAAACATTTATTGAATAAGTTGATTAAAAACAAAAATGTTATATCTGTATCAGGAATTTTAAAAAAAAACTTTATTGCTATGCACTGATGCAGAAACACAGAACTTAAATGGACTCACGTGCAGAAACATAGAACTTAAGTGTACTAACGTGCAGAAACATAGAACTTAAGTGTACTAACGTGCAGAAACATAGAACTTAAATGGACTTACGTGCAGAAACATAGAACTTTATTGAACTCACGTGCAGAAACATAGAACATGATTGAACTCACGTGCAGAAACATATAACGATTGAACTCACGTGCAGAAACATAGAACTTGATTGAACTAACGTGCAGAAACATAGAACTTGATTGAACTCACGTGCACCCGACACTGGCAACGTCTTCTGGTTTCTTGTTGTCCACGGCAGCTTTTAAATGCTGACTGTTGTACTCATTCGCGACCTCGCACTTCGCCTCATTGATCTTGCTCTTACAGGCGGTGACCTTCCTGGGACTGACGTTGTACAAATAGGGATCTGGGAGATGAGTGTCAGGCGTGCAGCTTAGTACGACAGACACAATGTTCAGTGAAGGTAGTGAATGCACACTTTGTCATCGTGAACGTGTTGGCTAGGGGTTTATATTATCTAAGGGAACCGGAGTACATTCACATAACATTGTACACAAGAACCAACTAGCAACTCAGGCGTACATTCACATAACATTGTACACAAGAACCAACTAGCAACTCAGGCGTACATTCACATAACATTGTACACAAGAACCAACTAGCAACTCAAGCGTACATTCACATAACATTGTACACAACAACCAACTAACAACTCAGGCGTACATTCACATAACATTGTACACCAGAACCAACTAGCAACTCAGTTGGTGTACAATTACTTGAACATTAGATATGATCTCCTTGCATGGCACATCTCATGCTTTTGTTTTGTTTTTGTAAACGAATTTATTTATGTTTATATATTAGTCCCCATGCTTCACTTTAAACTATTTGCATTACACTCCCCAAAGCCGTCCTCATTTTTTGTATTTTATGGCTACGATCATTCTTGTATCATTTCTAAAATTCTGACCTCACTTCAAATGTAAAAAAATGCTCCTGGTGTGAACAAGCTCTTTCTTCCCCAATCTCCCCCACACATACTTTTTTGGTATAATATATTATAACGGCTCATATAAATTGATCGATGATTTTGTATCTGATAATATTGATAATACCTGATAATATTGATAATACTTGATAATATTGATAACACATGATAATAAGGATACTATTGATAATATTGATAATACATGATACTATTGATAATACCTGATAATATTGATAATACTTGATAATATTGATAGTACCTGATAATATTTATAATACCTGATAATATTGATATTACCTGAGAATATTGATAATACATGATAATATTGATAATACCTGATAATATTGATATTACTTGATAATATTTATAATACCTGATAATATTGATATTACCTGATAATAATGATAATACCTGATAATGTTGATAATACCTGAGAACAATGAAATCATGCAGAAAATGTAGCCGCCACGCTCTATGTCGTCGTCAGAGGGGAAGTGCATCTCAAAGTTTTGAAGTTTGTACATATTATTCAAGTCATTCTTTTCACGGGTCCTCTTTAAGCAGTTGGTGTACGAGTCGATGTCACTGACAAATAATTAGCAAAAGAATGGGACAATAGTCAAGGATAGCAAGAGAATGTGGAAATAGAAAATGATCGCAAAAGAATGTGGAAATAGTGAATGACAGAAAAAGTGTGGGTCAATAGCAAATGTTGGGAGAAATTCATTAAAATAATGTTGTATTTTTAAGCAACCAAAATGAAAAAAAAAAAAGAAGAATCGGATAAGGTGAGATGGGCCTTATAAAATTATAATGTGGATTATGGGAATCATGGGCATCATGGGCCTAAAAATACGGTGATGTGAACAGAGGCGTAACAACGGCTTGGCATTGGGGCAGTTGCCAAGGGCACCGGCCTGCGCCAGTTCAAAAGGGCGCCGCTAAATCTCTAATTTTTAAATTTTTATTATTAAAAAAATAAATTAGCCTAGGGCGCCAAAAACCCAGTTACGCCTCTGGATGTGAAGTATGCGCATCATGGGCCTTATAATACTATAATGTGAATTATGGGCATCATGGGCCCTATAATACTATAATGTGAATTATGGGCATCATGGGCCTGAAAATATGGTGATGTGAATTATGGGCATCATGGGCCTGAAAATACGGTGATGTCAATTATGGGCATCATGGGCCTGAAAATACGGGGATGTGAAGAATGGGGCCTGATAATACTGTAGCGTCACGTACCGTTATTTGTTTTAATAAACAGAGACGTTTTACGTTGTACACCAGCTCTCTCTAGTAAGAACAAGAGAAACTTTACACTTGATGACGACATCAGTAAGTACCTGCACAAATTGATGAGTTTTAAAATGCTTATGTAGCCTGCGTCTCCTCTTTTCTCCCACGGCAGCTCATAGAAACAATATTCATCTAAGGAGATCTTTTGAGAGTGAGCCTTGTGTACGTGCCCGATCATAACTGTAGGGAGCAGAGCACATTAAATGTGTGATTTTCATGCAATTTATACATATTTAGATATATAATTATATAAGCACACTTTGTCAATGGCGTACAAGTTGAGCAGAGGGGAGGATTCCTTCTGGGTGACGTGGTTTACTTTTTCGGTTTTCGAGGGTGTGGGATTTTGAGTCAACTGAAAAAAATAATTCATGGAAGGGGGTGGCAAATCCTTGTCCCGCACCGTGTGGCAGCTGTTAACATTGGTCATAATGTGCTTGGTAAGTTGGGCGCAAAATTTATGGTTAAAGATTTTCGTAGATTGTTTTAACATAAGATAAGGTAAGATATTTGTTATTGATCCAATTAAATGGAAATTTGTTCTTTTTTTCATTCATCGTACATATTTTTGACAGCCCTGAAAATGCTAGTTTCAGTTTTTCGTTGTTCCTTAAAATGAATCTGTAGCAAGATATTCGGCGTGTGATTGTGTAGTAAGAAGAACTGTTGAGTTCTTGAGCCACAACAGAGCCTTGGATTTTGTTTGAACGGAGTTCTCGTTTTTCTTCTCTAATATCAGGGACACTCCTTTTGTAAGTAGCCGATTTGTCTTTGAGTGGTTGTTTTGATCGTGCCATTTGTTTACAAGATGGCGTCTCAATTTTTTCCAATATGGTGGATATGGATTTGTCTTGGGTTATGGCAACGATGTCCAAATAATCCATGTAACCGCTGTTCCTCGCGATAAAAAACTAAAGATTATCAGTCAAAGCAGATAAAAGACATTCAACACGTATTGATTCCATCTGTCAAAGCAGACAAAACACATTCAACACGTATTGATTCCATCAGTCAAAGCAGACTAAACACACTCAACACGTATTGATTCCATCAGTCAAAGCAGACAAAACACATTCAACACGTCTTGATTCCATCAGTCAAAGCAGATTAAACAGATTCAACACGTTTTGATTCCATCAGTCAAAGCAGATAAAACACATTCAACACGTTTTGATTCCATCAGTCAAAGCAGACAAAACGCATTCGACACGCCTTGATTCCATCAGTCAAAGCAGATAAAACACATTCAACACGCCTTGATTCCATCAGTCAAAGCAGATAAAACACAATCAACACGTATTGATTCCATCAGTCAAAGCAGATAAAGCACATTCAAAACGTATTGATTGCATCAGTCATAGCAGATTAAACACATTCAACACGTCTTGATTCCATCAGTCAAAGCAGATTAAACACATTCGACACGCCTTGATTCCATCAGTCAAAGCAGATTAAACACATTCGACACGCTTTGATTCCAACGAAAAAAAATGTAAAAAAACTTCTAAATCATTACAAAAGCTGAAAAGATTTAAACAGATGATCTTGAGTCGCCTGTCGAGCGGCGCCCCGGAAGAACATATTTGAAATAGGCTATTCCACTATATATGTATATTGTTTTAGATTATATTTTGTACAGAGTGATTAAGATTGGACTATATATAGATGTAACATATACCAGGAACAATATGTAACATAGACCAGGAACAATATGTAACATAGACCTGGAACAACATGTAACATAGACCAGGAACAACATCTAACATAGACCAAAAACAACATGTAACATAGACCAAAAACAACATGTAACATAGACTAGGAAATATATAGATAGATTAGATAGATAGATAGATAGATAGATAGATAGATAGATAGATAGATAGATAGATAGATAGATAGATAGATAGATAGATAGATAGATAGATAGATAGATAGATAGATAGATAGATAGATAGATAGATAGATAGATAGATAGATAGATAGATAGATAGATAGATAGATAGATAGATAGATAGATAGATAGATAGATAGATAGATAGATAGATAGATAGATAGATAGATAGATAGATAGATAGATAGATAGATAGATAGATAGATAGATAGATAGACCAGGAACAATATGTAACATAGAGCAGGATGAACATGTAAAATAGACACTAGAAATGTTTAAATTGATAATTGATGATGCCCCACTGGTCAAGCAGGGATGGAAGGACAGTAGGCATTCTATACTTTACCTAGGCATTCTATACTTTACCTAGGCATTCTATACTTTACCTAGGCATTCTATACTTTACCTAGGCATTCTATACTTTACCTAGGCATTCTATACTTTACCTAGGCATTCTATACTTTACATAGGCATTCTATACTTTACCTAGGCATTCTATACTTTACCTAGGAATGTTATGCTTTACTTACGCATTCTATACTTGATCTAGGCATTCTATACTTTACTTACGCATTCTATACTTGATCTAGGCATTCTATACTTTACCTAGGAATGTTATGCTTTACTTACGCATTCTATACTTGATCTAGGCATTCTATACTTGACCATTGGATGTTCCACTATACCTAGTGATTTTGTACATAAACTAGGCATTCCAAACTCTATCCAAATGTATTCTCTATTAATGCCATCAAGATATAATTAATGTATCATTATAATGGACAAAATAACTGAATACAATCTAATGCATCTAGATTTAACACTATGCCCTGTTGTACACACATTTAACACTATGCCCTGTTGCACACACATTTAACACTATGCCCTGTTGCACACACATTTAACACTATGCCCTGTTGCACACACATTTAACACTATGCCCAGTTGCACACACATTTAACACTATGCCCTGTTGCATACACATTTAACACTATGCCCTGTTGCACACACATTTAACACTATGCCCTGTTGCACACACATTTAACACTATGCCCTGTTGCACACACATTTAACACTATGCCCTGTTGCACACACATTTAACACTATGCCCTGTTGCACACACATTTAACACTATGCCCTGTTGCACACACATTTAACACTATGCCCTGTTGCACACACATTTAACACTATGCCCTGTTGCACACACATTTAACACTTTGCCCTGTTGCACACACATTTAACACTATGCCCTGTTGTACACATATTTAACACTATGCCCTGTTGTACACATATTTAACACTATGCCTTACAACACATGCATTTTATACTCTGTCCTGTTACACATACATTTTTCAATATGCTTGCAACATACACATTTAACACTATGCCTTACAACACAGGCATTTTATACTCTGCCCTGTTACACATACATTTTCCAATATGCCTTGCAGCACACACATTTAACACTATGCCTTGTAACACATACATTTAGCAATCTGTCTTGTATCATCTACATTGTGCATTTAACCAGTACACTACTTCCGACCATTCACTCACTTTATTATTATTGTTAAAATACTTGCGATGTTCCACTGGGTTCTAAATGGCTCTTCTGCTGTATGTGAAAATACAATGCATTTTTTAAAAGAATAATTTGAGAACCCTTTTTCTGGTATACCTTCATAGAGACCTAGCAAGACCACACACGCATTCATTGTTGTCAATGCAGCTGTCAGTCTGTTTTCTTGTCCTCTTTTATCGTGTAGATTTAACGTTTCACCTAAGATTGATTTTTTTTTTTACGTTAACATCAGAATTCTTATCAGAGGCGGAGCCAGAGTGTTTGGCGCCCGGGGACAAGATTCGTTTTAAAGAGCCTCTCCTTTCTTTTTTTCAAAACTCAAAGCCAGTATTTTCATCGATAAAGTAATATCAAGGGAACTTTTGGCACCCCTAACTAATCTGGCGCCCAGGGACATCTATCCCCCCTGCCCCCACCTTAGCTACGCCTCTGCTTCTTTTGTACTCATTCTTTATTAATGACAGTATTGTATTAACAGGCGTAGTAGAGTATATGATGGAGTCGAACAGACAGAAGATGGGCGAAACAACGTACTTAAAACAAAAAGAGCATTTCAGAAGGCCAAATGTATTCAGGAGACAAGGTTCTCAAGAAGTGCAGCCTGGACTTACATTCAAGGTTCTCAACAAGTGCACCCGGGACTGACATTCAAGGATCAGTCTCCTAAGCCATGTGATGACGTGTCAATGAAACAGGGATGATGGAAAGATTCGCTCTCTCTTTCTCCCAATCTCTCTCTCTCTCTCTCCCCCTTTATATATATATATATATATATTTATATGGTAATTTGATACTATTGGATCAGCGATGTCTCACACGGCCGCAATCTTGGTTGCCGCGACTAGCAAAATTAAGAATACAACGTTAAAAAATAATGAACATAAATTTCCTAAATGTATCCTCAAACCTAACCTGAACCCTAAATGTATCCCTAACCTGGGTTTTGACCCTAGATGGGTGGATGGATGGATGGATGGATGGATGGATATATAGATAGATAGATAGATAGATAGATAGATAGATAGATAGATAGATAGATAGATAGATAGATAGATAGATAGATAGATAGATAGATAGATAGATAGATAGATAGATAGATAGATAGATAGATAGATAGATAGATAGATAGATAGATAGATAGATAGTAGATAAAAGTCTAAAGAGTTCTTAATCGTTAAAGAAAAATTAGGCTTGTCTTTGTTTACACTTGCTGTTTCCATCTTTAAAACTTTAAATTGACTTAAGTTTACCATGTTGCAACACGATTCATCCCTCCTCAGATTTGTTTCTACAAAATATGTAAAAAATTAGAAATCAGAAAGTAAAGGTATACATCTTATGATATTTCAATGTTTTTTCCCCTCATCGTTCCATGTGGAGCTAGTCTTGCAGAAATTGATGTAAAAACACTATTACACATATTTTCAAAATATTGTTTAATGTGTACACATTTACTCTCTAACTCTAAGACTATGGGTGCTTTTAAAACAATATTTCTGCTTTCTGATTGGTAATTGTTACTAGATTTTAAAAAAAAAACGAATTTGCACATGGAGAGATTATAAAAACTAGTGCAGGAGAAAACACGGATAAATAAAAATTATAATTGTCGATTTAAATATGGGGATAATACTTCTGGTGTTTCGAAAAACATCGGACAATGGATATTTTAATGAGAAAATCAATTTGTTAGTGGGATAAAGCTTTCTAATAGATTTTTAGTGTATTCACGTAAGTTTAATACATTGTATATCATTTTTTTGTGGGGAAGGGGGGTGGTGGTGCAGGCGTAAAAAGTGTAAAGGTTAATATTTTTTGACATTCTAAAAAAAAAAATTTTTTTTCAAAATCCTCCCTATTATTTTAAATTAACTTTTCAAAAATTCAAAATCATTTGAGAGCACCGTCTGGATAGATTCTAATCTTTAGAACGTTGTTACAAAATAAGAAATCTCTCCATGCTGTCTCGGAGTTTCTAAAAAATTGTTTGGATTATGATTAGATCGCTCACGCAAAATTAAATAAAACTATTTGAAACATGAAAAATTTAAAATAACATGGATGGTGGATGAGAGTATAGATGACGCATTTTTAAAAGAATGTGGGACGAAGAACACCAGCAGACGACTGAAAATCTAAATGGAAAGGGGAGGCAATTCGAAACTAGACGAAATTTAAAAAAAATATCCACACAAAAAAATAATCATAATAAATTAATAAATAACAGTGAAAATCGCTTAAAGAAAAATGTTGATGAAAATCATAAATGCATTTAAACTTTACTATCCTGACTGATTCCCCCTCTGAAAGTTAAACGATGCTCCTGAGTGCCGTCCATGGCTTCACGTGTAAATTGATATGGAATGGTTGGTTTTTAATTTATATTTTTTAAGTTCATTTTAATTTGCATGTACAGCGTGGTGAGCCCAGCCCTAGGCTGGGGTACCACGCTATAGAAAACTACCCATAATAATAATAATAATAAAGTCTGTTTTATAATGAACTAGCGAGTACCCGGCATGCGTTGCAATGCCACTCATCGAAATAAAGTGTCCATGTTTTAATAATTATTTTGTAAGTTCTTCTAATAAACACCTTTTTTTAACCGTCTGGTGCGTATTCGAATTAAATAGAAGGTTTTAAGAAGTGTCAGCAGACCACACGCAGCTGTCCGTGTGGGAAGCATGGATTTTCCAAATTTAGTCCCAAAACATATAGCGATTGATCCCCCCATGCAATAGCTATGTTTGAAATTATATTTATATGGCTCATTTATTACATATAAACAAATTTAGGGCCCCGGCCCCAAAAGTAATATTGTGAAATATTTGTACTAAATCAGAAACCTATTTATTAAGTCACATATACAAAATGAAATGTCACAGTAATTCCACCCACTTATGCAATAGCTCTGCTTGACGTTATATTTACATAGCTCATATAAGAAAAAAAAAAAGAATTTAAGGCCCCCGGCCCAAAGCGGAATATTGTAAAATATTTGCACTTCTTTAGAAACCTAATGCGGGCCTGCACACAACAACTCACTGAAAGTTTATCGCATTCAGATGAATAGTATAGGAACTCATACGGACATTATATTTAAGTAGCTCATATTAGAAAGAAAAACTACTATAGGGCCCCGGTCCAAAACTGGTAATTCTTTGTAAAATGAATGGGTTTTGATATTCATGGATATACTTTTGTAAATGTACTTACGTTGTGTTAACGTCATTTATTTTCTTAATTCGTAAAATGAGAATATAGCATCTATTTTTCACAACAGTAATATCATTGGATTTATAGATATAAAATTGTACACACTCTATTTCCTAACCCCCATATATATGTACCTAAGAAGGCAAATTATTTGTCAAATTCATTTTGTCAACTTCCCCCTCCCCCAAACAGAGTTTTAAAGAAATTAATAAAATCATCCACGGGATTGTAATCCACTTACTTACGCAAAAACAATTTTTTTGCATTTCAAATGCTTTGTTCTTATTTAAATGAGTGATAAGTGCATTAGTGGATGCTATTTGGATATGTAGTTTCGCTGCACTGATTGCATTAAACGGCATTTTCGTATTAAAAGTATATTTAAAGGTTAGGGTTTTTTTTAATTTATTTTATTAATTTATAAATTTCATAAATGTATATTTTTGGAAAGAATAAAAGTAAAAATTTATTAAACGTTAAAAATAAAAAGCAAAAATTTTATTTCATTTTTTAAATTGTAGCAATTTAAAAAGCAATCTATTATATTTATTAATTTTACTTTTAGGAAGGGGGAAATACATTATCAATTTTATTAGGCGCGGTTATTAAATCAGATAAATTTTTGCATTGAATAAATAGACAATTTGAGTTCTGAGGTCATTTGCGTTATTATTTAGAACAAATTAATTTTACTTTTATTACGCAATATTTGGAACGTACTTAAAAAATGCACTACAATCAACAGATGTTTTGGTTTCCCCGATAAATGTGATTACAGTGTAATTCTTTGATTATAATTTGTTTTATTAATTTTCATAACTTTCAACCACATATAAAATGTTTAAAATAGTTCCTTAGTTGTTACTCCAGATTTATTTGTAATTTATATTATTAATACTTAAAATTTTATTAAAATTAAAGCGAATATACAATATATTTTTCGCATTACCATTGATTCGAGTTCCTTAAAATAATAGAAGAAAACTATGATTGTTTTAAAAAATGGGAACGTATTTAAATCGTATCGGTTCTTTGTGAGTTACGGTCAGCATAGATCATTCTTATATAATAGATGTATTACTACATCATTGCTATTCAAAATCACAACACATTTACAAAGCTATATCCGATTCTAAAATACGTCACAAAATTCAAGCTTATTTATAAAAACAACAAAAATACTCTCTACACTAAACATGCAAAAACGTGTTTTCTCTGCTCTTGCTACAAATTGATGTCTGTTGGCATTTGTTCAAGGGCGGTTGAGTTGATAGCTCCGTTTGAAATTATTTTGATAAAGTTTGTTAAAGAAAACAAAACGAATTTAAGGACATCGGCCCATGCGAAATATTGTAAAATGTTGTTCTAATTTAGAAACATTTGCGGGAGCGCGCATATCAATTCACCAAAGTTTTTATCGCAATCGGATGAATGGTATAGGAATGCATACGATAATTATATAGATAATAAATGTTGGAAAACGAATTAAGGCCCCCGGCCACAAACGGAATATTGTAGAATTGTTGTATTACTTCAGAAACCTACTTATTATATCACAAAATTAAAAAAAAAGAAACATATTACTGAAGTTGTATCGCATTCAGATAAATGGTATAGGAGTGCATACGGATATTATTTTTTACAAAGCTCATATAAGAAAAATAACGATTTTGGGGCCAACGGCCAAAAACGGATTATTTTAAAAGTGTTGTAACTACTTCAGAAACCTAATTACTATGTGACACACACAATTTAATGTTGCTATTTGTATTTTATTAAAAATCTATCCATCCACACATTAGCTCTGTTTGAAATTGTATTTGTATAGCTCATATAGGAAAAATAGAACATAGGGCCCCTGGCCCAAAAAAGAATATTTTAAACGGTTGTAATAATTTGAAAAGCTTTGCGGACTTGGGTAAAACATTTTACTAAAGTTTTATCGCATTCAGATAAATGATATAGGAGCGCATACAGAAATTATTTTGTACAAAGCTCATATAAGAAAAAAAAAAGAATTTGCGAACAACGGCTGAAAACGGAATATTTTAAAAGTATTGTAATTACTCATTAACATGGGCGACCTTATGGACAACCTTTCAACAAAGTTTTGTTGCAATCGCATTAATGGTGTAGGAGCGCATACGGTTTGAAATTATATTTCTATAGCTCATATTGGAAAAATAGAACATGGGGCCCCTGGCTCAAAACAGAATATTTTAAACGGTTGTAATAATTGGAAAAGCTTTGCGAGCGTGGGAAAAACATCTAACTAAAGTTTTATCGCATTCAGAAGAATGGTATAGGAGCGCATACCGAAATTATTTTGTACAAAGCTCATATAAGAAAAAAAAGAATTTGGGGCCAACAGCTGTAAACGGAATATTTTAAAAGTATTGTAATTACCCATTAACATGCGCGACTTTCTGGACAACCTTTCAAAAAAGTTTTGTTGCAATCACATGAATGGTGTAGGAGCGCATACGGTTTGAAATTATATTTATATAGCTTATATTAGAAAAAACGAACATGGGGCCCCTGGCTCAAAACGGAATATTTTAAAATGATTTTAATACTTTAGAAACCTTTGTGGGCATGATCGCAACATCTCGTCAAAGTTTTAGCGTATTCGAATAAATGGTGTAGGAGCGCAGACGAAACCTAAAGTTTACAAAGCTCATATAAGAAAAAAAACGATTTTGGGGCCAACGGCCAAAACAAAATATTTTAAAAGTTTTATAATGACTCTGTAAAATGCGCGAGCTTATGGAATACCACTCTCTAATGTTTTGTCGCAATCGCATGAATGGTGTAGGAGCGCATTCGGTTTGAAACTATATTTATATAGCTCATATAAGAAAAAACGAACATGGGGCCCCTGGCTCAAAACGTAATATTTTAAAACAGTTGTAATCATTTATTAACCTTTGTGGGCATGCTCGCAACATCTCGTCAAAGTTTTAGCGTATTCAAATAAATGGTGTAGGAGCGCAGACGAAATCTATTGTTTACATAGCTCATATAAGAAAAAAAAACGATTTTGGGGCCAACGGCCAAAACGAAATATTTTAAAAGTGTTATAATGACCCAGTAAAATGCGCGAGCTTGTAAAAATACAACTCCCTAATGTTTTGTTGCAATCGCATAAATGGTGTAGGAGCGCATACGGTTTGAAACTATATTTATATAGCTCATATAAGAAAAAACGAACACGGGGCCCCTGGCTCAAAACGGAATATTTTAAAACGTTTATAATTATTTCCAAACCTTTGTGATGTGTTTGCAACATTTTACCCAAGATTTAGCGCATTCAGACGAATGGCGTAGGAGCGCAGACGGAAATATTGTTTTACAAAGCTCGTATAAGAAAAAAAACGAATGAAGGGCCAACGGCCGAAAACGAAATAATTGAAAAGTTTTTTAATGTCGCAGTTAAATGCCCAGGTAGCTCGCCAACAACTCACCACAGTTTTGTTGCAATCGCATGAATGGTGTTGGAGCGCATACGAGACAAACATACATACATACATACATTCATTTTTATATATATAGACTAGCGAGTACCCGGCATGCGTTGCAATGCCACTCATCGAAATAAAGTGTCTGTGTTTTAATAATTTTGTTGTAAGTTCTTCTAATAACCACCTTTTTTTAACCGTCTGGTGCGTATTCGAATTAATTAGAAGGTTTTAAGAAGTGTCAGCAGACCACACGCAGCTGCCCGTGTGGGAAGCATGGATTTTCGAAATTTAGTCCCAAAACTTATAGCGATTGATACCCCCATGAAATAGCTATGTTTGAAATTATATTTATATGACTCATTTATTACATATAAACAAATTTAGGGCCCCCGGTCCCAAAAGTAATATTGTGAAATATTTGTACTAAATCAGAAACCTATTTATTAAGTCACATATACAAAATGAAATGTCACAGTTTATATTTAATGTAATTCCACCCACTTATGTAATAGCTCTGTTTGACGTTATATTTACATAGCTCATATAAGAAAAAAAAAAGAATTTAAGGCCCCCGGCCCAAAGCGGAATATTGTAAAATATTTGCACTTCTTTAGAAACCTAATGCGGGCCTGCACACAACAACTCACTGAAAGTTTATCGCATTCAGATGAATAGTATAGGTACTCATACGGACATTATATTTAAATAGCTCATATTAGAAAGAAAAACTACTATAGGGCCCCGGTCCAAAACTGGTAATTCTTTGTAAAATGAATGGGTTTTGATATTCATGGATATACTTTTGAAAATGTACTTACGTTGTGTTAACGTCATTGATTTTCTTAATTCGTAAAATGAGAATATAGCATCTATTTTTCACAACAGTAATATCATTGGATTTAAAGATATAAAATTGTACACACCCTATTTCCTAACCCCCATATATATGTACCTAAGAAGGCAAATTATTTGTCAAATTCATTTTGTCAACTTCCCCCTCCCCCAAACAGAGTTTTAAAAAAATTAATAAAATCATCCACGGGATTGTAATCCAATTACTTACGCAAAAACAATTTTTTTGCATTTCAAATGCTTTGTTCTTATTTAAATGAGTGATAAGTGCATTAGTGGATGCTATTTGGATATGTAGTTTCGCTGCACTGATTGCATTAAACGGCATTTTTTTATTAAAAGTATATTTAAAGGTTAGTTTTTTTTTTTTTTTACTAATTTATAAATTTCATAAATGTATATTTAAAACGGATTATTTTAAAAGTGTTGTAACTACTTCAGAAACCTAATTACTATGTGACACACACAATTTAATGTCGCTATTTGTATTTTATTAAAAATCTATCCATCCACACATTAGCTCTGTTTGAAATTGTATTTGTATAGCTCATATAGGAAAAATAGAACATAGGGCCCCTGGCTCAAAAAAGAATATTTTAAACGGTTGTAATAATTTGAAAAGCTTTGCGGACTTGGGTAAAACATTTTACTAAAGTTTTATCGCATTCAGATAATGATATAGGAGCGCATACAGAAATTATTTTGTACATAGCTCATATAAGAAAAAAAAAGAATTTGGGTACAACGGCTGAAAACGGAATATTTTAAAAGTATTGTAATTACTCATTAACATGGGCGACCTTATGGACAACCTTTCAACAAAGTTTTGTTGCAATCGCATGAATGGTGTAGGAGCGCATACGGTTTGAAATTATATTTATATAGCTCATATTGGAAAAATAGAACATGGGGCCCCTGGCTCAAAACAGAATATTTTAAACGGTTGTAATAATTGGAAAAGCTTTGCGGGTGTGGGAAAAACATCTAACTAAAGTTTTATCGCATTCAGAAGAATGGTATAGGAGCGCATACCGAAATTATTTTGTACAGAGCTCATATAAGAAAAAAAAGAATTTGGGGCCAACAGCTGAAAACGGAATATTTTAAAAGTATTGTAATTACTCATTAACATGCGCGACTTTATGGACAACCATTCAAAAAAGTTTTTTGCAATCACATGAATGGTGTAGGAGCGCATACGGTTTGAAATTATATTTATATAGCTCCTATAAGAAAAAACGAACATGGGGCCCCTGGCTCAAAACGGAATATTCTAAAATGGTTGTAATAATTTAGAAACCTTTGTGGGCATGATCGCAACATCTCGTCAAAATTTTAGCGTATTCGAATAAATGGTGTAGGAGCGCAGACGAAACCTATAGTTTACAAAGCTCATATAAGAAAAAAAACGATTTTGGGGCCAACGGCCAAAACAAAATATTTTAAAAGTGTTATAATGACTCTGTAAAATGCGCGAGCTTATGGAATACAACTCTCCAATGTTTTGTCGCAATCGCATGAATGGTGTAGGAGCGCATTCGGTTTGAAACTATATTTATATAGCTCATATAAGAAAAAACGAACATGGGGCCCCTGGCTCAAAACGGAATATTTTAAAACGGTTGTAATAATTTAGTAACCTTTGTGGGCATGCTCGCAACATCTCGTCAAAGTTTTAGCGTATTCGAATAAATGGTGTAGGAGCGCAGACGAAATCTATTGTTTACAAAGCTCATATAAGAAAAAAAAACGATTTTGGGGCCAACGGCCAAAACGAAATATTTTAAAAGTGTTATAATGACTCAGTAAAATGCGCGAGCTTATGGAATACAACTCTCCAATGTTTTGTCGCAATCGCATGAATGGTGTAGGAGCGCATACGGTTTGAAATTATATTTATATAGCTCCTTTAAGAAAAAATGAACATGGGGCCCCTGGCTCAAAACGGAATATTTTAAAATAGTTGTAATAATTTAGAAACCTTTGTGGGCATGATCGCAACATCTCGTCAAAGTTTTAGCGTATTCGAATAAATGGTGTAGGAGCGCAGACGAAACCTATAGTTTACAAAGCTCATATAAGAAAAAAAAACGATTTTGGGGCCAACGGCCAAAACAAAATATTTTAAAAGTGTTATAATGACTCAGTAAAATGCGCGAGCTTATGGAATACAACTCTCCAATGTTTTGTCGCAATCGCATGAATGGTGTAGGAGCGCATTCGGTTTGAAACTCTATTTATATAGCTCATATAAGAAAAAACGAACATGGGGCCCCTGGCTCAAAACGGAATATTTTAAAACGGTTGTAATAATTTAGTAACCTTTGTGGGCATGCTCGCAACATCTCGTCAAAGTTTTAGCGTATTCGAATAAATGGTGTAGGAGCGCAGACAAAATCTATTGTTTACAAAGCTCATATAAGAAAAAAAAAACGATTTTGGGACCAACGGCCAAAACAAAATATATTAAAAGTGTTATAATGACCCAGTAAAATGCGCAAGCTTCTGGAATACAACTCTACAATGTTTTGTCGCAATCGCATAAATGGTGTAGGAACGCATACGGTTTGAAACTATATTTATATAGCTCATATAAGAAAAAACGAACACGGGGCCCCTGGCTCAAAACGGAATATTTTAAAACGTTTATAATTATTTCCAAACCTTTGTGGGCGTGCTTGTAACATTTTACCCAAGATTTAGCGCATTCAGACGAATGGCGTAGGAGCGCAGACGGAAATATTTTTTACAAAGCTCGTATAAGAAAAAAAACGAATGAATGGCCAACGGCCGAAAACGAAATAATTGAAAAGTTTTTTAATGTCGCAGTTAAATGCCCAGGTAGGTGGCCAACAACTCACCAAAGTTTTGTTGCAATCGCATGAATGGTGTGGGAGCGCATACGAGACAAACATACATACATACATACATTCATTTTTATATATATATAGATTAACGAATCACTGTTTTTTAAATTACATATTGTGAAATACTTTACTGACCACGAACATAGCGTTATTGTATTTAACTCTGAGATGAGCCATGATTTTTTAAAAATATGTCTTAAAATTAAATGTAAACTTGGAAAATACGTTTTAAAAATCGAAGATAGAAAAATAACGTGAACGTGTTAATAAAGAATTAATAAAGTAAAAACAGACAAACACACTGTATGTTAAAATGTATTATTATAACAATACTTTGTTTTAACAATAAAATAATTAGAATTATATGAACCAATTAATATTTTCAACCTAAACAACACCTAAAGATTAATTACAAATGGTTTCAAGAAATGTTTCAAACGTTCTGTAACGATCTCTTGCTCTTCAGAACACGTGTCTAGACATCCAACTTGCATCATCTGATATAACAACTCATCACCAGCTTAAATAGCAGGTCAGAACCATGTTACATAAAACACTAGCATCACTTTATGAAGTAATAACTCAGGGCGAAATTGCATAGCACATTAGCACCGTCTGACATAATTTATCAGCTCCATTTGACGTAACGTCAAAGCAATCTGATATAATACACCAGCAACATCTGACACCAGAACCATTTAACATGACACATTAGCATCATTTGACATGACATTTCAGCACCATCTGAGATAACACATCAGCACCATCTGACATAGCACTTCAACACCATCTGGCATAATACATCGGCACCATCTGACATAGCACTTCAACACCATCTGGCATAATACATCAGCACCATCTGACATAGCACTTCAACACCATCTGGCATAATACATCGGCACCATCTGACATGACACATCAGCACCATCTGACATAGCACATCAGCACCATCTGACATAGCACTTCAACACCATCTGACATAACACTTCGGCACCATCTGACATAGCACTTCAACACCATCTGGCATAATACATCGGCACCATCTGACATAACACTTCAACACCATCTGACATGACACATCAGCACCATCTGATATAGCACTTCAACACCATCTGACATAACACATCGGCACCATCTGACATAGCACTTCAACACCATCTGGCATAATACATCGGCACCATCTGACATAGCACTTCAACACCATCTGACATAACACATCGGCACCATCTGACATAGCACTTCAACACCATCTGACATAACACATCGGCACCATCTGACATAGCACTTCAACACCATCTGGCATAATACATCGGCACCATCTGACATAACACTTCAACACCATCTGACATGACACATCAGCACCATCTGACATAGCACTTCAACACCATCTGACATAACACATCGGCACCATCTGACATAGCACTTCAACACCATCTGGCATAATACATCGGCACCATCTGACATAGCACTTCAACACCATCTGACATAACACATCGGCACCATCTGACATAGCACTTCAACACCATCTGACATAGCACTTCAACACCATCTGGCATAATACATCGGCACCATCTGACATAGCACTTCAACACCATCTGACATAACACATCGGCACCATCTGACATAGCACTTCAACACCATCTGACATAGCACTTCAACACCATCTGGCATAATACATCGGCACCATCTGACATAGCACTTCAACACCATCTGGCATAACACATCGGCACCATCTGACATAGCACTTCAACACCATCTGGCATAATACATCGGCACCATCTGACATAACACATCAGCACCAAATGAAATAACACACCAGCACCATCTGACATGACACATCAGCACCATCTGACATAGCACTTCAACACCATCTGACATGACACATCAGCACCATCTGACATGACACATCAGCACCATCTGACATGACACATCAGCACCATCTGACATGACACATCAGCACCATCTGACATGACACATCAGCACCATCTGACATGACACATCAGCACCATCTGACATGACACATCAGCACCATCTGACATAGCACTTCAACACCATCTGACATAATACATCAGCACCAAATGAAATAACACATCAGCACAGTCTGGAATAACACATCCGCAACAAATGACATGGGTTTTCACTTAGACGGCCGTCATCTGTCGTAGAAATAGAAGAAAAGAAATATCAAAGATCAACCAATAGACAAGTTCCAACTTAGTATTGTTTGTGACACAAAGAAAACGCTATTTTTAGAAAACGCAAAATAAAAAATTATTGGTTTCCCATACACGCAGAATAACATGGGAAGGGGTGGGGGGCGTACAAGTGACCCAATGAATGCATTGTGATTTATTTATTTTATTTTTTTGGGGGGGGGGGGCGCACACAAAATGTTGATACAAAATGTCAGGCGATATCTGAAGTGACCCGATTCTTCGCTTCTACACCTTACAGTGACCATAACATATATAGTTCCAGAATCTTGCGATTTCCATTTTGCCATCCCTTTCGTCTCTTAACTGCATCCTCTCTAAGTCAAATGTGCGGTTATTTTTTTTTTTGGTGTCATCTCTGATGCCACCTGATAACCCACTCCCCCCTCCACACACACAATCTCCTGCATTGTTCGTAGATTCCGTTTACCGATTTTGGTCGAAAAGTAGGTATTCTGAAAACATGGTCACTATATCGCTTCACAATCTCTTTTGCAAAATCTCCTGTCGCTGAGGAGTGCGGCCTTGGCTTTTCATTTTTAATGACTTTTTAGCAGAGTGAGTTTTTCTTTTTAATTTATGCAGTTTGTAAAGCTGATAGTTAGGCCATCTGGCCTTATTCTTCTTTAACACGTCATTTAGATTCTTGAAAGTGGGAGGGGGACCTTAATTATCTAATAAACTCCTTTGTGGCTACTATATACTATATATTTTAGAGCGGCAAAAGACAACTAGTTATTATAACTTTTAAAATTTCACATATAACATGAGGGACTTTTAAACTGTCATGTAACATGAGGGATTTTTGAATTGTCATGTAACATGGGGACTTTTAAACTGTCATGTAACATGGGGGACTTTTTGAATTGTCTTGTAACATGAGAGATTTTTAAATTGTCATGTAACATGAGGGACTTTCAAATTGTCATGTAACATGAGGGACTTTTAAACTGTCATGTAACATGAGAAACTTTTGAATTGTCATTTAACATGTGGGACTTTTAAACTGTCATGTAATATAAGGGACTTTTGAATGGCCATGTAACATGGGGACTTTTCAACTGTCATGTAACATGCGGGACTTTTGAACTGTTAAATATCATGGGGACTTTTCAACTGTCATGTAACATGAGTAACTTTTGAGTTGTCCTGTAACATGAGGGACTTTTGAACTGTTAAATAACTTGGGGACCTTTCAACTGTCGTGTAACATTAGGGACTTTTAAATTGTCATGTAACATGGGGACATTTCAACTGTCATGTAACATGGGGGACTTTTGAACTGTTAAATAACATGGGGGACTTTTGAACTGCCGTGTAACATTAGGGACTTTTAAAATGTCATGTAACATGAGGGACTTTTAAATTGTCATGTAACATGAGGGACTTTCAAATTGTCATGTAACATGAGGGACTTTTCAACTGTCATGTAACATGAGGGACTTTTGAATTGTCATGTAACATGAGGGACCTTTAAATTGCCATGTAACATGAGGGACTTTTAAATTGTCATGTAACATAATGGACTTTTGAACTGTCATGTAACATGAGGGACTTTTAAATTGTCATGTAACATAAGGGACTTTTGAACTGTCATGTAAAATTGGTATTTTTTTTACCAGTAATGTAAACGTAAAATTAAATACCTTTTGCAAGTGATCGATTTTTATTGCATAAATTATGGATGTCCGAAATTTGTTGGAATTGTGTCTATTCAAATTTGGTTTAAAACTACTTGTTACGTACCGTTATCAATATGGAGAATTTAATCTCTCACTTAAGTGTATGGCTCGTTCTAAAACAGTACATAACAAAGACGATACCAAATGATAAATACAGTAACAAAGAATACGATACTCAAACCAGGGCTAATTACAATTAATAAGTTTTAATATGTTAATTATAATCAATTACAAAATGAAAAGAAATATAATTAATCTATTGACTTACAGTATATTGTTTGGCTGGTACCGGTACGATGTTAATAAAAAGTGGTACAATGATGAAAAGAAATCTACACTCACACAGTAACCAAAGAGCTGTCTCGTAGTGAAAATAACTCACACGATAGAATCTCGTGATAAATGATCTGCCTCTTGTCATTCAATCTTCTGGCCTTATATACTCGGTTTCAGATGATTCCAGAACCGCCTTACACATTGTACTCGCTTCTGGCTTTTTCTCCAATCATCTTTAATGTTCGAATTATGGAACAGGCCATAGATTTAATTTTAGCCTAGGTCAAAGGGAGACTATTTTTCGCAACCCTACACCATAAGAATAGCGCCGTACCAATAATTGCGTCAAACAGAGTTCACATCACACGGAAAGAAAGAAGCAAACACGTCACCTACATAACACTACTTTTTGGTAAGTTTCAAACGTGCACTATTTGCCTTTTAGCTGATTTAAAAAAAAGGAAAGAAAAAAACTTTTTGTCTTAAAATATGCCTACAGCATACAAATAAATCAAACTCTTTCTTACCGACTGTCGATAATTAAGACAGAAAACGGCGTGCGTCATCACAAACAGCCGGAAGAGCAGCTCTTGGGGCTTAAGGTGTCTGCGACAACCATTACCACCCGGTGGTTTCCTGGTAGGAGAATCTGTGGTGGTGTCAGAAGAGTCAGGATCCGTAGGGTCATCGGGATAGTAAGGGTCATTGGGAAGGTCCTCGGGGTTCTCACATGACTCGTTCAACAGGACAACATTTCTTTCGTAGTGACTTATTAAGCACGTTCTGTTTGAGGGGGGGGGGAGAGATAAAAATAGAGTGTCTTATTAAGGGATAACAATATGTGGAAATCAATCATCTGTGGCTGACCACTCAAGACATACAATGGTCAGAACAGACAGGGTCAGTACAAACTGCGCCAGTACAGACAGCGTCAGTACAGAAATATCAGATTAAGAAATGGCATTAGAGGCCGTCAAGCATAGCTCTTTATGCCCTCCCCAAAGCACCCCCCCCCCCAAGCTCGAGGATCGGGCCGCGAAGCGGCACGTTGAAGATGTCCCATTGCAAGGACAGCCCCCACCAGAGTCCGCGCGATCGGGTTCCACTGGATGCCACCCCTAACCCTAAAACAACCGGTCAGTCCGACACTGTGCTTATACAGAGTGCACTCGATCGTCTTTCCTAAGGGTCGGAAAGGTACATTTACGTCCTCATATATTTCCCTTCCCATCCAGGGGAAGCATCAGATGCCATCTCCTGGGGATTTACACAGTTGGTTTCTACCTCGCAAGTAATTCACTAAGCAGCTGGGATGAAACTGTTGCCTAGGAATAGCTTCATCAATGCTTTCTAGATTCCCATGCCTCACATCCATTAACGGCAACATGTAATCATGATCCCCACCCTGTCTCTGCCTCTACTTTTAGCTGCACAATAGTTACAGCTGGTATCCTTGTAGGTGTTACTTTTATTCCTGCAGGTACCATTCATGTATCCTTGTAGGTGTTACTTTTATTCCTGCAGGTACCATTCATGTCCTTTCTCGGCAAATGCGGGACACGCAATGGCGGTTTTGTTTCCCCAGGTGACTTCGAGGAGGTCGGTGGCCGACGCCTCCCAATCGGCAAGCCACCGCAGACTTGTCACTAGGGACGGTACTAACAGGGCACTAGTAACAAGGTCAGTAGAAAGAGGGTTAGTACAAAACATGTGTTATATATATAGCCTAGTAGCGGGGGGCGTGGCTTATTTTTATACTTCAACACAGAGTTATTTTAGCCACCTCAACTTGTCTGCTGGTAATCGCCGTGTAGCTGTGTTGCCAGCCCCTTTCCTGGCTGGGAAGAAAGTTGTTTACATTCAAATGCGATCGATATGTTTTCAAGAATGCAAATAGGTGACGTAATCTCTAGATTTTCTATACTAGAACGTTCGGATTTAATAAATATATAAAACCCAACATGTTCCTCAGTGGACAAAATTAGCGAGATTTACGCAGAGACAGCCTTAGCGATACTTATGTATAGACATACGAGACTTATATATTATTAACTGAATACATTACAAACTTTCTTTTTGGGATCTTACCTTTTTCCTACTTGTTATAAGTTGATAGACTCTTTGCTTCTGTATTCATATTTGTATTTGCATAGAAATTGATTTTTATAATTTCATTAAATTTATAGTATCATTAGGTTTAGCACATTTTTTTCTTTGCATACTGTTAGATCAGTCTTTTGCTACGTATTGTTTCGTATACGAGCCAACTATTGACACAGATGTAATTGTTATAACCGTAACGGTATGTAACACGTGGCCAGAAAAGGAGCAATACTTTAAAGATCAATACCAATAGGTCAATACTAACAGGGTCAATATTAAGAGGATCTGTACTTACAGGGTCATTACAAACAGGGACAGTAATAACAGGGTCAAATAAAACAGGGACAGTGCTAACAGGGTCAATACAAACAGGGACAGTGCAAACAAGGGAAGCACACTAAAGGGGTTAGGAAAAACAGTATTCACAACAAAAAACATTTTAAAATCAGGATGATCACTGTACCACTGCGCCCACCCCCAATCATCACCCAAAAATTGAAATTCTCAATTAAACAGTTTTCTTGACTGGTCATATCCCGCCCATTGAAATTAAAGAGAGTTCCCCACACCTTGTGTTTTAAATTTTCTAATTCTGCAACCTAAACGTACTCAACATCTTAGACTCACTGCTACTCTGACCCCATTCATCCTCTCAAACTGTTACTCACTGCTACTCTGACCCCATTCATCCTCTCAAACTGTTACTCACTGCTACTCTGACCCCATTCATCCTCTCAAACTGTTACTCACTGCTACTCTGACCCCATTCATCCTCTCAAACTGTTACTCACTGCTACTCTGACCCCATTCATCCCCTCTGACTGAAACTCACTTCGACTTTTCGTAAAGCATGTATATACTTTTTGTAAAACATTTGTTCGCTGACGAAGGCTTCTTGCCGACACGTTCTTTGTTTTTCTATGTCTTGTATAAGTTTTTCCCCTATGCTGTGCTACAAATTGTCTTATAAATCAACAGAAACGTTAAACAATTCAGCCCAACAATTTCAGCAAACCCCAACTTTCCACCCCAACAACAGTGCTGAACTCACGGGCCTAAACGTGCGAAGTAGTAGTTAAACATTGGCTTGATCGCTCTGTTACACGATGTGTACTGGCTTCTCAGGCACGTCCAGTATGTGTAAGACATGCTGAAAGGAGCAACAAATAAAAAATAATAATAAAAAGTAATCTGAAAATAATATAAACGGTTGATTTAGTCGATGCGATCAATGCTGACATTTGGCTCGTACAGTAAAACACCGCCTTGATTGCTCACGCCAAGTTAAATAAAAAAAAATGTTTTGCAATAATTGAACGGCTCATCTCAAAGACAGTAAGTACTAACAGGTCACTAATACCAGGGTCAATACTAACAGGGTCAGTGTACTGACAGGGTCATTACAAACAGGGTCAGTACAAATAGGGCCAGTACAAACAGGGTCAGTATAAACAGTATCAGTACAAACAGGGTAAGTACAAACAGGGTAAGTACCAACAGCGTCAGTATAACCAGGGTCAGTACAAAAAGTGCCATTACAAACATGGTCAGCATAGACAGGATGAACCCAGCCTTTTTTGTGACTCCATTTGTGGACCCCATTGTAGCATTTTAGCGAAGTTTTATAGGAGTTATGATAAGTAATAACTTCAATCAAGTTAAAATGTCCATCGTTCAACACAACTCAGTGTAAGTCATCTACTAGCAGGCCACCTCGTGAACGGAGCTCAGTGCCATCGCAGCTAAACTCATGATTAACTGTTGCTAAAGTTAGGTCACAATTGCCCGATGTTTGATACGATTGACTTTATATGACTTACTTGCAGGGCACCTCGGTGTCATTGTTCATGACGGCCTCCTGTAACACCTGCTCGTTGGCCTCAATCTCACGCTCGCATCTTTCGACATCGACATTTTTCGCGCAGCGCATCATCTTCTCTTGACTGACCGCGTAGGTCAAAGGATCTGTTAGAGATAATACAAAACTTGAAATGTGTGACAATAAATCCCAGAAGGCGGGGTAAAGTGTAGATATAGTCGTGTCAATAAAACATATACATTTTATTGTTATTTGACCCCTTCTACGTTCCATTTTGACATTACCCGATAGTAGTGCTTGGCCGCAAAAAATGTAGCCCGCTCGCTCGGTGTCGTTGTCGCTGGGGAAGACCTTCTCGACGGCCAAGACTTTGAAGTGTTTATTAGCGACGTACTTTTCCCTGGCGTCCTTCAGACATTTGTTGTAGATCACAACGTCGCTGAAACAAACCAACAACAGTGAAATCAAAGCTACGGTGGGTTAGGATGTGTAGTATTGTATTGTGTATCGTTTCTATGAGTTGAGATGTGTGATATCGTATTGTGTATCATTTCTATGGGTTGAGATGTGTGATATCGTATTGTATATCGTTTCTATAGGTTGGGATGTGTGATATCGTATTGTGTATCGTTTCTTGGTTGAGTTGTGTGATATCGTATTGTGTATCGTTTCTATAGGTTGAGATGTGTGATATCGTATTGTGTATCGTTTCTTGGTTGAGATGTGTGATATCGTATTGTGTATCGTTTCTTGGTTGAGATGTGTGATATCGTATTGTGTATCGTTTCTTGGTTGAGATGTGTGATATCGTATTGTGTATCGTTTCTTGGTTGAGATGTGTGATATCGTATTGTGTATCGTTTCTTGGTTGAGATGTGTGATATCGTATTGTGTATCGTTTCTATAGGTTGAGATGTGTGATATCGTATTGTGTATCGTTTCTATAGGTTGAGATGTGTGATATCGTATTGTGTATCGTTTCTATGAGTTGAGATGTGTGATATCGTATTGTGTATCGTTTCTATGAGTTGAGATGTGTGATATCGTATTGTGTCTTGTTTCTATGAATGAGAGGCTCTTGAAAAGGGTGGTGGGAAAAGAAGGGGTGCTGATGAGTAAACACAAATAATCACAATGGCTACACAAAAGATGAAGGAGGACGAAATTAAAAAGTATCCCATGCAACAAAACTAAAGGGCTCGTAGATTTATCGCTGAGACGCATCCCGTCAAGGTTTCTGAACCGCTGGGCTTATTTTTAAAATAATTATAATTGATCGTCTCGCCATGTTTTCACGTTGAAAAGTAATTTTGAATTCACCCATGTTTTGGGCTAGAGGGGTGGGGACCTACGGCCCGCGGTTCACATTCGGCCTACTGAAACGTTTAGTTCGGCCGTCAAGGCCTTTCGGATATATAATATATGTTTCCATAAGAGAAACTGATTGTGAATGAACATCTGTACAAAGATATGAAAATATATAATCACCGTATCGACTTATCAAACTGTAATAACGATTATTGATGTACTCATGTATTTGCACCTTTAACACCCGCTTGGGAACTTAATCACCCCTTGGGACCTTAAAAACCCACTTTAACCGTAACCAACACTTGGGAACTTAACAAACCCTGGGATTTAATCCCCCCACTTTTTTGGAACTATAGCCATAACTTGGTGCCTTTAACCCTCCCCTGCAACCTTAACCACCCCTTTGCCTTTAGACCTAAACCCTCCCTTGGGATCTTAACCAACCCTGTAGACCTTCACACTCCCTTGGGACATTAACCCTTCCTTTGTACCTTAACCACCCTTGGGACCTTAACCACACCTTGGGACCTTAACCACCCTTTGGGACCTTAAGCCTCCTTTGGGACCTTAACAACCCCTTGGGACCTTAACCACCCCTTGTGACCTTAACCACACCTAGGGACCTTAACCACCCCTTGGGACCTTAAACACCCGCTTGGGAACTTAACCACCCCTTGGGACCTTAACCACACCTTGGGACCTTAACCACCCCTTGGGACCTTAACCACCCCTTGTGACCTTAACCACTCCTTGTGACCTTAACCACCCCTGTACTCTTGAAAATTGTCTGCACTTAATTTAAATCTGATAAGAAAGACACTCGCAACGTACTCAATCTTGTTTGTATAACTCCGCCCTCTTCACACACCCCTCTTCAAGCGCCGCTCTTCACACGCCCCTCTTCACCCGCCCCTCCTCACCCGACTTCTCAGCACAGTTGGGAAACAAAACTTCCACCCAGGAATACAAGGATCAGTTTTAATGTGCAAGTGTCTCATTTCACAAGTACACGTACACATCCTCTGGAATTACGTACCCACAAAAACGGCTTCAACGTCTAAGTCCCACACAAAGTTGTCCTAGTACGGGTACACATCCCGTAGAGCTACTTACCTGCACAAACGGATCAGATGTAAGACGCTTGTAAATCCGGAAAGGCGATTCCTGATACTGGGCATTTTCCTGACGCAGTATTCGTCCAAGCTTTCCTTAGTGGTGGAGGCTTCAAAATATGGGAAAATCCCTGGAGAGGGTTGGGGGGGGGGGAAGGGGGGGGGACAACGATGTATTCATCTTGTTATGCATGTTCTCGAGCTATAAATTGTAACCCCTGACTGACCTTCAGTTGGACGATAATACCCCCATCACCTCACCTGCCCTTCTTCCCACCATCTTACAGAAACATTTTGTCTTCTTTCCTATCCGTAATTTCAACTCCCCCTTGCAGCCATCAACTTCCAAATAATACAACACATTTCCACCCATTTCCTACCTCAACCGATTCTTTTAAATGGAGTAACGCAGCCCCTTTTTACGGTATAACCATCACTGTTGTAGTAGACTTTATTCCAGGGGTGGCCGACACGCGACACGCCTCGTCAAATATTGCGGACCCTCATTTCATTATGAATAGTTAAACGATTCTCTATGTTCCATTTAGGGAGGTTTTTAAGTACGTAAATATTTTAATATAATGTTTCTTATGCTAACTAGCTATAGGAGTGGCTTATGAAACCTTCTCCGTTGGCCATCCTTGGCTTCGACTAAATTAAACGTAATATATTTTATGTCCTTACGCATGCCTGTGTGTGCGTGAGTGTGTGTGTGTGAGAGAGAAAGAGAGGAGTGAGTGTGTGTTTGTACCTATTGCGGTATTTTTGAATTTTCCGTGACGTAGTTTCTTCTAATTTAAGATTTTCCATGAGAGTTTTCAGATTCTCCTTATAGTTTACATTTTGACGGAGTAGCGTTACATTACCTGTACCCATAATCAGAAGCAGAGTAACTGTCGTCATCATTGTCTTGTTAAGGCGTACTTTCTCCGAGACTCTGATTATGTTTAATCTGTGCCGACCGTGTCGCCAAAACACCTGCAGAGTAGATATAGATGTAGCCCTTGCATTAGAGTAGACACATATGTAGCCCTTGCATTAGAATACACAGATATAACCCTAGCATTATAGTAGACACATATGTAGCCCTTGCATTAGAGTAGACACATATGTAGCCTTTGCATCAGAGTAGACTTAGGTGTAGCCCTAGCATTAGTTTAGATATGATGCAAAGTAAAGAGGAATAAAGTGTGGTTGTCTTCTTTATAAACCTTTTAACTTTTAATGAAATATACATTGGCTTTTGCTATTGTATGAAATGATTTTTATTTATTTGTTTGTTGTTCTTAAAAACAGTTGATTGTATAGTGACTTTTTGCTAAAACAGAATGAGCGGTTAGTAGTTTTGTTTATTTTAGCGCCAGAAACAAAAAGAAAAAAGCGCTCCCCTCAATTTTTGTGAAGTCGAAATGATGTTGTGTGCTGGGAAAAAGGTCGCCATTTTGATAGTGTTGATATTTCTTATTTTGATGTCAGTTGACGCCATTTATTGATTATCAATTAGCAAAATAAGGAACAGATAAGAACATGTCACGATTTTTTTGTGTACTTGAAAAAAATAAGCATTTTAAGCTTCGCCTTGAATTACAAACCTTTAATGTTGAAAAGTTGTCTACTGTAATTTTATTTCGTTTACTTTTATTTCCTAATACGGAAGTTAGCGTCAAAGCTCAAACTAATATTTATGTGCGTATTTTTGCACATATAATCTCTAAGAAAACCCCTCCAGATTTAATGGCGTATTCTGGTTCTGGTAGGGTACGTTGCTGCATCCATAAACTGGCACAGATGCAACGTTTGGGGAAGCGATGCTGCCATCCTAACGGCTCCTAGCAGATGCCAGGGCATCCTTGAAGCTTTCGATAGATGTTGAGTTCACACGCCCTGCGTCATACAAATCATGCATCATACACATCCAACGTCATATACACCTTGCATGACACATGAAGACATTTCAGAACAGTTAAGGCTCCTGGAGAATAATATTGCCCACCCCCAACCCCACGAATTCTCGTTATCATTTTATCTTTCCGCGAGAACCTGCAAAGCAAAAGTGGTCTTCAACCGCATTTTATCGGATATCTTACCCGTTGTGCCATGGAGTTAAAACTTGCTTAAAGTCACTATGGTAAAGACTAATAATGTTATCCATAAATTGGATGTTTGCGGTCAAGATCATGCTTCCCCCTTCAATTCCTCGATCTGAATTCGTTGCGGTTGGAAAGGTATATGTCATATTATGGAAAAAAAAGTTGCTCTCTTCCTGTGTCTTATTTCATTTCACATATAACCTGGTTGCCATATTGCCAGAAATCACTTAGCGTCTGGATTGGGGATTATTTCCATAAGGCCGGGTTCCAAGGACTCCGACCAGTACACATCCGACAGAACAAGCCATTAGCCTGCATCGTTAGGACCGCGTGCTGAAGGGACTCGTGGTGTTGGCACACGTTCTCAGGGCGCCCTTCTACGACAGACATCGAAGACTCAACAGCTTCGGTGTTATATTATTATGTCTTCGACGCATCCTGCAGCCCAGGGTGCCACCACTTAGGCTGAAATTGTTTTGTATATGATTATTTTCAGTCATTCTCTACGGTCTTATAGTCTTCTCTTATATTGTGTTTATTTCATTCTAAGCAATGATGCGGAACTGGGGGTTTTCTTTCTTTTTTTTTTGGGGGGGGGTGGGGAGGTGGGGGGGATTGTTTAAAAATGTTTGTTAACTCACATCTAAATTGTCCCTGAAGTTTTATAACGAACCAGAAATAAGCCCACAAACAAATAGCGGCGGCAACGTGTGAACGAGGGTTACCGGAAATTTGTTGGTAGGAAATTTCGTCGACGGAAAATTGATCGACGAAGTTTGGTCGAAGAGAAATTTGATCAAATTTTTTTTTCAGTTCACACAATCAAATGTTCATCAAATTTCTTTTAGACCCCACTATACTATATATTAAAATAAAATTAAGCTTTCAAAAAAAAAATTTACGCAAAATTTTATCGAATATCAAAACAAGTTTAGGTATGCTTTTTAATTAGAATGTGTGCAGAATAGCATAGGTCGACCCTCAAAACAAGGTTAGGTATACTTTCTGTATGTGTGCAGAACAGCATAGGTCGACCATCAGAACAAGGTTAGGTACACTTTCTGTATGTAGGCAGAACAGCATAGGTCGACCATCACAACAAGGTTAGGTATACTTTCTGTATGTGTGCAGAACAGCATAGGTCGACCATCACAACAAGGTTAGGTATACTTTCTGTATGTGTGCAGAACAGCATAGGTCGACCATCACAACAAGGTTAGGTATACTTTCTGTATGTGTGCAGAACAGCATAGGTCGACCATCACAACAAGGTTAGGTATACTTTCTGTATGTGTGCAGAACAGCATAGGTCGACCATCACAACAAGGTTAGGTATACTTTCTGTATGTGTGCAGAACAGCATAGGTCGACCATCACAACAAGGTTAGGTATACTTTCTGTATGTGTGCAGAACAGCATAGGTCGACCATCACAACAAGGTTAGGTATACTTTCTGTATGTGTGCAGAACAGCATAGGTCGACCATCACAACAAGGTTAGTTATACTTTCTGTATGTGTGCAGAACAGCATAGGTCGACCATCAGAACAAAGTTAGGTATACTCCAAAGATTAAAAAGCAGGTTGAAGGGGGTGGGATATGTGCTTTGATCATGGATTAAAACTCGGAGATAATCTTTATATGAATTCAACAGTTATGTCGTTAAGTGTATAAATGATGTCCACGTTATTGCCCATTGGTGTCCGGATTGACATGCTTAATAAGTCAAGTCTAAGCGAGTCTTAAGAATAACCATTTTCATCAAGAGTGTAAACCCTCCTCATTGGCGGAGAAATAAAGGTTATTGGCGCCAGGGGAAAAAACTTTATAGTTGGCCAAAAAATGCCACTCTTCAATATTAGGAAAAAATGTCCTTCCAGGGCGAAGCGCCCTCTCGGCGCCCCCCTTCCTTTGCAACTGATTATTAAAAAGTTATCAATTGAGTTGGAGTCAAATAAATTATAAAAGTATAAACATTATCATTCTTTAAGTCATCATCGTTGTTCACTTCTTATAGGTCAGTTTGTGGAACTAACATTGTAGATGTAACGTCTAGGTCAGGTTGTGGACTTAACATTGTAGATGTAACGTCCAGGTCAGGTTGTGGAACTAACATTGTAGATGTAACGTCTAAGTCAGGTTGTGGAACTAACATTGTAGATGTAACGTCCAGGTCAGGTTGTGGACTTAACATTGTAGATGTAACGTCTAGGTCAGGTTGTGGAACTAACATTGTAGATGTAACGTCTAAGTCAGGTTGTGGAACTAACATTGTAGATGTAACGTCTAGGTCAGGTTGTGGAACTAACATTGTAGATGTAACGTCTAAGTCAGGTTGTGGAACTAACATTGTAGATGTAACGTCTAAGTCAGGTTGTGGAACTAACATTGTAGATGTAACGTCTAGGTCAGGTTGTGGAACTAACATTGTAGATGTAACGTCTAAGTCAGGTTGTGGAACTAACATTGTAGATGTAACGTCTAGGTCAGGTTGTGGAACTAACATTGTAGATGTAACGTCTAGGTCAGGTTGTGGAACTAACATTGTAGATGTAACGTCTAGGTCAGGTTGTGGAACTAACATTGTAGATGTAACGTCTAGGTCAGGTTGTGGAACTAACATTGTAGATGTAACGTCTAAGTCAGGTTGTGGAACTAACATTGTAGATGTAACGTCTAAGTCAGGTTGTGGAACTAACATTGTAGATGTAACGTCTAGGTCAGGTTGTGGAACTAACATTGTAGATGTAACGTCTAGGTCAGGTTGTGGAACTAACATTGTAGATGTAACGTCTAGGTCAGGTTGTGGAACTAACATTGTAGATGTAACGTCTAGGTCAGGTTGTGGAACTAACATTGTAGATGTAACGTCTAGGTCAGGTTGTGGACTTAACATAGTAGATGTAACGTCTAGGTCAGGTCGTGGACTTAACATGGTAGATGTAACGTCTAGGTCAGGTTGTGGAACTAACATTGTAGATGTAACGTCTAAGTCAGGTCGTGGAACTAACATTGTAGATGTAACGTCCAGGTCAGGTTGAGGACTTAACATGGTAGATGTAACGTCTAGGTCAGGTTGTGGACTTAACAAGGTAGATGTAACGTCTAGGTCAGGTTGTGGACTTAACATGGTAGATGTAACGTCTAAGTCAGGTTGTGGACTTAAATGGTAGATGTAACGTCTAGGTCAGGTTGTGGAACTAACATTGTAGATGTAACGTCTAGGTCAGGTTGTGGACTTAACATGGTAGATGTAACGTCTAGGTCAGGTCGTGGACTTAACATGGTAGATGTAACGTCTAGGTCAGGTTGTTGACTTAACATGGTAAATGTAATATCTAGGTCAGTTTGTGAACCTAACGTGGTGAAATGAAACGTGTTGATGAAATGGTGGTCGCAAAGAGTGAATTTTTCTGTTATCAGTAATCCCATTATTCGCCTAGAAACCAGCGATTTAGTCCACCTTGCTCAAAGGAGATCAAAAAACAAACAAAATGTCATTGCATTCAAATGTACCAAGATATTTATTTTTTTAAACATACACACTAAACGTTAGCAAAGGGGGGAAAAATAATCTGGATCCAGATCTTTCCATAACATCCTAGTTATGACGTCACGACACGATGGCCGTTCACTAAGCCGGCCAGCAGCCACAGGATGACGCGTCGATCAAAGTTATTTGAGGCTCCTCTATTCTTTTTCGTTCCGTCTTCATCGCTTACCTCCTCCTCCACACACTGCTCAGCGAGGACGATAGAGTTGAAGACGTTGTTCAAGAGAAGACAATCTCTGCGGATATGAACAAGAAAGGGTTCATTTTTAGCAGACAATCGCAGCGGTATATAACAGGAAGGGGTTAATTTTTTTTTAGCGGACAAACTCTGCGGATTAGAACGGGAAAGGGTTAATTGTAACAGGCAATGTATGCGGATTAGTACAGGAAAGTATTATTTTTTTCCAGCTATTTATAAATTCATATCCCTGATATATCCTTGCAGTTATATGATTTAAAAATATATGACATTCCTTTCTTCAATCATTTGCTTTAATTATATAAATGACTATAACATTAGTTTCTTTCCCTGACAATGTAGAACTTGATCAATGTTTCAAAGACTTACGGTCCGAGCCTGGCGAAGTAATATTTGAAGAATGGCTCAATCCGCTTGTCACAGTTTGTAAACTCTCTAGTCAGACAACTCAAGTAGGCCACAGAAGCACTGCAGAGTATGGTAACATGTATGTTTTATATAGTAGGTCACAGAAGCACTGCAGAGTAAGGGTAACATGTATGTTTTTATATAGTAGGTCACAGAAGCACAGCAGAGTAAGGGTAACATGTATGTTTTATATAGTAGGTCACAGAAGCACTGCAGAGTATGGGTAACATGTATGTTTTATATAGTAGGTCACATAAGCACTGCAGAGTAAGGGTAACATGTATGTTTTATATAGTAGGTCACAGAAGCACTGCAGAGTAAGGGTAACAGTAAATATTTCTAGGTTTTAATATAAAGGTCTTTTTCAAACAAAATGACAACGTGATGGAGTAAGATTTAACAGTCGCAGACCCCTGCACAACACACGCTCTGCGTCATACACACCCTGCGTCATACACACACAGCGTCATACAAATCATGCGTCATACACATCCTGCGTCATACACATCCGGCGTCATACACATCCGGCGTCATACACATCCGGCGTCATACCCATCAGGCGTCATACACATCCGGCGTCATACACATACAGCGTCATAAAATCCGGCGTCATACACATCCGTCGTCATACACATTCGGTGTCAAACACATCTGGCGTCATACACATCCGGCGTCATACACATCCGGCGTCATACATATCCGGCGTCATACACGCCCGGCGTCATACACATCTGGCGTCTGTAGGCCTACACCTCGTGTCCTAAACACACTGGGTCATAAAATCCGTGAATCCTTCACACTTTGTACCTTAACACCAAGCGTCTTACAAATCATGCGTCATACAGATCCGGCGTCACACATACCCTGCGTCATATACATCCGTCGTCAAAAACGCCCTGCATCATGCACATCCTTTGTCATACACTTTCGCCAAGCAAATCCTGCGTCATACACACATCGCGTCTTACTCACCCTGCATCATAAAAACTTTGCGTCATACACACATTGTGTCATACACACATTGCGTCATATGAACATTGCGTCATACACACATTGCGTCATACACACCTTGCGTCATATGAACATTGCGTCATACACACATTGCGTCATACACACCTTGCTTCACATGAACATTGCGTCATACACACATTGCGTCATACACACCTTGCGTCATATGAACATTGCGTCATACACACATTGCGTCATACACACCTCGCGTCATATGAACATTGCGTTATACACACATTGTGTCAAAAACAACCCGAATCACACACAGCCTGCGTGTCTGCCAAGACAGAGGACTCACTTGCATGAAAGGTTCATTATCATGGCCGTTTCGTTCTTTTTGATGACTTGCGCGAGGTTCTCAACTTTTGCTTCCGCTGCCTTTTCACAGATGGCCACGTTCACTCTCTGCTCGCACTGGAAGATGACGTCTTCATCCAACATGTAATTGTTGATCACTGAAACAACAAGTCAAACATTCACAGATTTCACCATCACGGACCAAGTAGCGTAGGTCACCGAGATGAAGGTCATCCCTTGACCTTGATTGGGCTAGTTTAAATTGTTTGACGTCTGCTCATTAGGCAACACATCGTCACTGTATTAGGCAGATACAAAACACTTTTTCTCTCATGGGGGGTGGGGGTGGGGGGTTGCAGGGCGATTTAGTTTATTTGGAGAGATGATACCTAAACCCGGGTTTGTTGCAAGATCGGCATTATCTCCAACTTCAGTTGGTCGGCTTTAAGTCTTTTTTTCCCTTCTTTATCTTAATATTTTGGTGCTCTGTTGGTGGGTGGGGGGGGGTTGTTTGGCAGGCGTGTGAGGTTCAGTACACGTAAGTGTACATTCTTCTGAGGTTAGATGCAAGGCGTTTATGGGATAGCTTAGGCATGTACGAGACATCGAGGCTTGTTAACGGACAAAGGACGTGTCTCGCTTTACACAGTCATGTGAATCTCCAACGTCACGGCTTTCAGTGTCAGTGGATGGATGTTAAAAAAAAATTATTTTTTTTAGTTTATTTTTTGCAAACATATAATTAGCTAATAAAATCCCCAAAATTCTGAGGAAACTAGTTTAAGAACCGTTGCTTAAAAAGGGTTGGGGAGGGAGGGGGGATGTTAAAATGTACTTTAAATTTACTTCGCGGTAGTTCATCCGAACAGAACATGTACCCGGCCCTCTTGAGGTCGTATGCCTGCGGGAAGAACTTCTCATAAACTTGTACTTTGTACCCCATGTCTGCGTTATCTTTGACCCGACTCGCCAACAAACAGTCACTGTATATGTCGATATCACTGAAATGGAAGGTCAAAGGTTAGCAGAGGTACTTACTTTGTACAGATTACTAAGGAATCAGAATGCATAAACGAATGTTGCCTGTCACAAAGTCAGACCTTGTATAAACATTTACAAAGTAGGTGCTGGTGCCAATTGTAACAGTTTGTTAAATTTAAAAGAGGGATGGGTGGGAGGTAAGTGGCCGTGAACTCTGATATACAACTTCTCTGGTTTCCGGTTGTTCTGCGCTTTTATTTAGCATCATATCTACGATTCATATTCAAGTTAACACTATATTAGACATGAGTTTTAGTTTAGAGATTATGATCACCATTATCATCATTGGGGTCCAGTGGTCATTTGAGCATGTGTCATTTGGGCATTTGCCATTTGCATATGTGCCATTTGGGGATTGTCGTTTCGGCATGTGCTATTTGGGCATGCGTTATTTAGGCATGTGCCATTTGAGCATGGGGCATTTGGGCATATGCCATTTACATATGTGCCATTTGGGCATGTGCCAATTTGACATGTGCCATTTGCATATATGCCATTTTGACAATGCTCCATTAAAAAACTAAGTGACCTTCAACTCCGAAATTTCCCACCAGAACTCTCCGTTAGTGTGATTCTTTGACAGCGGCTGATTCAGGCAAATAGTATTAAATTAATAACTTTTATTGACCAATAGCCTGTATCTTTACTTTACGTCAGAAAGCCTGCACTTAAATATAATTTTGGATAAAGATTCAGTTTTTCTTTTTTTTATTTGCATTTAATCCTCATTTCATTGGTTGCTCCGCCATCTTGTGTGTACCTGCATATCCGAATAAAGTGCACCAGGCCAAAAGAGCTGGTGTGCTGCTTCCTGCTGGGAGGCAACTGTGAGTAGCAATACTTGTCTAGATTCTTGTCCTGGCCTTGGGCTTGCAGAACTTGTAGGTATAAAGCTGTAGGAAGATAAAACTGAAATCCCAACCAAAAAAAAAACGCAATAGAGAATAATTTTAAAAATATAATCTGAACCATAAAACTTTGGCAAGATGTAGCTGAAGTATTTTAAGTTTTTTTTTTTTTTTTTTTTTTTTTTTAAAGCACGATATATCTACAACGATAGCACATCGCCATCTTTCGTTTCTGTTTATAAAAGTTGTGCGTGCGCAAATTGTTGGGCGTCAGTTTTGTCCGGACTTGGTGTCAGAAGAAGTATCTTAAGTAAGCCGAGAAGTTTGAAAACTCAAAATGTTTTCATATTTCCTATTCTAAGCGTGTAAAAAATATGAAACATTAATGTCATGGAAATTTAAAAAAAATAGAAAATTTAAAAATCCGTGATGCCAAGTGAACAGCTGTTGGGATTTTTAAAAAAATCATTTTACGATCTGGATTTTGTTTGGTTAGTCTCGTGAGAATCGGTCTGTGACGTCTACCTATGTTATCCAGCCAGAAGAGAAGCTAGAGTGTTTGGCGCCCGGGGGGCAATATTCATTTTAGAGGGCCTCCCTTTCTTCTTTTTCAACTCTCAAACTAATTATTCTCATCAATAAAATAATATAAAAGCCAATTTCGGCGCCTCTAAATAGTCTGGCGCCCAGAGACATCCGTACCCCATGCCCCCCCCCCCTTAGCTAAGCCACCGTCTTCAGCACCTCTTCGGTTCAGTGGCGTAAGAAGGGACTGGGTATGGGCGGTCCGACAAGGGCGGTCCTTTTTTTTTATTCCTTATATGGAGGCGCGACATTTTAGTGTAAGTGGCGGCAAAAGAAAGCTTGGCCACAACTCAAGCTACGCCGCTGCACATATGTACATCTGCCATACGCTTGAGGAAAGTAATGCTCACAGCTCATTCAAAAATACAGGCCAACCTTAGCCAACCTTAGCCAACCTTAGCCAACCTTAGCCAACCTTAGCCAACCTTAGCCAACCTTAGCCACTCACCGTGATGTTTCACATTTTCAATGATCCATCATCACACCACGGCTTTAATTCTTCAATTTAGTTAAATTTACAAAGCAGCAATCCTACTGGAGCGAGCTTCTTATTCTAGAAACCAACCTTTCATCATTTATAATTGAAACGAACTAAGGTATATAACATATTTTGCGTGACATGTTACCTCGACAAACACCCAGCAGTAACACATGACATGTTCTCTTGACATACACCCATTAGTAACACGTGACATGTTACCTTGACATAAACCCAGCAGTAATACATGAAAAGTTACCTTGACATACACACAGTAGTAACATGTGAAATGCTACTTGACAAGCACCCAGGAGTAACACGTGACATGTTACCTTGACATACACCCAGCAGTAACATGTGAAATGCTACTTGACAAGCACCCAGGAGTAACACGTGACATGTTACCTTGACATAGCACCGAGCAGTAACACGTGACATGCTGCTTAACATACACCCAGAAGCAACACGTGACATGTTACCTTGACAAACACCCAGCAGTAACACGATTCTCTTCATACTGAGCAACACACCAGCTGAATATCACCAGGACATGGTCATCTCGTCTATTTCCTCGTCACATGAAGACGCTCTCAGCATTACATCTGCAAAGTCACAGCGCAATCTTTCTCCACGGAGACAATCTCACAATGAACAATAGCGTTCAGTCAGGCCCTGTCTTTAGGTCATTTTCTTTACGTTCTTGTATCTTTTGTCTGTATTTTAAAAAAAAAAAATTTTAAACAAATGTTTTTTTTAAAGAGTTCTTCTGCGTAAAAGTAAATGACGCTATGGATGACAAGAACAGTCGCAAATCTTCATATTATTGTAATATCATTAACACTAGTTTGCCACCTGAGCTATTAGTTTGTTACCATTGGATAACTAACTCATCATCTAATGTCTTCATACCCCGGGGATTGCCATTGGATAACTATCTCATCATCTAATGTCTTCATACCCCGGGGATTGCCTTTGGATAATTAACCCATCTTCTATAGTCTTCATACCCCGGGAATTTGATATTGGAGAACTAACTCACTTTGTATACTTTATTATTAATATAACATTTAATGTGGTTAGATTTTAATGTTTCAAGAGTCTTGAGACAGAGAGTTATAAAAAGATCTTGCTTTTTTATCGATACTGATTAACGTAGTTATGAAAGTCTTATACGAATCCGATTCCGTGTTTTAGCCTATAATTAATTACTAGTCAGACTATAAAACAGGGTCATTTAAAAACTCTCAAAATGTGCATTTTGATTAGCCTTCATCTACAGCTCAATTAATGTTATCTGCACGATTGCTTATGTGCACGGCTGCTTATCTGAAAGGCTGCTCATGAAATCTCAGTAAATGCGAAGAGATAGCACCGCGTTTTTTACCATGGCCGCCAACTTGATTGCCGTGACCCGTAAAATTAAGAATAAAACTTTAAAAAATTATGAAAAAATTTCCTAAATGTGTCCATGGTATAACCTAACCTGAACCCTTAATCTATCCCTAAACGTAACCTGAACCCTAAATGTTTCCCAAACGAAGTCACGGTGCTATCCTTCGCATTCGCCCTGAAGAAACCTTTTGATTCAACTAGGATGCATACCACAAAAATCCTTGTCTTGAAACGCTAACCACGTTGTGATAGATAGGAAGTTAGACTTATGTTAACCTGAATGGCGTTCATCTCAACATCACAACACATTCCTATAACAAAACAAAGTACGTCACATCCTGGTAAACTGGGGGTATCAATTATAATTACTTATAAACTTTTCAATTAGAGCCGAAACTCTCTAACCTATTCTAAAACAAATTTTATGTTTCACACTCTGGACAGATTACACATCTAATCTCTAATAGCATTGTACGCTTTTAAATAAAATTGCTTGTGATTTAAATTAAGGCTGCGACTATTCGCACCCGGGTACCAGAAGTGAGAAGTTGGGATTAAAAAACTATTTAAAATATTATTGTTGGGTTTTTAAGATAATATTTGGTATCAAATGAATAGCGTTGAGACTAATGGGACCCGGGTGCGAATTGCGGCGCTGCGTGTCCGGGGGCAATTTTGACCAATGCTATTCGGATGTCATTTGTGGTAGTTTATTTTAGTTAAACTGAAGAAGTAAGATTACAAACGTATCGTCCATTCAATTATCTTTCATTCCCCCCCCCCCCCGGAATTCCGGTTGACAAGTCTGTAGTGGATTGCCGATTTGGAAGCGCTGGCCACCGACCCCCTCGGCGTTAACCCGGGGCACATTCCCACCATTGCGTGTCCCGCGTGGCAGACAAGGGTATGTATGGTAGTTGCTGGAATAAACGGCTCCTACAGGGCTGCCACCTGTGATACTTCGCAGGGGGAAGAAAATACAAACACAGGGTAGGGATCATGATTACAAGTTGCCGTTAAGGGATATGAGGCGATAGGCTGTGGTGGAAGCCTATAGCCGGTGATTCTAAATACGCAGCCCTGAGAAAGCTGCTCCTAGGCAACCGTTTCGTCCCAGCTACTTTGCGAATTAGTTGCGAGGTGGAAACCCACTGTAGAATCCCTCTTAGAGGGCGTCCGATGCTTCCCCGGGTGGGGGGAGATATTAGGACGTTAATTTACCGTCCCGACCCCTGGGAAAGTGGACTGCGGACGCCTTTAACGCAGCGTCTTCGGTCGACCAGATGTCTCCGGGAGGGGAGGGTCTCCATCGGCAAACCCAATCGAGCGGTTGCTGGTGGGGACGGTTCACGCCCGGGGAGATCCCTGGCGTTCCCCCGCACGGCCTGGCGTCGGGGAAACCCGGCGACTGGCATGTGTGGGTGGGCGCCAGGGAGGGCATTAGGAGCGCAAGCTCGACGGCCCGCTGACGCCATTTCCTAATGAGATATATATATATTATCTTTCATTTGATACCTCATTTGGTCTTACAAACCCAACAGTAATATTTTTAATTTTTTTTTAAATCCCAACCTCTCACTTCTGGTACCGTGGTACGAATAGCCACTTCGTTTAATTAAAGCAATATAGGTCAACTTTGCCTAATGGTGCCAAGAGTAATAAATGAGTTTACTTTCAATGTTATTAGATCGGATGCATAACTAATTTTTAGCCTGTTTTTTTTTTCTTTTCTTAGAACATCCAAACAACAAGAACAAAATTAATAATTAAGACAGATATTATGAAATAAGACTGCCAAGAAAAAAAAATTACAGTAGTTTAATATTTGCATCCAATCATGAAGTGTATCCAAAGAACTTCTCCTAAATCTCTGCCGTTACTTTTTCTAATATATATATTTTAAAACTTGCATTAATTTTCTCCTGAAATTTTCCACGTCATCTTCTACGGGTCAAAGACCAGTTTGATGAACAATAATACTAGGGATGAGAATAAAAATGTTTTATTTTTCTTATAAAGGCAATAACGAAGTTAAGGACAAAAAGAACAAATAATGGAACCAAACATTTTTTTTTTTAAAATGAAATAAATTTTAAATATTTCTGAAATCAAATGAATTACAAGCTTTGTGGAGTTTGTTAAAAGAACCAAATTTTATTTTATTTTATTCTTACTGAAATCGCCAGTTAAAAAAAACAAGGGTTAAAAAAATTAATTAAGAAAAAGAAACATAAAAAAAAAAAAAATTATAAAAAGAAACGCAACGGTGTGCCGAAGGTCAAGGCCGACATTGCCACAAGCGCCGTGATGAACCGAGAGTGTGTCACCAGTTTTCTCCCTCCGTTACCTTCATTAGTTGATCTCTTGAGGCAGACCTTGACGTGAACGATAGGACTGTACTCGCCGTGTCTTAGCAAGCAATCACTGAAATGTAATTTCGTTAAGATAATAATCCTCTAGATTTCATGACGCCCGGGGCTGCCATTGGTTATGCCGCCCCCCGCCCCTCTGATCCAACGAAAACATACTGAAAACATTTCCTGCATATGCCATAGAGAATGCGTGGTAAAGAAGGTAGACCTTCAATGTCGGCCCCAAAAATATGCAATCGAAGTGGAAACGCGACATTGCATCCAACCTTTGCAACGCGATCGCCCAAGACAGCGGTTCTAAGCCTGTGGGTCGCGACCCGTTTGAGCGTCGAACGGCCCTTACACAATGATAGCCTAAGACCATCGGAAAACACATACTTATGAAGTAGCAACGAAAATAATTTATGGTTGCGAGGGGGTGTAACCACAACTTGAGGAACTGTATTAAAGGTTCGCGGCATTAGTAAGGTTGAGAACCACTGGCCTTAGATCTTAATCCGTTGTTAGAGATGGATAAACGACATACAGCTATTGACATTTTCTACAATCCCACTGGGGTGGATATCATATCGGTATCGGAAACCCCGATTCCATGCAGTCAGTGAGCCATGATGTCGAGTATCGATATTTAAATTGAATGTGTTCAGGAAATATTACTTGTCATTGAGTTAGTGCAGTGGTCGCCAAACTCATTAGTCAAAAGAGTCAAAACTCAGCATCAGGACTATTTAATACATTTTGAGAGTCAAATTTCTTTTTAAGAACCAGACAAGAACCATATTTTCCAGAGTCGATTTTTGGTCGACTTGCCGAGCCGCACTCAGGTCACTAGAGAGCCGCATGCGGCTTGAGGCCGCGGTTTTCCCACCACTGACTTAGTTCACACACGTTTGGAACGAGCTGTACAGCATCTGAATGACCCACAAGCCCATAATGTGTCGAGTGACGTCATCTACATGCATTAGACCAGTGGTCGGCAAACTCATTAGTCAAAGAGGCCAAAAATCAGCAGCAGTGAGATTAAAAAATGTGAGAGCCAAATTTCTTTTCAAGTACCGGGCAAGAGCCATTTATTTCGGAGTCGGTTTGAACTAGCTACTAACCATTTATTACAACCACATATAATAATGGACTACGATTAGTCACTTCCTTGTTTTGTCACGTGATACGTACCAGCCATTAGTAGGCTTTCTGCTACACATAACAACACATAACAACAGATAAACAGCTGATCAGCCATTGCCATTATCATTAATTCTAAAGCAAAATGTTTGTCTCCATCAGCGCTTCCCCAGTGTTAATTAAAATTTTACTTTTCAAAATATTCTTGAATACACGCGTTTCTTTAAATGACATTCATTAAATGTGACAATAATTATAATTCAGTTATGATTAAAGGAAGAAAGTTGTTTGAAGAAAAATTTGTGAGCGACTAGTGTGTTGCAGACAGCCTACCGGAAGTCTTACTTGTTTTTACACGTATCACGTGACAAAACAATCGACTAATCGTAGTCCATTATCTTATTGGAAAAAAAATACAAAAGTCGCATTTAATGTGAACTTTGACCTTGCATTTTCTTGGGAAAAGTCTGGTTTGTATGTCGTTGTTTTTAATTTCATGCAAGATTCGATAGTCTCGCCAGTAAGATGATTGGTGAGGTTCATGATTGAAAATGATTGTTCGCAAGAATAAGTAGTGCCAAAGAGCCGCACTCAGGTGGTGTGCCGCGATTTACCGGCCACTGTATAGAGTCAGTATAGACCATTGAGATGGTGAGTCTAACATCATAACATGAGGATGGACCACTTCGGGACACGCAGTTACCTCTATCGACTGGACTCGCGACGGGATCCCAACTGGAGACTATGTGGCCAAGCCACCGAGACGGTGGAGCACCTTGGCGTTGACTGCACCCCCCCCCCCGTAACGGCCAAGGGGTGGGAGGTCCAAACACGGGGGACCTCTGTTAATAACTTTATTTACGTCGATGCACAGCAGAACGAGGCAAGCCGCCACTAAATTGGCCAGGGCCGTGAGAGAGTGAGCTCAGCCCTTACAAGAGGATGTGACGTGCATTAGGCCAGGCCTGCTCAACTCAAAATGCAATGCGGCCCGTAATACTTTATGAAAAAACTTACTTGTGCGGGCCAAAAGAGTATAGGACCAGGGGAGGGGGTGGTGGAGGTATTAAGAAGATAATACCTCAAGAATAGTTCGTTATTTTGCGGGCCGCAATTTGGATTCTTGCGAGCCGCTCGTGGTCCGCGGGCCGTATGTTGTTTAGGCCTGAATGATACTGCTATTTGGCTCAGGCCTTGTCTGATGTATTCAAATACATATTCAAGAAACTGAGGATGATTTTGTCATGACACAAGAAACTGAGGATGATTTTGTCATGACACAAGAAACTGAGGATGATTTTGTCATGACACAAGAAACTGGGGATGATTTTGTCATGACACAAGAAACTGAGGATGATATTGTCATGACACAAGAAACTGAGGATTATTTTGTCATGACACAAGAAACTGAGGATTATTTTGTCATGACACAAGAAACTGAGGATGATTTTGTCATGACACAAGAAACTGAGGATTATTTTGTCATGACACAAGAAACTGAGGATGATTTTGTCATGACACAAGAAACTGAGGATTATTTTGTCATGACACAAGAAACTGAGGATGATTTTGTCATGACACAAGAAACTGAGGATTATTTTGTCATGACACAAGAAACTGAGGATGATTTTGTCATGACACAAGAAACTGAGGATTATTTTGTCATGACACAAGAAACTGAGGATGATTTTGTCATGACACAAGAAACTGAGGATGATATTGTCATGGTACAAGAAACTGAGGATTATTTTGTCATGACACAAGAAACTGAGGATGATTTTGTCATGACACAAGAAACTGAGGATGATATTGTCATGGTACAAGAAACTGAGGATGATATTGTCATGGTACAAGAAACTGAGGATAATATTGTCATGGTACAAGAAACTGAGGATGATATTGTCATGGTACAAGAAACTGAGGATGATATTGTCATGGTACAAGAAACTGAGGATGATATTGTCATGGTACAAGAAACTGAGGATGATATTGTCATGGTACAAGAAACTGAGGATGATATTGTCATGGTACAAGAAACTGAGGATGATATTGTCATGGTACAAGAAACTGAGGATGATATTGTAATGGTACAAGAAACTGAGGATGATATTGTCATGGTACAAGAAACTGAGGATGATATTGTCATGGTACACATCCATAAAGAAAAACTTGAAGGTCTCGTCTTGATAAATATCCTTAATGCTGAAAACTGGGGGTCTCTTTATGATAAATGTCTATGTGCTCAAAACTGGGGGTCTCTTTATGATAAATGTCTATGTGCTCAAAACTGGGGGTCTCTTTATGATAAATGTCTATGTGCTCAAAACCGGGGGACTCGTCATGATAAATGTCTATGTGCTCAAAACTGGGGGACTCGTCATGATAAATGTTTATGTGCTCAAAACCGGGGGACTCGTCATGATAAATGTCTATGTGCTCAAAACTGGGGGACTCGTCATGATAAATGTCTATGTGCTCAAAACTGGGGGACTCGTCATGATAAATGTCTATGTGCTCAAAACTGGGGGACTCGTCATGATAAATGTCTATGTGCTCAAAACCGGGGGACTCGTCATGATAAATGTCTATGTGCTCAAAACCGGGGGACTCGTCATGATAAATGTCTATGTGCTCAAAACCGGGGGACTCGTCATGATAAATGTCTATGTGCTCAAAACTGGGGGACTCGTCATGATAAATGTCTATGTGCTCAAAACCGGGGGACTCGTCATGATAAATGTCTATGTGCTCAAAACCGGGGGACTCGTCATGATAAATGTCTATGTGCTCAAAACTGGGGGACTCGTCATGATAAATGTCTATGTGCTCAAAACCGGGGGACTCGTCATGATAAATGTCTATGTGCTCAAAACTGGGGGACTCGTCATGATAAATGTCTATGTGCTCAAAACTGGGGGACTCGTCATGATAAATGTCTATGTGCTCAAAACTGGGGGACTCGTCATGAAAAATGAACATAATATGTCAAAAACTTACGGTCCCAATGTGGCCATGTCGTACACAAAGAAGTTCTCATATTTCTTATCACACTTCATGTACATGTCACGTATGCACTTCGTTACACCATACGTAGTGCTGGAGAGACAAGCAGATTCACGTTAAGAAAAAATCAGATTCAACTCTAGACATGTGTTCATTGAACTCTAGACATATGTTCATGTAACTCTAGACACATGTTCATTCAACTCTAGACATATGTTCATTCAACTCGAGACATAAGTACATGAAACATTGAAGATCTTCAAAATCGACACCGAGGATCTCAGCATTCAACCTCAAAGATGATATCATTCAATATGAAAGAGAGTCACATTCAGATTTGAGATAGTCACATTCAACTTTAGAAGAAAAAAAACCATTTAACTTTAAATTTAACGATGGTCCTTATCAACTTTGAGACCATCTTGTCGCTGGATTAGATAGCTCCAAAATACCTTCGGGGGGAAGGGGGGGAGGGGGAATTTAGTTGGTCTGGTTGGTAGTTTAACATTCAAGTTTGAAGAAAGTCGAATTCAGGAAAACGTGTTACAGAATTTTGATTTTATTGATTACAATAAGCAAAGTAAGTAATATTTGTTACATATAATACATGTAGAGATAAGGTATACCGTTTAATGATTGGCTGCAGCTATAGGTACACGGGTACCAGAATTGAGAGGTTGGTATTAAAAAAAACGATTTAAAATATTATTGTTGGGTTTGTAAGACCAAATGAGGTATCAAATGAAAGATAATTGAATTTACTATACGTTTGTAAACTTAATTCTTAATTTTAACTAAAATAAACTACTACAAATGACATCCGAATAGCAGTAGTCAAAATGGACCCTGACACGCAACGCCATCATTCGCACGTGGGTACCATTAAGCTCAATGCTATTCGGATGTCATTTGTGGTAGTTTATTTTAGTAAAACTGAAGAATTAACATTTCAAACGTATCTTTCATTTTAAATCGTTTTTTTAATACCAACCTCTCAATTCTGGTACCCGTGTACCCATAGCCATTTCGTTAATTATTAGATTCTGACCCCCGGGGGGGGGGATCTCAGACGAGCTAATACAATATCATGACAACGGGCTCTTTGCTTAAGATGACATTTTTGAATCTACCGAGGAAGACGAAAATTGACAGTTTTCATGAGAATCTTGATGTGCATTTTACTCAAAATAGCCAAAGACATTTTTTTTCTAACATTTAAAAGTTCAATTATTTTATTTATTTTGAATATATATTCTTTTAATTAACTGCTGTTTCCATTTATCTAAGGGCGTGTTGTCTTATCGTGTTATCTTGGTTTCCATGCATAATCTGTACACTGTTGTACGCATGTAAGGAAAAAATTTTTTTCTTGATTCATCATAACATCTTGACAACTTGGACACGCGCAATTCGTTTCGCGAAATCGCGAAACATTCCGTTGACGAATGGGCGACCACCTACTTGCATGATATATCCTCTAGCAGACGATCGTTGCCGGTCTGTAAGGCCTGGTTGGCCTTCGCCTCAATGTCCGCAGACAGAAACTGGCTCATGCACTCTTTGAAGTTCACCTGAGCCTCGCACCTCATGAGAACGTCCTCATCCACGACGAAAGCATCCACGTCTGAAAAGATCGATCAAGAAGTGTGGTCAGACCAGGCCAAGCGAATCAGATATCAGCATGTGTAACGACTAACTAGGGCCGGATAGTCATATTATTATTATTATTGCTATTGGTAGTTTTCTATAGCGTGGTACCCCAGCCTAGGGCTTGGCTCACCACGCTTTACATACAATTTAACGATATCAAGACAGGTGCGAACAGACATTGACACCTCGTATATATTTTGCTTCTGGTGTGGCTGCTTTCTTATAGCAACCGGCCCTCCCCGTACGCAACGTGTTTTAGATTAATGGTAATGAGTGTGGTGGGTGGGGGGGGGGGCAGTCCAGCAGCTAGCGTCATGCGTGACGGTTGAACCAAGGTAAGAAGGGTGAGTTTTGTCGTAAACCGACTATTTTATAAAGCAATACAGAGCCACGCGTATAATGTAGTACTGTCGGTAGGAATATGTAGGACTGTCTGTCGGCCTATTGTTTAAAGGTCGGAACGTAGTGTGATGGACTGTCTGTAGGACTGTCTGTAGCCTAATTGTTTAAGGGATGGCATATATTATAGAAAATGAAAAGTTAAATTGTTTTTTGTTTACACCCTGACCCACCGGGTTTATTCTCAAAATTCCCGGGCATTGTGCAAACAACAAGCTGCCCCCGGCCTTCAATAATAAGCTCTGTGACTTGTGGCGTACAAAGAGGGGATGATCAGATATCATCATTAACCATAATAAACTATAGGAGCATATGTTCTTCTAAGCTGGGGTGATCAGACATCAAAATCTGATCATCTATGTCTTATCGTCTTAACAAGATATCAGATATCAACATTTCCATTCATCAACTAAAATCGGTAGTTATTGGGGGAGTTGGGTCAGATGAAATGACCTGTGGTTATTGGGTTATTACGATGGGTCTAAGATTTGTCCGTAGGACGGTAAAGCTAAAAAAAGAATTTGAGAGTATTAATACATTTATCTGTGTTCGTGTGTGTAAGTAGTGCGGAGTTGTAAACTCAATTCTGGACATGAAAAAAAACACAGAGATATGACGCTTGGACTGTTTATATACATTTTTATGTTGAGAATCCTGCCGAAGTTTTCATGCATGGAACTTCGCCACTAGCGAGTCACCACATATATCCAACATAAAAATGTAGATGTTTAACTTCAAATGTTGTTGTTCCAATACAATACGTCAATACAAATTCTGAACAGGCCCCCCCTCCCTTATTCTAACCCCTCCCCCAAATCTGTCTTCTTTCCCTCAGTTACACCTTCCTTCGCTCTGGCCCCTGAGCCAATAAAATTGTCTGAATTTTGTGAGACAAAATCCAGGCTTGACAATTGACCTACGTTTCGGAAGGTAATCGGAACAGAAGAGGAAGCCGGCTCTCCTCAAGTCGTACTCTGACGGGAACTTGGCTTGGTACGGCTTCACCGTGTAGTACATGTCGTTGGCAACCTTGCGTTTCTCGAGGATGCAGTAGCTGTACTTGTCGATATCACTGAACAGAGAAGGTTAGAGAAGTTCAGACGTTTGAGACGGACATACACTCAGCACAGCCTAGATAACTTTTTTTTCCAAAGTGGGAGCAGACGTGGTGATCACAATTTAACAAACAATAAAATTTAAGGCAGAAAAATAGTAACTACGCTGGAAGAGCTACAGCTTAGGAAGCCCAGGACGCACCGAAGAGCTACACCTTAGAAAGCCCAGGACGCACCAAAGAGCTACACCTTAGGAAGCCCAGGACGCACCAAAGAGCTACACCTTAGAAAGCCCAGGACGCACCAAAGAGCTACACCTTAGAAAGCCCAGGACGCACCAAAGAGCTACACCTTAGGAAGCCCAGGACGCACCGAAGAGCAACACCTTGGAAAGCCCAGGACGCACCAAAGAGCTACACCTTAGGAAGCCCAGGACGCACCGAAGAGCTACACCTTAGGAAGCCCAGGAAGCACCAAAGAATTACAGCTTAGAAAGCCCAGGGTGCACTTTGCTTTGCTAACCCTACGAAAAGCACCGTGCATACAGAAAACTCATAAAAATTAGTCATAGTATGCACTTGAAGCGTAGCCATGATGTAACCCTGATCCCCCACCACTACCCCAACCCTGCCGTACCATCCCCACCACCCCATTCCCCGTGCGCACACCAAAAAAGGTGCTAGTCGAGACTAACAGCCCTCATATTCCTAAGCCAATTGCTGGTGAATAGATACACATGATAAGTCCTAAAAACCTAAAAGATATCTGCCTTACTCAATCGCCATTCTCCAAAATTTAATGAACTGTCCCTTGTGTTTAGCATAGTGCTTTTTAGGGACTTATTCCCAGGAACATCCCCCCTTCCCTAAATTGTGCACTTGTTATAGCTAATTGGTCTGTTTTATCGCTGCTCACCTCTCTAACTTCTGCACCTGTTATAAGCTAATTGGTCGGTTTAATCGCTGCTAACCTCCCTAACATCTGCACCTGTTATAGCTAATTGGTCCGTTTAATCGCTGCTCACCTCTCCAACTTTTGCACCTGTTATAGCTAATTGGTTTGTTTTACCGATGCTCACCTCTCCAACTTCTGCACCTGTTATAGCTAATTGGTCCGTTTTATCCCTCCTCACCTCCCTAACTTCTGCACCTGTTATAGCTAATTGGTCCGTTTTATCCCTCCTCACCTCCCTAACTTCTGCACCTGTTATAGCTAATTGGTCCGTTTTATCCCTCCTCACCTCCCTAACTTCTGCACCTGTTATATAACTTATAGCTGATTTCCTCAATAACTTCTGATAGCTTATAGATCTGTTTTACCCCTGCTCACCTGCAAATGCGTATGAAATGCAGAATGCTCACAATGGACCTCAGTGTCTTTTTGCTGGCGGGCATTTGCGAGAAACAGTAGCTCGAAACCGGCGCCTCCTGGGCTGAGACATGACAGGACTCTGGCAGTAGAACTGTCGGATGATTCAGTACAGATAGGCGGCACTTTTTTTTTTTAACTGCCATTAACACATTTAAGTCATGGCATTATCATAGCATTATCATAGCAGTATCATATCATTATCATAGCATTATCATTCTTACTTTAAAAGAAAAAAAAGGGGGGGATGGAGCAAAACGCAAAAAGAAGTGTTTAGTTGTAGTCGGATTGATTACTCCGGAGTCTTACTTTCTGACTCTTTGCTGACGTTAAATATTCTTATCATGTAACAACCCCCCCCCCACCCCCCCACCCCCCCACTCCCATGTTGTTTCAGGTATCTCATTTTCCTGAAATGTTGATAAAATCTGGCCACTTCATGACACTGCCACTTTGCCTTGTAGCTGTAATTAGACCCGCGGGTCTATTGTTGTATGGAATGTGACTCAAACTCTTAAAATGGAACAAGTAACCGTCATACAAATTGTTAACCGTTTGTTGTTGTTTTTGGGTTTTTTTAATGGTGGGGACACGCCTTCGTGGTTGTATCACGCTTTTGCTTTGGGAGCACATCAACGTGAATATCTCAACGTGAATATGACAACGTGAATATCACAACGTGAATATCTCAACGTGAATATGTCAACGTGAATATCACAATGTGAATATCATGACGTGAATATCACAACGTGAATATTAAAACGTGATTATCACAACGTGAATATCACAACGTGAATATCACAACGTGAATATCACAACGTGAATATCTCAACGTGAATATCACAACGTGAATATCTCAACGTATGTATCTCAAGTTGAGCAATTTTATAGAGGCACACATTCATATCTGAGAATAAACACTTTCTTTAAAAAGTTATCGGCAGACTTTGGAAGTCCTTGGCCAAGAGTTTCGTGCTCAGTGCCGCTTCTGCCGATTACTTGTCAGGTGTCCTATGAAGCACTGGTCCATCTTCAGATGAGTTAGACTTCTGTAGGCAGACTATGAAAGTCTTGTCCTAGGACGCACTGGTCCATCTTCTGATGAGTTAGACTTCTGTAGGCAGACTATTGAAGGCGTGTAACAGGACACTGGTCAATTTCCTTGTGTGCACACTACTGATCAATGTCCTTGTGTACAGGACACTGATCAATGTCCTTGTGTGTACACTTTCACAAGTAAACCGAAACCCTGGAACTCAAAACTTTTTTTAAAAAGTTAAAAACATTCTCTAACTTCCTAGCTTAGATTTTCCATTAGAAATCTGACCTAATAATAAGTGTGACATATACCTTGTAGTGTGTAATACAAATACCTTATAGTGTATAATACAAATACCTTGTAGTGTCTAATACAAATACCTTGTAGTGTCTAATACAAATACCTTGTAGTGTCTAATACAAATACCTTGTAGTGTGTAATACAAATACCTTATAGTGTCCAATAAAAATACCTTGTAGTGTGTAATACAAATACCTTGTAGTGTGTAATACAAATACCTTGTAGTGTGTAATACAAATACCTTGTAGTGTGTAATACAAATACCTTGTAGTGTGTACAACAAAACAAATAGCTGTATCATCTTTAAAGCTCGTCAGAACTTTGAGTGGCCGTCCTTATGTAGTGGCCGTCCTTATGTTCACATGATTCCAGGTCATCTATGGACGCATCACATGCAGAGATAGGTTTTAAACAAGAATGATCTTATCAGGGTGCTATGAAACAAGAATGATCTTATCAGGGTGCTATGAAACAAGAATGATCTTATCAGGGTGCTATGAAACAAGAATGATATTATCAGGGCGCTATGAAACAAGAATGATCTTATCAGGGTGCTATGAAACAAGAATGATCTAATCAGGGTGCTATGAAACAAGAATGATATTATCAGGGTGCTATGAAACAAGAATGATCTTATCAGGGTGCTATAAAACAAGAATGATATTATCAGGGCGCTATGAAACAAGAATGATATTATCAGGGCGCTATGAAACAAGAATGATCTAATCAGGGTGCTATGAAACAAGAATGCTTTATCAGGGTGCTATGAAACAAGAATGATCTAATCAGGGTGCTATGAAACAAGAATGATATTATATGGGCGCTATGAAACAAGAATGATCTAATCAGGGTGCTATGAAACAAGAATGATCTAATCAGGGCGCTATGAAACAAGAATGATATTATCAGGGTGCTATGAAACAAGAATGATCTAATCAGGGTGCTATGAAACAAGAATGATCTAATCAGGGTGCTATGAAACAAGAATGATCTTATCAGGGTGCTATGAAAAAACATGATTACAACGCGGTTAAATGTCAACTAACCTGAAACAACAAACGAAGTTATGATCGTAGTGAGAAATGACCTGAAAATGTATGATCTTAGAGAGAAGTGACCTGAAAAGTTATGATCTTAGAGAGAAGTGACCTGAAAAGTTATGATCGTAGAGAGAAGTGACCTGAAAAGTTATGATCGTAGAGAGAAGTGACCTGAAAAGTTATGATCGTAGAGAGAGGTGACCTGAAAAGTTATGATCGTAGAGTGAAGGCACCTGAAAGGTTATGACCGTAGAGAGAAGTGACCTGAAAAGTTATGATCGTAGAGAGAGGTGACCTGAAAATTTATGATCGTAGTGAGAAGGGACCTGAAAATTGTGATCGTTGAGAGAAGTGACCTGAAAAGTTATGATCTTAGAGAGAGGTGACCTGAAAAGTTATGATCGTAGAGAGAAGTGACCTGAAAAGTTATGATCGTAGAGAGAAGTGACCTGAAAAATTATGATCTTAGAGAGAAAAGACCTGAAAAATTATGATCTTAGAGAGAGGTGACCTGAAAAGTTATGATCGTAGAGAGAGGTGACCTGAAAAGTTATGATCGTAGAGAGAAGTGACCTGAAAAGTTATGATCGTAGAGAGAAGTGACCTGAAAAGTTTTGATCGTAGAGAATGTTGATCTGAAAAGTTATGATCGTAGAGTGAAGGCACCTGAAAAGTTATGATCGTAGAGAGGAGTGACCTGAAAAGTTATGATCGTAGAGAGAGGTGACCTGAAAAGTTATGATCGTAGAGAAAGGTGACCTGAAAAGTTATGATCGTAGAGTGAAGGCACCTGAAAGGTTATGATCGTAGAGAGAACTGACCTGAAAAGTTATGATCGTAGAGAGAGGTGACCTGAAAATTTATGATCTAGAGAGAAAGGACCTGAAAAGTTATAATCGTAGAGAGAAGTGACCTGAAAAGTTATGATCGTAGAGAGAAGTGACCTGAAAAGTTACGATCGTAGTGAGAAGGGACCTGAAAAGTTGTGATCGTAGAGAGAAGTGACCTGAAAAGTTATGATCTTAGAGAGAGGTGACCTGAAAAGTTATGATCGTAGAGAGAAGTGACCTGAAAAGTTATGATCGTAGAGAGAAGTGACCTGAAAAGTTTTGATCGTAGAGAATGTTGACCTCAAAAGTTATGATCGTAGAGTGAAGGCACCTGAAAAGTTATGATCGTAGAGAGGAGTGACCTGAAAAGTTATGATCGTAGAGAGAGGTGACCTGAACAGTTATGATCGTAGAGTGAAGGCACCTGAAAAGTTATGATCGTAGAGAGAAGTGACCTGAAAAGTTATGATCGTAGAGAGAAGTGACCTGAAAAGTTATGATCGTAGAGAGAAAAGACCTGAAAAATTATGATCTTAGAGAGAGGTGACCTGAAAAGTTATGATCGTAGAGATAAGTGACCTGAAAAGTTATAATCGTAGAGAGAGGTGACCTGAAAAGTTATGATCGTAGAGAGAAGTGACCTGAAAAGTTATGATCGTAGAGAGAAGTGACCTGAAAAGTTTTGATCGTAGAGAATGTTGACCTGAAAAGTTATGATCGTAGAGTGAAGGCACCTGAAAAGTTATGATCGTAGAGAGGAGTGACCTGAAAAGTTATGATCGTAGAGAGAGGTGACCTGAACAGTTATGATCGTAGAGTGAAGGCACCTGAAAGTTATGATCGTAGTGAGAAGTGACCTGAAAAGTTATTATCGTAGAGAGAAGTGACCTGAAAAGTTATGATTGTAGAGAGAAAGGACCTAAAAAGTTATAATCGTAGAGAGAAGTGACCTGAAAAGTTATGATCGTAGAGAGAAGTGACCTGAAAAGTTATGATCGTAGAGAGAAGGGACCTGAAAATTTGTGATCGTAGAGAGAAGTGACCTGAAAAGTTATGATCTTAGAGAGAGGTGACCTGAAAAGTTAGGATCGTAGAGAGAAGTGACCTGAAAAGTTATGATCGTAGAGAGAAGTGACCTGAAAAGTTATGATCTTAAAGAGAAGGGACCTGAACAAAGAAGAAAAATAGACGTGCACTATATGTTTTTGTGAGCGGCGCACGCTTAAGGCCTGAGGAAAGGATAAAATGTGAAGGGGGTGAGCTCACACTATTGGAAGCGTGAGCGTAAAATGGATTTCTTCAATGAAATAAATCTGTTGAATCGTAGTTCAAGTTACTGACCTACAGCGACAGGAAACATTTCTATAGACCGTGTCAATGAAGGGCTGTCAGGCATGTCAATAGAACGTGTCAATGAAGGGCTGTCAGGCATGTCAATTGAACGTGTCATTCAGGGCTGTCAGGCATGTCAATAAATGGGACCAATGACGGGATGTCAGACATGTCAATAGACCGTGTCAGATGTTTCAATAGAACGTGTCATTGAAGGGCTGTCAGACATTTCAATAGACCGTGTCAAAGAAGAGCTGCTGCCAGACATTTCAATAGGCCGTGTCAAAGAAGGGATGTCAGACATTTCAATAGTTCATGTCAATGAATGGCTGTCAGACATTTCAATAGCGCATGTCAATGAAGGGCTGTCAGACATTCAATAGCCCATGTCAATGAAGGGCTGTCAGACATTTCAATAGCCCATGTCAATGAAGGGATGTCAGACATTTCAATAGCCCATGTCAATGAAGGGCTGTCAGACATTTCAATAGCCCATGTCAATGAAGGGCTGTACATCACGTGCCTTGCAGTAAGTCAGGAAGCATCTGATGGATGAATAATTCAGCATCTATTCTTATTTAGCAAATACAGACTGGTTATGAACGTGATTACATGCTTTCTGAGCCGCTCTCTCACTGATCTATGGCTGACAATTAGTGCTTTCTGAGCCGCTCTCTCACTGATCTATGGTTGACAATTAGTGCTTTCTGAGATGCTCTCTCACTGATCTATGGTTGACAATGTGTGCTTTCTGAGCCGCTCTCTCACTGATCTATGGTTGACAATTAGTGCTTTCTGAGATGCTCTCTCACTGATCTATGGTTGACAATTAGTGCTTTCTGAGATGCTCTCTCACTGATCTATGGCTGACAATGAGTGCTTTCTGAGCCGCTCTCTCACTGATCTATGGTTGACAATTAGTGCTTTCTGAGATGCTCGCTCACTAATCTATGGTTGACAATGTGTGCTTTCTGAGCCGCTCTCTCACTGATCTATGGTTGACAATGAGTGCTTTCTGAGATGCTCTCTCACTAATCTATGGTTGACAATTAGTGCTTTCTGAGTCGCTCTCTCACTGATCTATGGTTGACAATTAGTGCTTTCTGAGATGCTCTCTCACTGATCTCTGGCTGACAATGAGTGCTTTCTGAGATGCTCTCTCACTAATCTATCGTTGACAATGTGTGCTTTCTGAGTCGCTCTCTCACTGATCTATGGTTGACAATTAGTGCTTTCTGAGATGCTCTCTCACTGATTTATGGCTGACAATGAGTGCTTGCTGAGATGCTCTCTCACAAATCTATGGTTGACAATGTGTGCTTTCTGAGTCGCTCTCTCCTTGACCTATGGCTCACAATATCCTTAAAGCAAGCTAGAGCTGATAACCATTTATTAGGAGTTGTATTTTAGTGGTTAGTATTATAGAAATATGTGGGTAATTATTATTTTAATCTAACATTCCCCCACACACACACCATTTCAACGTCTTCTTAACTACAACGTAAAAGAACGAAAAAAATGACTTCTTTAGTTACCAAATTTAGATGCAGTAACAAAATTACAGTGAGCTGTGCAAAACAAATTTCTTGTAGGTTTTGTTTGTTGTCGCAGCCCTTAGTTAGTACATCACACAGGAAATGCATCAGTCTTACGTCATTTTTTTTTCAACTATTAATTCCTTTTATGTTTGCAGAGAACTCTCCAAACCATTTGGGAAATGGGAAATGAATGAAAAACAAACATTTGGGGCTTGTTTTAGTAAAATTTTATTATTACTAGTTTCAGCCCGCCAAATAAAGGCGGTCGCAATGCGTGCAGTTACCATCAACAAGAGGTATTTGAGTAAAACATGCATTCAAGTAACGCATAATATAAGATTCAAAAAAATCCTGCTTTCCCCCCAGTGACGTCATATGGGTATGGCAGTGTGGGGCTTTTGTGCACCCCCCCCCCCCCCAAATTTTCAGATTTTATTTAAAATTCGATTTACTGTGGAGCATCCAATAACAGCCTCTTAGCAACTCGACCAAGTTTTGTTTTCGCACCCCCCCCCCCCCCAAGGTTCGCAACCGCTCACTCTTTTCACGCACCTGAACAGTATTCATATTCTAATGTCCAACCTTCTTTTATACCGCATATTTATAACATCGTATTTAATCTGTATTACGATACCTGTATCGGGAATTTTATTTAGAGAAATCAGCGCCATCTGGTAGCTTTGGTGACATTGTTACAAAGAGAATTGTGTATTTTGATAAAGGAAATAGTGGATCAATATATGTTTAGGCTTGAAATGAAAAGAAAACGAGTATTACAAGGACGCTCATCCAGACGCCTTCTTCGCGCAAATAAGTTTTTGTGTCTCTTTTAAAGACATTTTTTGTTCCTAAGTAAAAATATATATCTCAGTGAGAGGAGGGAGAAGAAGATGAACAGAGAGAAAAAAGACGGGAAGATAACATCAAAGAGTGGACGGGACTAAAACTAGGCGATGCTATGCGCAGTGCAGAAGACCGAAAGGAATGGAGAAGAATAGTTTTTATGTCATCTGAGGCGCCCCAACGGTCCAAGAACTAAGGGACATGATGATGATGATGATGATGATGATGATGATGATGTTGATGATGATGATGATGATGATGATGATGATGATGATGATGATGATGATGATGATGAAGATGAAATATATCTCTATCTTTTAAAATACAAGCAGTTCTTGGTATAAACTGACTGCAACTTTATTTTTAAAGCTGCTACTGTATCTTAAAAGACAATCTGCCGCCAGCCAATCTCTCACATCATTCTCCCTTTTTAAAGCTAATTGATCATCTAACAAAACATACTAATCAATCCACACAACAAAATAATCAACTAACACAACAAACTAGTCAAATAACACAACGAACGAATCAACCAACACAACCAACTAACCAACCTACAAAAAAAAACTAATCAACCCATACAACCAACTAATCAACTAACACAACCAACTAATCAACTAACACAACCAACTAATCAACTAACACAACCAACTAATCAACTAACACAACCAACTAATCAACTAACACAACCAACTAATCAACTAACACAACCAACTAATCAACTAACACAACAAACTAATCAACCCATACAACCAACTAATCAACTAACACAACCAACTAATCAACTAACACAACCAACTAATCAACTAACACAACCAACTAATTAACTAACACAACCAACTAATCAAGTAACACAAACAACTAATCAACTAACACAACCAACTAATCAACTAACACAACAAACTAATCAACTAACACAACAAACTAATCACCTAACACAACAAACTAATCATCTAACACAACCAACTAATCAACTAACAACAAACTAATCACCTAACACAACAAACTAATCACCTAACACAACCAACTAATCATCTAACACAACAAACTAATCACCTAACACAACAAACTAATCACCTAACACAACAAACTAATCATCTAACACAACCAACTAATCAACTAACACAACAAACTAATCATCTAACACAACCAACTAATCAACTAACAACAAACTAATCACCTAACACAACAAACTAATCACCTAACACAACCAACTAATCACCTAACACAACAAACTAATCACCTAACACAACAAACTAATCACCTAACACAACAAACTAATCATCTAACACAACCAACTAATCAACTAACACAACAAACTAATCACCTAACACAACAAACTAATCACCTAACACAACCAACTAATCAACTAACAACAAACTAATCAACTAACACAACCAACAAATCAACTAACACAACAAACTAATCAACTAACACAACAAACTAATCAACTAACACAACCAACTAATCAACTAACACAACAAACTAATCAACTAACACAACAAACTAATCAACTAACACAACAAACTAATCAACTAACATAACCAACTAATCAACAAACCAACCAACTAATCAACTAACACAACCAACTAATCACCTAACACAACAAACTAATCACCTAACACAACAAACTAATCACCTAACACAACAAACTAATCATCTAACACAACCAACTAATCAACTAACACAACAAACTAATCACCTAACACAACAAACTAATCACCTAACACAACCAACTAATCAACTAACAACAAACTAATCAACTAACACAACCAACAAATCAACTAACACAACAAACTAATCAACTAACACAACAAACTAATCAACTAACACAACCAACTAATCAACTAACACAACAAACTAATCAACTAACACAACAAACTAATCAACTAACACAACAAACTAATCAACTAACACAACAAAATAATCAACTAACACAACCAACTAATCAACAAACCAACCAACTAATCAACTAACACAACCAACTAATCAACTAACACAACAAACTAATCAACTAACACAACAAACTAATCAACTAACACAACCAACTAATCAACAAACCAACCAACTAATCAACTAACACAACCAACTAATCAACTAACACAACCAACTAATCAACTAACACAACAAACTAATCAACTAACACAACAAACTAATCAACTAACACAACCAACTAATCAACAAACCAACCAACTAATCAACTAACACAACAAACTAATCAACTAACACAACCAACTAATCAACAAACCAACCAACTAATCAACTAACACAACAAACTAATCAACTAACACAACCAACTAATCAACAAACCAACCAACTAATCAACTAACACAACAAACTAATCAACTAACACAACAAACTAATCAACTAACACAACCAACTAATCAACAAACCAACCAACTAATCAACTAACACAACCAACTAATCAACTAACACAACAAACTAATCAACTAACACAACAAAATAATCAACTAACACAACCAACTAATCAACAAACCAACCAACTAATCAACTAACACAACCAACTAATCAACTAACACAACCAACTAATCAACTAACACAACAAACTAATCAACTAATACAACCAACTAATCAACTAACACAACCAAATTATCAACTAACACAACCAACTAATCAACTAACACAACAAACTAATCAACTAACACAACAAACTAATTAACTAACACAACAAACTAATCAACTAATACAACAAACTAATCAACTAATACAACCAACTAATCAACTAACGCAACCAACTTATCAACTAACACAACCAACTTATCAACTAACACAACAAACTTATCAACTAACACAACAAACTTATCAACTAACACAACAAACTAATCAACTAACACAACCAACTAATCAACTAACACTACTGAACAAACTTACAAAAATGATAACAAAATCATGACTAATCTTGGTCTGTAAGAGATTGGAAAGTCAAGACACGCTAATTGCAATGTAACCTTTTTTTTTTTTATTCCTAGAAAATTCCTGACAAAATGACTAGTCTATCTGCATATTAAATGCGCGCCCCCTCCCCCAACCCCTTCTATCTGCATATTAAATGCGCGCCCCCTCCCCCAACCCCTTTTTTTTTCCTGTTTCCTCACAGCAAAAAAAAAATATTTAAAAAAATTAGAACCATGTGTTCCATAGTTGTTTGTTTTTTCCCTATGTCATAAATGTTGCTGAAACAAGTGAAATTAATGGAAGGAATTGTCACTCACCACTTTACACATACACACTACGATAGTTACAATAACTTATGTTACAAGACATAGTTACATGAGATCTGGGGAGACTACTGCGTAGAACTGTTAGAGAATACTTTGCATCATTCCCTCCCTTTAGAAGTTTTCTTTTTGATCAACTTCTCTTTGGTCAAGGGGGTAATTTTTGTACTCTCCTTTTTGATGCTGGTTAACATTTATTTTATCTTTTAATTTGGTAGGGTTTAATGTATATCATCCTTTATTTTGATCAGGTTTAATGTATATCATCCTTTATTTTGGTCAGGTTTAATGTATATCATCCTTTATTTTGATCAGGTTTAATGTATATCATCCTTTATTTTGGTCAGGTTTAATGTATATCATCCTTTATTTTGGTCAGGTTTAATGTATATCATCCTTTATTTTGATCAGGTTTAATGTACATCATCCTTTATTTTGATCAGGTTTAATGTATATCATCCTTTATTTTGATCAGGTTTAATGTACATCATCCTTTATTTTGATCAGGTTTAATGTATATCATCCTTTATTTTGGTCAGGTTTAATGTATATCATCCTTTATTTTGATCAGGTTTAATGTATATCATCCTTTATTTTGGTCAGGTTTAATGTATATCATCCTTTATTTTGGTCAGGTTTAATGTATATCATCCTTTATTTTGATCAGGTTTAATGTGTATCATCCTTTATTTTGATCAGGTTTAATGTATATCATCCTTTATTTTGGTCAGGTTTAATGTATATCATCCTTTATTTTGATCAGGTTTAATGTATATCATCCTTTATTTTGGTCAGGTTTAATGTATATCATCCTTTATTTTGGTCAGGCTTAATGTATATCATCCTTTATTTTGGTCAGGATTAATGTATATCATCCTTTATTTTGGTAAGACTTAATGTATATCATCCTTTTTGTCCAACGGTCCCTGGTGCAAGATGTGATACTTGTCCGCCGGTCCCTGGTGCAAGATGTGATACTTGTCCACCGGTCCCTGGTGCAAGATGTGATACTTGTCCATCGGTCCCTGGTGCAAGATGTGATACTTGACCACCGGTCCCTGGTGCAAGATGTGATACTTGTCCATTGGTCCCCGGTGCAAGATGTGATACTTGTCCATTGTTCCATGGTTCAATATATAAAACATGTCCAGCGGTCCCTGGTGCAATTTATAAAATGTGTCCATTGGTCCGCCAAACTAGCTTTAGAAACGCTGATTGATATCATCATGTCCTTTGCTAACATTTCTAGTTTAAATATTTATCAGCCTAATCAACGACATATTCTACGACAGTTGAGAACAAATCATTTGCAAGACTGACATGGTGTAAGTATTTTATTTACAAAGCATATTCATATTTATATTTATATATGTCGTCATACCTGATTATGTTTATGCACTCAGGCGAACTCGTATATATTTATATATGTCGTCATACCTGATTGTGTTTATGCACTCAGGCGAACTCGTATATATTTATATATGTCGTCATACCTGATTATGTTTATGCACTCAGGCGAACTCGTATATATTTATATATGTCGTCATACCTGATTATGTTTATGCACTCAGGCGAACTCGTACATCAGTCATCCATAAAACATAAGAATTAACATATGTGACATTAAATTACAGGCTCAAAAAAAAAACGAAATATCTAACATGATATATAACAATACATGAAACATGAAATCTTGTATAGTACATTTTATCATCTTCTTATCTAATAGTTCATAAAACATAATACATTATATAAAACATAATGTTTAACATATTGTAAAACAAAATGAGAATGCCATAAAATAAAGTATTTACTGTTTGGCCTGATGGATGAAATCAAGAGCTGACTTGTAGGAATCAACAACTTGTATAATTTCACAAATAAAATCTACTTTAACTCTTCGCTTCGGTCTGAAGTTTTAGAAACCACGACCATGTCTATGCAGCTTAACATGGACCGACTAGTTTACGTGAGTCAGTCTGTAACATTTCTGTAACAATTCCATCATCTCTAAATCTATTTCCGGTTTTTTTTAACTTTGCCTTCATTTTATTTGTTTACTTTTTTATATTTTTTTACCCTCGCGTAAATAGACTCCAGATTGATTGTTGATTAAACTAAGTTAACCCATTCGACTTTGACGCCCCTGAATACAATAAAAGCAACTATCACTGTACAACACAACATCTTTGGAATGGCAGGGAAAGCTTAGACAACAATTACTGAAACAATATAACAACAGGTCACCGTCGGTAGCGTAAAAATGACCCTTACTTGGTTAACAGCGCCCGAGGCGGGTCAACTGTTTCGCCACCCCCACTTCCAATAAAAAATTTTTTACAGCTAGCCAAATATGCCACACTTCCAAATAATGACATAGTCAATGTTCTATCATAGCCTAGTCAATGTCATGTCATGGCTCAGTCAATGTTATTTCATGCCTGGTCAATGTTGTGTTATGCTCTTCGTCGCGTCTGTCATGGCCTAGTCAATGTCATGTCATGGCCTAGTCACTGTCAAGTCATGCCTTTTCAGTGCTATTGAACATTTTACTATCAGTATTTTATCATAGCCTTGTCAATGTCCTATGAACGCCTTGTTGCACGTTGTAGCGAATAGCGGAACACGGGACAGCGGAACGGACGAGCAAGAAATGAAATCTCTCATATGGTGTAAGAAAGAGAAACTTGGTGAATATTTTATTTTATTTTTTAAATTCTACGTTTTGTAATATATGTTCACGCCGTACATCTTTCCTTTCTGTGCCCGTGTTCAGAAACTCTTTTCACATACAAACAGTCCGGGGAAAACAAATCGTAACACCGCCTCTGTAAGTAGTCATACGAAATTTTTAAATTCTATTTTCAAACTTATATTTCCTTACAAACTCGATGGATTTGATTTCTACTGTCGGTTACCGGAAATTTGATCGAAAGAAATTTCGTCGACAGAAAATTGATCGACGGTATTTTGATCGAACGGAAATTTGGTCGAATCTTTTATTTAGTCCAGACATTAAAATTTTCGTCAAATTTCTTTTTGAACGCACTATACTGTATAGTAAGACAAAATAATGCGTTCAAAAATAAATTTGACACAAAATTTTAACGTATAAATTAAAAAAACGATTCGACCAAATTTCCGTTCGATCAAATTTCCGTCGATCAATTTTCCGTTGACCAAATTTCTTTCGATCAAATTTCCGTATACGGCCCCAATCTGCTCAATCACTCGTACAGAGATCCACTATGAACACTATAGGGTTCTCTCATCGTCCTGAAATTCATCGTTACGACACTACCGTGTATCCGTTTGTTGTAAAGTTTAGAGCTGCGCTGTGGTTTAGAGAGCTAAGCCCGTGCGACGTAGTACCGTTCATCACCGCCATGTTAAACTCAGGGGGAAGCTCGAATAGGTCGTAGATCGGGGCCACCCAAGAGTTGCAGGCGATGTTGAGCAGGATGAGGGCGAAGATGTTGATTGGTAGGCCCGTGATCACCTAGGGAAATAAAAGCTAAATTTAAAATTGTGATCGATGTTCTGAGGGTTGGTTGGGGGTGGAATGGGGTCTCATTTTGAAGGGTTGGTTGGAGGTTGGAACGGGGTATTATTTGTGTGTGTGTGGCAGAACAGAGATGTCAAGTGGCATCAACAGAGCCCATCAACTAACCAGAGATTGGTGGCGGCAACTACGTTAAGGTAACCTGCCACCTAGAATTGCAAAGACAATTGGAATAACCTCCCTTAAACTTAAGACTTAAATCGATGCACTTAAAAATAAAAGCCCTTAACAATCTTAAAAAGAAACAGGACACATACAAATATTCTTGTGCACTTGAATTTATCAATACAAGATTCTAATAGGTGAACAAATCTTACCATGTCCTTGACCTTTAGATACCCCGTCGAAAAGACAATGGCATTTGAAGGTGTGGCCACAGGAAGGAGGAATGCCAGTGATGCGGAGATGGTGCACGGGATCATGAAGTACAAGGGGTTGACCCCAAGACGTAACGCCTATGGTTAGAGAAACAATGACATTAATAAAACAGTAACAGAAAATTACACAGAAAATTAAATCAGAGATTACATAATGTATAGACTATATAAGTTCAACCATGGCAATTACTTTAAAAAAAATTTAAATTTTCTGTCTTGAACCTGATACACCCATACTAAAGATCCAACATTGATAAAAGGTTTGTCCTTTCTCGGACTGGAAAACGTCATAGCGAACTATTTTTAGAACATCGGACAAATATTTCTTAAAACATGGCAGCTAATAGTGTGTTTACGCAAGTCGTTCGGATTATCCTTTGTATCTAGATTCACTGTTATTATATGTGCCGTACGCGCAATAGAGTCACTGTTACATGTGCCGTACGCGCAATAGAGTCACTGTTACATGTGCCGAACGCGCAATAGAGTCACTGTTATATGTGCCGTACGCGCAATAGAGTCACTGTTACATGTGCCGTACACGCAATAGAGTCACTGTTACATGTGCCGTAAGCTCAATAAAGTCATTGTTACATGTGCCGTACGTGCAATAGGGTCACTGTTACATGTGCCGTACGTGCAATAGAGTCACTGTTATATGTGCCGTACGCGCAGTAGAGTCACTGTTACATGTGCCGTACACGCAATAGAGTCACTGTTACATGTGCCGTAAGCTCAATAGAGTCACTGTTACATGTGCCGTAAGCTCAATAAAGTCATTGTTACATGTGCCGTATGCGTAGTGAAGTCACATTTCACAAAATAGCAGTAAAAATAAATTGTGTTAAAAGTTCGTAAATGATAGTTGTAAATACGTTTTTATTTAGGTTAAGGGCGTCTACGCTAACTTAGTAGTACTGAACAGTGTTGACATTTTGTCCGACCCGAGTACCTGTATGATGACAGCAGTTCTAATAATAGATTTCCGCCATGACATGACAAGCCCTACAAGTGTTCACTGTAACCACTCACCAGGTCCCCAACAATTGGCACAAACAATGTCGTGCAGGCGGCGTTGCTCGTGAACTCCGTGGTGATGGCCACCATTAGGGTCAGCAGGAAGCACGTCACCCACGTGGGTAAACTGGACAGTCCTTCTAGGTGAGTGGACACCCATTCGGACAGGCCAGACTCCTGTGAGGCAAAAAAGAAATTTGAACAATTTTAATACAATTTCAAATATTATCTCCATGATGTAAAAGTAATCAGATTATGATTATTCGATGCCTGGACGAATCGGAATCTTTAAAAGTTATCAAGTTAAAGAGACATTTTTATCTTTATGAAATTGCTATATTGCTTTGATATTTTAAGGTGTGTGGTTTTTTTAAGCTAACATTGATCATAAGTAGAAATGATTCTTAAAAAATATTTGACAAACGAAATCTCATAAAATTGTTTTCATATAGTAATATTCTTGACTAAGATCCATGGGCCATGTCACGGGTAACCGGATGAATGCATGAACCACTAATGGTGGACAAGTATAATTATATTTCTTGTGCATAATATACAGAGTGATGGAACTTGTAAGGAACTGGCCAATTCGAGTGTTGAGACTAGTGAGGACTGGCCAATCAGAGTGTTGGGACTAGTGAGGACTGGCCAATCAGAGTGTTTGATTGGGTTAGAGGAGGAGAATAATAATGCTAGAGGCTGAACAGAGACTGCTTACTGGGTATCATCATTTTATTGATAACTTTATCAATAAGTAAACGAAGATCATATTATTGAATTATAATAGGAGTTAAAATGTGTGGGGTGTGATTCGAAGCATCTTCATATTTCTGTGACACATCTTTATTATTTAGGATATTGCGAATGTTGATATTGAAATTAGTCCCTGTCTGACCCACAATGTCTCGAGAATTATTTATAACTGAATAGAATAGGGACATCATTGAAATCTGCTACATATATGAAGAAATATAGATGCAATTTATTGATAAGGTAATATTGGATAGTTTAGTATTTGATTTTCTTAAGATGACTTGAAATGGTTGGGGAACCAGCACTGATATCGTTCTATGCACGCATTAACCTCAATTCTTACCTCACACCCTTCAGCCAGGGCGAATCCTCCCCCCATCAGTAATAAAACACCCCAAGCCATTCTCTTATTGACCGTGGTCCAGTCTAGTAGAGGTTCGTAGTTGACAGGTGGCTGTAGGGCTTCGGCTGCAGATGAAATAAATGATATGTTGTTGTTTTTTTAATGTCTGCCAGTTGTAATGGAGATATCTACTAACCGTTTGCTACTACAAGACTAAGTTGCATTTCTATTTCAATTGTAATCAATGTGATGAGTTGATAAGATTTGTTGAAGCCTGAGAACTTCATTGTTGCTTTTATTGTGGCAGTCTTAGATAGGTGCGCAAGGACTGGCTTAGACGTGTGGACAGTGACAGTTTTAGATGTGTGGACAGTGACCGTCTTAGATGGAGGCTCAATGACAGGCTTGGATCAGGCTTGGATGTGTGGACAGTGACAGGCTTAGATGTGGGGGCAGTGACAGGCTTAGATGTGGGGGCAGTGACAGGCTTAGATGTGGGGGCAGTGACAGGCTTAGATGTGGGGGCAGTGACAGGCTTAGACGTGTGGACAGTGACCGTCTTAGATGGGGGCTCAATGACAGGCTTGGATGTGGGGGCAGTGACAGTCTTAGATGTGTGGGCTGTGACAGTCTTAGATGTGTGGGCAGAGACAGTCTTAGATGTGTGGACAGTCTTAGATGGGTGGGTAGTGACAGGCGTAGATGGGTGGGCAGTGACAGTCTTAGGTGGGTGGGCAGTGACATGCTTAGATGGGCCACAGGGATCATCATGAAGTACTTAAGTTCGGAAATAGTTTGAAAGAGCTAAAAAAGTGACCGGAAGGCGTGGAAAGATATCTATCATGCCCTATCTAAAGATATTGTTAATGCCCATGGAAGGATATCATCATGCCCTATGTAAAGATATTGTTAATGCCCATGGAAAGATATCTATCATGCCCTAGTAAAGATATTGTTAATGCCCTATGGAAATATATATTTATTGTTCATTGGAAGGATATCGCTAATCCCCTATGGAAGGATATAATTAATGCCCTATGGAAAGATATATTTATGCTTTATTGAAAGATATCGTTAATGCGCTATGGAAGATGTCGTAATCATTAATTACCTATGGAAAGATACACGTAATGCCCAATGCCCTATCAGCTTTTAAAACAGAAAGGCCGAAAAGAGAGAAGTTTGTCTATTTTTGTTTCGATCATAGTAGAGAAGTGTTCAATTTGTGCTGACACTTTTTAAGGCCTCTGCACCTACCTACAACAGCCGACCTAGATCTACAACAGGAAATCCAAGGCGGCACCCGCGAAGGCAGGATAAACAGGAGTACGGCTATCATAACTGCGGGGGTCGAGTCCCCTACATAACTGAAACAAAAACAAAATAGGAAAAACATAAAGTTAGTGACATATGAAATAGAGCTTGTTCTAAAAGGGCTGTTGAGCTAGGTCACAAACGCCCCCCCCCCCCCCGCCCCCACTTTGTTTTTACCTTAAGATGTTTTTAATTTATTTTAAATATTAAGAAACAAATTTAAATGGAAGGCATGGATATGTTCATATTTAGACCACATTCATGCAATGGGAAACTAGATGCTTATTTTAAACATATAAATATAATTTTAGGAAACAGGGTGCCCTAAAACCATATATCTTTGTGATGTAATGTGTACAAATTGTTCTAAAACCATATATCGTTGTGACGTAATGTGTACAACCTGTTCTAAAACCATATATCTTTGTGATTTAATGTGTACAACTTGTTCTAAAACCCTATATCTTTGTGATGTAGTGTGTACAACTTGTACGTATTAGATATTGATATTACTCTTACAGATATTCCATTCTAAAAATTTAAAATTTTATCGTTCATACTGTCAAGCTGGAAATGTCAAAATCTTAGAAATGCATGTACTCAATTATTTGTTTTAAAAAAAGTTTCTTTTTTAATTACCCTGGTAAGAACAGGGAATCCCATCCAGGAATAAAGCCAGGCTTTCTGGTGACCCACAACAAGGCCAACACAACGAACAGAATGGCCACAAGGATCTCGGCGAATCTGGACGAGAAAAAATAAATAATTTATATATTTAAGTTGTAAACTAAAACCAATGAAAGTACCCATAGGCTTCTAGGCTGCTGGGAGGTAAAGAATGTGTTTGGCAGTCACCCCATCTGACAGTCACGCCATCTGACAGTCACGTCATCTGACAGTCACGTCATCTGACAGTCACGCCATCTGACAGCCCCCCTACATTAGGTCTTTGCGTCATTTACGTTACGTCTTTGCGTCATTTACGTACATCAACGGCTGACAATTCGTTTAAAAAATCTCTTCGTCATCAGGTGGAATAATTCCTGTGCAACTTGTGTACAGTTATTTGAGTTATGCTACATAGTCTCTCCTTTGTGAAGGAAAAAAACTAATTTAAGCCATTCTTAGCACTTTCATAAGCTGGTAATAGTCAGACTTGTGAGAAAGTCTTTCATTAAAACAAATACGAATATGAATTAAATATATAATGTGCGCTCAATCATTAAAAACCATTGTCTGAATCTCTGAATTCAAATGAACAAGTACCACCTAACCAAATGTGACGTTCTCTTCAAAACTGTGTCTTCAATTCAGCACCAATAATTGTCCCTTGTTATAAAAGGCTAATACAACCATGTCACCGGGGACGTCTTAACGGCATCGGGGACCCTGTGCACTGAGCAATAACCCGCCAACCCCCTCCCCCCTTTTTTTCCCAACCATTCCTCTAGCGTAGTCAAGTAATATTAGGAAAACCATTTGGGGCCTATGCTGTTTGTAAACTCTTTCTTTCAGAATGTTTAATCGGGAAGGTAGTAGTCTTGTCGATTTACTTTAACACATTTTACCCCCAACCCTGCAACCCCAGCCCCTTACAAAAACAAACAAACAAAAAATAAGAAGGACATTGAAGAATTGTTCTTAAATCTTGTACCACAAGGAAATAGAATTGATTTAAAAGTTAAAAAAGCAAAAAAAACTTCAATTAACTTGTACACAAGAACTTAAGAAAACTGCTTCTATGTAGACTTTTAAATAAAATTAAAATTTCCTAATAATACGGGAAGCTCTATGGCCCGTAGAAGTGTGAGGCACCCTAGAAGTGTGAGGCCCCGTAGAAGTTTGAGGCCCCCTAGAAGTGTGAGGCTCTGGGCAACTGCCCAGTGTTCCACTGCATGAAGCCGGCCCTGCAAGTCATGCATTAGATGTCATACACACGATAAGTTTTACAGCGAAAAATAACGTGTTTTTTTTTTTTTAATTCTACCGTGGCTCTACAATCAGAGAACTTTACCTCTGCCACATGTATCGCGGGTTCTCATGAGCTGATCCCCAGCAATTGATAGATGGAAACAAAGTTCAAAGTTGTTTACATAAACCCGGGAGCCGAATTCGGTCATCTCTAAAAGTATTTTTAAAATTGCTTATCTGATCTTGAATCTCGACTCAGTTTAATAGAGCGCAATGACATTGATTGACAAATATGGCGCATTGACATTGACTGAAAAATATGGCACATTGTTACTGACATAAATATTGGACATTCACCTGACAATAGCGCATTTAATTTAGAAATTAGTTTTAAACACCCCCCCCCCCCCTTTTTTTTTTTCCAAAAAAAAGAAGAAGATTTTTTTTTTTAAAATGTTAATATGTTTTTAATTTCCTAAAGACAGTTTTCTGTGAATAAGAGACGCCTAAGAATCATTAAACAGTAGCTAAATTATTGCACAGTTTTGGCAGTATTGATTTTTTTAATGCAACCTCTGACGACTTCAAGGCCAAAGTATCCAGAGTATGTTTCTATAATTGAATTATGCGATAATATTTGATCCACCCAATTGATACAATCAATAAAAGGTTTGGAAAATGCTCTGCATTCAACACTGCTTCGGGTGCTCAAAATCGTTGCCCAAATTTAACAGCATTGTCAATGGGACGGACTTGAATTTTATACCAATAGTTGTTCACTCTGGGAAGATGGGAGCCGGGGGTTTGGGGGGGGGGGGCATTATTAGTCAACTTTATATACTATACATGTCATATTATGGTTGGTGTGAATTCTGTTGAGTTGCTTTTCTTTCGTGAGTGAGCTAGGGGCGTCACTTAAGGACAAACCCTCTGCTACTCCGCTGGGCATGTCCGCTTCGAAATGGACAAAGGGTAGCACTTGGCAGTGCTCATAGCATTCTCCGTAGCACTTGGCAGTGCACATAGCATTCTCCGTAGCACTTGGCAGTGCACATAGCATTCTCCGTAGCACTTGGCAGTAATCATAGCATTCTCCGTAGCACTTGGCAGTAATCATAGCATTCTCCGTAGCACTTAGCAGTAATCATTATAGCATTCTACGTAGCAATTGACAGTAATCATAGCATTCTCCGTAGCACCTGGCAGTACTCATAGCATTCTCCGTAAGCACTTACGTCATGGGTCCTAGTTTCTTGTATTCTTCCCGTAGAGACAACCTCACTTTCTCGTAGGATGTCTCGTCTTTCTTCCAGAACTTCAAACAGCTGCGACAGAAAAACAAAGAAAATGAAAAAAAAAAACATATATATATATATAACTAATGTGCATACTGGCGGTGTTGATTGCATTTCCAATTGTAAGACCCGTAAGAGTATCAGAAAAGAAATGCATTTATGTTTTTAATTTTTAAAAATTTAAGTAGGTATAAATAGGTTTTGACAGTATATGAGTATTACATCGTCTTAATATATCAGCCTTTGTAGTACCTGCTCTTTTAAGACAACGGTCCTTTTGTTTAATTTTTTTAAATTATTTTTTTGTTGGACTGTCTTTCTGTTCATAACATTAGTTTATGGTCCGACAATTCAAGAAATTTGAATTTCTAAGAAATACCCCAATGAGTTACGTCCAAGAAATACCCCAATGAGTTACCCCTAAGAAACATCCCTGCTGGTTATGTCTAAGAAATACCCCTGCTAAGGACGTCTATAAAATACCCCAATGAGTTACCTTTAAGAAATATCCCTGCGAGTGACGTCTAAGAAATACCCCTATGTGTTACGTCTAAGAAATACCCCTGCTAAGGACGTCTAAGAAATACCCCAATGAGTTACCTTTAAGAAATATCCCTGCGAGTGACGTCTAAGAAATACCCCTATGTGTTACGTCTAAGAAATACCCCAGCGAGTTACATCTAAGAAATACCCTTATGAGTTACCCCTAAGAAACATCCCTGATGGTTATGTCTAAGAAATACCCCTGCTAAGGACGTCTAAGAAATACCCCACTGAGTTACCCTTAAGAAATACCCCTGCGAGTGACGTCTAAGAAATACATTTATGAGTGACGTCTAAGAAATACCTTTATGAGTGATGTCTAAGAAATACCCCTGCGAGTAACGTACCGTAATCCCTCCGAGTACAGCTGCATCCACAACCAGAGAAACAGGATAAGGATAACTGCCAGTGGGATACCTAGACCCAGCCAGTTGGCGAAATCCACTGGGTTCTTCGCATCGTATTTTGTATATAGGCTGGCAAGAAAGAAATCATCATGTATAATATTTTAACATGCAGAGCAATGTATCTTATATGAAGCATTAAACACTGTATAATTATATGTTATGATATGGCAAGGTGGATGCCATCAATGCACCTCATCCCCACAAATAAAAAAACAGAAACCGTCGTCACAAGAGACGCCATTGGGGCACCTGCTTAAAACCAAATACCACACGGAGCGCCTGGAATATCACAGGGTGAATCCTCCGCTGAAATTCTACTGCATGCGGTGACAAGTTCACTGTCACTATTTCAACACCGAGTCCATGTCTTTGTTTTAACACTTAGTATATGTCAATGTTTAAACACTGAGTCCAAGTCAATTTTTAAACACTGAGTTCATGTCAATGTATAAGCTCTGAATCCATGTCAATGTTTAAACACTGAATCCATGTCAATGTTTTAACACTGAATCCATGTCAATGTTTTAACACTGAGTCCATGACTATGTTTAAACACTGACTCTATGTCTATGACATTTAAAAATAAAATCGAAAGCCATAGCACTGTCATTTCTATGTCCTAATTCACGACTATGGTATACGGCACAGCCCCGCAGATGGAGCTGGTCGCCAATGTACTAGCCGGCACAGCCCCGCAGATGGAGCTGGTCGCCAATGTACTAGCCGGCACAGCCCCGCAGATGGAGCTGGTCGCCAATGTACTAGCCGGCATAGCCCCGCAGATGGAGCTGGTCGCCAATGTACTAGCCGGCATAGCCCCGCAGATGGAGCTGGTCGCCAATGTACTAGCCGGCACAGCCCCGCAGATGGAGCTGGTCGCCAATGTACTAGCCGGCATAGCCCCGCAGATGGAGCTGGTCGCCAATGTACTAGACGGCACAGCCCCGCAGATGGAGCTGGTCGCCAATGTACTAGCCGGCACAGCCCCGCAGATGGAGCTGGTCGCCAATGTACTAGCCGGCACAGCCCCGCAGATGGAGCTGGTCGCCAATGTACTAGCCGGCACAGCCCCGCAGATGGAGCTGGTCGCCAATGTACTAGCCGGCACAGCCCAGCAGACGGAACTGGTCGCCAATGTACTAGACGGCACAGCAATGCAGATCGAGCTGGTCGCCAATGTACTAACCGGCACAGCCCCGCAGGTCGAGCTGGTCGCCAATGTACTAGCCGGCACAGCCCCGCAGATGGAGCTGGTCGCCAATGTACTAGCCGGCACAGCCCAGCAGACGGAACTGGTCGCCAATGTACTAGCCGGCACAGCCCCGCAGATGGAGCTGGTCGCCAATGTACTAGCCGGCACCGCTCATGATGCAAGGGCGTGTCAGCTCCACCTGAGACTCAACCCATCTTATGTTACATCCAAGTTGGCCCTATGTTTAAGCGCCTCCGATGGTCCACGAAAGGGTCGACAGCTATAGCGTCAAATACATCAATTTGTTTTTACTCACACGTCTGTAAGTCCTTTGAAGATGACGTTAGGGGGCGTTCCCGTTAATGTAGCCACGCCCCCTATGTTGGCACTGAATGCCGTGGACAGCGAAAACGTCTTGGCAAACGCCAGGAAATTTTTCTCTCTCTCAGCTCTGGACGAAGTGGACCTGGGGATTCAAGAGACGCGCGCACAACGAAGTTAGTTCTGATGGTAGAAATGGGTCAACTTAAGAATAGGGAAGCCGCCTCAGGTTAACATCCTGTCAGTTTTAGAGAGTGTATTAGATGATGAAAATGCAAGCGGATTGTCTCCTGCGATTGTTCTGCGATGTTCTCCTGTGATGTTCTCCTGTGATGTTCTCCTGCGAGTAGTGCAGCAGAGACTGACATCCCAGGATCTGCCTCGTAAGCCATTTGAGGAAGTGTCAATAGTTACTCCATCATCTCGCGAAGACGGAAGAATGACATATATATATATAAAGGGATTTTAGTTTGGATATAGTCTCTTGCACCACACCATGGATAATGCATAAGAGAAACAAATAATGTTTTGTAGAAATCAACAATTTCACAATGATTCCCAAATAATATTCTAAAGAGACACATGGGAGATTTACTAATATACGATGTACATATACCTTTACCGACGACAATTTACACCTTATCATACTAACGGTAAAAAAAAATATATGATACTGGAAAATTTAAATTCCTTACAAAGATCGAGTGGATTTTATAGTTATGCCAAGGAATCAATCAGAGAAATTCTAGACATTACCGTACATCTTTAATAAGTTCTTCAAGCAAACGATTTTTTTTTTTAAAGTGACCACCGTGTTTTCCTCACCTCTGGTCATCCATCTGAAGAGCTTCCTTTTCCCCCGACCCGTCCATACTTGCAACAACAGTTACGGACATAGTGTCAATGGTCCCGTTCAGCAGAGGTTCCTCGTGGTCATCTGTATCACAAAGTATAATATTTAGTGGTCATTTGTATCACAAATTACAATTATCAATTAGTTACTGAGCTTCCAGTAAGAAAAACAAAAATTATTACAAATTTGAAACTGAATTATATATTTAAATAATTAATCTAAAACAGAAGTATGATTGTATTTTCAGAGAGTCCTTATCAATTCTTCATTATCTTGTTTAGGATATCTCCTTGTCTATCTTTTATTGCATATCCGGAAATTTATTTGAAAGATATTTTGTCGACGGAAAATTGATCGGCGAAAAGTTGATCGAACAGAAATTTGGTCGAGTCTTGTTTTCAGTTCACACGTTAAAATGTTGCGTCAACTTTCCTTTTGCAAGCATTATTTTGTTTTACCATATAGTACAGTACGTTCAAAAAGAAATTTGACGAACATTTTAAGATCATAGATGAGGGATCTCTGAACAGATTTAACACGACCCCATGCATGTTACGGCAATAAACTAACCATGTCCACACATTTTGTTACATTACTGCACAGAGGGGAGTTTGGGCCAAGCAACAACAACAAAACAAAAAAACACTCTCGCTTTACGACCAATGAGATAATCAAAGACCATAAACTCTGACAAGTCTGGTAAACAGTTGAACTCTACGGGCTTTTGTTAAGTGCTACAGACATGTGTACAAAAATAGAACACCCTCTCTTTCTCTTCCCTCTCTCCTCTTCCCTCTCTTCTCTTCTCTTCCCTCTGTCCTCTGCCCTCTCTCCTCTGCCCTCTCTCCTCTGCTCTCTCTCCTCTGCCCTCTCTCCTCTTCCCTCTCTTCTCTTTCCTTTCTCCTCTTCCCTCTCTTCTCTTCCCTCTCTCCTCTTCCCTCTCTTCTCTTCCCTCTCTCCTCTTCCCTCTCTCCGCTTCCGTCTGTCAAATTCCCTCTCTCCTCATCCCTCCTCCCTCTCTCCTCTTTCCTCTCTCCTCGTCCTCTCCCCTCTTCCCTCTTCATCTTCCCTCTCTCCTCTTCCCTCTCTCTTCTTCCCTCTCTCCTCTTCACTCTCTCCTTTTCCCTCTCTCCTCTCTCCTCTTCTCTCTCCTCTTCCCCTTCCCTCTCTTCTCTTCCCTCTCTCCTCTTCCCTCTCATCTTCCCTCTCTCCTCTTCCTCTCTCCTCTCCCCCTCTCCTCTTCCATCTCTCCTCTTTCTTCTCATACAGCTTCAGTTATGCTTTGTAATTAATCGCTGAAAGAATTTTGAAATGGATCCAAATAGATTTTAAACATTGGGACTGGCGTCGGCATGACAAGTATTATAACAGATTTACAACAAATTCTGATCGATTTACAACAAATTCTGATCGATTTACAACAAATTCTGATCGATTTACACACAAGTCTTTGATTAAAAAAATGTACTACCATTTCCAATCTCAATGAACTACAGATCACCTACTCAGATTCTGGCATTCCCGGATCTGTAGCAAGATGGCGGCCACAATCGGCATCATCATTGCCGTCGTTGCCGTGTTGGACATCCACATGGACAGAAACCACGTCGGCAACATTACACCCAGGAGCAGCCTGGAGAATACCATCGAGATTAGATCACGTGATCATTTGAGTTATCGGCAGTACGAACCTCAATGTATTGAATATAACAGATAGCCTGAGTGAGTCGCTTAGTATCAGAAATGACAGATTACATTAGATGAAACATACGACGACATTAAAGATATTTGTAATGCAAACAGAGATTTTGGGCAGGCCTGTTGAGCTATTGCAAGTGGTGCCAATGTACTACTGATGACTTCACAGTACATAGCGATTTCAATAAGAATTGCCAGATAATGATTTGTGTTTTCTATTGCTAATTTTAAATAAACAAATAGCTTTTTTTATTTTCTGCTACATTTGACTTTCTGCCGTCCTAAATACTGATACCTGGTGAATAAATAACCTTGAAAATTCAGGAGGTGTGGTGGGGGCAATTGCCCCTCCCTGCCCTACCCAAATGACATCCCTGAACAAGGGTAAAGTTTACTTGATTTCATTTAGTTCTTTAAAAGTATTTAACGCACCAAAAGGCAGGGAAAGATAGACAACTCACCACTTGGGCTGGGGCCCCACCAGTGTCAGGGTCCTTAGAGCCAGCCGCTTGTGGAGGTTCCATTTCTCTACTGCTACCGCCACGATGAGGCTACCGAGAAACAACATGAGGGTGTCCTGAAACAATAAATGCTACAGTTACTGGTAGCTCAGCTGTGATTTACTTGCGTTTCAACATCCATATGCTACGTCTGCCCTGGGCTCAACATCCCCAATGCTACGTCTGCCCTGGGTTCAACATCCCCAATGCTACGTCTGCCCTGGGTTCAACATCCCCCATGCTACGTCTGCCCTGGGCTCAACATTCCCCATGTTACGTCTGCCCTGGGTATTCAGCTATCTCCATGACAGTCGACCAGGTCTCTCAGATTCATTGTACTCATATTTTAACAAAGCGTACGTGCAACATACATCGCTTCTGCACATTTTCGAACCCCATCCCCACACACACACCCGTCTGTGATTTATACATTTCTTTATCAATGTGTCTGTGTTTATATTAGTGCTGCACTGGGTGTAACTTTGCAATGTCTCAGTGTTCACTGACAATGTAACGGGATAAAGCCACCACAATAAATAGTCTGATATCGGATATTGACGGGGAGGCTCGGGGGCGTAGCTAAGGTTACTGCCACCCGGGGTGGGCCGAGCGTTTCGACGCCCTCTTCCGCGATAAAAGTTCTGCTGTTGGCCAAAAATTCCACCTCTCAATATGAAAGGAAAACAAGTGCCGCCGGGGGCTCCGCAACCCCTTCCTTTACCAATTGGGAGCAAATACATTTAACTGCCCCCTCCGCACCCATTTCCTACGCCACTGGGAAACCCACGCATTTAACGGCCCCCCTTTTGAAATGTATATCTTATTCTGAGTTATTCCTTTTGTGCATGATTTAGCTATACCCATTTAGATTAGATTCATTCTTTCAACCTGGTTAAAATTAAAACATCATTTCTCGTTCATATCCCTCCACGCAGTATTGAATTGTTCTCCGGCTTCCTCGTTATCATACATTGTCGTTTTGTACTGTTGAATAGTTCATGTTAGATGTAAGCCATGTTTTACCAATTGTTTATGTTGACTTCAGTGGTGACCTGGATAGAGCTTTGACGTACGTGTTGGCTGATGTCGGGGACAAAACAATATTATGTAACACTTGAGCCGGGGCGTAACTTTTTAATTACCTCCCTTTCTCTCTCTCTCTCTCTGTCTCTCTCTCTGTCTCTCTCTCTTATTAATTTCTTCCTCTTTCTCAATTACCTATTATCTCAATTCTCCTCTTCCCCTCTCTCTCTCTCTCTCCCTTTCTTTCTTTCTCTATCTATCCCTTTTCTCTCTCTATCTCTCTCTCTCTCTCTCTCTCATAAAGTGCTTCCTCTCTCTCAATCTCTATCTATTATCCCAATCCTCCTCTCTCCCTCTCTTTCTCTCTCTCCCTCCCTCTCTCTCTCTCTCTCTCTCTCTCTCTCTCACTCTCCCTCTCTATATCCCTTTCTATCTCTCTCTCACGCCTTTCTCTCTCTTTCTCTCGCTCTTTATTTATCAGATATTCTTTTTCTTAGTAGTTCTGTCACCTTTCAGGGACATACCAACCAGCACGCAAACCACTGGCATTTTGACCTACTGACATACCAACCAGCACGCAAACCACTGGCATTTTGACCTACTGACATACCAACCAGCACCCAAACCACTGGCATTATGACCTACTGACATACCAACCAGCACCCAAACCACTGGCATTATGACCTACTGACATACTGACCTGCACATAAGCCATGCAGACTTTCTTGGCGGTCATCAGGCCAAACACAGGAAACAGAACAACAGGGAGCAGTGATGTCATAGCAAGAGGGATGATCTCCGTCACCCAGAACACTCCTATGATGATGACGCAATAGCCACATTTCGCCACCTATTGAAAAAACATAATATGGCAATACAATAATACAATGTCATTGGGAAATTTCCCAAGATCTTGGAAATACACAAAACACCCTTCCCCCCCCCCCCAACCCCCAAGGGGATCTGGGGAATAATTTTGAAAATCAGGCAAAACCTTGGGAAATCTTAACAGGCTGGTGATATTTTTACATATTTCAAAAATGGCAAACAATATATATGATAAAAATTAATGTGAAAATAGAGCAAAATAAAATTTTAAGTAACAAAGAAAAATGTAATTGTTTTAACTCTTTTCTGCATAACGAATTGTTTACCTTTTTTTAAAACCACTCATAAATAAATAAGAAATCTTCTGAATTTAAATTTATATTGTAAAGTATAAAAAAGGTTAATAATTTAAGAATTTAAAAAAAAAAAATTAACTTTGAAGATTTACAAATGACATCCACCTGTTGAATGTTGATCAAATTGATGTGTACACCATTGGCATAGAGCAGTCTCAACAAAAAATAACTGATCATAAATCTTAAAATCTCAAAGGAAATCAATACAATATAGACTATTAATATTATAGAGTTGTCTTGTATACATTGTAATAAATATATTTCTGAACATTGGGGGGAGATAAAATTAATGAAACTCCAACTGTAAGCCAACATTGTCACCCCAACAGCTATTTATGCCGATGTTATGAATTATTCATTCAAGAATCCATAGTAAAATGGATGCATTTTAATTACTTCTACAATGTGAGTTAGATTAGATTTATAACAAATTCTTTGTGGACAAACTATGATGCGATGCATCTGTAAAAAAAAATCCAGCCTAATTTTCATCAGTTGGGAAAAATATTTGTGGATTGACACATAGGTAATTCAGATATTAAAATTATACATTGTAGGATTATAACTGAAAAGTGTATTTAAACAGTATTGTGTTTGGAAACAAATAATTATAATGTAAATTTACAATTTAAAAAACTTATTTTCTTCATAATAATAATATCAATCCATTATAACTACAATTATTATTATTAAATTGGGCTAAATTGCTCTGTAAACCCCATTACTAATCAACAGACGTACAATAAGAAAAAAAACATTTTTTGGTGAAGAACCTTTTGCCCTTGTAAAGAGACTTCTGTGTTGATTAGCCTTGTGAGCTTTGTTTCCATGTGACTTTTATTACATATGTATTGTAGATGATATTTTTACCAGAGAATTTGGAGGTCATATTTAGTAGCCTAACTCCAGTGTGAATTGATTGATATTTTGCATTTATAAATTAATATAATAATTTTTATTTTTTCCAAAAACTATTTTTTTTTAATGTGATAATTTTTTTTCTTTTCTTATTAAATACATTTCAATTAAGTTACTTTACCATGTGTTTCAGAGGCATTAATTCAAGCTATTATTGCAATAATTACATAGAATAAAAAACTTTATTTAAGAAACTCTGTTTTTTTGTCCAAATCTTGGGAATTTAAAAAAAAAGTGAGTAGCAGCCCTTGTCAGTACATCTTCTAAAATTGTAAGTCAAAGAATTTCTAATGCATGGACATAAAAATATAGTGGCAAATATGAGTTCTAAAAATTGTAAATACATTTCTGTTGAGCTACAAGAAGATGTAGGCGTTGTCTTATTCGATGTGGGGGGGTTGTGGGAGGGGGTGGTTTACAGAACAATTTCTTACAGATACAAGTGTAATTAATAAAAAGGAAGTTACAATTACATTTCATCATATTGAAATGGTCTCTCGTCAGAGCTCAGTTTCAATGTCAGTCTGCCTGGCCGGCAGAGAGAAAGGTTTCTTGAAAAGTTTCATAGTGTTATTTTAGATTGGGTAATAAAGTGTTTATAGAATTGTTTATAGATTTGTCAGGGTTGTTATAGATTTGTCAGAGTTGTCATAGATTTGTCCTAGGTTTTCATAGATTTGTCAGGGTTGTCTTAGATTTGTCAGAGTTTTCATGGTCATGTCAAAGTTTTTTATCGCGTTATTACATTAGGAGTTTCATTTATGGAGGGTAGAAACCTGAACGTGCTTAGACTGTAATGTCGTTGTTCAAAGGAGTCTAGTAGTTACTGTACTTCAATGTCAACCAGAAATCGATCTAGTAGTTACTGTTCTTCTTTGTCAGCCAGAAGTCGATCTAGTAGTTACCGTACTTCTATGTCAGCCAGGAGTCGATCACGTAGTTAACGTACTTCTATGACACTCAGGGGTCGATTTAGTTGTTACCGTACTTCTATGACACTCATGGGTCGATTTAGTTGTTAACGTACTTCTATGACACTCAGGAGTCGATCTAGTAGTTACCGTACTTCAATGTTAGCCAGTAATCGATCTAGTAGTTACCGTACTTCTATGTCAACCTGGAGTCGATCTAGTTTTTACCGTACTTCTATGTCAGTCAGACTATGCGTTAAGATAGGTTTCTGCTCAATGCCATCTGGTCGCGTTGGCAGCGAATAACATGTGGAAATCTTCATCTGGCTTAAACTACATCCTACGGACTGGACACCCTTTTAGACACGCGAAATTAGCTAATCAAAAGATTCCACGAGGTGCAATTGGAACTCCGGGCCTAGCCGTCTGGCTGTCGGGTTTTATGTGGCTGCCGGAAGTGACGAGATAAAAAAAAAAAAAAAAAGAAAGTTGCTGGGAGTTAGCAACAGACAACCTTAATCACGTGACTTTGTACGTCACTGTACAGCTTTATTACTTGGTAGTTTACTTTACATCTTTATTAAGTCAATTAGAAAAAATACTTTGATTTAAATTGCTTGACCCTAAAAGGCAAGAAGGATGCCACTAAGCAGAAATAGGAATTATCAAGCATTGAAAAGAGATGTTCATGAAATCCTTTCATAAAACGATAAACGAAATATTGTTGTCTACATACTAAAACACTACATGAAAATCGGTCTCACTGTTTGGAAACATCTCCGATCTTCATTCAGCATCAAATTTTAAGCCAACTGTCAACTCGATTATATACGTTTCTGATGTTGCCTTTTTTTTTTTTAAAGTACCAATAAATATTTTATTACTTCCCTTTTAATAGAAATTATATAACGAAGTGTATTTTTATACACTTTTATTTATCTTGCAATTTTGTCTTTGTCTGTGTCTTTGTCTGTGTCTTAGTCTGTTTCTTTATCCGTGTCTAGGTCAAATCTTGTAAGTCAATTTTAAACCTTTTCTCTTCATCCTATTAACTTACAACTTTGTATCGTTACACAAAGTACAACAACAACAAAAATAGAGCAATTTTTTTTAATAATTCAACTAAAGAAAAATATGTCTTCTTTCAAATGCGTTGTAAACAAGAAAATAATTGGTGACTGGTGACCCAACTGGATTTTCTTGATATAAATCATGTTTACTGTAATATTTCTGTTGTAATATTTATGTTGTAATATTTCTGTTGTAATATTTCTGTTGTAATATTTCTGTTGTAATATTTCTGTTGTAATATTTCTGTTGTAATATTTCTGTTGTAATATTTCTGTTGTAATATTTCTGTTGTAATATTTCTGTTGTAATATTTCTGTTGTAATATTTCTGCTGTAATATTTCTGTTGTAATATTTCTGCTGTAATATTTCTGTTGTAATATTTCTGTTGTAATATTTCTGTTGTAATATTTCAGTTGTAATATCTATGTTGTAATATTTCTGTTGTAATATTTCTCTTGTAATATTTCTCTTGTAATATTTCTATTGCGTTATTTTCACTGTTATATTTCTATTGCATTATTTCGAAGGGTTAAGTACATAACAATATGTTTGATACAGTGAACATCTTCTCATATCATTTGAGGTCAAGGTTAGGTGTGGAGTACAGACATATTTTGTTAGGTTTTTCTCCGGTCTTTGTCTGACTGGACTTCCACCTATTTATTTAGAGTCAGATTCAGGAACTTTGCTAGTGGGAAACGAATTCCTTAAACTATTTTTGTGTGGTTAATGCATGACAATTTTTTTTAAAAAGTTGATTAATTTCAATCTATCGATAATGAGGTCAGAGTAGGTGAAAAAGGGGGGGCTGAGTATATTTATTTTTACGCAAATGTTTTAGGGTATATGCAAACTAGGTCATGCCTACCGATATCGATTAATGTCTACCGATATCGATTAATGTCTACCGATATCGATTAATGTCTACCGATATCGATTAATGTCTACCGATATCGATTAATGTTTACCGATATCGATTAATGTCTAACGATATCGATTAATGTCTACCGATATCGATTAATGTCTACCGATATCGATTAATGTCTACCGATATCGATTAATGTCTACCGATATCGATTAATGTTTACCGATATCGATTAATGTCTACCGATATCGATTAATGTCTACCGATATCGATTAATGTCTACCGATATCGATTAATGTCTACCGATATCGATTAATGTCTACCGATATCGATTAATGTCTACCGATATCGATTAATGTCTACCGATATCGATTAGTGTCTACCGATATCGATTATTTTATAACCTATATTATAAACCCAAAATGTTGTTGTCTTTCAATAAAAACACATTTCTGCCGCTGGTCGTAAGGAATCGAACATTGTAAACCAATTATAGTTTAATTAATACGATCAATACTCAGGACATTATTGATCAGAGTTTATTATTCGATCACGTTTTTGATTTGGAGTCAGTCTGCTATATGAACAATGGTTTTTGTTTTTTAGTCCGTCAAGCTATGTAGTTCAGGAGGTATCAGGTTATTCTGACAACGGACATAACTGCCAAGTCCCTTGTACCAATCAGGGACGATAATAGCGATATACGACATGTACGGTAATCGACTATGGCTGAGTGAACATGGGCACCCGTGGCTGAGTGAACATAGGCGCCCATGGCTGAGTGAATATGACCGCCCGTGTTTTAAGGAACATGGGCGCCCATTGCTGAATGAACATGGCCGTCCATGGCTGAGTGAGATGACCGCCCATGGCTGAGTGAGATGGCCGCCCATGGCTGATTAAACATGGCCGCCCATGGCTGAGTGTACATGGCCGCACATGGCTGATTAAACATGGCCGCCCATGGCTGATTAAACATGGCCACCCATGGCTGATTAAACATAGCCGCCCATGGCTGAGTGTACATGGCCGCCCATGGCTGAGTGAACATGGCCGTCTATGACAGTGAACAAGACCGCACTTTTGTATATCAACACACACATTTTACATGAAAAATGACGATTTTTTGCACACTCTGAAGATGACACCCAGGGTGGGTGTCCTCTTCTTAGCCATCTTTCTTCGTCACTGCTGAGGAGTCGACGATAAATCAACACTTCACTCCACATCAGGAGTTTTAATTTATTTCAGCTCCAATGTTAGTATTCAACATGGCGGATGGAAACGGAATTTTAAATCCCGAGACAGCAATACGTTTGATGAGTGTAAGTTGGGAGAAGACTTATTTGGGAAAGGGGTTGTCTGTTGATTCAGTTGACCTTGCCCTTGACAGTTACAGAATCGCTAAATTTACCGAGTCTTCAACTTGAAGCTTGATATACGATGTAAGGGGCACACGTTTCCTTACTTAAAAACCCCATGCGTGCCCCTGGATAAGATAAGAGGGACGAAAAGCCAAACTGACCTTCTTACTAAGTACTATGTTTGTGTCTGCTGTATCATTTCCCTACTTCTCATATCTTTGATACCGGACTTTTAGCATACCTCGGTCTCTTGGTCCAGCGTCCAATAAAGTGGTTCATGATTGTCTTCAAATGCGTCTTTTTTTCAACCATTAACATAAAATAAACACTGTTTGTTTAAAAGAGCTTGAGGAGTTTGTTTGTTTGTTGGTTGTTTTTTGTTGTTGTTTTTTTTTTTGCACCGATAGATAGTCCATCAAAAGACTGGAGATGTTACCATTGGGCTCATTAATGCGCAGTCATCTGTCTCTCTATGATGAGAGTTCACGTGCTCCTAACAGGCAGCTGTGAGACCTCTCGAACATTTTTTGCAAAGCGGGGCGCCGTGAGCATGCTATCATAGCATGGAAATGAGCGCTATATAAGAACTCAACTCAATCAATCAATCAATCAATCCCTTGACTAAAAATGTTTTTATTTAAAAATTTCAGTGAGAAAAATGTGTCATACATGTCATCTAACAGGCTAAAAAAATGACCACTCTTGAGGAATAACACAGACAAGTACACATACGCCTTTAAACAATGAACCCTTCTAATGTGTATTCAATTATTAGGTAAAAATGATGGTGAGCTTGAAATTTAATAACGATAGCAAAATGTGTCTACTCACCGGATTCGAGTACATGATAGGAAGGGGGCAGGCTAACAACGGCACGAGGAATGATATCCACAAGGTGTGCGAGTTCCAGAACTTTCGCATCCATGACTTGAAATTCATTGTGTCAGGTGGGCGTCGACACGGGAACTTTAGGGAAGTCGGTAGTATGTAAACACTGAGTCCCAAAAATTTTGAAAAGACGGGCAGGCAAAATTCTTTCTTCAAAACAAGTTCTGGCACGTTCAAATAATTTTATAAGTTATAGAGCTGAACATAGTCTTTTAGAGCTGAACATAGTCTTTTAGAGCTGAACATAGTCTTTTAGAGCTGAACATAGTCTTTTAGAGCTAAATACTGTCTTTTAAAGCTAAACGCAGTCTTTTAGAGCTAAACAGAGACTTTTAAAGCTAAACACAGTCTGTTATAGCTGAACACAGTCTTTTAGAGCTATACGCTGACTTTAAGCGCTAAACACATACTTTTAGAGCTAAATACTGCCCTTTAAAGCTAAACACAATCTTTTAGAGCTGAACACAGTCTTTTAGCGCTAAAAACAGCGATTGAAACAAAATTACAAACAAACAAATTCGCTTATGAACCAATGAAAATAGTTCCAGGTGTGCGAACATACCATTAAAAATAAAACAGGATCCGTCTGTGCGTACTCAGAAACTTGATCACACGCACACAAACATCTTATCAAGATAAATATTCCATCTATTTTGCTCTTGAATTTTACTGAATCCCTTTTACACGTTTCAATCCCTAAAAAACATAAACTCAAATGCACAATAGATAATGTCAATAAAAGAAACAACTTTTGTTCTCTGAAACCACAGAGTCTGCCTATGCTTACGTCATATTTGGAACGACTAACCAATCAAAGAGTTTAAAGTCCTAGTTCTCAAAAAATAAAAAATGTTTAGAAGGAAACTCTTGATATTTATAGAAACGAGGTCAAGGGTCATGTTACTTTAATCTCTCCAACTACCTTTTGTATCCGTTCACACGACTGGAACACACCTTTGGGACCAGACGACCACTTTCGGTGTCATGAAGCTGCGATAAGAGCTTACACGCGGGTCCTAGTTACCGTAAATTTTAAACTAAAACTCTGTTCCACCTAGTCTCAGCACACGCATGTCAAAATATGATGGACAATTTCACAGTCTGTGGCTAGCCATAAGATGGCCACAGTAAAAAAAAAATGTTTAAGTAACTGATCCACAGGGATAAAGAAGCCCTTAAATTTGTCAAGCGTTTACCAAGGTTAGAATGACCACTGGGCAGCTGCAGAGTTAACAAGTCTTTTAATGACCCCTGAATGGACGTCAAATTATCACAGCCAGCTCCGCCTCTGGGTGAGCAGAATCGACCAAATTCAAGTCCACTCCTGACTAAACAGCCTATGACCAGAGACAACTACGCCCCTGGGTCAACACACAAATTCCGCGCGAGATCACTGAAAGGTCTCATCTCTTGTTCTGAAAAATAAGGGAAAAGGATAAAAATGGATTTGGGGGGGGGGGGGTGAGTCACGTGATGCGTCCCTATGAATGTCGCAAAGATATTCCCATGCGCTCTCATTATTTTATTATGATTGACTGCCGTGATCAGTGAGCATCTGGTTGCGCAATGGCCGGCTATTCGGAGTCGTCGTGTCGGAGTCGAACTTGATATATGGCAACCAAAAAAAGGAACGCTAACATTTTTTTATAACTATCGATATATCAGTATCGTGCGCTTCCTCGAGTACGAAAACATGAATTATTAGTTTTCATGTATCGATTACTTTAGTATTGACGCCTGTCCACTATATAAAGAATTTTTTAAAAATAAAAATAACGCAACAATCGCATATAGTCCGAGGTAAGAGTTTGGCAAGGTCAAATGAAACCAGTGTGTGCGTTGTTTGTTGTTGTGCCAATATTTATTTCGCGTATCATAAATGTCTACGTCAACCTTTATTGATCTGGCTATCGTTTGTTCTGTACAAGGTATACGCAAATAATCGATATTTTTACAAACGAAAATCAGTTGGATTATATCTTTTTTTTTGGTCTTGTCTCTGGCTGAGCCTCCATCACGTGAGCGGTCGATTAATCAAATTATCTATACCTACTTCAAACTGCTTCTGTATATTAGCTGTGTCCGTCAGCCTAAGGCAACAAAGCAGATGAAATATCATACTAATCATACTTACAGACAAATAAAAGTCCTTTACAAATCCAGCTCGACTGGGAATCGAAGTGTTTGTTTGACCGCTAGCCCTTACGCGTTTCAGCGGCGTTTCAACGAGGGCTGGTGTGTCCGCTAGCCCCTACGCGTTTCAGCGGCGTTTCGACGAGGCCTGGTGTGTCCGCTTGTCCCTACGCGTTTCAGCGGCATTTCGACGAGGCCTGGTGTGTCCGCTATATTGTTCAGCGCTCGGATGACGGCGATAGGTGGACGACAGACGGATCAAATTAACTCCAATACCAACCCACACTGCCTGCCAGGCACATTGTAGAGTTCCTGCTGAGCTTAGTGGGCGGGGAGAGATGACGACCACTCATGCATATAGAAGCAATATTTTTTTTGTTGCTCTTTTGAGATTTAATTATTTTTTTAAGTAACATTTTGCATACGAAATCTGACTCACTTTGACTACCCCGACTCTAAGTTTCAGTTCCCTGAATTCTATTTTTGAAGTCCTACAATTTTGCTTAAAGCACTACGGCCAGCCCTGCGACATCACTGGTTGGTATCGACCTGTAACTGTAACGACCATTTGACGGTCTCTCCAGTCAACCCGCTGCGCGGAGAGGGGAGCTCTGCAGCTTGGGAAACAGTTGATGCTCCATAAAAACCTCTCACCGACGCTTGGTAGTTTTGTTAGCGATTTCCAGTTGTGATTACTTCTTTATTATTTTTTACTTTTTAATTGCGATTTGAATAGTTTTATATTGCTGTCTATGTGGGAAAAGACAATTTAATGGCCGTGGCAGTGCATATGAAGTGGAAACTTAAGCACACGGAAAATGTGTTGTGTTATTAACCCTAAGCTGTCGCAATTGGAAAATTAGTAAACAAAATAATAACATAACGATATAATCATGTAGAGGGCGGCGTAGCCATTTCCAAGTCTATCGGTCTGTTCGGGCGAGTAATTAAATTGTCATACAATAGAACATCGGAATTGCTCTACTCGTGACGCGCTTAGAAAACATTTTTTAAAGACCATTGCAGCAAGATATCCAGGCACACTGTCAGATATATCAATGGCTCCCCTCCCCCATCCATCCCTACCCCCAATTATACCTAGCCCTTACCCCAATCCACCACTAGCCCGCATCCCAATTCATCCCTAGCCTCACCCTATGCGCCATCCATCCCTAGCCCCACCCATGCCCCATCCATCCCTAGGCCCATCCCCAACCTACCCTAGCCCCACCCCCAGCCACACCCCCATCCATCCCTAGCCCCACCCCCATCCATCATAGCCCCACGCCCATCCTACCCTAGCCCCACTCCCATCCATCCCTAGCCCTACCCCAAATTATCCCTAACCCCCACCCCAATCCATCCCTAGCCCTAGCCCCACCCCCATCCTACCCTAGCCCCACCCCATCAATCCCTAGCCCCACCCCATCCATCGCTAGCCCCACCCCCATCCATCCCTAGCCCCACCCCATCCTACCCTAGCACCACCCCCATCCATCCCTAGCCCCCTATCCATCGCTAGCCCCACCCCCATCCAACACTAGCCCCAACCCCATCCATCCTAGCCCCACCCCATCCAACCCTAGCCCCACCCCCATCCAACCCTAGCCCCACCCCATCCATCCCTAGCCTCACCCCCATCCAACCCTAGCCCCACCCCATCCACCTCTAGCCCCACACCCATCCAACCCTAGCCCCACCCCCATCCAACCCTAGCCCCACCCCATCCATCCCTAGCCCCACCCCATCCACCGCTAGCCCCACACCCATCCAACCCAAGCCCCACCCCCATCCATCCCTAGCCCCACTCCATCCTACCCTAGCCCCACCCCCATCCATCCCGAGCCCCACCCCATCCATACCTAGCCCCAACCCGAAAGGACGATAGGCAATGAAACACTTGATGGGTGGGTAATCTAATTAAATGTAAAACAATTTAATTAACACGCTTATTTCTCTGTTGCTATTTCAAGAAGAGGAAATCTTAACACTGCCTTCTGAAGAAATTGGTTGGGTTTTTCCCCCTCCTTATTGCACTCTTCTACAGGACTTGGTAATTGTAAGTAAGTTTTGTTCTTCCAAATCTGTTTTAAAACTTAATAGGTGTTTCATCGCGAGTTAAAATTGGCCATCCATCAGCAGTTGTACGTCTTCAGAGAGTCATGACCTTTTTTTTTTTTTCAAAAAAAAAAAAAGAAAAACGTTCGCCTTCATGAGCGTATCACTTAGTTTCAACCACATCATGCGAAATACTCATCCTGACCACATAATTGTTACCCAGGGGCGTAGCTAAGGTAAGTGTGGATCGGTGGGTGGGGAGCAAAGCTTTCTGCCGCCCTCTTCCACAAAAACTCTACATGTGTCCGAAAACAACACCCCTCAATATATAAAAACCCGGCTGGGGCCAACCACCCATCTACTTACCCATTCCTACGCCCCTGCAGGTGTCTTTTCTAAAATTTAAATACAGGTTTTGAAATTTTTTAACATAATAGTATTTAGATTCTACCTAATCTAATCTACTTTAGAAAAACAGGTAACTACCGAGCCGAAACTCATGAAGTCTTCCCCAACGCACCCGCCGCTAAACCCAATTGGCCATCAACTACTCCCCTCAGTAGTCTTTATTACAGTCGGGCCGCGAAGCGGCACGCCGGGAGCATTCCGCCCCTGAGACAGCCTCACCCCCTTTTCCACTCGATTGACTATGCGAGTGAGACGGCACCAGAGAATGAACACCTCTCAGGCCGGGATGCTGCTTTCACACACCCACACGGCCGGACTTTCTAGGGCTGGAGTGGATATACTTTATGTCCCTGGGACGCGTAGGTGTTTGACCGGCGCCCTCTAATAGGGTTTACGTGGTTTTCTGCGATGTCACTAATTCACACCGCAGCTGGGAACGAAAAAGAGGTTTGCCAAAGAGCAGTACCCTTAAAGACTGCCTACTTAGAATCATCGGAGATGGTAGCCACGTTCCCTCTCTTCATATCCATACGGCAACTGTATGTCCCGATCTGTTTTTGCGTATTTTCAACTGCCCTTGGTAGGAAACCATGCAGCCGTGTTCTTTTTAACGCAGTTTCCGTGCGTTACCTTTGCCTTTCAGAACCAGGTCCCTTACACTGGTAGTCCTGTGCCCCGGGTAACGTTTCGGGGGGTTCGTGGCAAATGCCTCTTTTTCGACATGCCATTTTTGGGACGGATATGCCGACTAGAGCCCCGAGGGATTAGATTCGACCTATAGCAGCTGCTTTCAATCGAAAAGGGAAAAAATATTACTTAAATACCCTTGATGCAATAACACCGTGGATCCTCACTGAAAATCATTAATGAAAGGGTTCCTCAGTCGGTCCATCTTTCTGTCCATCCGTCGCTAAGTCTATCCGTCCATCTGTCCCCGAGTCCACCAGTCCCTCAGTCAATTCATCTTTCTGTCCATCCGTCTCTAAGTCCATCCGTCCATCTGTCCCTGAGTCCACCAGTCCCTCAGTCAATCCGTCCTTCAATCCATCCATCATTCAGTCCCTCATTCCATTTGTCCCTCAGTCGACCAGTCCCTAAGTCCAACCGTCACTCAGTCCATCCGTCCTTCAGTCTCTCAGTCCATCCGTCTCTCCCTCCCACGTCCATCTGTCCCTATCCACCCCTTAGTCAATCCCTCTCTCAGTCCCTCAGTCTATCCGTCCCCCAGTCCATCTGTCCCCCAGTCCATCTGTCCCCCAGTCCATCTGTCCCCCAGTCCATCAGTCCCCCAGTCCATCTGTCCCCCGGTCCATCTGTCCCCCAGTCCACCTGTCCCCAAGTCCATCTGTCCCCCAGTCCATCCGTTCCCCAGTCCATCGGTCCCCCAGTCCATCTGTCCCCCAGTCCATCAGTCCCCCAGTCCATCTGTCCCCCCAGTCCATCTTTCCCCCAGTCCACCTGTCCCCCAGTCCATCTGTCCCCCAGTCCATCCGTCCCCCAGTCCATCGGTCCCCCAGTCCATCTGTCCCCCAGTCCATCTTTCCCCCAGTCCATCCGTCCCCCAGTCCCCCAGTCCATCTTTCCCCCAGTCCACCAGTCCCCCAGTCCATCAGTCCCCCAGTCCATCTGTCTACCAGTCCATCTGTCTCCCAGTCCATCTGTCTCCCAGTCCATCTGTCCCCCAGTCCATCTGCCCCCCAGTCCATCCGTCCCCCAGTCCATCTGTCCCCCCAGACCATCTGTCCCCCAGTCCATCCGTCCCTCTGTCACTTAAAAGAGAAAACAACAAATAAAATCTTTTGGGGGTATTAACCTAGCACATCCCAAGCGCATGTCTTGTTATCTATCTCCCTAGACGCAAATCGTCTTAACGACCCATTCAAACATGGCTATGTGGGGACCATATCTCGTGTTATCTCGCTTCATCGTTAACATCTCGCCCCTTGAACCCAATGAGTGCCAAGCAGTTGTCTTCTAACATTCATGTCACTGGTACAGATTTTGGACTAAAATCTTCCCGCATTTTTTTATCATGCCATCATGTTTATTGAGGATGAGAAGTTGCCTTTAGTGTGGTCATATGCTTAGCACGCGCCTGACCTAATTTCCATATTAATAAATTGGTTCAAAAAAAATGTCTCACGTAAGTTAATTACACCGCATTTAAATGCAAAACAAGGCAGTAAGGTCAGTAAGACAGTGGTGTCGGAATTCACCTGGAGATGTTGAGTTGGGACACCTGGTATGTCATGCGCTTCTTGTTAGTAATATAAATGCTTCATCCAAGTTTCCGTCTGCATTCCTATATTTAGCAATAGATTCCTTTAAATGAGGAAATTTTCTGGTTGGCACAAATACTTCGCTGACAACAAATTCTTACACACGTACCAGAGGGCTTGTACCCTAAATACTAAAGGTTTTGTATTCCCTGCTTAATTTCTCGGTAGCCCCGAGTTCTAAAGTGTTCGGTACCCACTAGTACCAAAGTGAGTTGTACTCACAGTAATGAAATGATTGGTACCCACACCTACCAATGTGCATTGTACATCCAGAAACAAAGTGATGGTACCCACACGTACCAAAGTGAGTTGTACTCACAGTACCGAAGTGATTGGTACCCACAAGTACCCAAGATGAGTTGTATACAATGTTCGAAAGTGCGTGGCACTGCCCACCGGCATAACAAGTATTAGTGCCGCCCGGGACAGACCAAACTTTTTATTAGCCCCCTTCCACGAAAAAAGAAACTAGGGGAAAATGACGCCCCTCCGTTAAAAAAAAAATGCCTTTCCGCACCCTCCTCCTACGCCACTGACATTGCCAGATCCGAGGTGCGTGTTACCCGCAGTAATCAATTGCTAGCTACCCCCCAGAAACAGTGGATCCTTTATACAGATATCTTTAAATTATCTACTTTGTATTAGCATGTTTATTTGCTCCGGTAATTTTAGTAGAGATATAAATTTACCAAGTTTCGCGTCTACTTCAAGCAAGTGACATCACAATGGGAGGACACCTGCGTATGTTCCGTGCAAGAATGCGAGGGGACACCACCCCCCATCCCCCCATCCCCAAAGATTCCTACGCGCAATAATTTAGCTCTTAATTAACGGCCTCGTTCAAAAGTAACAACAAAATTACATGAGCCAACATACTAGAAATAACTGGTGCATTTGATGACGTCACTTGGTCGCGAGGTTCTAAATCTCTCGGCATCGGGGTGTGCCAAACGTTTTGCGCAAAGACCCCATGGAATTAATTGTTATTACTTTTTAAAATTATTTTTTGCTAACTTTATGACACTTTTCAAGGTGTTCTGAGCTTTACACAATACAATTAACTAATTTTCAAAAAATTAAAAATAATATCACAGTAATATGATAACTAATATAACAACCTGTAGGAAATAAGTTAGTACAATTTGAATTGAAAGTTTGTCAAACGTTTCCGGGACTGTCACTTTAAATTGATGGGTGAGACAGAAAGTGTACTAAACCGACTCAAAACGAGATATTTCAAATTTGTGAAATTTTCCACTAGTGGGGTTGTCACCCGGTTGCGATGCGCACCCCCTCTAGTGACGCCACTGGTTCCCAGTCCCCAGAATGCCTTGCGGGCCGCATTAAACGTCTCGGCGGCCCCGCTTGCGTCTCGTGGGCTGAAGTTTTCCCCACCCCAGCTCTAAACGCGCCATATCTCTCCAATTTTTAATGATAGTCAAGAACTCTTTGGTCGATGAACTACTCATATTTATTGACATATTTAGATGATTTGGCTTCCATTAAAGTGAGTCCAAGTCTAGCTATAAAATAAATATGATGTCACACGGCAGAATATCGTGTCAGCATCAAAAGAGAATATTTTAGAGATTCTGGATATGAATTCACTATAAAGCTATCTAACAAGAATCGCGTCAAACAGAAATGGTGGTGTTATGAAACTGGTCTAGAAAATGGTAGCATTATGGAACTTGTCTTGGAAATGGTAGCGTTATGGAACTGGTCTTGGAAATGGTAGCGTATTGACTCGTCTAATAAATAGTAGTGTTATGGAACTGATTGTTTAAAAGGTAGTGATTATGGAACTTTTCTAGGAAATGCTAGCGATTATGGAACTTGTCTAGGAAATGGTAGCGATTATGGAACTTGTCGTTGAAATGGTAGTGTTATGGAACTGGTCTAGAAAATGGTAGCATTATGGAACTGGTCTTGGAAATGGTAGCGTTATGGAACTGGTTGTTTAAAAGGTAGTGATTATGGAACTGGTCGTGGAAATGGTAGCGTTATGGAACTGGTCGTTGAAATGGTAGTGTTATGGAACTGGTCGTTGAAATGGTAGTGTTATGGAACCGGTCGTTGAAATTGTAGTGTTATGGAACTGGTCGTTGAAATGGTAGTGTTATGGAACTGGTCGTTGAAATTGTAGTGTTATGGAACTGGTCGTTGAAATGGTAGCGATTATGGAACTGGTCGTTGAAATGGTAGTGTTATGGAACCGGTCGTTGAAATGGTAGTGTTATGGAACTGGTCGTTGAAATTGTAGTGTTATGGAACTGGTCGTTGAAATGGTAGTGTTATGGAACTGGTCGTTGAAATTGTAGTGTTATGGAACTGGTCGTTGAAATGGTAGCGATTATGGAACTGGTCGTTGAAATGGTAGTGTTATGGAACTGGTCGTTGAAATTGTAGTGTTATGGAACTGGTCGTTGAAATGGTAGTGTTATGGAACTGGTCATTGAAATGGTAGCGATTATGGAACTGGTCGTTGAAATGGTAGTGTTATGGAACCGGTCGTTGAAATGGTAGTGTTATGGAACCGGTCGTTGAAATGGTAGTGTTATGGAACCGGTCGTTGAAATTGTAGTGTTATGGAACTGGTCGTTGAAATGGTAGTGTTTTGGAACTGGTTGTTGAAACAGAGGTTCTCTACTTTTTTGGTCTTTGTCCACTTGAAGTTTATGTACCCGCGAGATATCTTCCCCGTTATTTTTATGTACACATAAAGACGTTTTTTTCACATTTTTGATTGTCCCAATAAATGTTTTGTGACCCCTGGGAAGCTATATGGCTCGCTTTGAGAAACCCTGTACTAAAAGATTTAATGGCCAGCAGACAAGGAGAGAAGACACTTGTCAAATGGTCTGATAGTGATAGCAAATAAGTGAGGAATTAGTGCGGAAGGGGTGATCAGTAGGGGATTAGGGGGTACGATTATCAGTGGGGGAAAAGGCGGTGGGGGGATTAGTGGGGGAATAGGCGGTGGGGTGATTAGTGGGGGAATAGGCGGTGGGGTGATTAGTGGGGGAATAGGCGGTGGGGTGATCAGTGGGGGAATAGGCGGTGGGGTGATTAGTGGGGGAATAGGCGGTGGGGTGATTAGTGGCGGAATAGGCGGTGGGGTGATTAGTGGGGGAATAGGCAGTGGGGTGATTAGTGGGGGAATTGGCGGTGGGGGGATCAGTGGGGGAATAGGTGGTGGGGGAATAGTGTGGGGAATAGGTGGTGGGGGAATAGGCGGTGGGGTGATTAGTAGGGGAATAGGCGGTGGTGTAAGACATCGATATCGTTAACTAAATTTTCAGATATTTTTACTACTATTAAAGAGCACTAGCCACCCCATTATATAATACAAGCCCCCCCCCCCCCCAATCCAATTCCCCGTAACCTAACCTTGACCGACGACTGGTGTTATCTTACATTATCTGACATGTCGTAACTATGTGAATGTTTACCCAAAGTCAGACGACCGAGTTAGCGTGCCGTGATTCCGGTGAACAAGACAAGGGTCATATAAAAAATGTGCTTGAGGGAAGGGGGGGGGGGGACTTGTTGGCTAGGAAGCAATACGGCTTGCTTGACTTATTTGCTATGGCTCGATTAACATGCACGCACTTCAGCTATAACATTATGCTTTTAAGATAGCGATGAAAAAAAATTGTTTGACCCAGGGGTTTCGATATGTAATACCATGGAACTATTGCTGGGGATCAACATACAAACTACGACGTATTTGTAAATGGCGATTAAATTATGAAACCACATAAACATGAATGGCTCACTACTCCGTGTACAGCCAGCGCCAAGGTCCTGGCAGGCATCAGCGGGGATTTCCTGGTTGCTGACGACTGTGCCCTGAAACGCTGGAACAGCAGCCGATCTCCAAAGCAGTGCTACTTATTACTCCAAATGCTTTCACAAAGTTCGATCTCACCATTAACAGAAACAAGACTGGGGTCCTTTACCAAGCAGCTCCTTGTGGTACGTATGTTGAGCCCAACGCTGAAATATAGGGCAAAGGCGAAAGTGGTAAATAGCTTATCAGAACTTGGCAGCATACTGTCCCAAAGTGAAGCCGTCGTCTTTGCAAGACCTAGTACAGCTTATGGAATATTGTCTAAGAACATATGGACCAGTCGAGGTATCAGCACTCAAACTAAATTGAAGGTTACGAGGCGGCACTATGCATGTGCAAGGTGGACGGTGTATCACCGTTTTTCAAAAATGTGGGACCACTTTCGTCTGACAAATCTGAAACAAATGCAAAACATCAAATGGCGAGACAGAGACCAAGACACGGGGGGCAGGACAGAGACCAAGACCAAATGGCAGGACAGAGACCAAGACCAAATGGCAGGACAGAGACCAAGACCAAATGGCAGGACAGAGACCAAGACCAAATGGCAGGACAGAGACCAAGACCAAATGGCAGGACAGAGACCAAGACCAAATGGCAGGACAGAGACCAAGACCAAATGGCAGGACAGAGACCAAGACCAAATGGCAGGACAGAGACCAAGACCAAATGGCAGGACAGAGACCAAGACCAAATGGCAGGACAGAGACCAAGACCAAATGGCAGGACAGAGACCAAGACCAAATGGCAGGACAGAGACCAAGACCAAATGGCAGGACAGAGACCAAGACCAAATGGCAGGACAGAGACCAAGACCAAATGGCAGGACAGAGACCAAGACCAAATGGCAGGACAGAGACCAAGACCAAATGGCAGGACAGAGACCAAGACCAAATGGCAGGACAGAGACCAAGACCAAATGGCAGGACAGAGACCAAGACACGGGGGTACTCGCACAGACAGGTCTCCCCAGCATCTTTACCAATTTAATTCAGTACCATATTCGCTGGGCAGGACATGTTGTGCGAATGTCAGACAAGCTCTTGCCCTAAAGCAGCGGTTCTCAACATGTAAGTCGCGACTCGACCTTTGGGGTCGCACGACCCTTTCATAGGGGTCGCTTAAGACCATCGGAAAGCACATATACTCTACAGTTATGAAAAAGCAACGAAAAAATTTTTGTTGTTGTTGGGAGTCGCCACAACATGAGGAACCGTATTAAAGGGTCGTGGCATTAAGAAGGTTGAGAACCACTGCCCTAAAGAATATTCTATGGTGAACTCGAGCACGGAAGGCGGTTTGTTAGTGGTCAGAAGAAACGCCTTAAAGACACCACGAAGGCGTGAGATATACACACGGACACATGGGGAGAAGCGGCAAGGGACCGAGCAACCATCATGGCGTTCCTTTGTACACAAAGGTACCATTATGCACGAAGCCAACAGAACAGCGGCCGGAGAGCATATGAGACATGCCAGAAACGACCGGGTTAACTCTACACCTGGAGATGTCCTATCAATGCCCTGCACTTACTGCACAAGAACACTTCGTACCAGAATCGGCCTCATGAGTCTTAGACGCACCCACAGTCAAGTTCACAATTAGCATATTTGATGATTAAGGTGGTCGTAGTCGATTTCGACAGACAAGTATTATTAATATTAAATGGATGTCCATTACTCATGTCAACAAAATAGGGGGATGGGTAGGGGGTTTGGAAATGTTGACAACTGTTAATAATAGGGAGGGGGTTAGATTAGGTGGCGTAATCAATCCTGTTTTTTCTATGAAAATTTTAATATTAAAAATTGACTGGTTATTACATTATTTTAACAAATTTATAAGTGTAAATAGTCATATCATTTTTAGGCCTTTAACAATATAAAATTTATTTAATGCGTGTGTGTCTGTGCACTGTGGATGGCTGGTCAGAATGTTAGCACAATTTGTTAGGGCCAAAGAAGTCAAAAGTTGGCCTCTCTTCGCCTGTAGATTCTGTTTGTCGCAAATGACTAGGGCGGTATGTTTGCGATCATGTTGCAGGTATGGAAGAAGGACAAGGTTTAAGTGTCACGTGTGATCAATATAAATGATATTGATAGAGTAGGAATATGATATTTTGAGAAATAGGGGAAGTAAGTGAGTAACAATACGGATTTGCAAAATTTGTAACATCTATTTTTGCTTGGTCAACAGCACCGACAATGCCATCTTAATTTTAAGAAATTAGCACCTGCTCCTCAAGAAAAAAGGCTTTGAATTTGCGAGTAGCTGCAAAGAGATAGAAAGAGCGTATGGTTATTATTACTCACACCGACAATGCTTCTATTTTAAGTGCTGAATGGCTAGATGAGGATGATTTTGACTTGTCTGGTATATCAGTTCCGCAAGATGAAAATGACAAATCAGCTACTATAGACTATGCCCCTCAGGGGCGTCATTTCAGGTTATTCAGGGAAGTGGAAAAAGGGGGGGGGGCAAACTAAAACTTGGTCAGTTTGTTAAGTTGTTAATTAAAAATAGATAGCATCTGACCGTAATTCCAGTTAATCCGCAATACGCGGAACCCTCACGTCCCTCCATACATTTGGCCTTGGCCGATGCAGCAGTGACGAAGCAAAGCCCTGAACATGTTCAGAAAGCGGCTACCCTTGAGACCATGGATTTGTACTCCAAAGTACCCGTGAAAGGATTCACGGACGGATCGGCCAATCTGAGAGAAAGTACTGCTGGGTATGGTGCGCTCATGCTATACCCAGCAGGGGGGGGCACAAAGTCAGGAACTCTCAGGGCCCTGTGGGACTGCAGCATCGAACTTAGATGCGGACCTTGAGACTATACACAGGGCCCTAGAGAGCGTGTACCATACACTGAAAGAAAACGAGCTTGCGGGGCTAGATGTGATCGTGTTCTCGGACGCAAGATCTGCTCTCGAGATCTTGGGAAAGAGACAGGGTACCACTCACCTATTTGACGTTATCTTTGATGGCGTGTGCAAAATTGGCGAACTAGGAGGCAAGGTAACAGTGCGATTGATCCCAGACCACGTTAACGTCAGTAGCAATGAGAAAGCGGACACTCTGGCGAAAACCGGGGCTGCCCAGCCTCAGCCAGAAGTACCAATTAATCATTTGGGAATAAAGAACTGGCAGGCAGACCATTTCAGGAAGAAGTGGTACAGGCAATTGGCATACTACACGACCGCCAGAGGCGTTTTTTCAAATATGCCCACTCCTAGCATACAAGACCCATGGTGGGGGTTAGGCAACAAACAGCAGAGCTTAGTGGCGCAAATGCGCCCCAAGCATTTCCCCATAGGCCCATACTTCTGGTGGCTAGATAACAACAGGGATCCTACCTGCCGGCATTGCAGCTTGGCCCCGGAGACACTAGCGCACCTGTTGACCGAATGTCCCTAAGTAGATGTCCCGTGGGAAAGCCAGGGCGGTTGGGGAACCCTACGTGAGGAAAATGTTGTATGGCTCAGCTCAGCAGATGGAGCTGGTAGCCAATTTACTAGCCGGGGTCATAAGAGAGTAATCTCAGACCTTCACCAGAATATGTGTGTTAGTTAGTTGTTAATTACTGGAGTCGCCACAGAGCATAGCAATTTAAATAAAACCTGCAAATTGAGGGCGCGGGCAAATGCCCCCCTGCCCTACCCAAATGATGTCCCTGATGTCCATGTTATTGCTACCTAATGGGAAGATGATAGCAGCTAGAAACTCTACTATAATTGTCAACTTCACTGTCATAATTATACTTCTCCAAACAATGATATTTAGTCTTTCAATTTGCTCGGCATTATAAAATTTAAGTGCAAAACTTTTTAACTTGTTGATTAAGATGCTAAATATGTAATAAATTGTATTTCCTAAAATTTTGTCATTAAAATACATCAGCACACAGTAAAATGTATTTATAAATTTATTTATATTATAATTCATGGGGTGGGGGGGGGGTAAAAATGTTGGTATAATTAAATAGGACCTTTGACAGTTGTTGATAAGGGGGGGGGGGTCAAATATTGCGTAAACATTGTTGACGTGGTTAATGGACGACCCCTAAGTAATTAAAGGAATTTTCACATTCATCAATGGGAGGTCCCAGTCCCATCTATTGAAAATATTTCTCAAGGACCGTTTAACTTATATCAAATATAAAGTGTATCTTAGATTGCCGAGACAAAATGTGAACAGACACATACAAGTCTTATGATTATGAACTCTTACTTCGGTTGGAGTCTCTAGGGATTTTCAATTTACCGCAGTAAATCTGACAGACGTCAAGTGATAGCCCTGGTCAGTGTGTAACAAGTAAAGTAATAGGCCTGGTCAGTGTGTGACAAGTAAAGTAATATGCCTGGTCAGTGTGTGACAAGTAAAGTAATAGGCCTGGTCAGTGTGTGACGTAGCAGAAGTCAAGTCATAGGCCTGGTCAGTGTGTGACGTAGCAGAAGTCAAGTCATAGGCCTGGTCAGTGTGTGACGTAGCAGAAGTCTATTCATAGGCCTGGTCAGTGTGTGACGTAGCAGAAGTCAAGTCATAGACCTGGTCAGTGTGTGACGTAGCAGAAGTCAAGTCATAGGCCTGGTCAGTGTGTGACGTAGCAGAAGTCAAGTCATAGGCCTGGTCAATGTGTGACGTAGCAGAAGTCAAGTCATAGGCCTGGTCAGTGTGTGACGTAGCAGAAGTCAAGTCATAGGCCTGGTCAGTGTGTGACGTAGCAGAAGTCAAGTCATAGGCCTGGTCAGTATGTGACGTAGTTGCTCTCTGATATATTGGAGCAATCCTATTTATAGTGAGCGCGCAAATGGGATTTTGGGATTCAAAGTTGTCATCGTATCCTTTAAGAGCGCCAGTGTTCACCGGCCCATTCGCAAGTAGAAGCAGACACGCCTTTACATCTGTGTGTTTGTAGAATGCAATTGTTGGGTGTAGTAATGGAAGATTTCTGCTATTGACTTATATTAGGCAGTGTTTTAATCACTTGTTAGCTCCGTCAGTTTGATTTGAAACCATGAAATTGTGATGGTTGAACATACATCCGTCAATGTGACGTGTAACCATGATATTGTGATGGTTTAACATACAGCCGTCAATGTGACGTGTAACCATGATATTTTGATGGTTGATCATACAGCCGTCAATGTGACGTGTAACCATGATATTGTGATAGTTGGACATACATCCATCAATGTGACATGTAACCATGATATTTTGATGGTTGATCATACAGCCGTCAATGTGACGTGTAACAATCATATTGTGATGGTTGAACATACAGCCGTCAATGTGACGTGTAACAATCATATTGTGATGATTGCACATACAGCCGTCAATGTGACGTGTAACCATGATATTGTGATGGTTGATCCTACAGCCGTCAATGTGACGTGTAACAATCATATTGTGATGGTTGATCATACAGCCGTCAACGGAATTCTTACACGGAATTACATACCAGTGTGTGCATGAGAATAATGCTAACCATTACATCGTTCTGGATACACATACTGCAATGTGCTTATAAGTGATTGATACAACAGTAACTAACCAGCTAATATACAAAATGTGTGCTAAATATCCTGACAGGTGTTAAATTCTCTTATAGGAATTGGTGCATGTTTTATTGACAGCTGTATATATATTAAATAAGAAGAAATTCAGCAATTCGCTTTGGTCTTAAAAAGAGACAGCGATTGATTGATACAACACTTGACTTATCAAAATAGCAGTTGTTATACTTTATAACGTTGTAGTAACTGTCCTGCTATGTGTGCAACTTACATGGACACCTTACATCGACTACTGTATAGAAGTAATAACTAGACCTGTATTACTATGTTAGCCCTCACATCTCACGCTGTTATGCTAGCCCTCACGTTTCACACTGTATATGCTAGCCCTCACATCTGACACAGTATATGCTAGCCCTCACATCTCACAGTGTTATGCTAGCCCTCACATTTCACACTGTATATGCTAGCCCTCACATCTCACACTGTATATGCTAGCCCTCAATCTCACACTGTGTATGCTAGCCCTCACATCTCACACTGGGTATGCTAGCCCTCACATTTCACACTGTTTATGCTAGCCCTCACATCTCACACTGTATATGCTAGCCCTCACCTCTCACACTGTGTATGCTAGCCCTCACATCTCACACTGTGTATGCTAGCCCTCACATTTGTCAATGATTCTGAATGAACCGCGGGTGTACGTGCTACAAGTTAAACCCTACCACGGGATTTCTTTTAGAATAGAACATTATTACAAGAATATACTATTAATTATCATGTGTATAACAAGTACCGAATGACCACCATGCATCTGTATTCTTAATGAAGTATATTTTATCATGACCTGTAATTACAGAGTTATTTAACTTGATTATTTGTTTGCCGTGTAATTCAAATCTGAGTCGGAACATTGTTGACCTCTTCAAATCATGTCCCTTTTTTTTTTTTTTCTGATCCTTTTGCTTCGAACTTTTGCAAAAGATTTTCTTCTACCACAACTTTTACAACACTCCAAGAACCAATAAAAGGCTATCGTTCTCAGGACCTTAGTTTCTTTACTTTATAAACCAAGTGTATATCTAAAACATGTGGCAGGCACTGACAACTCGGCTACAGTTTTTGGCGATGCGACCAGGGTAGAATTGTGTCAGACAACCAACAAGCACACGCCTACTCTCACCGCTCTGTTACAAAAAAGATTACGAAACATGCACTCTTTTGACCCCGATAAACTCCGCTAACTTTATTAGTAACAGCTTTAGCTCCAATCTTGAGTTGCTTCCATGCTGAGTGTAAGAGTTTACACTAACTGCAAGTGTACTGGTTTATTAAAACAGGGCAGGAGACACAGAGACCGTGTTCCAGAAAGATAAGGAATACGAAGAGACAGCCGTACGACTCAGGCGCCTGCTGGCTGAAACGTTATAGAAAAGTCGGTCTTTGATGCAAGGTGCTAACAGATAACACGTGAATTTTGTGGGGGGGGGGGGGGGTTTAATAACTAAACTAAATAGTTAACGAAATGGTTGGCAGCTCTAGTTAGTGGGTAGACTTAACTGTAAGTAGTAAGAACTTGATTAATTGAACTAATAATGGTCTCTCTTTTTCTATTTAGAGTTAGTCAAACATTTATAGTACGTTGTGCATAGTCAGAAGTCTGAATATTAAAAATAAAATCTGTAATTCATTCACACTTATATATAGAAAAATCTTAAATTTTTTAGATATCTTTTTCAATTCCTAATAATTTTGCACTGTTTTATCTTTAACCAAATAAACCTATAACTCTAAGTTAGAATAAACTGAAACAAATTATTACTTTTTTTTTTATTTATCTCCATTTACAATGCCATTATTGACAACCATCAAATCTAGGATCACACAACAAATTCACGTATGAACAATCTGTCAATTCGAGTTTGATGATCTGGATCATTTATTTTGTTCTATGCGTGTTTATATAAAAGTTCTACATTGATGGCATTTGAAGAGACCAGACGACTTGCCTCAAGAGGAAAACTGAAACAGAAACACATTCAGCATTGACGTGTTACGCCATGTGGGTTCTGATCATGTACACAACGTGGCTCTTCATAATGTACCAGTGGTAGGGCTTTTTTTGGTTTCAATTTACATGTGACTTGTGATAATAGGTACAAGTTGTGGCTTTTGATGATGAACGACATGTGGGCTCTGATCATGAACAAGAATTGGATTTTGTTGGTGTACACCACGGGGTTTGTGATCATGTCCAAGATGTGGATTTCTTTTTAATAAAGTATGCCGTCTGGATTTTGATAGTGTACATCAGGGAGAAACTAGTATTATGGAGGAGGAAGATTTAGATTTTGTACAACTTGACTTCTAAAATGGTAATGAGACCTGGACAAGGTAAGGCGATCACGATGTGGAGGTCGTGACCTTGAAAAGGGCAGTCCCAAAAAGGGGAAGTAGGTCAAACAAATTAGAGGTCATTGAAGATGATCTTAGGTGGAGCTGCGAGGTGCGAAGTCCAGTCATTGATAATTTTGTTGTCGGTGACACGGATCGCTCAAGGGTTGAGAACAATGGTGGTGTTGAGTCCATCTCAGACTCAGACAAAGTTGCTGTGGCTAAAGTCATTGATGTTGATAATGGAGGTGGAGGGGATGAGTTGTTGTTTTACCTGAGGTGGACGATGGTGTTCGAAGAGTGAATTTGGGTGGTTGTTCATATGTGCATGATGTAGTTGTTGTATTATGTCATGGGAGCCAGTATGGCTCAATGTTTGAGAGCACTAATGGCTCAGACTTTAAGTTTATTACAGAGTTAGATTTTGTTGAAGAGGAGAGCATTTTGCCATCATTTGGGAAGTGGAGCTTATCATTCCATGTTGCTGGAATCATATGTGAACATTTCAGTGAAGCAATGTGTCATGACTTTGTTTGTAAACTAAAGCACATGCTACTTTTGGGGGTTGACAGCGTGTCAAAGATTGGGAACCACGTGTCAGTTGAGATGGGAGAGTTGATCTGGGGCAAACAACTTGGGTATCCACAGACAGACGAAGTATCCCGCCCTCAAAAATTGTGAATATAAAACTGGACAACTTTAGCTGTCCACGTGACGTCTCTTGCAGGCAGATCAAAATTTCAATGCTTTAATTTCAATTTAATTTTTTGTGTGTTGAGTGTTTAATCGGCTTGTATATTGTGAGGCCGCAAGATCGATGTATTGATCATTCTGACTCCTATGTTGTGAGGGCCCAAGATCGATGTATTGATCATTCTGTCTCCTATGTTGTGAGGCCCCAAGATCGATGTATTGATAATTCTGACTCCTATGTTGTGAGGACCCAAGATCGATGTATTGATCGTTATGACTCCTATGTTGTGAGGCGCCAAGATCGATGTATTGATCGTTATGACTCCTATGTTGTGAGGCGCCAAGATCGATGTATTGATCGTTATGACTCCTATGTTGTGAGGCGCCAAGATCGATGTATTGATCGTTATGCCTCTTATGTTGTGAGGCGCCAAGATCGATGTATTGATCATTCTGACTCCTATGTTGTGAGTAAGGGCCCAAGATCGATGTATTGATCATTCTGACTCCTATGTTGTGAGGCGCCAAGATCGATGTATTGATCATTCTGGCTCCTATGTTGTGAGGCGCCAAGATCGATGTATTGATCATTCTGGCTCCTATGTTGTGAGGTGCCAAGATAGATGTATTGATCATTCTGGCTCCTATGTTGTGAGGCGCCAAGATAGATGTATTGATCATTCTGGCTCCTATGTTGTGAGGCGCCAAGATAGATGTATTGATCATTCTGGCTCCTATGTTGTGAGGCGCCAAGATAGATGTATTGATCATTCTGGCTCCTATGTTGTAAGGCGCCAAGATAGATGTATTGATCATTCTGGCTCCTATGTTGTGAGGCGCCAAGATCGATGTATTGATCATTCTGACTCCTATGTTGTGAGGCGCCAAGATCGATGTATTGATCATTCTGGCTCCTATGTTGTGAGGCGCCAAGATCGATGTATTGATCATTCTGGCTCCTATGTTGTGAGGAGTTCGCGATGTAACTGCATGGTTTTGTAGGTGATACTTCACTGGTTGCAAGGGCGTCTCAGCGATGGTATTAAGAACTGGGGGGTTGGAAGACAGGAGGCAATAGACGCAAATGTGTCAAGTGTTGTCGCCTCAACTGTTGCTTTTGGAAGCTTGTTCCAGTCCCTGATTGTCTTTGGCAGGAATGAGCAGTTCCTGTTCTGAGTTTTTCTTGCTATCAGCCCTAACTGCCTGTCATGGCCTCGCCGCTGTCTAGAGAGAAGAGGGACGAGTTTCTGTTTAAGGCCGGAGAGTGGACCAACCATTGTTTTCCCCTTTTTTTATTATTAATGCTATTGAATTAATCATTAAAATCATAGGTAATCTTTTTACAGTTAATAGTTTTAGATTCGATGTAATTTAGGTAATCGATGGTTTTGCCAAGGATCTAGTAGTTCACTAGCTATTAGTAGCAAGGTAATATTGTGTTTTGGTTAATTTACATTTAGCACCTGCTCTTAATTGTAAAGAGTAGGCAAATATTTAGTATTGCGTATTGACCAATGTTGTGAATCTAATTATGAGGGATTTTTAGAATTGTTTTGAAAAGATGTTGATAGTTTGTGATATCATTTTCATGTGTGATATCACTTAAATAATCTAATATAATCAAAGTGTGTTATTTTATCACAGCCAAATATGGACATTTATTACTTTATTACCTAAATAATGCTTAGTCAGTGAACCTGTATTACTCACAAATATTTTGATGGATTGACACACTTGGGTAACAGCATTAACTGTGATTTTGAACTGACAAACCCAGACTGTGTGAAAAGAAGTCCTCTCATCTACTTATTTCTCAAAAATACCATGGTTATAAAATACTTTGATTTGTTTGAAATATGATAAAAATCTTGTTTGTCCGATCAGATCAGTTAAAAAATAACTCCTCTAATGAGAATCCGTATTTCTGAGTGTGAGGTTCAGTGAGTGTGTGTGTATATGTGGGAGTCTGTGGTAATCGGGAGATATGGTGACCAGCGGGCATTTTTCCCCTGAACCGGAAGTAATTTAACAACAGGCGGTACGACCTTGACAGTTAGCCCACAGAGGAACGATGATACCGGCGTCTAGCTGAAAGTGGTCAGCATCTGTTGAGACTGGTCAGCATCTGTTGAGACTGGTCAGCATCTGTTGAGACTGGTCAGCATCTGTTGAGACTGGTCAGCATCTGTTGAGACTGGTCAGCATCTGTTGAGACTGGTCAGCATCGGTTGAGGTCGGGCAGTGACAGGTGTAGATGATTTACTCCAGATGTCAACACAGCGTTCGACGTAAAGGTCTGAATCCCAATTGTTGGGGCAATGTCTTAACATAACATGAAATATTGCTGACATAATATGAAATATTGCTAGCATAACATGAAATATTGCTAACATAACATAAAATATTGCTAACATAATATTAAATATTGCTTACAAAACATGAAATGTTTATGACATAATATTAAATATTGCTGACTATATTAAAAATTGCTGACATAGCATGAAATATTGCTAGCATAATGTAAAATATTGCTAACATAACATAAAATATTGCTAACATAATATAAAATATTGCTGACATAACATAAAATATTGCTGACATAACATAAAATATTGCTAACATAACATAAAATATTGCTAACATAATATAAAATATTGCTGACATAACATAAAATATTGCTGACATAACATAAAATATTGCTAACATAACATAAAATATTGCTAACATAATATAAAATAGTGTTGTGCTCTCTACGCTGCACTATGCCTGGGAAAGTGGGTGGTGTGTCAATGCCGTGCACAAAGTTGATCCACTTTCATAGGACAAGCCTCAGACAAATACTCAAAATCAAATGGCAGGAAGGGTCCCAGATACTTAAGTACCCACGTGGTCAGGTGTTCCCAGCATCTTTACCATTTTAATCCAGCGGGACATGTTCTGAGAAGTCAGGCGACCGCTTGACGAAAAAGAAGATTGGAAGGTGACCTCGAGCATTCAATGCCGTTTGCTGGTGGCCTGAAGAAACGCTTTTAAAACAACCGTAAAAGAGTCACGGAAAGCTTACGATACAGACCCGACAACATGGGAGGAACTTTCAAAATATGAAGCATCGTGGAATGTTGTGCTGGAATTGGTCTCATCAGCCTTGTGCGATATTATGTCACTGACATAACATTATCATGTGCAACATACACAAAAGCTCCAGCTGACGTGTGTGCCAAAAATCATTGGGGACGGGGGGGGGGGGGGTTGCTAAATTTTTTTTAAAGTTAAATTTTTGTCTTTGTGTAAATTATACATCAAGCTTCGGTTCAGTTATGTAAAGCAAGAAATTATTTACAAACGGAGCGTATTCGACAAACGTTGAAAAATTGAATTAAGTGAGTTCTAAAAATAAGAAATAAACATTCGTTAGATGTTAGCTATATTGTAATATGGCCGCATCTGTTTCCTTAAATAGATCGGAAGAATTCAACGATTTACAGGTAACTAGATCCTTTCAATGTGCTTCTTTAATATCATATACTGCGTGGGGGCTCATACTGCGTGGGGGCACATACTGCGTGGGGGTCCATACAGTGCGTGGGGCTCTATACATTGTGGGGGCTATTACATCATGGAGGTCTATACAACGTAAGGGTCCATACAGTGTGATGGGCCTATACAGCGTGTGGAACAGCGTGGGGTCCTATACAATGGGAGGGCCTATACAGCGTGAGGATCTATACAGCGTGAGGATCTATACAGCGTGGGGATCTATACAGCGTGGGATCTATACAGCGTGGGATCTATACAACGTAGGGATCTATACAGCTTGGGGATCAGCGTGGGGTCTATACATTATGTGGCCATTATATCGTGGGGGCCATAACAGTGTGGGGACGCATACAGCGTTGGGGTTGGGGGAAAGGTCCTGGTACAAAATGATATTAAACAAAAATGTAAAAGTCTGAGGTCGCCACTGACGACACACACACGCATTAAAATATCATATTACCATAAAGAGCTTGTTAGGTTTGATCAGTAAAGGCAAATATGTTTAAAACATTTGTGAACGGAAAAATCATTTCAGAACCACTGCAATAAATAAAATGGATTTTCTTTAAATATTTTTTTTGCCTCCGCTAGACGCCGCCCTTGTAAGGGCGCGCACGTTGCCAGCCGCGTGAGTCTGGGGCTTCTGGACTAACTGGGCCGGGGGGTGGGGCGTCATGCGTGGTCTCATCTAAATGTAGAAATAATATTAATCAACCGAATTCTCCAATCACTGACGTCACGCGGTGTACGATTTCCGGCGACCTTGTATGAAAGACGGCTGCTGCTGTGGGTTCGAGGCTACTGGATAACACAAGGAGATCCGGCGAGATATATAGTTATTCTTTGACGTAAAGAGTTCACGGGTTCTCATATTTTTATTGGAGTCCTTTATTTGTAAATTGTATATGCATGCCACGCATCAAAAAGAATATTGTTCTACAAGAGCCGAAACAATGGGTAGGCGGTATGGGCGACCGCACCGGTAGAATGGCGCCTAAACAAACATAGAGGTTGCAATTTCCAGACATTGCAAATTAGTTTAGTTGACTTAATAGCCAAAACAATTCTCTATGTACAAATGTCCGTCACTAGCGTTAAGGTTCAATAGCATGCAAAAATAAAATTCCCAAACTGCGCAAAATGAGATTCTTAAAAATACCGCTAGTGCGTTTGGTGCGTAATATTTTCTTTTACTTTACGGAAATAGAATATTACAAACAGCTCAAGGGCGGTGGTGTAAAAAAAAATGACGTTGGGGGAGCGTAACGCTAATTGGGAATTTTCTAAAGTGCGTTACTTGAATGCATGTTTTGTCAAGTAACTTTAGTAGATGGGAAGTTCGTGCATTGCGATCGCTATTATTTTCCGGGCTATAACTAGTTAGGTCAGTTGGACGGCCTCGTCTCAGATACATAGACATTTTCAAAAGAGATATGAAGGCGGCTAACATCAACATCTCAAATTGGGAGGACCTGGCGGAGGATCGATCCACATGGCGGGGCATCGTGAAGGAAGGATCACTACGTGCCGAGGAGCTCTACAGGGCGGAAGCAGCTGTGAAGAGAGCGCGGAGAAAGGCAAGAAAACACTACTCCACCGCATTCGTGTGCGGGACATGCACAAGAGACTGCCATTCAAGGATCGGTCTCATTAGCCACACGAAGAGCTGCAACCAGACAAGATAATCTATCGTCTCTCGTAGACGGAAAGATGCCATACAACTAGTTAATCAATAATTATTTAAGCTTTCTTTACTGTAAAAGATAACAATTAAAACTTAACCGAAAAGAAATCCATTAACTTTCAACTATTTAAATTAGTTAAATTACATAGCATTTTAATCGCAATTTTAACCATTCTATATGTTTTCACTATTTGGTCCGTGTGTGCGGAGTGGGGAGGAGCGCAAGAATAAGAGGTCGCCCGGAGCGCTAAAAAAGCTACCGTAATTTTAGCTCTGGTAGCCACAAACATCCCAGTGTCTTTAAAACAATGTTCAGACGAAGTCACGAGACATCGCTTTAAAGATGTTACTGTTGTTCGTGTATTATGGAGTGACATCATGGTCGGATCTAGGCAAGCACGGCTGGATCCACGGGCGTTTCCTTGCCAAGGATAATCGTAGTGAGCGCTATTTAAATTGCTTGTTTACACCAATGGCTCTAATAAATTAACGATAACTTACATCGTCGTAATAATTATTTCCCCTTTTCCCCCTTGAACTGCCGCGACTGAGCTGTTAGGTCGAGCTTGAATTATTACTGAATAGTTCAGGGGAACATGAATTATTACTAAATAGTTCAGGGGAACATGAATTATTACTAAATAGTTCAGGGGAACATGAATTATTACTAAATAGTTCAGGGAACATGAATTATTACTAAATAGTTCAGGGGAACATGAATTATTACTAAATAGTTCAGGGGAACATGAATTATTACTAAATAGTTCAGGGGAACATGAAATATACTGAATAGTTAAGGGGAACATTTTGAAGGGAACAAATTATGACAAGAGCGTCCACGTTGCATCAAAAATTAATTTAATTGTTGTATTGTAATCTACATGCCCTATGTTTTAAGTGTGATTTCCCGAGCACAAATCGTGTACCCGGATGTATAGCTGATAAAACATTCTAAGTAGTACAGCTGTTGTTTTCTTTTTTTTAATCATATGTTATTATTCTTGAAAATATGCTAAAGTCCAAATTCTTAGACCATGTCACCGTTGTCTGGTAGTAAAATGTCAAGCACTTCTACTTGAATGTATCGAACACGCCAAGCAAGTATACTTGAAGGAATCAATCACGCCAAGCATTTCTACTTGAATGTATCGAGCACGCGTGGATTTGACCCTTATAAAAAAAAGAGCTTGCCATGACCCACACACACAAGACAGGGAGAGGAAAAAAGGGGAGGGGGGGGGGCAGTTACGTGATCCCGGACGTAGGTTTTCAAAACACAGCCATTGAAACACAAACGTCGGACCAAGTCCTCGTTGATTCAATAATTCTGTTTACGATTTAGAAAGAAAAAAAAAACTTTGGGCTGCATGTATCAATGGGGTCACGCGTGTAGGTTTCATGCTCAGCGGGTGTGAAGGGGATTTTGTAAACTTGTATATTATTATTATTGTCGTAGTCGCAATAACGTAGCGAGCTTAACTCGCGCCCGGGGCACAATACCTTTTTAGCGCCCCCCCCCTATTCGAAAACCATACAATATTATATGTAAAAGATACCATTTGGCGCCCCTTTGTGAGTAGCGCTCGGGGCATGATGCCCCCCTTGCCCCTCTCGCTACGCGACTGCGTAATCGAAAGTATTGGAAGTAGCTGAGACGGTTATGAGTATGACGCTGGGAAGTAGTGATGGAAAGATAAACATGTGATGAGTCTTTTCGAGGGGAGGAACTATTTTTTGAAAACACATTGAATGACAATAATTCAAGGGGTTGTTCAAGGTGGACGGGCGCCATAACCAATAATAAGAGGCACAACCAAAAAAAAATGAAGTGGTGTGAATGTAAAGAAAACCAAATGACGTTGATTGGAAACGGTGGTTGTATACTTCATAACTAGTTAGATTGACCAGAGGGACCATGAAGAACAATAGGAGTCTTCGGTGGCTAAACAGACAGTCTGGAAACTTAAACTTTAGCCCCGCTTAGCATTTTCAGATTGACACTTAGGAAGATATCAAACAGAGTGGAAGAAAGATTGCAAACAGTCTGGAGGAAAGATAGCAAACAGTGTGGAAGGAAAATAGCAAACAGTATGGAAGGAAAATAGCAAACAGTATGAAAGGAAGATAATGTTAAACGGTGAACATCTCACATGTGTATGCCATTCACAGCAGACGAAATGGTCAGACTCTGACAAATTGCTGTCATCGTGAATTTATCATTTTCGTGGAGCTACTAAAGTATGGCGTGAGGTTTTGGTAGCCATCTTTGATAAGATTCTCTATAGTTCAATGGAAGTGAGCAAAACATCTCTAAAATGCATCACGGTGTATCGTGTCCGTGGGGGGGAGGGGCACAGTAAAGTTCCCCAAAGCATATTAGATTTATAATATTAAAAATAAGCTGTCAACGAAATAACATACAAGTAACAGCTCTTTTAAAAGGTTAAATTAGTACAGTCATTTCCACAACATATATTATATCTTATAGACCAGGGGTCGGAAAACGTGTGGTTATATTGTCCCCAAAGAAAGACTTCATTTTAACAGCGTGTCAGCAACCGCTTAGGGCCGGTTCACACGATCAAGCTTTCCTTCAAGCATTTGATGCAATTCGTGTATGAAGCCTTGTCACAACTTTCAAATTACTATTTGATTCAATTCCCCAAAAAATAAACCGCGCACAAAATAGTGCGTCCATACAACAATTTGACGCGAATTTTGATCGTGTGGACCGACCCTTAGTCTACCTGGTTTCTATTTTTTATTTGGTACTAGCCGATATACCCGGCGTTGCCCGGGATTTCATTAGGACCCCGATCCCGGTGACCTACAGATCCCGCTAGTATACTGTTCTCTATGGGATCCCGTTCCATCTTGGCCTATATCGAGCTATTCACATATAAGCTGTAGTGTTGTCTAAGCCTATTGATATTTATATAGCTCATATAAGGAAAAATGAAACGGGGCCCCCGGCCCCAGAGAAATGGATATTATAAGTTCAGTACCATTCGATATTTGAATATGAATAATCAAGTGTATGTGTACTAAGTTTGCTCAAGATCCATCTATTCATGAAGGAGTATTTGTTGTTAATTTTATTTATATAGCTCATATAGGAAAAAACGACAGTTTGGGCCCCCGGCCCCAAATGGAGTGTCATAAAAAGTTCATAACCCCTTCAGCGTTTTTCCGAATAATGATGGATATATGTGCCAAATTTGGTCAATATCTATTCATCCATGTAGGAGTATTAAGCCTATTGACCTTTAGAACTTTCTGGAAAATTCTAGATTAAATCTATTATCCTCCTGGAACTGTGTAAAAACTGTCTTTTCTAAGTAATTATTCTTCGAATACCAAAAATTATACAACTAAATTCATTTTTACAACTATAGTACATTTAAGTTAAAAGATGGGCCCCGAGGGCCCATTCCACAATTGTACCGAATTATATGTGCCTGAGATGGGGCCCTATGAAAATCATTCATGTAAGTTATGAAGTTAAGATTTAAAATTTGTCCCATTAAAATCTATTGAATAATGACATAGATATAGCGTTTTAAAGTTATCGAACTTTCTGGAAAATTCTAGATTGGATATTCTTAGTTTTAAATCCACCGATCTTTCAGTACGGACAGTGTATTGCTACCACGTTAGGCATATATCCATCAATTGACATAGAAACGATAGTGTTGTCTAAGCCTATTGAAAATTGATATTTATATAGCTTATATAAGCAAAAATTAAATGGGGCCCCCGGCCCCAGAGGAATGGATATTATGAATTCGGTACCCTTTAGTATTTGAGTATGGATAATCAAGTGTATGTGAACTAAGTTCGGTCAAAATCCATCAACTCATGTAGTAAGTATTAAGCCTATTGCTATTTATATAGCTCATATAAGGAAAAATGAAATGGGGCCCCCGGCCCCAGAGGAATGGATATTATGAGTTCAGTACCCTTCGGTACATAAATATGGATAATCAAGTGTATATCTACTAAGTTTGATCAAGATCCATCCATTCATATAGGAGTATTAAGCCTATCGATATTTATATAGCTCATATAAGGAAAAATGAAATGGGGCCCCCGGCCCCAGGAGAATAGATATTATGAGTTCAGTACCCTTCGGTATTTGAATGTGGATAATCAAGTGTACGTGTACTAAGTTTGATCGATATCCATCCATTCACGTAGGAGTATTTGTTTGAACATTTTTTATATAGCTCATATAAGGAAAAATGAAATGGGGCCCCCGGCCCCAGGAGAATGGATATTATGAGTTCAGTACCCATTAGTATTTGAGTATGGATAATCAAGTGTACGTGTACTAAGTTTGATCGATGTCCATCCATTCACGTAGGAGCATTTGTTTGTAATTTTTTTATATAGCTCATATAAGAAAAAAACGAATTCGGGGCCCCCGGCCCCAAACGAAATGTTATTAAAAGTTCTCAACCCCTTAAGAGTTCCTTCTGGATAATGATGGATACATGTGCCAAGTTTGGTCAAGATCCATCAATCCGTTTAAAAGCCTTTGTGGAACAGACAAACAAACAAATTTTCACTTTTATATATATATATGACTAGCGGGTATACCCGGCAAATTTGCCGGGATAGCATTCGGAACGAAAGAACTTCTACAGTATACAGCCTTATAATTATTCCGATCACGGTGGGCTCCCAATCCTGTCGGTATCCCGCTCCCGTTAGCATACCGTTTCCCGGTGGGATTTTATCCCACTGGATCCCAATTCCGGTATGATCCCAATCCCGTCGGTATAAAGATCCCGGTGGTATCTCGATATCAGTGGGATAACGATAGTTGTCGGATCCCGATACCGGTGCGTACCGGTCTAAGCCTATTGTTATTTATAGATAGGTTATATACGCAAAAATTAATTGGGGCCCCCGGCCCTAGAGAAATGGATATTATAAGTTCAGTAACCTTTGGTATTTGAGTATGGACAATAAAGTGTATGTGTACTAATTTTGGTGAAGATCCATCTATTCATGCATGAGTATTTGTCAGAAATTTTAATTATATAGCTCATATAAGAAAAAAACGAATTCGGGGCCCCCGGCCCCAAACGGCATGTGATAAAAAGTTCATAACCTATTTAGAGTCCTTTCCGGATAATGATGGATATATGTGCCAAATTTGGTCAAGATCCATCCATTAATCTAGGAGTATTAAGCCTATTAACCTATAGAACTTTCTGGAACATTCTAGATTAAATGTTTTATCCTCCTCGAACTGTGTAAAAACTGTCTTTTCTAAGTAATTATTCTTCGAATACGAAAAATTATACAACTAAATGCATTTTTACAACTATATTACATTTAAGTTAAAAGATGGGGCCCGGGGGCCCATTCCATAATTGTACGAATTATATGTGCCTGAGATGGGGCCCTATAAAAATCATTCAGGTAAGTTATGAAGTTAAGATTTAAAATTTGTCCCATTAAAATCTATTGAATAATTCCATAGATATAGCGTTTTAAAGTTATCGAACTTTCTGGAAAATTCTAGATTGGATATTCTTAGTTTTAAATCCACCGATATTTAAGTACGGACAGTGTATTGCTACCACGTTAGGCATATATCCATCAATTCACATAGAAACTATAGTGTTGTCTAAGCCTATTGACAATTGATATTTATATAGCTTATATAAGGAAAAATGAAATGGGGCCCCCGGCCCCAGAGGAATGGATATTATGAGTTCGGTACCCTTTAGTATTTGAGTATGGATAATCAAGTGTCAAGATCCTTCCATTCATGTAGGAGTATTAAGCCTATTGATATTTATATAGCTCATATAAGAAAAAAACGAATTCGGGGCCCCCGGCCCCAAACGAAATGTTCTTAAAAGTTCTCAACCCCTTAAGAGTTCCTTCTGGATAATGATGGATATATGTGCCAAGTTTGGTCAAGATCCATCAATCCGTTTAAAAGCCTTTGTGGAACAGACCCACAAACAAACAAACAAATTTTCACTTTTATATATATACTAGCGGATGTACCCGGCAAATTTGCCGGGATAGCATTCGGAACGAAGGAACTTCAACAGTCTTCAGCCTTATAATTATTCCGATCCCGGTGGGCTCCCTATCCCGCTCCCGTTAGTATACCGTTTCCAGGTGGGATTTTGATCCCTCTGGATACCAATTCTGGTATGATCCCAATCCCGTCGGTATTCCGATCCCGGTGGTATCTCGATGCCAGTGGCATAACGATAGCTGTCGGATCCCGATACCGGTGGGTTACCGGTCTAAGCCTATTGATATTTATACATAGCTTATATAAGGAAAAATTAAATGGGGCCACCGGCCCCAGAGAAATGGATATTATAAGTTCAGTACACTTCGGTATTTGCATATGGATAATAAAGTGTATGTGTACTAAGTTTGTTTAAGATCTATCTATTCATGTAGGAGTATTTGTTGGTCATTTTATTTATATAGCTTATATAGGAAAAAACTACATTTTGGGCCCCCGGCCCCAAACCGAATGTCATAAAAAGTCCATAACCCTTTAATAGATCTTTCCGGATAATGATGGATATATGTGCCAAATTTCGTCAAGATCCATCCATTATTCTATGAGATTTAAGTCTATTGACCTATAGAACTTTCTGGAACATTCTAGATTAAATGTATTATCCTCCTCGAACTGTATAAAAACTGTCTTTTCTGAGTAATTATTCTTCGAATACGAAAAGTTATTCAACTAAATGCATTTCTATAACTATAGTACATATATGTTAAAAGAGGGGGGCCCCGGGGCCCATTCCATAATTGTACCAAACATTATAACAGATGGGGCCCAATAAAAATCATTCAGCTAAGTTATGACGCTAAATCTTTTAATTTGTCCCAATAAAATCTATTGAATAATGCCATAGATATAGCGTTTTAAAGTTATCGAACTTTCTGGAAAATTCTAGATTGGATATTATTAGTTTTACATCCAACAATATTTCAGTACGGACAGTGAAGTGTATTGCTACCACGCTTGGACTATATCCATCAACTCACATAGAAACTATAGTGTTGTCTAAGCCTATTGATATTTATATAGCTCATATAAGAAAAAATGAAACGGGGCCCCCGGCCCCAGAGGAATGGATATTATGAGTTCAGTACCCTTCGGTACATAAATATGGATAATCAAGTGTACTTGTACTAAGTTTAGTCAAGATCCATCTATTCATATAGGAGAATTATATCTATTGATATTTATATAGCTTATATAAGGAAAAATGAAATGGGGCCCCAGGCCCCAGAGGAATGGATATTATGAGTTCAGTACCCTTTAGTATTTGAGTATGGATAATCAAGTAAATGTGTACTAAGTTTGGTCAAGATCCATCCATTCATGTAGGAGTATTAAGCCTATTGATATTTATATAGCTCATATAAGAAAAAAACGAATTCGGGGCCCCCGGCCCCACACGAAATGTTATTAAAAGTTCTCAACCCCGTAAGAGTTCCTTCTGGGTAACGATGGATATATGTGCCAAGTTTGGTCAAGATCCATCAATCCGTGTAAAAGCCTTTTTGGAACAGACAAACAAACAAATTTTCACTTTTATATATATACTAGCCGATATACCCGGCGTGGCCCGGGATTGCATTAGGACCCCGATCCTGGTGACCTACAGATCCCGTTAGTATACTGTTCTCTATGGGATCCCGTTCCATCTTGACCTATATCGATCTATTCACATATAAACTGTAGTGTTGTCTAAGCCTATTGATATTTATATATCTCATATACGGAAAAATGAAACGGGTCCCCGGCCCCAGAGAAATGGATATTATAAGTTCAGTACCCATCGATATTTGATCATGGATAATCAAGTGTATGTGTACTAAGTTGGTTCAAGATCCATCTATTCATGAAGGAGTATTTGTTGTTAATTTTATTTATTTAGCTAATATAGGAAAAAACGACAGTTTGGGCCCCCAGCCCCAAACGGAGTGTCATAAAAAGTTCATATACCCTTCAGCGTTTTTTCCGAATAATGATGGATATATGTGAAAAATTTGATCAAGATCTATCATTCCATGTAGGAGTATTAAGCCTATTGACCTATAGAACTTTCTGGAACATTCTAGATTAAATGTATTATCCTCCTCGAACTTTGTAAAAACTGTCTTTTATTAGTAGTAATTATTCTTCAAATACGAAAAATTATACGACTAAATAAATTTCTATAACTATAGTACATTTAAGTTAAAAGAGGGGCCCCGGGGGCCCATTCCATAATTGTACCGAATTAGTTTTGCCTTAGATGGGGCCCTATAATAATCATTCAGGTAAGTTATGAAGTTACAATTTTAAATTTGTACCATTAAAATATATTGAATAATGCCATAGATATAGCGTTTTAAAGTTGTCGAACTTTCTGGAAAATTCTAGATTGGATATTATTAGTTTTACATCCACCGTTATTTCTATATGGACTAAGAAGTGTATTGCAACAAAGCTAAGCCTATATCCATCAATTCACATAGAACCTATAGTGTTGTCTAAGTCTATTGGTATTTATATAGCTTATATAAGGAAAAATGAAACGGGGCCCCTGGCCCCAGAGGGATGGATATTATGAGTTCAGTAGCCTTTAGTATTTAAATATGGATAATCAAGTGTATATATACTAAGTTTGTTTAAGATCAATCCATTCATGTAGGAGTATTAAGCCTATCGATATTTATATAACTCATATAAGGAAAAATTAAATGGGGCCCCCGGCCCCAGGAAAATGGATATTATGAGTTCAGTACCCTTCGGTATTTGAATATGGATAATCAAGTGTACGTGTACTAAGTTTGATCGATATCCATCCATTCACGTAGGAGTATTTGTTTGTAATATTTTTATATAGCTCATATAAGAAAAAAACGAATTCGGGGCCCCCGGCCCCACACGAAATGTTATTAAAAGTTCTCGACCCCTTAAGAGTTCCTTCTGGATAACCATGGATATATGTGCCAAGTTTGGTCAAGATCCATCAATCCGTGTAAAAGCCTTTGTGGAACAGACAAACAAACAAATTTTCACTTTTATATATATATATGATATGATATGATTTCGCGTGCAATCAAACTCGCTGTCCGCGCTTAGTTTAGCACGAGTGACGTGTGTCGAAGGTTGCCGGCACTATGTAGGCTATTAATTCTATTTAACATACAACGTTTAACTCTATATTAAGAAAAATGGTTCCCTTGTAATCCAGCAACTGGTGGAGGAAAAAGATCACTAGCGATAAAGTCAGTGTTTTCTTTACGTTTAAGTTTAAGGACAAAAATGTTACGCTGATCAAAGAAGATGGTCACGGAGAGCTGAACACCTGGTTTCCCTGACCTTTTACTCCCACCCTCCACACACACACCCTCCACACCACCCACCCTACACTCCAAAACATCATTGTGGACAAGCTCGAGTTGTGGACTCGGACCATCAAGTCGGTGGCGTCTGAAATAAAGTTGTTTGCCTGCCCGCTTTCACGACCAGAGGTTTTATTGCTGGACTGACCTACATATGGACATTGCCATTAGCGTTTATCGCAGTGGTTCTCGCATCGACATATTGATGAGCGTTTGTGCAATCAATATTGGTAACACTTAATATGACAACATGTAATATTGTAAAAAGACTAGGGCTAGGGGCATATTAAAAGTATCATGATGGAGGAAGATCTCTGTAGGCCCATTGTTTTCTAAATTGGGCCTTGATTTTAGCACAAATGAACACAAGAATTGTTAAAGCTCATGGTAAGGATTTATTCATTTCTTTTAATTTCAAGGGTTGCTCCATAAAACGCTCTAAAACGTGGACCAGCCCCTGTACACCAAACTCTCGGGGGAATCAGCCACTGTACACCAAACTCTCGGGGGAATCAGCCACTGTGCACCAAACTCTCGGGGGAATCAGCCACTGTGCACCAAACTCTCGGGGGAATCAGCCACTGTGCACCAAACTCTCGGGGGAATCAGCCACTGTGCACCAAACTCTCGGGGGAATCAGCCACTGTGCACCAAACTCTCGGGGGAATCAGCCACTGTGCACCAAACTCTCGGGGGAATCAGCCACTGTGCACCAAACTCTCGGGGGAATCTGGTGTACACCAACTCTCGGGGAATCAGTTGGTGTACACTAAACTCTCGGGGGAATCAGCCACTGTACACCAAACTCTCGGGGGAAACAGCCCCTGTACACCAAACTCTCGGGGGAATCAGCCACTGTGCACCAAACTCTCGGGGGAATCTGGTGTACACCAACTCTCGGGGAATCAGTTGGTGTACACTAAACTCTCGGGGGAATCAGCCACTGTACACCAAACTCTCGGGGGAAACAGCCCCTGTACACCAAAGTCTCGGGGAATCAGCCACTGTGCACCAAACTCTCGGGGGAATCAGCCACTGTGCACCAAACTCTCGGGGGAATCAGCCACTGTGCACCAAACTCTCGGGGGAATCAGCCACTGTGCACCAAACTCTCGGGGGAATCAGCCACTGTACACCAAACTCTCGGGGGAATCAGCCACTGTACACCAAACTCTCGGGGGAAACAGCCACTGTGCACCAAACTCTCGGGGGAATCAGCCACTGTGCACCAAACTCTCGGGGGAATCAGCCACTGTGCACCAAACTCTCGGGGGAATCTGGTGTACACCAACTCTCGGGGAATCAGTTGGTGTACACTAAACTCACGGGGGAATCAGCCACTGTACACCAAACTCTCGGGGGAAACAGCCCCTGTACAGCAAACTCTCGGGGGAATCAGCCACTGTGCACCAAACTCTCGGGGGAATCTGGTGTACACCAACTCTCGGGGAATCAGTTGGTGTACACTAAACTCTCGGGGGAATCAGCCACTGTACACCAAACTCTCGGGGGAAACAGCCCCTGTACACCAAAGTCTCGGGGAATCAGCCACTGTGCACCAAACTCTCGGGGGAATCAGCCACTGTGCACCAAACTCTCGGGGGAATCAGCCACTGTGCACCAAACTCTCGGGGGAATCAGCCACTGTGCACCAAACTCTTGGGGGAATCAGCCACTGTGCACCAAACTCTCGGGGGAATCAGCCACTGTACACCAAACTCTCGGGGGAAACAGCCACTGTGCACCAAACTCTCGGGGGAATCAGCCACTGTGCACCAAACTCTCGGGGGAATCAGCCACTGTGCACCAAACTCTCGGGGGAATCAGCCACTGTACACCAAACTCTCGGGGGAATCAGCCCCTGTGCACCAAGCTCTCGGGGGAAACAGCCCCTGTGCACCAAACTCTCGGGGGAAACAGCCCCTGTACACCAAACTCTCGGGGGAATCAGCCACTGTACACCAAACTCTCGGGGGAAACAGCCCCTGTACACCAAACTCTCGGGGGAATCAGCCCCTGTACACCAAACTCTCGGGGGAATCAGCCACTGTGCACCAAACTCTCGGGGGAATCAGCCACTGTACACCAAACTTTCGGGGGAATCAGCCACTGTACACCAAACTCTCGGGGGAATCAGCCACTGTGCACCAAACTCTCGGGGAAATCAGCCACTGTGCACCAAACTCTCGGGGGAATCTGGTGTACACCAACTCTCGGGGAATCAGTTGGTGTACACTAAACTCTCGGGGGAATCAGCCACTGTACACCAAACTCTCGGGGGAAACAGCCCCTGTACACCAAAGTCTCGGGGGAATCAGCCACTGTACACCAAACTCTCGGGGGAATCAGTTGGTGTACAGTTCTTTGGGTTTGTTTAATTTTTAGTTGTTTTTTTTTAAATTTTTTAAAAAAAATTTTGAGGGGTTTTTTTCTGCAAGAGTTTTTGAATTTTCATTTCTTTCTTTTTTTATGTAGCCAATGAAGGTAATGATAATATGATAATATGATAATGATATTGCACGAAATATTTCCTTTATTTTGTGTTGTTTTTTAACAGACGAACAATGTTTTCATAGAGAGAGTTGTTTAAATTGTAACCGGGTTAAAGGAGAACCACCGAAGGAGCACAGCATCAAGAGTTCACTGAGAGCCCCTGAAGGAGCACAGTATCGAGGGTTCACTGAGAGCCCCTGAAGGAGCACAGCATCAAGAGTTCACTGAGAGCCCCTGAAGGAGCACAGCATCAAGAGTTCACTGAGAGCCCCTGAAGGAGCACAGTATCGAGGGTTCACCGAAGCTTGTCGGACATAACAGTCTCACCGCCCCCTCTCCTTGCGGTTTAACGATCAGGGTGACCTCTGTCAAAATGAACTTTGATCGTTTCTCATTTCATTCACCAGGCCAGAATCTTAACAGACAGTGAATTGTAGGCATATTTAAAGAACGGGTTCACAATCGGGGCCGCAAATGGGTTCACAAATGGGGCCGCAAATGGGTTCACAAATGGGGCCGCAAATGGGTTCACAAATGGGGCCGCAAATGAAGAAGGGCTTCAAAATAGATGAGGATTTTTTATATATATAACTAAATCTAACTATAGACTTTTATTAGTGTTAAAAACAGCAAGTTTCACTTAAAGTGTCTTTGATTCTCTAAGTGTCTTGGATTCTTTAAGTGTCTTTTATTCTCTAAGTATCTTTGATTCTCTGTCTTTGATTTTCTAAGTGTCTTTGATTCAAAGTGTCTTTGATTCTCTAAGTGTCTTTGGTCCTCTAAGTGTCTTTGATTCTCTAAGTGTCTTTGATTCTTTAAGCATTTTTGATTCTCTAAGCGTCTTTGATTCTCTAAGCGTCTTTGATTCTCTAAGCGTCTTTGATTCTCTAAGTGTCTTTGGTTCTCTAAGCGTCTTTGATTCTCTAAGCGTCTTTGATTCTCTAAACGTCTTTGATTCTCTAAGTGTCTTTGATTCTCTAAGAGTCTTTGATTCTCTAAATGTCTTTGATTCTCTAAGCGTCTTTGATTCTCTAAGTGTCTTTGATTTTCTAAGCGTCTTTGATTCTCTAAACGTCTTTGATTCTCTAAGTGTCTTTGATTCTCTAAGCGTCTTTGATTCTCTAAACGTCTTTGATTCTCTAAGCGTCTTTGATTCTCTAAACGTCTTTGATTCTCTAAGCGTCTTTGATTCTCTAAGTGTCTTTGTTCCTCTAAGTGTCTTTGATTCTCTAAGTGTCTTTGATTCTTTAAGCATTTTTGATTCTTTAAGCGTCACTGATTCTCTAAGCGTCTTTGATTCTCTAAGCGTCTTTGATTCTCTAAGTGTCTTTGGTTCTCTAAGCGTCTTTGATTCTCTAAACGTCTTTGATTCTCTAAACGTCTTTGATTCTCTAAGTGTCTTTGATTCTCTAAACGTCTTTGATTCTCTAAGCGTCTTTGATTCTCTAAGCGTCTTTGATTCTCTAAGCGTCTTTGATTCTCTAAGCGTCTTTGATTCTCTAAACGTCTTTGATTCTCTAAGCGTCTTTGATTCTCTAAACGTCTTTGATTCTCTAAGTGTCTTTGATTCACGGGACTACGATTTAGCTTGCTTGATGGCGGCTTGTAATGAGTATTTAAATGAAGGCCACTTGTACAAAACAAGACACGCATAAAAAGCCTCGGTTTCCACAGTGTAGAAATCCCACTGAGATAAAACACCCTAAGACATTTGTAGCTGTCTAGGAAGACATCATGGAGGATATGTTTGTTTGGAGACGTGGAAGGTTAGAGAGGAAGGAACCTGTACGTTATTTCGTGTCATAGATGTGGGTAAGGTCTTGATAAATGGTTTACATTCAATGGGGTTACTGTAAGGTCATGATGAAAAGGTTTACATTGAATGGGGTTGTAAGGTAATGATGAAATGGTTTATATCGGATGGGGTTGTAAGGTCATGATGAAAGGTTTACATTGAATGGGGTTCTAAGGTCATGATGAAATGGTTTATATCGGATGGGGTTGTAAGGTCATGATGAAAGGTTTACATTGAATGGGGTTGTTTTTTCGGCTTCTTTTGTTGTTCTGGTTGTTGTATGATCTATGATGTTAGGATTTTGTTTTCAATTAAAATAATGAAACATTTAGATGATGGAAAATTTTCACGACACTTATAATTATGTTATAAACAAAATACAAAGTCTTTCAATTTTAACGTTTTTAAAATATCAAGAAAAGCAACCACAAAATGGTATGGGGGGGGACGTAAAAATCTAATCACCCCTACATGTTTCGTAATAGCTGGCGGACGACCATCATCAGACAAAGCTATTTATTTATTTATTTATTTGTTCATTACAGGCGGTCATGAATTTTCTTCGCTTGACGTCAACACTTTGAATAAAGTGATGCGGGCGCTCGTCTTTCTTGGCACCAATGTTTGGACGGTGTCCAGGCAAATTAAATGATTATAGTTTGTGTTTTTGTTTAATAGTTTTTTTTTTTGCTAACTGATTGCAGTCTCTCCCGTTATGACCTTATTTAAGAGTCGATTTCCCAATAATGAACAATTTAAACAAAGTATACATTTTAAAAAATTCCAATATATTCGAATATTTTGTATTTACATTTTTCCTTACCCCAAAAATTCTCCAGAAAATTGCCTTGAAACAAATCCCCCAAACAAAAAAAAGCGCACAGCGTTCCTCGTGTCTGCTATACAATGAAGTCCACTGCTACCTGAGCCGTTGATTGCGAGGGTTTGTTGTAGCGTCTGGGTTGGAAGAAGACAGGTAGCCACGCGTCCTACAATCAGAGCAACCTTCTGGCTCGGGGGACGACCCTTGCGCACTTGTGTGGGTAGGGGAGGGAAGGGGGTACAAAATGTAAACGTCGCAGTAGCTAGTCAACGGAAATAATCACGATGAGAACAGCAGACGTGTGTGTGGGGGAGGGGGATTGCATTATGGTGAATAAATTATAACAAAAAAGCTCTCTTCACAGCATATTTAGTTGGTTTTCTTTCTAGTATTTTTTTTTTGGTGGGGGTGGGGGGTTGTATTTTCTGTTTAACGTACCATCGATGCCATTGCCATATTTTATTTGTAACGATTATGTAGAAGAAAAACCATGTGTGTGTGTGGGGGGGGGGGGGTGGGGGTATTTCAAAATTCTGCCAAAATTGTATGACGTCATTTATGGATAGCTCCCTAAGACATTATCACTTTGTTCGAGATTCCCTTCCAATATTTTGAGATTAATTAGACACGAACAATTTGTGTCAATATAACAATATATGTTAAGCTTTAATAATACTTTGAGACCCGACATAAACATCTCCTATATAATATTACGCTTCTGGTGTGACTCGTGGACTGCTACCTAATCGGCGAATTTGGTATTGAGAGTATATTACAAATTAAATAATTCTAAATGTTTGAAAGAGAGTATGGTTTAATGAGTTCAATAGCGCACAATTTTTATTCCCGATAACTACGCTATAAGATTTGTTTTTATATGGCAACTGCGTTTGGCGCGTAATATTTTCTTTTCGGAAAATGAAATCGTCTCAATTTAAGTATGGTGTCAAAAATATTCGGTTTAAAAGTGGTTGGGACATCAGAATATTGAATATAGTTCATGGGCGTGAAATAAAAAGTGTGCAGTAACGGATCATGGGGAGAAGAGGTGTAGCAAACATTGAGATTCTTAAATGTGCGTTACTTGAGTTCATGTTTTGTCAAGTAACTTTAGTAGATGGGAAGTTCACGCATAGCTGTCGCCAATGTTAGCGGGCTATATCTAGTAGATGGGAAGTTCACGCATTGCTGTCGCCAATGTTTGGCGGGCTATATCTAGTAGATGGGAAGTTCACGCATTGCTGTCGCCAATGTTTGGCGGGCTATATCTAGTAGATGGGAAGTTCACGCATTGCTGTCGCCAATGTTTGGCGGGCTATATCTAGTATATATATTATATTAAAGTTATATTGAATAGAGGTTTAATAGTCGTCAATACAGATGATATTTATTCTTAGATAATAGGATTTATAGCTCCGGCAATTCCCCTGTCTGTGACTGTTAGCCGTTATCTTGAGCGGACCAATGCCACCTGTCTACCACAAGATAACGTTGACAGAACTGTCTCAGATGAAATTTTACTTTTCTTTAGATTTAAAGTGTACAAATGCAGTGAGCTGCAAAGGAAGCAGATCACAGAACCATGATTGAATTTTTCTGTTCTTTCGGGGGGTTCTCAAACCGTTGTGTCCACAAATGTCCTTTATAAAAAATTCACCTCCAATGGCTATCAAATAAATGCACCTGAGTCAGGAACATGTCTCATAGAACAGTGGTTCTGAAGCAGAGGTCAAAGCACCCCCCGAGGCTCGGAAGACCCAGAAAACTATATTTGCTGCCATTGCTAGTTGTATTTGTCTTTTTTTTTTTAAAAAAGAGAAGTTTTTTATGCATTTTTGGCGGTGGATTTTGTTTGCGCGAAACTGTGGATAGTAATATGGATATTGTTTCTAGAAAGGTAATTAGAGAAATAAAAAATTACAATATAATTAAACGTGGGTGTGGGGTCTGCTTCAATTTTTAAAATTAAGACGGGCTGCGGCGCTGCGAAATGGTTTGGAATCCCTGCAATAGAATATAAGCTAAACTGTTATGGAATAGACTAGTGCTGTGGAATAGACCAGTGCTGTGGAATAGACCAGTGCCGTGGAATAGACTAGTGCTGTGGAATAGACTAGTGCTGTGGAATAGACTAGTGCTGTGGAATAGACTAGTGCTGTGGCACAGGCTAGTGCTGTGGAATAGACTAGTGCTGTGGCACAGACTAGTGGAATAGACTAGTGCTGTCTACATATGGTCAACTGACAACTCAGTGTACTAGCACCATCTACATGAAATGCCCCGTCCACCCCCAGTGCATCGACACAAACTAGCACCATCTAAATGACATGCCCCGTCCACCCCCAGTTCATCGACACAAACTAGCACCATCTAAATGAAATGCCCTATCCACCCCCAGTGCACCCACCCTACCTAGCCCCTTCTCCGTGTTAGTGTCAGCGCCCCAAAACGTAATGACCCAACCAAGAGGTCGGACTCTCTTCGATAAAATAAACAGATTTCTCCGGTACACGATTACGGGGTGGTGTGGGGAGTGGGTGGTGTTTGTGTTTAACATGGCTATCAATCTGAACCACTGTTATGCGATTCCAAACCAAACATTTCGGTTATGCATGGTTTGTTTTTGTTGTTTTTTAAAGACTTTTTTTTTTCATTTTGATCACCACTACTCATTTTGAAAACCACTACCCTGTATTCTGGACACGCGCTGATGAATTTAGTGAAAGAACCTCTGAATCCTCTCTGATGTCACCCCTAAATTCAGTGGTTCTCAACCTTCCTAATGCCGCAACCCTTTTATACAGTTCCTCACACTGTGGTGACCCCAAGGTCCCGAAAATTATTTTCTTTGCTACGTCAGAACTGTAGAGCATATGTGTTTTCAGATAGTCTTAGGCGACCCCTGGGAAAGGGTCGTGCGACCCCCAAAGGGGTCGCGACCCACATGTTGAGAACAACTGCCTTAATTCCTTGTTGGAGTTGATCAAACAGCTAGAATCTATGCACTGAAACGGTCAATATGCTCGTAGTGATACGCAAGATTTATACCAGGTTGTAATAGTGAACACTAATCCCTTGAAGTCTTTAGCAAAACCAAGAATAATCCTTCGAGGTCACAGAAATGAAACGAAGTTCTAATATCCCGTAATGGTTGCCGTTCTGTAACTCGAACTTCAGTTAGATTATTGCCCAATATTTTTTTTATTTAGAACCAGGGAGTGGGGAATTTTTAACTGTTTTTCAATTTTCCCTGAAAAAAACATGTTCGACTCTTAAAAAATACTTATTATTGTCTGTGTCTTCAGAGACATGGGTAGCCCCTGTCATGTGGGTCACAGTTGAGACGCAACGCCAATTATTTCCCATCGTAGATAAGGACTGTAACTCATTCTAAATTGCTAACTCTATGGTCTTAAAGATGACAGTAGTTATTCCCCCTCTTTTTAATTCATCCCAGTCATCTTGTGAAAATTTCCATGGGCGCAGGAAAAAAAAAAAAGGAGTCTTTCCGTCGATGTCGGCACTAATTTCGTTTCCCTTCATATACTTTTAAACCTATTTTTTTGTTGGTGTGTGTGTGTGTATTCTATATACATTTTGGTTATCGTTAAAACCAAGTAGATGCATATCTCATATATCTAACTCATATTTTTTTGGGTGAGACAAGGCAATGAATAAAGCATTGTTTTGTGGATACATTTCAAAAGCATTGCTTTGTGGATACATTTCAAAAGCATTGTTTTGTGGATACATTTCAATAGCATTGTTTTGTGGATACATTTCAATAGCATTGTTTTGTGGATACATTTCAATAGCATTGTTTTTTGGATACATTTCAATAGCATTGTTTTGTGGATACATTTCAAAAGCATTCTTTTGTGGATACATTTCAATAGCATTGTTTTGTGGATACATTTCAATAGCATTGTTGTGTGGATACATTTCAATAGCATTGTTTTGTGGATACATTTCAAAAGCATTCTTTTGTGGATACATTTCAATAGCATTGTTTTGTGGATACATTTCAATAGCATTCTTTTGTGGATACATTTCAATAGCATTGTTTTGTGGATACATTTCAATAGCATTCTTTTGAGGATACATTTCAATAGCATTGTTTTGTGGATACATTTCAATAGCATTGTTTTGTGGATACATTTCAATAGCATTGTTTTGTGGATACATTTCAATAGCATTGTTTTGAGGATACATTTCAATAGCATTGTTTTGTGGATACATTTCAATAGCATTGTTTTGTGGATACATTTCAATAGCATGGTTTTGTGGATACATTTCAATAGCATTGCATAAAGACAAAGATTTCAAGGGTTTTTTACTATTTTTTTTAAACGAAGCTAAAAAACGTTTCTTAAAAAAGATTGTTGACTTTTGAAAATCAGTTGAAGCTCGTGGAGATGTTTCCTCTCTGTGGTGTCGGGAGTATAAGAGAGAAATCATCACATTCTATGAGAGCATGGGGATATAAGAGAGAATCATTACATTGTATGAGAGCATGGGGATATAAGATTGAAATCATCACATTCTATGAGAGCATGGGGATATAAGAGATTTCTTTAATCATTACATTCTATGAGAGCATGGGGATATAAGAGAGAAATCATCACATTCTATGAGAGCATGGGGATATAAGAGAGAAATCATCACATTCTATGAGAGCATGGGGATATAAGAGAGAATCATTACATTGTATGAGAGCATGGGGATATAAGATTGAAATCATCACATTCTATGAGAGCATGGGGATATAAGAGATTTCTTTAATCATTACATTCTATGAGAGCATGGGGATATAAGAGAGAAATCATCACATTCTATGAGAGCATGGGGATATAAGAGAGAAATCATCACATTCTATGAGAGCATGGGGATATAAGAGAGAATCATTACATTGTATGAGAGCATGGGGATATAAGATTGAAATCATCACATTCTATGAGAGCATGGGGATATAAGAGATTTCTTTAATCATTACATTCTATGAGAGCATGGGGATATAAGAGAGAAATCATCACATTCTATGAGAGCATGGGGATATAAGAGAGAAATCATCACATTCTATGAGAGCATGGGGATATAAGAGAGAATCATTACATTGTATGAGAGCATGGGGATATAAGATTGAAATCATCACATTCTATGAGAGCATGGGGATATAAGAGATTTCTTTAATCATTACATTCTATGAGAGCATGGGGATATAAGAGAGAAATCATCACATTCTATGAGAGCATGGGGATATAAGAGAGAAATTCTTTCTCCTAAATCCTCATGCTCTCATAGAATGTGATGATCTGTTTCTTATATCCCCAATGCTCTCATAGAATGTGATGATTTCTCTCTTTGATTTTAATGTTAACTATAATTATTATTATAATTTTATTTTACATTTTTGTATTCAAGATCTAGAAAATTTGTCAAATTTCCACACAAGGAAAGGATGAAATTCAACTTCCAGCTTTTAATAATCTATCCAGTCAGACAAGAATTGGCTACGCTCATAACCATAAACATAAAAAAACCAAACTTAACCCAAATAAACTCGACACAAATTTAATATTTTAATTTTAAATACCGTTTTTTTTAATTTCATGATTCTGTAGAATTTAAGCGGAATAAAAAGATAAGTTTTCAAATTACAGAGATTTGGGAATACAAATAGGAGACAAAACTTTTGAGTTAATACCTCACTGACCAAGTGTGAGATAAAACTTATGCCCACATCTCACTGACCACTGTGTGAGATAAAACTTACGCCCACATCTCAGTGACCACTGTGTGAGATAAAACTTATGACAATACCTCACTGACCACTGTGTGAGATGAAACTTATGCCCACATCTCACTGACCACTGTGTGAGATAAAACTTACGCCCACATCTCAGTGACCACTGTGTGAGATAAAACTTATGCCCACATCTCACTGACCACTGTGTGAGATAAAACTTTTGAGTTAATACCTCACTGACCACTGTGTGAGACAAAACTTTTGAGTTAATACCTCACTGACCAAGTGTGAGACAAAACTTTTGAGTTAATAACTCACTGACCAAGTGTGAGACAAAACGTTTGAGTTAATACCTCACTGACCAAGTGTGAGACAAAACTTTTGAGTTAATACCTCACTGACCAAGTGTGAGACAAAACTTTTGAGTTAATACCTCACTGACCAAGTGTGAGATAAAACTTTTGAGTTAATACCTCACTGACCAAGTGTGAGACAAAACTTTTGAGTTAATACCTCACTGACCAAGTGTGAGACAAAACTTTTGAGTTAATACCTCACTGACCAAGTGTGAGATAAAACTTTTGAGTTAATACCTCACTGACCAAGTGTGAGACAAGACTTTTGAGTTAATACCTCACTGACCAAGTGTGAGACAAGACTTTTGAGTTAATACCTCACTGACCAAGTGTGAGACAAAACTTTTGAGTTAATACCTCACTGACCAAATGTGAGATAAAACTTTTGAGTTAATACCTCACTGACCAAGTGTGAGATAAAACTTTTGAGTTAATACCTCACTGACCAAGTGTGAGATAAAACTTTTGAGTTAATACCTCACTGACCAAGTGTGAGACAAGACTTTTGAGTTAATACCTCACTGAACAAGTGTGAGACAAGACTTTTGAGTTAATACCTCACTGACCAAGTGTGAGATAAAACTTTTTAATTAATACCTCACTGACCAAGTGTGAGACAAAACTTTTGAGTTAATACCTCACTGACCAAGTGTGAGATAAAACTTTTGAGTTAATACCTCACTGACCAAGTGTGTGAGATAAAACTTTTGAGTTAATACCTCACTGACCAAGTGTGTGAGATAAAACTTTTGAGTTAATACCTCACTGACCAAGTGTGAGATAAAACTTTTGAGTTAATACCTCACTGACCAAGTGTGAGATAAAACGTATGACAATACCTCACTGACCACTGTGTGAGACAAAACTTTTGAGTTAATACCTCACTGACCAAGTGTGAGATAAAACTTATGCCCACATCTCACTGACCACTGTGTGAGACAAAACTTTTGAGTTAATACCTCACTGACCACTGTGTGAGACAAAACTTTTGAGTTAATACCTCACTGACCAAGTGTGAGATAAAACGTATGACAATACCTCACTGACCACTGTGTGAGACAAAACTTTTGAGATAATACCTCACTGACCAAGTGTGAGATAAAACTTATGCCCACATCTCACTGACCACTGTGTGAGACAAAACTTTTGAGTTAATACCTCACTGACCACTGTGTGAGATAAAACGTATGACAATACTTCACTGACCACTGTGTGAGACAAAACTTTTGAGTTAATACCTCACTGACCACTGTGTGAGATAAAACGTATGACAATACCTAACTGACCACTGTGTGAGACAAAACTTTTGAGTTAATACCTCACTGACCACTGTGTGAGATAAAACGTATGACAATACCTCACTGACCACTGTGTGAGACAAAACTTTTGAGTTAATACCTCACTGACCACTGTGTGAGATAAAACTTATGACAATACCTCACCGACCACTGTGTGAGACAAAACTTTTGAGTTAATACCTCACTGACCACTGTGTGAGATAAAACGTATGACAATACCTCAAACTTATGACAATACCTCACTGACCACTGTGTGAGATAAAACTTATGACAATACCTCACTGACCACTGTGTGAGATAAAACTTATGACAATACCTCAAACTTATGACAATACCTCACTGACCACTGTGTGAGATAAAACTTATGACAATACCTCACTGACCACTGTGTGAGATAAAACTTATGACAATACCTCACTGACCACTGTGTGAGATAAAACTTATGACAATACCTCACTGACCACTGTGTGAGATAAAACTTATGACAATACCTCACTGACCACTGTGTGAGATAAAACTTATGACAATACCTCACTGACCACTGTGTGAGATAAAACTGATGACAATATCTCACCGACAACTGTGTGAGATAAAACAACCAGAACTATAGCGCTTAGTAATCATATTTCTGCTGATGGGTGCAGAAAACGTTCAAAATTTTTTTCTTCCCGATTCAGTGTACCAAAGTATGAATACATTTATCACTCAACTAAATAAGTTGCTAGGATTACACTTGTGTTATTACTGTCTATAACAGAATGTTTAATCTTAAAATGTGTGTCCCTGATCTCGGAAGAAAAGAAGAAAAAAATAAAACTCTGTTCAAACAAAAGCCAAGGCTCTGTTCAACAATTACAAGTAGGACTCAAGGCTCTCTTCAAAATGACAAGTCACACTGAAGGCTCTGTTCAACATGACAAGTCACACTCAAGGCTCTGTTCAACATGACAAGTCACACTCAAGGCTCTGTTCAAAATGACAAGTCACACTCAAGGCTCTGTTCAAAATGACAAGTCACACTCAAGGCTCTGTTCAAAATGACAAGTCACACTCAAGGCTCTGTTCAAAATGACAAGTCACACTCAAGGCTCTGTTCAAAATGACAAGTCACACTGAAGGCTCTGTTCAAAATGACAAGTGACACCCAAGGCTCTGAGGTCTTGGACTGTTTAACTAACACTGAGATCTTGAACTGTTGTTTAACTGAGTTCTTGGACTGTTGTTTAACTGACTCTGAGTTATTGGACTATTGTTTAACTGACTCTGAGTTCTTGGACTGTTGTTTAACTGACTCTGAGTTCTTGGACTGCTGTTTAACTGATTCTGAGTTCTTGGACTGTTGTTTAACTTACTCTGAGTTCTTGGACTGTCTTTTAACTGAATCTGAGTTCTTGGACTGTTAACGGCCAAGTTTTATTTAGCAAAAATTAGCATCGACCAATGAAACTAACAATATCTATCAACACAATTTTTTGTATAAAATAGTAACATTAAACAAAGTTATGGATTAGCTACAATGATATTGTTACAGCAAAAAGAATGACTTAATTTATCACGGGGCAGACGGCCAGAATGTAAAGCAGATGCAGGGTCGGGTACGGCTGTTATGGAACGCGTTTAGTTCTCGATGGATGCATGCATGTTATTGCCCATCCACCATCCACGCCTTAGTTCTTGTTGGAATCATGTCTTTACACATCTACCATCCCAGCCTTAGTTCTTTCTGGAATCATGTCTTTACACATCTACCATCCCAGCCTTAGTTATTGTTGGAATCACATCTTTACACATCTACCATCCCAGCCTTAGTTCTTGTTGGAATCATGTCTTTACACATCTACCATCCCAGCCTTAGTTCTTGTTGGAATCACATCTTTACACATCTACCATCCCAGCCTTAGTTATTGTTGGAATCACATCTTTACACATCTACCATCCCAGCCTTAGTTATTGTTGGAATCACATCTTTACACATCTACCATCCCAGCCTTAGTTATTGTTGGAATCACATCTTTACACATCTACCATCCCAGCCTTAGTTATTGTTGGAATCACATCTTTACACATCTACCATCCCAGCCTTAGTTCTTGTTGGAATCACGTCTTTACACATCTACCATCCCAGCCTTAGTTATTGTTGGAATCACATCTTTACACATCTACCATCCCAGCCTTAGTTATTGTTGGAATCACATCTTTACACATCTACCATCCCAGCCTTAGTTATTGTTGGAATCACATCTTTACACATCTACCATCCCAGCCTTAGTTCTTGTTGGAATCACATCTTTACACATCTACGATCCCACAGCTTTTCTCTTGACGCCTGTTCAAAAATACAAAACGACAATTTAGAAGAACCATACAAAGAATAGTACTATACATTATTACCTTCGCAATGTCCTCCCCGTCTCGTTTAAAGTAGAAGGCTGCGACTATTCGCACCCGGGTCCCTTTAGACTAAATCCAATTCGGGTTTCATTTGTGGTAGTTTATTTTAGTTAAACTGAAGAAGTAAGTTTACAACATAAGTCCATTCAATTATCTCTCATTTGATACCTCATTTTGTCTTACAAACCCAACAATAATATTTTAAATAGTTTTTTTTAATCCCAACTTCTCACTTCTGATACCCTGGTGCGCACAGCCACTTCGAAAATGGATTTTAATTTTTCAGGCTCCGCCCTTTGATTCGTGTTAACGCGTCACAGTGACGTCACTTCGTAAGGACTGCATATCTTCACCGAAACAACCGTTATCAAGGTGTCGAGATGCTTTCAGAGCAGCACTTGTAGTCAGCGACTCGGCAGCACTTGTAGCCTGCTATCTAGGTAGCTCTTGTAGAGTTGTGATAGATCACGAACCAGGGCGGCCGTAGTTGTATAAATTAGAAAGGGTTTGAGGGCACCGTCTCTCTTGCCAAACGTACGTCGTGCTGGGTCACAGTGGTGGTGATTGACCGTAGAGAGTGTCGCTGGTGAGATATTGAAGGCTTTCTAACTTGTGAACAGTTCCTCATTAATCGGTGAGACGATGCAGAATTTTCATTGTTTCATATTGTTTACTTTCTTGATATAACTGGGTTACCAATAATTATAAACAAATAGCCACTATTACCTAAGTATTTATAATATTACTTATGTATAGCCCTATATTACCTATTTATAGCTAATATTACCTATGTATGGCTAATATTACCCATGTATATCCAATATTACCTATAATGTGTAGCCAATATTACCTATATATAGCCACTATCACCTATGCATAAAGGCAATATTATTTATTTATAGCCAAATATTACCTATGCATAGCCAATATTATTCATTATTATCCATTTATAATAATTATTATCTCTCCTTACTAACATGTTTTTTTGTGTTTTTTTTCCAACCTTGCTTCTTAAATGATTAACTCGTTTCCCAATACTAAAAATACTTTTCCACCAATACTAACTGGTATCCAATCTTTACCATCTTGTTTCACACTAAAATTTCTCTCTGTATCTCTCTCTCTCTCACTCTCTCTTTCAGTAAATCGACGCCATGTCTGCCCCCATCCCTAAAGAGAAGCTACTCCCCAGTGTGTTTCTGGGCCAGTCCGGGATGAAAGTCTCCAACATCTGCCTGGGGACGATGACCTTCGGAGAGTCGGCTGTGAGTACATCACGTGCGCAATGACATAATGATCTGACCCTCGTTTGAAACTAGGCTCTGTTTGAAAGAGTCCCTCTTAACTGATTCTTATACTAAATCTTGTTTAAAAATTCCAATACTTCAGATGTAGTCAGGAAGTGACGTACAGGATGCCTGCGTCGAAATGCAAACATGGAAATGATGCATGCATATCACTGGCATTTTTGTAGTTCTGTGTGTGACTGGCATTGTGGCAGTTCTGTGTGTGACTGGCATTGTGGCAGTTCTGTGTGTGACTGGCATTGTTGTAGTTCTGTGTGACTGGCATTGTGGCAGTTCTGTGTGTGACTGGCATTGTGGCAGTTCTGTGTGTGACTGGCATTGTTGTAGTTCTGTGTGTGACTGGCAATGTTGTAGCTCTGCGTGTGACCGCAAATTGGGCTGGGATAAGTTCACTTTGAGCAGCACACCACCTAGTTCCATAGTGGTTAATCACATATGACATATTTCAGAGAGGTCTAAATTGAGTTAATTCCAAGAATATTGACTGTACTTCAATCCCCAGCAAAAGGCTAAACACCCCTTCCCCCCTCCCCCCGGGTGAATGGGATTCGTTAACCTTGGATGGTAACTCATCTAAGAGAAGTCAAACTCGGAAATCCAACCCGGAGATGGAGTCCCGTAGGCGGTATGAAATTGATACATTGAAAATTTCGACAACCCCTGAAACGCATAAAGAGCACAGTGAAACACGAGAAGCACTGCTGGTCATCTACTGCATCATGGTCTGAGACAGGAGAAGCACTGCCGGTCATCTAATGCATACTGGTCTATTTCCAGTCGTCTTGACTAAGTCTTGCCATTGGAACCAGTAGGCAAGGACGAGAGAGTGAGGCTGACGAATTAAGCAACTCTCCTTCACTTCAAAACAATATACAGCTCAAGTCGAATCGTTGATCATCTTCGCATGTGAAGAGCAGCCAATAATAATAATAATAATAGTAATAATAATAGTAATAATAATAATTGTTTTCAAAGTCTGCTTTTAGATGCAGCTTTTAGATTTGTTTTCATTAAGGCACACTAAATACTTTTAAAAGGTGATCTCAAATTTAGATAACCGTATAAGAATAATCACAAAGCCCCCACCCCATCAAAACTGTAGACTATATATTTCCAGATGGGAACCCCTGGCCACTGTGACGAGGAACAGTCGCATCAGATCATCAACCGTTTCGTCGAGTGGGGCGGCAACTTCTTTGACACGGCAAACGTCTACGGACGAGGCAAGTCGGAAACTATCCTCGGGAACTGGCTCCAACAGTAAATTATTCATATCCATTTTACTGTTTGTATGTCTGTCTCTCTGTTTAAATCAGTCTATCCATGTGGCTTTCCATCCCGCAACTTTTTTTGATCAATCCGTCAAATGCTATATCGTTAACCTCTCAATGTATCAATAATTATCATCAATCATTAGTTATATCAACTCGTATATGCAGATATACGCCAGTCCATCTATCCATCAGATCCATATATGTATAGTTATTACTTATTTTATTCTAGTCTCCTGAATATCAGCATCGGTAATCTATAGCCTTCTATCAATCTATCTATCTATCTATCATCTATCTATCTATCTATCTATCTATCTATCTATCTCTCTATCTATCTATATCTATATATATATATATCTATCTATCTGTTTATCTGTCTCTCTCTCTCTCTCTCTCTCTCTATCTATCTATCCAAATAGGAAATTAGTAAAACACAGTAAGGTTAAACCTGAAAAAAGGAACGCATCAAAACAACGAACGTGTCGGCAGGAAGCCTTCATCAGCGAACAAACATAAAAAACGAATAAAATTAAAAAATATCAAAAAATTTAAAAATATAATATAGCACTTAGCTGAGAAGTAGTGTCCAAGAGGGCAGCAAAAGATTTGAGACAGAAAGTTAGTGGGAGAAAGGTTAAATAAGGAAGAGGGAAAGAAAATATGAGAAGTAAGTCCACTGCGATAGGTCGTGACGTGGAGGGGCGGAGCTAGGTTCAAACAGTGAATAGGGACATGACATTCATACCATGTGGGGACAATGTGCCATAGGTCAAGATAAGCTTGTGCTCCAAACTCACACGACTGGGTGTGTTTGTGCTAGCCACGATCGCACATATTGAAAAGTCCACCTTGCCCTAGTGGTCGGCTCTATTGAAGTGTTTGGAGACAGGACACTCTTTATCTTGTGTAATATTACGGAGGTGTTCAGTACACCTGTCCGAGAGTCGGCGTCCTGTCTCCCCAATGTACGACATCTGGCAGCGGGTGCAAACAATAGCGTTGATAACATTGCGGCTAGTGCAAAGGAGACCGCCGCATATCTGATAACTGCCCTTAGGGAAAAGTATGTTTTGAGTCTGGACGACAAAAGGGCAAGTGTTGCACCGGCTGCGGCCACATGGCTTGGTCCCGAAGTGGGACGGGGCAGCGTTGATACGACTGTGCACCATTGAGGTCTCTCAGATTTTTACCCAGTCTGAAAACAATGAGAGGCGGGGAGGAGAAGATGTCTCGTCTGCGAGTAATATAGAACGGTTTTTAAGGAAAACACGTTTGCTATTAGATTGTGTGGGTGATACGCGATGATCAGTTTGGTCCTGTCAACATTGTCACTCAAACGAGGCCTGGAGGCATCAGCGCGGGTAATCTTCTTAACCATTTGAAGGGCTGATGAAAATACTGTCTCCGGGTAAGACCTACATCGGAAATAGTCTATCATCTCAAGTGCTTTGTCCCAAAAGTCCTCCTCCGACCGACAAAGTCGACGAAGACGAAGTAATTGTGAAAAAGGAATAGAGTCTTTACAGGATTTATCTATCTATATCTATCAATCTATCTATCTATCTATCCATCCATCTATCTATCTATCTATCTATCTATCTATCTATCTATCTATCTATCTATCATCTATCTATCTATCTATCTATCTGTCTATCTGTCTGTCTGTCTGTCTGTATGTATGTATGTATGTATCTCTGTCTGTCTCTCTCTCTCCCACTCTCTCTCTATATATATATACAGAATAATATACCGAATAATGCGACTCGCATTGGTCTTCGCAAATGCAAATTCGACCATGCTAAAACTCTTCTGAGAGAACTGCATTGGCTGCCGGTCCGCGCTCGCATAGAGTAAAAAATTGCATCTCTGTGCTACCGTTGCTTGCATGACCTGGCGCCGTCCTATCTCAAAGCGCTCATGACGCCTTATATACCCATAAGACAACTCCGCTCATCCGATAGTGGCAAACTCTCGATACCGCGTGTTCGCCTTGAGGCTTACGGAAAGCGCACGTTCGCATTTGCTGGCCCAACAATTTGGAAGACCCTTCCTGACGCTCTCAGAAACAGCCATACACTGGAGTCTTTCAAAACCGATTGGAAAACACATCTATTTCGCAAACACCTGCTGGGGTGATGTCTACCATCTTTTCCAGCTGGCTATTATCTCCTAGATGTATATTGGTTTATGTTGTAAGGTGATGTAATACTGTGAATGGGTGTGCTCGTATGTAGTTTTTGTATTGTTGCGTTTTGTATGTCAATGTGGTAAAATACAGATTGTTTTCATTTCTCTTTTAATGTGGTTGACTTTGTACCGCGCTTCGAGCCTTTGGGGGATGAAGCGTGATTTTTAAAAAAAAACGTTATTACTATTATTATCTTTTTAATATCTGTCTTTCACTGTACCCCTCTCTCTCTCTCTCTCTCTCTGTTTTTTTTCAATTTATCTATTTCACTCACTCTCAGTTTATGTCTCTCAATTTCAATTGTTGTCATTCTTGTCATCCTCTCCCTCTTTCTCTCTCCCCCTCCATGTCCCCCCCTCTCTCTCTCTCTCTCTCTCTCTGTGAGCGTCTCAATTTAAATTATCTCTGTAAATTTCTCTTCCTTTTTCAAACTCACACAAGGAACTACGATAGCTTATTCCAACAGCTTGATATTATTTGGTTGAAGCTTAGGCAATCAACAATTATCTCTCTTCCTGTCCAGTCAACCACGTGACAACTACGTCATCGCCACGAAAGTTCGCGGAAACATGGGCTTCGAGAGCAATCCCAACAATGTCGGCCTCAGCAGACGTCACATTACAGCGAGTATCGATTCCAGCTTGGATCGGCTCAAAACGAACTACGTGGATCTTTATCAGGTGATAGATACGATACTTGACCGTTTTTTCAGCAATCGCTTACGCTACGCTATGTGATTGCATTATATTGTGGTTGCCTAAATTTAGGTCACTGTTAAGTTCGCACAGCTCTACGTCAGCCTGGGTCGCGTCAAAATATGATATTCTCATAACCCTTATTATTTCGTATTGTTTTCAAATGTATTTTTAAAAAGTTATTCATAACTAGCTGGGGCAAAGCCATTACGCGTAGTACTCAATTAGAGCGTAGTACTTAATGAGAGCGTAGTACTCAATGAGAGCGTAGTACTCAATGAGAGCGTAGTACTCAATGAGAGCGTAGGACTCGAAATAAAATTCCCGCTTACTACGCTGAATGAGATTTTTAATAAATATATCGCAACGTTAGATGCATAATATTTTCTTTTGTTTTTCTGAAATCTGTTGATATAAATCTGCGGTGTAAAAGCAGGTAGAACATTCTTATTTTTTTCTTCTTCTTAGTCTTTCTTACTCCCAATGGGACATAGACCCAGTTGAACATAGGCCCAATGGAACAACGATCATCCTCAATAATTTTTCATCTGTCCCTGTCCTGGGCTATCTTTTCTAGTTCAGCCCAACTTGTCTTCATTATCTTTATCTTTGCCTCTAATCCTCTCTTCCATGAGGCTTTTGATCTTCCTCTTATCCTGTTACCTTGAGGATTCCAATTCAGGACCTGTTAGTGTGTTGGTGTCCTAAATGTGTGCCCTAGATAAATTAATCTAAAATAATAAATAATTAAAAATGCATATAAAAGATTTGTACGAAAAACTTTATTGTTATGGGTTGTTTCATTTCCTGTGACAGGCCCACGCTTTTGATGACGCAACCAGGCTGGAGGAAACCTTACGTACTCTCGACGACTTGGTCCGTGTTGGAAAAGTTCGTTATGTTGGTGTCAGCAACTTCTCCGGGTGGCAGTTGCAGAAACTGGTGGACACTTCAGAGAAGTTAGGGCTTAATCCCATCGTCAGTTTACAGGTAATAGCTTCTGGCTGGACACTTCAGAAAAGTTGGGGCTTAATCCCATCGTCAGTTTACAGGTAATAGCTTCTGGCTGGACACTTCAGAAAAGTTGGGGCTTAATCTCATCGTCAGTTTACATGTAATAGCTTCTGGCTGGACACTTCAGAGAAGTTGGGGCTTAATCCCATAGTTAGTTTACAGGTAATAGCTGATGGGAATTTTTCATTTGGCTTTGCTGCTGATTAGCATTTAATTTTTTTTTTCCCATCGAAAAAATTATAACTTAAATTAGAACATAGCCACATAGCCACATAGCTACATAGCCTCGTTCTGATACTAAAGAAAAAATTCAATATAGATTAAGTCCAAATGTGTGTAAAACAGAGTAGCTTGCCGGTGGTTGCTGCCTACTTTCACCAATTTGGGTTGGTCCAAAATCATGTCTATTGTCTCTAAACTCAATTCCAGTAAGTTAAGTACGGTTAATTTGAAACAGACACAATAATGTAGTTTTTTAAAACGAAATGTCTACTTTTACTCTGAATAATTTCTTTCCTCTCAGTTCACGGGGACGTCATCCAATCCACGTTTACTTAGCCAAACCATGACAGTCCCAAATGATATGAAAGCGGAAACGATATGCACCAACCAATTATGCTCTTTTCTCTCCGAAAATAAATATATTTTCCCTCGTGCACGTGCCCCTAAGAATAGATCTATATCTCTATACATTTATAAACATACGTTTACATAAGTTTTACCTACAGTTTTACATATAATTGCAATTCATATTAATATGCCGGTGCTTTTGTTCTGTTGCCACTCAGCAACAATACAACCTGGCTTGCAGAGAATCTGAGTTCGAGACTTTCAGAGTGTGCAAGACGGCCGGCATAGGAGTCCTGCCCTGGAGCCCACTAAAGGGGTTAGCTTAAAACTTACAGCGTTCGTCTTACTTTAAACCAGAAATCGATTTAAGAGTCACACTATTTATATCCTTACATGTGCGATGTGTTCTATGTGTTAAAAATCTTTGGGTTTGGCTGAGAATTCACTCAAACGAATAAATTGTAGCGAAGAAACATGAATGTTTATTACCGAAATTATATGTTTGTCAACTGGACAAGAGGTCAATGCTGACAAGGGCTTCGTTTGAATGCTTCCAGTGGTCTCCTGACAGGAAAGGTCAAGAGAGGCGTCGAGCCTACGGAAGGCCGCCTCGGTTGGGCGGCTAAGAATGCCACGACAAACCTCCAAGCCAGCCGAAGACTGTCCAGTTTAACGGACAAGACGTTTGACGTCATTGAGGCAGCGGAGGCCATCGGTCGAGATAATGGTAAGCCTTTCTGCCTTTCATTATGCTTTACTAATTTTTACTTAAAAAAGAAGATTTTGTTTTTGTTATAGTGGATAACGGACTATACAGTCCGGATAGCCAACTAGGTCAAACAGCGCGCATGCGCAGAGACTGTTGAGAGTGTGTGAAAGTGGACAGTGTGTTCCGGAGTCAAGCATAGAGTCAACACTATTAAGAACTTGTATTATATGTAGATTTATGTTAATTTTTATTTTTGGAAATAAAGACATATGAAAAATATAACAGTTTTTAAGTTTATTTGTGTCAAATTGTTATCCCCCAAGGTCACAGCGTGGCGCAGGTCGCCCTAAGGTGGCTGCTTCAGAAGGACGTCGTGTCATCTGTCATCATAGGAGCAAGGACTCTGGCACAGCTGGACGACAACCTGGTAGCGGGCGGTGGTTGGTCCTTGACCAAAGAAGAGGTAAACGTCATACCCTGGTGGAACAAGCCAGACGTGTCGGGTCTATTTTATCCTTTATAGAAATTAATATCTTTTTAATGAAGTTATACAATTTTTTTAAAAACATTCCTCGATTGCCCAGAGCCTTCCCCATTCCCCTTTACATTTGTTTTTCAACTCAAAACCCTGACCTGTATAGATATATATATTTGAATTGCGATATTTTATCAAGTGGGGTCGGAAAGAATTAGATTTTCAAAATGTTAAGGGAGGGAACTGACGAATTTACGCGAAATCAATTATAATGTGATTATTCCCCTTATTATTTCCACTCTTTCCTTTTCATGGTGTCTATTTTGCTGTAGTTTTGATTCAAGGCCAAGCCCTACGCTATCATCGCTTATAGAGCAATTGATGTATTTGTGGAAAGAATACATTCCAGTACACATTCGTCATGTGACATACACTCAGTACTGACATTAATATATAAAAGACATGTATATCAGTCATCCTCTTAGTTGCTGGCATCCGTCCGTCACAAGGTGACGATGGTATAGAATTCGCAGAACGAAATCCACAAGGCCTGGGTCTATTCTTATAGGATTATTAGCTGGTTCCCAACAGCAAATCGCCTCTCTCCACGCCGCTGGATGACCCCAAGGGAACATCATGTAGATGATACAGCTTGGCACCAGTGGCGTCGCAGGAGTTGCCGGAATGTATCAATGTTATCCGCCTATAGGGACTCCATCTCCGGGTTTGAATTCAGAGTTGCCTTCTCTTAGATGAGTTGCCGTCCAAGGTTAGCGGGTCTCATCCACCCGGGGTGCTGGTGGTGTTTTTTTGCTTGACTGGGCTTTGGTGGGGATTGAGCTCCTGACCATCAGCTTGAGATTTGCTCAGTTTAGACCACTCGGCCACCCAGCACTCTGAGTAATGACATCAATATATATCAGACATCCTCTTAGTATTGAAATCAATATATATCAGACATCCTCCTAGTACTCATATCAATATCAAACAGTAGAAAAACATTTTCATTGACAGTTTAAAAAATATACCCAAGACTTTAGAATGTCTTTTTTTCAAAGACGTTACGCAACAGATTAAAAGTTGCTTGTATATTTTTTCTGCATTCACGTACGTGATTGTAATTGTGAACTTTCATTTGCGTGATTGTAATCGTGACCTTTTGTTTACGTGATTGTAAGTGTGATTGTTCATGACTATTCATATACGTGATTGTAATTGTTACCGTTTACGCTCGTGTTTGTAATTGTTACCGCTCAACTACATTCATCTACGTTTTCCCGAAGACCCTCAAACTGTCGCTGTCGTACCCTGTCAGCGAGCTCGCTCCCATCTTTACTTCTGTCTGTGTCCCCAGATGAAGCAATTGGATGACCTGTCTGAACCTACCATCACCTACCCTCACGACACTTTGGTCCAGAGGAACGTGGACAGAAAGAATAGACATGTCGTCAGCCATTATGTTACCAATCTGGACCAATGAATAATATACATTAACCTTTAAGAGTGGTCGTGTATGTTAAATATATATTTTAGATTGCGTCCAAGCTGTTTGAATACACCAGCAATAACATAACATAACATAGAATGGCACAGCGTAGGATGGTATATGATAAAGCCATGATAAGATAAAAATTTCACCTATATACTTATACTGTATAACACTAAGATTGTATTACATTTTGACTGTGCTACACTTAGACTGAAATACTCTTAGACTATAATACACTTAAATTGTATTACACTGAGATTGTATTACACTGAGATTGTATTACACTGAGATTGTGTTACACTTAGACTGTTATACACTTAGAATGTATTACACTTAGATTGTATTACACTTAGATTGTATTACACTTAAACTGTATTACACTTAGACTGTATTACACTTAGTTTGTATTACACTTAGATTGTATACCACTTAGACTGTATTACACTTAGACTGTATTACACTTAGACTGTATTACACTTAGACTGTATCACATGTGTTGTTTTAAACGTTGTTGTTTAATCACTTCCGGTCAAGATAGTCTAAACTACGTTCTGACTTTGACCTCATCCGTTTGTTGTGTTGTTATGAAGGCTTTCAACCGATTGTCCTGTGTCTTCATTCAGTCATGCACAAACCACGTTCTTGCTACCATTGACTACCGCGTTCATCACGTTCTTGCTACCATTGACTACCGCGTTCATCACGTTCTTGCTACCATTGATTCCTGCGTTCCTATTGTTATTATTATTATGGGTAGTTTTATATAGCGTGGTACCCCAGCCTAGGGCTGGGCTCACCACGCTGTACATACAAATTAAAATGAACTTAAAAAATATAAATTAAAAACCAACCATTCCATATCAATTTACATGTGAAGCCATGGACGGGGAATCAGTCAGGATAGTAAAGTTTAAAGAGGTGTGTCTTGAGTGCAGTTTTGAAGGCTGTGATGGTTGATATATTTCTGATGTGTAGTGGAAGAGAATTCAATTGTTTGGGGGCACAGTAAGAGAAAGATCTTTCACCGTATGTTTTTGTGCGAGTCTTAGGGACAGAAAGAATACGATCGTCTGCGGAGGAGCGAAGCTGTCGAAGGGGTGAATAGACAGAGAGAATTTCGGTTAGATAGGAAGGGCAGATATTCGAGAAAAAGTTGTGGCACAGAACAGAGAGTTTATAATCAATCCGTGCTTGTACAGGGAGCCAATGAAGTGAATGAAGTAGTGGTGTGACTTGATCACGTTTTTTTGCCTTTATAACTAGCCTGGCAGCTGAGTTTTGAACCTTTTGTAATCTTTCTAAGAAGTGTTTTGGTGAGCCTGACAGAAGAGAGTTGCAGTAGTCAAGACGAGAGAGAATAAGAGCACAGACTAAGGTTTTTGTTGCACTAACTGTGAAGTAGTGGCGGATGGAGCTGATCTGACGGATATCAGTGTATGCAGAGCGACAAATGTGAGATATATGTTTATCTAGAGACATGTTGTTAGACAGAATATAACCAAGATTCCTAGTTGAGTATGTAAACTGTATGTCTGAGTTACCTGCTTGAAATTAGGTGAGGAGAGCTGAGTTAGAGGATGATTTGTGATCATGAATAAGAAGTGCTTCCGTTTTGTCATCATTAAGTTTCAACTTGCTGAGTGTCATCCATGACTTGACATCACCAATACACTCCTGCAAAGTCCGGACAGCTGAATCTACAAGAGAGGGATGGGTATGCTTGTATAGTTGCGTATCATCCGCGAAAGACTGGCTCCCCACAGCATGCCTCTCGAGCAAGAGGAGCAGTGGCCTGGTATACATTGTAAATAGAACCGTGCCCAAAACGGACCCCTGTGGCACTCCATACACCAAGTCAGCACTGCTGGAGATACAGCCATCGACAGCGACTGCCTGCGTTCTATCGGAGAGGAACGACCTAAACCAAGACAAAACAGAACCAGAAATGCCAAAGTAATTTTCAAGCGTTTTGTAAAGAGTTTCATGGTCGACAGTGTCAAAGGCCGCACTGAGATCCAAGAGGATCAGGAGGGAGACATCACCACTGTCCAATGCAAGCAAGAGGTCATTGGTGACTTTCAAGAGAGCCGTCTCGGTGCTATGGAAAGGTCTATAGGCTGATTGATTAGGACTGAGAAGAGAGTTGTCATTTAAGTAAGCAAAAAGTTGTTTTAGAACTAGTTTTTCAATGACTTTAGACAAAAATGATAAGTTAGATACAGGTCTATAGTTTTTAAAATTATTTTCATCCAGACCAGGCTTCTTAGGCAATGGTTTGATGACAGCTGACTTACAAATAGATGGAACAGTGCCCGAAGACAAGCTTTCATTGACTATGTTGGTTATCGTTGGGAGCAAATGATCTAACGACTCAATTAACAGGGGGGTGGGGATGGGGTCCAAAGAACATGACGTAGGCTTAGACTCCAGAATAGTAATTTTGACCTCCTGTTCTGAAACCGGCTTAAAAATATCGAAATGTGAACTAACACAAGAAAAGGGTGGCAATTCTAAGGGGGGTATGTCAAGACAATCAAGCTCAGCGAGGATGTCAGCAACTTTGCTTGTAAAGAAATTGCAGAACATATCTGGTTGCTGGGGCAACGGATACACTGAAGGAAGAGCAATTCCTTTGTTACTCCCTCTGAGATTGCTACAAACATCGAACAACTGCTTGCCGGTTTTACCCATAATTATCTTTTGGCTAAAATACAAAGTCTTTGCTCGACAAACAATTTTGGTCACACGTTTCATGGCAGCATAATACATCTACCTAAAAACAACAAGACCTGACCTAAGCCACTTCTTTTCCGCACTACGCCGCTCTTTCTTGGCACTGCGTAGTTCCTCCCTTATGGTTGCATACCAGGGAGCTGACCGTGCTGACCTTACATTACGGCGGGTTAGGGGGCATGCCGTTCAAGCACAGTGCGCAATGCACTGTGTAGTGTTTCCAAAGTAGGGCAGAGGGCAGGGGACACTTCCAAACTCAGATCACGCTTAAAGGCATCCCTATTTATAGTACACAAACTGCGGACCTCCCTGGACTGAAGGAGAGGAGAGGATGCATTAACGTTAAGCTCACAAACAACACAGAAGTGGTCTGAGGAAAGCTCTTGAGTGACTGAAGTAGAGGTAACTACAAAATCATGAGGCCTATGTAGCACCCAATCAATAATATGTCCACGATTATGAGTCGGTTGGTCGACTAATGGCTTAAGACTAAATAAGTCCAAAAGATCAATCAATTTAGCAGTGGAGGGATTCTGTGGCTGGTCGAAGTGAATGTTCATATCCCCCACTACAATATAAGTGCCAGCCAATGTGTTGCAATGATCCAGCAGATCCGGGAAATCCCGATGAAACAAACATCAGTAAGTTTATTTTTCCTGCTAGGGCAGATGCGATAAATGCATATAAAATGAACGATCTGCTGGGGCACCGACAAGGTAAGTTGAACCGCTGCAAACGATGTGTGAGCAAACGAAAACTCTGTGACAAAGGCTAGATAACGGGACAAAGTGTCCTTATAGATGACAGCAAGACCACCACCACGAGTTGCACGAGGAAATGATCTGGCAGAATAACCAGGGGGGGGCGAGATCGGTACATTTTCCTTCATCGCCAGTCAGCCGAAACCAGGTCTCCTGGATAAACAGAATGTCAATCCGCCTGTCTGTGATAAATTCGGAGACTGCGATACGTTTCTCACAAGAGCCAAGCGGCTGAGCGTTAAATGAGGCGATGCGAAGCTGTCTGTTGCTGGAAGGTGGAGAGGTGTCGATGCGAATGAGGTTGTTTGGGTTAGAAAAGCGTTGAGTAAATCTTGCGGATGAAGGATTGCCATGTTGTTTTATTTTTATCTTCCGTCTACCACCACGATGGGTACGTTTCCGGGGTAGGCCTCAAACTATCCGAAATGGGTTTAATTTTGTTTTGTTTGTTTTGTTTTCTTACATTCAAGCAGTCGACAGTGTCGTGATGGTAACCCGATGTCATTATTTAGACCAGACGCAGAGAACATGTGTTTATCATTGAAGCAATACTCTAGAATATGGAATAATCTGAGACTTCTCAAGAGGAGCATAAACTTAGCTGCCATCAAAGACTGTATGGGCAACTGCCGCCTTTTTAATTGCGTGGGAAACTGTACGGGCAACTGCCTTGGTAACTTCGTGGGGAAACTGTACGGGCAACTTGGCAACTGCGTGGGCAACTGTACGGGCAACTTGGCAACTGCGTGGGCAACTGAATGGCAACTGCCTTGCGAACTGCGTGGGCAACTGTACGGGCAACTGCCTTGGGAACTGCGTGGGCAACTGTACGGGCAACTGCCTTGGGAACTGCGTGGGGAAACTGCGTGGGCAACAGTGTGAGCAATTAAAGGTATTTGGACGGGCATCAAGAAAGCAAAAATTCTATTTTATGTCCATTTAATTTCATTGACGTCTGCTAATTAATACCTCAGTGGATGTCACACTTGCCCAGAATAAAGATTGTGTTATATTTGGTGCAGAGAGTTTATTGGTGTTTTTTTTCAATAATCAATCAGAATATTTGATCAAGACTTTCATTTATTCCTTGCCGACCTCTTTATTTAGCTCACACAAACTATTATTTAACCAAATTAATTGCTTTATGTAAATCAGATATTTAAAAATAAAGCATCAAGTGACACAGTAATAATTCTTTTTGGACACATTTAAAGTAGGTCACACACACAAATGTACGTATATTTATACATTTTTATGCATTTACAGTGTAAAATGGTAAGTAATGTTTTTGTTTAGTATTATGGTAAATTCATAAAAACACCCAAAAAAAACTCAAATGTTTATATCACAGTTGAAGCTATACGACACCAATCTTTATGTTATCTTCACATGACAATACATAACAACTCACAGACACTCGGAATGATATCTTCACATGACAATCAATGTTCCCTTTAAGCTGCGTGGCCTCGCAGCTACCTCACAGATGCCGCACAGCAGTTTTGATCATCCGCGCAGCAATATTTTATAAAAAAAAATTCGAACAGATACGCTGCACTCTGCAAAGTAAAACTTTGCGCACAACTTTATGAATTTGCACACGAACCAGCAAACCTTAGAAGAAACATTGATGGCAATACATAATAACTCACAGACACTCGGAGTGATATCTTTATTGAAAAAAATTATATCTATCAATATTTGTATGGAGATATACAAGCTCTTATTTTGAACAGACGGCTAAGAACATTTGGGATGGGGTACCGAAGAGATCGTTCGTACAAAATAATTGGGCGTACGCATGTTCAGATGGGAAGGTTGTCTGAATTGATGGTGTCTTAAATATGATTGTATGTAAAAAATGACAGGGTCTACGGTGTCCTGAAAGTGACATGGTGTGCGAAGTGTCAGTGCCTATGATGTGACAGGGTGTGTGAAGTGACATGGTGTTATAAGTGAGTTGGTGCATAAAACACCACGGATTTAGGAGTGACAGGGTTTATGTCGTGACTGGTTGTCTTTTAAGTGACATGATGTGTTAAGTGACAGTGCGTAGTAAGTGGCATGGTGCATGAAATGACAGGGCTGATGAAGTCATAGGGTGGTGCAAAAAAAAATGAGCCCAAAACAACAGAGCTGTTACAAATAAGGTCATTTGGCCATTAGATGGATATGTTAATGTGCGTCCATTCTACTTTGAAACTGTCAATAGAGAGCTTAACAAAACATACCACATAAACAGAGGAGCCTCACAAAAATAGAACTGTCAATTGACTATTTAGGACACATTTCTTTTTAAAAATGACGTGGCAGCTATAACGGCAGTGCCGGCGCTAGGGAGTGGCGAACAGGGGGGCCGCCCAATTAAGGTCATGCGCTTTTAGGGACCGCGCGAGTGGCCCTTATACTATTAAATAGGATTATTATAGCGAGGCAGTTGCCATCGTTCTTAATGTCCAGTCAACACAGCATTTGGACGAACAAGATAATCGAATGGGCCGTTCTACGATTCCTGTACCATCCATTAAATGTCGTTCGTGGCAAGACCTGGACGTTGCCGCTTGATGTAAGTCAATGGTTCTCAACCTTCCCTATGCCGCGACCATTACAGTTCCTCATGTTGTGGCGACCCCCAGCCACAAAATTATTTTCGTTGCTGCTTCATAACTGTAGAGCATATGTATTTTCCGATGTTCTTAGGCGACCCCTGTAAAAGCGTCATTCGACCCCCAAAAGGGTCGCGACCCACAGGTTGAGAACCGATGATTTAGTTAATACAAACGTCCAGGGTTTCATCCGTTGCTTCAACCACATACCGAAAAGAAGGATTTGAAATGAGTAATGAAAACTGCAAATGGAAATCGATTCAGAAACGAAAATCGAAACCGATATTTAAAGAACATCGCAGTATACGAAGAAAGAGGCACTTTGAAATGATTCTAGAGTCGAGACACAACATAAACTTAAAGAATCTTTCAGGACATAAGACATGGCGTAGCTAGGGTAAGTACCACCAAGGGCGGACATAGAATTCTGCTGCATTCTTCAAAACAAAAGTTCCCATTTACAGAAAAACTGCATCCCCTCCATATAAAGAACAAAAAATTCTGACAGGGGCGGATCGCCTCCCCTCCACCCACTGCATTGAAAACACGCTTCCAGCCACTGCAGCTGAGTGTTGAAATGTGTGTCTTCCTTTTATGATATTCAGAAACTTATCACCACGGCTCGGGACAATTTGAGAGAAAATTGTGTTGACAAGTCGTTGAGGAGTGGTGATTCACTGGATGGCCATGGTCCCGAGAGATATGATTCCAGGAGAAGTTCCGACAGCATTACAGTGTCTTCAGTTTCTTGTGTCACCGGTCGCTTTGTTTACCAATGATGCGATCGTGGACAAATTCATTTTAACATTGCTGTGAACCACGGTCAATGCAGAAAATCGGTTTTCAAAATTCAAGCTGATAAGAGCTCACTTGTGATCATCAAGGTCTCAGTTTCAGTGTAATGACCTGCAGCATTGTCAACTGAAGGAGACCTTGTTACCACCATTCACTATCAAGCTTATGAAGACCTCACTGAATGAGACCTTGTTACCACCATTCACTATCAAGCTTATGAAGACCTCACTGAATGAGACCTTGTTACCACCATTCACTATCAAGCTTATGAAGACCTCACTGAATGAGACCTTGTTACCACCATTCACTATCAAGCTTATGAAGACCTCACTGAATGAGACCTTGTTACCACCATTCACTTTCAAGCTTATGAAAACCTCATTGAATGAGACCTTGTTACCACCATTGACTATCAAGCTTATGAAGACCTCACTGAATGAGACCTTGTTACCACCATTGACTATCAAGCTTATGAAGACCTCACTGAATGAGACCTTGTTACCACCATTCACTATCAAGCTTATGAAGACCTCATTGAATGAGACCTTGTTACCACCATTCACTATCAAGCTTATGAAAACCTCATTGAGGTGTTTGCTACCAAAAAGCCAGATTGTCCACTAATAATGCTTCATTCTCTAGGGCTGAGATCACTCTCTTAGAGCCCTGGCAATCACTTTGGCGGCTTGCCCCATCTGTTGGGCGTCACCGTAAATTAACTCTTCAAGGCAGGCCTCTGGGTTACGACCCTCGGCCCCCACACCTCCATCAGGGCAAGCGACCACCAAGTGGGCCACCGTCTCGTCGTCCTGGCCACAAAACCTGCAGTTGGGTTCCCTTCGGTTATCGAGTCTATGGAGGTAGCTGCGCGTCGCACAGTGGCCTGTCCTCATTTAGGTAATGAGACTCTGTTCTCCTCTCTTGAGTTTCCACCAGGGGTCGCTTTTGCTCGGTCGTGGCATTTTCCGGTACAGCTGTCGTCCGGTTTCTCCTGCGGCCCAGCTATTTAGCCACTTTCCCCGGAAGTGGTCTTTGATGCAAGCGATGGCCCCCAGCTGGGTCATTGGCTTGTTTGGTTGCGGCTGGGCTGCGCCCTCTTTGGCTAGGAAGTCCGCCCTGTCGTTCTGCGTCACCTCAACGTGCGAAGCGATAAACTGTAGGATTACTTTGCCGCCTTTTGCGCTGATGCTACCTACTGTTTCCAGAATGGTATTTACCATTGTGGTCTCCCTAGAGCCCCTTTCCACGTGCTCGAGAGCTGAGCGTGAATCGGTGAAGACCACTACGTCGGGGAAGATTTTTCTCTTAGCAAGGCGTTGGTGGACCCTCTTCAGAGCTACCAGTATCGCCTCGATCTCCGCATCGAGGCTAGTTCTTAATTTTCCACTAGGGCCAGATAGCTCCTCGGGTGGAGCCATCCCCTCTGGATACTGGATGAGGGCGCCGTAACCACTTCTTCCTTCTGTTGGAAAACAAGAGCCGTCTGTGAAGACTTTAACCAAGCTGTTCGGGTACGCATCAATCGTTCTTTGTACAGTCTCTGATAGTTCTAGTTGAGAACTGGTATCTTTTGCTTTGGTGGTAGTCATGTTGAGTCTAACTTCAGGTCGGGTTAGGCTTTCATGTGGTCCTCGAGTTGGGATCACTTTCACTTTCTCCCTGTTTCCGGGTAAGGCCATGTCTTCCTCAAGACGGTGGACCGTATCCATAAAGGATGGTCTCTTCAATCTGGTCTTTTTTACCCATTTGTCCTGTAGTTGGAAACAGGGTTCTTGCCTGTCCATCCGACGGTATCGCTCCACCGTCGTCAGGACTGCCTTTTCCCTTCTGATTTCCAGCGGTTCGACGTCAGCCATAATTTCCACCGCTGCTGTGGGTGTTGTGCGAATCGCCCCGCAAACAAACCTGAGAGCTCGGTTTTGAATGCGATCCAGCCCCTCTAGAGCCGTGCGGCTCGCGAAAGTCTGGACTGGAAGGCTGTAATCCATTGCCCCTCTCACGCTAGTGAGTAAACCGTCTTGTCTGTATTCACGACCATTTTCCACTTACCCGCGTAAGCTTCAATTCTGTCTAGGTCGTGCTGCAGCCGGATCTGCAGTGTTTTGACGTCCTTTCCCGAACTCCAGATCGCCAAATCGTCCGCGAACATCGCGTTCTCGGACCCTAATTCCTCTTGCAAGTCGTACACATAGGCGAGGAACAATGTACAGCTGAGGGCTGACCCCTGCGGGAGTCCGTCCTCTAGGACAAGCTGTTCAGAGACACTGTTGCCAACCCGTGTGGCAATTGTTCTGTTCCTCAGGAATTCCTCTACCCAATTGGACATGTTACCAGATATTCCCAGTTTCTGGAACTTATACATAAGGCCCGTGCGCCATACTCGGTCGTACGCTTGCTTGAGGTCAAAGAACACTGCAACCGTGTGATTTTTCTTCTGGAGCTGGTTAGTCATTGACTGGACAAGACGGATCACCTGATCCATAGGTTGGCGGCCTTTTCGGAACCCATCTTGCGTCGGTGGAAGGCACTTGTTTTTCTCTAGAAACCAGTAGAGTCTCCCATTTACCATTCTCTCGGCTATTTTCCCCACACACGATGTGAGGGATATAGGCCGAAAGCTGCTCGGTAAGTGGCCTGGTTTCCCATCTTTGGGAATTGGGACAACTATGGCTTTTTTCCACACTTTCGGCAACTTGCCTGTAGTCCAAGTCTTGTTTATGAGGGCCAGCAAAATTTCGTTCCCTCTTTTGCCCAGGTGGGTCAACATCTCGTTATGTACCCTGTCTGGGCCTGGTGATTTTGCCGGACGGCACTTTTTAAGCGCTGTATGCAATTCTTCCATCGTGAAGAGGGACGTGAAAATCTCTTGTTGGGGCCCAGTACGCTGGGCTCGAGCTCCCTTTTTCCTCAGCTTCCGGATTGTGTGGTGCTGTTCCGTCTCTCTGGTTTTCTTATTCACTTCTGCGAAGTGCTTATTGAGCGTCCTGGCTCTCTTGATGTCGCTCGCCTCGACACCCTCTTCGGTCTGTAGCGGCTGGGGGTTCCTCTTTGTCCCCATACCAGAGAGATTTCCCAACAGGTTCCATACTTTCCTTCCGTCTTGGAGGTCAAGTTTTTCACATGCACTTACCCACTTCGATTTCTTTGCCTTCTGTACAGCTACTCGGACGTCGGCCGTTAGACGGTTGTAGCGAGCACGAGCAGCAGGCGTCTTCCGTTTTGCGGCCTGTTTCCGAGCTTTAGCTCTTTGTTTTACCAACTCGGTCAGGTCCCTGTTCCAGTAGGGCCTGAACTTTTTCTTCCCGTTCGTCCTGGGGATCGTTGTTCGGGCGACCCCCAGAATGGTGCCATTAAACTTCTCGAAGATAGCGTCAATGTCTTTGTCGTCGACATCAAGCAGGCTGAGCTTGGCCTCTGTCTGCTTCACGTACTCACCCCACTTGGCTTTCCGGAATAGCCAGTGTCGCTTTTCGCATCGTGCCTTCGTCTTACCAAGAGTAATCTTAAGGAGGATGGGAAGATGGTCACTCCCAATTTCATCGAGTACCTCTAGACTTTGACTGGACGCGAGGTCCGCTGAAATGAGCGTCAAGTCAGGTCTGGACTCCGTGCTGTGTCCTGTATGGAGCAGAGTGGGCGCACTGTCTCCGTCTTGCAACCTTATAAGATTGGTCTCAAGGCAGACTTCCTCTACATGTTTACCTGACGCGTTTCTCTCTGGGTAGCCCCACATGGGCGACTGGGCATTAAAATCTCCCGCTATGATTGTCCTGGTGAATTCTAACTCCCCCCGGATGGGGAGCGTGATAGGGTTGCGAGGAGTATTATACACATTCGTCACGGCGAATGTTTTGCCCGATTTAGTCACTCTCACGGTGAGAGTATCAGTGTTTGAATAGTTCTTTACTTCTACGACCTCCACAGCAAGATCGTTTCTAACCGCGGTGGTAATTCCTCGGCATCTGCCGCACTTGCAACTGTATAGCGAGTAACCAGTAATGTGAAACGGCTTACCATGCAGTAATGTTTCTTGGAACAGTGCCACGTCCACGTCACGATCGTGGAGCAGTTTTGTTACTTCGTGTGACTTTTGCCGGATACCACACACGTTTACCTGAAGAATTATGAGGTTTTGTTCAAGGTGACCTATTACACCTGTACGGCCGCGAACAGTAGCTTTTTGGCCTTGAGCAGACTTGTTGCGCATCACCTGCTCAAGAGGGGACCGCTTCCCCTTGCAGTCTTCCGCGGGGAGAGGATGTTGATCAGACACCACACCAGTAACCCTACTCCGTCCCGCCCTGTCTCCCGACAGCGGGTGCGGAGGGTTTATAAAGGTCGACCCGACCTGCTTTGAATATATAGTTGTGATTACCATGAGATTGTGTTTTGGGCAAATTTTCTTCCTTTCCCGGAGAGTGACTTTCCGTCGTCGCCCCCTTTGCCCAGGGAACCATTCGGTCAGGACGTTAGGCATTGACTATCAAGCTTATGAAAACCTCATTGAGGTGTTTGCTACCAAAAAGCCAGATTGTCCACTAAAAATCTCCTTTAAGTACTTTACTTGTAAGCATTTTTTTTTGGCTTGTCCTTTTGCATCAGATTTCTGTAGCGTCGAAACATATTATTGTCCTTTTGCATCAGATTTCTGTAGCGTCGAAACATATTATTGTCCTTTTGCATCAGATTTCTGTAGCGTCGAAACATATTATTGTCCTTTTGCATCAGATTTCTGTAGCGTCGAAACATATTATTGTCCTTTTGCATCAGATTTCTGTAGCGTCGAAACATATTATTGTCCTTTTGCATCAGATTTCTGTAGCGTCGAAACATATTATTGTCCTTTTGCATCAGATTTCTGTAGCGTCGAAACATATTATTGTCCTTTTCCATCAGATTTCTGTAGCGTCGAAACATATTATTGTCCTTTTCCATCAGATTTCTGTAGCGTCGAAACATATTATTGTCCTTTTGCATCAGATTTCTGTAGCGTCGAAACATATTATTGTCCTTTTTATTTTTAAGTCTCTCTAAAAAAAAAAAAAAAGTATTGTGCCATTATATTAATGAGAATTTTACTATCTAAGGGAAGGATTTCCGGATCCCGACACAAGTTTATTTCTCACGGGGTATCAAGAGCTCAACATTTAACAGGTCAAATTTCCTCCTTCATCGGTCGCATTCTCGGATGAGTTAAACGATTATACGATAATAAATGCCCCGATCACCAATTATACGATAATAACTGCACCCATTACCATCAGAAAATTAATATTTTTTTTTCATAACGCAATTTCTGTGAGAGCGCAGTTCATAATACACTCATATAGCTCATCCAGACTACGGGGTTTTAGGAAAGAAATGTTTGACAATCGTGAGTGCGACAAGGCTCAGGGCAATTCAACTATTAGAGTAAACAAAACAATCAAACTAACCGATTGAACAAATACCCTGGATGGCGTGTCACATTAGGACCAGTAGGACTATGACGTGCCACATTATGACCAGTAGGACCATGACGTGTCACATTAGGACCAGTAGGACTGTGGCGTGTCACATTAGAACCAGTAGGACTATGACATGTCACATGAGGACCAGTAGGACTATGACGTGTCACATTAGGCCTCGCAAAATTCCATCTGCCCAAGGCTTTGCACCCTCCTAGCGCCGGTCCTGATAACGGTATGCCATATCTTGTATTGCCACTGTCGGTAAATACACGGAGCACAAACCAGTCGCGCTGCTCAATTTTCTATCAATTTTTTCACTCAAAATTACCGAGTAACTTAAAAAAGATGCAGATTACTTAGCAGTCAGAGTTTAAGGAAGTCAAGTCTGTCGTTGTCATGCAGACACAGAAAAGTAAAGTCTTCTTTGTTGTCTTCCAATGGCTTGGTGTGTGTGATTCGGCCGGAGACTGGATGGTTTCACTATGAAGCAACGAGCTTCTCCTGTCAATCATTCTGAGTCTGCACCCGGGTGCCATACCGCACGCGCATGTACGTGGCGGTGGCCAGATAGGCCAGGACCAAGAAGATCAGATGGAAACAGATGTGGTCACCGAAGGCGGCGCCGATGAAGGCAGTGTTGTCGTGGTCGGACATGTCCCAGTTGGAGGGGCCCTGGCCTGGAGGTAAACAAAATATAAGTTAGAAAGGATGGTATTTTTCTAACTTTTGGATATAAAACAAAATTATATTAAATTATGAATTTTACAGAATTTCCTGTTTCGGTATAAAGGCGTGAATGACCTAAAGAGTATTTGAGGACTTAAAGGAGAGGATGGGGGGGGGGGGGGCTACAAATTCTAATAATGATTCTAGAACAATATATTCCAGTTTTTGTCTGACCTGGAAATGGTGAGGCCCGGTGCAAGATAAAGGCTGCGTTCCAGTCCCAGGTGGCAACCACGCCCAGACACACAATGCGGATCATCTGCGTCCAGTAGCCTCGTCTCTTTCCGGCCTCCGCCAACAGGGAGACGCCTATGGCGAACAGCGGGTAGAGAGGGAACGTCTTGACCATGGCGGCCACGGACATGTGATGCATAAAATCATGGGCTCTGGAAATACATTTTAAACGCAATACATGAATAGTTCAATTTGTGTAGTTCGTTTATAAAAGATAACAAAATGTGATCCGTTTCATTGGCCAACTGGACACACGTGTACCGTTTCATTGGCCAATCTGACACACGTGCTCCGTTTCACTGGCCAAAAGAACCCATGTAAAGTATCTCATTTAACGAATGAGCGTAACATCCATATCTACGTCATTTCGCAATGACTGTCGCTGGCTACGTGAATCTCTCATGCAGTTTGTGCGATAAAATTAATAAGGGCCCAAAGAGAAAAGCGGGTTGCGTCTTTAAGACCTTCTCCAACTCTCCTGACTTTGTGAGATAACTTTAGAAATCAGTAATGTTAATCTTTTAAAATTGTATTTAATGTGATTATAGCATCATGTTTCTGTTGGCATATTTATAGGTGGAATACAATCCTTAAGTTAGGATCGATTTTTAAATTCATTTTATGTTAAAACAAAAAACATATATATTTTTCTTTATGTTGTTTTTGTTTAAAAAAACTCAATATGACTTTTACCCACAATTATTGGGCAAATAAAATATTGGGTAAAATATGTTAAAAGCACTTACCTGAAAGGCTTATGAACAAATTGGTCAACTATTGGCACAATCATGACACAAATATGACACAAACATGAGAAAAACATGGAACAATGAAACGAACATGTCACAAACATGACACCATCAAGAAGACAAAAACTTAACCACAATAAAAAAACCTTTAATACGAATTTTATCACCATTAATTAATAATGAAATGCCACCAACAACTTGTGTAATGCACCCCCCCAACCCCTTTATGGACCTACCGGTAGAATGTAGCCAGGGCGTACCAAAAACATCCCAGCGCCCCTGTGACGTAGTCACTGTTCCTGATCAACGGGGCGCCAAACCAGAGCATGAGTTCAAGGGCGCTGTGCACGAAAAATATCCCGTATATGGACATCGTGATGACCGTCGCCATCTTCAGGTAGTTCCCGCCGGCATCGATCAATGAGGTTCCATCGTAGAAGATCGTTGCCAAGAAACCGGAACCGGAAACGACCAGTTTGAAGAGATTCTCCACCGGTATTTTGGTTCCTGGGTAAGGGTAGCTGAGCCGCGGGATGAACTTCTTACCTTCACTTTGACACTGAAGGATGGAAACAACAAGACAAAGGTTTGAATGATATCATTGATCTATCCCATGTCTAATCAAGGATGATCTATCCCATGTCTAATCAACGTTGATCTATCCCATGTCTAATCAAGGATGATCTATCCCATGTCTAATCAACGTTGATCTATCCCATGTCTAATCAAGGATGATCTATCCCATGTCTAATCAACGTTGATCTATCCCATGTCTAATCAACGTTGGTCTATCCCATGTCTAATAAAGGTTGATCTATCCCATGTCTAATCAACGTTGATCTATCCCATGTCTAATCGAGTTTACATTAAAAATGGTGTTTTTTTGTTTATTTTTTTAGTATAACAATATACTTATCTCAATAAATGTTATTAATGTCTTACAAATTCACTTCAAGAAAAATTATTAAACATAAATATAAATAGATTTATTAAAGACGAAACGTTGAAAATGGGTTTATGTTAGGAGTCCGTTGTTACAATAAAGAGGAACAGGAGTTTCCCCTTCGATCAAACCTTTGTAATATAGGTCAGTGTCTAGACACTTTCATAATAATAACACCATTGATTATAATTATAAAAATAATAATAAGATAATGATAATAAAAATATTGATTGTAATAATAATAGTAATAGTAAAATTCAACGATAAGATACTGGTAAGATGATAATAATTAATATAAAGATAAATAATGATAAGATAAAAATAATAATATTAATAATATAATTATAATATAATATTTATAATAAAATTGATTTTTATAATAGTTAATGATATAATATAATGCTATATATAATAATTATTATTATTGTAATATTAATAATAATGATAATTCAATTAAATGAGATATTTTAAAGAGATTGAAACTGCGAGACTGGTCGACATTAAAATAAGTGATACTTTTTTGAAGCAATGCCTCAACCAATCAAAATGTACTTTTATGGCGCCCACAAACGTGTTGACCATCCACCACAGCCAGATGATGGTGAAGACGACGCCTTCCAGTAGGTAGCCCCAGAAGCTGGACATCTTGGTCACGCGGCTGTCAATGGTACGTCAAACAAACACATCAGTTTAACAAACACATCACTTCCGTCAATCAATATGTCATTGGTAATTCGTTAAATGCATCACCTTAATGAGCAAATATCGAAACTAATATGTAAGTTTTCATATTTTCTTACCCTACCCATACTGTTATTTTTATTTTAAAAAAACAGCTCTGTGTCTGATATCACCGATGCTTCAAAACACAATTTTACACTAAAAACTTTAAATTGATATGATGTCATCGGTCTATCCCTTGATTTTACACTAAAAACTTTAAATTGATATGATGTCATCGGTCTATCCCTTGATTTTACACTAAAAACTTTAAATTGATATGATGTCATCGGTCTATCCCTTGATTTTACACTAAAGACTTTAAATTAAAGATGTGTATTTTATTTTCATTCTCTCAGCATGTCTTACGTCAGTGGTTCTCAGCCTTCCTAATGCCGCGACCCTTTAATACAGTTCCTCATGTTGTGGCGACCCCCGACCTCAAAATTATTTTCTTTGCTGCTTCATAACTGTAGAGTATACGTTTTTTTTTCTCCAAAATGTCTTAGGCGACCCCTGTGAAAGGGTCGTGGGACCCCTTAAAGGGGTCGCGACCCACAGGATGAGAACCACTGTCTTGCGTAAACACTGACTGCAAAGACCTTCACACATTGCAGCTAAAAGATTCTCCTGATTAAATAAATGTGACATAATCGACTCGACAGATAGAGAAGCATTGACCTTAGAAAGTATTCGTGAGTAAGTAACAGAGAACTGGATCATAGCGTCAGTTCACACGGTCAAATTTCGCGTCAAATTGTTGTATGAACGCACTATTTTGTGCGTGGTTTCCTTTTTTGGGGAATTTGATCAAATAGTAATTTGAAACTTGTGACAAGGCTTCATACACGAATTGAATCAAATGATTGAAGGAAAGTTTGATCGTGTGAACCGACCCTTACTCCAGTCCAAAATGCATAGAGGAGTAGATATGCAAGGATCAAATGCATAGAGGAGTAGATATGCAAGGACCAAAATGCATAGATGAGTAGATATGCAAGGGACAAAATGAATGCGTCATTCGTCGTCAAATCTCGTTTTGTATTGATGAAAATTTAACCAATCCTGTCAGACATGACGTCATATTTCGGAGTCGTAAACCCACGATTGATAATGACGTCATTTGTTTTTTTTTAATGTTCTGAGAATGTAACTGTTTTAAATTATTTTTTTTTTCATTTGGGATTTGGGGGGGGGGGGGTTAAATCATGCAGGGAACAACTAGAGGAGGGAGAAGAAGGGGAAGACAGAGAAAAAGATGGGAAGATAACATCAAAGAGTGGACGAGATTAAAACATGCTGTGCTTAGTGCAGAAGAACGAGAGGAATGGAGAAGGGTAGTTTTCATGTCATCTGTGGCGCCCCAACAGTACAAGGACTAAGGGACATGATGATGATGAAATGCTGTACCTCTTTTTTATTTTATGCACAGCCAACTTTTGAGATATTGTACTACAGTACCACGACTTGCACTTTTGTGTGCCCCAGCGTGGCGCTATTAATAGCTTTTCGGTTCAACCGATGCAAGTGTTTTCATGAATGGAAGCTATACAAAGATTTTGATATGGAATACGAGAAGTCGAAGGAAAAAGAGGGGGGGGCGGTGGGAGAAGACATGTTGAGACCTATAGAACATTTTCTACCCTCTGAAAATAAATTGATAGAAACTGAGTGCGCCAACGAGCACCTGACCAGGCTAAGAATTTTTACGTTTGATCCATTTATTATGCTACATATATTTATATAACACATTATAGCACGAGTTTATAACATTGAATCTATCCAGTTGATTCACTCAACAATTTACTACAATGAAGATAACTATATTAATTGAATACAACAATGCTAACCAAAACATAGCAATTGTGTTACTGTTCGACCTACTTTCCCCCCGTTAAAATTGATTGAAACATTTATTGAATAATAAATATGTCACTTTTTCATCGATACACATAAGCATCTATCAGAAACTCATGCCACGAGAAGTAATGTCACAAAACACATGTTTTAATAACACATGTCACAGTAGCACATGTCACTAAAATAAGTATCTCCAAAACAAATATCACCGAAACACGTGACACAATAGCACACATTATCTAAACACGTGACACTTGTCCCCTAAACACGTGACACATGTCCCCTAAACACGTGACACATGTCACCAAATGTCACCTAAACATACACCCATTGACACCTACTTAACACAACTATTTTTTAAAAGTGTGCTCTCATTATAATTACAATGACAAAAACAGCAGGAGGCAATATTTTGGTAGGGAGGGTGGTGGATAAGGGTTCGCGGATGGAGGCGGAAAGTCATGGATTGATCCAAGTGGGAGGATGTGGTGGAGCAGGCCATGGGCCTACACGAGCTGTAGGGCCACTGATGATGATTGGGCGGTGGATAGGGAATATTAAATTACCAACAAACATAGAACTTGCCACTGGTAAGTTTGAATTTAACCCCGGAGAGACGGATAGACTCCCACACTGTCACCTTCACAAACACACATGCACACACACACCAAACCAATTAGTGACATAATTTTCGTTCTTCTAGTTAAAACGTGGAAAGTTCGGGACTAGGGACATTGAGCGTGGACGCACAACAAGAACTAACACGTTGACAACGAGTCCGATTAGGGGGGGGGGGGGGGCGTGTTTAACAACAAACCAGTGACCTGGATCAATAACGGTTAGAAAACCACCCAGGTGAAACGGGTTGCCCTTTTTACCTTTTACAGCGCGTCTCAAACCGGTGTGCGTGGGGCTTGCTGTTGTGATTCAAAGTCAACGCGTTGTCATTTAAGACGCGGTCATCAAAGAAAGACAACCAGAAAGTCATTATAAATAAAATTTTCGGCCCTGTTTTGGTCCTAAACGATGATATTATTGGACCTGTCTACGCCCCTCATGGATCTTCACACTAAACGGTACAAAATTATTTTTGTAAATGTCTCAGACTCTAATATTATTTTGTTGTCCGTGCTTGAACTCTTACGTTTGTGTGTTGCGTCAAAACATGCTCATCTTTTTTTTTCGCACTAAATATATTAACAGCAGTTCTGTGAGTGCACCCTTCGCTAGATCCGCCTTTGCATAAATTTCGTTTTAAAGTTACGGCGCCTGGCAAAGTGTCAAAAGAAAAGTTTGATAGTGTGTCAAGTACAGGATAAAGACTAGATCTGTTTCCAGTGAGTTCTTTGTCAAAATCTCAAGCAAAGGACAAAAAAGGAGATTGTCTTTAAAAATTTCTGAAAATGAGTTAGAAGCTAGTTAACAAGTTTTCAGATTAACGGCACTCCAGAGAAACCCACGCACTATTGGTGAAAGACTTATAAAAGAGCACGCCAGAGAAACCCACGCACTATTGGTGAAACACTTATTAAAACAGCACTCCAGAGAAACCCACGCACTATTGGTGAAACACTTATTAAAACAGCACTCCAGAGAAACCCACGCACTATTGGTGAAACACTTATAAAAGAGCACGCCAGAGAAACCCACGCACTATTGGTGAAACACTTACTAAAACATGACGCTTGGAAATAATTCGAATAATGCTTGGCCCTAATGAGGCTAAGGAACTAGATGTCAAGATCTATGACGATGTGTCAAGATCTATGACGATGTGTCAAGTGATCATTTGGAAACCTTTTAAAAAAAAAAATACATGGCCAGAAACATTCATTTAAAATGGATGAGACTATGGATATTAAAAGGCGAGCAGAGATCATACGTATGGTACTTTTTGTCAAGGATGTCTTAGGCAAGAGAACACTACAAGAAATAGTTATAATTATTCACCCTTAGTGTATATTATTGGCTTATTGTTTACGTAATAGAAACGTGCATGTGTTCATGAACAACCCGTTCATATTGCAGCTTGGTGTTGTGTATGTCAATGAACTGAAGTCTATGGGTTTATGTATGACAAAGTAGCCTGAAGCGACCCTGCTTGATCATTCAACTGACCTTGAAACCTCATCTCAAATTGCTAACCAAGAAAAAACGCAAATTATAATAAAAAATACAATTTCAGAACTAATTTCAATTTTTTTAATAAAAATTTTGTTAACGTTGCTAAAAAAAATTTCATTCAATGAAAAATCTAGAATTTATTAGAAACGTCCGAAATAAACTGGCACACAAATGTGTGAATATTCACAACATCAAATACAATTAAATTCCCCAAATCTTACCTGCACGTCTATGTTTGACCTGGTGGTGTTAAGAAATCTGATCAAACAGTGACACTGTCAGGACACACGCGTCTACCTCGCCTGTCCCTTAACTGAGTTCGACCGAACCAACCAGATATTAAAAAAACACAGCGAGCGTCATCTACCCCCCCCCCCCCCCCGATCTTGCCCGCCCTCGCTTCACCGGGAGTAAACACAAATTACTGGAACGAGAACCTTGACAAGATGGCGGAGCTGCGAGCCACCTTTAACAATTCGTTCTGACTTCCATCGGAGCCAATGTCAAAAGAGTTGTGTTCAAAGAGGACGCTGTTTCAAGTATCGCTTCACAAATACATGCCGTTAGAGAAACGTCTGAGATTGTGTACATACCATTTGAGGGACGTCTGAGATTGTGTACATACCATCAGAGGAGCGTCTGAGATTGTGTACGTACCACCAGAGAGACTTCTGAGATTGCGTACATACCATCAGAGAGACTTCTGAGGTTGCGTACATACCATCAGAGGGACGCCTGAGATTGTGTACATATTCATACAGCTTTGAAAACCAACAGGAAACAGCGCGAAATTCTGTTTGACCAAAGGACAGGCCAGTGTCGCTACTTATTTAACAAGATTTCGACGACTGAAGACCGCTGTCGGCTTGTCTGTACCTTGCAGGTAAGATCTTCCATGGCATTTTGTTCATCCACGTTCATCATCATTCACAATGTCGTGTAGAGGCGGTGGAGTAGATCGAGTCTGTGACGGCCGGGGTGCTCCAAGATTTATCCGCCCTTATGAGCAAAAACCAAAATGAACCCAAATGCGCATTTACAAAAAAAAAAAAGGATGAAGGATTTGAATTGGACCGATGCTGCCTCAAAGTAAGTGTCCCCCCGGGGGACGGAACATCCTTCCGCTCCCCACTTTTTCTACACCTGTGTGTAGGGTTGTGGCTCTCTCCATAACTTAACCTTCTAGTTCAGCGGATCTCAACGTATGGGTCGCGACCCATTTGGGGATCGAACGACCCTTACACAGGGTTCGCCTAGGACCATCAGCAAATGACTTGCTGCCCTCTTGGATACTACATCTCAGCTAAGTGCTATTTTTGTTATATTTTTTAATTTAATTCGTTTTTTTCTGTTTGTTCGCTGACGGAGGCTTCCTGCCAACACGTTCGTTGTTTTGTTGCGTTCCTCTTCAGGTTTAACCTTACTTTGTTTTACTAATTTCCTATTGTGCTAACCTGATTGCAGTCTCTCCCCTCATTACCCTGTTCTAGGTGGATATTAGATATAACAAATTCACGAGACTTAGATGGTCCAACTTCTGGTCTGCCCAGTCTGGTCGGTTTTTCCGGGCCAATTTTCACAAACGGTCCCCAGTTTACGTGGGGGGGGGGTCTTGAGCCAGAGTACTACGCAACCGCTGATTAGCAGCGAAGAGGCCTTATGCCTCGATCCGGCTTTACGGTATTCCATTTCACTGGATCGGGGCTGGGGCACCACTCTTCGTGAGTGACCGGCCAAGAGCTTCGTGCTCAGTGCCGCTTCTGCCGATTGTTTGTCAGGTGCTAGCATTTGTGCACTCGGATTCTTACAAATTTATTTTCTCTACTCGGTGTGAAGATTAGTTTGGTCAATTATCGACATGAAATCTTTCATTGAAGTCTTACAGATAGGTGTCAATGTCTTGGAATTGTTTATTCTCCCGACTCTAAGGTTTGTTATCTGGTCCTAAGAAGTGTTGAACATAATTCTATTGAAGTATTTTATCTATGTGCTATTAAGGGCCTCTTGACGTTAAACAGTTTTGTAGACTAGTCCCCCCCCCCCCCCAAATCCCAGCTACTATTTAAAGATACTTTGCTTTTTTTAAGTAGGATGCTAGAGGTGTGTTGTGTGTAGCAAGATGGAAGCCAGCGCAACACGAACTATGTGCTTTCATTGTATACTACTTTCTGTGTGTGTTTGTGTGCGTGTGTGTGCGTGTGTGTATGTGCGTGTGTGTATGTGCGTGTGTGTGCGTGTGTGTATGTGCGTGTGTGTATGTGCGTGTGTGTGTGTGCGTGTGCGTGTGTGTGCGCACACGCGATGTGTCCCCGTTTGTTTTTCTTATTTATTTCGCTTTCGTTCCATTAAAAGGAAGAAGCAAAAGTTTCACAACACACTAATCTAGACTGAATTAGTATTATTATTATTATTATTGTTTAGTGATACTACTTGCTTATAATAAGTTGAATTGCACCGCTACAAATTTAAAATATATTGTCAGGACCACTTCGGGCTAAGGCTCCCCCACTCCCCCCCCCCGCTCCCGGATGCCTCTGGACCTCACCATGGCCTTTTCGTTAACTTCAGATACATCTAGAATATCTAGATCAGCGGTTCTCAACCAGTGGGTCGCCTAAGACTATCGGAAAACACATGTACGAACAGTTATGAAGTAGCAACGAAAATAAGTTTTTACTTGGGGGTCGCCACAGCATAAGGGACTCTATTAAAGGGTCGCGGCATTAGGAAGTTTGAGAACCACTGATCTAGATAATTCAAGCCACACCCAGACATCTCTTGTTGTGTCTGGTTTCCATTAGATATATCCAGATATAGATGCCACCAGATGCATTTGTATAAAGCGGATACCTCTGGATGCAATCGCACCTATTCTCCTCACGTCGCTTAGAATCATTCAGAATGTCCTCTTATCCATTGCCTCTAAGACTCACGTGTTTTCATTCTAATGTGCGATGTGATCACAGTGTTGACATAACTTTTATGGTACTGTAAATATGTTGACCTTTTTGGACGACCTAATGTTGGTCTATGCAGGATTCAAGAAGCCACAGTGGCGTGGAACAAACTCTCTTACCGTTTGTCCCGGTTTGTGTGGGGGGGGGGTGAGTCTGGTGGAGGAGGAGGGGGCGTGACGACGACTTGCAAAAGAACATTAAGAATTTCATGACACATACACGAAATAAAAAAAAAAAATTTAACAAATCGGTTGAACACAACGCTACACACACCAATCTTGTATGCCTTCATGGCACCGTTATGGTGCGCTCGTCTACTTTGAGCTGTACTACACGTACCATTGTCAGCTGTGCCGCACATGTTAGGAGGCCTCTATCCTGGTGTTTGTTTGTGTCGATAAAGGATAACCGCAACCACTTGACCAAGGGGAGCCCACCCAACTGTTTCTAGTCCCATTGTTCTAAGAGTTATCGATTACCCCCCCACCCCCATCCCCCTGGTGATGCATCGTAAGAGATGGTGGGGGGGGCTCTCGGACTTTTGAGCAGGGACGTCATTTTGGGTAGGGTGGGGTGGGGCATTTGTCCCCACCCCCCTGAAGTTATTTAAATTGCCTTGTACTGTGGCGCCTTCGATAATAAACTACTTTAAAAAGCTGGCCAAGTTTTGGTTTTGTCCCCCCCCCCCTGAGAAAAGACCTGAAATGACGCCCCTGCTTGTCTCGGTCTTTAGAGTCATGACGCTCTCGGTCTTTTGAGCCATGACTGATTCAAATTGGATATATTTGTAACCTGTGAAATTGGCCGTTTAATCTTGAGATTTACATAGTGTAGTGTAGTTTTCATTGACATCGTCCAATACAATGAAATACCAACTGATTATCCGAACGCTGATTATCCGAAATTCCGAAATCCCGGTGACTTTTAAAAAAAAAAATGAATAGTAATATTGTCAGAAATACACAAAGACCGGGAAATAATTCCAACGCACGTCTCTTAGCCCCGGTAAAGTCTAGATCAAGGGTGGCCAGATCTGTAGTAACTGAGAGCCATTTTTAAAATTAAAAAATTGTTGAGAGCCGCATTGAAGCACTATGGGAAATTTAACAGTTTACATCACCAACATATCAGAAACCAATGGCTCCCTTCAACTTTTAAAATTTAAATCAATCCCAAATTATTTTCAACTCTTTGTTTCAGTCAAGATTTTTTTTTTAAACTTTCATTTATTTTTTTTTATATATTTCAAACGAAAAGTTTTAATTTCATAAATTTTTCGCGAGCCGTAATGTGAACACAGAAGAGCCGCATGCTGCTCGCGAGCCGCGGTTTGGCCACCGTTGGTCTAGATGCTTAGTGTGCATATACTGTACGCATCTTAGTGTGCATACACTGAACGCACCTTAGTGTGCATACACTGAACGCGCCTTAGTGTGCATACACTGGACGCACTAAAAGATGTGGCGTTGGAGCAACGGAAAAATTGATGTTTGCTGCTAATAATGCTCACTGTACAGTCAAGCAACGGACGTGTCTCAGATAACAGTGGAATAGTTAGGGCTAGTCTCACTCGGAACAAAAAAAAATGCTTTTAACAACTCGGCCGAACACAACGCTAAACACACCAATGTTTAATGTTGAGCGAAAATGCCGCCCCTGCACGTAGAGGAAAAAGTGCCACCCTGAGCAGACCGCCCCCACAGCCCCCCCCCCCTTTTTTACATGCCTTTGTGAGATAGGAATATATTGTATTCTGCACACTGATTTCTTTAAAGAATCATTTCCGTCGGAATATTCGGAATGTTCGGTTGTCAAAAAATAGGTTATCCGAACTATCCGCGATTAAAAATTAGGTCGGATAATTGATAATCCAATCTTGATATGTTTTCTTATCAGGCACCCCAATAAAATCAATAACGCCAGGACCACTGACTTATCTGTCGGATCATAATCAGATTGTAAGATCGGGAACACTTTGAGCTCTCTCGTCATCGGTGACTACCTAACCTTGACATGTATCATAAACTAAACTATTTGTCGGCAAAACGCGGCTCGCGAGCCGCATGCGTCTCTTTAGCGACCCGAGTGCGGCTCCGAAAAACATGGTTCGTGGCAGGTTCTTGAAAAGAAATTTGGCTCTCAAAAATAATTTGAAATACCAGCTGCTGATGTTTGGCTCTTTTGACTAATGTGTTTGCCGACCTCTGACATAAACAGACAAAATCGCGAAGGATTATAAGCCTCAAGACGGCGAAGAGGAGTCGCCTCCACGTGCAAGCAGCTAAATCTTTATCTTTTAAAGTCTTCATGAGTTGTCTCGGAGTCTTGGTGGGAGAGAAGAGTTGTCTCGGAGTCTTCATGGCTGAGAATAGTCGTCCTGGAGTCTTCAAGGGCGATAAGAGTCGACCCGGCCTGACATTTTCCCTCCCTTGCCTACACAACATATTAGTTCGTCATCATAGCCTTCGTAGAGCAACTTCAGTTCTTCTAAGTGTGTAGCAGTAATTTCACAGTAATATCACAGTAATTGTGCAGTAATTGTCTTGTCCCTGTCCTGGTGACCTCAAGTATCGAACCTCCTCCTTTCCCTACCCCCTCCCGCTCACTCTTCTCTCCAAGGAAAACAAAATAGGTTAACTCTAAAGTAAATTGACCTCGGAATTGACAAAAAGGCAGACGATGTTTGACGTTCGACATTTACCTGGCCATGTCAAGACGAAGGGAGAACAATGGGGTGTACAATAATTGTTTTCACAAACGATGTCCTGTTGTTTACCCGCCTTGGCAATCAGACATGTTACGGTCGCGTCTCATTTGTTCTACTTGAAAGATTTGTAACTTAATCTCAAACATGGCACACGTCTGCACGATTTATTCGATCGTACCTCAACGACACAGAGCGGTAGCGTGATCTACGTGAATGTTTGTGTGTTTTCTGTGTATGTGTTTCGGTATGTGTGCGGAAGGGAATTTGTGTATCAACTCCGTTGGATGGGATACGTTGCCCGTATGGAAGATCACCGGCTCCCTAAACAAATATTCTATGGTGAGCTCACGACAGGCAAGCGCTCCCAAGGAGGTCCAAAAAACGTTACAAAGACTCACTGAAAGTGGCACTAAAGGCCTTCAGCATCGACACTACTAAATGTGAGCAGACAGCTCAGGACAGAGTCAGGTGGAGATCAGTGGTCAAGATAGGGGCTAAACTTATGAAGCCAGTAGGATGGCGACCATTGAGACACGCAGGCAAGCCCGAAAGAACATTATTAAATCCACGACTGCAGCAACTATCCCCTGCCCGCGGTGCCACAGACTATTCCGAGCACGTATTATTTGATTGGCAAGCCACCTACGAACCGACCGTAACCCACCCCCCTAACCGGATGACTGGATGGTCCTAGTCGATTTGACGGACGAACACAACAACAACAATTTGTGTACAGAGTGTGTGTATGGGTGTGTATGGTGTCATGGCGAGTTCAATAGCGCGCAAAATAAAATTCCCGATAACTACTCTAAATGTGATTCTTAAATGCGTTCGGTGCGTAGTATATTCTTTTGTTTTACGGAAGTAGTCTTAAATTTAAATAGGACGTAATAAATCTGAGCTGTAAAACGGGGTGGGACATTATAATATTGTTATAGTTCAGGTGTACGTAGGCGTATCTCAGACGTTAGCACTAATTCGTAGTCTTCTAAAGAAAGTGCTTCTCTTAAATGCTTGTTTTGTCAAGTAGCTGCTTCTCTCGAATGCTTGTTTTGTCAAGTAGCTGCTTCTCTCGAATGCTTGTTTTGTCAAGTAGCTGTAGTAGATGGGAAGTTCACGTACTGCCGCCGCCATTGTTTGGCTGGTTATTGCTAGAGTTATAAGAAACATGCTATACTTATGCGCTTAACAATAACAAATGTTACAATAAACAAAGTAATGTAAGTAATGTTTAAGACAGTCAGTTGTGGGGCAATATAATTAATTCAAACTCCGTTTCAGGTCAACAGTCTCCTACGCCTGGTCACTCGACTCCATATAAGCGGCTCCGGTATCGAAAATTGTAACCTTTTTGATATCTTTTTTTTTTTTAATTTAGACTTTGATTTTAAAAAAGTATCCGAATAAGCAGTATGAGGTTAGATATCAACATGCATCCAACACAGAATTCTTCAGTACAAACTCGGGCATACGCCGTGGATTAGGAGGGGGTGCGGAAGGGTGGGGGCTCTTTTTTCAATATAAAGAGGAGCGGCATTTTCGGAAAATTTCAGACATTTTTCGTGGAAGATGGGCGTCAAAAATCAAGACCCGCCCCAGGTATCACTAACACTAGATACGCCACTGGTGACACAAACCCTAGGTACGCCACTGGTTGCACTAACCCTAGCTACGACCCTGGTTATACGATATAATTGTTTTGAAGACGTGTGTTTGGAAGCCGCTGCCTTGACCTGCTTGATGTGTGCAGCATAATTCACGGGTCACGGTCTACGCTCTGTCGGAATGTTAAGTATGAAAATCTCCTTCTCTAAGCCTACCCAAAAGCACTTAGGTGGCGCTGGCAAAAGAGTGTTTGGACAGTGGCGGCCTGCATGGAGGGGGGGTGCAGGGGGATATCTTAAAAGCGGATTTCGACGTGAAGAGTTTGAAAATTAATTAATTTGATTTCATAAACTTTTTTTAAAAAAATAGTTGTCCTTAGGATGTTATATCTCAATGTTATACAGCTAAGTCTCTAGCTGTCTACTTACATCTCATTGGAATGCAGCTAAGTCTCTAGCTGTCTAGTTATATCTCAATGGTATGCAGCTAAGTCTCTAGCTGTCAAGTTATATCTCAATGGTATGCAGCTAAGTCTATAGCTGTCTACTTACATCTCAATGGTATGCAGCTAAGTCTATAGCTGTCTAGTTATATCTCAATGGTATGCAGCTACGTCTCTAACTGTCTACTTACATCTCAATGGTATGCAGCTAAGTCTCTGTTTGCTTACATCTCAATTGTATGCAGTTAATTCTCTAGCACTTTGCTCACATATAAAGCTTTAGTTGGTCCTTGATTTATCTCCTCCTGAATATATTTAAATTATGGATTCTGGAGAGAAAACAAGAGGGCAATAATATCCTATGGAATTACGTTGGGCCATAACTACTTGCACGTTCCAACATTCCCATAATTCTGTCATATTCCCGCAATCCCATAATTTATGTCGCGTTCCAATATTCCTAAATGGAAAGTTTGCGCACCGTGCAAAGTGGTGTCTAACAAAAAGCTATGCTACTTTTCCCTCGTCTTGATACATGGGGGGGGGGGGAAGCAGTGGCGTAGCTAGCTTAACTCGCGCCCGGGGCACAATACCTTTTTAGCGCACCCCAATACCTTTTTAGCGCCCCCCCCCCTTTATTCGAAAACCATACAATATATAGTAAAATATACCATTTGGCACCCCTTTGTGAGTAGCGCCCGTGGCATGATGCCCCCCCTTGCTCCCCCCTCACTACGCCACTGGCGGGGAGAAAGGTGGTGGCCTCGGGGGGCGTGGGTTACTCTGATATTTGTATAGGGTGTTGTACTGGACATTTTCAACTAGTTTTTTTTTTAAACATGTCTATGTGTCAATAAACGTGAACATGTTGTTCATTGGCTTGGTAACGTCTCCAAGCACTCGTGAGACTGAGAACAATCAATTCATAACGACTAGTGTTGACAAGCTGATGCTCCCAGTGGTACTCGGTGCAACTCAGTGCAACTCAGTGCAACTCAGTGCAACTCAGTGCAACTCAGTGCAACTCAGTACAACTCAATGCAACTCAGTGCAAATCAGTGCATCTCAGTGCATCTCAGTACAACTCAGTACATATCAGTGCAACTCAGTACAACTCAGTAAAACACAGTACAACTCAGTACATCTCAGTACAACTCAGTGCATCTCAGTACAACTCAGTGCATCTCAGTACAACTCAGTACATCTCAGTACAACTCAGTACATCTCAGTACAACTCAGTACATTAGAGTACAACTCAGTGCATCTCAGTACAACTCAGTACAACTCAGTGCATCTCAGTACATCTCAGTGCCATTCAGTACAACTCTTCGACGTGAAGACTGCGGCAATCCTCTTTCAGTAATCGATATTTGTCAACGTGTTGATATCAAAACTTTGAACCGAAAGTAAACAAACAAACAGCTGATTGGTTTTCGACGTTGTTTTGTTGTCCGGGGCGTGTGCTTAATGACCTTCAAAACATGTGTTAACCAGAGGGCAACCCCACACCATACTCCGGCGAGTAGACCTTTCTTTAAAAGGAGAATAGTTAGAGTCTAAATTCAAAATAAGCGTTCGTTAAGTGTTGTAAAAGTCATTTAAATTTCTTCAGTGGGCAACCCTATTTTAAAAAATTATGTATAATGATACAAGGGGTGGGTAAGGCATAAGAATTTTAGAGAGGCTTAGTTGGGGCATGGCACGAAAAAGGTTGGGAAACACTGCTCTAATGTGTGTCATTACCTTAATAAAAGGTACATCCATCTGTAAGTAATACTGCCATGAACTTCTTGTACACTCAGAGGCGGACGACAATTTCCAAATTTCCACCCTCTCCTTCTCCTCCCCCCTTTCCTCTCCCCCATCCCATATTTTCCTTGAACTTCCGCAAAGGCTGTAAAAAAAGAGGGGGGGGGGTGGGGGTTACAAAGCCACCGCCGGGAGGAAGATATGAATCGTTTGAATTACTTCACTACTTGGACTCAAGGTCAAAGACAGTAGTCTGGATTGGAACGACGGGAGGGGCACTGTGACCTGGTCTTATGTCCGGGGCTCTGTGACCTGGTCTTATGTCCGGGGCACTGTGACCTGGTCTTATGTCCGGGGTCAATCGAGTTCTCATTCCTTCAGATTTAAAACCAAATACCACAAAATTATCTTCTTTTTTTTCAATTCTATTGGCTTTAAATTTTCGTTAGGCAGTTTTGGTTTACTTTCTGTGAATGTTTTCTTTTGAAGGATCAATGAATTTTCATGTAAACTGTTTTCTTTTTCTTGGACCTTTATTGGACCAATTTGATTTGGACCTCTAAAGATTTGACATCCCCACTCTCAAGGACAGACGAGAAAAGATCCGCCTAACATTCTTATATAAAATGGCCATGGGGCTAATTCCGGCCATCCCAGCAAACAATTATCTTACCCCACAGAAGCCAGGTCGATTAATTAGAGCCAAACAGTCACTTAACACTGACTTAACATCTGACAACCCCATGAGAAATTACACCCGAAACAATAACAAATGCTTCACTGTGCCTCGGAGTAACACAGTGCAACATAAGCAGTCATTCTTTCCACGCACCATAATTGCTTGGAACAACCTGGACAATACCGCCGTGAACTCGACAACGATCGAAAGCTTCAAGGCCACCCTGGCATCTGCTAGGGGCCGTTAGATTGGCAACATCGCTTCCCCAACCGTTGCACATATGCCAGTATATGGATGCAGCAACGTACCGAACCAGAACCAGAACCAGAAGGGCAAGCGCTCTACAAAATTCATACCACCTTGTCCTGAGTTAGATCATACTTCTCTAAGTCTCTTGCGTCTAGGAACAATTGGAAATGTTGAATGAAGGTGATTATGTTCTGTGTTTTAATCTTTCATGTTTTCAGGCTGACATTCTGGAGTCATATTCATGGACAACAGATTTCATGGCTCTTGGTCATAGTTGAACTGTTTGGCCAACAGATTTCATGGTTCTCTGTCAGAATTCAAGTGTTTAGCCGACAGTTTTAATGGTTCTTCGTCAGATTTCAAGTGTTTGGCCAACAGATTTCATGGCTCTTGGTCATAGTTGAACTGTTTGGCCAACAGATTTCAAGGTTCTCTGTCAGAAGTCAAGTGTTTGGCCGACAGTTTTAATGGTTCTTCGTCAGATTTCAAGTGTTTTTAAACAAAAACGAAACCGTAGCTAACCTAAAAGAGTTAGTTCATGAATGTTTGTTTATCAATTTTATACAAAAGTGTGCCTACACTTCACGCTATATATTGGGATCTGTCACTTACCATGACACTTCACGCTATATATTGGGAGCTGTCACTTACCATGACACTGTACGCTATATATTGGGAGCTGTCCCTTACCATGACACTTCACGCTATATATTGAGAGCTGTCACTTACCATGACACTTCACGCTATATATTTAGAGCTGTCTCTTACCATGACACTTCACGCTATATATTGGGAGCTGTCACTTACCATGACACTTCACGCTATATATTGGGAGCTGTCACTTACCATGACACTTCACGCTATATATTGGGAGCTGTCACTATGTAACTCTACGCCAGTTAGGGAGGGTTCTGCACCTTTCGATGACATTCAGATAAAAAGAAATCGAAACTCCTACGTCATTTTCCCCTTTCTCTTCAATACCACCAAAAATCGTTAACCAGCTCGCAACAATCAATATTGGATCGATTTGTTTAAATACCCGGGAGCAATTTTATGGGACTTAATTGAAGTTATCGAGGTCAAATAATCTCTAAGTTCGCCCTCGAATTAGTCGGGTGTTTTCTCCTACTATAAATGTTAATAAAGTGGGCAGGACGCTTGTGGGCAGCAGGTTTGTGGACAGGATGCTTGTGGGCAGGAAGCTTGTGGGCAGTGGGTTTGTGGGCAGGGGGTTTGTGGGCAGGGCGCTTGTGGGCAGGAGGTTTGTGGGCAGGACGCTTGTGGGCAGTGGGCAGGGGGCTTGTACATATAAAAACAAAATGAACATAGGAAGTAAAGCACCACACATCTTAGCATCCATGCCACTAATTGCTATATCTTAGCCTCCATGACGCTAGTTTCTATAACTTAGCCTCCATGACGCTAGTTTCCATATCTTATTATCTATGACGCTAGTTTCCATATCATAGCATCCATGGTTCTAGTTTCTATATCTTGGGTTATTTTGATTTGGGTTAACAATACCTAAAGTACTTCTGAATTGATTTGGGTTAGCCACGCCTGGAGTCACTCCGTAAAAAGGATCGCCCAAGCGTTCAACTTTAAGTACGGCCGCTACCTGAAAACAAAAAGATAATTGAACCCCCAACCTTGATGAATATAGAGCTTAAGCCAAAAGGTCTAGTCTGATATCACCAACGCCTTGGGCCGGGGCGTTTAGTCAGAGTTGATAGCTCCCCCAAGCCACGTCAATACTCTACAATTTTTGTTACAGAAATCGCCCCACTCCGTGCGAGAGTTACAAAAGTCTCGAAACTGTGGCAAACAAACAAAAATTTAAATTGTTTCTGGCAACAGGCTGACGTACTTTAGGAAGAAAAGAAACAAACGAATTCAGTCAATCGATTTTCACGTCTTTTATAATGTACAGGATCGATCAACACCCCCACTCAATCCGACCCCCTTCCTAAGCACCCCAAATTCCTGCCTGACCAAGAACGAGTCAGAGGCGGTAACAATATTTAATTTCAACCCTCGTTTAAGACTCCTATCACGTAATCGAACTCATTGCAGAACAGGTATCGTTTGCAAAAAAATGCATGAGGGAAGCCAACATAGAAATCAACGAATGGGAGATCATCGCTGAGCACCGTTCCAGCTGGCGAACACTGCAGTGTATGAAGAAGTCAAAAAAGGCAGAAGATGCGCGAAACGAAGACCTTGCAACAAAAAATAGCATTACGGGCGCCAAATCTTACAGGAGTCAAGGATCTCCTGCGAGAAATGCAGCCAAGCCTACCATTTCAAGGTCGGCCGAGTAAGCCATTTGATGAACTGCCCATAGCTACTCCAACGTTTCGCGAAAACGAAAGGATCGGCCGAGTAAGCCATTTGATGAACTGTCCATAGCTACTTCAACGTTTCGCGAAGACGGAAGGATCGGCCGAGTAAGCCATTTGATGAAGCGTATTGTGTGTAAAGATTGAGTTATTGTGTCTAAAGATGGAGGTATTGTATATAAAGATTGAGGTATTGTGTGTAAAGATTGAGGTATTGTGTTTAAAGATTGAGGTATTGTGTGTAAAGATTGAGGTATTGTGTGTAAAGATTGAGGTATTGTGTGTAAAGATTGAGGTATTGTGTGTAAAGATTGAGGTATTGTGTGTAAAGATTGAGGTATTATGTGTAAAGATTGAGGCATTGTGTGTAAAGACGGATATATTTTTTAAATCCCACCAGAGACATGACGACTATAAATAGATTTTAAATATAGACTAAAACGTCTGAACAGGCCACGTGACTCGAATCACAACTTAGCGACATTTGTTGTTTACTTACTTGTGTGTGTGTGTCGTACTCTGGCCTAGTGCATTGCCCGAATGTGACTTATGTAACGTGACGGGTGACATAGCGGGAACAAACAAAACAAAACAAAAAAGACGAAGTATACATAAAACCTAACCATCTTGCATGAAAGGACCCTGGGATCTGTTTAAAGCTTTACCCCTATTGATGAAGTCACGCACAGCACATAAAAAAACATGGATGTCTTTTTCGAAATAAATGAAACAAAACAACAATACATTTCATTATTTATTTATTTTTAAATTTAGGGTTACAGTGAAAAAACGTTTAAGTAAACTTTTATAATAGTAGGAATGGCCGCACAAAAAACTGAATTCGGAAATGTGTTCGAAACAAATTTGTTAGACGGAATTTTTTTTTCGACGAATGTTAAGAAGAATACGACAACAAAAGGAACGATTAGTCCAATTCTGCACCATCACCCCCACCACCCCACCACGCCGTGGCACGCGTGTCACAGCTTCGACCACGTTGGACTGAATTAAACAGACGATGGAGCAATGATGATCACGATGATCGAATCTGACAATTACAAGTGCCAACATCGGACTCGGCTACTCTCAATTGAAAGTTTCCGATATTAATGGTGATAAAACCGTTGCTGATCCCAAACACATGGGGCGTCTAATGTGTCACCAAGTCATGTTAAAAGCTGTAGCAGTTTCTATTTGTAACCTGACACCAGTCACACTTCGTTGGCTGTCAACCTCGGTGACCTGCTCATAAGGTATGCCATTTTGGGTAGGGTGGGGGACATTTTAGTTTTAGACCATCCCCCCCCCCCAACATGAAAAAAAAGTAGCATGACGTTCCTGTTGCTCATTGGTGGAGTAGTTGTGACTCCTGCGCCCCTATTTCACGAGCACCACAATGCATAATGAATTACCATTTTAAAAAAATTATATTATGTACAGAATAGGGACCAAAAAATGACGCACACAACTAACAAAGAAATTTTAAAAGTCGCCTCCACCGCCCCCGCCCCCTTTTTTTTTCCCTACGCCTCTGCTGCTCATACCTGGCAGTATCGACCCCTTCATCGGCTAGATATCGAGTCTCGAATAACGTGGTGAGTTATCAAATTAGGATATTCGATTGGTTTCATTTTTAAACTAGTTCCAACACACCCTAAGACACACAGTGAGAACTTTCAGTCTATTTCAACACACCATACGACACACAGTGAGAACTTTCAGCCTATTTCAACACACCCTAAGACACACAGTGAGAACTTTCAGCCTATTTCAACACACCCTAAGACACACAGTGAGAACTTTCTGCCTATTTCAACACACCCTAAGACAAACAATGAGAACTTTCAGTCTATTTCAACACACCCTAAGATACGCAGTGAGAACTTTCAGTCTATTTAAAACCGTTTTAGTTAACTAAGAATATATATAAGTCCCATCCCGAGCAAGCGTCGACATGTTTGAAATAACTGAAGGAAACCAAAATGAGGCGTCAGCACCGTGGAGTCGAAAAGCCGAAGATCATGATGTCTCAAATGAAGGTCTTAGCGGTGCAGGCCAGAAACCTCAAATGTCTATGGTGATATTGATGATGATATTTAACATACATAAATACATTTGTTATGTATTTGGCGTAGTGAACTAGAATTATTTCAAAAACTCAAAAAGAATTTTAAAAGAAAATAAATTCATATAACAGATCTACTAAATTTGTTTTCTTTAAGAATTCTGATATTATTAGAATAGAAGAATCAAATGCCAAATGTTTTGTTTAATTTAAAGTAATACAACAATCCTTTCTTATCAATAGATAAAAATGTTTCTTGAATACTAGAGAGATAGCTGGCTTACTAGTGTTATGAATCTAATGCAATATTATTTTTGTGTTTTGCCAGCGAGCGGTTGGTTGATCTTAGAAACCGTTTGACCTGACCGATTTGTCCTAAACTGCGTACACCACCCCCCCCCCACCTCCCCTTCCCCTTTTCCCCCTTCTTTGTTTTGTTCTAGCTCTCCAATTGACACAACTAGTTGGTGTTCAATAGCCCGCCACCACCCCCACCCCCCAACAGCACTATTAATGTATCTAGGTCATATCAGTAGACTAACCGTAGACCCTTTGACAAGCGACTTTAACAACAAGTTCTCGCAGATCTACTTCCAGGCTGGAAGTAACGCGAGGAAGTTACTGGAACTCTCCTGTAAGCTTGAGTTAGGAAGTTCATGAAGTCCACACCCAAATTCCCCAGAAGGGGAATAAATAATTGTGTCTTCGACTCCAGATTGCCCGACTAAGATGATTATTGAGGAATACCTCCTGGGATATTTAAATTGCTGATAAATTTTTCTGATAACTCAAGTCTGCAGACCAGTTTATTTCTAATTTTATTATGGGGTGGTGTGGAAAGGCAGTTTAAAATGGGCCGTAACTTAATGACGTCACGCTTTTTTCGTTGACGTCATTTTTATACTGCTTTTGATGTTTTTTTAATTATTATAGTTCTCTACGCCAAGTTGCAAACACAATTTTATTGATATACTAGCGAGTACCCGGCATGCGTTGCAATGCCACTCAAAGAAATAAAGTGTTTGTGTTTTAATTGTGTTTTTTAAAGTACTTTTTATATACACATTATTTTTTGTTGTGGTTTTTTTACCGTCTGGTGAGTGCTCGAATAAATCAAAAGGTTTTTCGAAGCGTGAGCACGCCAAACACAGCTGTCCATTTGAGAAGCGTGTATTTAACCTTTGCGGGCGGGCGCACAACTAACTAAGTTTTTTCGCAATCGCATGAATGGTGTAGCAGCGCATACGGTTTAAAATTATATTTTTATAACTCAAATTAGAAAAAACGAACATAGGGCCTCGGGCTCAAAACGGAATATTTTAAAATCGTTGTAATAATTCAGAAACCTTTGCGGGCATGCGCACAGCATCTCTCCAAAGTTTTATCGCATTCAAATAAATGGCATAGGAGCGCATACGGAAATTATTTTTTACAGAGCTCATTTTAGAAAAAAAAAACGAATTTAGGGCCAACGGCCAAAAACAGAATGCTTTAAAAGCGTTTTAATGACTTAGAAACATTCCCGGGTATGCGGACAACAAATCACAAAAGTTTTATCGCAATCGCATGAATGGTGTAGGAGCGCATACGGAACATACATACATACAGACATTTATATATATATATATATACAAGTTGGAAATCCTAGAAGTTAATATGTTGACCAGTTGGAAATCCTAGAAGTTAATATTCACCCCTTCCACAGCTTCGCCACTCCGCAGAAACGCGTATTCTATCCGTTGCAAAGACACGTACTAAAACATATGGTGAACGATCTTTCTCTTTGTGCGCCCCCAAACAATGGAATTCTCTGCCACTACACATCCGCAATATACCAAACACACAGACCTTCAAAACTGCACTCAGAACACCTCTCTTTAAACTCTACTACCCCGACTGATTCCCCACATCTGACCTATAAACGATGCTGCTGGCCGCCGTCCATAGCTTGACATGTAAAGGTTCTGGGGGGATGGGGGAATATACATTTGTTTTTGTTTTGTCTCTATACAGCTGGTCTTTATTACATAAATGTATTTTATTTTATTGTCACGATTATGTCTCTTTTGCTATTATTTTTACGTACAGCGCGGTGAGCCTAGCCCTAGGCTGGGGTACCGCGCTATATAAGACAACTAATAATAATAATATGTTGACAAGTTTGAAATCGTAGAAGTTAATAAGTTGACAATTTGGAAATCCTAGAAGTGCTGTGTATTTTAAGTGCTCCTGAATTATTCATCGGTATGTAATTGTATGCGCAACAGCATTAGAGCAGAAAGAACACATCATTGCAGGACACGTCTATAGTTTAGTATTACAGTTAAAATAGATGTGTAGCTTAGTTTCACTCTCAAAGGTGATCCACGTTTTATCGATCCAGATGACATTTTATAGATTCGATAAAACACACGGAACTGTAAAATTTATAATCACTATACATTTTTTTGTAAAAACTAACAGTGGAGCGAAACGATCACAAGGGAGCCGTGATGTAAATATGTGTATGCATTAATGGCGCCTAACAGTGGAGCGAAACGATCACAAGGGAGCCGGGATGTAAATATGTGTATGCATTAATAGCGCCTAACAGTGGAGCGAAACGATCACAAGTGAGCCGTGATGTAAATATGTGTATGTGTTAATAGCGCACCCCTCTTTCTCTTTCATGATACTTTTAGAAGTATTAGCCAAAATACTTTCACTAAATGCCGACTGGGGTGAACTCACAAAAATATGCACCCTAGGTATGCCACTGAGCCTAATATATAGTAGCACAAATTGGAAAAAAACAGATTTGCCCATTAATACATAATGTACCTAATACATAAAAAACATTTTAGAAATATTTTAATTTCACTAAGACAGGGTCAAAAATTGTTTGAAGAAGTTAGGGGACTCTCTTGACCACTCGGTCTTATCAGGGTGCAGTTATTTTAATCTGAGTCCGGGTATTTTGAGAAAATACCTGGTGAGTGCCAGTGTTACACAAAAAGCATTAACGTCTCATTTTCTATTATATATGCCGGCCTTAAAAGAATAGGCCTACAGCCAGTACTACACCCTACCTGCCGGCCTTAAAAAAATAGTCCTACAGCCAGTACTACACCCTACCTGCCGGCCTTAAAAGAATAGGCCTACAGCCAGCCCTACACTCTAGCTGCCGGCCTTAAAACAATAGTCCTACAGATAGTCTTACAGCCAGTCCTACAGACAGTCAAGCACCCTACCTGCCAGCCATAAAAGAATAGGCCTACAGCCAGTCCTACACCCTACCTGCAGGCCTTAAAAGAATAGTCCTACAGCTAGTACTACACCCTACCTGCCGGCTTTAAAAGAATAGTCCTACAGCCAGTCCTAAACCCTACCTGCCGGCCTTAAAAGAATAGGCATATAGCCAGTCCTACACCATATCCGTGGCTCCTTTTTTATTAATATAAAAGTCGCCTCCCTTTTTAAAAAATCAATTTTTTAACCTGAGTTCAGACGTCACGCAAGAAAACTCGCTGCGTGTTCTTTCACTCAGTACTATTAATATAAAATATTTAAATTAGGGTTTAACGTTGTGTATAGAAGCAGAAGTTAAATAGTTACCTACAAAAGTCTTTCATAGAGTTTCAGTTTTCTTTGAATTTTTTTCTAACTTTGCTGGTGAACTAACTCACAAACATTTCCTTGCACTTAATTGTGTTGACCTGGTCTTTTGTTTACGACCGTTTTTATTGTTTTTATTCTCTACATCCACAGGTAAATTGGACACAAGTGTAAACACCTGGACACTTCTTGACATACCTGGACTCACAAAGCCATGGGATCATTTTGGGGTCATGTGGACGAGGGTCTCTTTTTCATCATTATTGCCGTGTGGTGGATGTTGCACGCCTTTAGAGAATATATCTTGGTAATTTCACGACATTCTTAGAAATATCACAAAAATTTTGGTAATTTCACAACGATTCTTAGAAATCTCACAAAATGGGGGTAATTTCACAATGATTCTTAGAAATCTCACAAACATTGTGGTAGTTTCACAGTGATTCTTAGAAATGTCACCAAAAATTTGGTAACTTCACAAAATTTTTAGAAGTCTCACTAAAAATGTTGGTAATTTCTCAACATTATTAGAAATATCACAAAAATGTTGGTAATTTCACTACATTCTTAGAAGTCTCACCAAATGCTTCACTTCAATTTGTAAAAGTTCTATTTTTTGAAGACTTACTAAATCTTGATCATCTCAAAAGACTTCATTGTGTTGTAACTCGCCCAAATAAGCATAGGTTTACTTTAGAAACTTAAGCTTGCAACATCAAGGACATCATAGGTTCATAAGGCCATCATAGGTTCATAAGGTCATCATAGGTTCATAAGGCCATCATAGTTCATAAGGCCATCATAGGTTCATTAGGCCATCATAGGTTCATTAGGCCATCATAGGTTCATAAGGCCATCATAGGTTCATAAGGCCATCATAGGTTCATAAGGCCATCATAGGTTCACAAGGTCATCATTGGTTCACAAGGCCATCATAGGTCCATTAAAAGCTTCTAAATTAAACTCAAACATAGTATTCTGGGTATGTTTGAAAACAGATGGAAAAAAGAGATTGTGGGAACAAAAAAAAAGTGGGGGGGGGGTTTACAGAAAGAGTTGGGGTGGGGAGTTAAAATGTAAAGAACACTCTATCTGCGGGAAATACTCAATGATATAATGAGAGTAGGAAGAGGAGAGAGGGGAGCGAGGGAGAGGAGGGGGTTTAGAAATGCCTGATAACACTGGGATGATCACCATTGGAGGAACGACGACGACTATCCAGGCTCAAGATAACAAATGGGCTGGTCCACTGCTCCAGCATTAAACAGAAAATCGCCCCCCCCCCCCAGACAACGACGAAGCCATGAAATGCAGTTCCGGCTCATAAAAACAAGTACTCAGTACAGGAGCTCCTCATTCCTGCCAAAGACAATCAGGGACTGGAACAAGCTTCCAAAACCAACAATTGAGGCGACTACACTTGACATATTTGCGTCTATTGCCTCCTGTCTTCCACCCCCCCCCCCCCAGTTCATAATACCACTGCTGATTAACCCTTGCAACCATTGAAGTACCTCTTCGAAACCATGCGCAGTTACACTGCGAATCTCTCTGAAACATGGGAGCCAGAATGATCAAGTCATGGATCGTGGGCCTTCAAAATATAGAAGAGAGAGATAGAGAGAGAGAGAGAGAGAGAGAGAGAGAGAGAGGCAGACTGAGACAAAACAGAGATAAAGAAAGACAGAGTTAGATAGAGAGATACAATGAGATGGATAGAGACAGAGAGCGACAGAGAGAGAGAGACAGAGAGAGACAGACAGAGAGAGAGAGAGACAGAGGCAGAGTGAGACAAAATAGAGATAAAGAAAGACAGAGTTAGATATAGAGATACAATGAGATGGATAGAGACAGAGGGAGACAAAGAGAGAGACAGAGAGAGAGAGACAGAGAGAGACAGAGAGAGACAGAGAGAGACAGAGAGAGACAGAGAGAGAAAGCGTTGACCAGAGTGCAGTCAAACACTTATATTTCTTATCAGAGTGCAGTCAAACACTTATATTTCTTATCAGAGTGCAGTCAAACACTTATATTTCTTATCAGAGTGCAGTCAAACACTTATATTTCTTATCAGAGTGCAGTCAAACACTTATATTTCTTATCAGAGTGCAGTCAAACACTTATATTTCTTATCAGAGTGCAGTCAAACACTTATATCTCTTATCGGAGTGCAGTCAAACACTTATATTTCTTATTTGACAGGCTGAAAGCAAAGGCGTCGAAATGAGACCACACATTCATTATGACGTCACTATCAAACGACCACTGCCCATAGAGATCATTTTTAAAATATTATTTCCTATTGTGGGTAAGTGGACTTTCTATATTTCATATTGTGGATAAGTTGACTTTCTATATTTCCTATTGTGGATAAGTTGACTTTCTATATTTCCTATTGTGGATAAGTTGACTTTCTATATTTCATATTGTGGATAAGTTAACTTTCTATATTTCATATTGTGGATAAGTTGACTTTCTATATTTCCTATTGTGGGTAAGTGGACTTTCTATATTTCCTATTGTGGATAAGTTGACTTTCTATATTTCCTTTTGTGGGTAAGTTGACTTTCTATATTTCCTATTGTGGGTAAGTTGACTTTCTATATGCCCTATTGTGGATAAGTTGACTTTCTATATTTCCTATTGTGGATAAGTTGACTTTCTATATTTCCTATTGTGGATAAGTTAACTTTCTATATTTCCTATTGTGGATAAGTTAACTTTCTATATTTCCTATTGTGGATAAGTTAAAGCGTCAAAAAATAAATGGGAGACACGGTTTTTTGCCCAGTCAAAATTTAAATAGTGAAATGAATAAATCGGATTTTTTTTTAAAACTGTGATTAAAAAATGTACGAAATAATTTATTCTGACATCAAAAGTTATTGTCGTTATTTTGTATACAATAGAAAACAGACGCTCCTCGGTGTGTCTCATATCAAACGCGTTATGGGGGTTTGTGTAGTCTGACTCTTTAAAGATTACTAACTCATACACGTACAATAAGTCATTCAGATATGATTATACGGTCGAATCAGATAATTGTTATATGCATGTGTATAGTTAATGGCAGAGAGGAGTGTGTAGATTCATGCTAGATACCTGGGAGTATGCAAACAACTGGTGGCGGGGGGCGTTGGTGCAGGAGCGAATCATCATCATCATGTCCCTTAGTCCTTGGACATTTGGGCCGCCACAGATGACATGAAAACTTTTCTTCTCCATTTCTCTCGGTCTTCTGCACTACGCATAGCATCGCCTAGTTTTAATCCCATCCACTCTTTGATGTTATCTTCCCATCTTTTTCTCTGTCTTCCTCTTCTTCTCCCTCCTCTAGTTGTGCCCTGCATGAATATAGTAAAGACGACAACAAAAAACAACGAATATCCAGTTCCCTAAAGAAACGCTAAAGTGAAATAGTTTAACCTTAACTCGTGGAACGTGTCAGGAAACATGAGCGGGACCAGGACATACAGCACCAGGACATACATCACCAGGACATACAGCACCAGGACATACGGCACCAGGACACACAGCACCAGGACATACAGCATCCGGGCGAAGCAAGTCATCTCATTTACTGCAACCCAACTAAGTTTTTTTTTTATAATAGCTATCAAGGATCCGGGACAGTTTCGGATTTTTTTCTAAGTATTCACTGATTGAAATGCGAGAACCGCCCCCTACTCCACAACCACCTACGGCCTCCACATACACAAGATATTGCATGTTCTATCTCTAGAATGTTTCTTATTTTATAAACTAAAGTTATGTGTTGTGTAAAAGATTTAATCAAATTTAACGTTAAAATAAAAAGAGTAGGGTCACACTTAATTGCAGTGCAATGCTACTTTTACATTCACCCATCCTGTACAAACAGGCCAACGTCATGGCATAGTCTATAGTGATATGTCACACAACATGTGACATGACGTCTCAGATGTCAAATGTAAGGCTACACGTATATCAAATGGCAGGACGTTGTTGCTATGTTTGCATTGTGATAAGCAGCGAAGAAGTCGCGTAGCTTAGTCTGTAAGTAACCTAATCGCCAAAAAGTGTCACACTAACATTCTTTTGGTCGCTCAGGAGAAACAAACAAATGCAACGAACAAACTTTTTTAAAATCATCACTCCCATTTTGTCCTCTTTCCTCCACTCATTTGTTGCTCTTTCTTACTATCCTTTTAGAATCCTTCCTACACTAATTTGATGCTCTTTCTTACCATCCTTTTATCATCTTTCATACCTTTGAAAGATACACACAATAGCAAGTTATCCACAGTTGAACGCTACACACAACAGCAAGTTATCCACTTAACATCCAAACACAAAGCAGCTCTATTCACCGCCCCCTTCCCTCCAAGCACCGCCCCCTTCCCTCCAAGCACCGCCCCCTTCCATCCAAGCACCGCCCCCTTCCATCCAAGCACCGCCCCCTTCCCTCCAAGCACCGCCCCCTTCCCTCCAAGCACCGCCCCCTTCTCTCCAAGCACCGCCTAGTCATGGTCAGCCATTGAAGCGAACAAACAATATTGAATACTGGCAGTTTTTGATTTACGAACATAAATTTTTTTTTTACAACAAAGCAATTGAAAGATTGTATACATTAATTATATTTTTATTCTATTAAAATTAAATTTTTAAGATGGCTTCTTGTTTTCTCGTGGGGTTGTTTTCCAACTTTATTTTGCGTTTTCAGCGTATCGAATACTGTGTGGAATTACATCAGTGCAGACCTGTATACTCTTACGCTTTTGGCGTACAATGTAAGATTTTGAGTTGCATACATTATATACACTGTGTGTTTATTTTTTACAATTAAGAAAATGTATTGAACGGTTTCGCGATGATATTGTACGATTTTAAGAATTTGAGGGTAAACAGGTCTGCCAATACGAATATAGTGCATTTTTAGATAAATTGGCACATAACGATATAACATATAACCAATGTAAGAATGTATGAATGTAAGAATGTAAGAATATAACGCATTTGTTAAACGAAATCTCGCTGAACAACGTCTCTGTTTAAATATTTTAACTATCCACGCGTCTATGAATTGCTTTAAAATCTTTGTATTCATTATAAGATAACTATGAAATATTTTGTTGACGTTTCTTGTTTCCTGTCAGGTTTCCTGGGAGAGTTTCTGGACAGCGGAGTCAGGTTCCAGGACGAGCACGGAAACTTTGTCAAGTTGATCTACCAGCAGCACATGACCATCTATGGTATCTTTATCATCCATGGCGTCACCGACCTCATGGCGTGGTTTAAGGCGCCACTGTTCCCGTGTAAGTTTGATGTTGTATACTGATACCACATTGTGTTTATTGGAAGGGGTTTTAAACAACGCTTTGAAAAATATATAGAAACATGCTCTGGTTCTTCTGATCTTAAGTAGCAATGAACTGTTATATCTGAAACGCCTTTGATATCATTGTAAACTCTTTAGGGATGTCGCCTCTGACTTTTGTTTATAATTGCTATATATTATTATGTAAATGCCGTGGTAAAGTCTCAATGACTTCTGCACAGTCGCGTTACCTTCTTGCCAAAAGCTGTTTAATGTCACTTAGTTACGCTATCAAATGCCTTCAGCAGCAGTGTGCTGGAGAGTGCTCAACTCATCTGACACGGCAAGGTCCCAGACACCGGCAGTGTGCTGGAGAGTCCTCAACTCATATGACACGTCAAGTTCACACCAGCAGATGATACCAGCAGATGACACCAGCAGATGACACCAGCAGATGACACCAGCAGATCACACCAGCAGATGACACCAGCAGATCACACCAGCAGATCACACCAGCAGATCACACCAGCAGATCACACCAGCAGATCACAAAAGCAGATCACACCAGCAGATCACACCAGCAGATCACACCAGCAGATCACACAAGCATATCACACCAGCAGATCACACCAGCAGATGACACCAGCGTATTAATGGATGGGACGTGTTACTAGAATGCCAGACGGCCATTTGCTAAAAATAATATTTTATGGCGAACTTAAACAGGGCAAGCAGATTGCTGTAGGACAGAAGAGAAGAGCTTCAAATACACACTGAAAGAGTTTCACATTAAGTGGGACACGTGGGAACAATCCGCAAAGGGTTGAAAAGCCCGAGTTAACTGTGTACCTGGAGTTTTCCCATCCATTCCCTGCATCTTCCTCACACAAAAATTTCAGACTGATGAGCCATCTGCGCAACCACAGACAGAGTCAGCCCATGCACCAATCTGATGTTTAAAATGGGCCGGTTTCCGACAGACAAACTAACACTTGTGTGTAGTATTGCTCAAAGAGGCATCTGAAAGGGACGTTATGATCTTTAGCCGAAATTATCTGTCGTAATCCTTATCAGAAGTCTCGATATATTTGTTGAAAGCTAAGTAGGATCCACTGTGTTCTCTTTTATGATGTTTTCATTTGTTCCCTCCCTGTCTAGCCTTCAACTACATAACAGCGTTCCTGGCATTCATGTGGTACGGTGTGGCTTTCTACTACCACGCCAGCATGCACGGCAAAGAACCCGTGGAGACGATTGTCCACATTCTGCCCATCTACGTCATGTTCGCCATCAGCACGGCCAGTAAGGAAGGCCAAGCAATCATAGTTACACATTGATTAGCGTCACTAACAGTGTGTTTCTTTATCATTTACAGAGTTACTTCTCTTTTGCAATAGGTTTCTTCCCTTAATTTATTTACGTTTCCTTATCACTTGAATGAAACATGGAGTCAACGCATTTACTTTGAGATTATTTCCACACTGAATAATGGAAAACAAATGACGTTAAAAAACATTTTTGTTACATGTGATCATAAGATGAAATGTTTAAAATAAGCTATGATTAAAAAATATTAAGCTTATGTTATAAAGAAAATTAATTGCAGTTGTAATCAAAGGTTCACTTGTGTTTTTGTTTCAATTTCCCCCTGTACTGTCACATCGTGTGGTCTGTCAGTTTTACTCGAAATCAAATGGAAGGAAGGTGTGTGGACAATGGTCACCCGGTCTTACGGCGTGCTCACGCTCGGGACGTGGTTCTCTCACGTCGCATTCATGCTATACGTCCACGACAGGTTCCCAGGTAAGTGGTCTCATTATGTCCACGAGAGGTTCCCAGGTAAGTGGTCTCATTATGTGCACGACAGGTTCCCAGGTAAGTGGTCTCATTATGTGCACGACAGGTTCCCAGGTAAGTGGTCTCATTATGTGCACGACAGGTTCTCAGGTAAGTGGTCTCATTATGTGCACGACAGGTGCCTAGGTAAGTGGTCTCATTATGTGCACGACAGGTTCTCAGGTAAGTGGTCTCATTATGTGCACGACCGGTTCCCAGGTAAGTGGTCTCATTATGTGCACGACAGGTTCCCAGGTAAGTGGTCTCATTATGTGCACGACAGGTTCTCAGGTAAGTGGTCTCATTATGTGCACGACAGGTGCCTAGGTAAGTGGTCTCATTATGTGCACGACAGGTTCCCAGGTAAGTGGTCTCATTATGTGCACGACAGGTTCCCAGGTAAGTGGTCTCATTATGTGCACGACAGGTTCTCAGGTAAGTGGTCTCATTATGTGCACGACAGGTTCTCAGGTAAGTGGTCTCATTATGTGCACGACAGGTGCCTAGGTAAGTGGTCTCATTATGTTCACGACAGGTTCTCAGGTAAGTGGTCTCATTATGTGCACGACAGGTTCCCAGGTAAGTGGTCTCATTATGTGCATGACAGGTGCCCAGGTAAGTGGTCTCATTATGTGCACGACAGGTGCCCAGGTAAGTGGTCTCATTATGTGTGCACGACAGGTGCCTAGGTAAGTGGTCTCATTATGTGTGCACGACAGGTTCCCATGTAAGTGGTCTCATTATGTGCACGACAGGTTCCCAGGTAAGTGGTCTCATTATGTGCACGACAGGTGCCCAGGTAAGTGGTCTCATTATGTGCACGACAGGTGCCCAGGTAAGTGGTCTCATTATGTGCACGACAGGTGCCAAGGTAAGTGGTCTCATTATGTGCACGACAGGTGCCCAGGTAAGTGGTCTCATTATGTGCACGACAGGTTCTCAGGTAAGTGGTCTCATTATGTGCACGACAGGTTCCCATGTAAGTGGTCTCATTATGTGCACGACAGGTTCCCAGGTAAGTGGTCTCATTATGTGCACGACAGGTTCCCAGGTAAGTGGTCTCATTATGTGCACTTTAAATGTATTTGTAATTTATAATATTCCATTTGAAATAAAAGGTAAATACGATCTAATTATTTTATTTTTTTGGGCTGTTAGTTAAATCCAGTTGCGTACCTTGAATGAATTGCGCCTGAGATGACCTCTCAAAAGTGAGCCCCTTAACATGTACATACATTCCGGTCATACAACGTATACTGATATACCAAAACCCTTATTGTGCTTCCCGGCGGTTGCGCCCACCCCCCCCCCTTTTTTTCCACTCCTTGGTTGATCATTGGTTAGATGTCCGGTCCATAGCATACACTTTTCTCGATAACTGGCGGGGTGTAGGGCAGAGATCGTATGGGAGATTAGGGTGGCACCGAAGGCAGGACAGTGTGTAGTGGAGGGGTTAGAGTGGCACTGAAGGCAGGACAGTATGTAGTGTAGGGGTTAGAGTGACACTGGAGGCAGGACAGTATGTAGTGTAGGGGTTAGAGTGGCACTGAAGGCAGGACAGTATGTAGTGTAGGGGTTAGAATGGCACTGAAGGCAGGATAGTATGTAGTGGAGAACGTGTTTGGTACCAGTGATAATAATTTGCTTGTACACGGCTCCCCAACGACACAGCCAAACAATATCTTTGAATATCTGTGTCACAGAATATTAGGAAATACTTTTTTTTTTTTGGTTATAAGGAATTAAAGTTATTTTGTTTTTTTTAATCGCCTCCTTCCTGTACAGGTGGCGAGGCGTCTAATCTGGACCGCACTGACCCAAACAACGTGACCTACGTTAAAGCCATGTTCGGCCTTCACCTTCTTGCCAACCTTGTCGTCGCCATCCTGCTCTACGCCCTGGTGTACGCTACCTTAAGTTTCAGACTAAAAATTCAAATCAAGGTAAGACAATCGCGTTCAGGGTTTCTAAGAGGATTTGGCGAGTTATCGCCCGGACCAAATTATCGCTATATCATTTCCTAAGATAGAAGAATAGAACAATAAATTGTGAACCAATCGGCTATTTATACATGAAGTAACGCTTTTTTAGGAAAGGGTGGGGGTGTGCGCTGGGGGGGGTGCGCGAGTAGGGGTGGTCACAAATATGTGACGAATGTATAGGGAGGGGGCCTAAATTGTGTGACATGTTTGACACTCGGGTGTTGGGGTGAAAATCGGCAAATGTAGCGTCACAATACGGATCAGTTTATAAATGTATCCTTTTTTCTTTATATCACCTTTACTTAGTTAAGAAAGCCGGGTTCTTTTTGTCGTCTCACAAGATTGCTTCTTAAATGTCCTAAACCAAAATCACGAATAAAGAGTGAAGCAAGCTGCAAGCGGAAAATTCATGTACCGTATATTCTACATATAAAATTGTTATTATAAATGAACACTTTTTTAAAGTTCTGGTGTTATCGTTATTACTTAGCAGTGTTATTTTGGATGGTGTGGTTTTTTTGTTGTAGTTTTGTCATCAGTTAAATAGTTGCCATATACCAATTATATTTTATTATAAACAAAACAAAAGTCACAGGAAAATCGTAGAAATGAAATTATAATGGCATGAATTTTTTTTTTTTAGAAAAGCAAGAAATAAACGGTTTGAAACAAAGGTGAACAAATCATGATTATTTTTTAATTTTTTTTCGTACAGGAAACATTGTTAAAACGATGATAAAATTTAAAGAATGTTTTGTACATTGTACTCTCGACAGATGACCAAGTATGGCCAAGAGTCTGAAGAGACTTACACCCGCAAGAGAAGCGCCTACAGGCGCGTGCAGGAGAGTGGCCAGGACACCAGCTCGGAAGACAGTGCATTTTTGTTGGGCGGTGACGCAAAAACCCAGGACTCACAGGCCGTGAAAAGTGACGATTTGTAGTGCAACTATAGGCCACGGGTCATGTCCCCTTGTTTGTCCACATTCCTTATTGTTGATCATAGTTTCTTGCGTCATTCTTCCTCTGTGCTGTTGTGGGTTTTCTACAATTTTTATCATCACAAGGTTGGATCACTTGTGACCTATTCATTTAATCTTTTTTTTTTTTTTCAAACTGGTCCAACATTTGGTCCGAAAATTGGTCTAACATTTCGTCCGAAAAGTGGTCCAACATATGGTCCGAAAATTGGTCCAACATTTGGTCCGAAAATTGGTCTAAGATTTGGTCCGAAAATTGGTCCACCATTTGGTTCGAAAATATGTCCAATATTTGGTCCGAAAATTGGTCCAACATTTGGTCCGAAAATTATTCCAACATTTGGTCCGAAAATTGGACCAACATTTGGTCCGAAAATTGGTCCAACATGTGCTCCGAAAAGTGGTCTAACATTTGGTCCAACATTTGGTCCGAAAATTGGTCCAACACTTGGTCCGAAAATTGGTCCAACATTTGGTCCTAGTTTCCCTAGTTTAGGATCACAGATTTTGTCAGTTTTTATACCAGTACTCTCTGCATATCTGACCTTGACCCCTTGTTTATCATATGATATTAGTTGTCCTGACAAACAACACCAAACGCTTATTTTTAGTTTCAATGTGTGGACATATCTAATTTATTCCATACAGCCATAAATTATGCTGAAGTCTACTACATGGTTATGTAATGTCTCGAGAGAATAATCTCAAAGAACACAGTTAACATTTTATGAATTCATCTTGTATTTATTTATTTATTTTAAACCACCTACGCCAATGATCCCAAACCCTTGAGCAGCTGGTTGCAATGTCGCTCTTCAAGTGATCGCATGGACCTCATGGACACTTAAGAGTTAAGACCCGCTCATTTATAATAAGGACATTTCCAGGTCACTGGCCCCTTATAAATTATATTCCATAAAGCCCTATTTTGCAAAACATTATTCTTTATGTTTATTATCACCATCACCTGTAGCTTTTTAATACATCTTACGGTGACTGTTGTGTACAACAATAAAGTATGTTTCCTCATCGCCAGTGTCTCTATAAGTGTATTGACTAGATCTGTGCTATATATAATAGCGAAATGCACAGTGATCTTAATTATATTTGGTCACCGACTGTGAATGGAAATACCGCACCGGCCGTTTGTGGCTACACCCAACTTCTTCAGTTGATTAAACATCAATATTTGAGTGATTAAGCATCAATATTTGTGTGATTTAACATCCATATTTGAGTGATTTAACATCCATATTTAAGTGATTAAATATCAATATTTGAGTGATTAAATATCAATATTTGAATGATTAAACATCAATATTTGAATGATTAAATATCAATATTTGAATGATTAAACATCAATATTAGAGTGATTAAACATCAATATTTGAGTTCTTCTTTATTTGAACTTCTTTATTTGTATCACAGTTCGTGGGCTAGTTAAAAATGACGACATCGAGTTAACCCATATGATTGAGAGTTTCTGCTTCCAAATGTAGTTTCTAAACACAAATTGAATACACGGTTGTTCCACTTCATGTGTCTTGTTGGATGTCAAAATCCCTGTATATATTTGATTGGTTTAATTCACCAGATTCTTCATACGTTCCAATGTCGTTATAAGCAGAATTAAAAACACAAGTCCTATTCCATAATTAATGTAAATGTAATCCATAAGTATATCCACAGACTGTACATTTCATCAACACATGTATAGCGCAGCTCGCTATCAGAGAGTGAATAATACACAACCTTCTCCTACAAAGTTCTTTCTGGCTAATGGCGAAAAAAAAGCACGTACGTCACAAAACACACCAGACAATACGTCATAATAAGCATAATATACGTCATCAATTAAAATGCGGGAAGGCGTTCATTAAATAATAACTCGCTTAAAAATCAGACACTCAAAATATGCACACTACCCAGTGCGCAAAATTTATTAGTCAACTCCCATATATATATATATATATATATATATATATAAGAATGAGCTATACTGGCTGTAACTCCAAAGAACCGACAAGATTTAAATACATTTGGATTCTTAAAAAACAATCATATTATTTTACAAAATCGAATAAATTTAAAAATCGCAAAAATTATTAAATATCTGCTTTTATTTAAGTAAAAGTTTAAGTATTATTGTTATAAATTACAAATACATTTAGAGTATCAACTAAGGACATTTTTTAAATTATTTTATATGCGTTTGAAGGTTATAAAAAAATTAAATAAACAAAATATGATCAAAGAATTACACCGTAATCACATTTATCGTGAAAACCCAAACATCGTTTTTTTTAGTGCATTGGTAATATTGCGAAATAAAATTAAAACTAATTTGTTATAAATAATCATGCAAATGACTTCATCGCACGAATTGCCTAATTAGCAAAAGCTAAAATATCTTTTATTTAATAACCACACGTAAAAAAATTTGATAATGTATTTTCCACTTCTTAAAAGTTAAATTAATAAATATAATTGATTGCTTTTTAAATTGTTAATAAAACACCAAAAATGTTTAGCTTTTTTAACATTTAATTAATTTTTACTTTTTTTAATTCCAAAAATACACTTTTATTAAATTTATAACGTTATAAAATTTTAACCTTTAATTTTACTTTTAATTAGAAAATGCCGTTTAAGTCAATCGGTGCAGCGGAACTCCATAGCCAAATAGCATTCACTGATGCACTTATCACTCATCCTAATAAGAACAAACCATATGAAGTGCAAAAAATGTGTGATTGCGTATGGAAGTGACAAAAATCTGGTGGAAGATTTAATTAATTTTATTAAAATCGGGGGGGGGGGGGTTATCGATAATTTCATTTTGCTCCAGGCAGCACAAGATATGGCTCAAAATAAATGAATGAATTTGATAAATAATTAACCTTCTTAGGTACATGCATATCGGGAGTAGGAAATAGGATGTGTACATTTTGTACATGGATGACAATATATTTAAATCCTATGGTATTACATTTGTGAAAAAAAGAGATATTACATTCTCTTTTTACAAATAAACATGTGTAAGAAAAATCAACAGCGTTGACAAAACGGGGTATATTTACAGAAGCATACCCATGAATATCAAAACCCAATAATTTTACAAACTTGAAAATTTAACTTTGAAAAATGGAGATGGGTTAATTTTCTTCAAAAAATTAAAATATATATATTTTTTTACTTTGCGAAAAGTAAAGTGGGCGTGTATTTGTATGAGAATAACAACTTTAAAAAAAAAAAAAAGACACTCAGGTCTGTTATAGATGTAAAACTGGTTGCGAGATTCTTCTTTAGATACAATAATTTTTTTTAACGATTTTCCAAAAACGTATAATTTAAAAAACAAGGCAAAAGTTTGTTTACATTTTTGATGACAACATTAATATACCAAATTACGTTAATATATAATATGATAATATCATATATAGAGCTTTTGTTATAAATTCAAGATTATGCCTTAACAATTTTTATAGATAAAATATTGTAGTTCAAGGGCCCGAAATGGGTAGGTTAGGCCCAACATTTAACAATTTAAATAAAAAACATGACATTTAAAGTATTTCTCTAGCGTAGGAATCGTCTCTCAGTTAAGTTCTTTAGTGAAAATAATGATGTAATTAGTGATCATTTAGATTTTGGTAATTTTAGGTCATGTTTAGAGCGGGAAAATGTAGTTTAAGGGCGTGAATTGGGGTAGGGTAGGCGTATAATACATAGCAGACAAATACTTCTCTAAACTTAAATGATTTTAGAAACGTAAATATCATTGCATAGATACTTCTTTTTAAAGTTAGGAATTATGATGAGTTTTTGCAACAGCGGGTAGAAATTAGTGCAAGGCACCACCCACTATTATTCCGATAACATCGGGTCATGTATTCTAGTACTCTAGAGTAAGACACGTGCCTCATTTGCCTACATATTATTTAATGTGGGTTTGATATCTTGGGTGGAGGGGATCTTTGAAATTCAAATATGAATTTTATTCTTGCAATTTAAGTCAAACTACGCTAAAATAATGATTCGCGTCTCATTCTTTTTTAATATTGGTTCACGGCGGTAAAACAAATAACGAAAGAGAAAACGATAGCTTTAGGAGAAAGAAGGAAGGAGAAAGATAATTTGATAGAATGTGTTGTCATCATTGGGCTATGGGCCAAGTTTCAGCTTGATAGGTTGGCGGGAAGTGGCCCAATTAGCGGTCCGGATACTTTTGCCAGTCAGCCAGATAGAAACACACTAAGAAACACACTAAGTAAAGGATAGTTTTTTTGTTGTTTTTTTTTTAAAGAAAAGAAAGGACAGAAAAAGGGTATGTGGGGTGGAGAGGGGCGAGTTTGTACACAATATACATTCTGCTATGGTGCTAACGTAAAATATTCTGACTGGATGCCTCCCAGTAAAGTTCATTTTAAAACATCGTTATGCACTGCAGTAGCACATCACTCTGTATCTATTCCGGCCAATTTTGATTATTATATTTCCTGCGCGTCCTTTGGGATACCCTAGTTTTTTACAATAATAGAGACACATAGCGTGATGCTTCTTCATTATTGTTGGGGGCGGAGTCACTGGTACGTAAATATAGGTCGGTGGTGTGACAGGTGGCCTCGGTTTCCCAGTCGTTTCATAGGAGCTAGGATAACTAGGATAGCCGGATGTTTCATAGGAGCTAGGATAACTAGGATAGCCGGATGTTTCATAGGAGCTAGGATAGCCGGGTGTTTCAGAGGATCTAGGATAACTAGGATAGCCGGGTGTTTCATAGGAGCTAGGATAACTAGGATAGCCGGGTGTTTCATAGGAGCTAGGATAACTAGGATAGCCCGGTGTTTCATAGGAGCTAGGATAACTAGGATACTCGGGTGTTTCATAGGAGCTAGGATAACTAGGATAGCCGGGTGTTTCAGATGAGCTAGGATAACTAGGATAGCCGGGTGTTTCATAGGAGCTACGATAGCCGGGTGTTTCATAGGAGCTAGGATAACTAGGATAGCCGGGTGTCTCATAGGAGCTAGGATAACCGGGATACCCAGGTGTCTCGGGTGAACTGGGATAGCCAGTTGTCTCGGGTGAGCTGTTGTACAAAGGGGTACCGACGTCGGGCCCAGCTGGTGACGTGTCGGGCGTGGCTGTAGTTGTGTCCGTAGTGGTTCGTTCAGGGGTGTCCGTCGTGTAATTGTAACAGCTGCAGCCATCCGCGTCGCTCCCCGGAGGATCGTACTCGCACTCACCTTCCTGAAAGTCGTTGCTCACACAGTAAGCGGTACAGCTGGGGTAGACACCTCCCAGGTCTCTGTGGCATCAGACGAAATAACACGTTATTTTACTTTGTTATATATTTATTTTTAGGTTAAAAAACAACTGGTATATAGGTGTTACGTAACGTTACAAGTGTAGAGAATTTAATCTCTCATTTTACTCTATGGCTCGTGTCAAACAGTAAACAACAAAGGACGATACCGGTACACAACAAAGGACGATACCATTGATTAAATACTGTAATAAAGAAACGATACCCAATCTAGGGCTAAATACAAATAATAATTTATTAAGTTGATTTAAAATTTAAAAATCAAAAAGGATTAACTAAGGCTATTGACTTACAGTACAGTGGTGAACTTGTACCGGTGCATTATTGAAGAGAAGCATACACACACACACAAAGTAAATAAAAAAAAAATCTTTGTCTCGTGTCGTAAAAATAAAGCTCTCTTATAATAGCTCAATCCTTCTATTTCTCCCTCTATCCCCTCTTCTCGTACTTGTTTATGTCGATAAGCGTGTTGACAGCATTTTCAGGGACATTTCCCGAAATGAGTTCGGCATTATACAAGCAGCTCGACCTCTCTAAAACACTCTAAGGATTTCTAATTCGAAAGACTGTAGATTTGTTTTACGTGTCACAAGATCAAGGGAGACTATTTATAACTAAGCCACACCCCCGTCGCAGTGCCGAACTTGGGGTCAGCTAAAGTTCATGATCGAGAAAATATGACGTTAACAAGACGCTTATAAACAAAAGTAGAATGTGTTTCTCCAAATCGTTATATTTATAATAGAAAACTGCTTTATATGGGCCACGTCCAAATTTTTGTAAAAAAAATTGGGGTTGGTTCCAAAATCATGTTTGCTGTTTCCAAACTCGATTCCATGAAGTTTGTTGGGCTAATTAAAACAGACCCAATAAGATAGTTTAACAAAATAAAATGTATGCTTTTACTCTAAATAATTTATTTCCTCTCAGTTCACGGTGACATCATCAGATCCATGTTTACTTAGCCGAACCATGACAACCACAAATGCTATGAAAGCGGAAATGTTATGCACCAACCATTATGCTCTTTTCTCTCCGAAGATAAAAAGATTGTTATTATTCCTTCATTAATGTACCCTATACTCTTCCCAAGACGTCCGACGCCACTACTCCATCTCTTCTCCCTTACACCCAATAATAATCCGAGGGTTCAAAGAAGGGGGGGGGGGGAGGCCAATCCAATTAATCCCTTCTCTGGACACTTTGATAGCGATTAAACCGTTTTCGGTGCACATACCAATTATATTAAAAACGAGGGCTTAACCGGTTGCCGTTATTTTTTTTACACCCAGTCCGGGTATTTAGAGAAATAAGCCTTGAGACACTCCTACATCGTACCTGCCGGGCTTTAAACAATAGGCCTACAGACAGTCCAGCACCCTAGCTGTCGGCCTTTTCAATAGTCCTACAGACACTCCTCCATCCTACCTGTCGGGCCTTAAACATTGGGCCTACAGCCAGTCCTGCATTCTACCTGTCGGGCTTTAAACAATAAGCCTACAGGCACTCCTATATCCTACCTGTAGGGCTTTAAACAATAGGCATACAGACATTCCTATATCCTACCTGTCAGGCTTTAAACAATGGGCCTACAGACAGTCCTACAGCCAGTCCTACAGACAGTCCTACAAAAAGTCCTACAGACATTCCTACAAACAGTCCTACTGACATTCCTACAGCCAGTCCTACAGCCAGTCCTACAGCCAGTCCTACAGCCAGTTCTTCAGACAGTCCTACATCCAGTCCTACAGCCAGTCCTACAGCCAGTCCTACAGCCAGTCCTACTGCCAGTCCTACACTTTACCCTCGGCTCTTTTTTTTTAAATGAATATAATAGTCGCCTCCCCTTTAAAAAATTTTATTGACCTGAGTTTACACGCCACGCATGACGGCCTTTTTTCACCCAATGGAGTTGGGGTTTGGGTGGTTTCGAGAAGGAAGCAGGACACACCAGAAGCAAATATATACTACAAGAGATCAAAGCCACTTTTGCTGAATAGAAATGTTGATCTAATTCTTAATGCACATATTGAAATGTTCAATAACAAGACAGAATTTTAAAAAACTAAGCTACTGTGACGTCATTTTTATCTTGTACCTCAATCATCTTTTCAAACTCGATTTCGTTGTAATTCTATAATGAGCAAACTCGATTCCTTTGTAATTCTATAATGAACAAACTCGATTCCTTTATAATTTTATAAAGAACAAACTCGATTCCTTTGTAATTCTATAATGAACAAAGTCGATTTTTTTTTTTAATTCAGTAAAGAAAAAACCAGATTTTTTTGAAAAATCTGGTATCCGCTGGCGGCAATATTTGATGTGGCGGACAGAGAGTTGTCCACCTCTGGTTTTAAAGATGTGCTAGAGCTGTAAACGGCAACAAGGATATGGTGGTAATAACACTTGTGTCATAATGTTTTCTTTCCACATACTTCCTTGGACTTGCTGGGGATTATAACCAATTTTTGGGGCCCATATTTTTATATTTTATTTATTTATTTTTTGGCTCAACGTAAAAGAAAACCAAAGCAATGGTATGGCGAGGTGTTGCTGTTGCTGCTGTTGCTGGTGTTGCTGTTGCTGCTGTTGCTGTTGTTGTTGTTGTTGCTGCTGCTGTTGCTGTTTCCACAAAGTAAAGTTAACAGCTAACATTTTGCATCACAGGTGTCCTCGTAGACATTTAATTATAATAGAACGTCGATACTCCGAAATATTTTGGTCTAGTGTGGTTAATATAACTAAATAAATACATGACAGAAAACCGACACGACAAGATGGCGTTAACGAAGTTAGTGTCTAGACTAGAATCCAATAGATTCTTACCCTATACAATTATGGTGTATCGAGGTTAGCTGATTAATGTCCTAATGCGGGAAAAGAGGACGAATCCAAAAAAATAGATGATTTGACCTCAGAATAATGGTTACCGGAAATTTGATCGAAAGAAATTTCGTCGAAAGAAAATGGATCGACGGAAATTTGATCGAAAGGAAATTTGGTCGAATCTTTTTTTCAGTTCACACGTTAAAATGTTCGTCAAATTTCTTTTTGAACGCACTATACTATATAGTAAAACAAAATAATGCGTTTTAGATTCGAGCAAATTTCCGTTCGATCAAATTTCCGGATACGCAGAATAATATACGACGTCACTTTGTTTTTACAGATATGTTTTCTGCGATAAATATTATTGATAAAAGAAGTTTGTAGATTGCAATATACCAGACTGGTCACTGCATGTACTGGTCACTGATTGTACTGGTCACTGCATTTACTGGTCACTGCATGTACTTGTCACTGCATTTACTGGTCACTGCATGTACAGACTGGTCACTGCATGTACTGGTCACTGCATGTACAGACTGGTCACCGCATGTACTGGTCACTGCATGTACAAACTGGTCACTGCATGTACAGACTGGTCACTGCATGTACCGGTCACTGCATGTACTGGTCACTGCATGTACTGGTCACTGCATGTACCGGTCACTGCATGTACTGGTCATTGCATGTACCTATTACTGCATGTACTGGTCACTGCATGTACTGGTCACTGCATGTACAGACTGGTAACTACATGTACCTATTACTGCATGTACTGGTCACTGCATGTACTGGTCACTGCATGTACCGGTCACTGCATGTACTGGTAACTACATGTACAGACTGGTCACCGCATGTGCAGTCCGTATCTAGATGTTACCTCAATCGTGCGACAGGGGTTACAATTGGTTCCCTGATTTTTTACGTCATTTCTTCATCCCATGCGTAAGATAAATTTTTTTTCTTGTATAGATAGTTGCAGTTCAGATAATAAACCTTTCAGATAATCGAAGTTCTGCTGTAAACACGATATTATCATGTCATATTTCAACACAAAGGTCATTCTCGGGTCATAGTTTAAAAAAAAAACTCACACATTGCATGTGGGCTCCAGGCTGGGCTGGGTTACCCAGTCCGTCACAGGCCAGGTGGACGGCGGATTCGGGGACGGCCCAAGAGGAGGTAGCACCAAGGTGAGGTTGTAACATATGCACATCACTTGAACCGTGACAGGATTGTTGTAGAGTTGCGCGCGGAAGAGACAAATACCAACCTGGTAGTGATTGGCGTTGCAGTAGTTGAAGCACTGTAAAGAGTATCCGTCGATGGCGCTAGGTTAAAAAGAGAGGAAACAAAATGACTTAATGTAAGCCTTTATGGAAGTGGTAAATCATCTGAAGCAGGGCCATCTATACACAGTGGGGGCATAGTTATACCCTGAGGCCCCCCTATTCTTCTATGTACTTAGGCCATGCGAAGGAGGGAGATGGCCAATCACGCCTGGCGCCAAAATCAGGGGGCGCGAAAAATCGTCTTAAGATAAGCCTGTAATTGTGAATTAAAACGATATAATCGTTTGTACTTCACATGGACAAGGGCGGCACCATCGTGCCCACTAAATCTAAGTACTGTGACTTCCTTCATTTAAATTACTGAATGATAAAATGATGGCGCCTTTTGTAAAACTCTTTGATTTACTACCTCCACCCCAACCCCCTCGAAAAAAAATGCTTGGATTTTTTTGTTTCAAATTGACAAATTGTAAAAAGAAAGGTTTTTGTTTTCCTAAACCTCGTTTAAAAAATTGCATTGATTTGAACATCGAGAAACTTGTTTTAACAAAACTGGACAAACGGTCTTTCTGCTGCATTTTGAAACCAAATTAAATTGACAAAAGCTCTTTCAATATTCATTAACAATATTGGCAGCATAATGCCCCTAAAAGCGTGGGACCCCTAGAAGCATGAGGCCCCCTATAGGCATAAGGCCCCCCCCCCCTTGAGGAATGAGACCCCTGGGCGAGTGCCCATTGTGCCCATGCCTTAACTGGGCACTGATCTGAAGGTGATGGATTGATAAAAAAAACGTGTTTGTGATGCCTTGGTAGATTTTATTGTCTTAGCAGGAAAGTTGAAAAATGAGGCGGGTAAGGGCCAAAATGTATACATGCCTGATAGCCATTTGGGTTTATTACAACGGAATGGTAACTTATTGCTTGAAACGTAGATGTAGGAACAGAAAAGAGAGCAGGCGATTCACAAACTGAGCAAAATGATGATGCAGGTTTTATCGACCTAAGAAGTTTACTGTAAACAAACGGCATGAGTTTGTGCCTTGAATAAAGGATAGATATAAACTAATTGCACGCAACCGATCATTGCACAATCAATACATCTGGTCATTTTTAAGAAATTAAAAAGCAAATATCGATGAAAAGTTAACTGCATACGAAAAATAAATGTGCGATCACCATAAACAATTAAGATTTTTAAAAGAAATGAATGGCGGCTTTTCTTGTTCTAACAATTTCAAAACATCATAGAAACCCGAGGAATTTGATTTTTTTTTTTTTTTGAAAACACCCAATAATTCAAACATATTCGACCTTTTTCTGGATTTGACTTAAGCTCCCCCCCCCCCCACTTTTACCGCCCGAAAATGAAGGCGCCAAATGACCCCTGATGACCCATGACAACCATGGACGATTCATCTCATACAAAAAAGCGCAACTCACTTGGAACAACGCACGTCCAAGAATGTGATGGTGGTTACGCTCCTGCCTGGACTGGGTGATGTCGGGGTCGCTGTCGGTGGTGGCGAAACAGTCGGTATGGGGTCACCCGTGGTACACAGGCACGACACCTGGACCGCGTTGGCTGATGGATCAAAGTAGCCCATGTCGCAGAAGCCACCCGTTTGTCCAAGAGATTGACAGAATGTCCAGCACGATTCGGCACTGAAACAGGTTTGCCATTTTAAAGAAAAATAATAAAACATGAAATAGCAAATAATTGTGTATTTATTATTATTAGATTACTATTTTGTTATATATATATATATATAGGAATTATTATTATTATTTTTTGAGAAAACCAGAAACTGTTATTGTCACGCAAGATTGCCCACCATGACTGGACGCGTCACCATCGTTTTTTTTTTCTCTTCAACATTAAAACAAACGTTTGAAAACATTTATCTACAAAATAGTCAAGTAGATGAGCCAACAGTTCTTGGAAGGTTAAGAGCCTCATTAGACTTAGATTCTGTACCACTGCGGTAACCACAAATATCATAGGCAGTAGAATGTGTTAACAAAACCATCCAAATAAATACATTTAGAAAATGTTTAATGCTTGCTTAAAATTTTAGTATTATCTTTTAAATTTAAAATAATTGTAATTATCTTTTAAAGATAAGATAATAAATTTAAAATGTTTTTCTAGACACATTTTGATTGAAAGGACTTGGTAAATATTTAAATGTGGTTAAACTAATTACTTAAACTTCAATTTCATCCAGGTTCTCAACCTTCCTAATGCCGCGACCCTTTCAGGCCAGCAGCTAGGAAATTCTGGGGCCCCGGCAGCTGAAAGAGTTCGGACCCCTTTCGTGTTTGAAACATGTGCGTATATTTTAAAAGGGTGTGCCCCTATCCAGCTCGGGCCCCTGACAAGTGCCATGCTTGCCCCCCCCCAGGTGTAGGTCTTACCCTTTAATAGAGTTCCCCATGTCGTGGCGACCCCCAAACACAAAACTATTTCCGTTGCTACTTCATAATTGTAGTGCAGAGGTGTAGCTAGGGGGGGGGGGGCAGTATATTATACTCGTGTTTTCCGATAGTCTTATACCAACCCTGGGAAAGGGTCGTTCGACCCCCCAAAGGGATTGCAACCCTCAGGTTGAGCACTGCTGATCCAGAGTATTAAAAAGTCTTGATCTTCATAACCTTAAAAAATATATTTAAAATTAAAGAAATTCACGTAGATCAAGTCTTCTCATGTTAGAGTAACCGACCGAATTACCTGACACATTCTTGGGATATGTTAGCGTCAACGGCTGAGTTTTCACTTAAACTCGGTGGACTGGTCAGCGAGTAGTCGAGTGTTGTAGAATGCGGCGACGTCAGGCGAGTGTCCTCGGCAGCAGTGGTGGTGGTAGTCTCAGTCGGACGATCTGTTGACGTCACACTGGACAGTTGCGGGGATGGTGTGGTGGGATAGGCAGATGACTCGGTGGTCGGCCATTCTGTGAAAAGGACGAATGACGTGCACTCACAGGTCAAGAGTTGCCTCACTTCAACTATCCAGAATATCTTGACGGGCACGCACGCGCCACGGCGTGGTGAGCAGTGAAGGTCACAGTCGGGGGAGGTCAGCTCACCTCTGCCCCTTCTGTCAATAATGCTGGGGGGGGGGGAAGCAATGACAAGATGTATGTGACATATATTATTATTATTATTTTTATAGCGTAGTACCCCAACCTAGGGCTGGACTCATTACGCTGTACATACAATTTAACCAACATACTCATGAAATTAAAAATTAATAAACATTAATTGAATAAAAAAAACAAATTATGTGCTTTCGCCTAACCATTCCATAACTTTTAAAATGTCAAGCCATGGACGGCACCCAGCAGTATCTTCTATCAATCAGAGGGGGGAATCAGTCAGGATAGTAGAGTTTAAAGAGATGTGTTTTGAGTGCAGTTTTGAAGGCTGTGATGGTTGGTATATTGCGGATGCGTAGTGGAAGAGAATTCCATTGTTTGGGGACACAGAAAGAGAACGATCTTTCACCGTATATTTTTGTGCGAGTCTTGGGGACAGAAAGAATACGCGCGTCTGCGAAGGAGCGAAGCTGTCGAAGGGGTGAACAGATTTAACAGTCTTTGTGACCGGATGTATGACTCATAGTGACGGGATTTAAGGGTCATAGTGACCGGATGCATTAGTCAATGTGGCCGGATATATGTGTCATGGTGACCGGATGAGTGAGTCAATGTGACCGGATATGCGTGTCATAGTGACTGGATGTATGAGTCAATGTGACCGGATAGACGTGTCATAGGGATCAGATTTATGGGTAATAGTGACTGGATGTATGAGTCACAGTTACAAGATGTATGAATCCTCGCGACCGGATGTCGTAGTTTTAACATCTGAAATTATGAATCGCAATGACAAATAATGTGAAAGTCACTGTGACCTTAGTCAATGTGACCTTAGTCAATAAGACCTTAGTCAATGTGACCTTAGTCAATGTGATCTTAGTTAATGTGCAACACAACAAAATGTTGTGATTTTGATCATATGTTATTCAAATAATCATAATTCTGGTTCGGAATGTGTATTATCCATAATTCCATTACCTGAAGTAATTCATAGAAGAAAAACAGTTGGGGTGAGTGTGGAGCAACAGAATAATTATTTTTTTTAAACGGCAAGGAGGGAATTTAAAGTGTGAAAGTGGCAGATAACCAGAGCGACAGTTTCAGAGGGAATCAGAAGCGAACATTTCAGACAGAGTAACTTAAGGAGGGGCGGGAAGATTTTAATGTATCTAGCCTTGCTGGTCGTGCTGATTTTACCGATTGCATCTGCCGATGTTTTTAAAGAAATTCCCGATGTCGTCTTTAATTTCCTCCCATGTCTTGACACGCGCATCAACGCGTGACACGCACAACAACGTCATCACCAACACGGTAAACTTCCTGTCGGCCATTTTGTTTTCCTCTCCTGCACACGTGCAAGTACACAGTTGATATTGTTGTCCTGGTGAGCTGTAACAAATAATACTTATGGTTAACAAGGCATAATTCTATAACGTCTAACTACTAGAAGTAACCATCGAAACAGTGGCGTCGGCGGTGTGTGAACGTCCCATCGACTAAAGTTACACAGCGCTAATACTTCATTGCACTACGATGAGTCGATTGTTTTGTCACGTGATAAGCGTAAGTACGAGTAAGACTTCCGGGAGGCTGTCTGCAACACACTAGTCGCTCACAAATTTTTATTCAAACAACTTTCTTCCTTTAATCACAACTGAATTATAATTATTGTCACATTTATGAATGTCATTTAAAAAACAAGTGTATTCAAGAATATTTTGAAAAGTAAAATGTTTAATTAACATTGGGGAAGCGCTGATGGAGAAAAACATTTTGCTTTAAAATTAATGATAATGGCTGATCAGCTGTTATCTGTTGTTATGTGTTGTTATGTGAAGCAGACAGCCTACCAATGGCTTGTTCATATCACGTGACAAAACAAGGAAGTGACTCATCGTAGTCCATTGCAACAATCTCTGTTCCTCTCCGAAAATGATGGATCTGTAACACAAACACAGCGCTAATACTTCATTGCACCATTTGTAGTTCAGCTACTTACAGCAGTGAAGATAGGGAATTAAAGTTCCCGCGTTTAAGTAAAAACAAAAATCTGTCGAAAATTGCGCAGCCAATGAAATGCGATGTATGAATGACTTCTCGCTGTTTCAGTAAGGGAATGACTGATCCTGACTTGAAGGTAACAAGGCAATTATCCTTTTTTATAACTGTTATCCAAAGATCGTTCGTGATCGGACCAATGAAATTTCAAAGAACCCCCCGATTATGCCCGATGTCATCAAATAGATCTCATCCGTACAACGGTTGTGTCAAGCAGGATATGTGCGAGTATCGAGGTCATACTAATTTCTCCCTCTGCCACGATGATTGGAGCATTACGGGAATCTTTGAAGTCAGTTTTTCTGTAAGTCATTATACAAATAAATATATAGTGTGATTGATAGTTTGGTTAAGTCTAATTTTTAATCGAAGCCAAACCCCACACCAGATCTGCAAATGTCTGAGAAGAAAGACGCTCCGCCGGGATTGGCTCCTCCCCCCCCCCCCTTTTCCTTACATTGAATCGCGGCTTTTTAGGATTTTTTTCTTGGAGGTGGCGGCAAAAAAGCTTGGCCTGATACGGGCGGCACTAACCCTTGCTTCGCCGCAGAACAGAAGGTGATGTGAAATGCTTGGACCCCACGCCACCCAAAGTTGTTCAGAAGCTTGTATTTATTAACAACTTGATTTAGAGACAGAGGTGTTTACGTATAAACGCAATTCTAGTTTACACTTATTTCACTGCTCCCTTCTCTATGTTTTAAATGTGTCCTACTTTGAAACCCCCGCTAAGAATCGTTTCGGGGGGGGGGGGGGGCACAGAGTGTTGAATTACATCAATTGATCTGTGCGATGATCTGACTGAATTTGGATCGAAGACTGTTCCAGACAAAAATGAGGTGGGGGAGAGAGAGAGAGAACACATGCTGCAGAAGGCATTATTTATTTGAATTTACAAAGCGTTTGATTGCCTTAAGACAGCGATCTCAATCTGTGGTTCGCGAGCCCTTTGGGGGTCAAACGACCCTTTTACAGAGGTCGCCTAAGACCATCGGAAAACACAAAATTATTTTCGTGTGTTATGAAGGAGCTACGAACATAATTTTGTGGTTGGGGGTCGCCACAACATGAGGAACTGCATTAAAGGGTCGTGGCATTAGGAAGGTTGAGAACCACTGCCTTAAGATATACAGCTGTTTCTTTCCTTCATATTTTTAAAATATACGTCTGGGTATTGATCACAACGCGCTTTTACCCCAAGGCTTCTGACATTAATGATATGCATGAAATGTGACAACAATAACAAGATACTATGTATTGGGGGCGGGGGAAGATTTGGGTGGAGTCAAATGTACGATCAGGGTGTAACAAAACTGGTCCGACAATTCGTTGTTATTGTTTTCTTTAAATCCGAACTCAATATTCATGCATCATATTCACTGGCGGATGCCAAGTTACAAAAGACCAGTAGACATCATAATACGGTGAAGTATAGGAGTACACCAATTGCTTGTTACAGGAGTATAATATAGTATTACAGGAGTATATATTACAAAGGTGTAACATTGTATGAAAGAATTTACCATAGTATGAAAAGGGTATAACATGGTATGACAATGGGGTAATATAATACGACAGGGGTGTAACATAATATGACAATGGGGTAATATAGTTTAACAAGAGTATATTATGTGATGACATGGGTAAAAATGGATATAACATAGTATGACAGCAGTGTAACATACTATGACCGGGGTGTAACATAGTAGGACAGCAGTGTAACATACTCTGACCGGGGTGTAACATAGTAGGACAGCAGTGTAACATACTATGACCGGGGTATAACATAGTAGGACAGCAGTGTAACATACTATGACCGGGGTATAACATAGTAGGACAGCAGTGTAACATACTATGACCGGGGTGTAACATAGTAGGACAGCAGTGTAACATACTCTGACCGGGGTGTAACATAGTATGACAGCAGTGTAACATACTCTGACCGGGGTGTAACATAGTAGGACAGCAGTGTAACATACTCTGACCGGGGTGTAACATAGTAGGACAGCAGTGTAACATACTCTGACCGGGGTGTAACATAGTAGGACAGCAGTGTAACATACTCTGACAGGGGTATAACATAGTAGGACAGCGGCATAACATACTATGACCGGGGGTGTAACATAGTTTGACAGCGGTGTAGCAGAGTCAGACTGGGATGTAACACTACGACAGGGATGTAACTTAGAATGACAGCTGTGAATCAAAGACACTGCCAAACAGTACGGCGTAGATGTACTATCTCTTCCATATCTTCAAATATTTTTCCAGATGAATAGACATGAGCCCCTGTCAGGTCAGAATTGATCTACAAAATGTGTTTCGGGCGTGACCGTCCTTGGGGTTAGTCTGATCGGGTGTTTACCTAATGACTCTGAGAACATCCTGTTTATCACCTAGATCAGCGGTTCTCAACCTGTGAGTCGGGACCCCTTTGGGGTCGAACGACCCTTTCCGGGGGTCGCCTAAGACCATCGGGAAACACATATACTCTAAAGTCAAGAAGAGCAACGAAAATAATTTTGTGGTGAGGAACTGAATTAAAGGGTCGCGGCATTGGGAAGTTTGAGAACCACTGACCTAGATGTTCATAACCCCGGAACGCGGAGTAACGGGCGAGCAGTATTTTAATATTTGGAGAATGAAAAAAAATTAACTGACAGGTTATTGCGTTTCTTCCCCTATAATTATTCTTACGTTAAGCTCTATCTATTATACTAGATGTCTTGGTCAGAAATTATCCCTACGTTTTCCAATGTTTGTATTATTACAAATTGATTGGACTCCTCGAAGAAGGGCCGCAAGTTTACAATTGCAATGCTACAATTCAAAATACATGTCTACGTCAGTAAGATGGCAGAATCTATATACTGTTATTCAAAGGAAAAGGGGGGAGGGTGGGGAATAACTCTTTTGTTCATTTAATTCAACGGTTCTCAACCTGTGGGTCGCGACCCCTTTGTTGGTCGAACGAACCTTTCCCAGGGGTCGCCTAAGACCATCTGAAAGCACATATACTCTACAGTTATGAAGTAGCAATGTAAATATTTTTTTGGTTGGGGGTCGCCACGACAAGAGTAACTGTATTAAAGGGTCGCGGTTCAGGGAGGTTGAGAGCCACTGATTTAATTGATTAGATTTATTTAATGTATTTATCTGCAAATGATAAAAAAATAAAATTCCAAAAATCATAGATCAATAGGATTTCACTGATATTCTTTGGACAGATTACTAGGACGAATGAACAGGACGGATGATAAGGACTGATTATTAGGACTGATGATTAGGACGAATGATTAGAACTGATGATTTAGACGGATGATTAGGGCGGATGATTAGGACGGATGATTAGAACCGACTCATATGATTAAATTATTCCTCAGAATACAAATTGACTAAATTTATTTTTTATATAAATATTTAAGTAAGTGACTTAGAAAATTGTCTAATTGAATTTTTGTCCGGGAAATATTGTGAACATTCTAATATTTGGAATTCATTTTCTTGTATTAAAGCAAGAGACCACATTTTTAAGCTTTGAAATTCATAAATTAAACTGGTCACGTGGTCATGTTTATGCGTCTTGCGTATTTAAACAAAAAAAAATTTCCCGCATGCATAAGTAAATCTGTCAAGTGCCAAACTTTGAACAGAGTAAACTGTGCACCAAGATTTTAGCTCCCCACGAGCAACGCCTTTGGACCGACATGCAACGTAAGGCTCAGAGAAGGTTCTCAATAGTTCGAAGAAATAAAATATTACAAAGATAGCTAAAAATGAAAGATAACTATTTGTTGTTTATTATAGTGTTTTATTTTTTTGTGTATTGTTTTTTTGTTTTTTTTTAATTTTTAAGTCGCTTTTTTGTGGTTTTCTTTTGTTTTTAATTTACCAATAATATAAATACTTTCGAAGCTAGATGGCCTTTATAATATTTTCCATCTAATCTAATACTAGCCTTTTCTAGGAAGGCCCTTAGCCGAAACGTTCTTCTGTTACCGTCCTGTCTTTCTATTTCTTCAAGCTTCCGTGTACATTGTTCTTCTGCGTCCTTTACGCAGCTCGACCTCGGATCGCCGGAAATATTGGCTCATTGATGCAGTGACCTCCATCCTTCCCTGGCGGGTGGCTGAGTGTCCATGACACGTGTGGTGCAGTACTAGAAGGTTGGGGTTCATATCCCCCGCCAGTGCCTGACAATTATTTTATAGGCCTACTTTTTGTTGTCTTCTTACAAAAATCACTCCGCCCCTAACCCTGCCACCCCCCCCCCTTTTTTTTTTATCATCCAATTAAAAAATTTAATAAACATTCTGAGTAATTGTATTTTTATATTAATTTGGAAACCGACTACCGCTACTACTTATTAGGTTGTTAAATTATTGACAATTAATTCACGCAACTTCAAACAGACCATTATAATCTCACGAAGAACTAAAAAAAATCAATAATTTCAGCACCATCCCGTTTTGTTTCCCGTAAGTATAGTAATCTGCGAGATGTCTGATCAATAAATAAAACTTAAATAGATATCACGCCTGCCGTTCATCTGTCGCTAAAATAAAACCCAGCTTTTGTTAATACTAGACGATTGTTCAGCGCGAGCCTCCAGCATCCGTCTATTTATAGCACACAGCCCGTGTGTCCCAATGCCACAGTTTGAGGGGGGACATAACTCACTGTGAGTCGCCATAGCAATCATAGTGGTGCGACGCTCTCGTCATTTGTGAGCACGCGTAAAAAAATTCCAGACGTTTCACTTTTTGTGGTTGTATCCATTTACCGTGTGTGTGTGTGTGAGCTTCCTACTGTGGGTAACAAGAGGTAATATAAGGGTAATTTGGTAACAGTGCAGGCCATCTGGAAATATGTTCTTGTTGATTTTATTGGCGGTGTTGCTGATCAAGTGTGATGCAGGTGAGTCGTGTAGCGACAAGGAGATCTATCGATGGCAGGTCTCTTGTTGAGTAGCAGGTCATCTGTTGACTGGCTGGTCAGCTATGTAGTGGCACGTCAGCTGTTGACTGGCTGGCCAGCTATGTAGTGGCACGTCAGCTGTTGACTGGCTGGTCAGCTTGTAATTACACGTCAGCTGTTGACTGGCTGGTCAGCTTTGCAGTGACACGTCAGCTGTTGACTGGCTGGTCAGCTATGTAGTGACAAGTCAGCTGTTTATTGACCGTTAAAATTCCTAAAAGTAGGTCCATTGTTTAGTGACTGGTCAGTTGTTAAATGGTTGGTCAGTTGTTAAATTATTGGTCAGTTGATAGTGGTAGATCAGTTGCTACCTGTCTGGTCAGTGGCTGATCAGTTGTTTAGTGACTGGTCAGTTGTTAAATGACATCAGTTGTTAAATGACTGGTCAGTTGTTAAATGACTGGTGAGTTGTTAAATGACTGGTCAGTTGTTAAACACTTGGTCAGTTGTTAAATAACTGATCAGTTGTTAAATGACTGGTCAGTTGTTAAATAACTGGTCAGTTGTTAAAGAACTGGTCAGTCGTTAAATGACTGGTCAGTCGGTAGTGGCAGATCAGTTTTTACGTTGCTGGTCAGTGGAGAAAAGTTTGCTTTTTTTTAAGTTGTGAGGGTGTAAAGAGGCCAAGTTATAAAGGCAATAAAACAGACCAAGAGAGGGAAAGGCGAATAACTCTGTGACCACGGAGAGCGTCACAAACTCTAGCTAAGTTCAAAACCTAAAACAAATGTTATTAGATCTGATCAATCGTTTCATTTATATAACCTCTACTACTGACCATTACCGGTTTATGATTATAGAACTATAACTATTTTAATTTAAAAAAACAAAGATAAGATAGGATGAGATAAGATTCTTTATTGATCTAAATAAATGGAAATAATTGTTTTATTACTTTGTACAAATTCTTTTTCAGCACATACAAAGTTACTTATTTTCACCAAGACAACGTTTTACGCTTGTAGCAAAATACACACAAGACATCGAGAGTAGTTCTCGAGCGCAGGCCTGCACAACTCAAAATGTAAGGCGGGCCGTAATACTTTATGAAAAACCCGCGTGGGCCGTAATACGTTATGAAATACTTGTGCGGGCCGAAAGATAAATAGGACAGGGGGGAAAGCTATTAAAAAAAATGTTAATTTTAAAGAATATTTCGTTGCTTCGCGGGCCACCAAGTGGGTACTGGTGGGCCGCATGAGGTCCGCGGGCCGTATGTTGTGCAGGCCTGCTCTAGCGAATCAAAACAGCCACTTGGAGAATAAGTGAATAAATTGTTTTTTACGCCGATATTGTACTTTCTGGGGGATAGAAAAGTATGTTTTTTAAACAGACTTTGCAAGTGTTCATGCCATGAGCTCAATATATACATGTGTATATATATATATATATATATATATATATATATATATGTGTGTGTGTGTTTCTTCTTGATCTAAAATGGGATTTTTTTTTTTATTGTGAGATCTTCATTGCGTGAAACTCCCTCCGGCAATCTACCATCATTTCTTTCGTGTTTTTTTTTTTTTTTTTTTTTTTGAGACATTCAACTGAAGTGACTGAAGAGCGTTTTCATCGCACCAGCTGATAAAGTTTAAGTTTTAAAATTTTTAAAAATGTTCAACAAGACATTTAAAATCGTATTGCGCCATTGGTTTCCAAAACGAAACAATTATTCATTATTTGTGGTGACACAGAAAACTCTTCTGTTTCTGAGGTATGCTTTTGAAAAAAAAGTAAATAAATAAATATCGTGATATCGGTCAGTAGTAATTATATTTATTTTGCTTGTGCCTAAATATCAGAGTTACTTGATCTTTTCATTAATTTTTTTTTTAATTCTTTTTTTTTTTTTTTTTAAATGTCTTAAACTGAATTGTTTACAGCTCATGAGAAACCAGTAGAAAGGCTCAAAAACAATACGAATGGTCACCTTAGATTAGAGACGTCATTTATTATTTGTTACAGGACACATGTCACGCATTGTTACTATGGATAGTTGGGACGACTTGTGGTTAAAATGTTTACCCATCTTTCAATTGACATAATTAATTCAGGTCTCTACTTCTCAAAATGCTTGGCACCACCGGGAACATCCACCCACGACTTCCTGTCACGTGACCTCAGCGACAGCTATGACGTCAGCATTGCCCGCTTGACCAAAGGAAAGCTGACCATGATTGTTAACGTGGCTACTTTCTGCAGTAAAGTTTATTTTATTAATATCCCTTATAATATAATATTTTATTAAACCTCAGACCATTTTTAGCATATAAATCTTGTTGAGTCCTAATGTTTTCTTTATTGCTTTTTACTAAATAATTTTAATTGGTTTCTGGAATTTAAATGTTTTAAATGGACGATATGAAATCCCAAGGCAATTATATATATATATTTATTTATTTATTTTCTATTAATTTATTTATTTACTTACTTATTTATTTATTTATTTATATATATTATTTTTATTACATTTAACTTTTATTGACATTACATTGCTTTATTTATTTTTTATTGAATAGATTCAATGGTTTTTAATTTTACAAATATATTCTATTGACTGTTGGTTATTGTTTTCTTTAAATATTGCACATTTATCCTGATTGATTCCTTTAAATATCTGTTATAAGTTATAGAAATAAAATAATTTTTGGGGGATGTTCAAATCTTCTTGTTTCGTTGTGTTTTTGTCCCAAGCCTTCACCAAACAGTACATACAAATGAACCAACTCCTGGCCTCGCTACCAAGTGACGAATTTACCATCCTCGGCTTCCCTAGCAACCAGTTTGGTCACCAGGAACCAGGAGCAAACAGCACAGAGATATTAAATGGACTCTACTACGTCAGACCGGGTCACGGATACACACCTCATCGCAACATGCCCTTGATGCTAAAGGGTGACGTCAATGGCGACAAGGAGTCGGAGCTCTACGCCTATTTAAAAGTAAGTAGAGGAGGCAAGCGAACAAAATAATATTAGTCGTGTCAGAACATGTACTTTTTAGGCATCTTTGAAAGTGCTTTAGTAGCTAAATATAACCTAATAACCAAAGAATCGGTTTTACGTTAAATAGCAAGCAATCACTGCATGTTTGAATTATGTGAACATTGGCACGTTCATAATTTATAAAATAATTTATAGTTTTGGAAATTAGTTATTCAAATTGCATGTGTGTAAGTGTGTTACGCCCCTGTCAAAGAATCCCACCAATCTATGAATGTTTCACCTCTTTCGCAGAACCTGTCAATCTTTGATCCACCTGTTGAATCAAAAATTTCTGTTCCGTTAATATCAGTGTGAATATGTGTCTACATAACAAAATTCCTGTTTCAAGGTATACGATTTATTGATATGAACTCCACTGTGACTCCAAGCAAAGCTCTCACACAAAGCTCAACCTGTTTGGTCTACTGACGCAAATGTCTTTAAAAGATTAAGTCCTCATTTATATATTACCTCCAAAATAATCAAACCATTCCTTTGTTTTTCTATCTCCGAAGGCTTCCTGCCCCAACCCCACCACGGCCACCTTCAACACACGCGAGAACTTCTGGGAACCAATCAAAATAAACGACATCGCTTGGAATTTCGAAAAGTTTCTGGTCTCCCCTAGCGGCGTCCCTCTTTACCGCTTCCGGTCTATGGTGGAACCACGTGACCTCGTGAAGATCCTGGAAGCGCTCTTGGCACCCGCTGTCAATGTTCATCCGCAGGCGCGGGAACTCGAGGGGTTGTTGTCTCACCTGGATGGTGTTGTGGATGCCAGGGAAAATATAGTGAAATCTTAATTGATTTTTTATTGCATGGAAACTTTGTGAAATAAAAATGGTTTGATTATGACGTCAGTTTTGATTTAAAGTGGGCGTCAAATACGCTATTTAAATTATATTAACTATTTGGGTGTGTTTTTTACTAATTAATTTTGTATTGGGATGAGGGAGAGGGAGATGCATAAAATAAAAGGTTCTCTGGTTTGTATTCTAATTTTTATAATGTATTCGCTAACAAATATTTTACAAGGGATTTTGTTATGTTTAGTGGGAGAAAGTAATCCCTGCATCCTCCTTTCGTTCCACACAACTTTAAACTCTTGGAATGTATCGATACAAAAGATTTGAAGTTTCGCGTGTGTTTTTTTTCTCTTTTAAACGGCTGCCTTTTTTTTTCTTTATTTGGTGCTCTTACTCTTATCATGGCCGAGATTTTCCCTGGGGCAAGTCGAGCAACGTGCCCAACAGTCAGGTGGCGCCAGACATAAGGGGACCCAGAGGGCAAATCGAGCAACGTGCCCAACAGGTGGCGCCCGACATAAAAGGCCCCCAGAGGGTCATAAGATCTCAATCAAACCCGCCGCCCCCCCCCCTTTCCTCATCATTTGTTGTGGCTCTGACTCTGCTTGCAGATAAAGCAGCTGTCTTCTGATATAGTCATGACCAATTTATCAATAACACCCAACAAGGAAGTAAGAAGTATTTACTCTCTAATCTGTTGAACTGTTTGTTCTTTCGATTGATAAGTATTATTATCTTTTTGTAGACACTAATAACGACGCAAAAAAAATAGTTTACTGTAGGTGTCTTTATTCAAATAAAGCAGTAAAAAAATAATATGGGGATGATTCAAATATTTGGAATATCGTAAACCAGGTCTTTTTTCTAAAAAAAGGCTCATGGGCTTGTCTTAATGTACTCGCACAAACCAACAGCATGATACAGTTTCATAATGACTCTGGTCCCAAGGGAAAGTGAGTTCGTGAAACATTCATTGTCGAAGATTCTACTTCCTGGTTTCATTCCATTTGTTCAGAGCAAGCGTGAGCAAGGTCATACACTCCATTACATCTGTGGAGAATTCTGATGGACGAGAAATTGAAAATGAAACCAGAAGTTACTCGGAATTGCCGCGTTAAAAATTTTAAATTCCACAAATCAAAATTGTCCACAAAAACAAAAACTTCTAACGTTTGTCTTTTTTGGGGTCTCTTCAACTTGTGCTTGGCCGTCACATTTGACGAGGAAAGGGATGGGGGGTGCATTTTCAAGAGACAAAATTAATCGTTGTATAATCTGCTTAAGTTACTACAGAGATCGATACAAACTCAAGCGTAAGCTGAAAAGCTATAGTTAACTATCTTCAGTTTCTTTGGAAACGAAATGAGACTACATCACCAACAGAAGACGCGTGACTTCACAAGAATTATCATTCCGAGACAAAAAAAAAGTACATGCTTGAATTGGTGGTCTGTTTCTGTCACCTGTTACACCTTGTTTACCACCAATGACCAGTGGCTCAATCAATACATCGACTGGCTTTGAACTGCCAGCCTGCGCGTGCAGTAATTAGGTTAACACCGGGATTTAGGCAAGCTGTAGAGCTCTTAGTATAAAATGTATGCAGACATCCAAAGTATTCATATTAATCAAACATGAATGTCTTTTGCCATAAATTCAACCCCCCCCCCCCCATTTTTTTTTCAACTTCAATCTTTCTTGGATCCACCACGGATAAAGTTAGGGCAGCCAAATGCAAAAATGAAAAAGGAGGACATTGCAAAATTTAACTAATTAAAGTAAGTTGTGTACACCTTTCACACTAATTTAGGCAGTCAAGCATACTTCTCAGTATTTTGTGATGAAAGTTCTTCATTTCTTAAGACTAAACTATGGAAACCCCAACAGGTTATGTTCTTGAAATTGTACTGTGTGAGTACTATGACTATAACTTACACGGACTCCACTTCAAGTCTATTTCGCTCCTTGGTCCATTGAGAGTTTATCAGTGGAAAAAAAACAACCTCACAACCAGTTGCGTAGCTAGGGGGGGGGGGTGCGGGGGCAGCGGGCCGCACCGGGTGACACCATCTCAGGGGTGACACCAAATTGAAAAAGTGCATATTTACAGAGCACACACTGCTTGGTCTAACACAGCACACACTGCTCGGTCTAACACAGCACACACCGCTCGGTCTAACACAGCACACACCGCTCGGTCTAACACAGCACACACTGCTCGGTCTAACACATCACACGCCGCTCGGTCTAACACAGCACACACTGTTCGGTCTAACACAGCACACACCGCTCGGTCTAACACAGCACACACTGCTCGGTCTAACCAAAGTTCATAAAAAGATAACCCATCACAAGTAAATGTTCCACACATGTAACCAGTGGCGTAGCTAGGCAGATGCGGGGAATGCGGTGACACCAGTTTGCCAAGTATTCAAGAGATGCTTTTTAAATACGCTGAAATTCGTCCTAAATGTCCTTCTCTTCTTCCTTCGAACCATTGATTTGAAGAACAAGCTGTTTCACTTTTAAGGGCAAATAATGAGTCTTCAAATTTTTTTTCCGCATCAACCGCAATGTTGATACTAAGATGGTCAAAATTTCAAGACTTGAGAAATATTTCCAGTACTGAGTTCTCGTCTTGCTCTACAGATGCCAAGTTGGCTTGAAATATTTTCAGTACTGAGTTCTCGTCTTGCTCTACAGATGCCAAGTTGGCTTGAAATATGTTCAGTACCGAGTTCTCGTCTTGCTCTACAGATGCCAAGTTGGCTTGAAATATTTTCAGTACCGAGTTCTCGTCTTGCTCTACAGAGCCAAGTTGGCTTGAAATACAAACTGAATTAGTCAAACAAAAATATAATTCATATTATGGATTAATCTTTTTCAGTCTTCCGTTCGTAGGGCGGCTGGCTTTGGGGTAAAAAAATATGCTCTGAGAGCATCAAATGACTTGAAATGTCTCTCTAATCCTGACGACAAACTCACCCACCTCAATCTGCTATGACTGAGTAAACGATGATAATTAACTTCAACCAAGTCACAAAGAGCTTTCAGGGTTAAATTTCTCAATGAGTAAATAGAAAAAACAATTACATATTGTCAAAACAATTGACTCCAAAGTTATTCTCATCAAGTCAACAACATGGCGGCGAGTAACGCGAGCAGGGCAACCGACTCCATTGAAATTATCAGTCTCTCGATTTTGATTTATAAGAGCATAAATATTACGACCGGGATTTTTGTTGATTCCTCCAATATTAACATTTGCATTATCGCAATTACAGGCAACACAGGTGAAGAAAACGTGTGATTCTCCAAGAGTCTTTTGATATATAGTTAGTTACTGTCTCCGATATTTCATTTGGCAAACTAGATAAAATGATGAAGCTTTGTTTCACTTCTTTTGGTGAGTCCAATTCTAGTCTAATACTGAATTAAAATAAGGGATAGTCTCAGGGTGTAGTTGGGTGAATTAAATGCCATAAACATGTCGAGAGAGGTGAAATAATACTTTTATTGTGCACTGCTCAAACTATTTTTTTTAAAGTGTGTGGCGGGGGGGGGGGGGCATTTTAATGTTAAAGGGGGGGCATGTCCTCTTTTGGATACCATCTGGTAACCCTAGACACAGGCCAACCCCTTACTTGACTCCCCCGTCGTTATACAGACCAACCACTTAATTGACTCCCTCTTCCTTTTACAAGCCAACCACTTAATTGTCTCCCTCTTCCTTATACAAGACAACCACTTACTCTCTCACTTTTCCTTATACAAGACAACCACTTACTCTCTCACTCTTCCTTATACAAGACAACCACTTACTCTCTCCCTCTTCCTTATACAAGACAACCACTTACTTGACTCCCTCTTCCTTATACAAGACAACTACTTACTTGACTCCCTCTTCCTTATACAAGACGACCACTTACTTGACTCCCTCGTCCTTATACAAGACAACCACTTACTTGACTCCATCGTCCTTATACAAGACAACCACTTAATTGTCTCCCTCGTCCTTATACAAGCCAACCACTTACTTGACTCCCTCGTCGTTTTCATTAACGTTATCGCTGGGTTTCGAGCTCCCATCTTGTCGCACGTCGCCTAGGGCGCCGTTGACAGAGTGGCTGGCGTTTGGGGGGTGGACGATGGATCGGTCTTCCGACGTCTGCGGAAGCTCGGGGTCACTCGCTGGGTGGCGCTTCTCATCCTGTGGCAGTGGCGTCATGTTGGATTTCGACGCTGTCATTGTGTGTGGTGCTGGGCAGTTTGGTTACCTAGTGGCGAGGGGACAAAAATTTGCCGATGTAGAATATAGGGACCATCCATAAAATACGTACGCAAAAATTCAAATTTTCAAATCCCCTCCCCCTATGCACGTTTACTTTTTTGGATACCCCACCTCTGCGTACGTACAATGAGCTTTCAAACCCCACCACAGACTCAAGAAAAACCAACAAAATCATTAAAAAAAGTCTTATTATTCGGTTTTCTTTTCTGTTGTCTATACTAAGGGATGCTCTTTTCAGGATTCGCCCAGGGCGCAACTTGTCCTCAGCACGGCCTGCCTCGGGTCGCCGCGGCTTCCTCGTAGGGGCGCCGCGAATATAACTTGCGACAATACTTGAGTACACACGACTGTTTTAAGTGACGTCTGGTGACGTATATAAGTGTTCTATTTATTCCAATCAAGTGATCGGTATTATTTTTTAATGTGTTCGCTATTTCTAAGTCTATTTGTAAGAATTAAACAACCTAAATTTGGATCGAGGTACCTGGAAGTGAAAACATCTAGGAACCACTGGCGTACCCGACCAAAATACGTTACAGGCACGTCGAACAAATCGTGGTCTTCATATTACTGTGCTTTAAAATTTAAAGACACACTGAAAGCATCTTTGAAAGCATTTCATATTGACTCGGACATGTGGGAACGATGCTCAATGAATCGACATTCCTGGCGCTTCTCCCTACACAAGGGCTCAATACAACATGAGGCTGAAAGAGCAGCTGCTGGGCTCAATACAACATGAGGCTGACAGAGCAGCTGCTGGGCTCAATACAACATGAGGCTGACAGAGCAGCTGCTGGGCTCAATACAACATGAGGCTGACATCGCAGCTGCTGGGCTCAATACAACATGAGGCTGACATCGCAGCTGCTGGGCTCAATACAACATGAGGCTGACATCGCAGCTGCTGGGCTCAATACAACATGAGGCTGACAGAGCAGTTGCTGGGCTCAATACAACATGAGGCTGACATCGCAGCTGCTGGGCTCAATACAACATGAGGCTGACAGAGCAGCTGCTGGGCTCAATACAACATGAGGCTGACATCGCAGCTGCTGGGCTCAATACAATATAAGGCTGACATCGCAGCTGCTGGGCTCAATACAACATGAGGCTGACAGACCTTCTGCACCATAACTTTTCGTGCCAGAAATTGTCTGATCAGCCATCTGCGCACCCACAGACAGACACAGCTCCGGAAACATGCCGGTGTTACGGCTGAAACGATCACTGTTACTACACAACCGTGGAGGCCTGCTATTAGACGGACATCTAGCGAGTTTACTTTTGAAAACACAAGGCCACACTATGACGTTAATTCCTACAAAACATTGCATAATATTTGACAGCCTTGCATATAAATATATAGAACAAAGAAGAAGGTCTGCAGTGGTTAGTTCATGGCCTCTCTCACGCAGGTAAAGAGTTTGGACTGACCAAACTCTTTACATTCAGAAAACAAATGCCTTGATGCAAGAAACACCATCCCCTCCAAACATATCTGTTGAGGGCCATAATCTGTCGGTAGTTGATCATTTCAAATAAATCAGATCCAATATCTCTATCTCACTCTCTGGTGACGAAGAAGTGAACAGTAGAATCGCAGAAGCGGCAACAATTATAGCTAAATTGAATAAGCGGTTGGGGAATAATCTAAAACTAAATCAAAGCACAAAACTAAGTGTCTATCAGGCTTGTGTGCTTAGTACGCTGCTATATGGCAGTGAAGTGTGGACTACATATAACAGTCATGTGGCGGAAACTATACAGCTTCCATCAAAGATGTCTGCGTCGCATTTGTCGCATTCGATGGCAGGGCAAAGTATCTAACACAGACGTCTTTGAACGTGCAAAAATGTGTAGCATATTCTCCGTTCTTTCCAGGGGGGCGTCTTCCCTGATTAGGCCCTGGCAGAAGGACGGAGAAAGGACGTATTCCTAAGGATCTGATGTATGGAGAGTTGGCAGAAGGAGCAAGACTTATTTAAGGGGGCGCGATTTAAGGACGTTTGCAGAAAAGAACATGAAGGAAGCCAACAATGAAATCAACGAATGGGAGATCATCGCTGAGCACCGCTCCAACTGGCGAACACTGCAGTGTATGTAGGAGTAAAAAGGCATAAGATGCGCAGCCCTTGCAACAAACCAGAGCACTGCGGAAGCCCCAGGCGTCAAGGTTCTCCTGAGAGAGTCCAGCCGAGACTGCTATTCCATGATCGGCCATGTAAAAGCCTTTTGATGAAGTGTCGTCGCGAGATGCCAAAATGGTGCCATATATATATACAAAAGGATGTACAAAATATTACATGTTTTGTAGGGATTAACGCTATACTTTTTTTTTTACTGCAAGTGTTTCAGAACACTTATTGCAGAATGTGTGAATAATGTGCGTAATTTCTGCCTGGACCCAGGGCCGACCCTAACAATTGCGGGGCCCTATGCGAAACGGATTGGGCGGGGCCCATTCTGGTTAGAGGATAAGGATAATAAGTGAAAATTAAGATTTTGTATTAGAAAATAAATTCGGGGGGGGCCTATGAAAGTGCGGGGCCCATTGCGGGCGGCTAGGTTGCTGTGGCCTAAGGCCGGCCCTGCGGACCCCACCCCTTTTTTCCCCGCCTTACGAACGCGTGCGCAAACTCTCTAAAAATCGACAACCACTCACCCCCTATCCCGCGCCTTTTCATTCTCAGTGTGTACGCCAGTACGCGCTCTACTTCTAGATACGGTATGAATCTGATTTTTACTACAATTGGTATTTTTTTTATGATTCCACTAAGTATTCATAAAAGTTAAAAGTGAGTTGGTTTAGTAAAAAGTTTTAATGAAACTGTCTTTTTCTTATTTTCCGGTTGAAATTTTTGTTAAAAAATGTTTTCATTTAAATAGTTTAAATTCGGTTTTCATAAAAAAATTATTATATTTATAAATTTTGAACTCAAAATTGCGTATTATCTCCGAGCCATTCAGTGTGGAATTACCATGTATATCCTGTAGTTTGCATCATCTGATAATACAGCATTTAATATGAAGTGACTTCGTGTTGAGTCATGCTGAAACGAGTGGGATCGAGTGCTCCTGTACTTTTGTTCTTTTTACTGTTTTTGCTTGTAAGTAATATTTTATATACATATTGGGGGGGTGGGTGGGGGGGGGGGGGGCTCTTTGAGTGCATTTCTTCATATTTATCCCAGGACTGAACCCTTACATATTAATATAATATATAAATCGCGATCCCGGTAGACTACAAATTCCCTACTTCAATATTGTAATGACTTATTTGTTGATGTAGCAAACAAACAAAATGGGGACAAGGCGCAGAAATAAAAGAGTAAGCTACAATTTTGATAGAAAACAAATCAATTATATTCCAGAATTTCGAACATTACCAAGATCTAAATAAAGAGTAGCCATCTCAGAAAACACAGCAGACGTTAGTTATACTTACACTTACATCACGGCGCAGGGGAAAAGCCTTGGTTCAAATAGCAATCAATTGGAGGGTGTTTTTGTTTCGGTGCGTTCAGAAAACATCAAACCATTGCGTCAACAACAACGTCTTGAAACCGGTGCGCACCAAATTCTCAGCTTTCACGCGAAAGTGTGTAGAGTGAGGTTGAGGGGTAGGGCTAAGCGGTTGTCTCATCAGCTTACGTATTATAGTGTTCAAGCTTTTAACGCCCTTAGTGTTTATATTAAAATTTAGTAAATAGTTATAGATTTGGAGTTTCAATGGATTGCCCCCCCTCCCCCACAAAAAAAAAATCAACTTAAGGTGAATGACCACTTGTTCACTGTTGTTCCTCCTTCGCTTGCAAAGATGACCAAGGCCATATTAAACGGTGAGTAGACAGGTGGCCTGCCATTTCTATTTGTGCACGTAGAAGAAGAACACACATTGTTAGTTTTAGTTGTATTGGAGTCGATTCTGATTTTCCTTGCCGTGCGCTTTCTTTGGGCGGTAGTGATCCGTTCGTTTTTAGTTGTACCATTCATAGCAAGTGTTTAATACGAAATAAGGTCGATGTCCGTGGTTGTACCATTCATAGCAAGTGTTTAATACGAATTAAGGTCGATGTCCGTGGTTGTACCATTCATAGCAAGTGTTTAATACGAATTAAGGTCAATGTCCGTTGATTTAAAAGGCCAGTAAAGTTTGGATTGTCCGCAAAAATCATGGCTAAATGGCCCTTTCACATAAACGGTCACCTTTTACGCCTTGGCTTTTCGGACAGTGTACGCTACTGATCCCAATATTGTTGTGGTGTGACGAGTGAAGATGAGCGATACGCTCAGTATTTTACCGGTACACCGTTGACTGCCGAATCGTCAAAAATATTTTTAAGTGATTTAATTTTGAGAGAAACACGTTCTCATTAGCGGAAGAAAGGGGAGAGAAGAACACGTGTTCACATGCGTCACTCTATGTTTTATTACCTCTCTTTGTGCCTGGTTAGTTCCCCTGATATTGATTAGCAAGCCGTTGTGTAGGCCATTGGTCGGCAAACTCATTAGTCAAAAGAGCCAAAAATCATCAGCAGGACGCTTAAAAAAAATTTGAGAGCCAAATTTCTTTTCATGAACCATGTTTTTCGGAGTAAAAACCGATTTGTGGCCGGCTGGCCGAGCTGTACTCAGGTCGCTAAAGAGCCGCATGCGGCTCGCGAGCCACGATGTGCCGCCCACTGGTGTAGGCGTTAAGAAGGGGGAAGACATTCCACATCTGTAACAAAATATATTGACAACAACTTGCTCACATATACAGTGAACTCTTACCAAGAAAACAAAAATGAACAAACACATTTTTAATACCGGTAGCATGAACATAGTTGGAGTTCAAGCATGCAAATAAACGACAGAAAGAATTTCTGAATGAGAAAAAATGTCACTTAAAAATCTATGAAACTAAATAATTTTATTATGTCAAAAGTAATAAATCTATTTAATTAATGAATTTGTGAAAATGTGTAGTACGGTCCTAGAATAGGGCCTTTCAAGTTTACTTCATATGTTACTGACTTAAGAAGATTGTCCCATCTATCTGTCTATATATTTTCAAATACTAACAAATAAAACTCTCTAACTTATCTTTAAGTTTAAGAGTAGAGTGATCTTAACAATAATGTCCTTGGATTGTTGTAAGTGTGCTTTCTTTCTTTCACAAAGCAGCTTGCAAATATCACTCCGGACACAAAGATTATGTGTGCTGTGTATGAAACTTAAATAACATAAATATAACTTAAAATTAAAATGTAAATTTACAGAAAAAAAGGGGTATCGGTGGTAGGGAGGGGGGTCCAGCGAGGCTGTTATCTTAAAGCTACATTGATACTTTGCTGTCTTGAACCCATCAGTTCAGTGGTTGGTAAAATAATTATTTAGTAACATGCTTGTTACTGGTCAGGGAGATGCTAGCATCATTTTGTAACAAAAATGAAAGGAAACAATAATAAGATAATCCAGTGCCCCTTTTATGAATTCATCAGTGAGAATATAATCAGTAATTGACCAACTACATAATAATGGGAGAGCTTAAATAATAATTTTATATTGGCAACAACGCACACATATTGGTAACACGACAGGATAAGATTATAAGTGTACATTGACAACGTAATGCACACATATCAGTTACATAATGCACAACAGCCTAAGATAGTATGTTCACCTTATTAATATCATGCACACATTTTGTTAACATAAGGGGACTGCCTAAAATAATAAGTGCATTTTGGCAAAATAATGCACACATTCTGGTAATATAATTCAAATATTCTGGTAATATAATGCACATATTCTCATAATATAATACACACATTCTTGTAACATAATGCACATGTTCTGGTAATATAAATGCACATGTTCTGGAAATAATGTACACATTCTGGTAATATAATGCACACATTCTGGTAACATATAGCGCATATGCCACATAAATTGTTAAACTATTAGTCACACAAGGATCCAATTGAATAACAAAACAGACATACATATATAAATATCTAAATGAAAATGTCATTGTCCAATTGGATCCACAAATAAAGGCACGGGGGGGGGGGGGGGGGGGGGGGTCACCATAATTATATTAAAAGAATGGTTTTAAAATTTTTTTTTTAAATATTGCAACACTGACAAAAAAATTGAATTAACAAAAGGTGAAGATCATAGACCAAAGTAACATGGCATAATCAAAACATGAATAGTTCAGTACTAACATAGTAGGCTTAGAAATACCTATATACAAGAACAAGCATTGAAAGCTGAATAGATATAAAAACCATTTGTTATTCCAATCAACAAAAAACAACATGTTTAGAAATACAAAGAAGAAAACAGTACCAATAAGAAAGTTTTCAAATATCTTCAATGACCCCCCCCCCCCCCCGGTTCATTGAAATGAGGGGGAAGGGCGGTGGGGGGAGGGGGGGGGGTTGTAAACCGTTTGGCACAGTAACAAACATCTTTAGGTTCATCATTATTTCAAAAAAGCATTGTAATAATACAATTAATTATTCTCTAATTCAAATATAGATGATAATGATAATCAACTAACCTTAAAGACTTGGTTATTGCTTTCATTTCAATATGGTGTTCTTAAATATTTTCTCTCTTGAAGAAAAACTAGAAAATAGTAGCGAAATTGTTGACTGCTGCATAATTCAACCTTCAGATGAGGTTGGTTTTTTTTTTTGCGTTCAGAAAATATATAGCAAGTATTTCTTGAAATTCATATGACATCAAAATTGTAGGGAGAATTAAAGTCCATACTTTTACTCCATTACCTGATTTGTGTAATGTATTTATGTAGATATTATTAAAAATACATGGGCTGGAGCAGCGGTTCTCAACCTGTAGGTCCCGACCCCTTTCCCAGGGGTCGCCTAAGACCATCTGAAAACATATATAATCTACAGTTATAAGTAGAAACAAAACTAATTTTGTTGCTGGGGGTAGCCACAAAATGAGGAACTGTATTAAAGGGTAGCGGCATTAGGAAGGTTGAGAACCACTGTGCTAGAGGAACACTAATTTAAGTGTAGATTACACTGATACAAACTTCCAGGGAGAAAAGTTTACATTGAATTTTACCCACACAAAAAAAAAAAACAGTGCCCCAACCCCTGCATATGGCAACATTATCCAGTAGCATTTTATAGGTCTTTAGAAATGGGGATATTTTTGCTTCCATTACTGAAGTCTTACGATTAAAAATATTGGAAACTCCCCCCCCCCCCCCTCCCCCCAACCCAAAATTGTGCAATAAAAAAAAACTTCGATGGTCTAATACGAAACAAAATTCATTCTTTACCACAATATCGCTAGATTTAATGAAGTAAAAAATGTTTAAATCTGAACACTGAAAAACAGTTAAGAAAATGTAAAGCCCTGATGACTTGTTTAACTCTGCCAGAAATCTGAAAGAGATTTGTTCATAGACTTTGCTGTTGATAAACTGCTCCTTGTTCATAAGACTCTTAACAGTCAGAGTCATCGCTAATGGTAATACAGGCCAATGTGCTGTTGGAGTACTTTTTGCATTTCCCCACCTCCTCAGGCATTTCTCTATTCCCAATTTTTGTATGATTTTCGACGCCAGACTTCATGGGTTTGGAGTATCTCATGAAAAAATTTAACGGGTTATCCTCCTCCTGAAGCACTGCATTTTTTGTCTGCCTGTTCCTATAATTACTTCCAGTTTGAAGGGATTCTGATTCTGAACTGGATAGATAAAAGGGGTCCCCATGCATTACATCTGAAAACTTGACATCTTCATCAATTTTCAATGCAGGTATTTTTCGTTTTCTCTGCTCCATCGGGCTGCAAGAAACATTCCAGGGCACACTGCCACTGCTGGGTAAATCCTGTGCCAAGAGGCCTTGATGGTTATTATTTCTTCTAGAGGCCCTTTTTGTATACCTCTGCTTTTCCTTTGAGTGGTTATGAGGACCACAGGACTCAGAATCTGTGCTACTCACGTAAAAAGGGTCATTCTTTTTTAGCCCTTCCAATTTCTGTTCTGTTTTATTTCTTGCACATGTTCTTTTGTTCTTGGTCTCCGTATGATGAATTACAGACTGATCTTTGTCTTTGTTATTTTCATTAAATCTTACTGAATGTCTACTCCTAGGACAAGTGTATTTTTCATGCCGCAAAGATTTTGTAAAATCCAGACAATGCTGTGATTTACCTATCTTTCTCCTCCCTGACAGCTCACTCTCTAGTTGACCCAGGATGTCGTATAAATAATTGTAATCGGATTGGGCATTTGTTATCACAGCGATATTTGGGTCATACTGCGGAACTATTTTGATTTGACAAGACTTTCTTGGCACAGACTTTCTGACAGTGTATGGTTCTTCCTCATAAAACAGTCCAGAATCTGATTCTTCGGATGAAATGCTCAGTTTCCGCATTGGCAGCTTCCTCTTCCTTTTAGCAATACTTTGAGAAGAAGAAGATGCTGATGAATTCAGTGGACTGCTTGCTACGTTTTGATTAAAAGGTGAAAGAGGTAAAGGAGAGGTGGGATGATTAGAGTTGTTTAATCCAAGGCAGCCTGACATATCCTTTGTGCTAAGATTGTTTGACATAACAAGAGGAGTTGGTTTGCTGCACAGTTCGTTGACTTCACAGCCTCCGGTGATGTTTGGTGATGGCATGATTTCAAAACTGTTGGTTGAAGACAAGAATACCTTGATGGCACCTCGAAAATTACCACATTCTTGGCCAATGTTTCCACCAAATTCATCTATCACAGAGTACTCAAAATCTTCACTGTCTGCCTGACATTGTTTTGTGCAGTTACGCATGTGATATTTCCTTTTCTCATAACAACCCACTGAGACAGAATTTAACTTCTGATTTTTCAATGCACTTGATGTGGCCTCAGAGTCACTGGCCTCGGAGTCACTGGAGTCAAGAAAAGCAACAGATGATTTTTTTTTCCTCCGACATTTCAACAAGCTGTCCGAGTCACTGGTCTCATCTGAAACTTCAATGGGGCTGCTCCCGATGAGAGCACCAAGGTTAGAAACATTGCATGAGGTCGGCTTACTTTCCTTTAATTTTTTGTGATCATTTTTAATTTCATTTTGCATTGCCTGGTTTATTTCAGATGAAACCATGTTACTGTCTGATGAACACACACTGAATAATTCATCTCTTGATGAGTCCATGGAATGGCTTTCAAGGCATACATTTTCTAATCTTTCATGTTCAAAGTTGAACATTTGTATGTCAGTTTTGAGGCTGTCATCTTCAACTGATATTTTTCTGATGGGACGAGCACAGCCTGTGAATTTGGGACAAATTATTGAGCTATTAGTGTCTTCAATATCTGATGATGGTGAGCTGGCTGAATAAGAAGAAGTATTCTTGTGATTGAAAGAAGTACTTTCTGTATGTGCATTGCGTTTTACAAGTTCACTCCCTCCTTGCTTGCTTTGGAACTGATTCCTGTTCCCAGATTGCCCAATTTTATCATGTAAAGATTGTGATTCTGTCAAATAATCAAAATGTTCTCCTTCATACTCAGTTTTCTTTTCAATAACAACTGTCTTTTCTGAGATAGGCCGATATGCTTTTGATTGACAGGCATCATCAATGCTGTCAAAATATACACTTTTTAATGGCACTAAATCCGGATGGGCTTTTTCATCAGACATGTTTCTCTTAGGGCACTCTGGACTAGGGCTCACTGGACTAGGGCTCACTGGACTAGGGCTCACTGGACTAGGGCTCACTGGACTAGGGCTCACTGGACTAGGGCTCACTGGACTAGGGCTCACTGGACTAGGGCTCACTGGACTAGGGCACTCTGGACTAGGGCTCACTGGACTAGTGCTCACTGGACTAGGGCTCACTGAACTAGGGCTCACTGGACTAGGGCACTCTGGACTAGGGCTCACTGGACTAGGGCACTCTGGACTAGGGCTCACTGGACTAGTGCTCACTGGACTAGGGCTCACTGGACTAGGGCTCACTGGACTAGGGCACTCTGGACTAGGGCTCACTGGACTAGTGCTCACTGGACTAGGGCACTCTGGACTAGGGCTCACTGGACTAGGGCACACTGGACTAGGGCTCACTGGACTAGGGCTCACTGGACTAGGGCACTCTGGACTAGGGCACACTGGACTTGGGCACACTGGACTAGGGCTCACTGGACTAGGGCTCACTGGACTAGGGCTCACTGGACTAGGGCTCACTGGACTAGGGCACACTGGACTAGGGCGCACTGGACTTATTTCCAAATTTGAAGAGCAAGTCAACAAATCAACATCATCTGATTGATTGGATTTAGAATGCCAAACATGTTTTTTTGGTGCAGTTCCTATTAAATAAGAGTTACCTGAACAATGGTTCCCATGGGAATCGCTTTCAATTTTAGCTGAAAATTTTATTGTGTTATTAATATGAAAATCTTGTCTTTCTTCCTTTTTCAGTATTTTTGGAATCAGCTTGAAAAAGCGTGCTCTTTTATAACTGGGATATCTGGCACCAGCTTTTTTAAGACGTAGTGGCTTCCCTTTCTGTGTTCCGATTCTATCAAAGACATCAAGCTGATCTTTTTCCGAAGTTCTGTGAGACTTTTCATCCAAATGACCTGTCTGGGATTTTATTTCATGCACCTTATGCTTAGGACTGACCACTCCATTCATACTGGACCCAGTATAAGACAGTTGCTCCTCCTGTTTCTGGATTTAAATTGTTTTTTTGTTTTAACAAATTTATTTTATCACATAATAAAATTCTGCTTTTTTGTGGGTCACATGCAGAGTTGCCAACCGTCTTTAAATGTATGGACAGTCCGTAAAAATTGGAATTAAGTTAATCTTCTATAAAATCAACTAAGAAATTTGGAATTTCTAGAAAAAACAACATTTTACAAATATCTTTTGAGGTGAAACAGACTGAGAAATCTCCACTTTTTAATTTCTTCTTGCTTGTTTTGAACTTTTATGATCATAATCAGGAGAAATCAGGCACTGATGAGAATGACAAACATTAAACTAACATTATATAAAAGGTTAAACGCGTCCTGATCTTATTAGCCATATAAAAGTATATTTGACACAGACTCATAAAAACTTAGCCACACATATGTACGAAAAAAAATTATAGCTTCAAAACACCTTTATTTTGAAATGTATCAGTACAAAAATTTGTACATAAAACACTAGTCTGTAAATTTAATTTTTTTTTTGAGTTGGCAACCCTGGCCACGTTTTGCTTCACAAATGAATTAAGACAAAAAACAAAAATTAAATTATGTAATGCAAACTGTCATTTTAAAGCACTTGAATAAAGCTACTCAAAATATGAATAGAAATGGCTCACCAATAGATATGCAAGCTCCAGCACTATTTTATTTAGCACTTGATTGATTGCATGAATATCTTCTTGAGCCAATGATTCCAGGCCTTTCTGTAACATGTATTCTTGCCTGACCATTCTTTTTGTTATGACACTGTAAAATAAGAAAGACAAAAAAAATCAGGGTCTACTGATGGCATATTCAGTACCTGGCTCATTTGTTTATATTACAGTTTATTATTTTGGTAGGGCCAAAAGTTTTTAAAACATAAATGAGGTTAACGTATTAACCTAATGCAGCTGAAGGGAAAGTGTGTAACTTTAATAAATGTGTGGTATAGAAGGAACAATTATTTTAAAAATATTTATCCATATGTTGAAGATAAATATATACAATGTAATTAAAACAAATTTCCATTTATTTGGATCAATAAAAGAATATTATCTGATCTTAATTATTTCCTATTCAGCAATGATAATAAATGGGGGTTTCTATTTAACTTGAAATGAATTATTACATAATTGTATGGTACTACATTATGTAAGGTAGGGGCCATCATTAAATTTAAATGACCACAAGCAAATTTTGCCAATTCCCCCCCCCCCCCCCACATCGTCACAAAAAGTTAGACCCACTCAAATATAAGTCACAAATCTATGCACCCCCCCCCCCACCCCTTATAAAAATGTCCTGTGTCCACACTGTCTTTTACAAACTGGTAAGAAATGGATATCCATGGATATCAAATTACTGCACCTGTTCAGAAACAGTTCAGTACAACAGTGGTTCTTAACCAGGGGTAAAAGTACCTCCCCAGCCTTGAGGTGAGAAAGACCAGAAAATTGTATTTGCTGCCCTTGCTAGTTGTTGCTGCATTTTTATTATTTTTTAAAATCTGTTTTATGCATTTTGATTAGATCTAGCAACAGTTAACGTTTTGCTGGTGAATTTTGTTGGCGATAATTTTTTTCCTTGTTTATAAAAAGTTTATTAAACAAATAAAACGATAACTAAATTATTTAATTATTTTTATATTTTAAATTTTATTACAATTACAAAATAATTTATACTGTTGGGGGATGTTTAAAACGGAGTGGGCCTGCAGCGCTGCAAAAAGGTTAAGAATCCCTGCCCTAGAGCATTTACTAAGATCACCCCCCTCCCCGGGTAAACCATATTTTTTTTTCCATCCCACTTCATGTGGTAGTTCTAATTCTATGACTTCAGACTCCACATTTAGACATAAATTCTCACAACTGTCCTTGTAATTACACCCCGATTCTCTGCCTCTGTAGCATCCTATAACTTGATCAGAAGACATTTTTCAGACCTCGCATACATGTACTGATTCTATTAGTGATTGTAGTTTAAAAATAAAATGATTTTAATTGTTGTATAAATGAATAAGGTTAAAAATGTCTGTAAATTAAGGTTATTAAGTGCAATTCTTAACTACAAAATTCAGCTTTTCGTGTGACGTCACATTGCTTAAGTCCCCCCCCCCCCCACATGTGACGTCATTTATGGATGGCCCCGTATTACAAAATGTGTAAAATATTTTGCTCAATGGATTCTTAAATTTAAATATTTTATATAGTTACCTATAATGTTTCTTTTATATCTCTAAAGTGGTCAAAATTGGTGTCATTTTCTTTATCATATGGAAATTCAGAACCTCATTTTTAATTTACTTAGTCTATTATTTCAATTCACAATTAAATGAAATAGAATGGGTAATAATGCAAGGAATTGCAATAAAATGTTAGCATTAGTCTAGTAGCTTATGTTTACTATTTTACTGACTTTTACCAACAGTTTAATTCACAGTCAGTCAGTTGTCCTATATATTAATAATAATAGGCCCTAACTACCATCAGTACTAACATCAGTAGATACAACTAGAACAAAACAGGGCCTTACTTATATTTACTTATACATCTTCTTGTGATAGACTGAAAAAAGGCTTTTAAATAGGATAAATTGTTGAAAATAAAAACATGAAAACTAGATTTTTCAGTATTTTAATCAAGGCATATTGGATACCATTATTGAATTCTAATTCAAACTATAAGTATAAGTATAAGACGAAAATTGAAAAAAAAAAATCTTTAAAAAATCACTATTTCTCTTAGTAGCCTATATTGTTTCAGACAGCAACTCCACAGAAATCCCTTGGCAACTCCATTTGAGGTAAACTCCTATTACATCTATCAAGATGTTCATGTCTCAAACTACCTTAAGATTATGTAGTGTTTTTTTATTATAAAAATCAACATAGTAAGACATATAATTATAATATCATATAGATACATATATTAATATTCTTTCTTGCTTTTTATTTAAAACCAATACTTTATTACATTTACAAGTCATTATAATGTATAACAATGACATATTGCTATTAAAAAAACATGGCCTTGCAAATAGCTATTTTGTGATAGATTCAAAACTAGAATTAGCAACATGTGAAGAATACAAAACTCATAATCTTTAAAGTCATAATATGTTGGGTGTTTTTTCTATTGGTGGTTTATCCAACTTTTGCTTACATATTACAAGCATATTATTAGCTATATGTATGTTATTGTATCTTGTATATATAACTTAAGATAAAATGAAAAACTAGTAGTAGTAGGCTAAGTAGCAAGTGACCAACCTCTAAACTAACTTTTATATTTTTATTCATTAATAGACCAAAACATAAAAAAAAAATATAAATATATAACTCAAGTCTTGTTAAGATTAATTCAGATTAGTGTTTATAATATTTTTTAGTTATTAATTTTAATCATTAATTTTAACCTGGGATGTGAAAAACGTTACACCTGTTTTCCCAAGATATTCAGGGAAATGAGAGACCCTAGTTAGTAGACCTACCTACTTTGAAATTTGCCTGTTTTACTTAACGGCTGGGACTATTCTTCAGTTTAAATGACATCTGAATGCATTGAGTCTAATGGGACCCGGGTACAAATGGTGGCGCTGCGTGTCCAGGTCCATTTTGGCAATATGCTCTTCGGATATCATTTGTGGTAGTTTATTTTAGTTAAACTGAAGAATTAAGTTTACAAACATATAAATAATCTTTCATTTGATACCTCATTTTGTCTTACAAACGCAGCCAACAATAATATTTTAAATAGTTTTTTAATCCCAACCTCTCACTTCTAAGTTCTGGTACCCGGGTGCAAATAGCCACTTCGTTACTAGATTTCCTTTCCTTTTTTTCAATTTGTCTTTGTATTACATCTACGGCTACGGCCCTTATATTATAAAGTTTACTCTTACTAACTCTTACTTTATTAATCATTCTTAAGTCTTAAGCTTTTAGTTACTCATACTCACTTAATATCGGAAGTATACACTATTCGTCTTATGTGAGCTTTCAAGGTAGCCATGATAATAAATTAAGCTTCAAAACGAAAGTAATTATTATTGAAAAATAAAATGTAGTTGAAGTAGGTGCGAGGAGACCTCTAGAATGATACCCGCCAAAAGTATCATTGAGACAATAGCTGTCATTACACCACTTCACACTTGAAATTACTAGTTACCCAACTTACGGGTACTAATACTAATAATAATAAAGGGAAACTACTTTCAATTAATAGTTTCATGAATATTAATTTCAGCACCAACACAAAAATACTGTACAGACAAGACTCCACAGGAGGTTGCCAAAAATCCACTCTACTTGTTTCACTTTCTTTTTTTTTCCAAAAAATATTTATTTAAATTAAATAAAAAGAAGTTTAAAAATCTATAACTACCGGTATAATCTTTTATTATTCAGAATTAATGTTTTTTTTTAAATACCGTACTTGAAAATCCTAAAAACGTCTGGCAAGTGGCACTAATTTAGCTACATCTGCTACTCCTTTTTTTAAATTAGTTAGAAACCTAATAAATATGAAACATTATTTAGGCCTACTGTTTAATTCTTCTAACAAAAAAAGGGGTACGTTTCTTTTTAAAATGTTGCCCTGGATTCCTTGTATGGACGGGAAGCACATATTTCCTTGTTCATACATGCTTATTTAGTCACAACTATAGTTAGCTTGTATTTATTAACAATATGTAAATTTATTCAATTGCCAGCAGTAGCAGTAACTAAATGCCAGGAAAGGTAAAAGAAAAATGAATTTAATCAGATATTGGATATTTCTTGCTATCGACCATCTGCTCCACACATTCATATTATGTATAGTGGATATGAATCCACAAGAATTGCAGTATGTCTCGGATCATCTAACAAATAAGAAATGTAATGAACTTATGCAGGCGCTGCAACAAAAAGGATTTGAGGTAATATGTAATTAATTAATCATTCACACATGACTTGAACCACTTTTTTTTTTAATTGATAATTAATACTAATAATAATAAATTATAATATTAATAAAAGAAATGGGTAAATTCAGACAATTGGTGCCATGACATATCACACGGCTGCCATTTTGGTTGCTACGACAGTGAAATTTTATAATTCACTGTCACTAAAACTAACCTGAACCCTAAATGTATCCCTAAACCTAACCTGAACCCTAAATGTATCCCTAAACCTGACCTGAACCCTAAATGTATCCCTGTTGGCTGTTGGCACCAATAGTCTGAATTAGCCAAGAAATGGAATAGTGGCATGTATTATGGATTTGTTATTGTCAAAAAAGTCACAATACAGGAGAATTGTCTTAAGAAAGCGCCATTGACTGATCACCATGTGCAAATATAATTTGATTTTGTCAGTTTCTTTAAAATTTAAATGTTTATCAATTATTAGATTATTTCTTTTATTTTTATAAGTTATAGGCCTGCTATTAGTGCTATTCAAAATTAAGCCTGCACAAATGGGGCTGTATTCAGTCCATTCTGAAAGAAAGCCACTCAGAACTTTAAAGTAATTATTAATACTTTTTATGGTAGTTATTTAACAAATATTTTTAACAAGGACTATATCAGGCCACTTCTTTCTGCATGACTCTTGACTTTTTTTCATTAAGAATAAAAAAAATACTTCAATGCTTCAAAATAATATTTTGAGAACTGCAGGGAAAATTTAATGTTTGATTAGCAGCAAAGCCTCTCAAACACACAGTCCGGGCTAAAGCTGTCTAAGGAAACCATTTCATATTTTATTACTATTTTAAACTATTTAAATTTAGTTTACAAAAAGCAATTAGAGACACTTAAGTACAAGGCTCCCAGACATTGTTCAAGTGGCTGTAAGGCTACTGGTCCTTGGCCAATCCACTCTTTGCTATAGACTATAGAGAATTTATTACTTTGCTGTCACAGCTCAAGAAGTTTTCTTTTAAAATAATCCTTACTGGGGCATATGCAACTGCAGACTTTGTCTTGCTCTCCTTGTCTGTACCACTCCTTACTTACACTTACACAGGCTAAAAATGTAGCATAAAGGAAGAAATATTAACTACACCTATTCTATCGATCTCCATCACATTATCTTAAACATTTTTCAACACAGCTTGATAGAGAAATGTTTCGAAAACCTGATCCAAAACAAAAAATGCCACCTTGCCTTGTGAGGCTTCATGAGTGGAGCCTTGGCCCTGGACTTAACATGACTTTTGAATTTCTGGCACTGAGATTGAAGGAGATAGGCTTAGAAAAGGTAAGATATAAAGGCTTAGAAAAGATAGATAACCACCAAGAAAAATACCGGTAGGCTTAGAATTAGACAAGGTAAGATACTCACCAAAAATATTTAATTCATACTGCAAATAAACATCCTGAGAAATCCAAGTTCCAACTGTCAGCCTGACAATATTTTATTGAATATTGATTTTAATTAGTTATATGATAGTATATGGATAGCATTTTGAGTACCGGTAATATTAAAATATATTTACATTAAATATGGTTTCTTGCATTTTTTAAGGTTCAATATGTATTCTTAAATATTTCTCTCAGATATAGTTGAATGTATTACTATGTTATTTTTCTTAGCAGTTACAATTTAATAAGGGGTTATAAATGTCACAAACAAAAATGTATGTAATTATGTGCAGACAAACACATTTGTAGATTTTTTAATCTGTTTAGAAAATGTCCCCAGGTGGCTGAGACTTTGTCTCGCTCTGTGCTAGGGGAAACGGTGTTGGAGTTACATCAGTTTTTCTTGGATGACCCATTCAAAGAGATGATACCTACACAGAACCTGATGTTGGACAAAAATGAGGAAACAACTAAGGTGGCCTTTGATTGTTCCAAATGTCCTGTTTAGTATAAGAATATGACCTGTAGAGTGTTGGATTCATTCAGGATTTCGGAACTTGGTGGGTCAGCAACAAAAGGGAGAGGTCGGGATTAGGGTGTAATACCAGGCAATCTTTTTTTTTTAATCTTCGATTTATAATAAAATATTTAAAATATATAATACCTGGTGTATAAGAAAATCACCTTGAGATCTTATGAAAATGTAAGTATATATATTTATATGAAATATTTCTTTGGCTTGATATCATGTATTTCTGGACATACTGAATTTGAACAAACAACCATAATTTTATGTTTACAGATGATTCCTGTGGTGGATGGTGAGGACAAAGACGAAAAGCTGTTTGTGACAATTATTATACTGACCGTCATATGCCTCACACTCTGCATGTCTCTGAGTGTCTGCTTGGTTTGTCCAAGACTGGGGCACTTTGTCTGTGATAAAGCATGTCCGTCCATGTGCACTCTTATTTTTGACATCATCATTGACGGGTGTCTGCAGTGTTGGTACAGTTCCAGGAAAAGCATGGATAAATACTTGTTGCAGGCACCTAAAGGCGGTGGGGGGCTAATGGTATGAAAGCATGTCACAATTACTAGGAACTGCTGCCCATTACAAATGTCTTTGGCACCCTGGGATTTCCACAGCATAATAACTAAGCTCTACCACTGCATATAAAACATTTTTTAGTTTTGTTTGCAATGAGAAAAACAAATTGTATCATGTTTCTTACTTTAGAATTATCTGTATGGGTATGAAACATTAGACTAATTTAATTTTTCTTCTTCACAATGTTGATACTATTCATTAAACTGGATACATTAATTTGGATACTTTCATTTTCATTAGTCCAGAATATTTGCTGTTGAGTTTGCTATAAATAAATTATTCAATTAATGTTTTCATTCATGCATTGGGAGAACAATATGTTGTGTGCAAAATTTAATTCTATTTTCATACTATTGTGTATTCTAAATAACCAAATGTCTGTATTTACAAATAAACAAAACCCTCCCCCCAAATGCATATTTAACTTAACTTTCTGTCTTATAAAACATTTTTTGCTGGAGTTATGTGGTATTTATATCAACAAAACTATGTCATTTACTTAATTACCTAATTTATTGGCAACTTTGACATTCATTTAAACCATTTTTTTTAAAAATGTTTAAACAAACTTAACTATCGGTAGTGAAATCATTTAGCTCTATTCAAGGTTATGCAGAAAATGTAAGAACACATTTGTTGAATATGTTTACTGACTTATATCATTGAAACCATCTTTTGTGCCCTATTAGCAAATTTTTAAAAAAAAATGAAGTTGCATTGGCAAATTTTTATGACAAAAGTAAAGTTTTGGTATGTTTGTTGTTTTTTTGTGTGTGGCCATTATGACACTGAGTGTTCAATTCAAATTCTAAGAATGTCATAATTCATGTGTACATAGGCATTTGTGAAGTTCTCTGCCAATATGTACCTGTACAAAACATTGAATAATCTGACCACCCTCTCTATCCTCAGATTGTATGATATACATGGATGACCACTTTCCTCACCTGTAAAGAATATTCAATCTCCAGTTCAGATAATTTAATAAAACAATACACGATTATTAACTTATTTTTTAAGATAAATACAAATGGAACCTTTAAATAACCATGAAAAAATGTTTCCTTGTTTTAATTAGGTTGAAAGTTTAGCAGTTGAAGCAGCTCATTTAATTTGACCTAATTTAAAAGTGCCAAATTAGTACCGGGTATTGCTGGGTTTGTTTTTTCTAAAATATTTGTTTAAAATAAAGAAAACATTTTATGTTATACTTTAAAGCTTAACATATGTCTTTCTTTTACATATCTTGACCACAGTTCCTTATATATTATCCTTTATGTTAGACTTATCAGTTTGGTGTTTGGTTCATTTTTTTAAAAACTACAAAGGATAATTTGTGTAAGTTACAGGGTATTAATAATTTATGAAGGAAAAATAGAGTCATGACAAAAAACATGATTTGCAGGCATATACATTTATTTACACTACATTGTATTTACACTAGAGAGTTACACAAGTTTGTTTGCCCTACACAAAAATTGCATTGCAAATACATATCACAGGACATAACTTCATAAATACTAACATCTGAAGAGATATGTTCACAAATAATTAGAAATTCAATTATCTCCTAAAATATTATTTCATTTTAGAACAGAAATGTTTAATTTTCATTCATTTCAAAGTAATGATCAGGTGCACATTCATATTAATTGGATTTCGCTCTTCACATCTTTATTGCTAAAGAATATATTAAAGTTATGCAACGTTAGTGATAGTGATCATAAAAATGATCAGAAGTCTGAGTTCAATCTTTTGATACTTTTATTATGGCTAAGAAGAAAAAGTGTAACTTCTAATTAGCCAAATAAGAGCCATTTGGTACTTAATCAAAGATGTTTGTTTGACAGCCCAAAAAAGAGTTCATGACTTTATTTGGGACCAATAGTTTCCCAATACGAGCTGTGAAAACTGAAGCTTTTAATTTAGTTAGTTTAGGAGAGAATAGTTCCCAGGGGATCTGAAGTTAATGTTGCGTTTTGTATTTCAATGTGGTAAAATATAGATTGTTTCATTTCTCTTTTAATATGATTGACTTTGTACCGCGCTTCGAGCCTTTGGGGATAAAGCGTGATTTTCAAATAAACTTTATTATTATCAATTTCCACTTGCCGAATAGCTTGTAAGAACTGCTGGTTTTAAAATTTGATGTAGTGACTAATTTGGGAAAATGAAAAACAGTATGGTCAGTTGGTCCCAACACACTGTATTTACACAAAATGTACACTTCTTCTTCTATATATTAAGGGCCCACGATCGATTTATTGATCATTCTGGCTCCAAGCATTGCATGTAGAGGGGATTTTCAATGTTTTTGTGCTTGGTGTTGATGAGGATATTTCACTGGTTGCAAGAGTTACTTAGTGAGGGTATCATGCACTTGGGGTTGGAAGGCCCGAGGCAATAGACGCAAATGTGTCAAGTGTTGTCGCCTCAACTGTTCCTTTTGGAAGCTTGTTCCAGTCCCTGATTGTCTTTGGCAGGAATGAGCAGTTCGTATACTGGCTTCTCGCTGGTATGCGCCAGAACTGCCTGTCATGGCCTCGACGCTGTCTATGGGGGAGAGATACAAGCAAAATCTATTTGCGATACTCTGCTCTAAGAATATTACTATTGGGAATTCAGGGGATAATTCACTGGTGACAAAATACATCTTAAACTTGTGCAAGCTCAGCTGTGTGTGCCCCAAATAGTGTGCTGACGCACCTTTCTGATTTCCTGATAGTGTTGAAATTCCACTTGATTTCATTCAGAAATACTGTATTTTTTATCCTGTTTCACTTTTTAAAACTCTACACACATCTGGACATTTTACTTTACATCTACGGCTTGTTGGTACAACATGCGCAGCAAAATTTGATTTTTTTCTGTCATCCCTTTAAAGCTATTAATGGTTCTTTTTTCTTCTTAAACTTTATCCATTACTGTATATATATATATATTAAATAGTCCCTGTGTTTGTTATAATTTATCAATAATCTAAAAATAACTTCAGACTTAGTTCCTTTTGTTAAGACATTATCATCTAATAACAAAGACTGGCAGCTGGTGAGAAAAAGTTAGGAATTTTGTTGCCACAATCACAATGTTATCAGAAATGGTTACTGCTTTTGAATATTTGGAAGTCCTGATCACTTTGGCTTGTCAGCGCTCTCATCATTACTGGCTGCTGATAGGCTATTAGCTTCACCCTGACTGTTGTCTTCACTGCTGTCATCTGCACTGTCATCGTCACTATCTTTATGTCCACCTGTCATTGAATGAAACCAATGGCAGAGATAACATTCATGTTAGAAACTAAATTTTAATTCAGGGCATTTGAAAAAAATTGTGAAGTTTAATCACTGCTAACATAAATTGTTAGTACACATTATGTAAGACTAAGACAACACTCACCCGTATTATTTTTCTTAAATTTCTTAGCTTTCTGTTTCTGTTTCTTCTTTAACCTGGAGAAATTATTGATTAAACATAAAGGCCATAGACATCAAAAGCAGTAAATTCTGATATTTATTAATTTTTACAAATGTCAAGGAGCAAGAGTTGTCATTTCATCAAAAGGTAAACAACATAATGCAATTGAAGAAAGGGTTTTTTGTACAATTAGGAGGATTTTGCATACAGCTTGGGGCTCAGTGAACATGTATGTATGCAAGTTTTAAAAGTTATATAGTGCACAACCTATTGATGCAAGACTGCATATTAAAAAATGAAGGAAAAAAAACAACCTATTGATGCAAGACTGCATATCAAAAAATGAAGGAAAAAAACAATCTACTTCTTGTAAACAGTAGTTATATTATCTCACACCATTGTGATATAATTAAGCTAACTGTATCTTTATTTTGCAACAGTCCAATACCAAATAAATTTAAGCGGGGATACCTCTTAGCTCTCTTTTTTGCTGTTCTTTCTTCAGCCTCTAGTTTGTGCTGCTCAAGGCGCTTTTTATACTCCACATCCAATTCATCCTGAAAATAAAAATAATTTTATTTACATCTACTTGAACTAATCAAGCTGCTTTATCATCACAAGAATCTAGAATTATAAAAATATTTTTAAAATGTTCATACTATGTGAATACTCTAACCCAAATATGCTAATATATTTAAAATTTAAATAATTTTTTTTTAAATATTGTTTAAGAACGTTAGAACTCAAACCTTTTCTCCCATTTCCTTAATGAACTTCTGTCTGGCATACTCTCTTCTACGCACACCTCTATAGACATGAAAGTCCCCACTGCCAGCTCCTGCACTAGAACCTTTAAGAGCATAAGCAATAATTTTAATTTAATGAGAGTTTGGATGGATTCCTTTCTGCTTTTCAATGCTACAATAAGTGAATTGCTAGACACAAAACTTAAAGTATATTCCAACTCTGAAAAGTTATTGCAAATAACTGAGGCTGTTTAGAAAACTCTCAGTCCATAATTTTTAGCCATGCACAGATTATGTTTTGCAAACTTGGCCAATAAATTAAGACACCTTCAACTCACATTGTAATGTCAGAAGATGCCACTCACTGCCCCCTACCCATCACTAAGATGCCAGACATCATTTATGAAAAATCCCTACCAGTTCAGGGTCGCCAACTCATTAAAATAAAATTTACAGAAAAATACTTAAAAAACCATCCATAAATTTACTGATGGTTAGTTGGCAACCTAGATTGAGTTGCAATGCTTTTAATTTTTTTTTAAACTAGATTACCCCAAATATTTCTAATGAACTCTAAAGGTGCTCTTGGTGATTTTTCTTTTGACTTTTCTGGAATAATTACTTCCTTGGTCTGAAAATAAAAGACACAAAGATTTTAATGGGAATTTAAAAGTCTTGGTAGAATAAAAATAAAGTTACTTGAACTTAAAGGTAGGAATTCCTTGTTTTAAAAAAAAAAACAGTATTAAATGCCAGGATACTTAATGATTTCACAATTACTTTCAAAGTTTAATTTATTTCATTTTTATCTATATGCAGTATCTCCATGGTTGCAGATTAAATAGATGATAATGTCAGAGGCACACTAGCTTCTATTCCTCTGCATCTGATTACAAAAACATACTGTAGATATATATATTAATTCATTAAACCTGTTTGTATTTAGTTAAATTATAGCTAATTTTGGCCAGATAAAAGCCTAAAAAGTGTTTAACACTCCCTTGTCTTAACTTGTCTTATGGATTAACCATTTATAATTTATTACATCAACAAAATAAATAAATAAGGGGATGGAGGGGGGTTTAAAAAAGTTTAATAGTTGTTGATGAGGGGGGGGGGGGGGGGGGGGTAGTAGACAGAAATCGACAAACAGTTTTACATTTCTTTCACATAATTATATATCTATGTCTATATATTATATAAATCATTAACAGTAGGCCTCCATAAAAGGTTGTTGCAAAATATTTGTTTTTAATGACTATAAAATATGTATACTCTCAAATCTTCTTCTATATATTAAGGGCCCAAGATCAATGTATTGATCATTCTGGTTACTATGTATGTAGAGGGGATTTACAATGTTTTTGTGCCTGGTGTTGAAGATATTTCTCGGGTTGCAAGGTCTACTCAGCGAGGGTATCATGAACTGGGGGTTGGAAGGCCACAATTCTTTTGCTGCCCTCTCGGATACTACTTCTCAGCTAAGTGCTATTTTAAAGATTGTATTCTGTTTTTTCTGTTGTTTGTTCGCTGACTGGTTCATTGTTTTTTTGCTTTCCTTTTTTTCAGGTTTAACCTTACATCCTTTTACTCATTTCCTATTGGAAAGCCTGAGGCAATAGACGCAAATGTGTCAAGGTTTGTCGCCTCAACTGTTCCTTTTGGAAACTTGTTTCAGTCCCTGATTGTCTTTGGCAGGAATGAGTAGTTCCTGAAGTGTGTTCTTGCTGTTATGAGCCGGAAATGCCTGTCGCTGACTAGGGGGAGAGCAACACGTTTCTGTTAGATGTTGGAGCAATGAACTAGCCCATTTTTATCTTGTACATCATGGAGAACCTGGATAATCATCGTTGTTCCACAAGTGATGACCAGCCCAGTGTTTCCAGCATGCTTCCAACACTAGAGGTGTTCCTGTAGTGGTCGCTGGACCGCCTCCAACCTGACGAAGCTCCTCTGGGTGAATGGGCTCCAGACTGAAGAAGTGTAATGTAAAAGCGGACGGACAACGGCTTTTTCGTGATATATATGGTCAGATTACCTGCAAATTATTCACTATTCAGACTATTTAAAGTAAAAGGATCACGCTGTGCAGTGTAAACATTGGACTTTGGTTCAGCAGTCATTCGTGAATTTCAGACAAAAATAATTAATTAATTACAAACCGGGTTTTTCATTAGTTTTTCCAATTTAAGACGCTGCAAATCGACAGGTGTTTTTATAATTTTAACATCTTTCTCATCCTTAGTTTTAGCTTTTTTTGACGTCTCCTTTTCGGATGCCATTTTCTTTTATTAATAAGGGGATGCTACTTATGAATCAATAGACTCCACCTGTCAGAGTAACTACCCCATGCCTGACGATTTTATTAATTTATATTATTAGCAATTATTAAAATTACCCTAAAAACTATTTGAATAAAAGACATAATACAAATAGTAGCAAGATTAATTTATATCAATAAATATAAGATTCTTATTACAAGCAATTAGAATTATTTTTATTTTGTCTTAATATTTGCAAATCATAAATAAATATTTATACTACTGAAGTATAGTATAGTATATTTAGTATTAGTATTAATTAGTTTAGTCACTTTAGTCTAGTTACTAGTATTATTATTATGGTTGTTTTTAATTCCTTTTTTAAAATTTTATAATGATAATGAAAATGCATTGAAAAAAATCCATATTTTTATCAAACTATTACGCCTGTCATAGTAGGCGTAGGCCGTAGGCCAATCGTTCGTAAGTCGAAATTTCAAAATATTTATTAAAATATTAAAAATACTATATTAGGCTATAGATCCCAGAGAATGTTTTACAAAAACACGAAGATCAACGTTCTAGCTCAAGTGGTTCAAAGGTTATGAATTTTTTAGTAAGCCCTCAAAACTACTTTTTTTACTAGGACTATAGACTGGAGTTTTCCTCCACACTTCGTCACGATGCTCGACGTCGTGTCTATAGTCTGTCTTTTGATTACGTGTATTTTCGTTGAGCAGTCGATGAGAAAACTTTGCGGATGAAGGTTGTACTATATATATATATATATATATATATATATATATATATATATATATATATATATATATATATATATATATTCTTTACAAGAGACGATAGATTTATCTTCTCTGATTGCAGCTCTTGGTGTGGCTAGTGAGAACAATCCTCGAGTGGCAGTCTCTTTTTCAAGTCCCACACACGAATGCTGTGGAGCAGTGTTTTCTGGCCTTTCTCTGCGCTCTCTTTACAGCTGCTTCCGCCCTGTAGAGCTCCTCGGCACGTAGTGATCCTGCCTTCACGATGCCCCGCCATGTGGATCGATCCTCCGCCATGTCCTCCAAATTTGAGATGTTGATGTTGGCCGCCTTCATGTCTCTTTTGCATATGTCTATGTATCTGAGACGAGGCCGTCCAACTGACCTTGTCCCTGTCGCCAGCTCGCTGTACAGCACGTCCTTAGGTATGCGACCAGGTTGCATTCGCTTGACGTGCCCAAGCCAGCGGAGTCGTCTTTGGATTAAAATGGCTGGGACGCTGCACATATTTGTTTGAGACAGGACATCCGTGTTGGGGACTTTTTCCTGCCATTTGATGTCAAGGATGCGGCGCAGACATCTGAGGTGGAAGCCATTGAGCCTTTTTTCGTGTCTGGTTTATGTGGTCCAAGACTCGCAGCCACAGAGGAGTGTGCTCAGTACGCAGGCTTGGTATACCTGCAGCTTAGTTCTTGTTGTGAGTTTGGCATTGGACCAGACTCTTTTCTCCAATCTCGCCATGACAATTGCGGCCTTCCCTATCCTACCACTTATCTCATCCTCCATTGAGAGGGTGCTCGAAATGTTCGACCCTAGATATGTGAATCTGTCAACAGCATCCAAGTCGCAGTCGTCGATGGAGATAGTGGGGAGAGAGTCAGCGTCCTGAGCCATAATGTTGGTTTTCTTTAAGCTGATGGTCAGGCCAAACTCTCTGTAGGCAGCGGATAAACTGGATACAAGGCTCTGCAGACCGTCTGCTGTGTGAGATACTAAAGCGGCGTCATCTGCAAATAAGAGCTCGCGTAGTATGACCTTTCTTATTTTGGTCTTAGCTCTAAGGCGCGCAATGTTGAATAATCTCCCGTCAGCTCTAGTGTGGATGTATATCCCCTCGCTGTTGTTCTTGAAGGCATACTGGAGTAAGATGGAGAAGAAGATTGCAAATAGAGTAGGAGCTAGCACGCAGCCTTGCTTTACTCCACTATTTACTGGAAAAACTTCTGAGGTGGCACCGTCATAGCATACTGTGCCCTGCATGTTATGGTGGAACTGCTCGATGATGTTAAGTTATAGACGTGCAGGGCAGCCTATTTTTTTTTTAGGATCTGGAAGAGGCCGGTTCTGCTGACAAGATCAAAAGCTTTAGTGAGGTCGACAAACGCGATGTATAGAGGCATATGTTGCTCCCTGCATTTCTCCTGCAGCTGGCGCATAGAGAAGATCATGTCTATGGTTGACCTACCGGCTCGAAAGCCACATGCGATTCTGGGAGTACAGGCGATGCTAGTTTCTGCAAGCGTGTCAATGCAACTCGGGCGAAGGCCTTTCCAACTATGCTAAGAAGGGAGAGTCCACGATAGTTATTGCAGTCACTCTTGTCTCCTTTGTTCTTGTACAATGTAACAATGTTTGCATCTTTCAACTCTTGTGGTAACTGTCCCTGTTCCCAGCACATAGTAAGGAGATCGTGCAAGGGCCGTAATAGAACTTCTTTTCCACATTTGAGAACTTCTGGTGGAATTCCATCATTGCCAGGGGCTTTCCCACAGGCGAGACAATCGATGGCTCTACGTAGCTCTTCTAGGGTGGGTAGGGTGTCAAGCTCATCCATGACCGGCAGGTCTGGGATATCGCCCAGGGCAGCGGTTGAGACATGGTTCATTGTTGCGTATAGTTCCAAGTAGTGCTCAATCCATCGTTTGAGTTGTTTATCCCGATCAGTAATAAGTTCCCCTCTTTTTGACATTAAGGGTGCAGTCTTGGAGATCAGAGGCCCTGTTGCTTGTTTTATATTCTCGTACATAGCCTTTGCATCTCCTCTATCAGCAGCTGACTGTATGCTGGAGCTTAGATTGAGCCAATATGTGTTAGCGTAGTGGCGAGCTGCCTGCTGGGTGTTTTTCTTGGCACTTTTAAGAGTTTGTAGAGTGGCTGGGCAAGGCCTGTTTTTATAAGTTAAGAGAGCCTTTCTTTTTGCATCAGTGACATGCTTCATTTCCTGCCAGTGAGCCTCGAACCAATCTGCACTTTTGCGTTCTCTCTTGCCAAATGCCGTGATAGCTGAGCTATAGATAGTGTCCCGCAGATGTGACCATTTGGACTCAATAGTGTCAATAGGTGGCATTTGTTCAAGAGCTTCTTGAAGTCTACGGAGACGATTTATGTCTCCATCACTGATGGTCAAAATGTTCAACTCAGCGTTGCGACATCATTTTCATTGTTTCGGTCCCGATGGATTTGTGTTTTTTTTTGTTTTTTTTGAGTTTAGTGACATAAACTCCATAGTAGTGTAAGCCTGGGTAACACGAGGCCTTCTGGTCGATATAACTAGCCACCTAATGACGTTAATACTCGCCTACAAGGGAAAGATCCATTATTGAAATAGATGTATGATCATATTTCTGCATTTCAAATGAAACTTGGTATTTGGGAACAACAATTGAGGACAATAAAACTTTACTCACTTTCTTATACATTGTCATCACAACCAGAGGTCACAACCAGAGGTCACAACCAGAGGTCACAACCAGAGGTCACAACCAGAGGTCACAACCAGAGGTCACAACCAGAGGTCACAACCAGAGGTCACAACCAGAGGTCACAAGCAGAGGTCACAAGCAGAGGTCACAAGCAGAGGTCACAAGCAGAGGTCACAACCAGAGGTCACAAGCAGAGGTCACAACCAGAGGTCACAACCAGAGGTCACACATGAACTGGCGGATAAATACTCTTCTGTCATATCTGACTTAAACCTCGAATTTGAAAACCAATTTCAGCATTTTAAAAAACAACATAATGTCCATTTGTGTGCATTTGCAACGCCATTCGCGGTGGACCTGAATTTATTACCAGGAAGATTACAAATGAAGCATTATGAAATGTATTGTGATACACGCAGTTAAAAGAAAAATTCCATCAATTGGGTTTGGAAGAGATCTATAAAACGTATTTGGACAAGGATAAATATCCTGCGTTTTACAAACATGCTCTGTCGATGGTTTCGCTATTTTTAAACACGTATGCGTGTGAACAGCTTTTTAGTCGTATGAAGCACATGAAATCATTAGCGTGAACACGAATTACTGATGTTCATTTGGAAAACTGCATGTAGCAACAACATCAGTCAAAATCAATTTTGATGCACTTAGCTCTGCAAAACAAAGTCATATGTCTCACTTTTAAATATTTTTAAATTGTCTAATAAATATGTTTGATTCTCAGTTATGTTTTATTTGCTTAAAAAAATATATTTATTTCTTTGTGTTTTTTTTTTTTTTTACATTAAACCAGAAAACGTTTGACCACGATCTCATTTACTGGGAAACGGCGATGTGGTCGAAGCTGTAGTATGCTTGCATGTTTACTTTAATTTAAAAAAACAATTAGGTGCGTGACCCGGTAGGAAATATTTCTGAAATTTGGCCAGCCTGCTCTGATCTAAGCGATGCCCGGTTGGCTTAGACGTAATATTCTAGAAATGTGGAGCCATACGCGTATTCACAAAAGGTTTCTTGGTGGAGAGACTTCTCCAATATGTTGTGTTCAGGCGTTTAGTGGCCTTTTCCCACTGTGGACGTCTTTTGGGTTGTATGTCAAGGTTGAGCCTGCGTGATGATAAGACGATGATCTGTCCAGCAATGTTCACCACACATGGACTTGGACTTGGTTATACGCCCAGGATATCTGTCCAGCAATGTTCACCACACATGGACTTGGACTTGGTTACACTCCTCGGATATCTGTCCAGCAATGTTCACCACACATGGACTTGGACTTGGTTACGCGTCCTGTCACCACACAAGGACTTGGACTTGGTTACTCGCCCTGGATGCGCCATTATTCAATACATTGGTATCTAATCGACAATGTTAACATCAGGAGGAAGGACAGTCGAAAACACACCGAATCAAACCTAATTACAACCTTGTGGAAATCAATACGCAATCATCAACGTTTTTTTAAAACTATGTAAAGAAATAATGATGTCGAATTCAACACAATAATCAAACGTTATTAGATAAGAGTGTCTACATCAATTGGTGAAATTTATTAGGATACGTGGTTTAAGAACGTGTGTACAAATTAGCTAAATACCATCGCTTCGCAAAGTTATTTGAGATAATGGAAAGTATAATAGAACTATATGAAAATTTTAACTATTTTAAAACATAAAGGCTTTCGTTGTTGTAAATCTTAAATGTAGTAAATAAGTCCTTATGATTGGCTGAGAAGGACATTAAATTATTTAATAAATATTGATAGTCATGAATGTGTAGGTCAAAAAATGGTCATATTGTTTGGTCCTTTGTATCCACCCCCCACAAGTTAGATGTACTTAACCAGACAACAGACTTACTTAGATTTCACAGATATTACTTAGAGTGCATACTTTGCCATCATCTTCCTGTAAATTTCCCTATCCTATTTGGAGAAGGAAGATTGAGAAATCCCCTGTCTTTAGATCGATTTTGAAATGAACCCTCTTATTGACTTGCAAGAATCGGGCTCGGACTTTTGGGCCATAGGTGGGATGACTAAAGACATGCTTTGAACTCGTCAATAGCATATTGAATGACTGTATCATATGAAATTTATTGATGAAACATCCATGTGAAGCTTTTCATTGAAACGGCTCTAGTAACGGCAATTAATAAAAAAAAAAAAAAGGGTTCGCTGCGCATGATAGAATAGCGGATAGATTAACGAAGAGGACAACTAATAATACATGTTGACCGAAACCAAGAGGCAGACGGCTCATCGGAAGACTGAGGCTAAGAAAGATAGACAGCGTGGAGTTGAATCAGCAAGCGGTCATGCGTAGAGACTAAAGACCACGGATCCGTCAAAGTGTAAGGATGTGATGATGCAGGCTCGAGCAACGCTCCCCATACCGTGGACCGGCACCGGTTCGCGAGCCTTAACCGTCGCCTGTCTGTACAAAAGAATATTTATTGTCAAATCGAAGACCTTAGTGCTAAAAGTACTTAAGTCACAAAATTCATATTTTGAGATAATCTAGTTCAAATATTCTTTTTGTATATAAAATGAGATCATTTTCATTTGTTGGCTTGTTTAATTAAGGGACTTTGCTACATTTTAATGTGTTCAAATTTCTGCACTACACTTGGCTTCACCGGATAGGAAAAGGCCACAGTTTAGATTGGTTTTGACAAAAATGTGACTTAAGTACTTTTAGCACAAAGGTCTTCAATTCAACGAAAATATAATTAATGAATCTATCACCGGCTCAAGGGGCAATTTCTAAAATCGTGCACTGGTCGCCCAAACTTAAAATTTGGGGAAGTAAAATAAGATACAAACTCAAGTCTGTGGTCTGTGTAACAGCTAACCTTTGTTCCCAATTCGACATTTTTTTATACCTGACATCTCATGATCACTCACGCCAGTTCTCCGACCAATATTCACACATTTAAGTTAAACATTCATGAAAGCAACTCAACACGTCAAGTCACACAGCATGACAACAACACAGCACAATCAGATCACAAAGTTCAATCTATACACACACAAATAATCGTCAGTCATGCATACTGTCACATTGTCCATTAAGTATGTCAAAAAATTTTAAGCAATTTTGACCCTCTCCCCCCTTGTCAACAACTGTCAAACTTTCAATGACCCCCCCCCCCTTTTTTTTTTTAGTAATTATGTCAACATTTTTATAAAAAAGGAATTTTATTAATATAAATAAATACATTTTACTTTGTGCTGATCTATTTTAATAACACAAAATTGTAGGAAAAACATTTGATTGCATCTTTAGCTTGTTAAAAAGTTTTTACACTTAAATTTTATAATGCAGAATCAATGAAAAGTTTGTTTAAGATTAAATATCATTGTTTGTGGAAGCATAAATATGATTATTGTCAGTATAGCTGACAATTGTAGCATAGTTTCTAGCTGCTATCATCTTCCATGAAGTAGCCAGGTGTTGCTCTATCGTAACAATGGGCATCAGGGACATCATTTGGTTAGGGCAGCTGGAGCATTTGCACCCCCCCCCCCCTGAATTTGCAGGTTTTATTTAAATTGCTATCTACTGTGGCGCCTCACAAATTGTATAAAAATTGTTGATGTAATTAATAGAAGACGCCTATTCCTTCAGCCTCTATTTCTTCGTGAAATCTATTTCTTTACCAAACTCTTTATATTCAAAAGTAATTCAGCCGACAAATTCATTTTCAGTCGGTGCATAATCATTTAGAAGTTTTAAATATAGTTTTCAAAAGTTTAATCAATTCAGATGCTGTTAGCTAAACTATTTTTTTTAAAGAAACGAAAAAAATAAATTATTAAGTTATTTTGTAACCAAATTTTAATACAAGGCTAAGTACAGATTCAATCAGTAATTAATTTAAACCTTGGCCTACACTACTTGTAGGGCTATTATTAATAATGGAAGAATGTTCAAATCAATGTGATTACCGGTACAACTCTTTATGCCATTCGAATGACGTCTGTATATAAATATTTCTTACTCAATTGTTAAATTTATCATAGAAAAAAATATCTTGATAATGAATGCCCCACTTTTGCTAATATTTTTTGCGGAAAGGGATGTTCAGCCCAGCCCTAACATAAGCACCGCCCAAGGTGAACCACGCCCTCTTGTTACGCCAGTGCAAATTATATGAATTATAAACTTTTTGTAAAAAAAAAAGGAATATACATTTTAGTAGAATTTAAAATAATAAATAGTAAATTGAGGTAGCTTAGATTCCGAATGGGAATAGTTCTTCTGCTATGCGTGACAGCCAATAGCAGCGCTTACATTGACAGAGTTAGTCGGAACCATGCCACTTGTATGTTTTAAAAAAACACTAATTTACTTCAAAGGAATATCCGTCTCATTCCCTATTGCCCCAGTACTCATATTAATTTATGAATTGTTTTTTTTTAGTTATTTCAAGACTCTAAGCAAACTGAGCAGATAAAGAAGTGAGTAACAATATCTCAAGAGTTTTAAAAGAAATTAAAAAAAAAGATAAAGTAACGTATTTGTGGTTTTCCTTTGTATACTTTTATTGCTATTTTTAAACAAAATGTTACATGAAAATTGTAAAATATCTGGCAATATTTCCGTGATTCGCAACGTTCTTTGATTCTTTTAACATGAATTTAAAATGTTTTAATAACTATCTGCTATGATGCGTTTGCTTTGATATATTTTTGCTTATATATTTGTCATCAAGTTGCTCATAAAAAGTTAAAGAGTGAGTTTCATTGTATATGTTCCTTTGGTGTGGTATTAAAATTTAAAAGTAAACTAAAGATAAAATTCGTCAAGGCCAAGGCCAAACTTAACTTCATAGTTATAGTATAGTCATTTTAAAAATTTTAATCAGTGATGATAATAAGTCGGATACGAGTTGTCAGCCGACTTAGTCAAGTTAGTGTTACTGATAGTCTTAGTTGAATAATCTAAAATTAGTTATTTTAATTTATTGTAATTGTAATAAATTTACTAATTAAAATAATAATTACACCTGGTGGGGACCATGTGCCCAAGGCCAAGAGTCAAGACGGACCACGCTATAAATAATTTATTATATAGGATAATAAATTTTAATGAAGAACTGCGTTCAAACAGCGTAAGGAAATAGTAGAACAAGGTAAGGTATAGGCCTATGAATCATGAAAGATGAAAGCTTGAATCAAGACAGGACAAAAGGTAAAAATGTTTCAGCTAAGTCTAAGAGCCTTCCTCAGCGGGCGGACAAATGAAAATACAACAAGAAGAAATAGAAACATGTTAAAAACTTAAGTTTTTTATCGTTATTGTCCAAAGTTGGATTTTCCAAAAAAAGATTACAGGAAGTAAAAGAATTTATGTATTATTACTGTAAAAAATAAGGTTATACCTTATTCCACTATTTCCCATGTAATTTATTATACTAAATGATGCATTTTTTAATGAATATAGTCCTTATCAATGACTCACTGATCACTGAATTAGTAGTAGTATTAGGTTAGGTAATTAATTTCTTTATTTTTTCAGTCTTTTATTGTAGTTGCTGGCGTTGCATGTTTGTCACTGAATGTTACACTCTCCGTCTCACACTCAACACTGTTGTTAAGATGTACTTATCCATTTTTATTGAGACTTTTTGTTGAAATGAAAATGTTGAACATTGAATCCAGAATTATTATTTTTTGCGTTAAAGTGGGGCCTTGCACAAAAAACTTTACACAATCAAAAACTTTCTATTGATAATAAGGATAATGTATGAAACATTTGTAGTAGGACATAGTCACATACTACCAGTATAATACATTCACCAACGGAATGTCTCCATCACTTGAGGACAATGGATAACCCCGCAGTGCTGGAGGTAGCTTTCTTATTAAGGTGTTGTCGCTACAATGAAATGGCTCCTAATTCAAATTGCTATGACTGCCTCTGTTTCAAAACTCACTATAAATTTAGACAATTTTTGTACGTTCTTCCTCCTGCTGTAAATTAACATAGGTACATATTTATTTGTTTATATTTAATTAGTAAATTTAGATTCACAGATTAATTACAATAACTTTTTGGATTAGTTTTGAAATAAATAAATTAATGCAATTTAATAAATTCTACATAATATTTATATATTTTTGCTCAACTAAAATGTCTACATAGTAGTATGATAAAACATATTGTTAAAATAATTAATAAGTGCAGAGTCAGGTCATATATATATTCATCAACAGACAACTAATAAATGCCATTATTTGTTAGAAATGAAGGTGGACGCAATGAAGGATACTGAGAGTTATGTAATGGAAGACGATGAGGAACCAAAGACAAACAGACAGAAGCTTGGTCGCATAATTACCTCCACGAAGTTCATGGTATAATTTTAACAAAATCCTTATTGGGGTCCCTCACAGATCAAAAACATAGTTTTAACCTTTACCTTGTCAAAAATGGTTAAAACCCTAACTGTCCTTATTTATGATTTCACAAAGGCCTTAAATTTGTATATATTTGTGTCATTTTTCTTGTAATAAATTCAAGTTATAGACTATGTTAAATGGGTTAACTAAAAACTTTAAATACTTCAGGAATGCAGTTTTATTGTTGGGTGGATTTAACGCTAATATATCACATTTTGGTTATGCATCTTATGACCAATTCATCTAAAAAATCAACGTTAAATAATAATGACATAATAATATATATTGAAGCAAAGAAGACATAAAATGACTTAATTTAGTAGTAGGAAGCTAGTTTTTACTCTAAAAGGGTGCATGAGAAAATTACTGGGCAGGTCAGGCGTTTTTCCTATGGAGCAATGGGGCATGCCTTAAAGTACATACAATGCTTTCAATATAGTTTCCAAGTTTTTAGATCTGTTCAACAATCTTGTATTTTCAGAACCACATAATTTTTAAATAGGGCCGAGTGTATAAAATTGCTTTTTTCCTAAACTCATCATAAGCATTATGTGTACAGTCTATCTAGGTAATATTTTATGAAAGTGTTGCCACACATTTACCAAATGACCTGGGAAGCTATATGTATCATGAGTCAACCTTGTAATAATTGGATCCCCAAATATATTTTGCAAGTTAACCTATTAAAATTAAATGTGCCCTTTTTTTATATATATAACTAGCTTTTTAAAATATTTTAAATATTTATTACAAAATTTTTTTACAAACTAATGGCATTGGAAAACAAAGGCTGGATTATTATACTTTCATTTGTCTTCTTCTTTTTTTTAAAAAACCTATTCTAACTCTATTATTTTGTCCCATTATATGATTAAGATAGGCCAGACAGTGTTCCAATCTTAAGATTAAGATTGTTAATATCTGTATTCCAATTTTATCCTCCCTCCCCACATTTTTTCCATTTTTCAGCTAGGCGTCATTGCTCTAGTCTCAATAGACTGCCTAATAGTGATAACAGAGACCATGGTGGTGTTCCATTTGATCAAACTAGAACCCATAACATTAAGGGATATCGTTTTAATGGTTTGTATTCTCACCCATAGCATTTTCTTTCTTTTTGTTCAAGTGACTCTAGTAACAGCTTTTTAACTATTTTATCATGCATTTTTTAAAATAGTGCAGTACTCTTAAAAACCTGGTAATTCTATGATTAATTTTAAGTCATAAATTAAATAATTTCTAGTTGACTCCATACGGGATAAACCAAATTCACAATTTTACATAGCTGCCATGTCTTTTTCCTGTTTTGGTTTTTTTACATTTATTTTTTTTTTTTTTTTTTTTGTCTCTAAGTAATCAAAAGGGGGTGGCGGCGGAAACCTCGAAATTCTCTCATCGAATTCCGCAGCCGCCCTTTTGCTTGACGTAGCGTTTAATTTTATTTTTATTTTACCTTTACATTTAACACAATTTTTTTTTTTTTTTTTTTTTTTTTTTTTTTTTTTTTTTTTTTTTTTTTACATATATTGTTATATTGACACAAATTGTTTGTGTCTAATCTATGGTTATTAAAACTTGTTTATTGAAAACTTGAAACACTTCAATTTTAAAAGAAAATCTCACCTACTCATACAACTTTTAAGTAAAAGGCTTAGAATGTTTTATTGGTTTTTAATAGCCAACAAATGCATCATGATTTTATTGTTTCCTTGACTTTTATAATGTTTAAAATTATTAAATGGAACTTTTCTCAAGCTGTTTTCTGTTTGAACCTAAATCTCCACAGAAAGTCACAAGAGACTAAATTATTTTAAGTTGTTAAAATTATACTGTTATCTAGTATTATAAATATTGTTTCAACAATCTAACTCCACCTGATGATGAAAGTCAATTGACAAATCTTGAAATATTATTATTCTTTCTTTTATAGATCTTCCATATTTCAAGCATTTCAATTCTGAGCTTATTTATGATAGAAATAGCTTTTCGCATCTATGTCATGCGCCTATCAATCTTTAAACACAAGCTGGAGCTCTTTGATGCTGTTGTGGTCATAGTTTCTTTTTGCTTGGATGTTATTTATCTTGGAAGAGATGACGCAGCCAATAGTGCTGGACTCCTCATCCTACTGAGGCTGTGGAGGGTGACAAGGATTCTCAATGGTGAAAAATAATACTTTTGTTACATCTCATGTTTAAGTTTAAGGGCAGGCAAGCATTTATAATTTTTCTCACCATATTTGCTCAGGTTTTTTTTTTATTACCCATGATCACAATATTTTATGAGAAGAGTAGTCTTATTAAATGCATAGATTTTGTATAGGCAATTGGCCAGCTCTGTTTAATTTTTTTAAAGACAGTAGTCATCTTTTGTATCCTTCATGTTATCTAAAAAGAGTTTGGTAGAATTTAATTTTGTAACAAACCTCCTGTGTAGAGAAACCCTTATCAAAAAAAAGAAAACAAATTTATAAAAATATATATATAAAGTGATTTTCTTGGGGTTTTCTATTTATTCATTCACAGCATTGTATACTTTTCATTCATTATTAAGTTTTTAAAATTTTACTGTAATAAGTATAAATCAAACATTTCTTTTAAATATTTATTACATGAGTATTTAAAATGTATGCTAAGTGGGGTAATAAAAAAATAAGATTCATTTTCATTTTTTAAAACTGTTTAGAAAGTACTTTGTTAACATTTTCTCCTACATTAATTCATAAAATGTTTACACTATTTGCTTCAGGGATTGTCATGTCTGTGAAAAAAAATGCAGAAAAAGAGCTTAGACATGAGAAGATATTGAGAGAGCAAACCGAAAAAGATCTGGAAATCACTCGCAAGACTTGTTTAGAGAAAGATCTTGAAATATCAAAACTTCAAAATTTCTTGCTGGCTCTTCAAAGTGGAGATGGACCCCAAACACAAAACATTGAGGTCGAAACACCAAAACAGGAAACTGGAGAACCCGGGACACCAACTTTTCCTATAGAAGCCACAAAATCATCTCATTCTACTTTAGTTAACCCACCTGTTTAATTTTTTAAAAATTCATTACAATACCAAGTTAGCAATTTAAAACTTTTTATGTGTGCTTTGCAGGTGGTGAGATTAGAAGAAATAAATAATCTGAATTAAAAAAATAAATTTAAATATATATAATATAATAAATAATATAAAATTAACTATGAAATGTGCTTTTTAAACAAAAAATTTGGTCTTATCAAGGAGAGCAGGCATGATGTGCAAAATTCTTAGAAAAATATAAACGGTAATAATTTACTGTTCACTCATTTAATCTAGGTATCCTGCAGAAATGCTAAAATGATTGAAATATAGTTAAAGCAAGTTCCTCAGGTTGTCCCACAATGCTGCTGTCACATTTAGAATTCAGAGGGAGAACCCTTGACAACAGGGAGAAGTTAATCCAGGGTAGTCTCTTATTCATCGACACTGAACTGAACAATTGAAGTACAGACAGCATAGGACAAGGTCTGCTTTAGTTTAAGATTGGTTAACATTTATACTTTATACAAATACGATACATTTTTATATGAGTATATATTTTCTTAAAAATCTTTAGTAACACTTTCTTATTCATTTTTTAAATCTTTTTCTTTATAAAAAAATTAAATGATACTTGACAAAGATATTTTTTATTTAATTGGAAATATAATGGTGTTACTATTGATTTTAATAATTCTTTGGTTTTAGGGGGAGCAAAAATATCTTCATTTGGGACCTAAGTATTTTTTAAAATATTTTAAGCATTGAATAACAATATTTTGTTTAAACATTAGTGCTCGAAAAATTGGGACGGGGGGGGGGGGGGGTGGGGTGTTTGTTTTGCTGACAAGTTAAAATTCTGCAAACTTAGAGCAAAAGGTACAAAATATTTTATTTTATGGACTTTATTTATAGTTAAAGGGCCTATAACTTTTTTTTCTAACTTACATGAGAAAAAACAAGTCTATAATTACTATTAACATGAGATATAGGTTTTTTATTTTTACGTATTTGGTTCTGTGGTGCTGTTTTTTATCTTTATTTAGACATTTGATTTACACAAATAATTTTTTTTAATGATTTAGAAGTAACAAAAAAAAAAATCAACTGTTTAATTTTTTGCCATGCAATGGTCATAATTTAATTTGATTAAAATTAAATTTTATTTCAATTTGATCTGAAGGGTTATTTTTTCTTTTGCATGGAAGAATAGAAAGTTTTTTAATGTAATTTTGCACACACATAAATGAATGAGGTGTTTGTAATTTATAAGGTTTAAGGAGTGTTTAAAAAAAAAAAAAACCCATCTAGGATATGGTGTGAAATAACTATTATTCTTGAACTGATCATGGGCGATAACTAATAGAAACACTCAACACAAAACCCTTCCTAACATAAGTGAGTTTCTTTAACATTTCTAGTGGTGGATGCAACTTGAAAGAATATTTTATGTTTGCAATTGCGAAGATATATCGGTATAATTATATACCAGTATTACCAGGTAAGATATAAAAATGGGATGGTTCACTGCTCCAACATTAAACAGAAACTTGTCTCTCTCCCCCCTAGACAGCGACGAGTCCATGACAGGCAGTTCCAGCTCATAACAGAACACAGGATAGGAACTGCTCATTCTTGCCAAAGACAATCAGGAACTGGAACAAGCTTCCAAAATGAACAGTTGAGGTGTCAACACTTGACACATTTGCGCATATTGACTCAGGCCTCCCAACCCCCAGATCCTGATACCCTTGCTGAGTAGCCTTTGCAATCAGTGAAATATCCTCTTCCATACCAGGCACAGAAAACTTGCGAATCCCCTCTACATACATAGGAGTAGGAGCCAGAATTATCAATACATTGATCGTCGGCCCTTAATATATAGAAGAAGAAGTGGAGAGATCAATAATAGAGGGCTGCATTTGATCTATGAGAGGAGTAAAGATTCGGGCTTGGGCACGTAAAGATCAGGGGCGTCATTTCAGTTTTTTCGGGGGGGGGGGGGGATTTTTAAGTTGTTTATTACTGGAATGGCGCCACAGTACGTAGCAATTTAAATAAAACCTGCAAATTCAGCTTTTCCGTGCATAGGACACAAGTTGTTATAGGTCCTAGTTGTATTGGAGTCGATGCTTTTCCTTGTCGTCGCTTTATTCTTGGTGTGAGTTTTTCATTTACTCTCTGAGTATTGTGTTCCAACAGTGAGTCTGCTTCGTCATCTTGCACGATCCATAGCTAGTGTTCCCAACGAATGAAGGTCGATATACATAGAATTTGAGTGAAGTTTTTTTTAGATAGTCTTTTTATGGCGTTTTTTTATGCCCACAAGCTGAGTGTTTCTCCCATTGGAGAATTCACGGACCTTTGTTGTTTAGGAAGTCTGCTGTAAATATTCATTTCTCAATACACTGAGTTGGCCCATTTTAAAAATACCCGAGGCTCCCCATCACTGTATTTACAGTAGCATGACCCATACGGCTTGATTTAGTAAGAGTTTCTCTTATTATGTTACACTCCTTCAATCTCTAAAACTATCTTATTTTATTCAAACGGGCAGAGCTGTCAGCGTGACTTTGTGAAGACCCTTGCCGATTTTCAAAGTTGATAGTTAAAATTCTTTCTACTTCTACTTCTTCTTATGTTTGAGGGCACACGATCAATTTATTGATCATTCTGATCATCCGTGTGCTTTTTCATCTGGAGCTCGTTTGTCATTGACTGTACTTAACGGATCACCTGATCCATATCGGGATAACCTCTGCGGGGTGCGTTACCGGTATTTTATGGCATGGGCCAGTTATCGGTGCAAATGGAAACTGGAAAAGGGTAACTTTAGTTATATAGACACCAGTAAATATAAAATGAATCCCACACGTTTTCATTACTCCCCGCGCTTGCGGAATCCAAATTTACTTCAACAACGCCCTTTGAACTGACATAGGATGGGGGTTCGAAGCTGGACCGTCGGTCTCGGGCGACACTTTTTTCCTTTACTGTAAATGGCGTGGTGGCATTTTAGGCTAACTGCAGAGTTTTTTCGTGGAATGGGTCGGCAAAATGCTTGGCCAACCTCCGGCGATACTAACTCTGGCTACGCCTTTCACCTTATTGGTATGGAAAATAATATAATAACACTAACACGTATTCAAGAGTCCAAATTTCCATCTAGTAAAAATATGTAGAGGCTTCTGGCAGTGGCGTAGCTAGGGGGTGTGAGGTGCGGACCGCACCAGGTGACACAATCTCAGGGGGTGACACGAAATTGAAAAATTAAATATTTACAGAGAACACGCTGCTCGATCTAACTGAAATTCGTAAAAAGATAAACGAACACACACAAATTATCCACACATATCCAATCCAAATGCGTGCTCAGTGGCGTAGTGAGGGGGGCATCATGCCCCGGGCGCTACTCACAAAGGGGCGCCAAATGGTATATTTTACTATAATATTGTATGGTTTTCGAATAGGGGGGCGCTAAAAAGGTATTGGGGGGCGCTAAAAAGGTATTGTGCCCCGGGCGCGAGTTATGCTCACTACGCCACTGTGCGTGCTATATTAAAAAATGAAGTTTGATGTGTCAGAAATGAGGTAAGCCTATAATTAAGGTCCTAAGTGACAGGAAGATATATTTATCATTATTCTGAGACATAAAGCTTTCCATTGATATCAAATACGATGTGGTCGAGTGATTCTAAGTCTAAGTACACGAATCGGATCGGTAAAAACTGAAAACATTTTTAAAGATAACTGTTTTACCCATTTATAGCAGGTCTGCACAACATACAGCCCGCCAACACCCACTTTGCGGCCCACGAAGTAACAAAATATTTTTATTTTTAAATTATTATTTCATTAATAGCTTTCCCCCGTCCTATTTTCTTTCGGCCCGCACAAGTTTTTCATAAAGTATTACTGCCCGCTTTACATTTTGAGTTGTGTAAGCCTGATTTATAGGGTGAACAAAATAATATTTTACATCATTTTCTAATATCATTTTAATCATTAAAAAAATTATTTAAAATTAAAAAGAAAAGTTTTTGAAACCTAATATATTGAAACCCGGAAATATTTAAAAATTAATATTTTCGCAGATTCGTCACTAGCACCACCCCGCCTTAACATTTGAGCACGATTGCCAGGTTTATTGCAGATTTGAAGACCAGGAAAGGAAATATAAAATAAATTTAATATTTAAAAAAATAGCTATATCTTAACGTTGTTAAAGTTCTTTTTAAAAACATTTCCTCCCTGACTTCCTGTTATTATTATGCCGTGGAATTATTTTAACAAGAAGAAATCCATAGTGGAAGTATTTGGGGGAACAAAACAAAAAAAAAAGGGGGGGGGGGTTGGGGGTGACACCATTAGTTTATCGCACCGGGTGACACAAACCCTAACTATGCCACTGACCACTGGCTTCTGCAAACGGCACGGTTAAAATATTACCGAGTTTTCACCAAGTCCGGTAGATGCCACTTTCAATAATTTTGAATTAAATATTAAACATGGAAATAATTTTTTTCTCTAAATATTTCACGACTACATAGAAGAAGACACCACTCTACAGTACAAGAGGTTAGGATGCACAGTTTGGGAGCCACTGCTGTTGCATTGCCTAACATACAGTAGCAGTTGCCCAGCCCCTAGGTCTGAAGATAAAATGAAGAAAAACGTTTGGAGGGATGGGGGTGCAGCAGAGCAGAATTGAGACATTTTAAAACTAACATAAAAGAAAATACTGAAAATGTTTATGTAGGGCACATTGTGAGATAAAGAATGGCGCAAATATATTTGCTCCCTGTAGGCCTAATCCTCTTTCCTAACAAACTCAACTATCATTTCTATCAGTTCCCAAACATGCTACTGTTACTGTTAGCAAAACTTCAGGAAAGGATAAAGTGCTACAACTTTTTATCTTAGAATCACCCATGATTATGGTTCCATGGCGTAATTCTACGCAATAATTAGCCTACATACGAAAGGTTAAAGGTCACTTGACAATAGACAAAAATAGAACGTAACAACCATAGCTGATAACACGGCACAAGGGGGTGTGTCTTGCTAAAATCTCTGCCTTTGTCAAGTTTGTGAGTATTTTGTTAGTTAGCATCAAAATAATAGTAGTCATTGGCTACCGTTATATTTAATTTGTAAACTAAACAAAAAGTTTATTTTTTAAATTTTAATATTTAATTATTAAATAATTTATATATAATAAAATATATATATGATAAAAGCCTTAAAAGGACTTAATTTCTCGTTTCGTGTTTGCCTTTAGACTTAGAAAAGGTGTGATTTTTTTTTACAAGAAAAAGATTATTATTACTTATAATTATTATAATTATAACTTGAGTTGAATCACCCATTTAATAAAACAGATCATCATTGATCAAGAACAATATACTATGTCAATGTCAAACTGTTCCTTAAAAACATACTAAAACTAGTCTTTTAACTTTTCTAAAGAGAAAATAACTGGAAAGTTAGGATTATGCCATGCCTAAACCAAGAAATGAAAATTTTTGAAAGTGATTCTGTATCCATTGTTGAGGCTGACCCTGAGAACCAAAAACCATGCAAAGAAAGGCTATTACATTTCTTGGAATCTCAAAAATTTCAGGTAGATCTTTGTTTACATCAAGTTTTTTTTATTACATAACTTTTTATCTGACTTTTTTTTTTATGATGTTGAAATTTTGAATTGGCTATGAATTGATTTGCTTAAAAATTAAACCTGCTTTAGAAATTAAATATATTGGCACTGGCCTGAAAATTTTATGGGAGAACTCCAGATGCTTCTTATCCCAGATTGTATCCCTTTATGGGCAAACAATTGTGTGTATCTCAGACTCAGAGCTGATGTGGCTAGACCATAGATAACACCACAGCCCCCGAAAAAACTTCCCCCACCCTTTTGCATTCATTGATGATTGGAACCCTTTCAGATTTATAATAGTTCTTAAATCAGTTTGTGGCAGCTAATATTAAAATCAAGATGTTAGCTTGTAGCCATGTAGGGCAACACATTTTAACTTTCTAGAAACAGTCAGTCCAAATGTTGGATATAATCAATTCTTCTTATAAAGAAGGACATGTTTTAATTAAAAATTGATTTATATTCACACTTTTAAGACTGAAATGTTAATAACCGAGATGAAAAAAAGTTTTTATCAGCCACCTCCTATCCAGGCATTGTACATGGATAATTAAATTATTAGAAAGTGAATATGAAATATTTGTTAAACATTTTTAAACGTATTCTATTTTTTTACTTTCAGATATTTATTATTGTACTAGTTTGTGTAGACTGTTTGATAGTGCTGATAGAATTGCTTCTCGGATTAGAAACTTTCAAATTAGACATAGACAAAACCTTACAGCATAAGGTTTGTTAAAAATTTGTAATATTTTTTAATACTATTTAAAACTCTTTACTATTTATTTATTTAACTTTTTATTATTAAAAAAAACATTTGATCAGTGATGTAATATATATTTCATCAGGAAAATTTCCTACCAATGGTATACCTTCTTTCTAGTTAATGTTTTGGTTTGTTTAAGATTTCATATTTATGTAGGCTACTAAAATAAATATTAAAATAATGTTCACCCATCTTTGATACACCTATGGGTAAGAGACACAATTAATTTGGTATCTTATGACTTTGAGTTAGATGTGACTAAGAAAATCTACTTTAAATTACAATTTAGGAGGTTTAGCTGAAAAAAATCCATTTAATGTTATTAAAAGTAATAATGCAGTGGACACTAGGTGTTTCTTGGCCTTCATTTTGTACTGCATTTGGTATTCATCCCATTAGGAAACAGATTTTTAATTATCTCAGTTGCTTTGCGTTAAATTTTTATTTCCCCATAGGGCTGTAGGCTAATAGTCTTTATGCTTTTAGTTGCTTCTTAGTCTTAACCTATTCCCAATGAAGACCACAGCTCCACTAATTATGTGCATGGGGAAAATGGAGCTGGATCTATTCGATAGGTCCCATCAAGACACTGTTTTTCTCCAAGTAAACAGAAGACATTATGAGGGTATCAAATTGAAGGTCCAATTATGCAGAAATAACAGAAGGTATCTGCTATTTAAAAAAAAAAAGATTAAGCAACTAGTTTACTGCCATAAAATCCTGACTACAGCAATGTGTTTAAAAATACATAAGTTTATAAATATATTACTATATTGTATTAAATCTTCTTCAGATATTTTCTGGTTTAAGTCTTACTATCCTGAGCATTTTCCTTGTTGAGGTAATCTTAAGAATCTACGTGATGCGCCTGGGATTCTTTAGAAGCAAGATCGAGATTTTTGATAGCCTTGTAGTGATTGTGTCATTCGTTCTTGATGTTGTCTTCTTTGATCATGGTGATATATCCAAAGGCACGGGTTTGCTCATACTGCTCAGACTGTGGAGAGTGGCGAGAGTTGTCAATGGTAAATTTGAAGATAATTTTTGAATCACTTTTTTGTTCACTAGATTAGAGATTTATAAATTTCTTTGGGGTCATCATGATTTTTAATGAAAGACGTACAAACCAACCCATCTTATTAAGAAAATCTTATAAATATATGAATCAAAGTGAAAAATAATCTTATGCATTCACTTTGTATTACATTAAGCAAATTAATTGAAATAGTTCAGAGTAGAAATGTCAAATCATGGTTATTAATTTTAGTTTAAAACTCGTACAAGGGGCATTAAAATAATTTAAGTACTATCAGTGGACTTCATTTTAAGATCTGTTGGGCTTTACCAATATATGTTGCAATGAAACCTTTTTAAAGTTAATTGACAACAACAGCCATTTCATAATAAATCTTTTAGGGGTAAGTTTTTACCTTTAGTCTTTCTGAAATGTTTCTTGTCTAAAATAGTTTGTTATTCATATATTTTACAGGAGTGATCTTATCAGTAAACAGACAGGCTAGCCATAAAATAAAAAAGGAGCAAGATCTGAGAATTGCTAAAGAGAATGAATTGGAGAAGTTGAAACTGAAGCTAGCTGAGCTGGAGGCACAGGTTGACACTCATCGTGAACTCCTCAGAACTAGTATTTATGCAGATGGTGGTGCTACTGAACCAACAACAAACGCAGGTGTTTAAATGTTGGTTTTTTTGGTTTAAAAAGCTGTTTTCGATTTTAACATTTAATGTATAGGCCAGAAGAGAGTAATGTTGGTTGGTAACTGGTGTTTTCAGGATGATTCTTCATCAATTACCATCTCAATGGGGGATTACATGATTATGATGAGGGATAAAATAATGAATGTGTTCACTGATATCTCACAAGAGCCTCAAAATGAACAGGTGTAAATTGTAAATATGTATAATAATGAGCTATTCTTATGGTAGGTCCTATATAGTTTAAAAATCATATTCCTAAAAGGAAAGAGTTGTAAATATTTTAATATAACTAATTCTTAGTGTAGGGCATAATTATTTTATAAAAAATCATGTCAATATATTTATACCGGAGTAGCTTTTAAAACTGTTGTTGACTAGAGCAAAGGTTTTATTAAATATAGTTATCATCTAGTTATTAAGTTATCAGGCTGTTGATAAAATTGAATGTTTTACTTTATTGAGTACTCACCTAAAGTTTCAGAATTTCTTAAAATACAAATTTACCTTTTAGTGCAAGGATAAATATTCTTTAAAGGAGGAGAAATTGTCAAATTTAAAAAGTATTATTTTTAGAAAACAAAATTTTTTTTTGTTCCTATAATTATTGACAATAATTGAATTGTTATGCTCTTTTAATTTAATGTTTGTTCAAAGAACTTATGAAAACACAGAATATTGAGTCTCAACATTTAACCAAAGATTTTAAAAAAATTATTTGTTAATATTTCTCCACACTTTGTGTCTTGGAAGAAAATCCTCATTTTAATGTGGATCAATCAATCAATTTGTAATATTCCTTTTCTAGAAATCCGAAATGAATTAGGGCATTTCTTGGAAGAAGTTTTCCGTTTATATTATAAATCTATCCATTTAATTACTAGTGTACAATGAAAAAGTAGCCATTGTCTGGAAGGAATATTATCTCAAGTTAGCATCACAGAATGCATTTTTTTCACCGATTAAACCCTGCCACCTCCCTTTATATTTATTTTAGCATTTAATTTTAAAATGTATTACATAAAACTTAACCACACTCTTTAAAATGTTGGATGTGACATCTTTCTGTGTCACTTTTTTAAGAAATAAATTGTATTTCTCTTATTTTGCAAATACAGACATTGTACACACAAAAAAGTGTCTCTGATTCTGATCCATTTATTCAAATTTCAAATTTGTTATTCAGTTAACTGCAATTGTGCAGTTTTTGTGTCTTTCTTATGAGATGATGCTACATGCAGTGCCTCTTTGCTATGAGATGATGCTACATGCAGTGCCTCTTTGCTATGAGATGATGCTACATGCAGTGCCTCTTTGCTATGAGATGATGCTACATGCAGTGCCTCTTTGCAATGAGATGATGCTACATGCAGTGCCTCTTTGCTATGAGATGATGCTACATGCAGTGCCTCTTTGCTATGAGATGATGCTACATGCAGTGCCTCTTTGCTATGAGATGATGCTACATGTGGTGCCTCTTTGCTATGAGATGATGCTACATGCGGTGCCTCTTTGCTATGAGATGATGCTACATGCAGTGCCTCTTACTTATGAGATGATGCTACATGCAGTGCCTCTTTGCTATGAGATGATGCTACATGCAGTGCCTCTTTGCTATGAGATGATGCTACATGCAGTGCCTCTTTGCTATGAGATGATGCTACATGCAGTGCCTCTTTGCTATGAGATGATGCTACATGCAGTGCCTCTTTGCTATGAGATGATGCTACATGCAGTGCCTCTTTGCTATGAGATGATGCTACATGCAGTGCCTCTTACTTATGAGATGATGCTACATGCAGTGCCTCTTACTTATGAGATGATGCTACATGCAGTGCCTCTTACTTATGAGATGATGCTACATGCAGTGCCTCTTACTTATGAGATGATGCTACATGCAGTGCCTCTTACATATGAGATGATGCTACATGCAGTGCCTCTTTTCTATGAGATGATGCTACATGCAGTGCCTCTTACTTATGAGATGATGCTACATGCATTGCCTCTTTGCTATGAGATGATGCTACATGCAGTGCCTCTTTGCTATGAGATGATGCGACATGCAGTAACTCTTTGCTATGAGATGATGCTACATGCGGTGCCTCTTACTTATGAGATGATGCTACATGCAGTAACTCTTTGCTATGAGATGATGTGGCATGCAGTAACTCTTTGCTATGAGATGATGCTACATGCGGTGCCTCTTTGCTATGAGATCATGCTACATGCAGAGCCTCTTTGCATACAGTTCTCACAGTGTTTTTATGAGTGAGTTTATCTCAGGCTCTTAAAAGAGAGACTTCTTAGAGGCAGTTTGTCTTTTTCTCTTCCTGTTGCTGTTAGTTCTAGTGGAGACCTGCTTGTAATGCAATAGACTCACAGTTACCAGCAATAAAATTGTTTTATTATTTTCAAAACAATTTTTGAGGGAGACAAAAAAAAAGGACTCTGATGAGCAGTTAAACAAAATTTAATGTCCAAAAATAAAGTGAATCAGAGTTTTAAATGAAGATAAATACATACCACCTCAATGCATCATGATGTTTTCATGAAGAGTCCCAATGCACCATAAAAGTGGAACAAATTTAACATTGTGCTGATAACAATACAGGAGAGCTGATGCAATAGTTAAACATTCAGCAGTTAAACATTCAACTTTCACGAAACTGGCTTCTGTGTAAATTTCAATATGAGATATACATACTTTATCTGTATAAATATATTTTGTTGTTGTAAATCCTAATTTTAAAAAGAGGACAAAAGGCTAAAAAAAAAAAGTATGTGTACAGCCAGAGTCTGTCCATGGCTTTCAATGTTGCTGGACACCAATATAAAAACAACACTTTCTGTTCGCTAAAGTCGAATCTGAAACAAAAAGTAAACAACAACATTGGAAGTGGTGTTGCATATATAAAACTTAAGTCCAAAGGGATCAGATATGCCAAAGTATAATTTTTAATATGATGCATTATATAGAATTACAATAATTTATTCAACTGCTCAACAATTGTAGCCTGCCAAATGTAGATACAGTAAAGAGTTTACAAATGCATAAATAAATAATTTTTTATATATATATTTTTAAAAATGTTTTTAATGAACCAAAACAAATAAGGCATATTGAAATACAGAATGGTGTGCACTGCATCCCTGTATTGTCTCTACTAGGCATAGTCAACTTAAACTTGGAACATTGTTATGTGGTAGTATTAGCAGTTAATAAACTGCACTACAACACTTAGTGTTCACGTTTCACGATCAGCAATGTCACATTTTAAAAAAAAAACAACAAAGCATCATACTAAATGAATTATAGTTCGCTCTCCATCTCCAACATTCATGGAAAACAAATATATTTTCACATTAACGTTGAAAGAAAAAGTAATAAAGTTTGAAACACATCCGTCAATTCATGTGTCACATAAACAATAATTATTAAACAATCAAAGCATTGACAAGCTTGCAAATAAAAAATAAAAAAATAAAATGTACCCCGTACGCCATACAGCAGAAATAGTTATACATGTTAAATATAACATAATCAATACTATTGGTCTGAAATATACATTTCTTTAAATTTAAATCTAACCTTATCAAATATCCAACTGAAAACTATGCATAGTCACCAGAAAAGGATAAAATGTACGTTAACAACAAAATGTTGGACAGCTTCACCTAACAACATAAAGCCTAAAGGTGCTCTACTTGAAAACAATTAATTAAACATGAAATGGTAAGCTGCATATATGAATAGTTGCATTTCAGAAAAATATTTTAACTTTCAAATTTTGTACCCATACATGTTTTACTAACTTTATTTTATTATGCAAGTAGAACTTTAATCGATAATACTAAATGGAAGTTGAAAACAGCAACTGAATATTGAAAGAAAATAACACCCCCCATAATGTTTCCACGACTAGTATAAATGTATCGTGTAAAGATACATATATTTTTTTTAATGTAATGTAATGAACTAAACTAAATGCCTTCCTTAAGATATTCTAAAAGGAACAGCGCATATGGAGAAAAAGACCTGGCAGCGGAAGTTGACACTATTAAAAAAAAAGATTTTTTAAAGCAAATCTTGAAAGACTTAAATATTCCATTACTGCTGGCTTAAGAAGCAACTGTGACACTAACTTACTACTGGCTTATGAAGCACACCGTGACACTTTAACATATGATAAAATAAAATATCCATTTCAAGTCACAAGCCTAGTGTATAGGAGAAAAACAGATTCAAATCTATGGGGTCAATGGCTCAACATAAAATCTGAGCTGACCAGGGCTACGGGAACGTACTGGGTCCATTAGCCCAAATATGGCTCCGCCACAAAAATTCTGGAATTTAATGGGAAAAAGTAACAGATACAAGGTGAAGTTTAAACAGACTCAAAAATAACAACCTAAACCTGGATGACAAACAGCAAGGTGAAGGTGACGTGACGGTGGCAGACGTATGTTGACCTTTCGGTTTGTTTTTACATTACGCATTTTAAAACTTATGAAAAAACCACATTTTAAGTTTTATTTCAAGATGACATTGTTCATCGGTGATTTGTTGGCTTGTTTCATTTTTTTGTCAATAAATTTGGTTGTTATAATGTTGCCACTGTTGACATAAAATGATAGTAATTTATCGGGGATTACTGTGACTTATATGATACTAGGCAATGATGATTCATTCAAATGCCCTAAAAGTTACATTATTTGAATTCTAATGGATATAAATTATAATTACATGGAAAAAAAAAGTCTCTCAAACAGTGATGAAAATGTCAGACAGAGCTTCCCCATTATGTTAGCCAGCGACAGTGAGCCAGGTAGGACATTTTTTCTGGCACACTTGGTAGAAGATTTAACTGACAACAAACTGGCAAGCCCAGTAATTTATTACCTTTTTAACTGACAACAAACTGGTAGGCCCAGCAATTTATTACCTTTTTAACTGACAACAAACTGGTAGGCCCAGCAATTTATTACCTTTTTAACTGACAACAAACTGGCAAGCCCAGTAATTTATTACCTTTTTAACTGACAACAAACTGGTAGGCCCAGCAATTTATTACCTTTTTAACTGACAACAAACTGGTAGGCCCAGCAATTTATTACCTTTTTTACTGACAACAAACTGGCCAGCCCAGTAATTTATTACTTTTTTTTTTATTTAAGCAGTTTCTTTGTGCAGACAGACACAGAATAAATGTTCAATCTACCGTGACCTACCATTATCCCGCTTAATCAAATTTAGATTTGTAAAAATCAACAAGATGAAAATATAGTGCCAAAATAGCATGTATAAGCCAATATTGCCTACCACGTCTAGCTAAGCTAATATTTGCCCATCACATTTAGCTAAACCAATATTGCCTACCACGTTTAGCTAAGCTAATATTGCCCATCACATTTAGCTAAACCAATATTATCTACCACATTTAGATTAGCCATTATTTTCTACTACTTTTGGCCAAGGTAGCCATTATGACAGAATAAAAAAATCATTTCAGCCTTGAACAACATCTGAAAGTGCAATGAATTTACAACCAAAAAAAAATATTAAAAAATTGATAAGTTACACAAAATGAATAATGTTAATATTGTTAACAACAATTACAATCTTCCCTGCTATTGAAGTAAAACTTTACTTTAGCTGTCTTGTAAAAAAAACTGAGAAAATAGTGATGGCTTCCATTGACCTTATTAAGAGTACATCTCATGAAAAAATATAACATTTCAGTTCAGCAACTTTTCCTGACAGTACTGGCCATAAGTGCCATAAGTGCCATCTCCTTTAAACATAAAAGGCAAAGCATTTGACAATGACACCCTATCAAGTTTTCCAATGATTCACTGCTTGATGAGAACTATAGTACAAAACTCATTACATACATGTTAGTTCTACAATACCTAAGACCATAACATGAAAACATTTTTCCCTTGATTTGAACAAGAAATGGCATACACTCTTAAATTACTCTTTTTGACAATTCTAACCATTGGTCCAAAGTGTGTAAACCACTATTAACATTGGTCCAGTTTAGTCAATATCCAACAATTGGTCCAAAGAGTGTAAAAAAACTATTAACATTGGTCCAGTCAATATACATTGGTCCAAATTGTGTGAACAACTCTTAACATTTGTCCACTTTTGTCAATGTCTAGCCATTCGCCCAAATAGGGTAAACTATTCTTAACACTGGTCCATTTCCATTGGCCAAATAGTGAACAACTCTTAACATTGGTCCATTTCCATTGGCCAAATAGTGAACAACTCTTAACATTGGTCCATTTCCATTGGCCAAATAGTGAACAACTCTTAACATTGGTCCATTTCCATTGGCCAAATAGTAAACAACTCTTAACATTGGTCCATTTCCATTGGCCAAATAGTGAACAACTCTTAACATTGGTCCATTTAAATTGTCCAAATAAAGAATAACTCTTAACATTGGTCCATTTCCATTGGCCAAATAGTGAACAACTCTTAACATTGGTCCATTTCCATTGGCCAAATAGTGAACAAATCTTAACATTGGTCCATTTCCATTGGCCAAATAGTGAACAACTCTTAACATTGGTCCATTTCCATTGGCCAAATAGTGAACAACTCTTAACATTGGTCCAAACAATGTTGTCAATGATGCTAACCAATAGCTCAAATTGTGTTCACAATCTCAATTTATAGAACGGTGATTGATATAAAGGCCTATGGTCTTGATAGCTCTAGCTATTGCAGTTTGGACACTATGCATATGTTCTTTGGTAGCTAGCTATTGCAGTTTGGACACTATGCAAATTTTCTTTGATAGCTAGCTATTGCAGTTTGGCCACTATGCAAATGTTCTTTGATAGCTAGCTATTGCAGTTTGGGCACTATGCAAATGTTCTTTGATAGCTAGCTATTGCAGTTTGGACACTATGCAAATGTTCTTTGATAGCTAGCTATTGCAGTTTGGACACTATGCAAATGTTCTTTGATAGCTGGCTATTGCAGTTTGGACACTATGCAAATGTTCTTTGATAGCTAGCTATTGCAGTTTGGACACTATGCATATGTTCTTTGGTAGCTAGCTATTGCAGTTTGGACACTATGCAAATGTTCTTTGATAGCTAGCTATTGCAGTTTGGCCACTATGCAAATGTTCTTTGATAGCTAGCTATTGCAGTTTGGGCACTATGCATATGTTCTTTGGTAGCTAGCTATTGCAGTTTGGGCACTATGCAAATGTTCTTTGATAGCTAGCTATTGCAGTTTGGACACTATGCATATGTTCTTTGATAGCTGGCTATTGCAGTTTGGACACTATGCAAATGTTCTTTGGTAGCTAGCTATTGCAGTTTGGACACTATGCAAATGTTCTTTGATAGCTAGCTATTGCAGTTTGGACACTATGCAAATGTTCTTTGATAGCTAGCTATTGCAGTTTGGACACTATGCAAATGTTCTTTGGTAGCTAGCTACTGCAGTTTGGGCACTATGCAAATGTTCTTTGGTAGCTAGCTATTGCAGTTTGGCCACTATATGAGAGTCAGCTTATGAATACTTACAGAACTTTTTTCCCAGTGTGTTCTGAAGATCAACAATGGGCATCTCATACTCAATGGGCATCTCATACTCAATGGGCATCTCATACTCAATGGGCATCTCATACTCAATGGGCATCTCATACTCAATGGGCATCTCATACTCAATGGGCATCTCATACTCAATGGGCATCTCATACTCAATGGGCATCTCATACTCAATGGGCATCTCATACTCAATGGGCATCTCATACTCAAACCACTTGAAGGACCCCATGGGCAGCAGCAAACCTATTTCATTGGTGACTTGATGGGTCCCATGAGTTTTGAGAACCCTTGAAATTTATTAAGCTCAGTGCCCAAAGATCCGCAGCATGTGTGTATTACGTGAAAACCAGAACACACATAGACGGGTGAAAGGACAGTATAAATTGGAACAGTCTATGACAGCAACGGCACCATACAGAGTTTACGAAATCTGTGAGTATGTTTCAGGCTAGGTGAGAAGGAGAATAAAACTAACACCATAAGTCAGAACTAAAGAGTAGTTTAATAAATAAAACAAATGAAAAACATGTGCCTAGAATCTTCTAGACAGTAAATTTGTTTTAAAAGGATATTTAAGTCCATGACTTAATGTGACCTAAAACAAATCCCTGACTTGATGTGACGTCCACAAATCTAGGACTTAATCTCCCGTAAACAAATCCATAACTTAATTTCACCCTAAAAGACTAAATGGGCAGCTCCTACTGCTAAAACTTTTCATGGTTTCTTCAAAATGCACATATAAGTTCATTTTTCTCAATGAAAGGACATTATCTATGCTCTACATGCTTGCTCTATAGACTTGTTACTCAACCACTGTAACTGGAAGATGGGAGACAACTTGTTGTGAGTTAAATATCAATTAAGACACAGCTCCCTGAATAAAAAATAAGGTATGAAAAAGAAATGTTCCATTGAAAATTAAATTGTTCAACATAAAAAAAACAACACCACCTCAGAAAAGAAACAGCCTTCGGTTGGTTGAAAACGTCAGATATAAAAGTCAGCCAAAAATACATTTTTTGTGTTGCTTAAAAAAAAAGAAAAATTACTCCCAATAACAATAATGACCATTTATAGAAGAATACAATAAATAGATAAAGATATGGTTTCACTGGTGTAGGGACGGACAATTTATAAGTTGGAAAATATACAGGCAGAGTTTTGTAAAAGATTCACAACTTGGTTCTGACAAATCCAAAGAGTAGAAAAATATTTTTTCGCTCATCAAAAATATATGACGTCTGTTTACATAATAAGGGTCCTTCAGGCTTAGACACATGATTTTAAACTGTAACCGATCACAAATCAATGGGATGATTAGGCATACTTAATGGGCCTATATTACAAAATGACTGATTTCTGAGAGCATGAGTGATATGGTAAATGGTCCTTGAAGGAAACCACAGTAAACAAGAAAAACTAATAGTCTTTAATTTTGTTGGAATACCACAAAATTATTTTAAAAAATGTTTTTTAACTTAAGGGTCAACCTAAAAGTAGGAATTGTTTACTTTGACGTAATGATACATTTTTTCATTTTAGATTGCAGCAGGGGAGAATATTTAACAAGCAATTTCTCATAGTTGTGGTAAGATATAAAAATCTTAAAACAAATAATTTTGCCATGATTCTTCTTGAAATATGTGGGATTTAAATCAATATTTTCATACTTTAAAAAAAAATTAAATAAACAGCAACATTTTCCTTTTAAAGATATGGAAGTCTGGTGAGGGAATCAATGGTTATATTATTATGTTGAATACATTTGACATAATACTATAAATGTAAACATAGGGTAAATAATCTGAGCAAGAAATATGGAATCCTACTTTTCAATAACATAAAATTAAAAAAAGCCATCATGAACTGTAGACTCAACAATGGAATTGATCTTTCCACAACAACAAAATAGAAAGAGATAACTATCCAATTTTAAAACATCTTGCTTTTGGGTAACTCTTACATTACAAGACCAGTAACTCTAATATTAAAATGCAAGTAGCTGTAGTGTTATGAGACCATTAACTCTAATATTACGAGACCCATAACTCTAATATTACAATGCCATAACTCTAATATTACAAGACCAGTAGCTGTAGTGTTACAAGACCAGTAACTCTTATATTAGAAGACCCATAACTCTAATATTACAAAACCAGTAGCTCTAGACCAGTATATCTAAAATATACAAAATTGCTTTCTGCACATGATAACACATTACTATTACTAACAAACCTTTATATTTAAAAAGCCCTCTAGTACCTAAAAAAAAACACCACACACTATCATCAAGAACATGTATAGAAAAAGTATTTTGTTACATGTTTTAGAGAAAATGTTCTTAAAATAGATCAACAAAATAGCATCTGATCAAAGGCAGGTACAGGAGATGGAAATATTGCTATGAGCAACAAACCCTTGCATCTGAAATTGGCGCCAAATACACAATGTGGCCAGTCAAAAAGTTGTGAATTTAATACGTAAAATTCACAAACAGACAATTGGCTTCGTCACATGGAATATTATTGGAATAAAAATAAGTATGTTTTTTTTTGTTTAAACAAAAATATCCTTTAAACATATGCACGGAGAATTTAATCTCCGACCGTAAACTTTTAAGGGACTTGTGATTCTTGTTGTTCACTTCATGTTGCTTTTTTGTAGTTGAAGGGTTTTGCTTTTACAATTATTATGCCCACATTGACAGTGAAATTGTTTCAAGGGCCCTCTTTGTACTTCATATGTAAAACATATTTCTCAGTGATTAATTACTATTCAACATTAACATTTGAATCAATAGCACATAATTTCAGTTATGGTTGAAAATAAAGTGCATGAAATTCTCAAGGGAAACTTTTACATCAGCAAATGGAAATTGTCAAAGACACAGTGACTTCCTCAAACAGATAACATATCTCTGGTGAATTAGGATTGTTCCTACAAATTGATAAAGTTCCAAGAAATCCTAAAATATTAATTTTTTAAAAATATAAAAAAACAGTTCCACATATTTCCTTTTGGCACCAAAAACAAATTGATCCCACCTTAAAATGCACTGCTACACAATAGCTATGCAGAATTTAATGAATCCGCTGAGAACCGAAGTGTGTCCACTGCTGAAGGGCAGGGAAACAATTCAATATGATCGTCCATTTAAAACAGAATGCTGTGACCACTAGTTACCTCCTCTTGTGATATTCTGTGGTTTTTTCATTGACCTTCAGCTTTGATAATTCCAGACTCTTTAAAAAGAAGAGTAACAGAATGTCAACTTTAAGATTATCAGTTTCTTAAAAAAAAGTGTATTGAATGTATCACAGCTAAATAAAAAATAAGTATTCTTTTTTTTTTAAAAATAACCAAATGATATAAATTAAGAAAAATTATTAGTGTCACATGAAGTAAAAGACAAATTACTCTGTGTTACACTTTTAAAAATGTCAATATTCTACTAACAAAGGTTTGTCAATGAACTTTTTTTAAATGTGAAAAATCTTGCTTCTATGACTTTATTAATTACATCATCTCAACGAAAATTATGTAGTGAGATGGAGATTTTTTAAAAAGAAGTTATTAAGAATATTTTTTAATTGGACAGGACACACTTATGAGTGGTGTATGTGATCCCTATGAAGACTGACCTATCAACCTCTGTCTCCTGTGTATGGAAGCTCTGGCCCACTCTGGGGTGCTGTCCTGTTTAGGCTTCTCTGGCTCAACCAAACCTGATAGGGCAAAGGTTAGATAGGAAGAGTAAATGAACCCTGGGAACACTATCACCAAACCTGATAGGGCAAAGGTTAGACAGGAAGAATAAAATAATGAACCCTGGGAACACTATCACCAAACCTGATAGGGCAAAGGTTAGACAGGAAGAATAAAATAATGAACCCTGGTAACACTATCACCACACCCAATAGGGCAAAGGTTAGACAGGAAGAGTTAATGAACCCTGGGAACACTATCACCACACCCAATAGGGCAAAGGCTAGACAGGAAGAGTTAATGAACCCTGGGAACACTGTCACCACACCCAATAGGGCAAAGGTTAGACATATCATATGTCACATATTACTAATTAAAAGCTATTAGCAGTAATGAAGCCCATTATTGAAGCCCATTATTGAAGCCCATTAATGAAACCCATTATTGAAGCCCATTATTGAAGCCCATTATTGAAGCCCATTTTTGAAGCCCATTATTGAAGCCCATTATTGAAGCCCATTATTGAAGCCCATTATTGAAGCCCATTATTGAGGCCCATTATTGAAGCCCATTATTGAAGCCCATTATTGAAGCCCATTATCCGAAAACTGGTAAATAAATGATGACATCATAAGGGTACACACATTGAGTTCATTTTTAAATATAAAAATTCAACAATTTAAAGAGCTTTAAATAAAGATTAATTTATTTGTAATGCATGCAAGAAATAGAAATATTTGAATTCATGTGTTTCAAACTAGCAAGTTAGCTGGAGATCAAATTGTGGCCCACAAAGGCAGAAATAAAGACTTATGGAGACTGTGGCCCACAAAGGCAGAAATAAAGACTTATGGAGACTGTGGCCCACAAGGCAGAAATAAAGACTTATGGAGACTGTGGCCCACAAAGGCAGGAATAAAGACTTATGGAGACTGTGGCCCACAAAGGCAGAAATAAAGACTTATGAAAACTGTGGCCAACACAGGCAGAAATAAAGACTTATGAAGACTGTGGCCAACACAGAACACATTATTTACAGCAGTCAAATACATTATTTATTTATTTGTTTTGCCTGAATTAAATTATAAAGATATAAAAAAACTAACACGACCTGCACCCATTTTTATGTGTTGTGGAATGAGTAGCAGTGTGGGATGTAGTAGTAGTGGGGAAGGTAGTAGTAGTGGGGAAGGTAGTAGTAGTGGGCGATGTAGTAGTAGTGTGGAATGTAGTAGTAGTGGGGAAGGTTGAAGCAGTGGCGAAAATAGTAGATGGGTGAAGAGAATTTCTTTGACCAGAACACTGGAGCTGGCAGAGTAAGTAAAGTATTCATCTCCCAATCCCACGCTCCCCCCAATGTCATTTTCAAATTTTCAAGAGTCTTTTCTTAAGTTTCCACAGACTGACCTTTAGGTGAAGCCACACTTCGTCGTTTTTGAGCCATCTGCTGTCTCCAGTCAACGGTTGACAGTAGGTTTTCATTTTTATTTGTTTCAGGTTCAGGGGTCTTTTCCTAGGGAGTAGAAATCAAAATATCACAGTAACACAGAATTTAAAACATCAGAGTAACACAGAATATATAACATCAGAGTAACAGAATTTGAAATATCAGAGTAACACAAAGATTGCAACAATAGAACTACATTTGACTTTATAACACCAAAAGAACATAGAATTTGTAACAATAGAATGACATAGAACAACAGTAGCGGTATTTAGAATATCAAAGCAGTAGATCACCTCAGAGTTTTACACACGATCTTTATTTGGGATAATGTTAGTACAGAACTGCTGATAATTTGTGACATGAGAACAACACAGAGTTTGTAACAATAGATCTGCTGAGAATTTGTGACATGAGAACAACACAGAGTTTGTAACAATAGAACTGTTGAACCCATCACTGCACACTTAGTCACCTTCTTCTCCACTTTTCTTAAACGAACATTCCAAGGTGACCCCTTTTCATTTGAAGTCACTGTCTTATCGGGAGTCTCTGGAACCTTGCCGTTGGCCTTCAGTGAGGAGTTGTAATCCTTGATCTCTTTTGTCTGGTTCTTAATGTTCTTGTTAGTCTCATCTGCAGTCTCCTTTTTCTTGTCCTCACTGGAAACAGTTGACACGATCGAGCTTCTTGTGGCTGTTGAGAAAAAGAAACAAGGAAAATTCAATGCAATTTGTTCGCTGACGAAGGCTTCCTGCTGACATGTTCGTTGTTTTGTTGCGTTCCTTTTATCAAGCTTTCCCATAATTTGTTTTACTCACTTCCTTTTGTGCTAACCTGATTGCAGTCCCCCCCCTCCCCTTATTACCATAATAATTTAGTTAGCTCGTCTTTATTAAATAATTTTATTTCATTTCAAAATTATTCTTAATCGTTAAAAATAACTTAAGAGAAATCAATTTGTGACTACCAGTTTAATATATTATATAAACAAAAGCATAATTAATTCACATTATTATGCTGCCCCATTCATTCTAGATCTGCCACTGCCTTAATAAATGGAAATATTGTTGTTTTTTTTTAGTAAACTCAAGGTAAATAATTTTAAAACTACAGATTCACAAATGAGGCAATATAAGCTTTTAATTACAGGCAAGTGTTTACACATCACATGAAGTAAAATGACTGACCCACTGAAAGGCAAGTGACCTGCATAGATTGTAAGATGAGAAATATGTTTTGGCAGCTGACAAACGAGAACCAGACTGACCTGTATACACTGTGCTCCCCCTATCAGCACTTGCCTTCAAATGGACGCTGGGAATGGACATGGTTCTCGGGCTGTCTGAACTGCTGAAAGAATCGTGGGCATTTTTTAAGTCCACACCTGATGTAGGTTTGGTTGAAGTCACAGTGGTTATGGAATGTTTGGTTTCAGTAACAGATGAGGACTTGCTTGACGTCTCAGTGATCACTGCAGGTTTGGTTTCCGTTACCGATGAAGACTTGCTTAAAGTTAAGGAGGCTACAGTGGGGTTAGCTTCCACGACTGATGTAGATTTAGCTGACGTCTCTGTAGTAATGGAAGGTTTGGTTTCTGATACTGATGCAGACTTTGTAGATGTTATGGCTGCTTCTTCATTACTGGACACAGAGTTTCCCCGTGACTTGCTGGCCTCACCGTCAACACCGCCGACAGTGGACCGAAAGCCAATGGGATTATAAGCACTGCCAGTGAAACTACCACGTCTGGGCGCAACGTTGGACTGAATTTTGTCATTGACGGATGGAGACTTGACCGATGAGATGCCACTGATGCTTGACTTTCTAAGAACTACAACCTCCTCTTTGGCCCCATCCCCACTTTCTGATTTTCCTGCAGGTAACACAGCCCCTGTTTCAGAACTGTTTTTATTTGCAGTGTTGAGGACATCAATGGCATCCTCAAAGCTTTCAGTTCTTTTTTTGTCCAAATTATGTGAACTTTCACCGGGTCTGAATTTAAGCCTGTCCAAATATCCAACTGTATTTGTTCTTAACGATGAAGTTCTGGTGATGCCAGTGTTTCTGGTGGTTTCTGATTCAGATAGTGGTATCCTTGAAGATGTGGACACATCAGTGTTTGTGGGTTTATTTGTGAGCGGGGAATATGGGGAGCTGCTTTTCTCTGACAAGACACTTGTCTTACTTACAGCAGAGATCTGTGCATTTGATGAGTCTGTTGTGTCAGGTAAAAGGCTGTCTTCATTCTTTTGAGCAAGAGAAGGCACAACAGTCTTTCTGTTGAAGGTGGAGGAATGTCTGTCGGCAGCGCTGAAAGACGCAGAACCGTATAAACCGGATCTCACTGGCTTCATTGGAGCCAAGGGCTTACTCGGCACAGGGGGAGGAACTTTGGCTGGAGGTTTTGGCGGTGTCTGCACAGGAAGGGTGCCCGGAGTATGGAAGTCTGGTTTAGAAGGTAGCACTCTACTAACACCTAATGGAGGAGTCAATTTAAAATCTCTGGATGGTTTTTCTGGGGTGGTTGTTAGTTTAGCATCTGAGTGTGACCCCAAGAGAGGTTTGACCGGACCCGATTCTCCAGCAGTGCTGTGGTTCTGGGAATCTTTCAGAGTCTTGCTGGTGGATTTGGGGATAATGCTGGGCAACACGCGGGGAAGTATGACCGGCTTGGGACGAGCGGGTGGACTAGATGTGTTGTCCGCCGGAGCAGATGTCCTGGTGGTTGGGACGGGGACCTTTGAGCCTTGGGTCTTCACCCCCGACTCAGGGTCTGACTTCTCAGTCTTGGAAAAAACCTATAAAAATCAAGGAAAACTGATGAAATAATCTTATTACACAAAAAATGTGGTTTTTTTAAAAAAAAAGGAGAAATAAAAAAAAAAGCATTTTCTAGAGCTTCCTGGCAATCCAGTTGTCTCCCACCATTCCCAGCAACTGTATTGAGGGTCTACCTTGGATTTACTGAGCCCCTCCAGAAGTCCTGGAATCTTGATTCCCCCGCTAAACTTCTTGGTCGAGTCCTTGGGTGACTCCTCTCCCTCCTTGCCTTTGTGTGGCTCCTCAACTTTGGAATTGGACGGCCCATCAGTCATATCATCACTTGCCAGGGGGGATCTTGGTAGCCTGGGTTCTGGGGAGAATTTTCAAAGGGGATAAACTTAGCTATGAAAGTGGCATTAATGGCAACATTTATAATGCTTGAGATTTTCTTAGATATTTCAGATGAATTTTGGTTTTTAAATGTTTTTAAATTGTGAACAAAATATTTTTAATCTCAATTCAGCATTGGGATAGTTTCAAATGGTGCTGGTGTATTTTTAAGTCAAAGATCTTGTATTAAGTTGCAAGCCTTGTGATTAACATTTGGAAAATTTTAAGAACCTTGATCAGAAAGTGGGTAAAGCACCCGACGGTACCTCATAGGATTTGGGCTTTTATGGCCATAGCAGAGATTACCAGCCAAGGGTTCTCACAGTTGAGACAAATGACATTTTAAGGTAGCATTGAGCATGTGAGCACATAGAGGAAACTACCAGACAAAGGTTCTCATAGCTGTGTTTGAAGGTAACCTGCAAGAGTATTTCAGCAGCAAGTCTCCAGCGTCCTAATCAGAGCTCATTTAATCCCATCGTCGTTTATTCCTAAAGTTATAATTGTTATTCTTGACCTGCTTTTCAGATGGTACATTATTCTGCCGACATCTCCACCATTCCTCCCCCCCAAACCCACAAAGCTTTGCGATAAGTGGCGCTCTTCAGTACACCAGCTGACCCACCTGTTGAATCCATATAAATTCTGTCCACATCATCCCCTCCTTGTATGGCCGCGCGTGTTGGCCTCTTCCTGCGAGCAATGGATCCCTTCTGACTTAATGAACGCTTGTGTTTGGACAGGTCAAAGTTCAAATGTTCAGTCCCTGGCAGCTTAAAAATAAATAATTAATGAAAGGTCAACACAAACAACAGGATATTACAAGAAAACCTTTTCATGTTTACCATGACGTCTCAGCTCTACATTCTAACGGCAATACCTTTGCAAATCACATTTCTGATGTCTTATCCCAGGGATTGGGAAACATTTTGTGGAAATGAGGGCCAAATGTTAATTTTGATATCTAGTTAAAAAAAATTGACAATTTCTTAGAGTTATCCACCTTTAAAAAAAAGGGGGATAAAAAAATGTCTCACTAAACTTAACTTTATATTACTTCCATAATGTCTCAACTGAACTTAACTTTAATTTACACAAATAAAACCATTTCGGAAAAAATAATTTAAGTATCCAAGGGCCACATGTGAGCTGAAGGTTTCCGACCCCCTGTCCTTAACAATGAAACACTGCAAAACACGCTCTTAGCTAAATTTTTCCATCAAAAATGTTAAGCCCTCAATGAGAATGGGTTTAACTCATGGTTTGATTCACGCCCATCTCTAAAATAAAGACAAAAGCATCCAGTACAAGAGTTTATGTATAAAACAGAAAATTTTTTTTAGAATCTAACAGACTTACAGCCAGAACAGAGAAATCAATGTTGTCATCACCAGTGCTTCCCCTGGGCATACCATCAACCTGAGGATTGGGGGATACATCATGTTAACAGGGAGTCATTTCTCTTACAAGGAGATGGGTTTTAAACAAATGGGAGGTCTGTCAAGTCTTGTCCGAGTCTTATCTTTGTGGACTCAATCATAAAAGTTCTGTTAATTGCATTTTAATTAATTTTTTTTTAATCAAAAGGTTCATTACATTGACATTACATTGCCATGACATTTTACATGACATTGACATGACATTACATTGACATGACATTGACACAGCAATTCTCAAACTTCTTTGCCTACTGAAAACGTTTCAGTATTTTCATTTTAAAACACTTGTCATCTTTCATGACTTTTCATACACATTAGTTTAAGCTCAAAGTATGTCTAGAAGTCCGGAAGTATGTCCAGAAGTATGTCCAGAAGTATGTCCAGAAGTATGTCCAGAAGTATGTGCTACTTGAGCAAAGATGTTTGTACAACAATTAAACAACATTTGGATAAATAATTAAACAACATTTGGATAAATGATTTAAACTAAATATCCATTATTTACAAGAGTGAAATTAAGGTTGGAGAAAAGGGGACATTTTATAGGTGCAATATTTATAAAAAGAAATATATCGAGCCCAAGGGGAAACCACCCCAATTTTTTTTATTTCTTCATTTCCTTTTTTTTTGGCTTCATAGTCATGTTTTAGTTCTAACACAATCAAAGGTTGTCTCCCATTAAAGATAGCTGTCTTCATGTAATGTTAGGAGATTCTAATGATTTAAAAAAGTGAGGAAAAAAATCAAAAAATATCAAAGAGATATTTGCCTCTGATAGGCAATTCATTCCAGTCTAATGGAATATTGAATTACCTTGTCTTCTGTAATGGACACCTCCATATCCTCCTTCTCTCTTTTATCAGTGTTCACCTCATCTTTCTTTTCATCTGCTTTCTTCCTCTCCCCCTCGTGTGCTTCCTCCACCAGGTCCTTGCCGATGATGACAAAAGAGTCCTCAAAGGCGTCTGAGAATATGTCATCATCAGTATCCATTGTTGGCACCTGTGAATTTAGACACTGGCAAGTTGAACTAGTGGTGCATAGCAGGACTGCAAGTCAACAGAATATGTTGAACTAGTGGTGCATAGCAGGAAAGCAAGTCAATAAAATATGTTGAACTAGTGGTGCATAGCAGGAAAGCAAGTCAACAAAATATGTTGAATGCTACACAACATGACTTGCTGATTAGTATATTTAAATACATAAGTAAGTCTTATTTTCATTACATATACATGTACATCGGGTCTCCTTCTCACTACAAATACATGTACATCTGGTCTCATTCTCACTACATATACATGTACATCTGGTCAAATTCTCACTACAATTACATGTACATCTATTCTTTACATCTGTTATTATTTATTTATAATGAACACGTTAGTTACAAGATAACAATTTATTGAACATGGATACCCTAGAGTCAAACCATTTTAAAGCACAGAGACAAACATGGGGTAACAGTGGGTCATTAAAGCACAGGGACAAACATGGGGTGACAGTGGGTCATTAAAGCACAGGGACAAACATGGGGTAACAGTGGGTCATTAAAGCACAGGGACAAACATGGGGTAACAGTGGGTCATTAAAGCACAGAGACAAACATGGGGTAACAGTGGGTCATTAAAGTCCAGAGACAAACATGGGGTAACAGTGGGTCATTAAAGCACAGAGACAAACATGGGGTAACAGTGGGTAATTAAAGCACAGGGACAAACATGGGGTAACAGTGGGTCATTAAAGTCCAGAGACAAACATGGGGTAACAGTGGGTCATTAAAGGACAGAGACAAACATGGGGTAACAGTGGGTCATTAAAGCACAGGGACAAACATGGGGTGACAGTGGGTCATTAAAGTCCAGAGACAAACATGGGGTAACAGTGGGTCATTAAAGTCCAGAGACAAACATGGGGTAACAGTGGCAATTAGAGCACAGAGGCAAACATGTGGTAACAGTGGGTCATTAAAGTCCAGAGACAAACATGGGGTAACAGTGGCAATTAGAGCACAGAGGCAAACATGTGGTAACAGTGGGTCATTAAAGTCCGGAGACAAACATGGGGTAACAGTGACAATTAGAGCACAGAGACAAACATGTGGTAACAGTGGGTAATTAAACCACAGAGTCTAACATGGGGTAACAGTGGGCAATAAAGCACAGAGTCTAACATGGGGTAACAGTGGGCAATTAAGCACAGAGTCTAACATGGGGTAACAGTGGGTAATAAAGCACAGAGTCTAACATGGGGTAACAGAATATTTACTTCTGGGGCTTCTGTTGTTGGTGCGGGGTCTGCAAAGTCCAGAATATCCTGGTGACTTATGTTGATCACTGGAATGGTCTGTGGCGAGGCCAGGTCATCATCTCCACCAAACAGCAAGTCAACACTGGATACAGGCTTGACCGCGGCTACTGCTGGCTCCGCCTATGAAATGACAGGAAAGGGGGGCTAATATGAGTCGGGAAGCTGATGCACATTTACATTATAAATCAAAAATGTAGTAAAGAAATACCAGGATTAAAATAAAGTAGTTGACCATAACAAGTATTAAGTTGACCATAACAAGTATTAAGTTGACCATAACAAGTATTAAGTTGACCATAACAAGTACTAAGTTGACATAACAAGTATTAAGTTGACCATAGCAAGTATTAAGTTGACCATAGCAAGTACTAGTTGACCATAGCAAGTATTAAGTTGACCATAGCAAGTACTAAGTTGACATAACAAGTACTAAGTTGACCATAACAAGTATTAAGTTGACCATAACAAGTACTAAGTTGACCATAACAAGTACTAAGTTGACCATAACAAGTACTAAGTTGACCATAACAAGTACTAAGTTGACCATAACAAGTACTAAGTTGACATAGCAAGTATTAAGTTGACCATAGCAAGTATTAAGTTGACCATAACAAGTATTAAGTTGACCATAACAAGTACTAAGTTGACCATAGCAAGTACTAAGTTGACATAGCAAGTATTAAGTTGACATAACAAGTATTAAGTTGACATAGCAAGTATTAAGTTGACATAGCAAGTATTAAGTTGACATAACAAGTATTAAGTTGACATAACAAGTATTAAGTTGACATAACAAGTATTAAGTTGACATAGCAAGTATTAAGTTGACATAGCAAGTATTAAGTTGACATAACAAGTATTAAGTTGACATAGCAAGTATTAAGTTGACATAACAAGTATTAAGTTGACATAGCAAGTATTAAGTTGACATAGCAAGTATTAAGTTGACCATAACAAGTATTAAGTTGACCATAACAAGTACTAAGTTGACCATAACAAGTACTAAGTTGACATAGCAAGTATTAAGTTGACCATAGCAAGTATTAAGTTGACATAACAAGTATTAAGTTGACATAACAAGTACTAAGTTGACCATAGCAAGTATTAAGTTGACATAACAAGTATTAAGTTGACATAACAAGTATTAAGTTGACATAACAAGTATTAAGTTGACATAACAAGTATTAAGTTGACCATAACAAGTATTAAGTTGACATAACAAGTATTAAGTTGACATAACAAGTATTAAGTTGACCATAACAAGTATTAAGTTGACATAACAAGTATTAAGTTGACATAACAAGTATTAAGTTGACATAACAAGTATTAAGTTGACATAACAAGTATTAAGTTGACATAACAAGTATTAAGTTGACATAACAAGTATTAAGTTGACATAACAAGTATTAAGTTGACATAACAAGTATTAAGTTGACATAACAAGTATTAAGTTGACATAACAAGTATTAAGTTGACATAACAAGTATTAAGTTGACCATAACAAGTATTAAGTTGACATAACAAGTATTAAGTTGACCATAACAAGTATTAAGTTGACATAACAAGTATTAAGTTGACATAACAAGTATTAAGTTGACCATAACAAGTATTAAGTTGACATAACAAGTATTAAGTTGACATAACAAGTATTAAGTTGACCATAACAAGTACTAAGTTGACCATAACAAGTACTAAGTTGACCATAACAAGTACTAAGTTGACCATAACAAGTATTAAGTTGACATAACAAGTATTAAGTTGACCATAACAAGTATTAAGTTGACATAACAAGTATTAAGTTGACCATAACAAGTATTAAGTTGACCATAACAAGTATTAAGTTGACCATAACAAGTATTAAGTTGACCATAACAAGTATTAAGTTGACCATAACAAGTATTAAGTTGACCATAACAAGTACTAAGTTGACCATAACAAGTACTAAGTTGACATAACAAGTATTAAGTTGACATAACAAGTACTAAGTTGACCATAACAAGTATTAAGTTGACCATAACAAGTATTAAGTTGACCATAACAAGTACTAAGTTGACCATAACAAGTATTAAGTTGACCATAACAAGTATTAAGTTGACCATAACAAGTACTAAGTTGACCATAACAAGTACTAAGTTGACATAACAAGTATTAAGTTGACATAACAAGTACTAAGTTGACCATAACAAGTATTAAGTTGACCATAACAAGTATTAAGTTGACCATAACAAGTACTAAGTTGACATAACAAGTATTAAGTTGACCATAACAAGTATTAAGTTGACATAACAAGTATTAAGTTGACCATAACAAGTATTAAGTTGACATAGCAAGTATTAAGTTGACATAACAAGTATTAAGTTGACCATAACAAGTACTAAGTTGACATAACAAGTACTAAGTTGACCATAACAAGTACTAAGTTGACATAACAAGTACTAAGTTGACATAACAAGTACTAAGTTGACATAACAAGTACTAAGTTGACATAACAAGTACTAAGTTGACATAACAAGTATTAAGTTGACATAACAAGTATTAAGTTGACATAACAAGTATTAAGTTGACATAACAAGTATTAAGTTGACATAACAAGTATTAAGTTGACATAACAAGTATTAAGTTGACATAACAAGTACTAAGTTGACATAACAAGTACTAAGTTGACATAACAAGTATTAAGTTGACATAACAAGTATTAAGTTGACATAACAAGTATTAAGTTGACATAACAAGTATTAAGTTGACATAACAAGTATTAAGTTGACATAACAAGTACTAAGTTGACATAACAAGTACTAAGTTGACCATAACAAGTATTAAGTTGACATAACAAGTATTAAGTTGACATAACAAGTATTAAGTTGACATAACAAGTACTAAGTTGACATAACAAGTATTAAGTTGACATAACAAGTACTAAGTTGACATAACAAGTACTAAGTTGACATAACAAGTACTAAGTTGACATAACAAGTATTAAGTTGACATAACAAGTACTAAGTTGACATAACAAGTACTAAGTTGACATAACAAGTACTAAGTTGACATAACAAGTACTAAGTTGACATAACAAGTACTAAGTTGACATAACAAGTACTAAGTTGACCATAACAAGTATTAAGTTGACATAACAAGTATTAAGTTGACATAACAAGTACTAAGTTGACATAACAAGTACTAAGTTGACATAACAAGTACTAAGTTGACCATAACAAGTATTAAGTTGACCATAACAAGTACTAAGTTGACATAGCAAGTACTAAGTTGACCATAACAAGTATTAAGTTGACATAACAAGTATTAAGTTGACATAACAAGTATTAAGTTGACATAACAAGTATTAAGTTGACCATAACAAGTATTAAGTTGACATAACAAGTATTAAGTTGACCATAACAAGTATTAAGTTGACATAACAAGTATTAAGTTGACCATAACAAGTATTAAGTTGACATAACAAGTATTAAGTTGACATAACAAGTATTAAGTTGACATAACAAGTATTAAGTTGACATAACAAGTATTAAGTTGACATAACAAGTATTAAGTTGACATAACAAGTATTAAGTTGACATAACAAGTACTAAGTTGACATAACAAGTATTAAGTTGACATAACAAGTACTAAGTTGACATAACAAGTATTAAGTTGACATAACAAGTATTAAGTTGACATAACAAGTATTAAGTTGACATAACAAGTATTAAGTTGACATAACAAGTACTAAGTTGACATAACAAGTATTAAGTTGAACATAGCAAGTACTAAGTTGACCATAACAAATACTAAGTTGACATAACAAGTATTAAGTTGACCATAACAAGTACTAAGTTGACCATAACAAGTACTAAGTTGACCATAACAAGTACTAAGTTGACCAAAAGAAATACTCAGTTGACCATAACAAATACTCAGTTGACCATAACAAATACTCAGTTGACCATAAGAAATACTCAGTTGACCATAACAAATACTCAGTTGACCATAACAAATACTCAGTTGACCATAACAAGTACTAAGTTGACCATAAGAAATACTCAGTTGACCATAACAAATACTCAGTTGACCATAACAAGTACTAAGTTGACCATAAGAAATACTCAGTTGACCATAACAAATACTCAGTTGACCATAACAAATACTCAGTTGACCATAACAAGTACTAAGTTGACCATAAGAAATACTCAGTTGACCATAACAAATACTCAGTTGACCATAACAAGTACTAAGTTGACCATAAGAAATACTCAGTTGACCATAACAAGTACTAAGTTGACCATAAGAAATACTCAGTTGACCATAAGAAATACTCAGTTGACCATAACAAATACTCAGTTGACCATAACAAGTACTAAGTTGACCAAAAGAAATACTCAGTTGACCATAACAAATACTCAGTTGACCATAAGAAATACTCAGTTGACCATAACAAATACTCAGTTGACCATAACAAGTACTAAGTTGACCATAACAAATACTCAGTTGACCATAAGAAATACTCAGTTGACCATAACAAATACTCAGTTGACCATAACAAGTACTAAGTTGACCAAAAGAAATACTCAGTTGACCATAACAAATACTCAGTTGACCATAAGAAATACTCAGTTGACCATAACAAATACTCAGTTGACCATAACAAGTACTAAGTTGACCATAACAAGTACTAAGTTGACCATAACAAATACTCAGTTGACCATAACAAGTACTAAGTTGACCATAACAAATACTCAGTTGACCATAACAAGTACTAAGTTGACCATAACAAGTACTAAGTTGACCATAACAAATACTCAGTTGACCATAACAAATACTCAGTTGACCATAACAAATACTCAGTTGACCATAACAAATACTCAGTTGACCATAACAAATACTCAGTTGACCATAACAAGTACTAAGTTGACCATAACAAGTACTAAGTTGACCATAACAAATACTCAGTTGACCATAACAAATACTCAGTTGACCATAACAAGTACTAAGTTGACCATAACAAATACTCAGTTGACCATAACAAGTACTAAGTTGACCATAACAAATACTCAGTTGACCATAACAAGTACTAAGTTGACCATAACAAGTACTAAGTTGACCATAACAAATACTCAGTTGACCATAACAAATACTCAGTTGACCATAACAAATACTCAGTTGACCATAAGAAATACTCAGTTGACCATAACAAGTACTAAGTTGACCATAAGAAATACTCAGTTGACCATAACAAATACTCAGTTGACCATAACAAGTACTAAGTTGACCATAAGAAATACTCAGTTGACCATAACAAATACTCAGTTGACCATAACAAGTACTAAGTTGACCATAAGAAATACTCAGTTGACCATAACAAATACTCAGTTGACCATAACAAGTACTAAGTTGACCAAAAGAAATACTCAGTTGACCATAACAAATACTCAGTTGACCATAACAAATACTCAGTTGACCATAACAAATACTCAGTTGACCATAACAAGTACTAAGTTGACCATAACAAATACTCAGTTGACCATAACAAATACTCAGTTGACCATAACAAATACTCAGTTGACCATAACAAATACTCAGTTGACCATAACAAATACTCAGTTGACCATAACAAATACTCAGTTGACCATAAGAAATACTCAGTTGACCATAACAAATACTCAGTTGACCATAACAAATACTCAGTTGACCATAACAAATACTCAGTTGACCATAACAAATACTCAGTTGACCATAACAAATACTCAGTTGACCATAACAAATACTCAGTTGACCATAACAAATACTCAGTTGACCATAACAAATACTCAGTTGACCATAACAAATACTCAGTTGACCATAACAAATACTCAGTTGACCATAAGAAATACTCAGTTGACCATAACAAATACTCAGTTGACCATAACAAATACTCAGTTGACCATAACAAATACTCAGTTGACCATAACAAGTACTAAGTTGACCATAACAAATACTCAGTTGACCATAACAAATACTCAGTTGACCATAACAAATACTCAGTTGACCATAACAAATACTCAGTTGACCATAACAAGTACTAAGTTGACCATAAGAAATACTCAGTTGACCATAAGAAATACTCAGTTGACCATAACAAGTACTAAGTTGACCATAACAAGTACTAATTTGATCATAATAAGTACTAAGCTGACCATAAGAAATACTAAGTTGACCATAAGAAATACTCAGTTGACCATAACAAATACTCAGTTGACCATTTTAAGTACTAAGTTGACCATAACAAGTACTAAGTTGACCATAACAAATACTCAGTTGACCATAACACGTTTATGTTGACCCAACTAGTACTGAGTTGACCATAACACGTTTATGTTGACCCAACAAGTACTGAGTTGACCATAGCACGTTTATGTTGACCCAACAAGTACTGAGTTGACCATAGCACGTTTATGTTGACCCAACAAGTACTGAGTTGACCATAGCACGTTTATGTTGACCCAACAAGTACTGAGTTGACCATAGCACATTTATGTTGACCCAACAAGTACTGAGCTGACCATAGCACGTTTATGTTGACCCAACAAGTACTGAGTTGACCATATCACGTTTATGTTGACCCAACAAGTACTGACTTAACCTACATTTGATAACGAGAGAATACCAAGGGGACACAGCCTTGGCTCGTTTTTAAGAAAAAATTGACGTAGAAACAAATCCACAATGGACAGCTTCACAAAGCAGCCGTGGGAATGTACGGTGTAGACAGCTTCACAAAGCAGCCGTGGATATGTACGGTGTAGACAGCTTCACAAAGCAGCCGTGGAGATGTACGGTGACCGAACTGAACGATGGCAGTGAACGATGGTGATCTGTACAGTAATCATGCATTTAACACTATAATTGAAGGGCTGAGTAGAAAAAGTACTTAAGTTACAATTTTCCAAAAATGAGTTAAGACAGTCAGTATATTTGATTACTTTCCCTGAATCATTTCTGTAAATATAATTGATGAAAAATGTCCATAAGTGTTTGATTCAGAGTTACATCGAGCAGATTTTAATGTATCTAAATAATAATTGAAAAATTTTTAACTCATTTTTCTCAAAACTTCAAAAATACACTTAAGTACTTTTTCTACTCGGCCCTTCAATCGCTTTCTGGTGGTCTCTTTACCAGGATGAGAATCGTGGAGACGGAACTGGTGCCATTAGAGACCATTTAAACTGAGCGATCTCCACTTCTCCCGGTACATATATTAGATGACATGCGCGAGAGATGAAGCGTCCGTTCAATTATGGATTCGACACCAACAGCGGTGTTTACGGTCTTCGTTTGCCAGGAAATGCAAATAATCGATTATAATCGAACAGGAGCTTTACACCATCTGACTTTGCAGAAATCTTTTACGAAGACGTGGTCAGCGGTCCAGCGTGTTCCCGTGGTCTTTGGTGTTATTTACTAAGACGTGGTCAGCGTTCCAGCTTGTTCCCGTGGTCTTTGGTGTTATTTACGAAGACGTGGTCAGCGATCCAGCTTATTCCCGTGGTCTTTGGTGTCATTTCACCAAGACGTGGTCAGCGATCCAGCTTGTTCCCATGGTCTTTGGTGTCATTTCACCAAGACGTGGTCAGCGATCCAGCTTGTTCCCATGGTCTTTGGTGTCATTTCACCAAGACGTGGTCAGCGATCCAGCTTGTTCCCATGGTCTTTGGTGTCATTTCACCAAGACGTGGTCAGCGGTCCGGCTTATTCCCGTAGTCTTTGGTGTCATTTCACCAAGACGTGGTCAGCGATCCAGCTGGTTCCCATGGTCTTTGGTGTCATTTCACCAAGACGTGGTCAGCGGTCCAGCTTGTTCCCGTGGTCTTTGGTGTCATTTCACCAAGACGTGGTCAGCGGTCCAGCTTGTTCCCATGGTCTTTGGTGTCATTTCACCAAGACGTGGTCAGCGGTCCGGCTTATTCCCGTAGTCTTTGGTGTCATTTCACCAAGACGTGGTCAGCGGTCCAGCGTGTCCCCATGGTCTTTGGTGTCATTTCACGAAGACGTGGTCAGCGGTCCAGCTTGTCCCCATGGTCTTTGGTGTCATTTCACCAAGACGTAGTCAGCGGTCCAGCTTGTCCCCATGGTCTTTGGTGTTATTTTACGAAGACGTGGTCAGCGGTCCAGCACGAAGACATGGTCAGCGGTCCAGCTTGTTCCCGTGGTCTTTTAATGTCATTTCACGAAGACGTGGTCAGCGGTCCAGCGTGTCCCCATGGTCTTTGGTGTCATTTCACGAAGACATGGTCAGCGGTCCAGCTTGTCCCCATGGTCTTTGGTGTTATTTCACGAAGACGTGGTCAGCGGTCCAGCACGAAGACGTGGTCAGCGGTCCAGCTTGTCCCCGTGGTCTTTGGTGTCATTTCCCGAAGACGTGGTCAGCGGTACAGCACGAAGACGTGGTCAGCGGTCCAGCATGTTCCCATGGTCTTTGGTGCTATTTACGAAGACGTGGTCAGCGGTCCAGCTTGTTCCCGTGGTCTTTGGTGTTTTTTACGATGACGTGGTCAGCGGTCCAGCTTGTTCCCGTGGTCTTTGGTGTTATTTACGAAGACGTGGTCAGCGGTCCAGCTTGTTCCCGTGGTCTTTGGTGTTATTTCACGAAGACGTGGTCAGCGGTCCAGCTTGTTCCCGTGGTCTTTGGTGTCATTTCACGAAGACGTGGTCATCGGTCCAGCTTGTCCCCGTGGTCTTTGGTGATTAAGTTTATCTGTTGTCACCACCGCAACACACCCCCACCCGCGAAACAAAAGAACTAATCTCATTTGCATAATAATGTCACCGTGACCTGCAAGCCACTTTTAGAGGTTCCGACTGAACCCCCCCCCCCCTCCACACACACACACAGATGACCTGATGTAATCGTGAGTTTCCACCTCAGAATATCGCCTTTGTGGTAGGAGCCACAGTCGCAAATGCCGCAAACGATTTACAAACCGTACGAACAAAAATTGATGTTTGTTTCAATTCGTATCTTTTAGCAGTGGCGTAGCGAGCTTAACTCGCGCCCGGGGCACAATACCTTTTTAGCGCCCCCTAAAAAACCCAGCAAGCTTGCTTATTTCCAGAAATGTTATTCTGACACGCAAACGGTCAACGTATTCTGTTTAAGGGCACGGACTGACCTCCAGGACCTTGATTAACTGAATTAGGTCAAGTGACAGCTTTTACAGTGAAATGGAATTGTGTTTCTAGACCCCCCACCCTCTCTCCCTCATTTTCTTGAAGTTTTAAAATTATCTCAACCATCACAGATGTATCGACAATACATCATTAAGACTTTTTGTTAGGGGGTGGGTGGTGGAGGTGCGGCGGGGGACTTATTTATTGCACCAGGGGACCTTCAGAGTTACACTGTAGAGTGGTGGTTGGTACCAGGGTTGGGGGGGGGGGCATGCGCGCAGTTCCTCAATGAACAATTGTATGTACCATTGCAGTGAACAAATGTATGTACCATTGCAGTGAACAATTGTATGTACCATTGCAGTGAACAAATGTATGTACCATTGCTGTGAATAATTGTATGTAACATTGCAGTGAACAAATGTATGCACCATTGCAGTGAATAATTGTATGTAATATTCCAGTGAACAATTATATGTAACATTGCAGTGAACAATTATATGTACCATTGTAGTATATAAGTGTATGTATGTACCAGTACTATTGCATGAATGGGTTAGGTGAACATTAGTCGTTTATCGATTCTTCTCTCGTTCACATCCCTGTCTTTTCATTGCCATGTGCACCCACCCCCCAAACAAACCCTGACTATCGTTACTCTTCATTGAAATCTTTGATTTTTCACTTAACCGTCATAATGGCCAGAAGGTCGATTAAAAAATACAAACTCGTAAGTAATTTGACCTTAGCAAAATCTTTCAGAATTTGATAACTTTGATCCTCTACCGATTTCACACGCCTCATAATTCTTCAATTATTCTATAATTTCTAATGGGGTGCAGCTGTATCCCATTGTATGAGATGTATTGACCACTTGAACTATCTAGGCCAGTCTAGGAGTATGGGTGTATTGTATGAGATGTATTGACCACTTGAACTATCTAGGCCAGTCTAGGAGTATGGGTGAATTGTATGAAAGTATTGACCACTTGAACTATCTAGGCCAGTCTAGGAGTATGGGTGTATTGTATGAGATGTATTGACCACTTGAACTATCTAGGCCAGTCTAGGAGTATGGGTGTATTGTATGAGATGTATTGACCACTTGAACTATCTAGGCCAGTCTAGGAGTATGGGTGTTTTGTATGAGATGTATTGACCACTTGAACTATTTAGGCCAGTCTAGGAGTATGGGTGTATTGTATGAGATGTATTGACCACTTGAACTATCTAGGCCAGTCTAGGAGTATGGGTGTATTGTATGAGATGTATTGACCACTTGAACTATCTAGGCCAGTCTAGGAGTATGGGTGTATTGTATGAGATGTATTGACCACTTGAACTATCTAGGCCAGTCTAGGAGTATGGGTGTTTTGTATGAGATGTATTGACCACTTGAACAATCTAGGCCAGTCTAGGAGTATGGGTGTTTTGTATGAGATGTATTGACCACTTGAACTATCTAGGCCAGTCTAGGAGTATGGGTGTATTGTATGAGATGTATTGACCACTTGAACTATCTAGGCCAGTCTATGAGTATGGGTGTATTGTATGACATGTATTGACTACTTGAACTATCTAGGCCAGTCTAGGATTATGGGTGTATTGTATGAAATGTATTGACCACTTGGACTATCTAGGCCAGTCTAGGAGTATGGGTGTATTGTATGAAATGTATTGACCACTTGAACTATCTAGGCCAGTCTAGGAGTATGGGTGTATTGTATGAAATGTATTGACCACTTGGACTATCTAGGCCAGTCTAGGAGTATGGGTGTATTGTATGAAATGTATTGACCACTTGGACTATCTAGGCCAGTCTAGGAGTATGGGTGTATTGTATGAAATGTATTGACCACTTGGACTATCTAGGCCAGTCTAGGAGTATGGGTGTATTGTATGAAATGTATTGACCACTTGGACTATCCTGGAGTATGGGTGCTCTTTATGAGCCTATTTCTTTTTCGCTTCCATCAAGACAGTTCAATTTCCTTTCGTCTTCTTTCATTTTTATTTATTACTGGAAGTAGTTTTAAATCCCATATGGTTAGCCTAAGCCTGTACTATACTTCGTATTGAATATTATTGGACGCCATAATACAAATAGCTCAACGTTAGAAAATGAATTGATAAGCCAAACACCAGGACCAGCCAAATACCAACCCATCAAAACACCAGGACCAGCCAAACACCAACCCATCCAAACACCAGAACCAGCCAAATACCAACCCATCAAAACACCAGGATCAGCCAAACACCAGGAGCAGCCAAACACCAGGACCAGCCAAACACCAGGAGCAGCCAAACACCAGGAGCAGCCAAACACCAGGACCAGCCAAACACCAGGTCCAGCCAAACACCAGGATCAGCCAAACACCAGGACCAGCCAAACACCAGGATCAGCCAAACACCAGGACCGGCCAAACACCAGGACCAGACAAACACCAGGACCGGCCAAACACCAGGACCGGCCAAACACCAGGACCGGCCAAACACCAGGACCAGCCAAACAACAGGACCAGCCAAACACGTTTTTATTGATAAGCCAAACACCAGGACCAGCCAAACACGTTTGCAGTGATATATTTATGATACACCATTCGACCAGCGTGTGGTCATTTCAAGTGACGTCATCCTTTCAGTTGTCAAAAACACGTCACTAAATCCTTGATTTTAATTTCACGATGGCATCTCTTCATCTCTCCCCTTCTACACCCCTTGGGGACAGGATCTTGTGTAGATTGTTTTTTTTTTTTTTGGGGGGGGGGGTCTGACAACCAAGCGAAATGGTGGTAAAACATCCTTATATTCCGTGGTGCTTCTGACAGAACACAACTATAAGGGTGTGACATGTATCCACTTAACATCAATTGAGTTATTGACATGTTAGGAGGGGAGAGACTCTGTCCATGTATTTAATACAATTGTTTGGCTACACGGTGAATAGCAAAAGTGGGTCATGATAATGTATTGTGTGTTTGTTTTGGGGTTACACACTGCATGGCTAAGCCGAAAATCATTTTTTGGAGATGAAGAGCTTGGAAACGGTTTGGTTCGTCCAAAAAACGCGCACCCAGGAATGTCCATTTGAATGACCATAGGAAAAAGCATGGTATCATATGAAAACAATATCTCACCGACCTAATCTATATTCTGACCTTCGCTTTCTCTCTACCCCACCTTTCCTAGCAAAACAGTCATCTGCTCTCTAACACTTTCTCCACACACACACACACCTGGGCCCGATCCGCCAGCCTCTACCCACTCTACCTTCCCCTCTCACTCTCTAAGCTATCCCGACACACTCTACCTTCCTCTCTCACTCTCTAACCTATCCCAACCCACTCTACCTTCCTCTCTCACTCTCTAACCTATCCCAACCCACTCTACCTTCCTCTTTCACTCTCTAACTATCCCAACCCACTCTACCTTCCTCTCTCACTCTCTAACCTATCCCAATCCCACTCTATTCCTCTCTCACTCTCTAACCTATCCCAACCCACTCTACCTTCCTCTCTCACTCTCTAACCTATCCCAACCCACTCTACCTTCCTCTCTTAGTCTCCAGCCTATCCCGACCTACTCTATCTCCCCCCCCTCTCACCCTAAACCACTCACTGTGGCACTCTCAGTGATTTAATACTAAAATAAAAACCTCATGAAAAAATATAATTATGGATGCACACATTGTACAATGTTTTGTCAAATGAATTTAACGTAAGACAGTATTGAAATGATACAAGTTGGACAATACATAGAATTAACCCCTTGACCCGGAATGTAATTTTTGAATCAACAATCGCACATATTCTTTGTCTTTTTTTTTTTTTATCAAGTGGGGCCCAATTTCGCGTGCTAGCCGCATTCAAACGGAAAGTCTAACCACCGGTCCCAGACGGGCCCCCTGGTTAGGTAGGTAACCATAAAACATGATTCTGCAATTTGCGGCATTTGAAAACGGGAACAAAGTAACACGAGTTGGCTACTCACTAGTGCAGGGGTCGGGAACCTTTTTGTCTGAGAGAGCCATGGACACCACATATTTTTGAACAGTATTTCTGTGAGAGCCATACATTATGCTTAAAAGATCAAAGGAGTCTAAAGAAACATATTCTTTTTTATAATCGAACATTTGTCTGCGAGCCAGATGCAGCCATCAATAGAGCCACATCTGGCTCGCGACCCATAGGTTCCCGACCCCTGCACTAGTGCTTCAGCTGGTAGCGGGGCCACAAGCTTACAAGTACCAGTCTCCCATCTGCGGAACAGCAAGGGGAACTCATTCCAATAGAGTTAACTGGGATTAACTCCCGTGCAAACGCTTAGTTATTCCACTCTAACACATCTTTACGGAAGTATTTTTTGGCGAATAACAAAGAGCACAAATAAAATAAACAAAAATTTAAATTTTAAATAAACAAAAAGCAAAAATGAACGCAGACAAAATTAAGTGACTCACACTTTGAACAAAACGAAATCAAAACGCGAGATCGCTAAAGCTTTGATGGTATGTCCACGTCCACAAACACGCTGGAGGCTAAAGACGATATGTTGAAATGATGTTATTGTTTGCTCCATCTATTCCACTTCCTCGAGCCATTACCGTCCAACAGACGAGCTCCTCACACGTCATGTCACACACAACAGACGAGCTCCTCACACGGCATGTCACACACAACAGACGGGCTCCTCACACGGCATGCCACACACAACATTTAAATAACTCAGCGATGCGATGCTTGATGGTAGTGGCTCGTGTGTGTGTGTGTATAGAAGTGGGGTAGGGGGGTGGAGCTCAGTGAGTTATCAGATGGCCTGTACACAAACTGACAGCGTGGAGTACCCCCAACCCACCGGCACTAACATTGCAATACGAGGGGGGATGTGGAGTAGTAGTAGTAGTAGTAATAATAGTAGTAATAGTAGTAGAAGTAGTAGCAGCAGTAGCAGGAGCAGTAGTAGTAGTAGTAGTAGTAGTCGTAGCAGCAGCAGGAGCACGAGCGGTAGCAGTAGTAATTTTATTTTTTATTAATTACAATAATAGATATTTCCACGGCTTCGTTGCAACATGTTACAGGTCTCATGTAGACCCCAAAAGGTTTCGTGTAGACCTCAAAAGTTCTCGTGTAGACCTCAAAAGGTCTCTCATGTAGACTCCAAAAGGTCTCGTGTAGACTCCAAAAGGTCTCGTGTAGACTCCAAAAGGTCTCTTGTAGACCCCAAAAAGTCTCGTGTAGACCCCAAAAGGTCTCGTGTAGACCCCAATTTAGAGTGATTTATTGAGCATTACAGATCTTAAAATATTCCATCACTTATATTCGATCCCTTATATTCGTCCTTCGGGTACCGCATTTTAGCACGTGCATTTCCAAATATGTCAATCGTGGACCCGAGAAACATTGAAAGATTAAAATATATCACCAGACTCTTGTCACCTGGTCTCTGGGATAAGGGATACCAGGGTCATGCTAAATGGGATGTGTGGTGGGGGTTAAGTAGGCGTACGCCGCAGGCGCCTTAATTAATCAAAGGGCGTCAAAATAAGTATCCCTGCAAAAGTATATAAATAAATATAAGCATTTTCTTTTCGCGCCAAAAATGCCCTTGTGTCCCGGGTACAGCTTTTCCTTCAGACTGCCTTGATCTTGGGTGCAGACTAGAGTCATTTTGGCTTAAATATGGTGAGAATTGACAATCAATCGAGCGAAGTTCAAGTATTAGAGATTGGTTTTGTGAGATTAAAATAATAAGTGATACACACGGCGCTAAGAGAAGGGTGAGGAATACACGTAAATATACACACTTGTGAATGTTAAAATGAATCTATCGTAAGGACATCTGTGTGTAAGGGCATTCATTTAAGGGCATCTGTGTAGGGCATCTGTGAAAGGGCATCCATGTAAGGGCATACGTGTAAGTGCATCCATATAAGTGCATCCATGTAAGAGTATATGTGTAAGGACATATATGTAAGGACATTTGTGTAAGGGCATGTGTAAAGACATCAATTTTAGTACATCTATGTAAGGGCATTCATGTAAGGGCATCTGTGTAAGCGCATCCAAGTAAGGGCATTCATGTAAGGGCATCCATGTAAGTGTATTTTTGTAAAGGCATCCATGTAAGTGCATCTATGTAAGGGCATTCATGTAAGTTAATCCGTATAAGTGCATATGTGACTTAATTTTAATCTAGGGCTCATGAACTTTGGGAATAATTAGTTGAAATATGTGTGTATTATCCATCCATGTATGTTACTTTGTTTTTTATTAATGATAATTTCCATGAATGGACACCGCATTAGGACAATGGAATAGAACTGTACAGAAGTATTAATGTAAAGGTACCATAGATCCAGTGTATAATCTTAGTCACACGTGGTCCGGAATAGGAGCCCTAAAAGAGAAGGAATTATGTTTTCTTTAATAAAAAAAGGGGGGGAATAGGGGTGGTGGTGTTGATAATTGGAGCTTTAGTAAAATAAGTTTGAGAAATACTGGATTTGTAACATACGCTTTTGGTATATTTTGAGAACCTTCATAATATGTCCCCTATAATATCGGGGTGGGGGGGTGGGGGGTGGGGGGGGTAGCATGATTAATATGACGTTAGTAAATATCTGATAAGACGGCTGATAACTTATTATAAGTAGAAAAACACGAATCTTACACCTACACAAGTCATGCGTGAAAGTAGACTGGGAAATGATAACATCTGATAACAGGCCGTGTGTTCACTCATGTGTGACGGTACTTTAGACAAATGTTACAAGGACATATAGACAGCACCGCAGGCCAGTGTCCCGGTGAACATTTATACAACATGGGCGACCTGGACATGTATAATCGGCATTCTGTTTTAAGGCGCAGGTCTACTGCAGACCTGCTGTTTATTTTTATGGTTTAGGCCAGGGGTCTCCAAACTACGGCCCTCGGGCCGGATCCGGCCCGCGAGGCCAGTTCAACCGGCCCGCAGACGGTACTTGAAATTTCGTTCTGGCTTGAAATTGTTGTACGTAATCATTATCCGGCCCACGCTCGTCATTTTTTTGTTGTTGTTTTTTTTGTTTGTTATCCGGCCCGCCGTGAAAAAAGTTTGGAGACCCCTGGTTTAGGCGACCAATTTAGATGTCTTTCGCGATTTCTCCGTCGAGACCCGTCAGAACAACAACTTTATGAGACCCGGTAAAATAATAATTTCCCCAACCGATGGGGGTGAGGGAGGTTAGTCGCCGAACTAAATAATGACGTCACCAGCACGGCAAGACTCGTGTGTTGGTACTAGGCTAAATACAGCGATATATTTCCAGCTACTTATGAAACCACACAACGCATTAGTATGAAAATAACCGCGAAACACTGTGGTGATATTTCTATAGCCTTAATAACAGATATTAAGATGACTATTGACTCTATCAGAGCCACAAATAATTATTATTAGGTAGTGATACTTTACCCCCATCATTTTTCGATGTAAGCAGAATGTATGCGTGAACGAATTTCAAAATATCTAAATATTTCGGTTTCGGCCGGATGTCTCGTTAAGCTTTTGGTTTCGGCTTCGGCCGAAATCAGAAAATCCCTTTCGGCCGGTCTCTATCAAGGATATTAACATAATGAACGTGTGCATTGGGTCCTTACCTTGGGCTCTCCCACTCTCACTGCCAGGCATTATTGGAGTTACAGTATTTAGGCGTATGTCACGAGAATGGATCTCAGGCCATAAATATACGAATTTACGATAAGGGCAGTCAGTTAAAGTGAGGCATAGTGAGGCAGCGGCAGTCCGGATCAGTCAACAGATGAGGAAAACCCGAGCTTTCCCCGCGACACAGAAACCCCCCCCCCCCCAAATCTCCATGAACTACACCACATGAAACAAACCCAAACTCTCCATGAACTACACCACGTGAAACAAAGCCAAACTCTCCATGAACTACACCACATGAAACAATGCCAAACTCTCTATGAACTACACCACATGAAACAAGGCCAAACTCTCTATGAACTACACCACATGTAACAAACCCAAACTCTCCTTGGCCCATGCACAAATCATTCATTTTGGATGCGTATGCTTGAAGCGCGGGTTCGTCTTAGGATTGTGTATTATCAATATGACACGTTGTTGGAAGGAACATGGGTACCGCTAAAATTTAAGCGTTTCTACTTACATGACTGTAATACATAGACTGGGGTTTATGACTGTAATACATATACTGGGGTTTATGACTGTAATACATAGACTGGGGTTTATGACTGTAATACATAGACTGGGGTTTATGACCGTAATACATAGACTGGGGTTTATGACCGTAATACATAGACTGGGGTTTATGACTGTAATACATAGACTGGGGTTTATGACTGTAATACATAGACTGGGGTTTATGACTGTAATACATAGACTGGGGTTTATGACTGTAATACATAGACTGGGGTTTATGACTGTAATACATAGACTGGGGTTTATGACTGTAATACATAGACTGGGGTTTATGACTGTAATACATAGACTGGGGTTTATGACTGTAATACATAGACTGGGGTTTATGACTGTAATACATAGACTGGGGTTTATGACTGTAATACATAGACTGGGGTTTGAGATGAAGTTAAATATTGAGCAATCCAAGCTCATTTAGGCGAATCCTTCGTAACAACATTCCAAAAAGCCTCTTAAGGGGGCCATCACCCACCCCGGATCCGCAGATGAAGTGCATGGTCACATGACATTTACCACACATATTGACCACACATATTGACCCCACATATTGACCCCACATATTGACCACACATATTGACCACACATATTGACCACACATATTGACAACACATATTGACAACACATATTGACAACACATATTAACCACACATATTAACCACACTTTTTGACCACACATATGCAAGGTTGTGTGGTCGGAGATGTGCTTTATGAGCGTTTCCTCGACAGTGACTCCAACAAATTTCTTTTCGCCTTTCTGTAAAACACAGCAACAGGAATTATTTTTTTTAAACGCGTCCGGAAATTTTTTTCCGTTATAGTGTGTAAAAGCTGGGGGTTTTTTACCGTCAAATTTTAGAAACGCGTAAGAATCTTCGCTTGGATACGCCTATGATCACAAAGACAGCTGCCCGGGCATGGCACCCCCCACCAAAGCCTCCCTTGCACACTTTCACGAGTACACGATGAGGGGAGCCAAGTCGTATCACAGAGTTATTTGTTTTTGACCGACTCTCCACACGGAGCTGGGGCGAGGGGGGATTAAATCCAACCACAGAAGCCATGCTCAGAAGTGACGACCGCTTGTTAACCAGAGGATCAGGGTCTCCACGGGACTTTCTCTCCTACTTGGACACTGCTCCTTTGTCTTGCGCTTTTGACCTTTACCGCCATCATACCTTTTTTCAACGTACCTTTTCAGTCATCATAGCTTAACAATCATCATACAGTTAACCGTGGGCCTACAATGACATAGAAGACATGAAAAGTGGGCGCCCACTGCTGAGAAGGGACTACGATGAGTCACTTCCTTGTTTTGTCACGTGATACGAGTAAGCCTTCGGTAGGCTGTCTGTTACATATAACAACAGGTAAAAAATTTTAAAGCAAAATGTTTGTCTCCATCAGCTCTTCCCCAATGTTAATTAAAAATTTTACTTTTCAAAATATTCTTGAATACACCTGTTTTTTTTAAATGACATTCATTAAATGTGACAATAATTATAATTCAGTTATGATTAAAGGAAGAAAGTTGTTTGAAGAAAAATTTGTGAGCGACTGGTGTGTTGCAGACAGCCTACCGGAAGTCTTACTCGTACTTACGCTCATCACGTGACAAAACAATCGACTCATCGTAGTCCATTATGCCACACAAGCAAATAACATTAAGAAGCCCGGGCACCAGCACACACAAAACAATTATAATCTCTTATATATATCGCGCTTCAGGTATGACTCGTGGGCTATACTTCCTAATTTACTGCTTCCATTTCCGGTTCATTTCTATTCAGCGAATTTGGGATTGAGCGTATACTATAAATAATTCTATGTGTTTGAAAGAAAGTATGGTTCAATAATGAGTTTAATAGCGCGCAAAATATAATTCCCGATAACTGCGCCAAATGATATATTTTTACACAATAATATATTATTTTATCGTTTTTACTTAATCTAAAGAGAAGAGGCTATGACGTCACACGAGTGCAAGGGTGTGTGGTCTATGTCAAAGTCACACGAGTGCAAGGGTGTGTGGTCTATGTCAAAGTCACACGAGTGCAAGGGTGTGTGGTCTATGTCAAAGTCACACGAGTGCAAGGGTGTGTGGTCTATTTCAAAGTCACACGAGTGCAAGGGTGTGTGGTCTATGTCAAAGTCACACGAGTGCAAGGGTGTGTGTTCTATGTCAATAGAACATAAGAAATGATGCGTTGGTGTCTAAAAATGTGAGGGCCTTGACCAAAAAAAAACAACCAAATTTAAAAATCAAAACAACAAAACAAAAACCAAAAAAATGGCGGAATGCATGGTATAGACTCACACAGTGGTCACATGGCTTATCGTTAATTTTATCATACTCATGCTACACGCTCCCCACACCCCCATTTTAATCTCTCTCTCTCTCTCTCACACACACACCCGAGGGGCTCATCCTGCGCGATATGCGGCAATTTGTGCGCTGATTTCCCGCGATAAGGGGCAAGGGGGTCAAGTTCACGCCGTGACCTTTCGCATTCCACGGCTATGAAGATACGCGGCAGTCACAGTGGTACGCTGCGCGCTAAGCCTGACAAGATGAGTCGTGCGTTCTCACATGCTGCTCAACCATCCAGAGTAGCAGGAGGTCCTCAAAGAAAATGGCGCCCGTTTCCAGTACCCCGGAGGTCCTCAAAGATAATTGTTTGAACGGGTTTTCAGACTCCCGATAAATATTGGAATAAAATTAATATTCTAAATGATGTGTCCTTGAGTTTTCTTTGAAGTTTAGCATTCAATGCTCTGCGAGGTCATCTCAAGGTCAGTGATCGGTGCATGTCAAGGTTGTACCATTATATCTATTTTTAGCTACTACTGCTTCCCCCCCCCCTATTTCTTAAAAAAAAATCCCGACCGTCTTCATGACGTCATTCGCAAAATGTTAGTTTCGGGTTGAAATTAATTGTCAGCATCATTGGGCGGGTGGGGGGGGGGGAATGAGAGACAAAAGTGATGGTGATTTGGCTGCCTTACAGTCCAGTGGCACGGTGGCGTATTTGGATGGGAGCGTCACAAGAAATGGGCGAGTAGCCGGGTGGGGATGAATTGGTCAGCGCAGCCAGGAAGTCAGATATTATTTAGAGGACGGAAACTGCGAGTTAACAAACAACAACCTCAACCACTGAAGTCAAAAGACAAGAGACAATAGGAGTGGCATTAATTAGCGACTGCTCCCACCCTGCCCTATCAAGACACACGCACACACCCCACACACCGGCACGATCGCAACCTCCCGCACCCTCAAGTGCGCGCACGCGCCCCGCATCAGACCTTCCCCACCCCACGCCACCACATAGCATCAAAGGTGTGAGCGAAAAGTTACTTAATTACTTGTAAACAAATGAAGACGGTTGCACGAAGTAAGATCACGTAAGGTCCCCAGTAGCGCCACGGCTGCACTATGTAAGGTCACGTAAGGTCCACAGTAGCGCCACGGCTGCACTATGTAAGGTCACGTTAGGTCCCCAGTAGCGCCACGGCTGCACTATGTAAGGTCACGTCAGGTCCCCAGTAGCGCCACGGCTGCACTATGTAAGGTCACGTCAGGTCCCCAGTAGCGCCACGGCTGCACTATGTAAGGTCACGTTAGGTCCCCAGTAGCGCCACGGCTGCACTATGTAAGTAATGTAAGGTCACGTTACGTCCCAGTAGCGCGTGCCCAAACAATTGTTTTGACACTTACAAAGCGTGACGCTGGACGGCCTGGCGTTATCACGATTAAACGTAGCGGTCCATGGCCTTAATTTACAATGTGCCTTATTGGCATTGTGATGAAGCCGTGAACCATGACCCGGGGGGGGGGGGGGGGGGGTTTATGTGATTAAACCAGTGACCACCAATGGAGGCTCTTAGGAGGAACAGATACGGCTCTGTTTTTTTGTTATTTTGTTGGCTTTGGTTTTGTTTGTACTATTCTATAATAAAATGCAGCTCACAAAAACAAAATGTTAGCAGAAGGAAATGCTAAAAATGACGCATCACTCGAGAAAGGCTGCCGGACTTTTGGTTTATACCAACGAACCAAATACAATGATATTTTATTTTGAAAATGAATATGATATTTTATCGTAATTACATGACCTAGCCCAGTGGTCGGCAAACAGCGGCTCGCGAGCCGCATGCGGCTCTTCAGCCACCTGAGTGTGGCTCGGGCCAGTCGGCCACAAATCGGTTTTCACTCCGAAAAACTTGATTCTTGAAAAGAAATTTGGCTCTCAAAAAAAAAAAAAATGTTTTTAAATCGTCCTGCTGCTGATTTTTTGCTCTTTTGACTAATGCTTTTTCCGACCACTGACCTGACATAAAGATTATGGAGCATCAGTAGTACTCGGTCACCTAAAGATTATGGAGCATCAGTAGTACTCGGTCACCTAAAGATTATGGAGCATCAGTAGTACTCGGTCACCTAAAGATTATGTAGCATCAGTAGTACTCGATCACCTAAAGATTATGGAGCATCAGTAGTACTCGGTCACCTAAAGATTATGGAGGATCCGTAGTACTCGGTCACCTAAAGATTATGGAGCATCAGTAGTACTCGGTCACCTAAAGATTATGGAGCATCCGTAGTACTCGGTCACCTAAAGATTATGGAGCATTAGTAGTACTTGGTCACCTAAAGATTATGGAGGATCCGTAGTACTCGGTCACCTAAAGATTATGGAGCATCAGTAGTACTCGGTCACCTAAAGATTATGGAGCATCAGTAGTACTCGGTCACCTAAAGATTATGGAGCATCAGTAGTAGTCGGTCACCTAAAGATTATGGAGGATCCGTAGTACTCGGTCACCTAAAGATTATGGAGGATCCGTAGTACTCGGTCACCTAAAGATTATGGAGGATCCGTAGTAGTCGGTCACCAGCTCAAGGATCTGTGGCGTAACTGACAAGGGGACTTGGGGGAAGGCGAGTCGGTGGTGTCACCATTAAATCGTGCCTAGACGTCTTATAAGAGCTCTTCGTGGGGCAAGACTAGCTATAGTCCAGGCATAAATTGGTGGAATGAACATGATGATCATTCATTTAATCACCATTCGATAATCTTAGAATGGACGCGTTCTTATTTTCAGCTATTTTTCAATTTTACACTGTGGATGATTTTTTTCCATAATTGTCTGTTTTGGTTTGCGGTTTGCAATGCTTGATCAGTTCGTGAGCGTATTTTTGGTGTAGAGATTTATTGTGTAGCTGTTGCTGTGTGCTTTTTGGATTGGTGACTTTCTTTTTTGTATCTATGACAGATGGCGGTGTTTGTTGTTATGGATTAGCAGTTATGCTCAGTTTACACGATCACATTTTTGTCACATTTTCGTCAAATTTCTTTTTTGAACGCACTATTTAGTCAAATAAGATAGTGCCCTCTAAACCCCCCGGGATTCCGGTTGACAAGTCTGTAGTGGCTTGCCGATTTGGAAGCGCTGGCCACCGACCCCCTCGGCGTTAACCCGGGGCACATTACCACCATTGCGTGTTCCGAGTGGCAGACAAGGGCATGCATGGTAGTTGCTGGAATAAACGGCTCCTACAGGGCTGCCACCTGTGATGCTTCGCAGGGGGAAGAAAAGGCAAACACAGGGTAGGGATCATGATTACAAGTTGCCGTTAAGGGATATGAGGCGATAGGCTGTGGTGGAGGCCTATGGTCGGTGATTCTAAATATGCAGCCCTGAGAAAGCTGCTCCTAGGCAACCGTTTCGTCCCAGCTACTTCGCGAATTAGTTGCGAGGTGGAAACCCAATGTAGAATCCCTCTTAGAGGGCGTCCGATGCTTCCCCGGGACGGGTGGGGGGAGATATTAGGACGTTAATTTACCGTCCCGGCCCCTAGGAAAGTGGACTACGGACACTTGAAACACAGCGTCTTCGGTCGACCAGACGTCTCCGGGCGGGGGGGGGGGGGTCTCCATCAGCAAACTCGGTCGAGCAGTTGCTGGTGGGGACGTCCCACGCCCGGGGAGGTCTCTGGCGTCCCCCCGCACGGCCCGGCGCCGGGGACACCCGGCGGCTGGAAGGTGTGGCTGGGCGCCAGGGAGGGCATTAGGAGCGCAAGCTCGACGGCCCGCTGACGCCATTTCCTAATGAGATATTTCAGTGCCCTCTAAAAGAAGTTCGACGAAAATTTGCTCGTGCGAACTGAGCATTAGTGTGTAGAGTGAGAGCTGAACGGAGATTTAGTGTGTAGAGTGAGAGCTGAACGGAGCTTTAGTGTGTAGAGCAGGAGTTCTCAACCTTTCTAATGCCGCGACCCATTAATACAGTTCTTCGTGTTGCGGCGACCCCCAACAACACAATTATTTTCGTTGCCACTTCATAAATGTAGATAATATGTGTTTTCACGTGGTCTTTTGCGACCACTGTGAAAGGGCCGTTCGACCCCCGAAGGGGTCGCGACCCACAGGTTGAGAACCGCTGGTGTAGAGTGAGAGCTGAACGGAACTTTAGTGTGTAGAGGGAGAGCTGAACGGAGCTTTAGTGTGTAGTGTGAGAGCTGAACGGAGCTTTAGTGTGTAGGGTGAGAGCTGAACGGAGCTTTAGTGTGTAGAGTGAGAGCTGAACGGAACTTTAGTGTGTAGAGTGAGAGCTGAACGGAGCTTTAGTGTGTAGAGTGAGAGCTGAACGGAGCTTTAGTGTGTAGAGTGAGAGCTGAACGGAACTTTAGTGTGTAGAGTGAGAGCTGAACGGAGCTTTAGTGTGTAGAGAGAGAGAGAGAGAGCTGAACGAGAAGGTACTGAGAGAAGTGATGAAACAACACAATTATTTTCGTTGCCACTTCATAAATGTAGATAATATGTGTTTTCACGTGGTCTTTTGCGACCCCTGTGAAAGGGCCGTTCGACCCCCGAAGGGGTCGCGACCCACAGGTTGAGAACCGCTGGTGTAGAGTGAGAGCTGAACGGAACTTTAGTGTGTAGAGGGAGAGCTGAACGGAGCTTTAGTGTGTAGTGTGAGAGCTGAACGGAGCTTTAGTGTGTAGGGTGAGAGCTGAACGGAGCTTTAGTGTGTAGAGTGAGAGCTGAACGGAACTTTAGTGTGTAGAGTGAGAGCTGAACGGAACTTTAGTGTGTAGAGTGAGAGCTGAACGGAACTTTAGTGTGTAGAGTGAGAGCTGAACGGAGCTTTAGTGTGTAGAGTGAGAGCTGAACGGAACTTTAGTGTGTAGAGTGAGAGCTGAACGGAGCTTTAGTGTGTAGAGTGAGAGCTGAACGGAGCTTTAGTGTGTAGAGTGAGAGCTGAACGGAGCTTTAGTGTGTAGAGTGAGAGCTGAACGGAGCTTTAGTGTGTAGAGTGAGAGCTGAACGGAGCTTTAGTGTGTAGAGTGAGAGCTGAACGGAGCTTTAGTGTGTAGAGTGAGAGCTGAACGGAACTTTAGTGTGTAGAGTGAGAGCTGAACGGAGCTTTAGTGTGTAGAGTGAGAGCTGAACGGAGCTTTAGTGTGTAGAGTGAGAGCTGAACGGAACTTTAGTGTGTAGAGTGAGAGCTGAACGGAGCTTTAGTGTGTAGAGTGAGAGCTGAACGGAGCTTTAGTGTGTAGAGTGAGAGCTGAACGGAACTTTAGTGTGTAGAGTGAGAGCTGAACGGAACTTTAGTGTGTAGAGTGAGAGCTGAACGGAGCTTTAGTGTGTAGAGAGAGAGAGAGAGAGAGCTGAACGAGAAGGTACTGAGAGAAGTGATGAAATAAAGAACCATATGAAGATGAATCTCTTTATGAGAGTTGTTGCCCCTAGACTAAAACAGAGCTTTGTAATTGCCTATGCATACAGGAACATCCATCTAAATATTCTTAGGTGACACCCCCCCCCCCCCCCCCCCCGACCCTTCAAAAAGGGTTGGCGGCAATATTTTGGGTCAAGAAATTTGCACCGAGCAAAATATAAACGTTTCCACCTGTCACTTTCATGGTGTGCTCTATAGTGAATATAAGACACTATACAATTTGTATCCAACCCACACATTTTTTTTTTGGTTGGTTGTTCTGTGTTCCCAACACCGAACTATGTGGGCTGGTATTGGAGATCCCCCCGCCCCCCGATTTTTCTCTGAACTGGGCACTGGGCCTGTCTGTCATAAAGCCATATCTTAAGCTGTTTATACATATAACGGTGGTCCCCATCCCTACAAATGGAAAATACCAGGGATCCCAAGACTGTGTGGACTGCTATTAGAGATATGACCCCACTAACTGCAAATGGGGTGTTTAAATACATATCTTAAGGCTGTTGTAGATAATGTGGTCCCCGTCCCAACTTATCAGGGATCCCCAGACTGTGTGGACTGCTATTAGAGATATGAACCCCCTAACTGTAAATGGGATGTTTAAATACATATCTTAAAGCTGTTATAGATAATGTGGTCCCCGCCTCAACTAATCAGGGATCCCTAAACTGTGTCTGGCAAAAATAGTCAAATTCAGGTATCTCATTCTCCTATAAGAATGACACAATGTATATCCAATGTATACCCAATGTATACCCAATGTATACCCAATGTATACCCAATGTATACCCAATGTATACCCAATTATAAACAGTGGTAAAACCAAGATAATAAAATCGCGTTTAAAAAAAAAAAGATTGTCAGATCATTTAACGAAAAATTATCAGGAATTTTGTTATCCCAGATACCGTGACGAGGATTTTCGGTGTGACACGATCTCCCCCCCCCCCCCGGGTCCAAACCCGATTACACCCCCCCCCCCACATCGCTTCACTTAACCGCCCACACGTGTCAACTCAAGCACATCATGGGACCGGTAGACAGTCGGGATGGGGCACTCATTACAACTTATAACAGAGGTTCCCAAACTGTGCGCCCAGGACTACTCGCATCTACCGGGCTTGGTGCCAAACCATTACCTCGCCATGAACGTTAGGAGAGCCCTTTACAAACGGTTACTCTATAACAAGTAAGATTATCGATTGTTCTCCTGAAGAAACAGAAAAATCTGATTTGCGCGGTCTGAGTGTTGAGATAAGTTTTCGCAGACTGTATTAACTGGATATGACTGAGAGTAAGTCCAGTTATTCAAGTGTTTCATCTCGTCCGTTTAAACAAAAAAAAATATGATAATAATAACAATTATGATCGGTATTTTATTAAATAGTGAGAGGGAATTTATTTTTAGCTTTTTTGCAGTGCAATGATTAGAGCTAACTAGGTGTAACATACTTGTGTGTGAAATAATTATTTCTTCAAGTTGTGTAAATATTCACCAAAATATGACACGAGGGCACATTTTGAGGTGCAACCCCCCCCCCCCCCCGCGAATCCGACTCTTGTCGCCCCACATTCCGCCGCTGTGGTGCTGGGCCATTAGATCGCGCTGTTACCGAATTGATGTGTCTAAATGGGGCCACACTCCGAACATACACACGGCTTGGGCAAACACTTCATTGAACACTTTCTTTAGGGCTGACTCTATTCGACGGAGTGTGACGTCTATTCCAAAGCGGCACCTTCTAATTAGGGTAGCAGAAGAAGATATTTATACTCCAATAACAAACTGTCCCACATCTATTCTAAGGCGGCGCCTTCTAATTAGGGTTACATAAGAAGAGATTGACACTCCACTAACGACCTGTCCCACGTCTATTCTAAGGCGGCGCCTTCTAATTAGGGGTACATAAGAAGAAACTGACACTCCACAAACGATATGTCCTGTTGCCCAATGAATATAATGTAATCTATAACAAGACTCTATATATCAAGGTAGGTGTGAGAGGTGCTTCATGGTTTATATGGGTCAAATTAATCATCATCTTCAGTATCGGCCTATGAAATGGAAGGAAACGTTTAAAGTTTCACCCTCACACTATTTACAGATATCTTCGTCTCTGGCTGCACATAGATTTCGTTTTTTAAAACTTTTAACAATTTTTATAAAAAAAAAATCACATTAAAGAAATAAATATTATTATTATTATTATTATTATTGGGCTGCCACAGAGACTTACAGGTTGGCGACCCCTGAATTTCCAGCTTAGAACAAGTTTCCACCCCAACATAAGCACAAACAACCGCGGCTCTTGTGAAGTATTGCTGACCGCATTGAACGGGGGTTGTTGATTCTAAGACAAGGTCTGAGACATGGTCTGTACGTCCCGTGTACTGCATGGAAATCAAAAACCCACAGAGGTACAGCATGGGTCAGACCATGGAGTGACTCTAAGCCAGGGAAGCCAGGAAGACGGCGCAGTTGTCCCAGGTCTAACAGACAAACAAAAGATACATGGTGGCAGTTTGTAACGTGTGGATGACAGCCGAAGACAAGCTGACTTGCGAACATCCACATCCAATAAAAAATATGATATTCTCCGGTAACCAATTCAAGCCGTACCGACACACCACCTTGAACAGGGATCGGCAGCCTACGGCACGCGTGCTAAATGTGGCACGCATAGCGATTCAAATGGCACTCGGAGGACCCAGTCCAATAAAAATAAATAAATCCAATGCCTCCTGTTGGGTAGTCCTGTTGGTTGTTGGCAAACTCAATGAAGTAGAAATCCGACTTATCGGCACAGCATTAACAAGAGGTTAAAACCCGACCCCTGACTTTGAAGCTATGCACTTAAGGGTGGGATCAAGGGTCGGGGCACTTAGATACGGGACAGATGAGCCATTCAGAAATTAAATGATAAGACCAACATATTATATAAAGGTGAAGCCTATGGCGTCTTTTTTATAGTGGTAAATACATACTCCTGGAAGACACTGAAAAAATATCCCCAAGACAACTTCCGGGTGACAAGTTATCCAGAATGGATAAACCCCATCTGCTTGAAGTTACCCGCAGTTGAGCGCGGGGGGGGACGACGACGCAAATTTGAACACATGATACATTTTATTGGCATGCTACGCCCCTGGCATCGCTCAAGACAAGCAAGATTTCACGCTTTACTTACCCTGGTACCAGGAAAACGCCTATCAATTGCAGCACCGGCAAAACTTAACACGGGACGGACTTCAGCATTACATCCATGAAACGATCATCTCAGAACGATCGCCGTACACTTCACACTTCCGAGTCCTACCCTCCCGTCTATCTGCAGAGAAATTTAACTGCTGTGGCTTACCAGAGGGCAGCACAAGAAGTAAGCACCAGGTCGCCTGGCTGGTCTATGTCAGCCCGTGTCAATGCCAATTCAATACGAGCGTACGTCGAGGCCGATTGAATCAGCACGACATCGTCGTCACCAGCCGTGGGGGTGGGGGGAACGACGACACGACATCGACACTGATAATACCCAAATCAAAATTGGGGTGGGGGATCACTAAAGCAAAGAAGAGAAAATTTCTGAACGTTTAATGAGGTTGGTAATAGTTAGTATTATTTCAATCGACGATGTGTTGCATGCTTGTACGTTTTATCAAGGGGAGAACCCCTGTTGTATTATCGTGGTAGCCTGTGGCTCTCAGATTTCTAGATCCGCCACTGCATACCGATGTGGTAATAACCGACAAGCGTGCTTTGCCAGATTTCTCACGGCCCTGTTTGACAACAAACTCGGCCATGTCTTTCCCTTAAACCGCTTCACCCCCTCTCCCTCCCAACCCCTTTATGCCTGGTGGTTTAGGACAGCGTTTCTCAAACTCACTGCCAGGAACACAAATGCCGTATATGATTGTGGCTATTGTTGAATTTTGATTTGCTAAGCGTATTTTTTCCCCTTTTAAAATGAAAACATGCATAACAAACTTCCTTTTCGTTCTTATCACCAGTACAGAACATACAAACAAAACAAACAAACAAAACAAACAAACAAACAAAACAAAAACGCACACTTAGTGTCCAGAGCAGCGATTCTTTAACAATGGCGCATGTACCACTAATAATAAAATGCGTTCCCCCCCCCCCCCCCCCGGGTGGTACACACATATCTAACAAAAAAAAACAAACACAATTACAGATATCCGGTCCTAATGACGAAATACACACATGGGGGGGGGGGGGGGAGGAGATGATGTTATGTAGAAATCATTTAAAGAGAACATGTATTCACAGATTCTGTTGAAACGAAAACGAATTAACAAAAAATACATACACATAAACAACAAGCTCCGAATGGATGCGGTGTCAAAAAAACAAAACAAAAGGATTCCGAATCTGCACTCGGTTTTCAAGCAAATAATGATCGCGATTTTATGATTTTTCGAGACGTTAGTTTAACCCTGGAAAGAAACCCAATTATCGTTGAACATGATCCTAATGTGATACCCAAAGCCGTAGAGCCAAAACGTATTTCACACTTGACGGGCTTGGCTGAAAGATTTCTACTTTTTGGCTGCTGATGTTCAGAGGTGGCGGATGATGCGTTTGGGGAGACCCGGTGGGGGGGGGGGGGGAGGACCTCATGCTGTAGCCCACTTTATGGAAAGTTTGTTTGACAAGTGGGGGGGGGGGTGCAAACATTAGAAATAAATATTCCTCATGCAAACATGTGGATTTAATTTTCTGGTTGTGACCGACTCTTGGCGATGAAAACAAACCAAATATTTGGGCTTGAACAAAGATGGGGGGGGGGGGGGGGCTTGTAGGTGGGTTTAATGGGGGTGGTAGGTGGGTGTAATGGGGTGGTAGGTGGGGTAATGGGGTGGTAGGTGGGTGTAATGGGGGTGGGGGGTAGGTGGGTGTAATGGGGGTGGGGGGTAGGTGGGTGTAATGGGGGTGTGGGTGGGTGTAATGGGTGTGGTAGGTGGGTGTAATGGTGTGGTAGGTGGGTGTAATGGTGTGGTAGGTGGGTGTATTGGGGTGGTAGGTGGGTGTAATAGGGTGGTAGGTGGGTGTAATGAGGTGGTAGGTGGGTGTAATGGGGGTGAGGTGGTAGGTGGGTGTAATGGGGGTGGGGGTGTAATGGGTGTGGGGGTGGTAGGTGGGTGTAATGGGGTGGTAGGTAAGTGGTAATGGGGGTGGACGGTGGATATAGTGGGGGTAGAGTGGTAGGTGGGTGTAATGGGGGTGGTGGTGGTAGGTGGGTGTAATGGGGGGTGGTAGGTGGGTATAATGGGGGTGGTAGGTGGGTGTATTGGGATGATAGGTAGGTGTAATGGGGGTGGTAGGTGGGTGTAATGGGGTGGGGGTGGTAGGTGGGTATAATGGGGGTGGTAGGTGGGTATAATGGGGGTGGTAGGTGGGTGTATTGGGATGATAGGTAGGTGTAATGGGGGTGGTAGGTGGGTGTAATGGGGTGGGGGTGGTAGGTGGGTATAATGGGGGTGGTAGGTGGGTGTATTGGGATGATAGGTAGGTGTAATGGGGGTGGTAGGTGGGTGTAATGGGGTGGGGGTGGTAAGTGGGTGTAATGGGATGGGGGTGTTAGGTGGGTGTAATGGGGTGGGGGTGGTAGGTGGGTGTAATGGGGGTGGAAGTGGTAGGTGGGTGTAATGGAGGGTGGTGGTGGTAGGTGGGTGTAATGGGGGTGGTAGGTTGGTGTAATGGGGTGGTAGGTGGTGTTATGTGGTGGTAGGTGGGTGTAATGGGGTGGTAGGTGGGTGTAATGGGGTGGTAGGTGGGGTAATGGGGTGGTAGTTGGGTGTAATGGGGGTGGGGGTGGTAGGTGGGTATAATGGGGGTGGGGGTAGGTTGGTGTAATGGGGGTGGTAGGTGGGTGTAATGGGGGTGGGGGTGGGTGTAATGGGGTGTGGTAGGTAGGTGTAATGGTGTGGTAGGTGGGTGTATTGGGGTGGTAGGTGGGTGTAATGGGGTGGTAGGTGGGTGTAATGGGGGTGGGGGTGGTAGGTGGGTGTAATGGGTGTGGGGGTGGGTGTAATGGGGTGTGGTAGGTGGGTGTAATGGTGTGGTAGGTGGGTGTATTGGGGTGGTAGGACGGTGTAATGGGGTGGTAGGTGGGTGTAATGGGGTGGTAGGTGGGTGTAATGGGGGTGGGGGTGGTAGGTGGGTGTAATGGGTGTGGGGGTGGTAGGTGGGTGTAATGGGGTGGTAGGTAAGTGAAATTGGGGGTGGTAGGTGGGTGTAATGGGGGTGGAAGGTGGATATAATGGGGGTAGAGTGGTAGGTGGGTGTAATGGGGGTGGTGGTGGTAGGTGGGTGTAATGGGGGTGGTAGGTGGGTGTAATGGGGTGGTAGGTGGTGTAATGGGGTGGTAGGTGGGTGTAATGGGGTGGTAGGTGGGGTAATGGGGTGGTAGGTGGGTGTAATGGGGGTGGTAGGTGGGTGTAATGGGGGTGGGGGTAGATGGGTGTAATGGGGGTGGTAGGTGGGTGTATTTGGGGTGGTAGGTGGGTGTATTGGGGTGGTAGGTGGGTGTAATGGGGTGGTAGGTGGGTGTAATGGGGTGGTAGGTGGGTGTAATGGGGTGGTAGGTGGTTGTAATGGTGTGGTAGGTGGGTGTAATGGTGTGGTAGGTGGTGTAATGGTGTGGTAGGTGGGTGTAATGGGGTGGTACGTGGGTGTAATAGGGTGGTAGGTGGGTGTAATGGGGTGGTAGGTGGGTGTAATGGGGTGGTAGGTGGGTCTAATGGGGTGGTAGGTGGGTGTAATGGAGTGGTAGGTGGGTGTAATGGGGGTGGTAGGTGGGTGTATTGGGATGATAGGTAGGTGTAATGGGGGTGGTAGGTGGGTGTAATGGGGGTGGTAGGTGGGTGTAATGGGTGTGGGGGTGGGTGTAATGGGGTGTGGTAGGTGGGTGTAATGGTGTGGTAGGTGGGTGTATTGGGGTGGTAGGACGGTGTAATGGGGTGGTAGGTGGGTGTAATGGGGTGGTAGGTGGGTGTAATGGGGGTGGGGGTGGTAGGTGGGTGTAATGGGTGTGGGGGTGGTAGGTGGGTGTAATGGGGTGGTAGGTAAGTGAAATTGGGGGTGGTAGGTGGGTGTAATGGGGGTGGAAGGTGGATATAATGGGGGTAGAGTGGTAGGTGGGTGTAATGGGGGTGGTGGTGGTGGTGGTAGGTGGGTGTAATGGGGGTGGTAAGTGGGTGTAATGGGGTGGTAGGTGGTGTAATGGGGTGGTAGGTGGGTGTAATGGGGTGGTAGGTGGGGTAATGGGGTGGTAGGTGGGTGTAATGGGGGTGGTAGGTGGGTGTAATGGGGGTGGGGGTAGATGGGTGTAATGGGGGTGGTAGGTGGGTGTATTGGGGTGGTAGGTGGGTGTATTGGGGTGGTAGGTGGGTGTAATGGGGTGGTAGGTGGGTGTAATGGGGTGGTAGGTGGGTGTAATGGGGTGGTAGGTGGTTGTAATGGTGTGGTAGGTGGGTGTAATGGTGTGGTAGGTGGTGTAATGGTGTGGTAGGTGGGTGTAATGGGGTGGTACGTGGGTGTAATAGGGTGGTAGGTGGGTGTAATGGGGTGGTAGGTGGGTGTAATGGGGTGGTAGGTGGGTCTAATGGGGTGGTAGGTGGGTGTAATGGAGTGGTAGGTGGGTGTAATGGGGTTGGTAGGTGGGTGTATTGGGATGATAGGTAGGTGTAATGGGGGTGGTAGGTGGGTGTAATGGGGGTGGGGGTGGTAGGTGGGTGTAATGGGGGTGGGGGTGGTAAGTGGGTGTAATGGAGGGTGGTATGTGGGTGTAATGGGGGTGGGAGTGGTAGGTGGGTGTATTGGAGTGGTAGGTGGGTGTAACGGGGTGGTAGGTGGGTGGAATGGGGTTGTAGGTGGGTGTAATGGGGTGGAAGGTGGGTGTAATGGGTGGGTGGTAGGTGGGTGTAATGGGGGGTGGTAGGTGGGTGTAATGGGGGTGGTAGGTGGGTGTAATGGCGGCGGGTGTATGTCACTGGCAATCCACAGCTCAGATCAATTATAGTCAACTAGTATCCTAGAGGTGGTGTGTTACGTGTCCGTTGTATGCATGTCTAATAGTTGCTTAACTCTGGGAGCCATGGCGATGCGATGACGTCAGAATCAGAAGCTGGAGTTAGAAGACGGATTTAGAATTTAGAATGAGAAGATGATTTTTTTATCATGGGCAGATGGTGTCGGATGCACCAGAAGAGGGTGTCAGAATCAGAAGATGGTGACAGAGGCAAATGAATGACTTGGTCGATGGTGTCAGAAGATGGCGTTAGCCGATGGTGTCAGAGGATTGAGCTAGTGGATGGTGTCAGAAGATCAGGCTAGTCGATGGTGTCAGAAGATCGAGCTAGTCGATGGTGTCAGAAGATCGAGCTAGTCGATGGTGTCAGAAGATCGAGCTAGTCGATGGTGTCAGAAGATCGAGCTAGTCGATGGTGTCAGAAGATCGAGCTAGTCGATGGTGTCAGAAGATCGAGCTAGTCGATGGTGTCAGAAGATCGAGCTAGTCGATGGTTTCGGAGACAAATAAAAGACTATTTTTTGCCACTCCGCGGCCCTTGTTTAAAAATCGGTCACAACAATGTCATGAACGCCGTCTACAGCACATCGACAGTGAATTTGTGAATGAACCATCTCCGCCTCAACCCCCCTCCTATTTCGCTCCCCCCCCCCCCAATAATCAACAGTTACGGCCACGGTATGCTACTGTGTTACGTGCACTATGTTATTGTGTCACGTGTACTATGCTACTGTGCAGTGGCGTAGTGAGGGGGGGCAAGGGGGCATCATGCCCCGGGCGCTACTCACAAAGGGGCGCCAAATGGTAAATTTTACATATAATATGGTATGGTTTTCAAATAGGTGAGGGGCGCTAAAAAGGTATTGTGCCCCGGGCGCGAGTTAAGATCGCTACGCCACTGCTACTGTGTCATGTGTACTATGTTCGCTGGTGTGACGTTGGAATTCACAGCTAAAAAGGAGCGGAAGGATGCTAGAATATCGTTGGCGCTGATGACGGATAACGTAGCGGTGAAGGGTGGCTCAGTTTGGGCTTGAAAAGGGGGGACGGGGGGGACGACGACAACACGGATTTAAAAATATGTCTCGTTTATTCTGCCACGGAATCCCGCTGTCGGTTCACTTGATAGAAATGTGTCAAGATGACCCCGGTTGAATCCTTAAACCATCTCAGAGCAAAAATGTCCCCAGGTCATTCATCAAAACGTGTCGCTGTTGTGGCATGTGTGCCCCGACCGCACTGACGCGAATCCTGTCATGCAGCACTGTTATCGCGATTTCAGATGCAACCATTCCAAGAAAGTGTCCTTAAAAAAATATGCCCCCCCCCCTTTCTTGGCACTGACTCATTGATTCCACGCACAATGTTTCTGTGAGCAGCGACCTTGGCCTTTCACCGTGAAGAAATCAATGAAACAAGATGGCGTTGCACGCCCCGCGCACTGAATTCTCCGTTGGTATTTATCGCGTCGCCACACTACAAGGAAACATTTGTAAGCCTTTCTTTTGCGTGCTTTATCTGGGGTTTCGACTATAGGCTCCAACCATGAGCTGATTCATAAGTGAGTATGGGGATTATGCTCAAATAAATGTGTGTGTGTGGGCCAGGGGTGGGGGGGGGGCAGACTTTTCGTTTTTCCGAGCGTACATGCCTGAATGAAGTTGGTTACAATTTTCTTCAAAATCAGGATATGATATAATCTAACTTTCCGCATCAGGAAGCCCGCCCCCCCCCCTCACCCCAACCATTTTCTCCCTTACCTTTCCTAAAGGTTATATTGCTCATTTTCCCTGAAACCTAACTCTGCTACTATCATCTCCCGATATCTTTAACGAATTATCCCCCCCCCCCCAACCAAATCTTTCTCAGATCAACAAAATGTCGGTTGTGCAATGAGGCGGCACCAAGAAGACGCCCCCACCGATCAATGAGCACATGTACAAAATCAAAAAGTCAATGGCTTGGACAAAGTTTTTTAGCTAATTCTCCGACTACTTTGTTTACGCCCCCCCCCCCCCTTAAGGACTTCCTAACAGCGCCATGACGATACACATGTCCGGATTAAAATGAATTGCTGACTGAGTCATTTAATATTTCAAAAGAAAACGTGTTTTTAATTATTTTTTTTGGCGTTGTCCTGTACTCTAAAGGTAACACGCCGATGCATTGAGTTATGGATGGACACGAGACGGCGATCTGTCCAGCCTCAACTTAGCACCGTGATCAAGTAGTAAAGCCTGTGAGACAGCGATCTGCCCAGCCTCAACTTAGCACCGTGATCCAGTAGTGAAGCATGTGAGACAGCGAGCCTCAACTTAGCACCGTGATCAAGTAGTGAAGCCTGTGAGACAGTGGTCTGCCCAGCCTCAACTTAGCACCGTGATCCAGTAGTGAAGCCTGTGAGACAGCGAGCCTCAACTTAGCACCGTGATCCAGTAGTGAAGCCTGTGAGACAGCGAGCCTCAACTTAGCACCGTGGTCAAGTAGTGACGCCTGTGAGACAGCCGTCTGCCCAGCCTCAGCTTAGCACCGTGATCCAGTAGTAAAGCCTGTGAGACAGCGATCTGTCCAGCCTCAACTTAGCACCGTGATCAAGTAGTGAAGCCTGTGAGACAGCGGTCTGTCCAGCCTCAAATGAGCACCGTGATCCAGTAGTGAAGCCTGTGAGACAGCGGTCTGTCCAGCCTCAACTTAGCACCGTGATCCAGTAGTGACGCCTGTGAGACAGCACGTTACCCGTAACAAACTGAGTGACAACTTGTCACCCATGCTATTTTAATATTTGTTTAAACTTAAGACATAAAAAAACATATATATTTGAAGAAGCCTTATCTACATATGTCTGCGCCCAGTCGGGACAGCCTTCAAATTTATCATTGGAGGGGGGGCGTCCCAGTTTATCGTAACTAACATAAACACAGAAACTATATCTTTGGGCTAAAAGAGAGGGAGCGAGCGAGAGAGGTTCCCAACCCTCTTTTATTGTCAGGACATGACCTTTGGTGAACTTTCATACACTTATGCTAAGCTAAACAATAATTAGTTACGTGAAAATGTTTAAGCAGATGAATCCTGCTTTAGGTCATTCTTTCCTCTGGAATGTGAAGTTATCTTTCTCAGTTGTGAACATTTACTTTTCTAAATAGAATTGTTTCATGCAGCTCTGTACACTAGTTACACGTGCTTTTCAGTATCAGATGCATGAGTCGTGGAGAAAACAATAGGGATAGGGTAGTGGGGGGGGGGGGGGTTGTCACCAAACCTTGTAAAATCCACCGGATGTCAAGTCATGGTTGACACTCAGCTAGGCTAGTTTTAAAGGAAAAAAAAACGTGATCACGTCACACCACTACTTCATTCACTTCATTGGCTCCCTGTACAAGCACGGATTGACTATAAACTCTCTGTTCTCTGCCACAACGTTTTCTCGAATTCCTGCCCTTCCTATCTAACCGAACTTCTCTCTGTCTATTCACCCCTTCGACAGCTTCGCTCCTCCGCAGACGGGCGTATTCTTTTTGTCCCCAAGACTCGCACAAAACATACGGTGAAAGATCTTTCTCTATCCCCCCCCCCCCCCCAACAATGGAATTCTCTTCCACTACACATCAGAAATATATCAATCATCACAGCCTTCAAAACTGCACTCAATACTCATCTCTTTAAACTCTACTATCCTGACTGATTCCCCCTCTGACCGTTAAACGATGCTGCTGAGTGCCGTCCATGGCTTCACATGTAAATTGTTATGGAATGGTTGGGCGAATACACATTTGTTTTGTTGTGTTTTTTTAATTAATGTAAATTAATTTTTAAGTTCATGATTATGTTTTTTAAATTGTATGTACAGCGTGGTGAGCCCAGCCCTAGGCTGGGGTACCACGCTATAGAAAACTACCAATAATAATAATAATTGAGACACTTCTGTCAACAACACCAAACCTTGTAAAATCCACCGGTTAATTGAGACACTCCTGTCAGCGTACACGAACTGCGTCTTCACACAATGTGTGGCCACGTGATTTAAGTACCGGTACCTACAACTACACGCCCAGATCCACTGGGATTCTCCCTGGACGGCATACCATTGGTGAGTGCTGGTCTGAGAGTGAAAGGCGAGGGACAATGAGAGGAAAGGATGCCGCTGTAGTTGTTAGGTAGGAGGGTGCGTACTGGCGTCAGCGGCAAAGCCAGTAGGGGAATGGGGGGTGGGGGTGGGGGGGCTTCTTCTCGTGAAATGAACACGAAGAAATAGTCAAGGGGCTAAAATAATGTTAAGGATCATGGACCCCGGTTGGTAGTGTGTTGAAGTGACGAACCGCAATCTACAGGCAGCTGAAGCTTAGGAACACATAATTCAATTAAAGCAAATTAAGGATAGTGACATTGACCATTCCACCACGGAGTCACTTAAGGTTTAAGCTATGCAATCCATACCAGCATTCAGCCCCTCTCCCCAGTGGCGTAGCGAGCTTAACTCGCGCCCGGGGCACAATACCTTTTTAGCGCCCCCAATACCTTTTTTAGCGCCCCCTCTATTCGAAAACCATACAATATTATAGTAAAATATACCACTTGGCGCCCCTTTGTGAGTAGCGCCCGGGGCATGATGCCCCCCTTGCCCCCCCTCACTACGCCACTGCCTCTCCCCACCGAAGGCCCGTGGACCAAAGTGTAAACCACTATAAAATTATGATTGTTTGTGAACATAGTACGGACCATGACAAAGAAAATAGGATTCGAGGAAGAAACAAATGAGGGTGGGTTGATGGTGTGACTCTGCCTTAGATTACTTAGAATACTGTGTCTTGTAGTTTATTTCTGGAGCCGACACTGGAACATCGGCATGTGCACCTTTCCCACACGCCCATGTTGTGTGTTCAAGAAAAAAAATGTTAAAAATAAATTAAATAATCCATTTTTTTGATAATGCACACCTTGATCTAACAATAGTGCCGACCCTTTTGGCTTTTCCCGGGTTCCGCCACTGACCGCTACCGTTGTTTTATTACTGAACTGGTCGTGCGGGTGTGAATGTCTGCTGCGGGTCATGTGGCATATGCGTGGATGCCTTACCTTGTAAAATATCACACACACGCTCACCAAGTTCTCACTGCCTTCATATTATACCAGCTCCCACTGCCTTCATACCAGCCCCCACTGCCTTGATACTAGCCCCCACTGCCTTTATATCAGCCCCCCACTGCCTTCATACCAGCTCCTACTGCCTTCATACCAGCTCCCACTGCCTTCATACCAGCCACCACTGCCTTCATACCAGCCCCCCCCACTGCCTTCATACCAGCCCCCACTGCCTTCATACCAGCTCCCACTGCCTTCATACCAGCCACCACTGCCTTCATACCAGCCCCCCCCCCACTGCCTTCATACCTGCTCCCACTGCCTTCATACCAGCTCCCACTGCCTTCATACCAGCCCCCACTGCCTTCATACCAGCCCCCCCCCCCACTGCCTTCATACCAGCTCACACTGCCTTCATACCAGCCACCACTGCCTTCATACCAGCCCCCCCACTGCCTTCATACCTGCTCCCACTGCCTTCATACCAGCCCCCACTGCCTTCATACCAGCCCCCACTGCCTTCATACCAGCCCCCACTGCCTTCATACCAGGCCCTAATCATTTAATCACGCTCCAAACTGCCGTGTCGGCCCAATCCTTCAAATAAAACCCATGCACTCTTAGTCACGCCTTCATTATTAATATCATCCTCATCGGTCAATGATAGACCAACCAAAAGCTTGAGTTACTTAAAGTGCAGTGTCGTTTGCCCCGGGGTCAACGTTTGAAGTACTCAATGTGTGTAAGAGTTCTCGTTAAGTCGAAGCATCAGTCCCATCACCTGGTTGGTTTGTCTCCATAATTATATACCCTTTTATTTAATGCTAATGTTTATATTTTTTTAAGGATATGCTGAGGGAGAAACTTCAGGAGTTGGCCTTAAAATGTGTAGGCCAGCGGTTCTCAGACGGATGTCAGGTTAGCCATTTTAGAAGAAATCGTGGATTTGAGCAGACCCAAAAATTGTAAAATATTAAAACCATTGACCAAAAAAAAAAGGATTTCCTCACATTTAACAGAATGAAGAACGCCTACGTAAAACTATAGTTATGTATTAATATGTGGTTCCAAGGTTAACACAGCTTAAGAAACATCAACAATTGTTAAAGATTATTTACATGTGTTGACCAGTTCTGTAATAAAATTCAAATGCAGGGCCAAAGCGGTAAAGAAAATGTAAATTAACAGATGAGGGAAACTTTTTTTGTGCAAAGGCCGCATGGTAATTATTATTTTTTTAAATGTATACGCTATTAAATATGATCAGTAAAATTTCATTTAATTTTCCAATAGGCAGGGAAATAATTGTAAAAAAAATGTGCTGCAAGTGTCTTTATTGGTTCTCAAATTATTAAAAGCCAAAGGTCAGAGGCCTGATGACCATTCACGCTTTGTCCAGTTTACAAAAACATGAATCAAGTTCTAGAAAGATCTTTGCAGGGCCGTACAGTAAACATCTCATAGGATTGCATGTGGCAAGATCTTTGCAGGGCCGTACATTGAACACCTCACAGGGCTGCATGTGCCCAACTGGCTGCAGGTTGCCAACCCCTGATTTGAACTGTTATGAATTGGAGCATCTCAGACAATTGAAGTAAATAAATAATCCCCCATTGTCATTAAAATAAATGTAGTTTAATGCCAGGGTATGGGAAGTGGGACATGGTGGTTGAAGAGTCCATCCATTACATCCAAAGTCCATCCATTACATCCAAAGTCCATCCATTACATCCAAAGTCCATCCATTACATCCAAAGTCCATCCATTACATCCAAAGTCCATCCATTACATCCAAAGTCCATCCATTACATCCAAAGTCCATCCATTACATCCAAAGTCCATCCATTACATCCAAAGTCCATCCATTACATCCAAAGTCCATCCATTACATCCAAAGTCCATCCATTACATCCAAAGTCCATCAATTACATCCAAGCCCATCAATTACATCCGAAGACCACTCCTAACATCCAAGACAACGTGTTATTTATAACTATACTACATGAACAATGACCTACCTCCAACATGTCCACCTCCTGGTCGTGTTTGGCAGGTGGGCTAAAATCCAAGAAATCGTCAAACAAACTCCCGCTGGTGGCCTCGTCTCCTCTCCCGCCGTCAAAATCCGCAAACAGATCGTTCGTCCCGGGTTGTGGCCCCGGGTCCCCTGGAGCAGAAGGACTCTCATCAAAGCTGAACAGCAAGTTGTGGCCTTTGGTCGAGGACAACTTGGGGGCCGCCGGCTGATCCGAGGCGGGTGAATCTTTAAAGTGGTCGCTGAAGAGGTCTTCAAAGTCGTCAAAGGTCTGAGAGGAAGGTTCCGTGTCATCCTTGTCGGGGTGGTCAACAGGATCGGTAAAGGAATCAAACGCTGCTATATCCAGAGGATCCATTTGTATTATTTTGGTGGAAGACTTAACCAAGAATATATATATATATATTTTTTTTACAGACCTTTGACTTTATACAAGATTATTGTAATGTTACGTGTGGTGTATCATGAAGGGCCTTCCATTTCATTGTGAGTTGATTAGCATGAAAACCATGGTTGTCAAAACACTGGTTGTCAAAAACACTGTGGTTGTCACAACACTGGTTGTCAAAAACACTGGTTGTCAAAACACTGGTTGTCAAAACTAATAAACCTTGAAAGGCGAGTCCACTGAAGCTAACGGGTGGTTTTAGTCACTGTGGTTATTTATGACGTCACCAGTCCATTAAATAGAATAGAACGATAAAATCTAAAAATCCAGTCCCAGCCACCAGTGAAACTCCCACAAATTAGCTGCTGCCCCACACAATCTTAATTGAAATGTCGCGCGCAACACAACAACCGTTATCAACTGTGGTCCATTTCTGCAGCACTTGGTAAGACCGTAACAGCTCCACTGATACTACGGCCCACTGGTCTATGCAGACAAACGACCTGGTCACAGAAGCAAGTTTACATGGGTGTCGTCCCCAAGCAGCAATACAACCTGTTGATTAGAGGAACAAAGAAGATCATTAGTCATAAGACACACGGCCTACTTGTTTTAAACATATTCATAGCCCTACTGACAGAACGGACACATGTGTACGCACATATCCCGAGGCGCACATACACAGAGGTGCACATACTCAGAGACGCACATACTCAGAGACGCACATACACATAGACGCACATACATACTGATACACACACAGGAAAGTTGGTTTCCAATCAATATTTTTTAACACACCTGGGATACAGAGGACAAATTATTGATCGGGCTTTCTCGTACTTCATTAACCTGGTGAGGCCAGTTATTGTGACACACGTATAACGGTGGCCAGGCGGGACAGTGTCACGTTATGTCCCCAAATTAAAGAGGGGAAACTTTCAAATCAAAAGTCGCAAAATATTCTGATGATATTATAGAACGCCAATCCCCCTCCCTGACACACCCTCCCATAACCAACCAAACGATAAAAACTATTTTATTAGTGCATACGGCACACAGAAATCAAGACAAAAACAAATGTTTAAACCAACATGCCATGCGGCCATGCCATAAAGAGTGGGGCGTAACAACTTACCCAAATCAGAATTCAACCCATCAAACAACTTACCCAAATCAGAATTCAACCCACCAAACACACGTAACGAGTGCGCAGAAGGGATTATCTCCCGGTGGTCGGTGTCTATACACAAAAACAACCCACAACAGCTGTCAACGACATAGCACACAACTGATACACAACACACTAGGTTACACATATGGGCACCGTAACGCTAACCGGCAGATACGTTACACGCCTGATGCAGACAGGCATAATCGTTCGGAGTCGCGGCACCAATACAGAAATTCTAGCGATTCACTCATGCGTGCTAAACAGTTACACCCTCTTGTTTACAGACACCCCCCCCCATTCCCGCCCGACATTTCATCTAGAGCAGTGGTTCTCAACCGTCCTAATGCCGCGACCCTTTAACACAGTTCCTCATGTTGTGGCGACCCCCAACCACATAATTATTTTCGTAACTACTTCATAACTGCAGCGTAAATGTGTTTTCCGATGGTCTTACTCGACCCCTGTGAAAGGGTCATTCGACCCCCAAAGGGATCGGGACCCACAGGTTGAGAACTGCTGATCTAGAGGAAAAAAAAGAAAAACTTACAATAAACGAGCCCTCTTCCAGTAGCGCATCTTTTTTTTTAAAAAAAAAGGTCAGGAGAGGGGATAGTGTGTTGTGAATTGAGAACAATACAATTACAATTCAAACATATTCAAAAATAATTTAAGAAATTAAAAAAAAATTAAAGACTATATTTCGAAGACGAGATGAAACGCATTAAAAAGTAGAACAGAAATTTCTTCAAATTACTTACGTACCTAAAGCCTAAAGAAAGTATGTGCAGGCGGGTAGTTAGGCATTCTATAAAGCCCTAGGATTCCAATTAAAAGTAGAATAAACTTTAAAAAAAAAAATGTTGTTATAATTTAACACAAATCTTTTGCAGACTTTCTTTGCCTAATGAATATTAAGACATTTTAAGACAATACAATTTGTTTTGTTTTTTTATTACGTTTAAACTCGTCTTCGAAAGAAATTCTTTTATCCACAAAAGAATCATTTTAAAAAAATGCTTATGAAATCCCAGATACGGTACATCTCTTTACCCAGGCATACAGCTAAAAAGTAGAATTTAATGACTGCTTGCCGTCCGCTGGTCAGAGTCTAATTGCCGAAATTCCCTGCCCCAACACCTACCCCCATCCCAAAATCCTACAGTTAGGACCGATGGTTATTGGAAGGGAAGGGGTGGATTTTTTATATTTTTTTAAAAATTACCTTGTCTTATTTCCCAATCACTGACCACACCGACCACACCGACCACACTGACCACACTGACCACACCGTCCATCACCTACCTCGACCCAGCATACCGAAGCTGTGTCATCAACTCAGACGCCACCTTACGGAAGACTGAATCGACGGAACGAGGGGGGGGGGAGGAGGAGGTCACTTGTGAATACACAAAAGTATACTACAAACCCGATGGATTTGAGAGTACAAAGAAAGTCTTTACAGATCACTTTTAAAAAAAAATAATATAGAAATAGATCCTGTGTTCACATGTATCAGGCTCCGGAAAAAAAAAAAGATATGAGTGGCGGTCATATAGAGAGGGAGCCCTCATACCCATGAAGAATCCGCCACTGCCACTGCCCAATGCCTGTACCTGCCGGGATATACATGGCTTTACGTTTTGTTATGTTTTCGTGGTTCTGAGTCTTTAGTGCATGGTCATTTGTACTATCATTTGTACTTATTAGTACCGCTGTGTACCGTAAACGGTTCATTTCGTTGTCGGACAAGGGTCGAACAACTGGCGTAGTCATGTGCTTACTGTTTCTTATCTGCACAATCAATGTACGATAACTCTTGATTGTTATCTCAAACGGAAACGCCCACCGCTCTGATTTATGGCATTCCTTTGACGCGCGCACACAATGACCACTACTAGAACAATAGATCTCACTGTGGGGAAAAAGGGGGAGAGGGGTCTATGAACACTTTAGGTTGGACATACACAATTAGAACGACCGTAAAACTGAGTAAGGACCTTTTTATTTTCAAAATTCGTGATTGAAAAATCATTGTACAAGTCCCCGGGGGATTCCACTAGGGCGCAAAACACTTTAAGGGTAAGCGGCTCAAACGTAAGAACCTCTGGTGTGCTAGTTAATCAATAGGTCTGGGGGGGGGGGGGGGAAGGTAATATGATGTCATGTTATATTTAATATGCTAGCATAAGAGCTGTACCGACATTATTTCACAATTCAGTCTACATTCTTAGGTGTATGAAAGTTGTAGTGACATCATTTCAAAATTCAGTGTGTATGCCAATAGGTGCATTTATGTGTGTTAAGTATAAGTGCCGTACCGAGGCAATTTCAAAAGTCAGTACATGCATACGGTGAACGATCTTTCTCTTTCTGTGCCCCCAAACAATGGAATTCTCTCCCATTACACAATTGCAATATACAGACCATCCAAGCCTTCAAAACTGCGCTATAAAAGTGAGCCTTGCCCTAGGCTGGGGTACTGCGCTATAAAAGACTGCTTTAATAATAATAATGATAAAGTAAGCATATGTAAGAGCTGTACCGACGTTCTGCCACGCCCTTCTGGCGTCAATATGTAATGTATTGGGGACATACCGAACTAGAACCTGTTTCGAACCAGTCCCGACAGCACAACGGCGGTGTGTTCATCAAACATAACGCGTCATGTCAACTTGGCTGTACCATCACTGTATCGTTATTGCGGTACTCGGTAAGTTACGGAACTTCAGTCGGAAAACACTCGGAAGTACTTCATTAAAAAGCACCACGCGCCTCGCAATAAAATATGGTTAACCCTTAATTTTTTTTTCCTTTGCCTCATAAGTGAGACAGTAATTGCTTTAATAATGAAATAGATTGCTTCTTGAGTTGATACTATTATTTTGTTCTTTTTTTGTTTGTTTGTTGTTTAAAAGGGAAGTGGGGTAGGGAAGTGAAGGAGGGAATGTTGAAATGAACATGATAGCTACGTTTAGAGCAGAGGTCCCCCAGCTCACATGTCATGCGGGTCGTGAATAAATGTGATTTAAGAACAGAGGAGCCGTTGAAATATTCAGTTATGAAATATGTGGATATGTTTTTCTTTCTTCGGTACCATTTTACTTAACTTTAAAAAAGTCGAATATTTCTTAATTTAATAAATGAGGTCTTATGCTCAGTGCACACGACCCAATCCCTTTCAAATTTTCGTTCATACATTTGATGCGATTTTTGAATGAAGCCTTGTCACAACTTTCAAATCACTATTTGATCAAATTCTCATCTTTGTCCAAAAAAAAAAACAAACGCATAAAATAGTGCATTCATACAAATTTGAAGCTAATTTGAAAGGACTTTGATCGTGTGAACTGACGCTTACTCTAGTGGACGGTGCGAGACTAAGCCTCAGTTCACACGATCAAATTTCGCGTCAAATTGTTGTATGAACGCACTATTTTGTGCGTGGTTTCTTTTTGGGGGGGATTTGATCAAATAGTAATTTGAAAGTTGTGACGAGGCTTCATACACGAATTGCATCAAATGCTTGAAGGAAAAATTTGATAGCGTGAACCGACCCTTAGCGTCAGATCACAAGATCAAACTTTCATCAAATTTGCTTCAAATTCCTTTTTGAACGCACTATTTTATGCGTTAAATAAGAAATTTGACGAAAATTAGATCGTGTGATCTGAGCATTAGTCAAACAATTTGTAGAGGTGTAAAACATAGAAAAGATTGGGAAGCCCTGCTGTTGGTTACACGTCGTGTTTTGTTGTGTGGTAATGTGATACGTTATGAACCAGACAAATTATAATACAGAGGGTTCTCAATATGTTATCTGGTGAGGGTTGCAAGATAAAGAAAAGTAGTGGGGTCGGCAGAGATATTACTTTAAAGCAGTGGTCCTCAGCCTTTCTAATGTCGTGACCCTTTAATGCAGTTCCTCATAAAATTATTTTCGTTGCTACTTCATAAGGGTCGTGCGACCCACCAAAGGGTTCGCGACCCACAGATTGAGAACCACTGCTTTAAAGGGTGTGGTAGGAGAGACAAAGGCTGAGCACCTAGGGAAGGAGACTTTAAAAAAACAACAAACTTTTGGGTGGTGCGGGATGCTGTGGATGTAAATGGCAGAAGATGGAGGCGAAGAGATGACAGAAGATGGAGGTGAAGAGATGACAGAAGATGGAGGCGAAGAGATGACAGAAGATGGAGGCGAAGAGATGACAGAAGATGGAGGCGAAGAGATGACAGAAGATGGAGGCGAAGAGATGACAGAAGATGGAGGCGAAGAGATGACAGAAGATGGAGGTGAAGAGATGACAGAAGATGGAGGCGAAGAGATGACAGAAGATGGAGGCGAAGAGATGACAGAAGATGGAGGCGAAGAGATGACAGAAGATGGAGGCGAAGAGATGACAGAAGATGGAGGTGAAGAGATGACGGAAGATGGAGGCGAAGAGATGACAGAAGATGGAGGCGAAGAGGTGACAGAAGATGGAGGCGAAGAGGTGACAGGAGATGGAGGCGAAGAGATGACAGAAGATGGAGGCGAAGAGGTGACAGGAGATGGAGGCGAAGAGATGACAGAAGATGGAGGCGAAGAGATGACAGAAGATGGAGGCGAAGAGGCGCCATCAAATACCGTGCTGGTTTCGGTCGCATGCATGTTTAAAAATATCAACCATGTTAGACGGCATGAACACAGAAAAGGTTCGTACAGTATAGTGCTAGCTTTGGCATGAACACAGAAAAGGTTCGTACAGTATAGTGCTAGCTTTAAGAAACTTGTTCGGCCTGCTACTTCAACCCTTGGCGTAGGAAAAGTGGGGTGAGGGGAGGCGGTCCGCCCCGGGGTGTACTGTCTTTCTTTATATGCAGTGGCGGCACTTTCGCCCAACTGCTGAGTTTGTTGTGTTTGTTGTGTGTTTTTGGTGGAAAGGGAAGGCACACATTTTGTACCATCCCGAGCGGCACTAACGCTATAAGTACGCCACTGACAAGCATCTTTAAGCGGGACGTAAGGCAAACGGAAAGAGAATCACCGTCAGCCGCGTAACATTTATCTCATCATGGAGACCCAGGTCAGTGTCACCAGGACTATTCAGCTCCATCGGTTCTTTTGGTGGGCTTATTAAGAAGCCACACCCCCCCCCCCCCCGCCCCTCACAAAAAAAGGAAATTAGTGAAACACAGTAAGGTTAAACCTGATCAAAGGAACGCAACAAAACAACGAACGTGTCGGCAGGAAGCCTTCATCAGCGAACAAACAGAAACACGAATAAAATTAAAAAATGTATCAAAAAATATATAATATAGCACTTAGCTCAGAAATAGTATCCAAGAGGGCAGCAAAAGATAAGTGCTCTTACAGGAAGGCATAGTGGAGCAGTGAAGGAGAAAGGTAAGGGGATGTCGGTAAGAGAAAAAAGTAGGAAAAGCAAGTATAAGAAAGAGTCGGTTAGAGATATGAAGGAAGGTGCCAAGTGCCAATATGAGTAAAGTAAGAAATCGAAATAACAAAATATAGAAAAAATGACAACAAAGCTGGCCATCCTCAGTCCTCAGCTTGGTGTTGTACACTATCAACTCTGAATCTTGGAGGTGGGGCGGGGGGCTAACATTGTCACAAATGTGAATTACGTGGATGTGTCCGGCATGTTGCCTCTACCCGCCCCTACACATCTGGAAGTTAAACCAGCCCGCCCCTACACATCTGGAAGTTAAACCAGCCAGCCACCAGACATAGTTTAGAACAGTCGAAACGAATTTTTTTTTTTTTAAATGTTAGTTCTGTATACTGCTAAACTAATTTTTTATAATCGATTCAATCTTTTTTTTTTTGTTGGCCCCTTCTAAATCATACCCTATTCCCATTTTTTAAAAAAAAAAAGAAAAAAAAAAAATCCCATACACCCCAAAGCACACACACTTTTTTTGACCAAACAAGCGTGTCCTGCCTTACCTTATAAGTATAAGTATTGACATCTTTCAAGACAAGGCCGCTAATCACACATTTTGAGAAACACTGCATTGGATTAACGTGACAGGGCAACACGAAGCATCCATCAACTTGATAGGTAATATAATATGAGAATATATCATAACAACCCAGTGGGAGGTTTTGCAGCAGACGTCACGCGGGTTATAAGGGGCAACAATTTCACTGTCCCGCTGCTCTGCCTTGGTTAAATGAAAATAATTGATACACGTGACAAGGACCGATAACCCTTAACAAAAAAACAAAGGGGCAGTACTGAAATGATGTCACGCTCAAATCATTCTCAAGTTTCTTATCAACATTTTCTGTTGGCCTTCACCTTCTTCTTCGCTCAGGTAGTTTCCCCGTTTGTTGTGCAATAGTCTAAAATACATTGTCTTCAACTTCCTAAAAGTTTAGGAACCAAGAAACACCAGTGGAGTCAAGTTGTGCACGCCACTTTTGAAACTTATTTAGTGTCACCCCCCCCCCCCCAACCCATACCAGGAAGTAGCGTAGCTAGGGTTAGTACCGCGCGGGCAGGGAAAACTTTTTAACCCACCCTAACACAAACAAAAACTTCAAAATTGGCCAAACTTGCAGCCCCACAATAATATAATGAGAAAAGTGCCACCCGGGGCTGACCGCCCTCCCTTCTTTCTATGCCACTCCATGCATGTGATGCATTTAAACTGGGATTGGAGCCCTAGCACACAACCAAACATCAAACTGATGAACTCTAGCCAGGGCCGACCCTAACAATTGCGAGGCCCTATGCGAAACGGGTTGCGCGGGGCCCAGTCTGGGTAGGAATAAGGATAATAAGTGAAAATTAAGATTTTGTATTAGAAAATAAATTCGGGGCGGGGCCATGAAAGTGCGGGGCCCATTGCGGCCGCATAGGTTGCAGTGGCCTAAGGCCGGCCCTGACTCTAGCACACCACCAAACATCAAAATGATTGCTTGCTAGCCAACACTCACATATTGAAGAAAGTGTAAGAAAGAAAGAAACATTTCCAAACAAGAATAAAATCAATTGAGCAGTCCTCTGCATGCCTTGAAATGATTCATCGGGATCAGCTGGCAGATTAATGAATCAATACAACTCTCCCTTAACTACTACACCAGTCATCAGGCCTTGTCGGCAAACATAGGGCTGTAGTTAGGGAAGCATTTGCCGGGAAGTCCACGGAATATTGATATCCACCCACAGATGATAATTTTTATATATATAGGCCTATATATTTTCTACACCCAAAAATAAGTCTTTCCTTTTGTGTATCCCAAACTGCCTCATTAGTTTCAGAATGAGCGAAACGTGCTAGTCACGAGAACTCCGGACTTGGTGACTTAAAAATCAAATTAGTGGTCGGACTGTCTGTTTTGTTTGTCTCACTTTAACAAGAATTAAATTGAAAGCAAACAAACATACACTGCTTGAAATAGTTTGCACATATGTCAAACTATGCCTTCAAAAAAACCAACACAATGTGGAACAGGTTTAAATTCATACATTTAGAAAAAAGCTTGTTTCTCAAGCAAATAATTAAAAAAAAGGCCCAAAAGGCTTACAGCATAAAGTAGCACTTCAGAGTGCAGCCCTCTGAATTAATCTCTTCCGTACATTGAATAATTAGGTTTAAAAAGGTGTGCTAACTGAACAAGCTAATAAACAGTAAATCCAGATGGGATAGTCAATCCAGATGGGAAGTCAATCCAGTTGGAAAAGTCAATCCAGTTGGAAAAGTCAATCCAGATGGGATAGTCAATCCAGATGGGAAGTCAATCCAGATGGGAAAGTCAATCCAGATGGGATAGTCAATCCAGATGCATCATCGCTTGGTGAAAACCCTTGAAGAATCCTTTCTTTTTTTTTAAAAAGGTGATGAAATGATAAAACCAAATACTTGATGGAACAATGAATGAACACCAACTTAGATGTCACTTTTAATGTTTAGAGTTTCATCGCAGAATTAACAGCAATAAGAAGGTAAAAACTTTTTGAGATATTTCAGGAATACAGTACAGGGCAGCTGTTGAGATAAAAAGAGACACTTGAACTTGAAAGGCAAAGATCAAGAAGGTTATCAGGTAGTGAGCAAGCCGTCTGCCATAGACAATAGTGAACTAAAACTATAAAGAAAGTGAATTTATAACGATGATACATGATATGGTTCAACACTGATGACTAATTGAAAAAGCTATGATCACAACTTACTTTGGGGCAGATCAAACCAAATACAATCGCATCACACTGTGAACAGATGTCTTTCAAAAACTTTTAAGTAGACGATGTTATGAACAACAATGCTACAACAAAAGCTATGGCATACCACTGGGGTGTTGCCAAGCAGATGAAGTTATGTTGCAAAATCAATAACGTGACCAAAAAAAAAAAAAAGAAAGAAACTCGAATCAGCCATGATGGTGGGAGTGAGAGAGACCCATGGCAGGCTGGGGGGAGTGAAACAAAGGGTTTCTTGGGTTCAATAAAGTCTGACAAAAACTGGGGGGGGGGGGGAGGAGAGTGAGGGTTGAGCATGGTTGGGGTGGGTCTCATGATTGGATTGGACAGAGGGGGTACGGCTGATATTTTTATTTTATAAATTGGAATTAACAGACAGGCTGCATGAGGGAGTGTTTTAAATCAAAATTCCAAGGGAGCATTAGAAGTAGAAGGGAGCTTTTAAATTATTTTTTTTAATGCGATGGCAATTTTCAAATTGGTTGGGAATGGTTTTAATATGCTTGGACTTGATAAATTAATTTTTTCAAAAAAAATTGTGGTCAAAATAAATTAAAGGAGTTTAAATTGAGTCATTGGTAAAATAAGTATAAAAATCATTGAACCCAAGGAACGGCTGAAAGAAGTGACTACAACTTTGAAGTTTGAGAACCCTCTGTTGAACTGAGTATGTTGATGGGTTTATAATCTGTATTGATTGGAAGGTTATTCAGTGTATTGAAATTGGTAAGATATAATGACTGTATATTGATTGAGATAGTGATTAACTGTGAGGAAATTAAATTTCTAATAGATGCACACACAAAAAAAGCACAAGCTGTTATTGTAATGCGTGTAAAGAGTGTTAATTTAAATGTGAATGTGTAAAGGGCCATCCAAATTTTAAGAATCTGGCAAGGCCTATGAACCTATGAGTTATTGAATTGTATTTAGTGAATAATTTTTAATTATGTACTACTTTCAATCAAAGGTTCCTTGAAAAACTAAGCCAAGACTTTCTTGAAATGTCTATTCACCCCTTCGACAGCTTCACTCCTCCGCAGATGTGCATATTCTTTTTGTTCCCAAGACTCGCACAAAAACATACGGTGAAAGATCTTTCTCTTTCTGTGCCCCCAAACAATGGAATTCTCTTCCCCTACACATCCACAATATATCACCCATCACAGTTTTCACAACTGCACTCAAAACACATCTCTTTAAACTCTACTATCCTGACTGATTCCCCCCTCTGACAGATAGACGATGCTGCTGGGTGACTTCCATGGCTTGACATTTGAAAAGTTATGGAATGGTTGGAGCAAATACACACTTGTTTTGTTTTATTTAATTAATGTATGTTAATTTTTAAGTTCATGATTATGTTTGTTAAATTGTATGTACAGTGTGGTGAGCCCAGCCCTAGGTTATTAACTCCCAGCTTTGTTTTTGTACCGCGCTTCGAGCCTTTGGGGATGAAGCGTGATTTTTCAAATGAACTTTATTATTATTGTTACTATGCTATAAAAAACTTCTTATAATAATAATAACATCAAACATGTAAAACCTTCAACTTGGGGAGGAAAATTTGTTCCACATTATGATAACATGGAAATGTGTGAACCGTGTATCTTCATTTTAAATCTCTTCCAACCGAGTCTTATCATCATAAAATTCACATTACATGTTTGAAATTACAGTTGTATATTAGTGGAAAATCAATGACTTTTAGCTTTTTTTTTTTTTTAATACTAAAACATCACTTTTTTTAACAGAACATAATTAATAATGAATTTATAGAGAATGTCGCAAAGCACAAAACTCCTAAATATATCTTTAAAAGCTAATAATGACCAGGGTATAGTATTCATATGTGACATATAATTGTAATCTTAATTTTTTTAACGAGAGATTTTGGCATTGCTGAGGGTCCTTGCATAATTAACATTTTGATTTTTGTCTGGAACAGCAGCATTGGTCTTTGTCATAGCCAGGAGACCAATGGTTCAAATCAAAACCTGGGGTTGCCCCCTCAGCTGTGAGAAAATAGCGGGTGCAAAAATCTATTGCAAGAAGGGGGGGGGGGGGGGGGGAACCCTGAGAAAATCTGAGGCATTAAAGACAGAAGACAGCAACCAACTTGGCATGGGATAAAAAGTGTCTGTCTTTGTTCTCCAAACAAAATGTATAAAATACACAAAAATCTATAGATACATAAAATTCTCAACTTTTTTTATAGAATGACACATTTAAACATTTAATGTTGAATTGTAGTATTTATTTTAAAATAGACATAATGCATTTTCTGAAATAAAAATGTAGATTAAAATCAGACTTATAGACAAGATTTAATGACTCCATTAAATTTTGACATCATATTGGACTACTCAACTGCTATTTCTTTCAAGTATTCACACTTGAGTTTTTCACCTCACACTCACAACATCTAATTCAGTAATTGTCAGGACGTTTAGAAATTTAAAACACAAGTGAAGTCATGAGTCGATAATGACTCATAATTCATAATTGAATAAAAGTGTGTTGTCAGTTGTTTTAAAATGGACAGCTTTTTCATCTACATTAAATTTACAGTAATTCATTTATTTATTTTTTATGTTTTGGGACAAAAAAAGGAAGGCGTGAGATATTTAATTGATATAATTATAATAATATTAGGTACTTTGACATAAATTATAAATATTGTCCAATTGCCACAAATGATACATCATTTTAAAGGGCTAGCTATAAGCTTTGCAAAAACACCAATTTCATCTTTCTATCTTTTATAGAAATGAAGTTATGATTTTTTTGGTGAATTTTTTAACCCTCCTTATTTATCTTTGTATTTAACGAAAAAAAGTAGTGACCAACATTCCATATTTCTGCCTTATTTTGTCCACAACTTTTTTATTTTAAAAGATAATGCCACCAGATTTTCAGGAGACATTCTCAGTGCAATATTATCAATATACAACACAACGGACAACAAAACCTTTACATCAAATTAAGTCTTTGTACTTTGGAAAATTTTATTTGAGCGTTTGTTAGAAAAAACACGAACAAAAAATTGGAAAAATCATGATTTTTTAAAGGAAAAAAAAAAAAAATTACAAGTTTATTTAAATTTTAATGAATTATATTCTTCAGTTAAATTTTAAATCAATTCTTATATTTATAAAAGGTAAGTAGAAGTCTTTTTAAAAATAATTGAAGGCATGAGATGTATAAATAAAAACTACTAATATCACCCATAAAACTATTACAAGCATACCCGTACCGGGGTATGTCATTAAATTTTAAAAGGTAATGGGGATCTTCTGCCTGTCATTTTCCGGGTAGAATGCCCTACAGTGACTACTTTGTCTTGTTGATAAATCCCATAAATCTCTCCTTCATAAACTTTGTCGCCGCCATCTGCATACAAACGTTCCGCCTTATTGGATATGGAAGGAATTCCATGTTTTGCAACAGAAAATTAAAATTTTCTTTTGCACCCAAAAGAAGCATAACTGACATTAACAACTAATCATAATTCTGAATCTATACAATTTTTAGTTTCTTTTTACTATTATTCAAGTGATGTGTTTGTTAAAATGTATTTCTTTTTTGTTTATTAAATGTATTTAATTAAAAATATATTAAATATTTGTTGATATAAATGTTAACAGATTTCTAATGCATATATATTTGATAATAGTATATTTTTAATATTAGTATTAGTAGCAACTTCTTTCATTGTTTTATTATTCCATTAATTATAATTTATAAATACCAGTAATAACTTGCTCTATACTACATATTATAATTATATATAAATCAAGGGACAAAACAGTTCCGAAATTCCCCGGACTACACGAACTACAATTATTTAAAATTATTTAATTTATTAGGTTGTATTAATTTCTCATAAGTTTTAAAATGGTTTCCCCTTTATTAACTGGTTAGACTTCCACAGATTATTAAAGATGAACTATAATGAAAATATCCTAAAATACTAAAATGTACTAAAATTAAATTAGTAACAAGAACCATTTCCGACAACCCACTTTTTTTTGTGAGGGGGGGGTGACTCAGGTGACTACTAACAATTTTATTTTCTTACACCTCAAAGTCCGAAGGGCATAACTTTTGTTCGTTATTGCAATTATTAATGAAGTAAAGTTATTAAAATTTGTGAATAAATGAAGCAGTAGTTGAGTTAACCACAATGTGTTTGAATTCTACATTAAAAAATAATAAGCAATTAACGTACATACCGATGTAAACAATTAAATGCGTTACTGTTCACGAACTAAATGCAACAATTACGGTATCCCTGTGTTTGGAAAAATATGCGCTCTACGTCACCGATAATTTAAGTACTATTATTAGCAAACTGTGACGTAAAACACAAAAAAACGAGATAATCACCGAGATAAATGTTAAAATGGCCGCACAAGTTTTGCGTTATTTTTCATTATGCGCAGACCGCATGCGCGTGAGACCTTCGATATCCCTAATAATATTATATTATTTATATAGACCCGGCTGGGGAAAGCTGGGCTGTCTCGGGGCAGGGCATCTAATTATAATGTTAATATGTCGTGTTAAATTAGTTGAATGAATAAAATCAAATGTGCAAAAATGATTTTATTTTTTATCTAGTCCTACTAGTAGTACTAGCCTAGTGCCTAGTAATTTAGTAATGCCTAGTGAGCCCTAGTGACTAGTGGCCTAGTGAAGTGTACCGACGCCGGGCGGTCGCAGTCTAAAAAAAATTAAAAAGAAAAGCGAACTATGCCAACATACAAGATGCAATGATAAAAATATATACAAAAATTTTCTGGGTGAATGGAGCTTTAATGCAACAAACTCAAGTCCCCAAAGTTGCACCTACCAATTTGAATTTTCACATGTACTTCAGTTCAGCGTCTAAAGTTTGAGACGATCAATTCAATTGGAAACCGGAAACTTTGAAAGTGAAACAAGATCCTTTAAAAACGGATTCTCTCCCCTTTAAGTTGTATGTTGTTTATTACGTAAATAATAATTTTGATTAAATACTACTTTTAATATCACCATTGTTTAAATAAAAGATATTTAGTACATTTTGGGGATATATTTTTAACGTGTTTAATCCTTGATTTATTCAAGTGATTTTTAATTATTCATTTTCACTTAAATATTTAGAATTAATGGGCCGCAATTAATTGGCAATGTGAGAATCATTGAGAATGGTCACATTCACATAAATCATTTCATGGTTTAACAATTTATAATCATATTTATGGCTTGATTTTTCAAGGTGAACATTAATTTTATTCGTTATTCAAGAATATGCTGACATTAAAGGCATGATTTAGGCCTGTTTCGATGGCGCGCACACACCCAAATGGAGACCAAAACAAGAAGGAAAATGAAGAGAAAGAAAAGGAAAAAGAAGGATACGAGGGTGGATTCTCTTTTATCATTTTTATTGATCACGTTTGTTTACTCAATTTGGTGAAACGTATTCATTCTCAAAATACCCTGTGTAAACAAAAAAACAACAAAAAAACATGTATAATGCAAAACAAATTTATTTATTCTTTTTTAAATTTAAAATATAAAATTTAAGGAAAAGTGATGTATTCAAGAGGCCAAAATAAAATCAAGTAACAAAATTTTAATTAAAAAAATTGAAGGTTTGTTTATATGAAAAATGGATTAAATACATTTTAAAAGGAAGTTTTATTTTGAAATGAATCCACTGGACAACCAATGGTTTTTTCTGGAAAGTAGATGACATGAGCTAAAAAATCAATTAAATGAGACACAAAGAAGACAAAAAAATCAAATATGAAATCACAATTAGTAACTAAGTATCCTAATAGCTGAAAATAAGAGTTCTGAAGTGCCATAAACAATATGCCTGCTTCCTTATATAGGGTTCCATCGGCCGTGGTGATAATAAGTTTAGCTCATAAATTATCTAACACAAATTTATTTTTTTTTAAAGTGAGAAAAGAAATCAAGACATATATGAATGTCTTACAAAAAAACACTTTTATTTTAAAAACCTCTGCCAAGAGGTCTGTTAACCAAATCTAGCATTTAAACTACATAGTTAAATACTTACAATACAGTAAATAGATAGCTAGTTATGTACTTAAATATAAATTTAGTTAAGCATGTTTTGTTTTAAATGTAATTTTACAGCTGTCTTAATAATAGTCGATTTTAAATAAATATTCATAATTTAATTTGAAATTGTTTTATCAATATGAAATTGATCATGAAGAATGCCACATTGTGTGACAGAAAGAAATACAAATTATCATAGGCTTAGATGACACGTGCAGTCTGGAATATGTTTAGAACCACTTCTGTACACATATAACAAGTATCAAAGAGAATTGTTGGGTTTTATCAGTCACCATCACACACATGTTGTGTCTGGGACACAACTGGAATCACAGACAGTTAAATAACCCTTCTTGCCCTGTGACAGGGAGACAAGTTTACATACCCCTCCCCCCCCCCCCACCCCACAAAAAAAAAATTGTATCCTATTTGAAAGAAACCATGATGCTGTGTATAAATAGTTACAGCTAGCTACACATTACACCTACAATTACAAGCAATATCAAAGGGAGTTATGCAATTTCAAATAAAGCTGTAAAGTAATTAAGACTAGAGTTTTTATCTGAATTTAAATTCAATCAGCAAGCTTGAATAGCTTTAGATCTAACAGCTTACATTTTTGAACTGCACAAAAATGCTCAACACAATGGACAGTGTTGATTTTCCATAATAAAATGAAAAGAGAACACTAGGAAGAAAAAACAAAAGAATTTCTTAAAACAAACACAATTTTTTTTTAAATATTTAAACTTCTAATTTTGCTTGCTGCTTTTCACTGACAGTTGGTATCCTTTAAAAGAAAGAAATAAATTACAGAAAAACTTTACAAAATCATATTTCTTTTATTTTCAAAATTTAAATCAGAGTGTATGAAATCGTTACAGCTCTGTGTCAATTCAGAAAGGTCCTGAATCCAAATCTGCAGCTATAGTTTAAATCATACATACATATAAATATATGTACATTTAGACAATACTAGAGTTTTATAAAAAATCTTGCTCACATGGAATATTCATAACATCATGATCTGATAGGCCTCAAATATATTTCTTTTTTAGAAAAATGGCACTCATATTTGTCTTCTCTTTGGTTATGTAAAGATGAGAATCCCGATTTTTACATAACTTTTTGGTTTAAAATTTGAAATATATGACAAATTAATGGTATATAAAATGTCTCACTTGAAGATTTTTTTTCAAAGGATGAGACCAACACGCACAAGTCTCATGTAGCCAGCGCATACAAAAATTAAAGTGCGCACAAGATTTTTACATGAAAATAATAGATTTTTAATTATGTATTATTAACTTGTAATTTCCAAGAAAATCTATTTATTTTGAATATCATTAACAAGCCAATTTCATCTTTAGACTTTGCTTTATCCCACTGTGCACAAAAATGTGTACCATCTCTAAAATATTGCACACACAGAATTTTCTGTGTACATAACCTCAAAAAAATTAGGGGGAACATTGCCCATAACAGAGGTAATTATTAAGTAATTACAAGAGCCCACATCTGTCAGAGTCCATTACATTTTGAGCACAATGGTGAATGTCTGAAAGTGTGAGTAAGCGTCCTTTCACACGATCAAATTTCGCGTCAAATTGTTGTATCAACGCACTATTTTGTGCGTGGTTTCTTTTTTGGGGAATTTGATCAAATAGTAATTTGAAAGTTATGACAAGGCTTCATACACGAATGGCATCAAATGCTCAAAGGAAAATTTGATTGTGTGAACCGACCCTTAGTGAGCATACCATCTGCTTGTTAGATTGGTTTCTGTTCTATGTAACCATCAATGATAACTGAGAGGACCTTCAGTAACCATCAATGATAACTGAGTGGACCTTCAGTAACCATCAATGATAACTGAGAGGACCTTCAGCTGGCTTTATTTATTTTTTTAATAAATAATACAATAAACCTACAATTTTTAAGGAGCTCAAAACATTAAAGCCATCAAATTGTTATATAAAAAAATATCTCTTAAAATTCTCAACACTGTCACTAGTGTCAGGGGCTTGCTGCTAATTGTAAGAAAATGACATAATACATTTTTTTTGAATTTTAAAAAAGAAATTACACATGTAATGAGACTGTGAATGGTTTTATCTTTAGCAGACAATGTTGTACTTAAAAGTTAGTTAAATCAAAAGTCGTTTTTGAGAAAGAAGCCTGCAAAGGATTATTGGCTTAACCCAGGGGTCTGCAGCATTTTTTTGAGTGAGGAGCCATTTTTATAAATTACATCTGCTAAAAGATCACTTTGGGAGCCGCATATATTTCATTAATGAGACGCATGCAGCTGCAGAGCCACAAGTTGCTGACCCTGACTTAACCCAAACAGATATTCTGCTTGTTAAAAACATTAAGCTATGGTGTGATTCAGTAGAATAATTTGATAAAAAGTCATTTTATTTTGGCAAATATTAGAGCAAATAGAATTTTGTTAGTGAAGAGATGAACAACATTTTTTTTTTTCACCTTTTGAAAATGTAAGATAAACTTGTGAAATATGTTCTTCTTGATTCAAAGTGATACAGTCTAACATCATTTAAATATTACATTTAAAGCTTTGTTGCCCAGTGCACAACACGGGTGGTGGTTTTTTTAAGTGTGCTTGCTTGGTAACAAGTGTTTTATAATTGCATTTTGTTATTTTTACTTGCTTCATCTTATAAATGCCCAATACTATACTGAAAGGGATTGTCACATAATAATTTTTAACAGCAAACACATGTATATACAATCCCTTTTATGGTGAAATATCCACAAAAGTTTCAATAAGTAATTTGTCTTATAAATAATCAACACATACTACTAATTCAATGGTGAGAAAATCTGTTCTTGTACTGGTATAAACACCGCTTAAACCAACCTTGCATCTTAGCTTGAAACAAACCTGTGAGCACTCCCCTTCTACCCGAGTCATTGTTACTGAAACTCTTAGAGAAAGTAGATTGTTTTCACCCTCAGACCTTATCCCTATCTTTTTTTCTTCCTGATCTTTTTTCCGTTACCAGTCGGCGTAGCTGCTGCCCCGACAATCACTTGTCCCCCCTGGATCTCCTCTTGCGACACGCCCGGATTCTCGGCCAGTTTCCTTTGTGCATCCAAGTAGAACATGATGTCTCGCAGCTGTTCTTGGAGCTCAGATATTTCCTGAAATATTGAAAACATTGACATGATATTCAAAATTGGGAAGAATTTATCAAATTAAAAATGCACTAATAAAAGATGATTCGAGTCCAGAGGTGGGTTGTTACTGTGAAGACTGCATGACATCGTATATTATTACATTTTAAGAAAAAAAAGTATTTGTTTGGCCATACAGTACCTGATCCTTTTTATCTGAGACTTGCTTCAGTCTCTCCTCCAGTCCTCTTGTCTTTTCCTGCCACAGCTGTTGGTTTTCCCGAAGACTCTTATTCATCTGCCGCTCATCCTGAAGCTCAGATAGGACTTTGGCGGTGCGTGATGTGAGCTGGAATAGTAAGGGAAAACCCAAGTTTGAATAGCAATTGAATTGTTATGTGACCATTATTTGATTGGTGCACATTTTTACAATATTCATGGTTTCTGTCATCTTATTGGTTGATAAATGTATCATGTTTATTGGGGAACTTGTTCACAAATTAAAAATATTATGACAATCTGTCTGATTGTCTAGCACAATCTGTCTGATTGTCTAGCAATGTGAGAACTTGTAAAATTGACTTTATTAATTATTCAATATAGACCAGCAAAGCCAAGAAAAATTATGAAAAAATAAAACAACTGTCAAAATCTTGGGTTAGTATGCCTCAGTATGATCAGTTTTATTGGTCTTCATATTACTTTATTTTACATGTTATACTCCTTTTACATTTCAACACTAGTAAATACATTTAAAATATTAATTTTAAATCAGCAAATTCGGGGGGGGGGGGGGGGGGTGTCCTCTCCTCTCAGCATATCAAATGGATGACAAGGATGGAAAGTAAAGAAGTTAAAAATTCCCACCTGTGAACATTTCTTCTCCAGGATGTTTTTCTCCTTGCTGAGCTCAGACAGCTTGCACTCTGCCCTCTCTCTTTCACTCCTCTCCTTCTCCCACCTCTCTGAGGACTCTTTCAGCTGTAGATACAAAGTGATACAAATTGTGTTTTAAAAAAAATTATACTTTTTTTTTTAACATTAGACTTTTAACATCAAGCAAAGGTAATCATAAGAGTCATACTACTGAAACATAAGCCTACTTAAAGAGTAATAAATTCTATTAAGAAGAGAGATAATGTGGATTATGAATTTAAATTTATATAATTAATCACTATCATTTGGAAAAAAAGAAAATGAAAGGTGTCAGAAGGTTGTACAAAATTATTTTCTATTGTGATTCTAAAAGTCCTGGTGACTTAGTGTTGATTGAGGAATGCTTTGAAAGCTGTCACTCACTGGTCTTCCTGTTTCAGGATTACTCGATGTTATTTAAGGATCAAGTGTCTGGCGGGGTATAGTTGTTTTAGTGGAAATTTAGTACATTTTACAATAAGTTTATTAATTTAGTACATTTTACAATAAGTTTATTAATTTAGTACATTTTACAATAAGTTTATTAATTTAGTACATTTTACAATAAGTTTATTAATTTAGTACATTTTACAATAAGTTTATTAATTTAGTACATTTTACAATAAGTTTATTAATTTAGTACATTTTACAATAAGTTTATTAATTTAGTACATTTTACAATAAGTTTATTAATTTAGTACATTTTACAATAAGTTTATTAATTTAGTACATTTTACAATAAGTTTATGCATGACTATATTAATTTATTATTATTAATTTTTTTTAAACTATTTTTTTTAAAAATGACTTTCAATTAAACTCGAGTTTAAACATTAAAAAGTAGAACAAATAAGTAAAATTTCATAAAATACATTAGCCATAAACGAGATGAAATGCCAGTAAAAAAAAAGTGTTTAAAAATACAGTCGATCTTAAACTACAATTACTAAAATAATAAAAACTTTGATGATTTTAAAGCATTTTTTTAATACCGGTACAACAATAGATAAGAAATAGTTAAAATTTTGGAATGGGTAATGGCAATAATATTATTATTGATTCCCGAACTTCAAATCTGCAGATGCAGAGCCAATCAGCCTACCTTAGACTCCAGATCTTTAACAGCTTCTTGAATTTGTTCCATAAAGTATAGCCTCTGGGATTCTAGCTGAGTGGTCAGTAAGTAAGTATACTGTAGATCAAGTCATTTAAAAATGTAATTTTTACCAAAACATATAATTTTCTGAATTATAATTTCTTTATCCTGACTTTTAATTATCATTTAAACCGATTTTGAAAAAGTCTTTAGTTGTTATAAAATTCATTTCTCAAAGTTGGGTGCAAGCAACAATTAGACCATTTTGAAGGTATCTTCTGTGTAACAAAAAAACAACTGTTAGCTTAACCAACATTTTTTAAATTATAAACAAAGAAGAATTTGACCCAACATGTGTTTGAGAAGTATTGCTAGATATCACTCATAAATGGCCATGCTTGCTGCTCGAATTTGATGATGATGATGATTGAGTACTTTTATAGCGTTTGTTTCTATGCCATTTTAGCATGCTCACAGCGCTCTGATGATGATTGTGTACTTTTATAGCGCTTATGTCCATGCTATTTTAGCACGCTCACAGCGCTCTGATGTCCTAAAATATATATAAAGAAAAAATTTTAAATGGTTCTTAAAGGACTTTTTATCGTTTTCAATGTCCCTGAAAGATTGAGGCAAACTGTTCTACAATTTAGGCGCAATTGCCTTAAAAAAGCCCAGCCCGCATGACTTCTTTCTGTGTCCATCAAAACTGGGAACTCTCAGTAAGGACTGTGTTGAAGAGCACAGGTTCTGTGTGGATACATTTTTAGAAATAAATTTATACAGCTGCATAGCTTTCTATACAGCTATATGCCAGGGACAGAATTTTGTAGTTCTGAAGCTATTCACTCTCGCAATACCAAAAAAAAAGATTCAATATCAACATCTTAGATGAGAGACCAGGACATACATTGATAACTTATTAGGTCAGCTCTAGACCAGGGCCTACATTGATAACTCATTAGGTCACCTATAGACCAGGGCCTACATTGATAACTCATTAGGTCACCTCTAGACCAGGGCCTACATTGATAACTCATTAGGTCACCTCTAGACCAGGGCCTACATTGATAACTCATTAGGTCACCTCTAGACCAGGGCCTACATTGATAGCTTATTAGGTCACCTCTAGACCAGGGCCTACATTGATAACTTATTAGGTCACCTCTAGACCAGGGCCTACATTGATAACTTATTAGGTCACCACTAGACCAGGGCCTACATTAATAACTTATTAGGTCACCTCTAGACCAGGGCCTACATTGATAACTTATTAGGTCACCTCTAGACCAGGGCCTACATTGATAACTTATTAGGTCACCTCTAGAGTGATAGAGTCGAGCTTCTCCTCTTGCATCTCATTACCACCTTCGTCAACTTCAACCAGTTTCCCATCAGACTTGTTCTGGGCCAACCGGTGCACATAATTATCCCCTGCGTAATCCCATACGCGATTGGTGCCCAGCTGCATGGCATACGTATGGTTGGTGTCTTGGAAATGTCTGCACAGGAAAGATTAAAACATCAATGTTATATGTAATACATCCATACACTAAAACAGATACGAAAACACTCTTTTAGTAAATTTTTTTCTTCTCCATTTACAAAACATAACGTCATTATTCCACTATAAATATTGAGTCTCATTGAAGAGCAGATCAAGTAAGTCTTCACAGGGCTGGTAGCAGTCCTTTAGAATATATAAATTAGAGTCTCTGAACATTTGGTTAAGAGCCATCAAGTACAGTGAGCTGCTCAGTACGCTTGTGCTGTACACTTATCTATAGGCTCAACAACAAAAGAAACACTCACTTGTATGCATGTAATCCTACATAGCGACCACAACCCACTAAGCCACAGATGAGGCAGATCCACAAACTCTGCAATGAGATACAATTAAATGTGGGAAAGCCTTGTAAGAGGCAGGGACAGCACTGGAGTTTAACTGGGTAGGTCAGTGATGGGGCCAGAATAGGATGGTTGATATGGCAGAGACAAAAAGGACAGAGTGGGACTTGGTAAGGCCAGGAATCACAGACAGACACAGTGAAGTGAAACTGGGAGCTGGAGTTGATTTTTAATATGCTTATCAGAGTATTTAGACAATTACAACAGAAATTTCCAAAAGAAGAATTGTACGTAAACTTATATTACAAAAAGGAATGGCAACTAATTAAGACTATTTCATATTATACTCTAATAATTGACATAAATATTGATCCATATGGGAGATGTGATAGCGATTACAGAGAGTCAGCCCTTATTCCCAGGACATTTTACCATTGAAGATTTCATTTCCATAAACTAACCTCATGAGAGCCACACTGCATACACCGCTGGTCAGCAACCTCCTCTGGGGTCTGACAATATCTGCATACTGGACAGCTGAGGTAGGAAATGAACACAGAATGATATCAGCAAAAGTGTTGTTTTTTTTAAAAGAACTAAAAGACAAACATCAACCTACCTTGTGTCTCCACCCTTGGCCAAACAAAAAAAAAACTATCTTGTGTCCCCCAACCCCACACTAGACCAGATAGTCACCAAACTAGTCCCCCACCCATGGCCAAACAAACAACACCTACCTTGTGTCCCCCCACTGTGCTAGACAGTGAGTGTGAAATGCATGATTACATAGTACTGTGCCAAACAACCTAACACCCACCTTGTGTCCCCCCACTGTGCTAGACAGTGAGTGTGAAATGCATGATTACATAGTACTGTGAGGATGCCATCAACAGATTCCTCCTGGCATCACAGATAGAGAAAAAAACAATGAAAATAATTTGATAATGAAAATCAAAGAGTACAAAAACTTGAATTCTAGAGTAAGAGTCAATCGATGCACTTAATTATTTAATTTTTTTATTTAACCTAACTCGACTCTTAAATCTGGCACAGTTGGTACCTAATTTGATACTCTTTGCTGAAGGAAGGCCAGTAATAATAGTAAATGGGATTAAGGTCCTCTTTTCTTTGAGATAAATTCATAACTGATATTCATTCAATGAGTAAACAATGAGAAACATTTTTTTAATGCCTTTAGAACCTTAACACTGGTGCTGTGAAATCTAATCAAATTAATTAATTTTTTTTACATCAGCTCAGCATATTTATACAGTTTTACATTTCCATTTTTTAAATAAAAAATAAATTTATAAAAATATTGTTATAAAAAAAATGTTGGCTGGATTAACGTTGCCATTTCAGAAAGAAAGAAACTAACCATCCTCTCCAAGCAAACTGGACAGTTGGGCAGCTCTGTCATGTCCATGATTGGTAGACTTCCTCCCTGCAAATAAATTTAAGAAAAAAGAAAGGTAACTTGCCAATACTACAGCACTGCCCTTTAAAAACTTTAGAAAAACACAACTTTTCCTCCCATAAATTTAGTGCTAAAGTGGAGAAGCTGTAACTACTAATTAATTTCAAGCTGTAGCTACTAATTAATTTCAAGCTGAAGCTACTAATTAATTTCAAGCTGTAACTACTAATTAATTTCAAGCTGTAGGTACTAATTAATTTCAAGCTCTAACAACTAATTTATTTCAAGCCGTAACTACGTAACTAACAAATAAAACATGATAGTAAAAAAAAAACTGACCTCTGCTTCATTGATGAGTTCTATTTTGGCCACATAGACGAGATGACAGATGTCTGGCTCAATGGAGTTGAATCTCCGGTTGTTGAAGTAGGAGTAAAAATCATCAGCTGATGTCTTCAAAAGATCATGTATCAAGGTTAATGGTCAACAGATCATGTATCAAGGTTAAAGGTCAACAGATCATGTATCAAGGTTAATGGCCAACAGATCATGTATCAAGGTTAATAGTGAATTTGATAGAGAGTTGAACTTGTACACACAATCAAGTTTAATGGTGAATTTGATAGAGAGTTAAACTTGTACAAACAATCAAATAACATTTATAGAAATCCTATATATATTTTTTAAGAGGAGGTATAAGAAAAAAAAGATTACTTTGAAAAATTACGACATGTCATTATAAAATATCATAAATGATAATTCTCTTCTATGTATGTGCGTATGGCTGTAACACTGTGTTCCATACAATGTTATAACCATAAGCCTGTGTTCAATAGGTGCGCAAAATAAAAATCCCAGAAGTTATCACTAATTTGGATTGTAAAAAAAGTATGTTACTTGAATGTAGGTTCTATCAAATAACCTTAGTATATGGGAAGTTCACGCATTGCCGTCGCCATTTTTTGGCGGATTATTTCTAGTATACTTATAAATAAAAAGAATTTACAAAAGATGATTATCACTGCACAGGAGAAAAAATTCACCAGTTTATTCATAATCCTTTGCTTACAATTTCAATTCTCAAACATATTTTGTAAAAGATATAGTATATTTTACTTGGTTTAATTGATACATTAAAATTTTAGAAAAATTTTGCTTTTTATTTAAAATCATATCTTTTTATTTTTTTTATTTTATATATATTCTTATACAATTAACCTCCTGGTAACTATTTTCTAAGATATCAAATTACCTGATCTCTGAACTTGATCAGCAACATATACTGGTTTGGGAATGCATCTCTCAACACTTGCATGTAGCTGACACAATCACTGGAAAGAGACAATAATAGAGGTAAAGATGGTTTGAGGTACATGTGTTGCTGATAACTTAAATCCACAGCTTCTTAGAAGAAGACCTGAAGATTATATGAGGCCATTGTGAGCTCATTATATTTTTTACCATAAAAGAATATATTTTAAAAAGGCTATAATGATGGGAAGGCCATAATGATGGGGATGCACTTAGTTGGCAATACAGACATCATGAATGTAGTGACTGAAAAAATTGCCTCCTGTCTGACATGATAAACATTTAGATAGCAAAATATAAGGTTAGTAAAAAAAATATATATTTCACATCCTGATCATAATGACCGTATATCATTAAAACCACACACTCAGTCAACAACCTACCCCATGGGAGCAATAAATTTAATGAGATCATGAATGGTGTAGGAGGCTGGCACTCCCATCATACAGAGCATTTCACTGCGAGTCACATCCTTGTCCAGTGTGGTCATTTGGCTGAAGATTGGTTTTAAAAGCATTCAAATATTTTTTGTTAAGCCACCCACATGTTTTTTAAACTGGTTTCAGTCACAGTAAACAAAACTGAACTGTGCCTTAGGCCCACAAGCTACACAGCTTGAAATAACATTTTACAACTTTTAATATTTAAGTTTTGGAAAGGTTTTTTTTGTCCCCTTATAAATACTTTACCCATAAAATATATAATGTGTTCATTCAATATACAGACACCATAACTGGTTTCATTCAAGCAAATGAAAGCAGGAGCATTTTAGTATGGTTCATAAAATAGGATCAAATCCCACTAAGAAGGTATACTGTTTATAAAATATTACACTACTTTCATTATCCTCAACAGATACGATAATTTGATGTTTTGAGGTTCCTAGTTAGCACAATTCAACTTACAGGTTGCAATGGTACTAAACAAAAATAAGAACTCCAGCTCTAGGGAATTCTCTAATCATGAACAACGCACTTAGAACTAGAATTTACATTCTGTTCCAGAACTTTCTTGGGAAGCTAGATTTTAAATCAACTGTATTCTCATTAAGAACTTTCTTTACAATAAGCCTTTTATTAAATGACTCAATCAATTTTTTTATTTTTTAAAGCCTGACTGAACAATAAACTGACCTGTCTTTATATATATGCATTATGCCTTTTGTCAGCTCCACAGAAGGGTTACCACTGTAGAAACTTACAGTGGATGGCATTTTGTTGGTTGGACTGTGACTTTTGGGTCTGTTGGGCCCGCTGGACATGGCCGATGTGGCCTGTGTACGCTCCTCAGACTCTGATTTAGACATTCTTTGTCGACCCACCACCTGGTACTTATGATCCTCAACATCCTGCAAAAAATATAAATAATTGTAATTTTGAATGGAATATTCAAATAATAAGTAGAAAGTGAAAGAACCGAGAGCTGAATTATTTCCTTAATTTTTAAATGATGTGACATTTGATGCAGATATTTTACACATACACCAAACAACAATGTGATCCATGGGCAGGGCTAATGTTCAAATAGCAGTACTGTGAATAAATCTATTAAAACATTAGATATAGATGATTAGATATTTATATAAAGTAAATATTTAAAGACAACATTTGGCCAGCTGTTTTTTTCTGTGCTTTTATTTTTGAGGATTTAATAAAAATTACATGGAGAAACAGATGTGAGCATTTCAATTACATTTTAATTAATTGTTTTCCCCAATGAATATCCTACCTCAGTAAGTTCTTTTCCTCTTGGACCTGGTCCATCCTCTGAGGCACCTCTGCTTGTTGATGGCTCTTGTTCATCCATGCTTATCGGACCTTTATCTGGCTCTGTAGTTGCCAACAATAACTTGATAACTTGTTAAAAAAAAAAATTGTTTGAAAATTTTACAAGATTTTAAAAACAGTAAAATAATTATTAACAAATTTGTTCATCTAAGTTTGATTGGATTAATAGTGAGGACATGGTGTGTGAAAGCCTGAATAATGCCATCTGGGATAAAAAATATGTTCACCGCTATTCAGGCTTTCACATAACATGTCCTAACTATTTAATTCACACAGTTGGAATGAAGTCTCCACTATATTGATTTCATAAGCGGTTCAAAAGTACACTGTACATGAAAGCATTTAATTCGTTTTTAAGATTGGTATTGGAGGGGAAAGCTGAGGGATGGAGCATAATTTTGTTCAATTAAAATGAAAGTTTTTTTGCACTATTTAAGTGAGTGTTGATGCAATTCAATAATAGTATGATAAACAAACCATCATTCCTATCGCCACCATTAAAAACAAAAATAAAGATGATCTAGTTAAAACATTTTTCTCTAAGCAATTTTATTGCTCAACAATTTCTTACCTGGCTCCTCAATTAACTCAATGTGTATGTCTTTAAAAACCCGTCTTCCCCTGCAAACAATATTCTCAGTTTGGGGGTCTCTATGTCTAACTTCTCCTGACAAATTCTGGGTAGACTGTTCACCCAATCTCTCTGATGGTGGTGGTTCTTGATCTAATGGAATGTCACTGGAGCTTGGGGTTCTCTCCCTGCGCTCAGGTTTTATCTGGTTGAAATGATGCTTCTCCCCCTTTGCCAGTTCAAACTGGGATGGGGTGTTAGAAGGCTGTAAATCTCTAGGGGAAGATGAACCACGTGCAACGGACGCATACGATTTGGAACCTGCTTTGGAATAATGTTGACCACCTGCAGCCTTGGCTAAAGTTATAAAAAAATTTATAAATATTAACAGTAACAGCATGAATGTTTTAATTAATGTTAAATATTGTAAATAAAACCATATGATTTATCCTCCCATTCATTGTCATATTTTATTTCATATAGTATCACATATTTAATCTTTGCATGCCAACACTGTATGTCCCTATATTCAAATATTGTCACTGTTTTGTTACCAAAAACTTTGTTAAGGAAAAGATATACCTTCATTTCCTTTTCCGTTGATATAAAAAAAAGTAAATAAAACAAAGGAATTCTTTAAAAATGTAACTATATTAAATGCTACATCCAAACAAAAGAACAGAAGTCATTAAAAGGTTTTTGAGGTTTCAGCCACCACACCCTTAAAAAAATTATGAATGAAAGATAGGAATAGGAGATTTTTTGTATTTTCTCCTAGTACATTTATTTTATTATAGATAGATAACAATTAAAGAATAAAGTGATAAACCGAAGCAGCATAAAGCCATGTGCAAAATTGGGTAACACGTTATATCCTCATTTTGTGCTTAGAATAATTAGAAGTACCCACTCTGAATAATAAAATGGCTATTCAGATCACCGAGTTCATTTTTTTTGGAAATGTTCAGCATATGTGCCAGCCAGCGAGTGTTAGCATTGGTGAATAGTATTTTTAACTTTCAATAGCTTGGTTGGTTCAGTGTGATATAATTTTATTTTAGGCGAGGAGGTTGATATGTCAGATGTAATAATCTTGAGCACCAGCATGCAGGTATTTACCTGTATAAGACCTGAAGTATTTCAAGTCTGAGGACTCAGAAGAGAGTTCTAGCCTCAGGGTCAACAGTGAAATCAACATTTGGCCTGAAAATAGCACTACTTTTTTTTAATCAGGGCGAAATCAAAGGACACATCTTTAATAAAGAATTCATTAACTAACACTATCATTCAAACATTGATACTAATAACATGGTTACAAAGAATTTATTCATTTATATGTAGATGTCGCCAAGTAGACATTTCTAATTAGTTTTATAGATTATTTTATTATAAATTTGATTTATAATATAAATTATTAAGTATCACATGAGTCCCATGATGTTATTGGCATATTTCGCCTACTATCAGACTATCACCAAGTTCACTAACTGAATCTTAACTCTAAAATAATAAGTAAAAAAAATGCACATACTTTGAGCCACAGTAAAGGTTATCCTACTTCCAGAGATAGTATGAAGATGAATGAGCTAATGGATTTCTCATATTCTGTATTATTCACTTACCCACAAAGTTACAGCAGATGCTGGGACCACAGCTGCTGGGACCACTCTCAGTAGCTACTTTTTTTTGTGGCCCACCCTGTACTATAGTAAATATTATATTTTTTATAACCTCACAAAGTTCAAAAGCTTCAAAATATGACCAGCATGAAGCCATTAAGACTGCTGCAGCAGACTTTAAGACATTATGATGATTATGTAACCTTTCTTTTTTTGCTGCTGAAGAAGTCTTTTCCTGATCTGCTACCTTCAACATTTTTAGGTCATAACTAAAGCTTCAGACTTCATCATACTTTTAAAATAAAATAGTTATAATTGTACGGGTTTGTGGCTACAGACACCCACCCAGGATTTGTTACTTTTTTCTTTTGATATACCATAAATTACTAACTTAATTAATAATGCTGAATAACATTAGAAATAGAGACGAGTCATCACAGTTAAATGATGAAATGTTAATAAAGTTAAAGCACAACTAACAAAATTATGACTTACACTTTAGTTTCAATGACACTAGACTACTACTAGCCAAATTCATAAGGGCCATCCATAATAAATGATGTCTCACTCACTATTTTGGGAGCTTTTTTTTTTTTACAACCACACAATGGTAACAAATTTTTAACATTGAATTTTGCCAAATAGACACTTTTAACACACATCATCACACATGTGTGAATCCACCCTTTTTGATATGTAGTGTCATTTATTGAAGGCCCCTAAGCCTAATAATTTTTAAAAAAAATTTTTTCCTCACATCAGTCCTTTTTATATTACTAGCCTCTAGAAATTAGCTAGGCCATCATTTGTATAAACTATACTTATACATTAATTAACAATAATGAGATAGACCTTTGCTAATTTATTTATGTAATTTTGTTAGTGTTATTGGATTATTGATTATACATATTTATATATAAATATATATAATCAGCTAATAGCAGACAGTTCGCGCTATGACGTCATTTACTTTTACGTGTTTATTTCACTTAATAGGTTTAGGGTTCAAGTTAGGTTTAGGGATAGGTTTTAGTGTTCAGGTTAGGCTGTAAATTCTAAGAATTATTGCCATCTTGGTTGCCGCGACCCGTAAAATTAAGATAAAACGTTAAATAATAATGAAAAAAATTACTAAATGTATCCTTAAACCTAACCTGAACCCTAAATCTATCCTCAAACCTAACCTGAACCCTAAATAAAATCTATCCCTAAGCCTAAACCTCTAAAGAATATATCCCTAAACCTAACCTGAACCCTAAACAATCACTCTGGGCACTAATAGTGTGAAATAGACCTATGTGGCCTAAGACGCCTGTCTGCCATAGTAATTTTTAAGCAGCCCTGCGTCATTAGCCTACAAATTACTACAAAAACACAAACCAAATCATGATCCACTTCACTCTCTTTAATTGTATTACCTCATAAGAGCTTCTCTATCACACATTGAAAATCTCCTTTCACTGACTATAAAATCGATATGTATGTTTCACTACTGCGTTAAAATAAATATTTCAGACATGTTATCAATATCAATATTATATCATGTTATGAAAACAACATTTGCGGATTTTATTATCTTTTTTTTTTTACCCGTCTATTTCACTTATTTATGATAAAATATTATAGTAATGTCCCTTTGGCTTTACTATAAGTAAGGTATTAGTCATAAAATTGCGTTTTTTGAAAGTACAACAAACCTTTAGAAACTTAAGTATATCACATGGCACGTCTCCTCTATATCCATAAGTCAATACTAATATTGTGTTAAGTTGTTTTTATTATATAATTGAGAACATCGCATTGTTTTTATTAACAACTGGCTTTAAAAAAAATATCCGTACTTCCATTCTAGCTTCCTTTTCCCAGAATCTCTCCTACTTAAAAAGTTAAAGCAACTTTCCAAACATTTTAACTTCCTTACAGATGTATTAGGCTACAATAATTAACTATTGCTGTTTCAGCGTGTTTTCACAATTTCTTTTATCCTTCGTGCCCTTAGTTATCGTTACTATTTTTTTACCATCATTTTGTGCTCAAAATTTTAGTCCCATATTTTATTTCGGTCCCCATTTTCTTAATTCTTTTTTTTATATTCCAGCTAAAACATTCCTTAATTAATTCATACCTTTCAATGTTACTTTAAAAAATTAACAGGAAAGGGTGGGAGACCTCTGTTGGATTTTGCCAGAAGCAGACCAAAACATGCCATCTGTAATTACTTACTTGTGCTATATATTCCTGGTCCCCCATTAGATGCCAAAAATACTCCTCAACCAACCAAAACTCCACATGTCCTTATAATAAATTAATAGCCTATTTAATATTTTATTAAGAAGTTAAAGTGCATACATAAATTCAGATCCGCTTCTGCATTTACATAGAAAATGGTTGCAACTGAAAACTTATCTTCCATGCCTCCCATCTTTATCAAATGCATACTGTAACCAACTTCTTGCAACAACAACAAAAATTGAATAAAGCCATTTCTTTATATAATGAAAATGAGAGGATTTATTAAAATATATGAAAAATGTACAAAAAATAATTACAAAATCCAAGTTAATACATGTGTATAAATAAAATATTCCAAAACATCATTTAACAAAATTGAACCGGGTTATAAAATGAAGCTGGTACCAGTAAATGTCTCTACTACTACTGGCAAACCTTACTGGAAATTTTACATTGGATTAATTGGCTCCCATCAATAAATAATATTCTAAAAGAAATGTCTGTGAGCTATAACAATGACTGTTTATATTTAAAAATTAGTCATTAAGAGAGAGATCTATCTCAAACTATTTAACTTCTTCAATTTGTATTCTAAAGCAACCGAAAGAATAGTTGGAAAGTAGAATGGATCATAAAGAATCCATTCAGTTCAATAAAAAATATTTTTCAATGTTCAAACAATATGAGGAATGGTAAAATTTCATACATTAAATTACTTTATCTTGTCAATGTTATTTTAAACCAGGTCTCATCTATTAATAGTTTTATTCAAAATTATAATTGTTCTTATTGCATTTAATTCATGGCAAAGCCCACATTATTAATTTAAAAGTAGTTAAAAAGATTGATATATACTATTTTGATGTAAACCATTATCATGAAAATGTCTTAGCCATGAGCAACTTTAAAGAAACATCTGATTCAATAATACTTTTAGGGTTAGTTTGGTGACTGATCAAAATTATTTGCATGGATAGAAAAGCCTAGTTTTGAGTCACTTGTCCATTTCAAATCTGTTTTGGTCTGTAAACCTTGTGTGAAATGATGCTCAATCTCTGTGCATGCTCAATGGTGTTGAAATATTACCATACTTTCTTTAAATATTTCAGAAGGAAGGTTTTTCTTATCATTATCACAATAGCCCCTCTACTGACCTGAAAAAGACAGCAATATATTGTTACAAATGACAGCTTTTCAACAATGAGGAGAATATAATAAAATAATGAGAGGTAATTCTTATGACATAGCTTGAAGTGAGAACAAAATATTCAAGTTATACATTAACACTACACTAATTATAAGTATTCTTTCTAAAATTGTTTCAGTAACTGTTTATAGATAGATAAAGCACATAGCTTTTATCTCTGACCAAAACTTTTTTTATTTCTGACCAAAACTAACACAATACACAATTTAAATTTCTAAGATTCTATTTTTGTACCGAGTTTCACCCAAATAACATATTCTGTAAGGTTTGCTTCATTCAGCTGTCAATTCACAGGAAATAATTGTTGAAATTCTAATTTGATCTTTAATATATATATATATAAGTGGTATTGTAGGTCATGCTCTTATGAAACAGTGTTCAGCACCTGGAATGGGACCTCGGGGTTAGGGTATAAAAACATGCGGCATGATTTGGCTTCTCCCCCATCGTTTTGAAACTTAAATATTGGGAACCACTATGAGTGCTTAAGTTCAATTTATTTATATCTCTGGAACCCTAGTTGTCAAATATTCTTTTGCATGCCAGAATATTCATGTTGTCTAGGATCTTCTGATGCCTGTCAATTATTCGACTGGCCTATTTGTCATCAAAATCAAAACGCACACATTCTCTCTGATTTTATGACCTTGACAATAGTGTATTATGTTATGAATTATATCTAGTTGGAAAGGGGATTTTATTTGCCATACATTAGTTTATTTACAAGACTACATCGTTGGAGGGTATTGTAATATTAAGTAATTAAGGGAGTTAACACTCCATGGGGGGTTCGGATCCCTTGTATTTAAAATATCTCAAAAACCATTTAACTTATATGAATGTAAAAGTGTATCTTAGATAGCCTGGACAAAACGGAAATATTTAAGTCTTTAGGGTTTTGGTTCGAGATTTTGACTTTTATTCAGGTTGAAGTGTCTAGGGATTGTCATTTTAACATAGGAAATCTGCCAGAAGGCAAATTATAGACCCTCATGGTCAATGTGTGACGTACATATCCTCTAGTCTGTCCACACATATTAAATTATAGTGCGCACGCCATTTAGGTTTTGATTTAATGTTCTTCTATATATTAAGGGCCCATGATCAATGTATTGATCAATCTGGCTCCAATGTATGTAAAGGGACTTGCAATGTTCTGTGCCTGTCTGTGCTGAGGATATTTCACTGGTTGCAAGGTCTGTTCAGCGAGGGTATCAGGAACTAGGGTTTAGAAGGCCTGAGGCAATAGACACAAATGTGTCAAGATGTTCCAGTCCTTGATCGTCTTTGGTAGGAATGAGCAGTTATGAGCTGGAACTGCCTGTCATGGCCTCGTCACTGTCTAGGGGGGAGAGAGTCTAGTTTCTGTTTAATGCTGGAGCAGTGGACCAGCCCATTATTTATCTTGTACATCATGGAGAGCCTGGATAATCATCTTCTTTCCACAAATGTTGACCAGACCAATATTTCCAGCATGCTGCCTACACTAGAGGTGTTCCTATAGCGGTTCAGAATAAAGCGTGCTGCCCGTCGTCGGACCGCGTCCAACCTGTCGATGCTCTTCTGGGTGAATGTGTCCCAGAATGAAAATGCATAATCAAAAACAGGCAGGACAAACGCTTTATAGGCTCTTTCTTTCACACTGGAGTTGCCAATCTTCAGATTTTGGCTTAAGAACCCCAGGGTCTTGTTTGCCTGGTTGCACAAAATGTTAATATGGAAACTTTATATTGTCCTTTTTCTTTAGATTCTTCTTGGGATTTGGACATTTTTCTGTGGCTTGGTTTATAAAATAAAATAAAGCTATAGTCCTCAAGACATGAGTGTCTCAAATCTCTAAAGAAGCATATTTAAAATGGTCAGTTTCACACACCACTTGGCTACAGTTTTGGTGCTGAGAGCAGGGTATTAAAGTGTGTAAATAAAATGGCAATCACAACGCAAGCACACACGCACATACCACCCTTTGGTCACCACTCTACTACATATATATAAATCTATATATATATATATCTATCGGTATATACCTTTGTGATACTTAAAATAATGATGACACAAAAGGAAGAAGCTGTTTAAGATATAAATGACAAATGCAGTCAGTTAAACTTACAATAGCCCATTTTTCTGGTACTGGATCAAAAGGTCTGTCATTATAGTCTAGCCATTCTGGGCCCTGTGTAGAAAATGAATCACAAAATAATAAGAACACCATTCAAAGTTAAATACATGAAGTGAAGCTAGTCATTGTGAGTTATATACCTATCACAGCCCACTCATGGTAGCTATAGCACCGACTATAAGATGTAATGAGATGGTTGCCAAATTAATTTTAAGCTGAAAATGAAAATTTTTTAAAAGCAATAGACAAACAAAACCATGTTTCACTGTCAAATTCTAGACATTTTTAAATAAAATAAATAAAAAAAAGCAGGAAATAAAAATCACAAAGTCCATTTAAAGAATTGAAATATTAAATTTTTATAAAAAGGTCTAGATATCTAACAAAAATGCATTGTAACTTTCTATCATTGATACAGTAAACTTATTAGAAGATATCTAAAAAAAAATGCATTGTAACTTTCTATCATTCATACAGTAAACTTATAAGCAAAGACGTAAAAGACCTACCACAACATCTCCTCTACTCAGTACTTTTTTTAGTCTCCAGCGGGAATGCTGGTGTGCTCTGTACACAAAGGAATGGTCAAAACATAATTTATTGGTGAATAATTTCAAAATCATATCAGCAATAGCAAACTTATGTTCTAAGGCTCCTTACCCTGTAGAAATGCCAACTAACTTGCAACTAGTGGCATTAAATGTTTTAGTGAATGATGTGTTGAAATGTTTATCTTTCATTACTTGGAAGCTCACATGATAATTTTATATCTGGATTTTAGACTCAATTCGAAATATTTCTTATGCAAAATAGTGTTCTTTTTTTAATTGGTCAGAATGGGCGGTGGACAGAATTTAAAATAAGACTCTAGGAATGCATGTGAGTTCACCAGGTAGTGACAGTTCACTGTCTGTTTCTTTCTTGTAGTTTAACTTGTAATAGAGTTAACTTAGAAAACGTAAAAATACTTACGTAGACTGAAAAGTAAAAAATGATCTTTTTGGTGTAAGTAATGGGTTTCCCCTGTAAAAATAAAGACAGTTATAAATGCCAAGTGAATGAGTGATTCAAAAGAAAGACAGTGATACATGCCAAGTGAATGAGTGATTCAAAAGAAAGACAGTGATACATGCCAAGTGAATGAGTGATTCAAAAGAAAGACAGTGATACATGCCAAGTAAATGAGTGACTCAAAAGAAAGACAGTGATACATTCCAAGTGAATGAGTGATTCAAAAGAAAGACAGTTATACATTCCAAGTGAATGAGTGATTCAAAAGAAAGACAGTGATACATGCCAAGTGAATGAGTGATTCAAAAGAAAGACAGTTATACATGCCAAGTGAATGAGTGATTCAAAAGAAAGACAGTGATACATGCCAAGTGAATGAGTGATTCAAAAGAAAGACAGTGATACATGCCAAGTGAATGAGTGATTCAAAAGAAAGACAGTGATACATGCCAAGTGAATGAGTGATTCAAAAGAAATACAGTGATACATGCCAAGTGAATGAGTGATTCAGTTTACCCAAAGGCTCATTGGTTAGTACCTTGATTAAGGTTTTTTAAATGATCTCCTAACATCTCTAAAATAAGATATATTTACTATCAAATGTTTCTGACATTAGCTCACAGCTGAGGGAGGTCATTTTAAAAAGTTTAAAATCAGGTTTCAGAAAGTCCTGGTAATGATAACATCTCAAGGGTTGGGCAAATAAAGGGTATCTTGTCACAATTATCCCCCATTGTTTTTAAAAACTGATATTTCATAGTTTTCTTATCTCATATTAGCATTAAAACAAATATTTTCTCAAATGATGTCTTTCCCTATTTTCTCCTGATAATTTAATAATCTATACAAAAGCGCAAGCTTGAATGGTATGGCCACGTGACAAGAAAACAAGGGCTCGCCAAAGAAATCTTGCAGGGCACAACTAGAGGAGGGAGAAGAAGAGGAAGACAGAGAAAAAGATGGGGAGACAACATCAAAGAATGGATGGGATTAAAACTAGGCGATGCTATGCGTTAGGCAGGAGACCGAGAGGAATGGAGAAGAATAGTTTTTATGTCATCTATGGCACCCCAACGGTCGAAGGACTACGGGACATGATGATGATGATGAATATCTATAAATACATTAAAAAAAAGACTTCAGATTAAAAAATAAACCTTTTTAGTGGGTTTTGAGGTAGTAGTAGTAGTAGTAGTAGTTTTATATAGCGCAGTACCCCAGCCTAGGGCTTGGCTCACCACACTGTACATACAATTTAACAAACATAATAATGAACTTAAAAATTAACATACCCGGTACATTAATTAAATAAAACAAAACAAATGTGTATTCACTCCAACCATTCCATAACTATTTACATGTCAAGCCATGGACGGCACCCAGCAGCATCATTTATCGGTTAAAGGGGGGAATCAGTCAGGATAGTTGAGTTTAAAGAGATGTGTTTTGAGTGCAGTTTTGAAGGCTGTGATGGTCGGTATATTGCGGAATTGTAGTGGAGGAGAATTCCATTGTTTGGGGGCACAGAGAGAGAAAGATGTTGACATGTGGCAGGCATACTATTTTATTGGCAATGGTATTTAAGTCAAATGAGCATCTTAATGCCTTTAATTGGATTGAAAACTGCAAGCAACTTTGACTCATAGATGATTCTTTTATCTCTAAAGTAACAGGCTTAAAAAAGGGAGATCAAACCCACCTGGTTGTTGGCATATAATGTGCAGAATTTTTTCCTTCACTATAAAAAGAGGATTGTTTCCGGCCTGTATATACTACAATACATTGGAAATTGAATAGAGCATGAATTCTCACAATAGAAGATGTAATGGGTATTAAACTATATATATACATCAATGTATATCAATTAACATTGGGCATCCCTCATTGGTATCTAGTTTTGGATTTAAAGTGAATAAGACAAGATAAAATAAGATTCTTTTATTGATACAAACATATGGAAATGTTTTTTGATTGCATTGTACATATAGATATTTTAATAAAGTCTACATTTTTCAACTAAAACAATTTAAACACAAGGCATCTACATTAAATTATTTCACTAGTGAAAAAAAACATCCATTCAGTAAACTCCTTTAGTCATAACAGGTACTTAGTTCTCATTTAGATTTGTGATTTCTGTGCAGCATGCTGGTAAATTCCTACAGATTGGGGAGCAAATGAATTTTTATAACTTTCAGTCCTCGCCCTGAGAGAAAGAATTTGTCCCTAAGTATCTGTGATGAAGAGGGTGGATGTATCATCCAAAATTTGTTTAGTTTTACAATAACATTTTTCTTCAAATAGTTCTTCAAGTGAAGGATGTTTAGTTTGTGTTATGTTCCTAGCTTTCTTGATTAGTCTGTTTATTCGGTGTTTAATATCAGACGAATTCCCACACCAGTTGGGACCCTTCAAAGATACAAGTTTTCTTACACTTCTATCAATTCTTTAACTCTAACAGACTTGTAATGTTATACCATCATAAACACTTACATATACTAGAAGTACTGCTCCCAGGTAAAGGCTCCTTAGACTTAGACCTATAACAAAAAAATATTGAAGATTTACAACATGAAGCAAGTTAAAACAATATATTTAAGTTGAAAAGAGAGAATTCATTTTTCTTAGAGAAACTCTTTTATTTATCTTTGTCATCGTGTTTGGCAATGAACTATAACTTTACTAAAAATAAATCTTATGGCAGTTTTGAATAAATCCCCTCTCTTGGATCTTTAAATTTTGAGAAAAATATTAATCTTTATGTAAATGCTTACATATACGTGTGCCTGTGCCAGTGAAAACTTATAAGCAAAACAAAGTGGATATTACAAGCATTTATTATTATTAGGAAGGAAGGATAAGCCTCTATGTTTTAGTTAAAGTTATATCGATGAATGTCTAAGCCTTACCTTGCTTTAACGGTTTCACATCCAGAGCGACTTTGCTCTACAGGGGGCACTGTCATGAGAGTAACACTATTATTTTACACAAATGCCAGTCTAAAACATGCCATTTTTTAAAGTAAATAAAACATCAAATAGATATCGGTAACTTGTTTAACAGAAATCAGAAAACTCTAATAAATTGATATTATTTTTATTCGATTGAATTTAAAAAGAATTTCATTGCTGCACTGCAGTTTTTGACAAGGTGTTCAGATTGTGATTCCCATGTACAAAGCAAAAATATTATAACCTGAGACATAATCGCCTATATGGACTACTCTTAAAAAATGAATAGTTAATAATCCTTAAAGCTAGAGCGTATCAGTATACTTATGTTAGAGTTGTTCCTTGACAATGATGCTTTGGAACTGGGGACAAAATATACAATATTTAACCTAAATTTGTTAAATCTCAGTTCTAAATGTCTCTATCAATAACAATTGGAAATAATGTTAAAAGTTATCACTAAAATAAAGTCAAATTTTCAGATCTTTATTTTTTTAGATTTGTTCCAAGTCAGTGAAGACAAAAGCTGAGATTTTTTTAGATTTTTTCCTAGTCAGTTCAGTGAAGACTGTCAACTTCTATACTCCTGGATTGGATCTTTCATCAAGTTCTTCCACTATTTCAATCATTAGTGAATAACTCAAGTCCTTCTTTTAGTAAATATAACTTTAATTATCAGGAACACAAGGCACACATCTCTCTTCCCTAAGGTTCTACACCATAACTCCCGCACGACTACTACTTATGTCACAATACACATAAAAAATACGTCATTCAGACAAGCGCGTTCATTAACTAATAAAAACTCTTTCACACACCGCGCGTAATAAGCATGCATTCAAACGCAACAATAGCTACTGAACTCCCATACTTGACAAAGACACCAGTTGACTTAATTTTTTTTTAGATAAAATAACTTACCCAGGTAAATATCTTCCATTACTCTTCTTAATCTCTGTGATTTCTGGCACTATGGAACAAATGTTTTACCATAATTTTTAATGCTGGGTAAAAACTTGTAATAATTTTAGAGATTTTTGTGTAAGTCAACGTATTAGAGCCACTGAGATTAATGTAAAAATCGTGGTGTCTCAATAGTACACTCAATGCACAATTTTAAAACAAGAACTACCCAGCGAGCTGAGATACAAGTCATGTATTTGAATGAAAGAAGAAAAAATGAGGGGGGGGGGGTTGTGATAAATACAGTGGGAGATTCAGCAGGAGATAGTTGGTGTTTAAATCTCATAGAGATGTTCAATAGTGTTACGCATATTTTAAAATATGTATACATATATCCTGAACTGGCACTAGTTGTATGTAATATATATTCTGTACATGCAGAGAAATAACACTGTATAATAAAGAAACAATAAGTTTTTTTGCATCACAAATACAGAAACCAAGTCGGATTACAACAGATGATTACTTTCCATATAACTTTTTGCAATCCTGCATATGAGAAGAAATGTTGGATTATTTAAAACATAATACAAAAGCAAACTTCCCATTTTGTAGTGATAAACAAACACATGTATATTTATCAAGAAAATGACGCCTAGGAGATGTGAGCCATCTTAAAACATCCAGTTCCTCAGTTTTGTAAAGAGAAATCTTATAGTCAGTCATAAAATGCTGTTTTGATTAGATTTTTAAAAATATATTATCTTTGCTTTATCAAGAGATATCACCAAAACACAGTCTGCAGGCAATGTGGGTCCCTGCAAGAAGTTCAATGCATCAACAGACTGCACATAAAAATTGACATTCATTGAATGTATCTTTTTTTTTATTTTTTACATCTACGTCTTGAATGTTATGCACATTTCAAAACATTTAAACGGCCCCTTAACTGGATCATAATAGCTGATTCGAGATAACATCTGGATCCGTTAGTGTACTGTTCAGTAATTTCTAAAGTCATGAATATTCCTGGTAATGCTTAAACTATAAATTAATTAGCAGACATAAAATTAACTTCCAACATAACTTACTTACTTGTGCTCGCACTGCCTTTGGACAAAACAATTTTGGCCACTCGATTCCGGGTGAATCTGAAAGAAGGTAGGCCTACTATATTTTACAAGTGATATCAATTAAGGTTAAAGGATGCATATTCTATACAATTATAAAACACTATTTTGGATTCTTTTAAAAACATTTTTTTTAAACACTGCAACAAGTTGGTGATTCATTTACAGTATTAATAAATAGTAATTATTAAACTGGCCAAACTACATCATGAATTGAAAACTGTTAGCCTCTTAAAAGTAACATCTCAGCAAACATGTTTGAAGAATTGAAATAAACATCAAATAATAACTCTAAAATACATGGTCAACTACAAATGGTTTGAAAACAAAGAAGGCAAAAGGTCACTTTTGTAGCACATGCAGTGGAAGAGAGAGAGTTTGTTCCCTTATCCAGGCACATATAAACATATCATGTAGGAAACACCATGTCCAGGTTGTGCCTTCAAATACTGCCCGATCATTGCATCCAGTTACAAACTTCTTGGCCAATCAATAATCTGTCTTCTTGTGGTGGTTACTTGCTTGCACAGAAAGTGAAAATGTAACTCTAACTAAATTGAGGTATAAAACTATTTTTTTACATAAATATCTCTAAACTAATGTTTACTTCTATTTGACCAAGAAATTCATTTGACCTGAATGTGAAATTAGAGTAAGCTCATTTACCTTCCAGCTTTGCTTTCTGTAATAGCTGGCAGATGTGGACCAACACCGGAACCCACTGAACTGTTTTCATTATCATCTGAGGACATGGAAGTGATCTATGAACACAAATGACATGGAAGTGATCTATAACCACAAATGACATGGAAGTTATCTATAAACACAAATGACATGGAAGTGATCTATAAACACAAATTTGGAAGCTGGGGGAGTAGGGAAAAAGGTTTCAACAATCTCATGACAAGCAGTTCAAGAGTAGAGTGTTACCCAGACAAATGTCTGCAATCATTCTTATCAATTAAAATTTATGGAATTTGAAAATGCAAGTCTTTACTAACAGCACAGCACCCCCCTCCGCCCACTCCCCCTCCCAGCCCAATCTGGGTGTCAAAAATATATAAGTATATTGTAGCTGTTCATTGCAATAATTAACTAATTATAAAAGTGTTGGACTGCGATAAAGCTTTAAAATAGATTAAATAGACACGAACAATCTGTGTCAATATAACAATATATTATTACGGACTGCTTTTAATAGAGAATTTGATCTCTTAGTTTAGTCTATTGGCTCGTTTCAAAACAGTCCATAATAAAGGACGATGCCAAAGTTTAAAAACAATAACAAATAGAACGATACACAGTCAGGGATCCTTACAATTAATAAGTTTTTAATGTGTGAATTTCAATGAACTACAAAAGTAAAAGAATACAATAAGACAATAAGGGACTGGAACAAGCTTCCAAAAGCAACAGTTGAGGCGACTACACTTGACACATTTGCAGCTATTGCCTCCTGTCTTGCAACCAGTGAATTATCCCCTTGAAAACCATGCACATTAACATCGCGAACCCCTCTTAAACATAGGAGCTATAATGATCAATTCATTGATCGTGGGCCCTCAAAACATAGAAGAATAATAATAAGAAGATTAACTTACAGTATGGCTGGTACCGGTACTGTATATAAAAATACAATGAGGTCAAGTTGTACAATGAAAGTAAATCTACACACAACAAGGCACTGTCTGGTATTAAATAATGACACACAGCACATCTCGTGATAAAGGAAAGGATCTCTCGTCATTCAAATGGCCTTTTTATACTCTATTCCAGATGATCATTCTCGAAATAGATTACGCAGTCTCACTGCTTCCCGCATTCTCTAGATCATTCCACAATGTTCAACTGGAACAGACGATAATAAGCTTAAACGTAAACAAGGTTACATTTTGCTAGCCACACCCCAAAACGGGCTCGACTGTAAGAGGCCATGCACGTGGAAAGCGGGCAAAGCTAGGAAGGCGTGTCTCAACTGAAAACACTTCACCTTCATAACAATATATTAAGCTTTAATAATAGTTTTACATGTATATGTCTTTTTGTACTGATGAAGGCATGTGCCGAAACGTTTGCTTATGTGTAATGTAAATTTATTTTTAAAGCTTAATATATATTGTTATATTGAAACAGATTGTTAGTGTCTATTTTAATCTGTTCATTGCAATAACCTAAGAATGAAATGGTTTTCATTTTGACAAAACACAATATTTTTTTAATCTTAGCTGATTAATATTATCCCATGCCTTTTAACAATATTGTTTTAATTATCCATCTAATGCCCAGCATGGAAATGTGGGTTTTTGTTGCAAATATATTTGCAGACCAGCAAGTTTAAGTATGCTGATTCAGCAAAAAATGTTAAATACTTATTAATGTCACTTCTAAATCTACTGACTTACTTTCATCCCTAGTATCTCCCCTAACTGTTGTGGAGCTGAAAGAAGTGAGTATTTCAAAACTACTAATTTAATAAAATGTAAAACTATTGTCTAATTTCAAAACAAACAACTGCTATGAATTAAAACACGTTTTTTAAAATAAATAATAGGGCTAAATAAAATTAAAGTTTCAATTTTAATGAAATGCTAAAATGCTCAGTATTTTCCATGAAAGATTTATAAGTGCTGAGTAACAAAATAATTTAGAATTTATCAAATCTCCTCATCTGTCAATCTGAGATGACTTGGTAAAACATGGCACACACTGTGTAGCTGACTGTAGTACCAGTGTTCAAACTTAAGGTAAAGTAATGCAATGAATATAATAGGGGGAACTTCCTGAATAAGAAAAAGAATACATTCAACAACTGCTTAGTTATTTTATTCATTTTACAATCTTTTAAGTGTAGCACAATTGTGGAAAGATGAAGCCAAATGATGTAACTCTGTTCAATAAAATTGAAATCCCATTGGCGACAGGTTGCAACAATTTTTTTTCCTGTTCTGTTTTCCGTGTGTGGTTTTAAAAAAAAACATGTCAATGATTGAATGGTAGATCAGATAACATAAAGTGAGTTGTACTTTCATTTTTTCTCTGGCGTAAGGTTTAACCGCTCACTAAATTGATGTATGTCTATTCAAAGATTAAGAATGAAACGGTTTTTAAATGAACAACAGTGTTACGGCCTAGTTTCGTTGCGGCCTCCAAATGTTACGGCCTAGTTTCGTTGCGGCCTCCAAATGTTACTGCCTAGTTTCGTTGCGGCCTCCAAATGTTATGGCCTTCATACTCTACGGCCTAATCTCGCTGTCTAGGATTCTCATCAGGTCCACACAATGAAACAATTACACTATTAAGTCCACAAATGTTACCGAGTTTAATAAGTCAATTCTTTATTCACCAAGTACAACTGTGTGGTCTCATCAGGAGACACCAATACCTAATCACACAATCAAAGTCTTCCTCACACACGTATGGAATAAAGCTCAGCCTAACGCAGGACTCTCATGATCTCAACATCTCTGTATTCTCTCTCCGGTCTTCCTATACAAATCTCTTGTCTTCCCTTACAAATCTCCCGGTCTCTCTCTCTCGACTAACCAACACTCTGTCCTTTTATACATGCACTTGTTTATTCCTCTTTCTCTGTCAGCCAATGACCATTCAGCAACACTAATACAATTCATAACAACTCATGCACCCAAAAAGTGTTCACACTAACAACAGTGGTTCTCATACAAACTCTCACCATGCATAAACAACTTTCATATCAAAACATCAGGCTAACTAACTCACAACTAGAGTTCCTGGAGTAAGGTTTAACCGCTCACTAAATTGATGTATGTCTATTCAAAGATCGAGAATGAAACTGTTTTTAAATGAACAAAAGTACCTGGCAGTATCTGAAAGACTTTTGCGATCTGCCATGCTGTCTGTGAAAAATTAAAATAATGAAGGGAATTTAGGGCAGAGTGGGAACAGTATATAAAATAGATTATTTGACAATGCCAGAGAGGGAAATTTAATGAAATGAAAAAGTATGACCTTAGTTGGGGAAATAGCTAGCTTTGAGAATTATGCATTTAAGGATTCAAAACTCTTAATTTTGTACATCATTGTTACTCTTTCTTGTTGGCTATACCATATGTGAAGATTTATTGGTTTCCCAGATTTGTTCAACTTAAAAAGCTTGTGAAGGTATTTCAGTTATAGCATATGTATAGGGTACAGAACACAAAGTGAAAAGAGTATCTTGTATTAAGCAGAGAAGTGAAGATGGGTTATGTGCAGCTATCAACTTCAGTCCACAGCTGGAATAGTCAAATTTGCGTCTTTGCCTGCTTGGCTTTCCTGCTTTTAAGTTCCGAAAATGCTCATGTGCTTTTCACCTCTCCCTTTACGGCCAGACAGCTTGGTCATGGTTTTATGGCTTATCAACTTCAGTCCACTGCTGTTAAGATTTCAGTTTTCAAGATATGGACCTTAGGTGTAGAATTTCTGGATAACTCTTGAGCTGAAGTAGTTTTGCTCAAGTGTGAACACTTTAGTATTTATGCATGTAGTTTACACTTGCTCTTGGAGTCAACGTTTTTCTTTAAATGGCTTCTCAGATGACAATATAAAAAATGAGATTTGGAGACTAGAGCTTCACAACCAATACATACAGCAGAATTAATTTATCATTTAAAAACAAGTTACCAATGTGAACGGTTTTGAATGAGCAATTCTGAAAGAAATCATAGATCAAACAACTCAAATTTGAGACACTATGTGGCTAAGTCACACAGTGTGTTCACAATTTCCATTTATTCTAAACTCATGTGAAAATGTGTTAACTTGACAAATATATTATCTTCTATTACCTTTATCGGCTTCCTTGATTTTCAAAGTCTTCATTACCCTTTTTGGACATTTGCATTTTGGAAAAGAAAACGGGTTAAAACCAAGAAGCTATTATAAAGACTCTAAAAACATTTTGAAAAAACATATACACAATTTATAGTTTGGCCCTAAACTAAAGTTACAGCAAAGAAAATGACCAAGTAATAAAATACATGGGCTGGCTAGATCACCGCTTTGATAATTAGGTGATTTTTAAAAAAAAAAATTTTTTTTTAAAATCTCTGATCAGTTTTACTAGAATTAAAACAACTGGCGTCACAACAATGATTTGTATATTAATTTTTTTTTAAAAAACTATCCAAATGTATGGTGTGTTATCCTTACCTTTTGTGGTGACTCTTTTTGGTGATAATTCCTCTTGGACTGGTCAAATTTGAGTCTTTGCCTTCTTGACTTTCCTGCTTTTCAGTTCCGAAAAGGGACATGTGCTTTTCACCTCTCTCTTTACGGCCAGACAGCTTGGTTATGGTTTTATGGCTTTTCAAAGGTGGCCCATGTTTTTTAGCAATTTTTGGCGGTGGCTTCAGGTCTGGCCTTGATGAGACTGGTGTTATTTTAGAGACAGTGCTGGACGATGCTTTTGTAAGCAGATTCTGGCTTGACTTGCCCACAGTTAGTTTTACACGTGAGGTTAAACTTTTTTTTTCAACATCCATGATAGTAAAGGTCAGCGACTTAGCCTGTTCAATTTCTAAGGTTGGTTCATCCGAAAGTGTGATATCGCTTCGGATTTCAGATAAAGATGGCAGCGTTTCTCTACTTTTATGTTTGGTGTTCTTGACAATTTTATGTCTGGGGTTTTCATGTTTTCTGCTCTCCGATTTCACCTCTTTATCTTTACTTCTGCTTGCTTTCTTATGTTTCCTGATGGCATTTGGGCTTTTGGGCTTTTTTTTAGCTGACACAATATTGCCCGCCAGAACAGATGGATCCTTGAAGGCAACTGTTGATGGTTGTTCAGCAGATTCATTTTTCAAGGGTATCTGTTCGTCTTGTAATGGTGGGGTTTCATCGTAAAAAAGCAAGTCCGCTCCTTCAGAAAAAAGAGATTCACGTACAGTGCCCTCATTGTCCATGCTGAATTCATTTTCTTCATCCTATTGATGAAACAAGATCAATCGCATCAAACAAATGGGATAATACTCGTAAAAATTGCATTGATAACCAAATTTAAACTGGTGCTGTGCATAGACAGTGAACAAAATTGAAATTAGTCTGATGGGTACATAGACAAATTGAAACACTATGCCCAAACTGAAAAAGCCAAAAAAAAAACATAAAAATTGTAATACAACATGTTTCATGATTTGAATTACATTTATCAGTTCCTGCAAGCGATTAACATAAATTAAATGAACCCCGATCACCTAATTCAAAGGTCACCAAACTACGGGCCAAATCCGGCCCGCGACGTCAGTTCATCTAGCCCGCAAACGGTACTTGAATTTGCTTGATAAAGCGTATGGAACACGAGACGTTGTGATACACTTTAAATTAACACTTAGCTGCAGGAAAAGCCTGTTTCTTTTTGCAAGCTCCTGAACATAATAGATGTTTTTCTCACTAACAAAGATAGAGCTGATCCACAGCTTTCAGATCCTACCTGGCTGTCAGATCCTACCTGGCTGTCAGATCCTACCTGGCTGTCAGATCCTACCTGGCTGTCAGATCCTACCTGGCTGTCAGATCCTACCTGGCTGTCAGATCCTACCTGGCTGTCAGATCCTACCTAGCTGTCAAAGTTGTCATATTTGGTCAACATTACATCCCATATGAATTAATTGAACTTGACATTTCATGGAAAGGATAACCTCATCTGTGATTCTACATAATCATCAAAGGATTTCTGAAAAAAGCTGTCATTGTTTGAAGCAGAACTGGAAGGAGAAAATTTTTCTCATATTCTCTGTTTCAAAGAGTTTTCTGTTACAATCGACGATCATTTGTTGGAGAGATTTTTGATGATGCGCCAGTTGAACAATAGTTTAAGCTCCTTGATTTGCAAGCAAATGTCTAGTTGAAAGAGAAACACGGAGAAGGAAAACTTGTTGAATTTTACCGCTGGTTACCTGATGTTGCGTTTCCGAAACTGAAGAAATTCTGCTGGTATGACATCAGTGTTTGGAACAACTTTTGTCTGTGAGCAACATTTTCAAAAATGAAGTATGTGAAGTCAACACATAGAACGAGAGTGACTGATGAACAATTAAAAACAATTCTCTTTAGTGGATGCAGCAATTCCAAACCAAACATTGATGATATCTTGAAAGCCAAACGTCAGTTTCACAAATATCACTAACCTTTTTTTGCTGCTTAGTTTGTGAGATTCGGACATGTGCGCACTAGTCCTCATGTAACTTTCATTTTGCTAATGTCGCCTTCTTTGATAAATTTATAGTAAATAAATCTGTTGGTTGTCTTTGCTTTTTTGTGCATTGCACGCCACACACCCATGATTAATATGGAATACTAAACTTAGTTTTTCGTCTTTTTTTCCAGAGCTTTCGTTCTGGCTTGCACATAGTGTACAGAATGATTATGCAGCCCTCGCTCGTCAATATGTCCGTTATCCGGCCCACCGTGAAAAAAGTTTGGTGACCCTTGACCTAATCAATAGACATCCCTGAAAGAGCGTTTCTCAAATTTGTGTTAGTTTTCCCCAGGGATAAGAAAAGCATATAAACCCCAGGCTTGATGACCAAAAAAACAAGAAAAACTCTGTTTATAGAAATTTGTTTTTAGTTTTTCCTTTCCCTGCCAGGTCAAAGAGTAAAAAATGGCATGTTTAGTCATGTGTTAAGACTTAATCACAAAGATGATCTGCAAACATCATTATAATTGATAAATGAATCTATTACATTTGAACATTACAATACTTGGCAAGCTTAGCCTCATCTGCCATTAAGCCCAGGTCATCTAGACCAATCGGTAATTGACAGTAACACAGTTTTGACACCTTTTATTCAACTAGACGATGAATGTGATCTATTTAAATGTCTTACACGTGGGACGCTTATTTTTCAATAGAAAAAATTCCCAGATCCAAGAAAGTTAGTTAGACAGGGCAACTTTATGTCAAGGACCATTTTGATCCGTAAAATTTTACTAAACTCCGACCAGTCAAGTAATACTATTTTGAAATATTAACTTTTCATAGTATTGATTGAACAGTATTAGGCATAACTTGCCAGTAGTCGTCAAATTCTAATTAGAAAATATAATCAGCAATTGGGCCTCTCGCTATTATTTCCATAATGTGATAATTGTTTATTGTTTCGAATTTGTTTCTGCAACAACAGTGTACATTAAACACTATTGAACAATGATGCTGTGTGTGAGCGCCAGTACAGGTCTAGGCTTAAATTAGAGGCTAATCAGTTTAATTTAGAGGCTAATCAGCTTAAATTAGAGGCTAATCAGCTTAAACTAGAGGCTAATCAGCTTAAATTAGAGGCTAATCAGCTTAAATTAGAGGCTTATCAGCTTAAACTAGAGGCTAATCATTTTAAATTAGAGGCTAATCAGCTTAAATTAGAGGCTAATCAGCTAGTTGACATTGTATTCCTGCAAAACTTTCATAAACAGATAATATCAAATAAATAGGGGACACTAACAATTTCTGTTGATTAACCTGCATACCATTGTGTTGTCATGTAGCGCAAAGTTTCATCTCTTGTGGGCCTTTAAACGTATACCCTTTACATTTTGGCCATACTAAATAGTGTGTGCAATGTCAACCAAACATATAACAAACCTCTTTATCAGCTTCAGAGGAATCAAACAGGATGTCCATACCTTCATTGTCTTCACGTTGTGAAATAACGCTCTTCTTATTTTTCTGAAATAGTCAAATCAATATGCATATTATTTATATGAAAATGAGTTTACATTATTCTTCAGTGGTTCCCAAACTGTGTGCCGTGGGGATCTGGGGGCGCCGCAAAATATTACACAATGTTCCCAATTAAATTTCAACTTTCAATTCAGTGTGATAGCACAACACAACATATAGTGGATCTGGTGCGGACTAACTTTAAAATAATCGTTTGAAGAAGCCTCTACAAATGATCAGACTTACTAGATTGTGGTTGGTGATCTGAAGCATGGGTTTCATTTAGATTTACTTCACCCTTTAATTTTTAGAAAAATATTGCTATTCCTAAGTGTATTTGTTCATAGGGCCCTTAGGAAAAACTGGATTTGGCAAGGGTGCAGAGAACCGTAGAAGTCTGGAAACCTCTGATCTACTGACATTTAAAAAAAAAAAAAATCATAATTTTCTGCAAAAACATCAACTTGAAAGCACTTACAACATTGGATTACATCTATGTTTGATGCAAAGCATTTCACTGAAAAGCGCTAGTGATACACTGATAGCATTTTATCATAAAGGAAAATCTGGTTTATTTTAACATGACTCATCATATTGTGTTTCTTTTCTATTCAAAATTCAAACTAAAATTACAAAAAAAAGTATTAAGTACAATCTTAACAATGACATGAATAAAGTATTTCATAAATAAAGAAATGTCATCACCTAACAAAAACAAAAAAAAACAAAAAAACTACATGTACAACAAGACAGAAAATGAATCTGATGTCCTACCCATTCCTCAAAAAATGAAGGTGCGTTTTTAAGCTTTGTCTTTGGAGGCATGGCCAGTAAATTGTTGGTCTTTTCATTGATTCTGGCTTTTTCAGCTGAAAGGCAACAAAAATACTAGTCACTGAATGCAAAGCCTTTGATGGATTCCTTTTTAAAAAAAAATTTTTTTTTTTGTTATAAATTTTTTAAAATTGGTATGATTAAAGCAAGAGTGATTCCTAAAGTGGTCTATATCGACCCCCCAGGGGTCAATGACAACTTGCAAGGGGTCCATGTCAGCGAGAAAAAAAATTGAGGGTCTATGAAATGAAAATGGGGGTCAGCAATAGTGGATCTCATGTAAGCAGGTCGTGACTTCTATTTTGGTATGAACATGAATGGAATAATTTACATACACAGATAGTACCTATTTACTTTCATAATATTACCTTATAATATAAAGACATATATCTTCCTACATAAATAATAAAAGTACCTATGAAGTAAAAATTTAAAAAACTTAAAACTGTTGACGAATTATTATAAACTAGCAGGTAATATCAGGTAAGCAGGGGGGTCGACACAAAACCGAAAAACATGGAAAGGGGTCTAAGAGACAAAAATGTTTGGGTACCTCCAGATTAAAGTGATATAGAATCCAATAACTATGATTCATTGTCATAGAGAGACATTTCATTTTTGACAGCTTGGCCTTTCATGATAATCTTTGCCTAGGCAAACAACCCTCAGAACAAATTTGTGTGGCATGGTTAAGACATAACACAACTAAAATATTTGAAGCCAATTTTATAAATATGATGCCAAGATTATTCAAAAAATATTTTTACATTACGAATAAGATTACAATTACAGATCTGCAGTAAATACACCGATGCTCTAACTAAATAAAAATGCATTTCATCTTATAAAGTCTTCGGATGGCATACTGAGCCAAAAGTAATCAGCAGCACAATCTTGTTGATTCACATAGAGGGGGTATATATATAAATATATTACACAAGTCGTGTATTTAGTAAAAATAAACTGATGTCAGTACATAGTCACACCTTTGCTTTTGGACAGAAGACAGGTGACAAGAGCTTTTAAGACATTTTACACATGTCATCAGCTTCCAATTATTATCAATGCTAAGAATTCCCATTTTCAAAAGCATTGTAAACATTACACTCATTCTTAGCTAGTCCCTTTTTTTTTATTACTTCTGATGTATATTTGTTATTTCTATGTATGGAACATTCCCAAACCTATTTGCTGGAGTTAGAATTTATACAAATTTCTCATTATATGTAAAAAAAATTAAATATTTAATGTTGGAAATTGACACATTATTATTATTTTAACAGAAAAAAAATTCCCTTCTTAACTTTTGAGCTTTATTATAAGTCTGAAATATGCCATCATATATGATTTGATTAGATGTAAAAATAGATATTCACTGTTACAGACTTGTTTAACCCTTTGTTAGTGTCAAGTAGTTTTAATCTCTCAGAACCTAAGAACCAGTCTCAAGCTCCAAAGACTAGTTTGGTCAATTGGGGGTGGGGAAAGATTGCTCTATTATTGGCAGTTTGGTCAATTGGGGGTGGGGAAAGATTGCTCTATTATTGGCAGTTTGGTCAATTGGGGGTGGGGAAAGATTGCTCTATTATTGGCAGTTTGGTCAATTGGGGTGGGGAAAGAGTGCTCTATTATTGGCAATTCAAATGCAAGAAAAATAAAATTTATTTTAATATATCAAATATTTGCACAAATAAATATTTACAGTCCTCATTTTTGTTTCCTAAGCATTGAGAAAAGGTCCAAGGCAAGCTCAAGAGGCACGAAATGCACAGAGTTCCTTGACTGATATGCAGATATGAGCTAAACTTTATGACTATTGCAGCAGGACATGTTTTGTTGGTAATCAGAAAACAAGTATGGATTTGTAAAAAAAAATTATTTTAATATTGACGTATAACATAAAAGTAATAATTAACCAATAAAGTTGTTTACACAAATATATTTATGAAATTTCTTAGCGATTGCAATTTTTCATCAAAATACTTGAAAAGATTATTTGTTTGTCTTGACTTTCAAAATGCTGATAAAAGTTGAGCACTGTGTCCAGTCTCTGTGGGATCTAGAACATGCAATTAGCTTCCACAAGTAGTAAATATTTTTTCATATATGGAGTCAATGCCTTCTTCTTGTGATGCAAATGAAAGCTGAGAATAAACACAGTTTAGTGTCTATAAAATCTCTGCAATATGGGTTTCTCCTATCCATCATCCATCTTTAAAGGTACTGCTGGTCATTATTATTTTATTAACCCTAGGCCCTGAATGTTGAAACAAAACGAAAGAATTAATATATGATCTTATTAGGCTTATTATAGAAGGTCACATATCATTTTGACTTTTATACTATGTATACCAGTATTAATATAATAACAAAATAACTTTGGCCTAAAAGGCCTACTACTAAGTAAGTACAATATTGTATTCATATGTTACATTTTAAAACTTCAACAAATTATTCCAGTTTGGTCAGTGGGTAAAACTACATATAATACTGTGAGCATCTATTATTATTACCATGAATAATAATTTGGAGAAGTATTTTTATTATCAAAATGTCACCCCTCCATATAAGGAAAAAAGTGCCACCCAGATCCCCCCCTTCCTACTGCCTACAGCAGGGGGGGTCACCAAACTACGGCGTTGACCCTCAAACTCCTAAAATCGCACAGCATCGTCTCAAAATTGTACAATACAGTATCTTTATAGAAAATAAATAAACATACAGTATGTAAAATTAATACAATAACTATTTGCATGGCAGTGCCTAGTGGGATCGAGTTAAGCTGGTGCAAAAAAAGTTAACTACTAAAAGTAGATGACATGTTTATAATACAAACTGCAAGTTCAGTTGTGCAGAGAACAGAAGAATTCGGAAAGAACATAGTGCTACAGATACGTGAGAAAGCTAGGAACTTGATGTGGTATTCTCTGGCACTGCATGAGTCTACTGATCTCTCACACCTTCTCCTGTTTATTTGTGGTGTCCATTTGAACTTTCAGATAGCGGCAGAGATGGCATCCGTTTGCAGCATGCATGGAACAAATTACGTCTGTGAGCAAACATTTTCAAAAATAAATTATGTGAAGTCAACACATCGAACGAGAGGGATTGATGAACATTTGAAAACAATTCTTTTGATTGGATACAGCAATTCCAAACCAGACATCTTCTTCTATGCTTTCAGGGCCCACGATCAATGCATTGATCATTATGGCTCCTATGGTTCAGACATTGATGATATCTTGAAAGTCAAATGTCAGTTTCATAAATCTCACTTACCTTTTTTGCTTCTTAGTTTTGTGAGATTCAAATATGTGCGCACTAGGTCTGATTTAACTATCTTTTTGATAACGTCGCCTTCTTTGCTAACTTTTTTAGTCAATAAATATGTTGGTTATCTTTCCTTTTTTGCATTGCACGCCACTCACTCATGATTAACATGGAATACTAAACTTTGTTTTTTGCTTTTTTCCCAGAGCTTTCGTTCTGGCTTGCAAGTATTGTACAGAATGATTATCCGTCCCCGGCTCGACATTTGTTTCCTTTATCCTGCCCGCTGTGATAAAAGTTTGGTGACCCCTGACCTCACAGTTTAAAAAAAAAAAAAAAAAAAAAAAAAAAAAAAAAAAAAAAAAAAGAAAACCTTACAAAGTAGGCTAAGCTCACTAAGTTCTAGTGTAAGTCTTAGACTATAAATGCCTCATCCTAGTCATCAAACACATGACACAGTTGACTACAATCGTTATTTAAGTATTTAACTATTAAAAACATACAAAACTACATTAAAGTAAATGTTTACTGGACTTGACAGTTGACTTACCTCCAAATCTGTTGATCAGTCAACTGAACAGGAAAAAAAAGCTTTTCAAAGCAGTGCTGTGTGAAATTTAATTTGTTTAAAATACCAAGGCATTCCAAACCTGTGAGGCGCATGCGCAATCAAGGGGAAGCCCCTGGCTTATAGCATGGAGGTAAAAACCCAGTGAATAAGCCTAAGGGTGAAGCAAGTAGTATTAAGTGTTAACAATTGATGGGCCCTCTAAAAGAACAAATATTCTGGTGGCTCATTAAGATTGGGTCAACACCCCAAAAGCTAATCATTGTCGTTTTATTCGATGGCTTATGACATGAACAAGAAAAATAAAATAACTTTTACCAAAAACACCCCCAAATTTATAAAAAAAAAAATTTTTTTTTTTTTTAAACACCAAAATCTCCCTAAACCATAACTTTTTTTTAGGCTTGTCGTAGTCTTAAAAATGTAGTGGTAAACAGGTCGGCTGTTATCTATATTAACTTATTGATATCCCAATGCAGATCTACATTAGAAAAATTTGGTGTGCACACACAAAATTACAGAGTTACGGTATTGAAAGTATTCCCTCACCGCTGAACTGTTCTTTCTGTCTTGCAAGTCTTCTTTCAGTTTTCTTTATTTCTTGCTGGAGCATTTTTAGATGAAGGGGATGAATCATCAAGGGAGCTAAACTCTCCAAGGAGAGTCCAGTTTTTGCTTGCTGCGGCAGAATATAAAACATTTTTTTATATATTATTTTGAATTTTTATCCAAAGATTTCAAAAGGAAGTATATGCCAAGTGGCACAAATATGCAAATGTGTCCCCTTAATAAGCGCTCTTAAACACTTTAATACAGCGGTTCTCAACCTGTGGGTTGCGGCCCCTTTAGGGGTCGCACAACCCTTTCGTAGGGGTTGCCTAAGACCATCAGAAAAGACACATACACTAAAGTTATGAAGAAGCAATGAAAATAATTTTGTGATGGGGGTCGCCACGACATGAGGAAAGGTATTAAAGGGTTGCGGCATTAGAAAGGTTGAGAACCACTGCTTTAATACATAATTTTACTAAGAGCCATTAGAACATAGTTGTATTTCTAGAATATGCATTTGCTCCCCATTTAAAATTCTTTAACCATAAGAAGGAAGTTTCTCCTTTTTTGTGTGGATTTTTAGATAATTATGAGTTTAGATTAAATAAAAGCTAAATATTCAGTTTACATAAACAGGCATGATATGTACTGGTTTAATTATATTAATAATTTGAATCATTTAAATTCTATTAATAAACTTTATTTTAATTCATCTTTATAAAAGTAACATTTCTTTTACAGTAATTTTAGCTATTTTGAATTTTTTGTCATGACTTGTCTAATTCAGTGTTTTATGCAATGGACATCCTAATGAAGATTGGAGTAACTATAATGAAGGTTTATACAACCAATGACCATTTCAAAATGGCTGCACCTATTGGTACCCGAGTGCAGAATTGAGAGGTTGGGATTAAAAAACGATTAAAAATATTATTGTTAAGTTTGTAAGACAAAATGAGGTATCAAATGAAAGATAATTGAATGTACTATACGTTTGTAACCTCAATTCTTCAGTTTTACTAAAATAAACGACCACAAATGACATCCGAACAGCATTGAGTCTAATGGTGCCCGGGTGCGAATGGCGGCGCTGCGTGTCTGGGTCCATTTTGATGAATGCTATTCGGATGTCATTTGTAGTAGTTTATTTTAGTTTAAATGAAGAATTAAGTTTACAAACGTATAATCCATTCAATTATCTTTCATTTGATACCTCATTTGGTCTTACAAACCCAACAATAATATTTTAAATCGTGTTTTAATCCCAACATCTCACTTCCGGTACCCGGGTACCAATAGCCACTACGTTTCGAAATATTGAATTTCAAAAACTAATAATCGACTTGCCACAACAAACAAAAAAAACCCAAAAACCCTAACTCTATTAACATTACTAAAACATGAATAGAGAAATTCAACCAGTCCCTGAAATAGGGGCTCCCTGGACAAATGAGATAAAAATTTATGCTGACATATCCCCCATTGCAATAATTAATTGCAATAGCATTAGAACAATTAATTGCAATACCATTAGAACAATTAATTGCAATACCATTAGAACAATTAATTGCAATACCATTAAAACAATTAACTTAAAAACAAAAGTGCTCAATCGTTTTAGTTGCTGTCATGACTTAACATCAACAGCCAACAGTCCTTACTTCATTTTTCTTTACTGGATTAAAACCACTGTTTGATACAATATGCTGGCCACTGCAGTCTAATAAGAAATTTGTATAAATTCTAACTCCAGCAGTGGTAAATCTTGCTAAAAACTCTTAATCTCCAGTTTCAACCACTGATGTATATTTAGTTTTGTCCTGTATCGTTTAGTGGTAGCATGTGACATTTAAGGTTTATCTGGCTTTACGACTGCCACTGGATACATTATGATAAATCTTGATTGCTAAACACATAGTTACGGGAAAGAGTGAAATAATCTTCTCAATTAATTAAGCTTATTCTCGGATCACACACTTTTCACCAACCTTACAGACTTTACTACTGTCATCTATAGAAAATTTCTGATACAATCTCATTATTCTGGCTAGACTCTCCGGTCTTTGGGCTAGGCAAACTGTTGATGCATGCTGTTAATAAAAGTAGCATTTGTTTTAAAGAAACCATGCTTAGAATAACAATAAAAGTTTTGGGGTAAGTGAGGTATTTCTTATATTAATCAACCTAATATAACATGTTGCTTTTGAATGAAAGTGGTCTTCTTTGTTTCATCACATTGCTTATCAATTTTTTTTTCACAACAGTCTTAAGGCCCAGTAGATGTATGGAAATGTTCAATGAATAATTAAATTACAAATGAAATTATTATGAAATATTGAATTATTTCATGGATACTAAGAAAGTGCTTCAAGCTTTTAAAACTAACTATGGGCAATGTTGAGATAAGTGACAACAAAAATATTTCACTACAGCATCTTGGAATAAAATGTGACAAGCCGTTACACTGATAGAACTTGTTTAAAGGAAACTAATTTAAATTGAAATGCCTTCATAAAAATGAAGAGAGGGTGACTGTGGTGGCTCATGTCTTGTCTAGACAGAAGTAGTTCCTTGTTGTTTTCCTCAAGTTTCACATGCTATTTACTGGTCTCAAATCAATTTCCCATTTAAATATCATGATGTATATGCATCCAGTCAGAAATCATTTAAAAGAGCTTTTGTTTCAATTATGACACAGCCTGCATCAGTAATTATTTTTCTTGCTATCTTTTACATCCATTTATTTGAACACTATTAAATAGTTTTAGGAAATTAAAAAATTAGTTAAATTCTGGCTTTGAGTAAACTAAATGACATTGAGTAATAATTTATATGATAAAAGGAACTGATGGTATTTTTTAAATAAATGAAACATTAATAACATATTAATAAACATTTCCACACAATACAAAAAAGAAAACACCAAAAGTAAGGGAAGTGTAAGAGAAATTTTAAGTTACTGCAACAAGTTTTCACACTACCTTCAGCCTATCTCTCTCTGCATTTACTGAAATTATTGAGTATATTTAATTTAAAATAAATATTTTATTCTCACTACAAAGAAAGCACATTCATCGGTTAAGTGTGGGACATCCTATTAAAGGAAGTGAACTCTCCACCTGTTGAGAGTAAGCAGTTTGTGCCCTTGCCAGCTTATATGCTTTGTATTTAGATAGTTTAGGACAAAATGGTAATCTTTCATAGAAGAAATTCAAGCTTACCATATTGAGAAATGACCTTAGCATTTGGTTGAAGCTCAATGAGAACATCACAGGTACCCTGTATCACAAGAAAACAATATGACAATATCACAGGTACCCTGTATCACAAGAAAACAATATGACAATATCACAGGTACCCTGTATCACAAGAAAACAATATGAGAACATCACAGGTACCCTGTATCACAAGAAAACAATATGAGAACATCACAGGTACCCTGTATCACAAGAAAACAATATGAGAACATCACAGGTACCCTGTATCACAAGAAAACAATATGACAATATCACAGGTACCCTGTATCACAAGAAAACAATATGACAATATCACAGGTACCCTGTATCACAAGAAAACAATATGAGAACATCACAGGTACCCTGTATCACAAGAAAACAATATGACAATATCACAGGTACCCTGTATCACAAGAAAACAATATGAGAACATCACAGGTACCCTGTATCACAAGAAAACAATACTGAGTGTAATAGCACTGCTGAATCAATTGTCATATACTTTTAATTTTTAAAAGTCCTAAGTCGACAAAGTAAAAAAAAACCATATACATCTACTGTATTTTGTTTGAAAAGCAAAATGGCCAGCACAATATGTCTTAAAGTCATTCAATATTTTCAACGCCTGCAATATAAAAAACAAATCAGAGATTTATGCCCATAATCTTAACATTTTTATGCCTCTCCAAAGCCATTGCAGTGACACATCCAGAAGACAATGATGGGGGTTTGATATCAAACATTATAGGAGGAAGTAATCAATGCTAAAAAAAACAACAACTAAGGTGTTTCAAAGCAGTTCAAACCTCTAAATATTAGTGCTATTTTAAAGTTCTAAAGAAAATAGAGAAAATTTGTGAAGTAAGTCTTATAATTTGTCTGTTCTACAATATTTATAATTTCATCATACTGTCTAGCTTGTCTACTCTATTTTTTTCTATTGTGGTCCAATTACATTCAAGACATGTCCAAATTAAATATTATATTGAGCTGTATCATCTTGACCCACCATAAATGTTTGCCCTTTCAGATGGATAACTGTTTATCTTTAGTGTGCAAAAGGCTGTCATAAAAATCCAGTGAATATTTTCATATAATCAGAGGGATGCATTCAGTTCACACCTCAAATCCATTAATTACAACTGAAATAATGGTCCCAACTCTGGGATTAATGTTATGCATGTTATTGGTAGTCTATTTTTACCCTAACTAGTGCATTCCAAGTATTATGCTTCCCAACTTATATGCTATTAACTTGTCAGTGCTAGGCTAGTAGTAAGACAAAGGGTTTCATTGACATGGACTCACCCAACTAACAACATAAACAAATTAACTTGTCAGTAATAATAATAATAATAATAAAGTTCATTTGAAAAATCACGCTTCATCCCCAAAGGCTCGAAGCGCGGTACAAAAACAAAGCTGGGAGATAATAACTAGCTGGAAAAGATGGTAGACAACTTCACCCCAGAAGGTGTTTGCGAAATAGATGAGTTTTTAAACTTGTTTTGCAGGACTCCAGCGTCTGGCTGTTTCTGAGAGCGTCAGGAAGGGTGTTCCAAATGGTAGGGCCAGCAAATGCGAACGTGCGCTTTCCATAAGTCTCAAGGCGAACACGCGGTATCGAGAGTTTGCCACTATCGGATGAGCGGAGTTGTCTAGTGGGTACATAAGGCGTCATGAGCGCTTGGAGATAGGACGGCACCAGGTCATGCAAGCAGCGGTAGCACAGAGTTGCAATTTTGTACTCTATGCGAGCGCGGACCGTCAGCCAATGCAGTTCTCTCAGAAGAGTTTTAGCATGGTCAAATTTGCGTTTACGAAGAACAATTCGAGACGCATTATTCTTTGCTTTTTTAAATTTTATCCAGGAGCGTAGTAGTAAGACAAAGGGTTTCATTGACATGGACTCACCCAGCTAACAACATAAACAAATTCAGACTGGGAGGCATCAGTTGTGATCAGTGTGTTTTGCCTGTTGAGTAAAATTATTTGAAGGCTTAAAAAGGGGCATTATTTTTTGGTTATCATCCTTAATGGTAACTTTACTTATACAAAAACCACTGATTAGATCCTACAGAGATGAAGGTTTATTAGATGATGAAAATTTATTAGACGATGAAGGTTTATTAGACGATGAAGGTTTATTAGACGATGAAGGTTTATTAGATGTTGGTTTATTAGATGATGAAGGTTTATAATACAATGAGGTTTATTAGACAATGAAGGTTTATTAGAGATAAAGGTTTATTAGATGATGACGGTTTATTAGACACATCCCATTAGATGCATTAATCCGGGACAACGGAAGTCCCTGTTTTGCAGTGTCCCCATAACATCTTTGTTGGTTCATAATTAAGCATGAATCTCATTATCTGTTTGATATTAGTGAGGAAGTGATGACGAATGTGCAGGAATGTCATAAAATGAATGTTTTAATTAACCAGTGATGCTCCATTATGAATTTGTTAATTAAAGGATTTTCTATCTTTCTCACAGCTGTTTACAAGCAACTCATGGCTGCTATGATATAAGATTAGCCTTTTAGATTCTGAATTAACTCATTGATGGCTGCTATGATATAAGATAAGCCTTTTAGATTCTGACTTAACGCATAAATATAAGCCAATAAGCAATTTAAAAAAACAAACATTTTCACTCTGTTTTTACAATGAAGAACAAACCTTTACAAATTGTCATGTAATGAGTTGAATTTTTATACCGAACTTAGCAGAAACTAATTCAAAATAATCAGACAGTAGTCTTGCTCGTAAGATGAAAAATCTCCCAGAGGAAGCATCACAAAACAGGCCATGATGCCTTTATCCTTAGTCAACAGGAAAGCTCCCCCTAGGAACCATCACAGACTTGATGTTGAAAACACTGGGTCTACTTCTGTACAATTGTGTATGCTTGTGACAAGTCTCATCATGAAAGCAGAGAATAACTAGAAATAATTGTCAAGGTGTTAACTGAAACCATGAGAAATGAGGGCCCACCTGAAGTAAAATAGAACAAGGTTTTCATCTGCTTCTGTAACAAGCTTGGATTTGGGAAAACCTGATAGGAACGGGAGGGTACTGTGGAGGAAAACAAAATGATAAATTCAATTTTGTTTCTAGGATAATGAATTGTGAACAACATACAAATATGGCTGTGACTGTTCGCACTCGTGTGTCAGAAGTGAGAGGCTGGGATTAAAAAAACTATTAAAAATATTATTGTTGGGTTTATAACTACCACAAATGACATTTGAATGGGATTTAGTCTAAAGGGACCCGGGTACGAATAGCCACTATTTTATTTTAGTTAAACTGAAGAAGTAGTTTACAAACATATAGTCCATTCAATTATCTTTTATTTGATACCTCATTTTGTCTTACAAACCCAACAATAATATTTTAAATAGTTTTTTAATCCCAACCTCTCACTTCTGATAACCGGGTGCTAATAGCCACTTCGTACAAATACATCTTTAACCAAAACATTAAAAGACAACAGATATTTGAAAATGTCTCTGTGAAGAAGATCAACATTGATACTTATTTAAATATAAACATAAAAGAATCATATATAATAAATAAAAAATGAAAATAAAAAGATAAATATTTGAAAATTGAATCAACATTGCTTAATTTAATGATACCAATTTATATTTCTTATATAAATACAGTAATGATTTTAGAAAATTTGTGTAAGTTTAAGAGTATTTCAGATTTTGAAGTTATTTATAACAAAGATTACCACACAAACCTGAGAAATCGAATGTGTTCTGGGGCATCTTCATTATCATTCATACTCATCTCCATTTTGTAAACCTCATGGATGTTGACAGAGAGTAAAGTTGTTGGCTCATCCGTGACAACCGAATAAGTGCGCATGCTGTAGGGACGGGAAATGCATTCCTCCTGAAATTGGACAAGATAACATGTTAACTTTGCGGGCATTCAATTATTTGAAAAATTTACTTACAAGTTAAGTTAAATAGATGTCATGCTTTGGGCCATTAGGTGAGCATCTAGTCAACTTTTCATTGGTTGAACATTTTTCTATATGCAATATTTCAGACTCGTGAAATTAAATCAAAGTGCAAGGCTATATCTTTTAGTAGGGCATTTTTTGGTGGTCATATGAGCAAGTCATTTACTTATCTAAAACTCTTAGAAAGTTGGTCTATTTAAATAATTAAACTAAACATGAAGTATCATAACAGATCAAAGAAATCAAAGGTGTGACTCACTAACACTAATCCTCCAAACTAAAGTGAACAAACATTTAGAAAAAAATCAATGACAAGCAGTAGCAATGTCCAAGAGAAGACAAGATGAAACTGTAGGCTTTGTGGGCTGGCAGCTCAACCTCCATAAGATGCAAAGGGTGTCAATACTAAGCCTCTTGGGTTTCAGAGTTGGCACTTGAATAGAGTTTTAATGAAAAATATCTTAAGGTCTGTGAATTTAATTTGTCCAGCTAAGCCTTACCCCAAAGCAATCCTGAGATCTGATGACACCTATATCATTAAACTCACTGTAGTGCTTGTGATCAGGGTTACCTACCAGTTTTGTGATTCTCACTGGACAAAGAGGGGAGAGAGAGACACATTTTTGTAAGGATGAGACACTAAGAGGCATAGACATGCCCAATGTATTTCTTAATGAGCTAAATATGTTTTATCCCTTAGATATTTCCTCAAAAACATTCAATAATTTAAGCAAATTTATATTCTTCTATTCTAGTTGGAGGAACTAACAAATATTTTTGACTGCAACTCTGACATCCTTCTACAGAGATATCTGGCACTAACTGATTTAAACAGAAACGGCTTGATGTTATGCTAAATAATGCCACTACGTAAATGCTGTCATTTTCTATATAGAAAAAAATTCTACAAGTAATGGAGTAATATAGGTTTATGTAACTCAGAAACAATTTTAGCAATAAAAAAGAAATAAACATGAGCTTCTCAGTAGTTTAAAGCAAAAATGAAAATAATAAAATGTATTACATTTTCCTGCGATGACAAAATAGAAAGACTGTGCAAACTGTCCTTGTCTGATCACAACCTTGTGCTTAGGCAACCTGTTCCAAATTATATATTTTTAAAAAAATAAAACGATGAAACTTTTCTTGACTTTCAACATTTTTTACTTTAAAAGTACATTTTCATCCTTACATTAATAAATAATTTATCTATTTTTATTTGCCTCTATTTTTGTTAGATAGCAAATTTAAAATATTTCTTATCAATCTGTTAATACCCAGGGTTTTTTCTTCATTCAGTTATGTTTGCAGGTTCAATATTTCTTCTTTAAAAGTTATTAGGTATGTAGGCCCTACTTACTCCATAATCCAGGCAACTTTTCCTATAATTCTTTGATAGTTTATAGGATACTCAACAAATGACTTGAGATCTTGAAAACACTTCACTATCTAGAACAATAACAAAATTGTTAGCCTACTTCAAACAAATCAAAGTATTTTATACCCATGGTATTTTTTAGTTGTAGTAGAGTGGTGGAGTGATATGGTGACAGCTTATATATGGCTACTGGAGGGTGGTGTGTGTGTGTGTGACACACTTTTTTAAAACCCTGCTCTCAGCGCCAAAATACTGTAGCCGAGTGGTGATGTGGGATGATACTGATGGCTGACAGTTTTACTAAAACAAACTAAGAAAATGCAGGTCTGAGGACTATAGCTTTTATTTGGAAACTAACAACGGAAATAAAAGGAAAGGTGCAGGAAAGGAAAGGTGCAGGAAAGGAAAGGGACAATACCTGCAAAGAAACAAATAATACAGGTTAACAGTGTCCTGACTAATAATGAATAACACAGAGAACAAATAAGCATATTAACTAACCCTGTAAATGCAGGGTGTTACAAAATATACTTAACTAAAAAAAATAGAGTATGCTTACATGGTAAACAATTGGCAATTAAAATTATATTGTTTTGATAATGTTTCATTACTATAAAAGGAAATCACGTGGCAGTGTTCTAACTTGTAGCACGTACACTTTGTTACATAAAGGACCAGTGTGAGATGTGAGGGCTAGCATAGAGGTCTAACTGGGGTACTGTCATCCATGTAAGGGGTCTATGTAAGATGCACCCATAGCAGGACAGGTACTATAATGGTGTAAGGTATAACCACCATTGGTTAGATACATGCATCACTCAATTGCTGTGTCTTTTTAAGACAAAAGCAAATTGCGAAATGTCTAAGCATATTAATACAGCTGGTAATAATAGTCTCCTAACACATGCACTATTTCTATTTGAGAATATAGCACAGGACAGGGGAGGTAGTCTACTTCACCTATTGTACGTATATTCGATGGTCGTATACTGTTGTATCAATAGCTTTAAAGCACATTGCAGTATGTGTGACTAGAGCGATATAACGGTTGCGTGTTATGCTCACAGGCACTGGTAAATAATTCCATTTCATAATTCATGGATTTTGGTTGCACGTCAAATTGACGGAGCTAACAAGTGATTAAAACACTGCCTAATATAAGTCATGCTAGCAACTGATTAAAACACTGCCTAATATAAGTCATGAACAGAAATATTCCATTACTAACACCGAACAAGTAATGCAGTCTACAAGCACAGAAATAAAAAAAGGCGTATTTGCTTCTACTTACAGAGCGTCCAAACGGACCGCTATGAACACTGACACACGGCAGGGATGCGGTTCCAACCTCGAATTTAAAAAAAAGGGGCCTACCACCAACACTGTAGTGTAATTTGACCTCGCCCAACACAGGATTGGAATGTTGACCCGAGTTCTGGTCAAGTTCACCCCATTCAGACTGACCGACCGGCTCTCACTCATGGCGTAGAATACTTAAATAGTGGGAACCAAAATTTGTGCTTTAGTGCTAAGTTAAATAATTTGTATCTCGGGAACCATAGTGAATTAAATTATAAATTATATCTAGTTGGGAAGGGGAGTTTATTCGCTATACTTTAGTATATTTACAAGTCCCCAACGTCATAGGGTATTTTAATTGTTAGTAATTAAGAGAGTTTTCACATTCATTTATGGGGGGGTCCCAACCTGTTTTATTTAAATATCTCAAAAAGTATATAACTCATAGATATACAAAAATGTATCTTAGGTAGCAGGGACAAAACTAAGAAGGACACATTTAATTAATTAGGGATTGGATCTGTGATATCCACTTTAATTTGGGTTGTAGTCTCCAGGGTTTGTCAGTTTACCACAGAAAATCTGTCAGAAGACAAGTTTTGGACACTTGAAGTCAGGGCGTGACGTCAGGTTTTCGGGTACGTCCGCGCACGACTATTTAAGGCGGGCACATTTGGGAGATTTTTATTCGAGGTTGGAACCGCATCCCTGCAGTGTGTCAGGGTTCATAGCGGCCCATTTGGACGCTCTGTATTGTCCCTTTCCTTTCCTGCACCTTTCCTTTTATTTCCTTTGTTAGTTTCCAAATAAAAGCTATAGTCCTCAGACCTGCATTTTCTTAGTTTGTTTTAGTAAAACTGTCAGCCATCAATAACAAGCAATCACCAACATCACCACTCGGCTACATAGTAATAAGTAGATCAGAGGGCTTCTTTTCACACAGTCTGGGTTTGTCAGTTCAAAATCACAGATAATGCTGTTACGCAAGTGTGTCAATCCTTTAAAATATTTGTGTGTAATACAGGTTCACTGCCTAAGCATTACATGAAAAAAACATATATATATAACAGTAATAAAGTTATAAATGCCCATATACAGTTTTTATAAAAAACTATGATTATATTAAATTATTTATTTATGAATGTAAAAAGGGATATTTACAAAAATAAAATTTAAATTATTATTTGGACTGCAATAGGTTAAAATTTCAAATTACATCATCAACTTCCTGTTCTGTTCTATTGAACCATGGTGTGGTCAAAGTCAACTTCAGTGCAGCTGGCACACCAATCTGAAAGAGGGCAACAAGAACAGGTTATAGCTTTACAACATATCCCATACACCCTGTTATAGCCTGTGTGTTGACCTAGTTTTTGTTCCCTCTGCGTGGTGGTGTCCAGACCTGACATGTATCGCTTACCTCCCCCTTTCCCTTGATTGGGAAAGTATGTTTACAATTTCCAGAAGGTCTACATAGAGATAGAAATACTCTCTGACTATGGAATTTCTAGACTTTCAGTTCTGGAAGGTTCTGACTCCCTCACTATAAATACAACATTTTTGACTGTGACTGACTTACAAGACTGACAAGAGATACAAGACAAGAGATCTTACAAGTCTTTCACTGTGTGTGTGTGTGTGTATAGATTAATATTTGTATATTTCTATTATTATACTTTTTCACTTGCTGTGCTGTAAGTTAATATAGTTGTTATTTCTGTATATTTGAGTTTGTATTTTTATATCAGCTTAATGGTATAATGAAATTGATTATTGTTAATATAACTAGCTTTGGTATCTCTTTTCTTTGAATAATAGTTTTCAGTCCTTTTTTTTAAATATTGCTCATCTAAGGAGCTAAATCTTAAAACAGAATAAATTTGTTAAAGGTACGTAACGCGTCCATACTAAATTCATTTTTGTTTCAGTTTTCCTCTTTTGGCAAGTCTTCTGGCCTCTTCAAATGCCATCAATGTAGAAATTTTATAAAACACACGTAGAACAAAATAAATAATCCAGATCATCAAACTTTAATTGACAGATTGTTTAAATGTGAAGTTGTTATGTGATCCTAGACTTGATGGTTGTCAACAATGTCATTGTAAGTGCAGATACAAAAAAAAGTAATGATTTGTTTCAATTTATTCTACCTTGGAATTATAGGTTGCTTTTGTTTTGTGTTATTAAAAATAAAGCAATACAAAGTTATTAGGAAGGGAACAAAAAAATATTTTAAAATGAGGCTTTTCAATTATACAAGTATGATTGAATTACAAATAAAACATTTACTTTATTTTCAGACTACGCAAACAAAAAATTTGAAATTCTATACATGCTCTAAATGTATGACAAACTCTAAGGGGTTGTTTGCAAATTATGTCACGCAAAAAATGACCTTTTTAGACACCCCCTCCCCTCTGTCACAAAGTGGCACAAATTCTTTAAACCCACCCCCATCCCCTGTGTCACGTCACACCTAAAAAAAATCAAAAGATAAATTAAATTTTCACAACTAAACTAAGATTTTATTTTAATCTTTAACATTTTCCCATAATGATTTAAGATGTAGTATTATTAGAAAACTGTAACGCAAAACAACAAAGTCATCCACAAGCCCAATGGAAACAACAGTTTTTGCATCATTTTTCAATATGCACGACTAGTTTCATGGTACCCAAAATACCTGAGGCAATTTCGACCTCAAATTAATGTTTTTAAAATTAATTGAATAAAGATTTTTCAAAAGGATAAAATTTTAGATTTTAAAAAATAATACCTGTCACAAAGTGTCAAAAATTCTCAACCCCCCTCCCCCCAAGAGCGTGACATAATTTGCAAACGACCCTTAAATAGAATAGGAGAGACCATTCTTAGTTCAATAAATCAAGTTCTTGCATTTACAATTAGTCAATACTCAGTGTCAAGGTCAGATCGTGTCATTACATTTTCTGTGTACGTTTGGATGATGGTAAGAGAGCGCCTTAGTATTACCTGTATTTCCCACAAGTTTTCTCAGGCATGTATGACCGTCTTGGTTGGGTGTGGGGGGGGGGGGGGAACCCAGGTGAGGAAGTGTGTGTTGTGAGTTTGGGGAAAAATGGGAGTTGTCAATGAATGTGAACGAACATGAACTATTTTTTATATCACGTGTACATGGTCTGTGAGGGTATAAAAGAGAGAGAGATTATTATTCGAGAGAGAGGATTTATTGAATGTTCAGAGTCCAAAGGAGTGTGTGGTTTGGTCGTTTCGTGAAGCAGGATGTGATTTTTTATAAGGAGAAAGTAGTTGTGATTTCTGATGTTTTTTGGAAGACTTACACCTCATAATAGGAATTAAATATAGTTTGATGAATTGTTGGACTGCCTTGTGTTCTTTTCTTGCAAACCATCAGCTCTTTAGGAGCTCTGAGAATTTACAAATATCAGCTCTGCAGGAGCTGGAGAACCGGAGTTTTTTGACTCAGAACTATTGTCTGTGGCTATAGAAGGGACCTAACTCCTAGACAACATACCTTCAGTCACACTCAGTTACTTTAAGTAACTGGCAACTAAGAAGAGCTGCCAACCATTTTCTTTAATTATGTAGTTTAGTTATAAAAAACTAACCTCACGTGTTATCTTGTAGTTCTTTGCGTCAAAGACCGACTTTTCTTTACAGTTGCGTCTTGTTTCAGCCAGCAAGCGCCTGAGTTGCGTGGCTGTCTCTTCGTATTCCTTATCTTTCTTGAACATGGTCTCTGTGTCTCCTGCCCTGTTTTAACAGATCAACACACTTGCAGTTAATGTAAACTCTTAAGCTCAACATGAAAGCAACTCAAGATTGGAACTAAAGCTGCTACTTATAAAGTTAGCTGTATTTATTGGGGTTAAAGGGTCAAACAAGTACATTTTTCATATAATCTTTTTAATTCACTTTCATATGATTCTTTCCTCAAAATTTGTCCAACTTAATGTTACATCACTTTACAATTTTAAGATTGTAAACATGTTGGACTTATTTTTACTAAGAGATTTATACATTATACTTATACATGAAACAACCATATGCAAATTTTGGAAAAGCAACAACTTACATGATATTGACTGCTGATATAAACTTCTGTACTGATACAATCAAATGAAAAGCTCTGATGAATTTTTTGTAGGCCTGGTTATGTATGAAAAATATTTTTTAAGATGTAAAAATTTAATTACATTACTAAAATTAGAATGTGCAAATGTTCATAGAGGATTGAAAATGTGGGTGAGTGAGTGGAGGTCATCCTATGACTTTGTGAGTCATTTTATTGGCATGTGACAGAGAATGCTGAATCCTATGACTTTGTAAGTCAGTTTATTGGCATGGGACAGAGAATGCTGAATCATATGACTTTGTGAGTCATTTTGTTGGCATGTGACAGAGAATGCTGGATCCTATGACTTTGTAAGTCAGTTTATTGGCATGGGACAGATAATGCTGGGCACTACCACTATGTGAGTTATTATATTGGCTTGTGACAGAGAATGCTGGGCACTACCACTATGTGAGTTATTATATTGGCTTGTGACAGAGGATGCTGAATCCTATGACTTTGTGAGTCATTTTATTGGCATGTGACAGAGAATGCTGGGCACTACCACTATGTGAGTTATTATATTGGCTTGTGACAGAGGATGCTGGGGAATTGTGAGTAAATTAAAGATAATATAAAATAATATGCAAAACTCCAAGATCTGGGGTCATCTTCCGTGATTTTGTAGAGAACTTTTCAAATATCTCCACAGTATCTGCACAGGTAGAATTACATTTCTTGAAAAATTAGGAAGTAGCATGAAAGTAAACATTATTTTGACAGCTGATGAAAGTTTCTTGAGTGAACAGCTCCAACACAAATAAGAAATGCAAGGCCAGAGAAACAAAATGAAAACATGACAAAAGACTACATTTCAAAATGGAGCCATAATTTTTTGGGACAACTGTTAGGCAGCTTAAATGATCTGGCTCTGGCTCAGTAACTTTGCTATGGACTTAATCAGTGGAAACTAAACTTGTGTACGAGACATGTGATTCCTTACCTGCTCTTTCTTCCAATTTCTGTATATGAATTTTATCTTGTCAATATTTTCTTGTTGTTTCAGAAGAGCCCACTTTGAGCCTGGTTTCAAGGTTTTTTGGTATTTAATACTTCTCAAACGATTGCCATGCAATTTTTTAAAGAAATTAACGATGGGAGATATAATTACTTTGTCTCTGGCTGAAGGTCCAAAAGAAACACTTTGAAAAAAAAAAAAGGAAAAATAAATTAATGTTAACAACTTTAAATGATAATTACTAAATACTGATTTGAGCTGATGATGCCCAGTTCTCAAAGAATATCACAAAGAATAACAAAAGTTCTGTTTAAGAAAAAAATATATTTTTATAAATTGGAATAAAATATAATGTACAAGATTTAGACCTCCAAACATTGGCGGCAGCAATGCGTGAACTTCCCATCTACTAAAGTTACTTGACAAATTATGAACTTTAGTAACGCCCATTTAAGAATCCCAATTTTTGCTACACTGCCCATGAACTATATTAAATATTCTGATGTCCCACCCCAACCACTTTTAAACCAAATATTTTTTACACCATACTTAAATTGAGACGATTTCCTTTTCCGAAAAGAAAATAGTACGCGCCAAAAGCAGTTGCGTAGTATAAAAAAGGATGTCAGTTAACTTAGTTGTCGGGAATTATATTTTGCGCGCTATTGAACTCATTATTAAACCATACTTTCTTTCAAACATTTAGAATTATTTAATTTCTTAAATACTCTCTATACCAAATTCGGTTATTAGGAAACAGACACCATTTTGAGGAAGCAGCCGGCGGAAATGGAAGCAGTCTACGAGTCATACCAGAAGCGTAATATATATAAGTACATAATATAAAATGAAAATCTGATCACAAGATTTCCAAGGGCAAGATATTCATTTTAAAAGTAATTAATAAATCATAATAGGAAAAATGTCATATAGCTTTAACCTGGCAAAAAATAATATTCTTATATCCAAAGTTAGCAAAATTACCTCCAGAAAAGTAAATTTATGATAAATTACACCAAGAAAGAAAATAGCTACAACAACATAAATACCTTTCTTGTTGTACTCTGAAAATGAAAATGCAAAAAATATATTCGACTCAAATGCTATTATATTTAAAATACATTCGCAATCTTAAAAAGAACTATTTTCTATTGTTTTACGGAAATCAAATCAATATAAATATGATTAAAATAAACTACATCTGTTTATATTTAAGTAGGCCTGTTTAAATATTATTATTACAAATTATAAATAAATTTAAAATAACAAGAAAATATTTTAAGTATTTTACATGCATTTGAAAGTTAAGATATTCTTTATAGTATCAATAATTAACGACTTAGTATTACTATTATAAATTATAATCATATTTATATATAATACTAAAATTTGATAGATGGTAAATTTCTTTGGTTGGTAATTAACTCTGTGGAGTCCAGTGTTTTTGGGGTTTTTTTTTTGTAAGTTATATCACATCATTAGACTACCATAAAAAGAGTAGTTAATTAAAACAAATCATAATAAATTTTTAATTGCGCAGAAATAAATGTTCATATTTTATACCATTTGCTTAAAAATGATTGTTTTTTTTTCAATCATTATTGATCTGTATAAAATTTTAAGAGCTATTTTTTAATTAGACTTTTACATAGAAGAGTGGTACTCCATTGTTTATGAGCAAAACCAAGGTTTATTTGTTGTCTTTTGAAGCATTATTTTACTAATATTCTTCACAATTTTTTTCTTTATCATTACTGTTGCTATGGCTAGCCAGACCCTTGTGGGTGAGTAAGTTTCCTAGACGATTAACAGCTCAAAACTTTGGAAATGTTTTATATTATTTCTTTATATAGTGAAGTTTTTTTAGATTTAGATTCGTCGCATGATTCCGATAGTAGTAGTTTTAGATGATTTAAGTTTTCACATTTTAAGTTTATTTTCTGTTACTTATGTGGTAGTGTAGGCCCCATTTTGTAAATGGCGCCCAACACCAACACTGTATTGAAATTTGATCTCGTCCAACACGGGATCGGAATGTTGACCCGACCTCTGGTCAAGTTCACCCCATTCAGGCTGACCGGCGGCTCTCCCTCATCCCGTAGAATTAGAATACTTAAATAGTGGGAACCACTATGTGTGCTTTAGTAATCAGTTAAATAATTTATATATCGGGAACCCTAGTGAATTAAATTATAAAGGATATCTAGTTGGGAATGGGAGTTTATTCGCTATACTTTAGTATATTTAAAAGTCTCCATCGTCATAGGGTATTTTAATTTTTAGTAATTAAGAGAGTTTTCACATTCATTCATGGGTGGGTCCCAAACTATTTTATTTAAATATCTCAAAAAGTATATAACTCATAGAAATATAAAAATGTATCTTAGATAGCCGATACAAAACTAAGAAGGACACCTTTAAGTTGCTAAGGATTGGGTACGGGATATCAACTTTAATTTGGGTTGTAGTTTCCAGGGTTTGTCGTTTTACCACAGAAAATCTGTCAGAAGTCAAGTTTTGGACTGTCAAAGTCGGGGCGTGACGTCAGGTTTTCGGGTACGTTCGCGCACGATTATTTAAGGCGGGCACATTAGGGAGATTTTTTATTCCAGGTTGGAACCGCATCCCTGAAGTGTATCAATTTTCACAGTGTCGGTGTTGGGCGCAATTTACAAAACGGGGCCTACACTACCACACTTATTTTAGTTAAACTGAAGAAATAAATTTACAAACATATAGTCCATTCAATTATCTTTCATTTGATACCAAATTTTGCCTTATAAACCAAAATATAATATTTTAAATACATTTTAATAAACCCAACCTCTCACTCTTTTTTTGCTTTTTGAAAAATGTAAAAAAAAAATTCAAATCTCCCTAAAATGAAGCTATTAATACACTTACACATCAGAAACTACTCTAGCCAAAGCATCTTTTCGTTTCCTCAAGTTGTACATTCGCAACGTCTCCAGTCGCATAGCCTTAATGGCTGGATCTTTGCTATCTTCATATAAGACATACCTGTCTCCATAGTAAAACTGTAGGGCAATATCTATTGGATTGTTAAACAGAAAAATATAAAGCAGAAATTTGACACCTTATCATTGTGTAGACAAAAATGAAAATGTTAATTGTACATTTAATCAATAAGTTGCTGTGTGAAAGTGCAACAACAAAAAAATGGTATAAGCAGACAACCAAACTATCAAACCTAAATCAGGTGTATCCCTTATGTTGTGTTGTAATTAGCACTGGTATGAGCATTTAAATGGTAATTTCTAAATCAGGGTAAGATATTTTTTACAAATATTTCTTATAATTTATTTGTCCTCATCTTGTGGATCAGACAAGGCTGAAGCATAAGGATTTCAGTAATTTGGTCAGGATTGATCCTGAAGTAGCTCAATGTCATTGGTAAAGCCCATGATCAAGATTTTCAAGTAAATAATCTGCACTTACAGTTTCTGCAAGATGGGTCTTCCCAATTAAAAAAATCACATACATTATGCACATAAAAGATTTTGCATACTCTGATTTTATTAGGAATAAGTGTTTACAGTAATGCTGGAGTACCATTTCAATTTCAAACGTATACTTTATAAATTGATGTTAAATTCAAAATTACTTGCCTTCATCTTTTTTCTGAATCTCTTCATATGGTTGGAAGTCTCTAGGATGTTCATTTGGATCTCCAATGCCACTGTACCTGCAATTTAAATTCAATCCAAAATAAAATATTGCACAGATTTCTATTTATTTAATCGAGTGTTCTTTTTTTTTTTTTAAAGTAACAGTTATTAAAATATGATTTATTAATCATATCTTTAATGGAGAGTCGCTAGTAGTATAAGAACTACATTAGCAGATCAACCAACACATCCATTAATATTTTTTAATAAACAAAAGCCTACTTGTCGCATTTTTTAAATGTTATTGCCTTCCCTTTTCATCACTTTTTTTTAGGATTTCAAATGTTACTCTTTAACGTTAAGATAACTGATAAACTAATAAGTAAATGAGCTTAAACTCCTCAAATGATGATCCATCACCTTTTAGCCTATTGCCTTTGAATAGGTTTATTCTGAATATTGATTTGTAATAAAAAAATATTATTATTAAAATATTGATATTAAAGCATGTATTTAATGGATAGTATAAGTTGATTAACTACAGCATTTTCTTTGGCTTTGCAGGACAATAAGCTCTGATAAATATGATAAATAAGGATAATGGAGCATTTAAAAAATAGTAACAAATATATGCTTAAGAAAAAAACATAACAAAATTTACCAAATGGGACATATAAAACAAATTAACGTAAATCTTTGCTTGACTCAAACTCACCAGATGCACGGAAACTAGTGATGGGACGATTAATCGGAATCGTATCGGAATAATCGGAATATCGGGACTTTTCCAAAGCATCGGGAATCGGCATTGGAGCTGAATAATTCAGACCCGATTCCGATACCAAAACAATTCTTAACTGATTAATGCTACAACCACAACAACAAAGAGTCAATTTTCAGCAGCAAGTATTAAAATTAGAACAGAAATATCAAGGTATCTAACATTTAAACTGATTGCAAACAATGAGAATCCTCTTTGCTGGTGGAAAGCGAACAAAGAAGAACTTCCAAGTTTGGCTCTCCTCTCAAGAAAGTATTTATGTGCTCCGCCTTCTTCAGTAGAGAGCGAGAGAATTTTTAGTGTAGGTGGCAATATATACTCGCCAAAGAGAAACCGTTTAGAACCAACAACTGGAGAGATGCTTATGTTTTTGCACTATAATTTGCGAGTGCTTCAGTTTGACTATGATTAAATTAATATTCTTACTATCAACTGATTGAACTGAATAAAGTTTTTCTCATTAAAATGGAATTATTTATATTATTTTGAACTCAATACTACATCTTTGTATTATTAAAATGGAATTATTGATAGTGTTTATATAAAACCTTTCCAATACATTGTAATCTAGCATATTGTAAAGCTTCAATAGCAAGTTAATACACTTTTCTAATCAATTATCAACTTTTATATTAATTAAATATGTTAATACCTGGGCACAGTAATAATATATGTAATAATGGCCAGGAATCGGAATTGTATCGGGAATCGTATCGGGAATCGGGATAATTGGGTAGAATCGGAATCGTATCGGAATCGTTAAAAATTTTGGTATCGTCCCATCACTAACGGAAACCTCAGATATTTTTCAAATTTTACCACAGGCTTAAGCTTGTGTATTATAGTTTGAACAATTGTTTTAAAATGAAGTACAATATGTATGTTGAATAGAAATAATTTTACAATTTTCAGTTTAAGAAAGTGTTTGACAGGTATAATGTTTGTAACACTAACTAATGTGAAAGCAAGTGAAATTTGGTCTAATATTTATTCAGGGATCATCAATAACCATGCTTGTGTACTAGCTTCAATCTGAAGCCCACTAATAATAATTTATGGTGAATGCTGGGAAGTGATTTGTTACAACTGAAAATTGTACTATTAGTACTATCCAGGCAGCCAGACTCAAATCTTTTTTGTATCATAACATAACTTTTATTCCATGACCAACATGGTTTGTTCAACGTGTAATTTAGAGGTTGATAATGATTGTTTTCAAAGGGGACAACTTTGGTTAAAGACCAAACATGATGGATAGATGCAGGTTTGGTTTGTTTTTTTACCAATCTAATCAACATTCTAAGATCACTCACATTCGATACCATGGCACATAGACTCTGTTTGTCAAGAGTTTCTTTAATTGGGTACGCTTCAAACCTTCATCATATGGAGAAATTATGGAATTCCTTTTCTGCTTTCGTAATTCCTCATCAAAGTTTTGAAGTTCTGTCAAGCTCTCAGACTTGGGGGTGGGTTCTTCTTTTAGGTAACTAATAACAGGCGTCAGTTCCATTTTCTGACAATCACTGTACCACAGATCTCACTTATGCATAAACTTTATAATGAAAAGGCCTAGACACTCAAGATACTTGTGGATTTCATCTAAAATAAGAATTCAAAACAAATACTCAAGATGAAACTTGTAATGTGGAAATTATCATACATTTTTTAAATATAAGATCACTACCCATTCTTTCTGCAAAGAATGTTATGGAGTTAAGTACTCATTTAAACTAATACTAAATAAAATAGTTTTTCCAAGGAAATAAATAGTCAGATGTAGTTTCACAGTGGGGTTAAATCTTTTTCTGCTTCCCTGTCCCCGTGGAATAAGCTTGTTTTTTTTGTGTGTTTCTTTTTGCTCTTTAAATTAAAAGTAATTTCAGGAAATACTTTAATTTAGCCAATACATCCAGTTTTAACATATTTATTCATTATAAAAATAAAAGTTATGATGAACAAAAATGTTTACATTTCAACCTTTACATTTAATTACTTATCAATTTAATCCCTTAACAAATGCCACAACAGAATTTAATTTTATCTTTGGTTTGATTAGTTATAAGTAGGACTAGTGAGAAAGCTTGGGCAAAATTTTGGTTTTATACAATTATTACAAGCAATTGTTATTGGCATTGTCCTAGGATTGGAATTCCAAACCAGCACTGCCATCAGTATACTTCTTTGTCTGTCTGTGTAATGTGTCTGTGTCACTGCACTTAGGGATCATCCATAAATGATATTATGTACCTAGGGGGAGGTCTGATATTTGTAACGATGTGTGATGGTGGGGGGGGGTCATAACTTGCAATGTGACATAACATAAACAGCAGAACTTAACTGAACAAATTGCATTTAATTAAACTAATTTTTACCTGAATTTATTTAAAAATAAAGTTAAATTATTAAATTTTCATTCTTTGCTGTTTGTGGATGTTTAATTATTGAATGATTGTATTTGATTCAATGTTTTCACTTTTAAACCATGATTACCGTCATTATTACTGGCCTTGGCCTACACATATATGAGAAGAATAACCTACCACCTGAACGATCATCAAGTTACAGGATGTTATTGAGGATAATGGTTAAATAGGCAGTGACATTCATTGACAGTCTTTTACATACTACAATGACAGTGATTTGATAAATGAGTTGAACAGAAGAAGCATTAATTCTTAATTTTTTTTGTTTATGGAAAGGGTAGGGGCTAGGGTCAGAGGTTTTTGGCATTATATTTGAGGGGGGTCTACCTTTATTATGCCTTTTTATTTTTTGATGATTTGAAACAAACTTGGGAAGTGGATGCGGGGGGGGGGGGGGGGGGGTTAAAATTGTCAACAATTTATAGTTATTGCTAGTAGGTTTAACAATGGATGGCCCCTGAAAAAGATCTTAAACACTAAACATGTCCATCTATTAGTATATGCCATATGCTAATGTTAGTAATTATTTAACTAAACTAAGTTGCTAATCATAAATAATAATAAATATGTAAACATTTTAATCTCAGTACAAATAACACTAGTTACGTAAAAATTTGGAGGTAACATATAAAATATAAATATAAGTAGGTAAAATATAACAATAACATTAACAATTATAACATTGACATCATTTACACTGGGGTCGTCCATTAATTACGTCAACAATTTTTATGCAATTTTTTTAACCCCCCCCCCCCCCACTCCCCCCCCGATGGCAGGACAAGGTGACTAACACAGAGGTCTTGGAACGTTCCAAAATGTGTAGCATATTCTCTGCTCTTAGCAAGAAGCGCCTTCGCTGGTTGGGCCATGTAAGGAGAATGGAGGAAGGCTGTATTCCAAAGATGATGTTGTATGGAGAGTTGGCAGAAGGGACAAGACTTATTGGACGGCCTCGCCTGAGATATATGTGGACGTTTGCAAAAAGAGCATGAAGGAAGCGAACATTGAAGTCAACAAATGGGAGATCATTGCTGAACAACGTTCCAGCTGGCGAACGGCAGTGTACGAAGGAGTGAAAAAGGCAGAAGATGTGCGGAACGAAGCCCTTGCAACAAAAAGAACAGCACGGAAGGCCAAAATAAACCAGGAATCATCATTCTCCTGCGTGAAATGCAGTCAAGATTGTCACTCCAGGATTGGCCTAGTGAGCCACTTGTCGAAGTGTAGGACTACAATATAGCTACTCCATCGTCTCGTGAAGACGGAAGGATGCCATACAATATAAATAAATTAATAAATACATTTTACTTTGTGCTGATGTATTTTTAATAGCACAAAATTGTAGGCAAAACATTTTATAACATCTTTAGCTTTTGTAATCAACAAGTTAAAAGTTTTTACAATTAAATTTTATAATGCAGAATCATTTAAAAGGTTGTTAAAGACTAAGACTAAATATCATTGTTTTTGGAAGTGTAAATATGATTATTGTCAGTATAGCTGACAATTATATTATAGTTTCTAGCCGCTATCATCTTCCCATGGAATAGCCAGGTGTTATGCTATCATAATAATGAGCATCAGGGACATCATTTGGGTAGGGCAGGGAGGCATTTGCCCCCCCAACCGATTTTGCAGGTTCTATTTAAATTGCTATGTATGGTGGCGCTTTCAGTAATAAACAACTTAACAAGCCAACTAAGTTTTAGTTTTGCCCCCTTCTCCCCCCCCCCCCCCCCCCTGAAAATAAACTGAAATGACGCCCCTGATGGGCATAGTCTATAGTAGCTGATTTATCATTTTCATCTAGCGGAACTGATATACCAGACAAGTCAATATCATCCTTATCTAACCATTCAGCACTTAAAATAGAAGTATTGCCGGTGTGAGCAATAATTCTCATAAGCTCTCTCTGTCTCTGAGTTGGTTTAGTTGTTATTAGACACAGTTGAGTTGGTGTTTTTTTAAAATTGAACGCTGTGTACAATGATGTGTTAATTATTCTAGGGAGCGGATACAGAGAAAAATAACAGGTGAAGAGATGCTAACTTTTGAATTCTCTGGCACTAACAACGTGTGCTAACATTCTGACCAGCCATCTGCAGTACATAGACAGACACACATTAAAATTAAATAACTCATATTATTAAAGTTAAAAGCCTAAAAATATATGACTATTTGCACTCATTAAATTTTTAAAAATAATGTAAGAACCAGTCAGTTGTTAAGACTAAGACACTTAAGATAAACATGATTGTTGACGTCAAACTAATCTAAAGCTCCCTCCCACTTGTCAACAACTGTTAAACATTTCTAACCCCCCACCCCCCCCCCTTCTTTTTTTTGACGTAATTAATGGACGCCCCCATTTAGGTCTTAGCCGTCTTAGGTCTTGTTTTTAGGTCCCATCATACTTTCATGAACATATTTGCATATAGTTATTTGCGTATATTACGGTATATCTTTACCTCGTATATTAAAAATATGAATTATAAGTGCTTTTTTTTACATATAGTAATGTTCAATAACCTTAAATCACATTATTAATAATTGGTTTTTACTTGTCCTTATGTTGCTCTGTTTAAAACGACAATCACATCGTTGATTCCGTATTTCAACTGGGCCTGACAAATTACTTATCGTCAACCAGGACAAGAAAGATTGGAAAGTTTATATTCATATATTAATTTTTTTATGATTGATTCAGCAAAAAGTTTCTTTAATCCCAAAATATATTCACTCATAGTATCTTAGAAGTTACTTTAAAAACAAAAATTAAAGAAATTAAAGCCTGCAGAGATTAAAATTCTAGAGATATAATCTAAACCTTCTTATATTTTACCAAAACCAACCTGGCATATTAAGAAAATATATGCTAATCTGAATTCATAGACAGGACAAAGGATTTTGACGTTTCGGCTTAGAGCAGTGGTTCTCAACCCACATAATACCGCGACCCTTACATAAAGTTCCTCATGTTGTGGCGACCCCCAACCACAAAATTATTGTAGTTGCTACTTCGGCTATTTCACACTATTTGTGCTCAGCGTGATTTGATTGTTTAGGGTTCCGGTTTAGGGATATATGATATAGTTTGTTTAGAGTTTTAGGGATAGATTTAGGGTTTAGGTTAGGTTTAGATGGCGGCCGTATGAGACATCGCGGCACTAATAGTGTGAAATTACCGCTACTTCATAACTGTAGACTGTATATTATGTTTTCCGATGGTCTTAGGCGACACCCGTGAAAGGGACGTGCGACCTCCCAAAGATTGAGAACCACTGGCTTAGACTTAGAGCTTATATTTCATTTACACAACTTGAATGCTGTCCATCAATTATTACATATTAAAATATAAATTCGTAATAATGGTACAGAGACAGAGTCAGGAGAGGTCTGAGGGAAAAAAATAAAGATAAAAAGATGGGGTTGGGGCGGTGTCACTTTTGTGTGTGTTTATGCGCGCGTGTGTTTGAGCCGGGGAAAAAAAAGGGGGGGGGGGGTGGATACAAGCACAAGTCACCTTAAAGAGTTTCAAAAAATACATATGTTTGTAACTTTTTTTACGAAAAAATACCAATATTCTTTATCAGTGCCCCCCCCCCCCCAAACCACCCTGAACGTTTTCTGATGTAGAGGTAGAGTAAATAAATAGAGGAACTAGATATGTTTAGGTTTGAAGATAAAAGACAATTCAAATTAAACGGACGTTTCGGCTAGATGCCTTCTTCAGCAGACAATATAATACAATAAAACATATGTGCTCAACGATCTCAATAAAGTCTATGTAGCTCAAAGTTAAGAACAGGAAGGGCTGTAACACCCCCAATTCCTGATGTGATCTAGGTCTACACAGGGACATAATAAAGCAGGGGTATGTAACCTTTTAGTAGAATTGTGCTAGAATAGTATTTCCAATTAAATCAGCTGGCTAACAGTGGTGTATAAATTGGGGGAGGGCGCGTTTTGTTCCCCTTCTTTTTAATGAGGGATGTCATTTGCGGCTTTCTGCAGCTCCTTTTTTAGTGGACGGATGGCGAAAAAATTCCTGGCCCGACCCCAGCTGCGCAACTATAGTCTACCTTAGCAACAATGTTGCCAACCCAATAACATAAAATGTGCCAGATAAATAGCTGAATCTTTACAATTTGGTCGGACGTTTTTTTAAGGACACATTTTTACGCATACAAAAGATTTCTTTAATATAACATGCTCTGTTATAAAGATTGATATTTGTCAGTGACTCATTTTTGTCAGTGACTCACTAAACGGACAGATGTTCATGTCAAAGATGAGTTGGTTGCATTTTTACCCATAGTCATCTTAGAAAGAGGACCGTCCTTAATTCCATTTTTTTTAAAAATTAAACATACAGGGTGGTCCAAAAAATCTCGTCGCATCGGGTTATTTAATTAATATAAAGTTGTTTTTTTTTCAAAATACATGGCTATGATAAGAGAAGAACAGATAGATGAAGCCATTAAAATTAGAAACATTTACTTTTGAAAAAGCAAATCAATTCAATTACCTAGGATCTTTATTAGATGAAAGAAATGAATTACTAACAGCAATAAAAGAGACGACTTTAAGCCGGAAACAGGGCATACGTCAGAAGATACTCAAAAGTAAAAACATTACAAGAGAAACAAAGAAAACTATTTATAAAACTGTAATCAGACCAGTTGTAACAGATGCAAGTGAAACTTGGACCCTAACAGAAACCGTAGAAAACACATGGGAGAGAAAAGTTCTCTAATAAAGGATGAATATGGATGGATAATACGAACTAGTCCTGAAATGTACCCTCTATATCAGGATCCAACAATAGTAGCAGAAATATAAAAAAAAAGGGGGGGGGGGCCAGGCTATTTTGCATGATACCTTGTCACAAGTTTCAAATTACAATTTGATAAAATCCTAATTTTTGTCCACAAAAAAAAAATTCTAATGAAAGGAATTTGATCATGTGAACTGACAGAGAGAATGCCAAAGGACAGAGGAATGAAGAGAGTACATCACCAAAACCCCAGAGAAAACTGCTCAAAGGCAGACCTAGGCTTAGATGGATGGATTATGTGGAAAAGATTTACAACTGCTTGGAATCCAAGCATGGAAAAGAAAAGTATTAGTTAGGTCTTAGTGGAAGGAAGTGGTGAGGCAGGCCAAAGCCCTACATGAGCTGTAGCGCCACATGGATGGATGGATGTATGTAAACGCATGGCATCAAATTCATATTTCCATAATTTTATGAAATCTTATAAATTAGTTTTGAAATTTCTAGAAACCAAATGTAGTGTCTCATATGTTTACTCAGTCTTATTTAGCTTGCGATTTTGTCTGTCTGGGTCAAATATTGCAACTCTTCATGATTAGTAGGTCACCAGTGACCTCCACTGTCCCTTGAGCGACCTGTTACCCAACATTTTTTGTTTAGTCATATGATTGTAACAACTCTGAAGTTTAGGTGCACTTTTATTTTATACTTTTTAGTACTTTTGTGGAAAAGAGTATTGTTTTTTATTATTAACTTTTTGTACAAGGCAAGGTTGTCCACAGTTTTAAAAAAAAGTATAATCAAATATTTTATCAAGTTTATTTAATATATTAGGCCTACTATCCATACCTAGCAGCAGCTTATTCTCAAAAAAATATTCTGTGCTAGCTGTCACATGAGTTGAGAACAGCTGGATGAGGATGAATGATCATGAAGCGATAGAAAAATGCACAGGTAAGTCTATTAAACATGTGGAAGTCCCTACTGAGAGAGTTCCAAGTGTAGTTGGACACTAAAAGAAGTTCTTTTTGGTGTCTTCTTTTGAAGCTATGGCGCCTAACAGTTTATGGAACAGTTTGCCTCAGTCTTTAAATATATTTTATGACGTCAGAATGCTTTGAGCATGCTAAAATATCATGGACACAAGTGCTATACAAGTAATCAATCATCATCATATTTGGCTTGATTTTTGCACTTGTTTTAAGAAGATTTGGGGGGTCCCATAAGAATTAAAAATGTTCTTATCTCAGGGTTCCTCTATACATTTTTAGAAAGAGTGAATATGTGGTGGGAGCAGAAGAGTTTTTTTGTTGTGTTTTTCCTAAGTAACAAAAACTAAAATGCATACATTATAATTAATACCAATACAAAATTATAAACATTAAGTTCATGACAACACTTGACATATTTGTGTCTATTGCCTCCTGCCTTCCAACCCCCAGTTCATGATATCCTCGTTTAGTAGCCCTTGCAACCAGTGACATATCCTCTTCAATACCAGGCACAGAAACATTGCAAACTCCCTCTACATAAATAAGAGTCAGAATGATCAATACATAGATCATTGAGGCTCAAGATATAGATGTAGAAGAAGAAGTTCGAAAATGCTGCCCAACACTTGATTGCCATCCAGGGTAGACTGCCCTCTCTTAACCCTCTTCCTAGGTCAATGGGTCTGAGTTTGAAAAAAGTGTGGGGGGGGGGGGGGGGCTTTGTAATGATAGTTATTAGCTGCCAAGAGTTTGGACAGGGACATTGTGCAAACTATACACAATAAGTGCCATTTTGTTTTACTCTGACACTATTACTTTCCAGAAACTATTCTTTCAGTTTCAATTTAAAACATAAACAGAAAAAGATCAAAGAATTTTTAGTTCTTGTTAGTGCCCAAATCCAACTTCTGGAGAAGACATTGGATATTACCTTAAGAATATTTGGTCAATGAATAATTGGTTTTTATCTTTTGCTGATTTACAGTAGTTAGATTAATTTAAATGCTCTTTTAAATGCCTTTTTTCCCCCCTTATCAAAAGCTGTGTTTGGAAATTCAAACAAGTGATTGCTAAATCTTTTTTGTTGGGAATAAATACCAGTTAAATTTTTTTTTAATTTTTACATATTTAAAAAAAGCAATATTGGATACAAAAATGTTTTTTTTTTATTGACATTTTATGAAAATACACAAGGCAAATATTTTTCAATATGTACATAAAATATTTCCCAGCATACTTATACCAGTTCTCTCACACGGTTACCGGAAATTTGATCGAAAGAAATTTTGTAGACGGAAAATTGATCGACGGTAATTTGATCGAACGGAAATTTGGTCGAATCTTTTTTTCAGTCCAGACGTTAAAATTTTCGTCAAATTTCTTTTTGAACGCACTATACTATATCGTAAAACATAATAATGCGTTCAAAAAGAAATTTGACGCAATATTTTAACGTATAAAATTAAAAAACTATTCGACAAAATTTCCGTTCGATCAAATTTCCGTCTATCAATTTTCCATCGACCAAATTTCTTTCGATCAAATTTCCGGATACGCTCTCACACATGTACTTCTCAATCCCACTCACTCTTTAAGAAATCAACTAAGACTTTTTGTTCACAACTTTTTTAGTTTGCTGTTGTCTCCTTGCATCTAAATAACGCTTAAAAGAAGCTTCTTCCGGGTCCTTTTCTTCTTCTGAAAAAAAAACACAAAAAAAACAAAACAAATCGATTTGGAATTTCTTAATTACGAAAAGTTCACAACCATAAAGTGAAAATGCAAATTGATCAGTTTCAAGACAACCTCACTAGATCTCTACCCTTTTCCATCAAATTCTAACCATCCAGAAATTCTCAGCTGCCTCAACATCAATCTTGTTTCTTTACTGTAGGCAAGCAATGCTGTGCTAACTACTGAGCTTCTTATTTATATATTGTAGGCAAGCAATGCTGTGCTAACTACTGAGCTTCTTATTTATATTCTGTAGGCAAGCAATGCTGTGCTAACTACTGAGCTTCTTATTTATATATTGTAGGCAAGCAATGCTGTGCTAACTACTGAGCTTGATACTAATTGGTTTAAAAAATCTTCATGACACAGTTGAGCATATACTGAAAACAGATTGTAAGTATGTTTCCTTTTTTGTGGGCTGCATGCAACACACTGACTATTTCTCAGAATGACCACAGACAGTTGATAATTGATTTATTCTATTTACCAGCATAGTGAGGCTGGACAAACTCATCTTCACTATCATCATCTCCCAGAGGCTGGATTGAAATTCTATTTGAAATGGAACCCAGAAGCTCTGAAATGCATGAAAGAATCAGACTGAAAAGGTAAAATGATATCTAGAAAGGCTTTGTACAGGACATTGACATTGACAACTGTCCTCATTGAGCAACATTAAAGTTGTCCACAGAGCTAAATTAGATGCTCTGGTTACAGGAAAGAGACCACCATGCTGAACTCATGTCATGAGAACCCATGATAATATTAATAATGACATACCATTCTATACAAGACTAGCATAATAAGGGCAATATTTCTTTATGAGTGAAGATACTTTCAAAATTACTGTTCATTTTTCTATTAGCATACACAATAAATAATCCTCTCCCTTTAAACTTTCTATCCCATGTTCGGTAAAAAAATTTCTTACAAAATAAGTATTTTGTATAGTTATCAAAGCTCTTATAATAATGAATGAGAATGCTTGCTGTGAAAATTAATTAAAAAAAAAAAAATGGAATATAAATCAATTAATGATCATAATTTAAAAAATTCTTTAAAAAAAAAATGAGCACTATAATATATTTGGAAAAGACCAGCTTTGAATTTCCTAATACAAGATAACACACCATTTGATGCCAGCTGGCTCTCATCTGCAGATAAGTCTTTTTTAAAAGCCTCCCTGTTTTTCTGCTTTTCTGCCTCCGTCTTCTGGGCCTTCTCTGACCTCAGCTTTTCATACATTGGTCTGTATTCCCTGAAAAAAAAAAATTTCCTAACATGAAGATTACTTGAGGTGATGGGTATATGAAACTGTATTGACACTGAACATTTTGAATCTTACTTTGTTGTAATGTTCTGTCGTACATCACTGCAGTGTATGTTCCATAAACCTACAAAATGAACATTATATGCTTAAGTTCTATAACCACCATATAACTCTCTCTCTGTTAATAATCTATCTGAAAATTCATTAACATGATTATATATTGAGTACTGAAAGAATTTATTTACAGTTGCCATGTTAGGTCCTTCACTTAATGAGTATATGCAAATATGTCAGGTCATCTAGATCTCAGTTACTTTTGCAAAATTTGGGGACCCTCTATAATCTTTGTCGAGCTAGTGAACCGGTTTATAGAAATTTCAGGTGAGGGAGAGCTGGGGTGATGTGAAGATTTTAAAAATGTATGGGTCTTGTCAAAGTTTCAAAATTCTGATAGTTGCCTTGTAACATCACCAAGTTCTAAGCCTAAATGGTTAATATAAATATAACAGTGCTGTGATAACCAAATACTAAGAAACTGCTGGCATCCGTCCGTCACAAGGTGACGATGGTATGGAATTCGCAGGACGAAATCCACAAGGCCTGGGATTATTCTTTCTAGGATTATTAGCTGGTTCCCAAATGCAAATCGCCTCTCTCCACGCCGCTGGATGACCCCAAGGGAACATCATGTGGATGATGCAGCTTGGCACCAGTGGCGTCGCAGGAGTTGTCGGAATGTTTCATTGTATCAATGTTATCCGCCTTTCGGGACTCCATCTCCGGGTTTTGAATTCAGAGTTGCATTCTCTTAGATGAGTTGCCGTCCAAGGTTACGAGTCCCATCCACCCGGGGGGGCTGGTGGTGTTTTTGCTTGACTGGACTTTGGCGGGGATTGAACTCCAGACCATCAACTTGAGATTTGTTCAGTTTAGACCACTCGGCCACTAAGAAACTAACAACATAATAATATACTGGTTAGTAGAATACAGGTTTTACTACACCAAAAACAACAAAATTTCAATTCAAGCACTCACTGTTCATATTCTACAGCTGCTTCATCTATTTTTACAAAAAACTCATCAAGGCCTTCACCTGTGGCTGCTGAAACTCCAACATTCTGGAGATGGATTTTGAAAAAAAAACAACATATAACTTGAAAAAAAAAAAAAACCTACTAGTAAGAAATTAATACAGAATAACAAATATTAATATAGCCCCAATTCAATTAACACTGATTGGATTTATTTTTATTATTTTTTTACAAAAGCCCTTTAACGTTTTCTATCTGTACCGTATGCTACCTTTATGGTCATGTAAAACTCATCAAGCACCAAGCTCATAGACCGGGTCAGGTTAGAGACATATGACTTTTCATGGTCAAGGGCATCTTGAAAAACCTCAAAGTCAGTCATCCACTCCTGGGCAAAGTGGTGGCTAATGATATCAATCTGTCAAGGTCAGAGTGTTTTATGATTGATCAAATTTTTAAAATTATTCAACTAAAATATTTTGCAACAAGCACTACAAAAATAACATTTGACGTGTTGATATACTTTAATTATAAAAGCACAGAAAATGTATAGGTTTTAAAGTAAAAGTTGCAACATGAACAATGAAACAAAGGTTGAACAGCAGTTAAGTTTGTGAAGGCTGAAAGTATACAGAAGAAGAGGGAGACTGTTTTACTTATGATTTCTTTAAGGTAAATAAGCTTAACTCTTAAAATAATTTGAAAATAATTTTGAGTCCTTTATAAATACATTTAAAGGAGCATGATTTACTTTAACAGCTCAGCTCAAAGTACAATCGATCACCTGGGAGGGAAAGATGGCAGCTCTCATTTTATTTTTTTTATCAATTCCAACACTAATTTGTAATTCATGCTTTAAATAATAATCTCTAGCTGATCACTTTAAAATAAGGATTTAACAAACTGGTCATTAATCTGTGAATCATTTAATGAATTCCTCTTTATATTTAATTTATATTATTTTTTTTTTTTAAACTTAACAAATTTAAATAAATAAATTTTTAAAAAAAGAGCTGAAAATTTAGTTCATATTCAAGATTTTCGTAGCAGTAGCTTTTTAAAAAAAAAATTTTTTTTGTTCATTTAAAACATATACAAACCCAAAAAATTAGCATAAAATCAGGTAATTAAGAGTAATAGTGGTAAAAGAATTTTACAGACTGTCAAGGGATTTACAATTTAAATTGTATTTATATATGAAAGATTACTGAACTATTCACCAACCTTATTCATGACAATAACAAATGGCAATTTGGTTTTATAAAGTATGCTGCAGGCATACAGCATGTTGGACATGAATGTGACGGGGTTTACACTTCTGGGTGTATCCATTACATATACAATGACAGTAGGAAAGCTGGATGCCTGGGGAAAACATCAATCAGAGTTAATTAGGTCAAGCCTCTTAACATTAGATGAAGGAACATCAAATCTGAATTTTTTATTTTTTTTTAAAGAAAAAAAATTCTTTTAATTTAAAAAATCTTATCTTTGACTGGGAATTACTAGCATTAAGTTTTTAAACAGATGTTTCATTATTATTTAGTCGATAGAAACAGGATGTTATTAAATTCTATTATGGCACCCAAACAGTTAATAACTGTTTAGATAATGATTACATCTTGTAATGAAATGACCACTATTTCTGAAAATAGTAATTTAAATGAGTGGAATTATGTTATCCTGGACTAGTTTAAAGAAACATACCAACGACTCAGTTATAATTGTGCCTGATGCAGACCATGTAAAAACTTCTATCTGACCTGGTGTGTCAAGGACCACATACCTGAAGGATTATACATAGACATATGATAAGATTCTTTTATTGATCCAAATAAATGGAAATGTTTTTTGACTACATTGTACATATTCATAACATAAATAGACAAAAAATGTTAAACTAGAACAAGTTAAACACAAGAAATCTCATGTATTTCTGAAGCGAAAAAATCAGCCATAATATGCCTTGAAATTTCACTCTCTTAGCGACAATATTGACATTAAGAGAGATTATATAGATTTTTTAACAGCCGGAGCAGTACATTGCTAAATTCTGATAGATTTGGGGAGCAAATGAATTTTCATATTTTTTTATCTTAATTTCAAGTGAAAAAAATAGTTGAGAAAAGTGTATTACTTTCTTTACAAAAACATTGAATCTGATTAAAAAGTTTCATGTTCTATTTTTAAAAAAAAAAAGAAAAAAAGTAAGGCAACTTTTGTAGGTCCATAGTGCTTACTTGCATTCTGAAGACTTTGATTCAATGAAGTTCATCACCTGTAAATGATGTATAGAACATTGTTTATTTTCTAAACAAAGAATTTCAATGCAAATTATTGAAAGAAGCCACCATGAAATGTAATTAAGATATTTATGTAATGACAACATTAATTTATGAGTTACCATATTGATTAACGAATGCACTCTATGTAGCACAGTGATACTGTCTTGCAAAAAGCTTAAACATCTCCTTCTGTTTTAATAAAGCATGTTTCATTGCTCAAATATTTTAAACTCACAAACTCCAAGTGATGAGCACAGAAGGAAAAGTGACTCACCTGATCAAAACGTGTTGCGAAAAGGTTAAGAGATGTTACAATCCCCCCATTGGGACCAAGAGAATAGCTAAACATTTGTTAAGAAGTTAGATTTTAAAATGATTCATTTAAACAATGACGCATCACTATCAACTTTTTTTTAATAAACTGTAAATAAAAGGTTCAGTAACATTTATAATTATTTGTGTCTTTAACTCTTTAATCCACTAAGATGAGAGAGCATTGAGATTCACTTTTTTGTTTATCCATAGCATACTTTTTAAAGGATACTGTTTCATCACCTCTTTGTAGTTGACTGTGTCTCTTATATCTGATAAGATTTTAATGATAAGAAAAAAAAATTACTATACAAAGTTATAATGAAATACATGTTTTAAGGGTAACAAATGACTACATAAAGAGTCATTAACAATGTCAATGAATATGTAGCAAATTTTACTAAATGCCCTGTTATGACTTCTCCCTTGAAAACTTAAGCTTCTTTATTAAGTATTAAGGTCAACATTGTCAGCTTTAAAATTTGAATTAAGAACATTAAGAATTTTTTGAGAGAAAACACTCAAAAATAAACAAACTAAGATATTTTAAGTGGAAGAATCAATGGTTTTGTGTCAAATTTTGTGAAAAATAAAGTTGGAAACAAAATATTAGTTTTCTCTCTCTCCCTTCTTTCCCCACCCCATCCCCCTATTGGATAATTTTTTTAATGATACCAGTAAATGATTTTTTTTCCACTGATGCTGTGATGATAGCTTAACTAAAAAGTATCAACTTTGAACCACTTACCAATGTTAGCAGGGTAAGGTACCTCAAGAACTGCTGGGTCCAGATTGATCACATAAGGTGGAAGTTTCTTAGCATGCAGGTGTGCATTGATTCTCTGCAAAAATGGAGATAACACCTTTTTACATCCATAATTTAAATTTATATCACTTATTTAAACAGGGGTGCACATGATCTTGGCGTACTTTATCAGTAACAGCTAGGGATGAAGAAGAATGTCTCAGTGAGGGTAGAGAGTTCATGCCGGGGGTGGGGGGCTGAAATTTTTGCCACCCACTACTTCGAAATACATTTTTAAAAAATCAGTTGGCCCATAACGCTACTCCTCCACATAAAGAAAAAAGTGCTGCCAGGGGTGGACCACCTCCCTCACAGTCCCCTTCCTACACAAGTGGAATAACATTTTCTTGGCAGCTGTGAGTCATCTCAAAGTAGGCTAATAAGATGTGTAAAATGTCTGTGGTTGGTCAGCTCTAATTCTATAGGAGGGACTTAATTATTTAGATGACACCTAAGTTGACTCTGATTTGTGCAGAGTAAAATGAGTGACAGTGTTACTGATTTTACATACTTGGACGGGCTCATTTTGCTTTATTAGCAATCTGTTTGTTCTGGTGTTAACTTCTTTATAGCAGTAAATTTCATTACTTTCCCAATTTTCGACTCTCTGTAAATTACCAACAATTAGATACTTTTATTAAAATTTTTAACAAACATTGTCCGTCAAACCCCCCCCCCCCCATACAAATCTAGACACGTTACATCATTTTTGGGTGCAGGATGTGTGAAGGAAAAGTGGTGCATGAAACTACAGCCCCTAGTATATAAATTATAAACGCGTACCCTGATATCGACGCCCTGGCTAATACCACCTTCACACCCCATGCATGTGTGGCCCCACAGTTTCCAAGATACCTAGAACATTAGATACGTAAATATTTAAACCAGTCTAAAGTTTAGACTAAACCCACCACTGGTTCAGAAAAAGTTCTAGATACATCCAATAGGGTAACTTTTATAACATATCTTTGAAGACTGAAGAGTTCTCTTTGATTTAGCACAATGATGCTGTAAATTATAAAAGATTAATGAAATGTACTTTTTTTTAAAATATCTCCTACAATTCTTTTATTGGTAGCTGTATTGGAAGAAAAAGGCGATATTTAACTTTAAAAATAGGCACTTTGATAAAAATTTCAGAACATTTTTTTTAAATATAAAAATACTACAGATGTATAAAGCCTAGAGAGTGGTTTACAAAAACACCAAGATCAACTTTCTAGCTTAAGTTGTTCAAAAGTTATAAATTTGTTTAGTAAGGACCTCAAAACCACTTTTTCCCTATGGATATCAAGTTTCCTTCCCATTTTGTAACACCTATAGCTTTATTAAAAAATGAGACAAAATATAATATTTACAGGATCATAGTTAAATATGAGTTCTTCTAAATAAGATAATATAAGATATTTTCATTGAACCAAATAATTGGATTTTTTTTTTTCATTCATCGTACATATTTTTTTCAGTCCTGAAAATGCTTGTTTAAGTTTTCCATTGTTCCTTACAATTAGTCTGCAGTAAGATATTCTGCATGTATTTGTTTGGTAAGAATAACTGTTCAGTTCTTGAGTGAGAACAGTCTTGGATTTTTGTTTAATGCCACAAAATATAAGTTTAGTTTTTGTTAATATTCCGCAAAAACTTTTAAAAATCTATATAATCTTCCTTATTAAATAAATATGCTTAATTATCACTTTTTGTACTTAATTAATCATTTTAAAAATATATACATATATAATGTATTTTTTGAATTTCCCTATAATATTCTTTAGATATTAATTTCAAATTTTATGTGGAACCGTTTTACATTTTTAAGTATAAACAAATAATACAGGTACTTTTTATTTTGCAAATTTTCTATATATGTGTTTTAGTCCCATATGAATATGCCAAAAAAATTAGTATGTTAAGTTAGTGATCTTGTTTTAAAATCAACATGTTAGAATCAACTTTGGCGGTTGATGGAATTTAAAATAAGTTATTTTCATTTGCTTGAGGTAGGTACTAGGGGTCGCAAAACCGGTCCTTCTTATCAAAACCGGTATTTTCAATATTGAAGTGTAAGAATCCGGAATCCCAATATTTTTGATACTGTCAATTTTTACGGCCTTCTTTTGTTGGTCTAATACCTCAAATGGCGACTATTATGTCAGACCTGTTTGGTTAATTCTTGTCTTCTTCTTCTTATGTTTGAGGGCCCACGATCAATTTATTGATCATTCTGGCTCCTGGTTTGAATTCAAAGTTGGCCTTCTCTTAGATGAGTTGCCGTCCAAGGCTAACGAGTCCCATCCACCCGGGAGATGCCGGAATGTTTCATTGTATCAATGTTATCCGCCTATCGGGACTCCCAACAGCAAATCGCCTCTCTCCACGCCGCTGGATGACCCCAAGGGAACATCATGTGGATGATGCAGCTTGGCACCAGTGGCGTCGCAGGAGTTGTCGGAATGTTTCATTGTATCAATGTTATCCGCCTTTCGGGACTCCATCTCCGGGTTTGAATTCAGAGTTTCCTTCTCTTAGATGAGTTGCCGTCCAAGGTTAACGAGTCCCATCCACCCGGGGTGCTGGTGGTGTGTTTGCTTGACTGGGCTTTGGTGGGGATTGAACTCCAGACCATCAACTTGAGATTTGCTCAGTTTAGACCACTCGGCCACCCTGCACTCATGTCTCTCTCTTGGTCAAGTAACTCAAACACTGAATAGTCCATTGTAAATTACATATTTATTTCCATGTACTAAGACATCCACTTGTTACATGACGCAGTTGGTACATAATGCATCCAGCAGAAAAAGTATTATGTTCAGGCAACAAGCCCTACAGCAAGTCATCTTAAAAAACTATATCTCTCTTTCTGGCCCTCTATCAAACTCTCAATTATACTCTTGATTTCCCGCTTCTCTCAACTCTCGACTACACATACACTGCCCTTTTATATCTCAACAAAAAGTCAACATACAGTAAAACTCAACACCACGAACCAACTTCAGGCTCTGACCTCACGACATACAACTCACAAAAATTCTCTCACAACCCCCCCTACCAAAAATTCACAACAATCTAGTTCCCGATATTTTCAATATCGTCAATATTTGGAGAATTTTGTGACGAGATTAGAGGTTATTAATGAAATAAAAAATTTTTTTAAAAAATTTGCACATTTTTAATAAGCCTTTAACAATACCACAAATGTCTAACTTTATCAAATATTAAAATAATTTGTGTTGTTTTAATCTTTGGTCACATTGAAAGAATGAGATCGTAAAAATGACAAAAGTGTCTAATGTTTGATCGCTTAACTTTGACAGCAAATGGTTAAAAAAGTAACCTCATGACAAGAACACCCAACCAGACTCCACACGGGTCTGAGAAATAGACCTTAGGTCAGGGGTCTGGAACCTATGGCTCGCGAGCCAGATGTGGCTCTATTGATGGCTACATGTGGCTTGCAGACAAATGTTCGACTATAAAAAAAATTCATGCGCAATTTCTAGATATTTTGCTCTTGAACCGCCATTCTAAAATAAAGCCTTTTCTATTTCTTTTCAATGTATCAATGTCTCATTCAGTTGATCTGTAAGTATTATCTTGAGCTTGAAATTTCTTTTGTATTTCAATTTCTAATTGTCTCTTAAGGGGCAGTGTGTCTTCAGGTTTGTTATGCTCACATTCAAGATTTTCAATCTCATTGTCCATAGACATTTCCAATGAGGAATCTGCTATTCGACCAAGTTATGAATGTCCACGATATGTTTTCGCATCTGGTCACAATTTGGCTTTAGAAATATGTCCAAGCAGTGATTTGACGAATCAAAGGTCTTAGGGTTATGCAAGTATTTCAACGTTAAGGCTACCAACACTCTGCGCTCTTTAATCCAACGCTTCAGAGAGGCAACACGTTCATGTGCAAATAATTCATGACATACGGTATCTAATTTTTTAACATAAACATCAGATGTCATTAATTTGGCATTTCTTAGCAAAGTTCTTCCCACGTTGCTTTCAGTATTTCAAATATTTTCCTGAGATTAAACAGACTTTCAAATTCATGTTGAGATATGTCAAGATCATTTTTAAATCAATATGAACTTACTTAATAGGATGTTTTAGTCTCACTATCCTTCCTAACATGACTGCTAAACTATTTCACCTTGTGCTAAAATCTAAAATAAGCTACAACCAATTTCTTCTTTTACATATTTCTGGAGACTCATATTTTTAGTAATGATATAAATTACATAATGTTATGAAGGCAACGTGCTCCATGATTTCCCCGCTTTCGCAATGCATGACCTCTAGCAGACAAACACTCGAGGCCACATTTTGGGGTGGGGCTAGTGAAATTTAACCTTGTTTACAACAAAGTTAAGTATTTTCCGCTTCAGTCGAATATTGTCGAATGATCTCGAGTATGCTGGAAGCAGCTACAATGCGTATTCTGTTTCAGGAATGCTCGTCTGGAACAGAGTATAAAAAGGCTAAAAGATTGAATGATGAGGGTAGGTACTTTGACACAAATTTTAAATATTGTCTGATTGCCATGAATGATACATCATTTTAAAGGGCTAGCAATAAGCTCTATGAAAACACCAATTTAATCTTTCTATCTTTTATAGAAGTGGAGTTATGAATTTTTTTTGTCAAATTTTTTATGCCCCTTATATAATCTATATATTTTACCCCCAAAACATGTCACCCAAATTTCAAATTTCTGCACTGTTTTGCCACAACATTTTTATTTTTAAAGATAATTGCACAAAATTTTCAGGAGACATTCCCAATCTAATATACAACACAAAGAACAACAAAACTTTTACATTACATCAAGACTTTTTTTTATTTTGGATAATTTTCTTTGCAGGTATGTTAAAAATTTGTATACAGAAAAATAGTAAAAAAAATTATTTGTAAAGCAAAAACAAAAATAACATGTTCACTGTATTTTAATTAAATAAATGATTCAGTTATAATTAAAATAAATTCTTATATTTATAAAAGGTAAGTAGAAACTTTTTTTAATACAAAATTAAATGCATTAAATTATAAAAACTACTCAAATCACCCATCAAAAGACTTATATATAAGCATAACGAGTATGTGATTAAATTTTAAAAGGGAATGGGGATGTTCTGCCTGTCATTTTCTATGTAGAATCCTCTACAGACTTCTTGGTGTTGTTTATGGATCACAAAATCTCTACTTCATAAACTTTGTCTGTGCCATCCTAGTCCATAATATATTATTATTATTATTATTATGGGTAGTTTTCTATAGCGTGGTACCCCAGCCTAGGGCTGGGCTCACCACGCTGTACATGCAAATTAAAATGAACTTAAAAATATAAATTAAAAACCAACCATTCCATAACAATTTACATGTGAAGCCATGGACGGCACTCAGCAGCATCGTTTAACTTTCAGAGGGGGAATCAGTCAGGATAGTAAAGTTTAAAGAGGTGTGTTTTGAGTGCAGTTTTGAAGGCTGTGATGGTTGATATATTTCTGATGTGTAGTGGAAGAGAATTCCATTGTTTGGGGGCACAGTAAGAGAAAGATCTTTCACCGTATGTTTTTGTGCGAGTCTTAGGGACAGAAAGAATACGATCGTCTGCGGAGGAGCGAAGCTGTCGAAGGGGTGAATAGACAGAGAGAATTTCGGTTAGATATGAAGGGCAGGAATTCGAGAAAAAGTGGTGGCACAGAACAGAGAGTTTATAATCAATCCGTGCTTGTACAGGGAGCCAATGAAGTGAATGAAGTAGTGGTGTGACGTGATCACGTTTTTTTGCCTTTAAAACTAGCCTAGCAGCTGAGTTTTGAACCTTTTGTAATCTTTCTAAGAAGTGTTTTGGTGAGCCTGACAGAAGAGAGTTGCAGTAGTCAAGACGAGAGAGAACAAGAGCACAGACTAAGGTTTTTGTTGCACTAACTGTGAGGTAGTGGCGGATGGAGCTGATCTGACGGATAGCAGTGTATGCAGAGCGACAAATGTGAGATATATGTTTATCTAGAGACATGTTGTTAGACAGAATATAACCAAGATTCCTAGTTGAGTATGTAAACTGTATGTCTGAGTTACCTACTTGAAATGAGGTGGGGAGAGCTGAGTTAGAGGATGATTTGTGATCATGAATAAGAAGTGCTTCCGTTTTGTCATCGTTAAGTTTCAACTTGCTGAGTATCATCCATGACTTGACATCACCAATACACTCCTGCAAAGTCCGGACAGCTGAATCTACAAGAGAGGGATGGGTATGCTTGTATAGTTGCGTATCATCCGCGAAAGACTGGCTCCCAACAGCATGCCTCTCGAGCAAGAGGAGCAGTGGCCTGGTATACATTGTAAATAGAACCGGGCCCAAAACGGACCCCTGTGGCACTCCATACACCAAGTCAGCACTGCTGGAGATACAGCCATCGACAGTGACTGCCTGCGTTCTATCAGAGAGGAACGACCTAAACCAAGACAAAACAGAACCAGAAATGCCAAAGTAATTTTCAAGCGTTTTGTAAAGGGTTTCATGGTCGACAGTGTCAAAGGCCGCACTGAGGTCCAAGAGGATCAGGAGGGAGACATCACCACTGTCCAATGCAAGCAAGAGGTCATTGGTGACTTTCAAGAGAGCCGTCTCAGTGCTATGGAAAGGTCTATAGGCTGATTGATTAGGACTGAGAAGAGAGTTGTCATTTAAGTAAGCAAAAAGTTGTTTTAGAACTAGTTTTTCAATGACCTTAGACAAAAATGATAAGTGAGATACAGGTCTATAGTTTTTAAAATTATTTTCATCCAGACCAGGCTTCTTAAGCAATGGTTTGATGACAGCTGACTTACAAATAGATGGAACAGTGCCCGATGACAAGCTTTCATTGACTATGTTGGTTATCGTTGGGAGCAAATGATCTAACGACTCAACCAACAGGGGGGTGGGGATGGGGTCCAAAGAACATGACGTAGGCTTAGACTCCAGAATAGTAATTTTGACCTCCTGTTCTGAAACCGGCTTAAAAATTTCGAAATGTGAACTAACACAAGAAAAGGGTGGCAATTCTAAGGGGGGTATGTCAAGACAATCAAGCTCAGCGCGGATGTCAGCAACTTTGCTTGTAAAGAAATTGCAGAACATCTCTGGTTGCTGGGGCAACGGATACACTGAAGGAAGAGCAATTCCTTTGTTAATCCCTCTGAGATTGCTACAAACATCGAACAACTGCTTGCAAGTTTTACCCATAATTATCTTTTGGCTAAAATACAAAGTTTTTGCTCGACAAACAATTTTGGTCACACGTTTCTTGGCAGCATAATACATCTGCCTAAAAACAACAAGACCTGACCTAAGCCACTTCTTTTCCGCGCTACGCCGCTCTTTCTTGGCACTGCGTAGTTCCTCCCTTATGGTTGCATACCAGGGAGCTGACCGTGCTGACCTAACAATACGGCGGGTTAGGGGGGCATGCCGTTCAAGCACAGTGCGCAATGCACTGTGTAGTGTTTCCAAAGTAGGGCAGAGGGCAGGGGACACTTCCAAACTCAGATCACGCTTAAAGGCATCCCTTTTTATAGTACACAAACTGCGGACCTCCCTGGATTGAAGGAGAGGAGAGGATGCATTAACGTTAAGCTCACAAACAACACAGAAGTGGTCTGAGGAAAGCTCTTGAGTGACTGAAGTAGAGGTAACTACAAAATCATGAGGCCTATGCAGCACCCAATCAATAATATGTCCACGATTATGAGTCGGTTGGTCGACTAATTGCTTAAGACAAAATAAGTCCAAAAGATCAATCAATTTAGCAGTGGAGGGATTCTGTGGCTGGTCGAAGTGAATGTTCATATCCCCTACTACAATATATGCCTTACTGTTCCACAAAGATCTTTAATTAATAGAAAATTAACATTTTCCTTTGTACCCGAAAGAAGCCTACATATAAAATTTAATCATACTCCTGAATCTTCACAATTTCTTGTTTCTTTTTAATAATATACAAGTTATGTGTTGATTAAAACTCATTTATTTTTTTTATAAATATTTAATTTAATGCTCTTTGATATATTAAATCAATGTCTATGTAAACTACTTTTCTATGTCCTAATAAAAATATAATTACTATGATTATGTTGTAGTATTAGAATGGTATATTAACTTAACCATAATTTAAAATGTATAATTAAAGTTTAAATACTTTATTAAATTAAAAATTGCTAACGTAAATAAGGCCTGCAACTGCACGTGCGTTGTAAATATTAGGCTTAGGCCTAATAGACTTAACTGTTATTGTAGGCTGTAGGCCTAATTTTAGCAATATTCTCCCATTTGAATAGTAATTTATAAGATAATAACAATTATCATTATTTGTATTACTATTATTACGCAATTAATTATTGGTTCAATAATAAAGAACGATGAAGGTAGAACAGATAAATTTGGTACCCGGTGAACAAAATTATTTAACGTTATCAAACTAAAAAGCAACCCATAGACCCTACCCAAAACTTTTCAAGTTTGGTTATAGTCTTTTTTTATTTTTTAAAAAATGATTCATTTGAAACCTATTAGAATTATTCAGATGATTAGGGATCCAACAAAAAAAGAATCATTTCATAATTGACAGTAATAATAGCCATTTCCGGCATCTCGATCGAATAAAATTTTCTTTCGATTCGGCGACATTTTCATACACCTCACCCTCTCACTTTTGTGAGAGGCATAACTTTTCATTTACTTGGTCAATTTTAATAATTTCAATATGTTAATACTCGCGAATGAATGTAGTTTCTGGTGACTAAACCGCTTTCTAGATAAATAAATAACAAAAAAGTATTATGTGATAAGCTTACCGAATAATGATGATGATCCTGTCCGTGACAAAGAAAAAAAACAAACTCGTAGCATAAATTTCCTAGAATCACCGGAACACAAAAACTGGCACGTCACTGATGAGGAAAGCAATATTTAGTCAACAAAGGTGACGTAGAAAGCAATTTTCCAAAGATACCGTGTAGCCGTACGCCTTATTGTAGAACAAGTTTTTCAACATTTTTGCATATGCGCAGAAGGTATGCGCGAGCGACCTTTGAAGTACCTAATGAGGGAGATCCTTTATAACGAGACCTGGAGCGTGTACTATTATTGTACTACTAGACAGTGCTTTATTGTGTGTAGATTTTCTTTCTTTCTACATCTTTTGCTCATTGTTAATATTAATAGTTTTAATCATATTCTCTTACTTTAATTCATTGAAATTGACACATAAAAACGTATTATTAATTGTAATGAGCCCTGACTTTGAGTATCGCGTGTAAACTTACGTGTAAGGTTTATAAAATTGGTAAATTCTGAGTACTCTATCCGCGTCTTTTACCATGGCCACCATCTTGGTTGCCCCGACCTGCAAACTTTTACGTGTTCACGGGTCGGGACAACCAAGATGGCGGCCGTGGAAAAATAAAATAACTCATGTTTTTGCTAAAATTACGAATAAAAAGTTTTTAAAAATGAAAAAATGATCTAAATCTATCCCTCACCCTAACCTGAACCCTAAATTCCTCCCTAACAGGGTTTTGACCCTCTCCCTAACAGGGTTTTGACCCTCTCCCTAACAGGGTTTTGACCCTCTCCCTAACAGGGTTTTGACCCTCTCCCTAACAGGGTTTTGACCCTCTCCCTAACAGGGTTTTGACCCTCTCCCTAACAGGGTTTTGACCCTCTCCCTAACAGGGTTTTGACCCTATCGGAACCAGCGTTTTGACACTCTCCTTAGCCTAACGTGGCGCTGGGTTTTGACCCTGAAAAGTAGGAAAATTTAAAAAAAACAAAGAAAAATGGCCAAAATTAATTATAAAATAAAGAAGTAATGAAAACCCAACTTACATTTTCATGGAATACACTTTTATACACTTTTACACACTTTATTTCAGGTTCCAACGAAAAGAATATCCAAAAATTAATGAAACACAGCGTGCTCACCCTCTAAGATTATCTTAAAAAATGGCGCCGCTTATTAACATATTTAATAGGCCAACCAATGAAATTTTACAAATTATAATTAATCAACCAATAAAAATTTGCCTCTGTCATATTAATGAAAATGTAACTCTATTTAAAAAAATATTTAAAAAATAAGGGTAGTGAATCCACGCAAATGACGTCACGGATAAACTCCTGGGAATCAGCCATAAAATTTATTCCAGAGAGTATTAGTTAACACTAAATTGTACTGCAAGATTACCTAAGTTATTTTTAGCCAGGTTATCAACTGGTGAGTGAACTGAGTGAGTGTGAGTGGATGGTGGTGGTTAGATCTACCTGAACAAAACTTGTCTTCCCTGATCCTGCCATTCCAAGAACGATAATACAAATCGGCTTAGTTGAATTTAGGGAAGGTGGTAACGTTTTTTCAGTTTCTGTTTCCCTAAGTGCACTAAAGTTTTTAGAATTGAATTGATCAGCGTCCAAAGGAGCGCCAACATTTTCGTCCTGTATGCAAGTCGCCATATTTGTTTACAAATTCTGTTCCGTTTCTAAATTTACTTTCGCAGATTTATAGTAACTTCCAAATTCATAGGCCCACATATTTTATAAAACAAATTAAATGTTTTAAAATAGGATTATAATAATTTGAAGGGATTTAAAGTTAAAAAATTGTTCAAAATCTATAATTTGTTTCTGGAACAGATTGAAAAATGTATACTGATTTTTAAATTATACCCTTTTAATAGTTATAAATAGTCCTTTAGAGTAATTTTTTTTACCGAGATGAAACTAAGATCACTCATCTTATTAATTTTTAGTTGGACATTAACCGTAACACCCTTATCATTATCACATACCATCTCATTTCTAAAGTACTGTAAACTATTAAATGATATTTATACGTTTTAAACAATATTTTAACGTATTTTAACATAACAATTCATTATAAATTCAAATACAAAAAATATTTTTGAATCATTTTCTGCATGTCCAACTTATTTTATCATATTCCTTTTGAAGTAGGCAAATTATTTTTTTAAATAATAAAATTTAGGGAATCGGATGCACGTTACAAATATCGAATAATTTTTAGACGTCTTTGGCATCAATAAAATCTGTAAATGCAAATGTTTGCAATTAGCATTTTGATGGTGTCTCGGTAATTTATACTCTCTCGGTTAAGTGTGATTAGTATTTATTATTTTATTTTAACGTTTATTAATTAAGGCATTTAAGGTTCAAGGAATGAACTTAAGGTATATTATTAGTATTGGGCATTAGGTCCGTAATTTTATATTTATACTTATAATATCTATACTATAAATTACACTGTAATTCATACTAAATTTTATAAACATATATAATTAATAAGTCAAGTGATTATATTATATATAATTGAAATTGTAGCCTAAATTGTGTAAAAACAATTAAAATACCTCAACGTCGTGTCAAATAAGTATAATTAAATTATGGTATAATTTAAAAGACTAAGAGTAAAGACTGACTCATACTAGTAATATAAGAATAAGAGTAAAAGACTAAGAACTAATAGTAAATATTAGTATATAAATATTATTATAAAATATAAATAGCCTACTAATACTACAGGTCTACTGTAGTCTACAGTGAGTAGTGATGAAAAACAAATAAATTTAATAAATCCTCGACAATGTTTACTTCTAAATGTCTAATTCTAATAAATCTATATAAAAATAAGTAATGTACTATTTATTATTGACTTAAAGTTTAAAGTTAGAGTTTAAGACTTAAACTTATACTTCCTTATATAGGGATATCGAAGGTCTCACGCGCATGCGGTCTGCGCATAATGAAAAATAACGCAAAACTTGTGCGGCCATTTTAACATTTATCTCGGTGATTATCTCGTTTTTTTGTGTTTTACGTCACAGTTTGCTAATAATAGTACTTAAATTATCGGTGACGTAGAGCGCATATTTTTCCAAACACAGGGATACCGTAATTGTTGCATTTAGTTCGTGAACAGTAACGCATTTAATTGTTTACATCGGTATGTACGTTAATTGCTTATTATTTTTTAATGTAGAATTCAAACACATTGTGGTTAACTCAACTACTGCTTCATTTATTCACAAATTTTAATAACTTTACTTCATTAATAATTGCAATAACGAACAAAAGTTATGCCCTTCGGACTTTGAGGTGTAAGAAAATAAAATTGTTAGTAGTCACCTGAGTCACCCCCCCCTCACAAAAAAAAGTGGGTTGTCGGAAATGGTTCTTGTTACTAATTTAATTTTAGTACATTTTAGTATTTTAGGATATTTTCATTATAGTTCATCTTTAATAATCTGTGGAAGTCTAACCAGTTAATAAAGGGGAAACCATTTTAAAACTTATGAGAAATTAATACAACCTAATAAATTAAATAATTTTAAATAATTGTAGTTCGTGTAGTCCGGGGAATTTCGGAACTGTTTTGTCCCTTGATTTATATATAATTATAATATGTAGTATAGAGCAAGTTATTACTGGTATTTATAAATTATAATTAATGGAATAATAAAACAATGAAAGAAGTTGCTACTAATACTAATATTAAAAATATACTATTATCAAATATATATGCATTAGAAATCTGTTAACATTTATATCAACAAATATTTAATATATTTTTAATTAAATACATTTAATAAACAAAAAAGAAATACATTTTAACAAACACATCACTTGAATAATAGTAAAAAGAAACTAAAAATTGTATAGATTCAGAATTATGATTAGTTGTTAATGTCAGTTATGCTTCTTTTGGGTGCAAAAGAAAATTTTAATTTTCTGTTGCAAAACATGGAATTCCTTCCATATCCAATAAGGCGGAACGTTTGTATGCAGATGGCGGCGACAAAGTTTATGAAGGAGAGATTTATGGGATTTATCAACAAGACAAAGTAGTCACTGTAGGGCATTCTACCCGGAAAATGACAGGCAGAAGATCCCCATTACCTTTTAAAATTTAATGACATACCCCGGTACGGGTATGCTTGTAATAGTTTTATGGGTGATATTAGTAGTTTTTATTTATACATCTCATGCCTTCAATTATTTTTAAAAAGACTTCTACTTACCTTTTATAAATATAAGAATTGATTTAAAATTTAACTGAAGAATATAATTCATTAAAATTTAAATAAACTTGTAATTTTTTTTTTTTTTTCCTTTAAAAAATCATGATTTTTCCAATTTTTTGTTCGTGTTTTTTCTAACAAACGCTCAAATAAAATTTTCCAAAGTACAAAGACTTAATTTGATGTAAAGGTTTTGTTGTCCGTTGTGTTGTATATTGATAATATTGCACTGAGAATGTCTCCTGAAAATCTGGTGGCATTATCTTTTAAAATAAAAAAGTTGTGGACAAAATAAGGCAGAAATATGGAATGTTGGTCACTACTTTTTTTCGTTAAATACAAAGATAAATAAGGAGGGTTAAAAAATTCACCAAAAAAATCATAACTTCATTTCTATAAAAGATAGAAAGATGAAATTGGTGTTTTTGCAAAGCTTATAGCTAGCCCTTTAAAATGATGTATCATTTGTGGCAATTGGACAATATTTATAATTTATGTCAAAGTACCTACCTTATACATTATTATTTAATTAGGGGCCATCCATAAATGACATCACGCCGATTTTTGACCCTCTCTCCCCCCATCCTCACAAATTGTCACAAAAAGTTAGACCCCCCCTAAAATATAACTTCACAAATCTCTACACCCCCCACTCTATAAAAAGTCACTGTGTCCACTATTGTCCTTTACAAACCCTTAAGAGAGTCACCTCCTGTGGATATCAAATTACAGCACCTGTGTCAAAAACACTTCACTAGAACAGTGGTTCTTATCCAGTGGTAAAAGTACCTCCCCAGCCCTGAGGTGTGGTGGACCAGAAAAGTGCATTCAGTGGCGTAGCTAGAGGGCTGCAGACCGCACGTGGGTGAAACCATCTCAGGGAGTGACATCAAATTGAAAAATTGCGTATTTACAAAGCACACACTGCTCAGTCTAACCCAAATCCACAAAAGGATTACAGATGACGCGTACATATTCCACCCATGTAACCAATCAAAATGCGTTTTTAATTAACAGTTCAAAGTTGATGCGTCAGTAATTAGGTTATCTTATTATTAAGTCAGAAACACGCCGTTTTGACCATGTTTCAATGCCGAATGGAGTGTTCATTAACTGTTGTAAGTGACATTAGGCTATATTCATCTAAATTATGAGAAATAAAACTATCCTTTGATAACAATGAGTGATTCTAAGTACATGTCACAGTTCTTAAATACATTTACCTCATGGCCTTCAATTAATTTCTTTTGTTATTGTATTTGTTATACTGTGGACTAAGTTTAACAAGAAGAATTACATCATGGAAAGGGTCTGGGGGGGGGGGGGGTGTGACACTATGAGCTTACCGGACCGAGTGACACCAACCCTAGCTACGCCACTGATTGTAATTGCTGCAATTGCTAGCTGTTGCTGCTTTTTTTTAAAATTAGTTTGTGTGCATTTTGATTACAGCAGTAAATGTTTTTCTTGTGAATTTTATCGGCTCATTGCTTTTAATGGTAATTTTTTCCATTGTCTATAAAGTTAATTAAAGAAATAAAACTAAGATAACTAAATTGTTGAATTATTTTTAATTTTATTACAATATAACTTATAGGTTGGGGTGTGTGTTTAAAATGGAGTGGGCCTGCAGCCCTGTAAAAAATGTTAAGAATCCCTGCCCTAAGATACCACCACCTCTCCCCCCCCCCAGTCACAGTCAACCATTTGTTATCCTTCCACCCCACTTCCTGTGGTTGCCAATTCTATGACTCCAGTGTGGGTCTTTAGCCATAAATTCTCACAGATGTCATTGCAACTACACCCCTAGTTTCCTCCTATTTGGTGTCTATTGTAATTTGATCTGAGGCCATTTTTGGGACTTCCCATACCTGCACTGATTCTCTCAGTGGTAGCAGTTTAAAAATAAAATGATGGTTGTTGTATAAATGAATATGTTAAAAATGTCTGTAATTTAGCGTTATTAAGTGCATTTCTTTACTACAATATTCTACTTTTCATGTGACGTCACATTGCTTGAGGGTCCCCCCCTCCCCCTCGTCACACATCGTCACAAAAATCTGACCCCCCCTCCCCCTCTAGACGAGTGACGTCATTTATGGATGGCCCCTTATATATATAATGAATAATGTCACATTTAATGTCATTAATTTCATTAATAATAACATAAAAATATGACTATATGACATCTTTTACCCAACCCTACACCTGATAAGTTATAAGTTTTATTGCCTTATAATAGTTTAATATAACGTTATATTAATACCTTTGACTTTGACTACCCCCCATATTATATTATATAACATTTCTAGCAACCCTACCCCTTAATAAAACATTTGTTTTGAGCATTATTTTTATTAAACAACTGTTACACTAAACCAAATTTTAATTATACATACACTGTCTTGCAGGACTTCAATATCGGTCATGTGTTATTATAAGCAAAAAAATAGTTTTTTTTAAAATCTAGGCTAATTTCATACAATTAAAAAGCATACATTTTGCAAAAACAAAAAGAATTGTTATATAACGTTACTCTCTACCACCCTCCTCCCCTTACAATGATAACCCACCCCATTTCCATTTATATATTATCTGCACAGTCCATTAGTCTTCGTTTGAGTACTTCGAGTCAAAAACTCTTAATAAAATTTTGTGAAAATAAAAAACTATATTCTATCCCTACACTATATAGTCCAGTGGTTCCCAACTTTTTTTGTTTCGCTTAACGCTTTTTTACAATCAATTTACAGGGGGTGAGCCCATTAGGCCTACCCACATCTAGCATCTATGTCTTATAAGTAAATGGTGTTTGGGAATAGTGTCACAAGGGGGAGAGCAGCCACGGAGTCCCTGAGAAGTTCTTGCAGATCACTCAGGGCTCCACAGAGCACAGGTTGGGAACCACTGATATAGTTATGGTGGTATGGCCATTTCAATTTATTAATGATAAATAGGATCTAAGTAATGGCTTTTAAATTGTATAATTTGATTTGACTCAGGCCAGGCTAAGTATAAAAGTTATAGCAAAATATGGCCTTCTACACTAAGGCACACAGTATGTATTATAATACATAGTTCTAGGCCTAATAAGTATAATTATAGGCCTGTGATGTGCTGGTTATCATGGTATTATGGGATGGATGATATGATAAATTTAGCTAATAAAATTGGCATTTTAGTTGAATTAAGACAAGTCTAAGTTTTTGAGTATTGGAACTAGAGTGAAGAGATGTTGAAGAATATAAGAAGGGTGGTAAAATATACAGTCTAGTGAAACACATTATCATGATGATGGCGATGGTTTTGTATGTTTTTAACAAAATCTGTCTTGCTCTGCCATTGCATTGTCATTGGCTTTAACTGTAACCCTCTTGAAATGACCAAACCATGATAAATGAGCGCACGGAATAAATACTGAATTTTTTTTCTCTCTAAAACTAGATCTATATGTTAAATTAGTACCATACCCTCAGAAGTGAAAAAACTAAAACTAGATCTACATGTTAAATTAGTACCATACCCTCAGAAGTGAAAAAAACTAAAACTAGATCTATATGTTAAATTAGTACCATACCCTCAGAAGTGAAAAAACTAAAACTAGATCTATATGTTAAATTAGTACCATACCCTCAGAAGTGAAAAAACTAAAACTATATCTATATGTTAAATTAGTACCATACCCTCAGAAGTGAAAAAACTAAAACTAGATCTATATGTTAAATTAGTACCATACCCTCAGAAGTGAAAAAACGATGCCAAACAAGTAAACCTCTTATATTTATACCTGTTGTTCATAAGAACTAGCTAATCAAAGAAAGTGGGTGATAACTCTGTTTTGTGCATTCACAGTATTCAGCCTCTAACTCAAACTCAAAGTTTTTTTTACCAAGACCAAAACCCTAAGAACTGGTCTCTATTCTGCTGCCGACTCACTACATTCTCACTCACCAGTCGAGGACTAATTACATTCTTACTCACCATTACAGTCAGTCAGCAGAACAAAATCAGTCAAGGAACAGGGAAAACACGTGAAGAAAAGGTTTGCATTTTTAAAATAATAGTTATCATTTCAAATTTAAAATTAAATAGCTTTTTGTGTGTTTTTTATAAAGTATATTATTAATCTAATTTTCTCACGCTATTATCAGTGTTACATTATTTTAACCATTGTGATTTGAAATGACTATTAAAATTTTAAGTGTTTCCTTTGGTTACCGGAATTTTGATCGAACGAAATTTCGTCGAATCTTTTTTCAGTTCACACATTAAAATTTTTGTCAAATTTCTTTTTGAACGCACTATACTATATAGTAAAACAAAATAATAATAAAAAAAAGATTCTACCAAATTTCCGTTTGATCAAATTTGCGGATACGGTATCCTTTGAGTAGGTAAATTTTATACCCCAATTCTAGATATACAACAGGAAAAAAAAAGATAATGTTATTACACACTCTGACAAGGGTGTGGGGGAGAGGTAGGGCACAGGTTTTCAAGACCAAAGTACTGTTCACTAATGCCTAAGTGTTTAGAGAAATACTTTGAAGATTTGAGCTCATCATATCTTACCATTTTGTTAAAGTTGGACAGTGGTGTCTTTTAGTGGGTAGGCCTACACCCAGGAAGAAGGAGTTGCTCAGTTAAGAAAAGAAATCTCTGCAATGGATTGAAGAGCTGTTACATTTTAATTTTTTTTATGGTTGGGAGAACTAATATATTGAATTTCTTTTTTAAATTTTGTTTACCATTAATATCACCTCAATCCAGAAGCCACCTGGGCAAGTGCCCCTTGGCTCAAGGCCATAGTGAATAATTGGCACTCTCTGCAGTAATATCACTATTAACGTGCCATGTTATCCACTTCTTTATACAACCTGGCCATTTTCAATGTACATGCCAAAATCGTACATTTTTTCATATTTTACAATTCATATGCAATCTTGTGATTGGGGAATCTCTGTTAACAATAAAGCGTACAGAACATAATTGTATGATCTGATGCAAGAATTTAAAAATCAAAATGAGCTTTCTGAATAACATTATACGTATCAGGTTTATATATAATTATGTGTACACTTTAAGTATAAGTAAGTTTTCAAAAATGTATTTTATTATACAAACAACATTTTAATAAAGTTGCTATGATTTGAAATGTCATCATTAGTATAAGTAAAGAAACTGGACAGCTATGAAAAGTTGTGGCAAAAGTTCAACCAGACCTGATATAGGTAGCTCTCTCCCAAACACACAAAATGTGACATAAAAGTTGACCCCTTGTTTGCCCTCAGCACCACAATACTATCGGATTTTATTATTTTTGACACCAGCAGCCACATTCATTGCCCTCCTTTCCATTTCTTTAAATCAAATAATAGTTTTATACAAGAGATACATGACTCGATTGAGTCTCACATGTTTTGTTACCTTCATTGATACATATCAGGGATCCTCAAACTTTTTTAATCTCGTGCAGGTCCAATGTCCCTCAGACAATGTAGTATTAGTATAGTTTTTAAACAAAATACGAACAGATTCCTTTGCACGCTGCACATATTTTATTTGAAGTAAAACAAAACTAAAACGGTCTATGTCCGGCTCCATATTTGTTACTGCTACCAGGGTAGCTGTACTGGTGGTCAGTCTCTGGCCCACAAAGGTTCCCGACCTCCACTCACACCTAGTAGCCCTAACACGCTACCCCGATGATCGTTCCTTTTTTTTAATGGAGCTGGTGATTTTGCATCTCCATGTTGACCCTATTCCTGGTGTCCATTTGAGCTGAAACTTTTTACATTTACCTTCCCCCTTGCCCCCTCCCCCTGAAGACTGTACAACCCTTCATGATCAGTTGGTCACCAGTGACCTCCACTGACCTTTGAGTGACCTCCGCTGACCTTTGAGTGACCTCTGCTGGTCACGTCTTGCCTCTCACTTTTAACCCACTTCCTGATATGCAATTGAGCTGAACCTTTGTAGACTTTCATTAAAAAGTACAGAATAAAGCAATATAAAAAAAATACTTTGTGTGTGTGTAAAAACACGCTTTTCCAAAAATGTACTAAAAGTATAAAATAAATTTACCTCCAAAACGTATGAGTTGTTACAGTCATATGACTTATGAGCTGTTACAGTCATATGACTTATGAGTTGTTATGGTCATATGACTTCTGAGTTGTTACAGTCATATATGACTTATGGTTTGTTACAGTCATATGACTTCTGAGTTGTTACAGTCATATGACTTCTGAGTTGTTACAGGCATATGACTTCTGAGTTGTTACAGGCATATGACTTCTGAGTTGTTACAGCCATATGACTTCTGAGTTGTTACAGTCATATGGCTTCTGAGTTGTTACAGTCATATGACTTTTAAAAAAGCATAGGATGACCATGAAATATGATGATGTCGTATAACTTTTTTCCGTACTCGGAAATTTGTTTAAAAGCATTTGAACGCTTTATTTTGTTTTACTTTATAGTATAGTGCGTTCAAAAAGAAATGTGACGAAAATTTGAACGTGTGAACTGAAAATAAAATTCGATCAAATTTCTGTTCGACCAAACTTCCGTAGATCAATTTTCCGTCGACGAAATTTCTTTCAAGCAAATTTCCGGTAACCGACTTTTTCTTATATTGCTTTATCCGTCTGTCTGTGGTCAAATCTTGTATCTCAGTTTTGACTCACTTCCCGATCTCCAATGAAGCATAAACAAAGAACATTTGGGTTCATTGGCGCCCCACGCTTTTTTTTTGTTACTGAATTGTACACTTTTTATCATGTACGTTTCTTGTCATATAAGCTTTTTGTCATTACCGTTGTAATCCTTTTTTGTTGTTGTTTTTTTTAAAAAATATCTTTTATATTGTGTTCTTTTTGTTTACCCTGGAACCCAAATATATTTGTTTTAAAAAGGATTTAAGGTTGAATTGACAGATTGAATCCTGCATCAATAACAATCATTGAATCTCCACTTTTAAATATCTGCCATTGTGGGACTCTCCATTTGCCAGTGCAGCGTGTAGTGATTTTTGAATAGCATTTAAAGATGATAAAAAGAAAAAAAAAGACATAGTAGGATTGTGTAATATAAAGATGAAGGAATAAAAACAAACGCGAGAAGGTCCGATATGCCTCTGTGTGCTATCCGTTTGAATTATACCTTTAGAAAAGTTTACATTTTCTTTAGAAAAGTTTACGTGTGCTAAGTGCTTAACATGTCTTAAGTGCACGTTATCAGACAACGATAGTGTACTTATAGTTTAGACAATAAATTTTAGTTGCCTTGTGTAAGGTTGTTTGTAGTTCTTAGGGAGCACATGTCATTGGAATACATCGATTGCCTTGTGTAGGTGTAAGGTTGTTTGTAGCTCCGAGGGAGCACATGTCATTGGAATACAGCGCTTGCCTTGTGTAAGTGTAAGGTTGTTTGTAGCTCCGAGGGAGCACATGTCATTGGAATACATCGATTGGCTTGTGTAAGTGTAAGGTTGTTTGTAGCTCCGAGGGAGCACATGTCATTGGGATACATCGATTGCCTTGTGTAAGTGTAAAGTTGTTTGTAGCTCCGAGGGAGCACATGTTATTGGAATACATCGATTGCCTTGTGTAAGTGTAAGGTTGTTTGTAGCTCCGAGGGAGCACATGTCATTGGGATACATCGATTGCCTTGTGTAAGTGTAAGGTTGTTTGTAGCTCCGAGGGAGCACATGTCATTGGAATACATCGATTGCATTGTGTAAGTGTAATGTTGTTTGTTGCTCAGAGGGAGCATATGTCATTGGAATACAGCGATTGCCTTGTGTATGTGTACGTGTAAGGTTGTTTGTAGATCCGAGGGAGCACATGTTATTGGAATAAATCGATTGCCTTGTGTAAGTGTAAGGTTGTTTGTAGCTCCGAGGGAGCACATGTCGTTGGAATTGGAATACATCGATTGCCTTGTGTAAGTGTAAGGTTGTTTGTAGCTCCGAGGGAGCACATGTCATTGGAATACATCGATTGCCTTGTGTAAGTGTAAGGTTGTTTGTAGCTCCGAGGGAGCACATGTCATTGGAATACATCGATTGCCTTGTGTAAGTATGTTAGTCAGTGGCGTAGGAAGCATGTATATAGATGTGCTACTGTGACTGAGTGTATTGGTCGTGTAGATGTGCTACTGTGACTGGGTGTATTGGTCGTCTATATGTGCTACTGTGACTGGGTGTATTGGTCGTATAGATGTGCTACTGTGACTGAGTGTATTGGTCGTGTAGATGTGCTACTGTGACTAAGTGTATTGGTCGTGTAGATGTGCTACTGTGACTGGGTGTATTGGTCGTCTATATGTGCTAATGTGACTGGGTGTATTGGTCGTATAGATGTGCTACTGTGACTGAGTGTATTGGTCGTATAGATGTGCTACTGTGACTGGGTGTATTGGTCGTATAGATGTGTTACTGTGACTGAGTGTATTGGTCGTATAGATGTGCTACTGTGACTGGGTGTATTGGTCGTATAGATGTGCTACTGTGACTGGGTGTATTGGTCGTCTATATGTGCTACTGTGACTGAGTGTATTGGTCGTATAGATGTGCTACTGTGACTGAGTGTATTGGTCGTATAGATGTGCTACTGTGACTGAGTGTATTGGTCGTATAGATGTGCTACTGTGACTGAGTGTATTGGTCGTATAGATGTGCTACTGTGACTGAGTGTATTGGTCGTATAGATGTGCTACTGTGACTGAGTGTGTTGGTGGTATAGATGTGCTACTGTGACTGGGTGTATTGGTCGTATAGATGTGCTACTGTGACTGAGTGTATTGGTCGTATAGATGTGCTACTGTGACTGAGTGTATTGGTCGTATAGATGTGCTACTGTGACTGGGTGTATTGGTCGTCTATATGTGCTACTGTGACTGGGTGTATTGGTCGTATAGATGTGTTACTGTGACTGAGTGTATTGGTCGTATAGATGTGCTACTGTGACTGAGTGTATTGGTCGTATAGATGTGTTACTGTGACTGAGTGTATTGGTCGTATAGATGTGCTACTGTGACTGGGTGTATTGGTCGTGTAGATGTGCTACTGTGACTGAGTGTATTGGTCGTATAGATGTGCTACTGTGACTGAGTGTATTGGTCGTGTAGATGTGCTACTGTGACTGAGTGTATTGGTCGTATAGATGTGTTACTGTGACTGAGTGTATTGGTCGTATAGATGTGCTACTGTGACTGAGTGTATTGGTCGTATAGATGTGTTACTGTGACTGAGTGTATTGGTCGTATAGATGTGCTACTGTGACTGGGTGTATTGGTCGTGTAGATGTGCTACTGTGACTGAGTGTATTGGTCGTATAGATGTGCTACTGTGACTGAGTGTATTGGTCGTGTAGATGTGCTACTGTGACTGAGTGTATTGGTCGTGTAGATGTGCTACTGTGACTGAGTGTATTGGTCGTATAGATGTCATTTTGCTATTGTGTAGTGTATTGCATGAACGTTTTGGGGAATGGAAGAAAGGCGTGAGAATGGGCAGGGGCGTATGTGTATGAGAATGGGCAGGGGCGTATGTGAATGAGAATGGGCAGGGGCGTATGTGTAGGAGAATGGGCAGACGCGTATGTGTATGATAATGGGCAGGGGCGTGAATATATAGAGGCACTTTGTGAGATGAGCAGGAGTTTGTGTGTGAGAGAATGGACAGGAATTTTGTGAGATTGTCAAGAGCGTATCCTTGAAAATTGACAAAGGCATGCATATATTTATTGACATCTTTCGGCCCTCGTTAGCCTTTGCTATCTCCACCTTTGTTGACCGCACCCCCCCCCCCCCAATGAGTCTTGTGTTCGTTTTGGTCAAACCAACCACAGAACCACTTAGTGTTTTTAACTTCCTAACCGGCACAGCTTCCTCTGACGCCGCAGCCTTGGCACACGTGTTGCAAATCCCTTTAAAATATTCAGTTTTTCTCCTCGTAGTACAAATACTTTGGTTGTCTTTGAAATATGCTCACCTCGTCTCTTTTACATCTTTGTACTCACGATGGGGGTGTGGGCTGGGGAATAACCAATCTTTTAAAACAAGGAAATGAGTGAAACAGAGTATGGGAAACCCCGAATAAATGAACGCAAACAAAATAACGAACGTGTCGGCAGGAAGCCTTCATCGGCGAACAAGCAATAGTAAAAACAGCATTAAATTAAAAAAAAAAAAAAAAAAGCACTTGGCTGAAAAGTAGTATCCGAGAGGGCAGCAAAAGAATTGTGTTAACACAAGATTGCCCACTGTTTCATAACGTGAAACAACAGTTTCTTTTCACGGACCCTAAAAAGTGCATTGGTGTGTATTAAGACATAAATTGATATGTGTAAAAATTTCGATCTATTCAGTAATATATCTTAACAGTGACAAGCGAATTGCGTGCTGTCATTGGACCATCGACACCGTGCCCCGGGAGCCCAGGTTTTGTACTTTGTAGGTAATCTCTCCTGAAGACATTGAGTCCTACTCCAGTCCGTGACCGCAATCAAAGGCCTAGTATCTACCTGTTGTAAACACGCAAGTGGCCCTATTATTGGCCAGGTTTGCGGTTGACCGCCCGCCACTTACCAAAGCCAGACGAAGATCGCGACCCGACCCTCTCCCCTCAGCGTACCACCGTCAGGCGCCTGCCTACTATTAGTCTTATACTCGTGTTGGTTTAAGGATGTGCCCCAATGGACTCGAGGGCTGAAACTGTGTCCGTTAAGTCTAGTTCTGCGAAAAAGGCCGTACCGTATTTAAATTTAATATGGATTTCGAATTGATATCTCGCAGGTTTGTGTTATGGTTGGGCCATTATTTTACAATCTGAATCTATCGTATTACAAATTTAACGTTGTTTTGTTGCGTTCCTTTTTATCAGGTTTAACCTTACTGTGTTTTTACTAATTTCCTATTGCCTATTGTGCTAACCTGATTGCAGTCTCCCCCATTATTACCTTACAAATTTAAGTAAGAAATATCTTTGTTTTATACTGATAGGGTCTATAAAACTAACAACAAATAATATAATTTATGAGTTAGTCAATTTCTTAGTTTTGTAAAAAATTTGTATAAACTGGGTAATGAAATTCAGTACGTGATTTATATTAAAATGTTTTTGTTTAAAATAGAAATTAATAAATTACAATTACAACTCCAGTGAAAATTAAACAAAAAAACAAAAACGAAAAACCAGAGAAACAAACGGCAACACTTCTTGTTTCCTATACTACTTGACGTATCAAGATCAAAATTTCCGGTCATATTGTTTACCTGTAGTTGCAATCGGTGGAAATACGTTTCAGATCTGGAGGCCGATCCGTCTGTATCGGTAGGTCATCGAGGCACTTGCCTTCTGGTTTATGGTGGCGGGGGGTGGAGGCTGCGCTATACGAAAAAGGTTGTTTCCACAATAAGCCGGTGTAGATGGTGAGCAGCGGATCTAAATGTAGTGTGGCCGAGAGTACACCTGTTGACAGTGATGTTACTGAATGGTGCATACGTACCGACAGGACGCTGGTGTTAGACAAGTCTATAGGAGCACACAGTGGTGGGGGCGGACATGTGATCCGAATGGGGCACGATCAGTTCGACCCAGGACCAAACGGCCCCGAAAAATATTCGACGTTTCTGCCCCCAATAAAGGTCCCTCGACTAATGGGCCCTCGACTAATGGGCCCTCGACTAATGGGCCCTCGACTAATGGGCCCTCGACTAATGGGCCCCTGTCAATAGTAGTCCGACAAATGGGTCCAGATCAATAAGGCCCCTAGCTTAGGAGCTTATTTGAGAAGAATTACCTACAACGTTTAAAGTGACAGACTGTTCACAATCAACTAGTTTTATACATAAGAACTATTTGAAATATTGACTGACTAAACTAAATTATGCATTGCAACAGTTATGGTGTGTTCTGGTTCCATTTTAGTTGGTGGCTTGATGAATGACATACTTTTCTAATGATGATTTTCAAATAAAATGTTGTTTGAATTGTTAAGGTGCGTTTTATTTCTACTATTTATTAAAATTTTAAATGGGACATCATTGTTGGTGAACAAAACCGTTATATTTAATGATTTGTATTTAAAACAAAAAAAGAATATAATGTGTATCTCTGGCTTTAGAATAGTGGGACGAGGTATGTGGAGGCTTGGAATAGAAAGACTGGACAATAAAAGAGAGAACGTTTTGGCCAAGAGCCTTCCTCAGCAGACAGGACATAGGGAGGAACAACGAGAAATAGAAAACAGTTAAGAAACTTTTAAAGTGTTTGTTGGAGTTAAAAAAACTTTTAAAATGTTTGTTGGAGTTAAAAAAAAGTTTTTAAATGTTTGTTGGAGTTCGGAATTAGCTGTTTTTTTAAAACTGTTTTCTATTTCTTTTTATTTCTTTTTGTCCTGTCTGCCGAAGAAGGCTCTTAGCCGAAACGTTCTCATTTTATCGTCCAGTCTTCACATTTCGATCTTTCGCATGGCGTGTTCCCCTATTTCCTTCACTTACTTCCTCTGGATCTAATGGTTTGCGAACTAGAAATTAAGAGTAATAGTAAGACATATAAGATGTTGAGGAGGGCGTAGCGTGTCCGTAGGGGAGACGGGGCGTGGGAGCAGTAGCTTCTCTCTCGCTGTAGGGAGGGATGTTTTAAAGAAAACAGACCACGTTAAAGTACTTGATAAAATAACCCCCCCCCCCCACTAAATAAACAAATATAAAATATCCAAACATTTAACTCAAGATAAGATTTATTCAGTTGGAAGTTAATATAAAAAACAACAACAAAAAAACAACAACTTCAATGAAAGAATGCGTTTTCTCAGCAGAAATGTTAATATCACAGCATCATTAATTAATGTGTGGAAAAAAAAGGTGACTGACTTCACAGTCGCAAATGATCGATACCCCCTCCAACTGTCACAAACTGTCACACTTTCTTAGACTCGCCGCCCTTGAGAGCGCGGTGTACTTTATGGACGGACTCATACCTTAACGGAAATTGGAAGGGAAAAAAAATTATGACGTCAAACTTTCGGGAACTGTCTGTAGTACACACATTGCACACCTTCCCAAGCACCGTTTCTGGGTGGTTTGAGACCCTGTATGTAGTGGCACCGAGGGTGGAGCTTTTTATTCTTTTTGAGGGGTGGCCTTTCGTTTGCATTTTTTTGGTGTTTGGGGGGCTGGGAGAGAGCGGTCGAAAATCTTTGCCTGTCACGGGTGGCACTAATTTAGGTACGCCACTGCTTATTGTATTTCCTAAGCTGAGAAATGCTGAAATCACCTATACACGTAAGCGGTATTGCTCGCCACAGTCGCATACCGTGTTAGGATAATAAAAAGACTGGGATACATTGATTATAGTCACCCTATTCCGGTGTGACGTTGCCTTACCTTGTCAACAGAGTCACGTGACTAAGTGTTTAAAATTAGCTTCCATTCATGGCGTGACCTCATAGGTGTTAGTGACAACACTCTGTTTATTGTTAGAGCAGAAGCATTTATATTATATATAAATTGTCGACAAGAAACATTTCAAACAGCTCAGTATCATGTGAAGGGGCGTAGGGAAATGGGTGGGGGTGCGTAGGGGCGGCACTTTTTTTTCTTTGGGCGGCATTTTCGTCCAATGTCAATTGCAGAAAAAAAATTTTCGTGGAAGGGGCGACAAAAATATTGGCCCGCCCCAGGCAGCACTAGCCCTAGCTACGCCCCTCATCATGTGTAATCATTGTTTTCTTGCTAAAGGCTAAAGTTTGTGTCTTATGTTATGCGGGCTTATTTGAGGAGTCCAATTGCAAACCCTGCTAAGTAACTTCTTTTTGATTTAGATTTTCGATATTTATACCATTCTAAGGTATGCTAAGTTCTACCATCCTACTTTATGTTAAGTTATAAGTAGATATTTATATCCAGATATTAATAGATAGTTATATCCAGCTATCTTAAGTTATGCTAAGTTATAGCTAAATGGTTATCGTTTCCAAATATCCTACTTTCTGATAAGTTATAGCTAAATAGTTATCGTTTCCAACTAACCTACTTTATGTTAAATTATCGCGAAATAGTTATTTTTTCCAACTATCCTACTTTATGTTAAGTTATAGCTAAATGGTTATCGTTTCCAACTATCCTACTTTATGTTAAGTTATAGCTAAATGGTTATCGTTTCCAACTATCCTACTTTAGGTTAAGTTATAGCGAAATAGTTATCAATTCCATCTATCCTACTTTAGGTTAAGTTATAGCTAAATAGTTTTCATTTCCAACTATCCTACTTTATATTAAGTTATAGGTAGATAGTTATATCCAGCTAGGTTTTTAGGGGGCGAGAAGAGAGATGTGAAAGCTAGGGAAGGAGATGGTAGCTTAAAGAGACACTGATAGTAAGGGTTAAGTCAAGAGATTATTGAAGTTGTTAAGAGGGAGGTGGTGGGATTAGGTAGAGGGGATAACGGTGAACAGTAACGGGGAGGGTATTGTGAAAAAAGGTTTGATAAAAGACTACTGGTTGAAAGGGTAAGAGGGGCTGAAGAGGAGCGTTAGCGATGGGAGTAAAATGGAATGGGTCAGAGGGAGGCCAATGGGAAAAATAAAGATTGTCACAAATCATTTCATGTACCGGTACTTTAAGTCAATATTTACAAGTGACGCTAAATCTAGCTCCAATGATATCTTGCATTAAATTTTTTTTTTTTTCGTCAACATATTAAGACAAATATATTTTTAAAAAGTTACCCTCATATTAGTTGCTTTATTGTTGACTATAAGTTCCTATTAAAAATGTACTGCTGTTACTGATTGTAACAAAGTAATTTAATCGTTCCAGATTCTCAAGAGGAATGCCCCATACACTGGTGCTTTTGTCTCCTTTGGCCAAACGTGGAGGGAATTACTGCACAATTAAAAGACTAAGGTAAAAGATGTTGCAGAAATCTGTCAGCAAAACTTTTAAAACATATTACTAAAAATACACCCAGATACAAAAGAAATTCCCATCAAAACTGGGCTGGACCGCATGGAATAAAAATAATGTTAGGGGTGTAGTCAAATCTAAAGAATGCAGAGTGCAAACACTTTTGACACATTACATTAGGCATTGGTGTTAAAAATTAAAAAATAAAATTATACTGTAATTTTAATGACCCCTTTAGAAACCACTTAAAAAGTCATGGCTACATGTGCCACTTGGAAGACCCCAAGCTGTTCAGGAGCCACAGGGAGTTCTCCACTATTGTGGATAAGGACAATATTGGAGTCCTGATTGGCATACATGCTCTCAGGACAGGACCGTTCATGAAAGGTTGGTCCGATATAAGAATTTTAGATGATACAATAAATCATCACTATTCATCACAAGTGGGACCTTTTCTCTGTGGGTCCCATCATGAGATGATACCTGGACATCATTTGGCAGACAGATCACATTGACAAGTGGACTGTATATAAATATATAACTTATTTAGCAAATGGACCATAATCTTTTGGCAAAATAAATGTAATAAACAGTTCTGAAAAAGTTGTGTATTTCTCCACAGACAGCAACATGCCATACATTTTGATTCTTGGGGGCACAGACATCAATGAGTTCAGCAAAGACCCCCATGCCCTGCACATCATGACAGAGGTTATTATGAAGGCAAAGTGAGAGTTCATTTTCCAATACCTCTCATTTGGTTTTGTTTTTTTAACTTTTACTGGTGTTGTCTCCCTTGTCAGGAAAGATAATAAAATTATATTTTTAGAAAATTTATCTTCCATTTATTTCCCTTCATTTGGGAATGAACACTCAGGAACACCAGTTTGCATTACTTTAAAAAAAAATAATATTTTTTTCATTCTTGATTTTGATACTGCTGTAAAAATATTAATGGAATTTAAATGTGGATTCAATTTTTAAAAAAAGTGTTTGGATTATTTACCGGGTACCTATAATATGTCGTCAGCCAAAGGGGAGACATTGAGTTGCAAAATCAATTTTATGATCTGAAAAACCCTACAAGCAAAGCTGAATATCTTACATAAATTTTTCATTATAAATTTAAAACTAAAGATGTAAATAAATTTAATTCCATATACTATTACTTGTGGCTATTTTTAAGATAAAAACTGTAAAAAACATGAACATTTTTTAAAAAGTATTTTTCTGCTGAGTTGAACCATATGAGAATTTTAGCCATTCTGTCATAATTTGTAAAAAATATTTATTGTTGTTGCTAAAAGTGTTTCTACATTTCCTTTATTTATTTTTTACATGTTTTTTTTTACATTCAAGATTTGTGGTATGTTTTAGTACCACCATACGGGACAAGGCTATCACGCTGTGGCCAAGGGTCTGCCTGTCCAAACTTGTCCTCATTCCTCAAGGTCTGTTGATTTTTGTTTTGTCATGCGTTACTCCTTACTTGTAAGCAAGTCTTGAGGATTGGGAAAGTAGATTAATTTTATGAAGCAATTAAATAATTGAATAGTTAGAGTCAATAGACTCTCTGTGACACAGTTTCTTTGATTTTTAATTAGACAATATGTAAATTTTGTCCTCTGATGTGTTCCAGAATAAATAAATTAAAAATTTATTGATAAGATATTTGTCACAGTTTTTTCAAAGACATCCTCCTTATTTTTTTCTGTTATCAGCTGTGCACATCAACATTTCCAGTTTCAATTTGATGATGTACTTGAGCAGCCGTCCAGAAATCGGCTGTTTGACCTTCTCCCACCAAAGACCTATTGTTTTTGTGTTTGTGGGAGGCATACGGCCTGTGAAAAACCCAGTTTACCTAGTGCCTACATTTCAAGGTAACACTTTAACCGAAAATATTACCCTCAGAGTGTAAAAGAAATATCCATTCCATATCTCCAGAAATATGTATGACAATGTAACGCATGAAAAAAACCTGCAGAGTGTTGTCAGTTTGTGCCCCTCAAAAAATCCACTACCATTTAACGCTACTAACATTTAAAAAATTGTTTTAAAGATATAAATTAACTAATATTACAATACAAATTTTGCTATGATGTTATTTGTTTGTGTTCTTTAAGCTTTGTATAAGTTACTAAGTGTGAGGGTATCACTGGAATGAAATGATTAATTTTAAAAAAAATAGTCTACCCTATATTACAGCATAAATTGAAAGAAATTTATGGTAAAAATTGTTACTAAAACTAAGGGAGTCGTATATTATACATTTTATGTTCACACACAGCATCAAGAAATTGCATTTAAATATCTTTAAATCTTTCCTGAATAGACTAATAACTTCTTGTAAATGAGGATGATTTTTATCAAATTTTGAGTTTTTACACTGATTAATAGCAATTTTGTCAAAAGTGGATTCTGATGATGAATTTGATAACAATTTAGATATAATTAATTATAATTTATCGGCTAATTATGCTGGTAAAGTAGATTTTTGCATTGAGTTCAAATCCAGCAAAAATAAATATTTTCCGTCTTGACAGATTTTGAGTTTAATATATTTATAGCCTTATGTTTCACTGTTCCGTAGGGAATAATACATGTTATGGAATAAGGTTTACAGATCTCATTACGCATGGACGTAGCTGTGGAAGGCTTTTTTCAAAGAAAAATTTAAGGGTTGGCATTAAATGTGGATCACATTGTTTGTTGTTATATAATGATAGTTTCATTTAAAGCTTAGGGAATTTGACCATCTTTTCACTCAGAAACATTTTTATTGCAGATTATGAATTTTTTAAAACTTATTTCTTGATAAACATGCATTTTGTATTAAAAACATTGTTACGAAAAAAAATATAATTATTTCCATTAAAAAAATATAATTTGTTGATGAAAGTGGGCGTTTTTATAAAAAGGATTTTATTCCAATTTTCAATATGAACCACAAATGCATACCAGAATATGAACCACAAATGCATACTAGAATATGAAACACAAATGCATACCAGAATATGAACCACAAATGCATACCAGAATATGAACCACAAATGCTTACCAGAATATGAACCACAAATGCATACCAGAATATGAACCACAAATGCATACCAGATGGAAGATGTATAGAGCGGGGATTTGCTAACATGTTTGTTGTAGTCTAATTAGCTAAATGTTGAAATCAATGAAATCAATGAAAATTTTTCAGAATGGCATGAAAGAGACAAGAGAGTTATACTTCTCATTGTGGGACCAAAGGTAAACAATGTTTAAAATTGAGTCTTACGCTGACACTCCTACTTGTGGGACCACATATTGTAGACTTGTTGTACGACATTCAACAATGATGACATTTAATCTATTTCATATCTCCTACTTCTTTGTTCTGTTTCCACACTTTCCTTTTGGATATTTGAATTAACCATAAATCAACAGGTGTGGTTAATGTTCAAACTTTTGTTGGTGTTTTATCCCTTGAAAAAAACTGCTCTCTATTTTAATCATTCAAAAAATAAATTTTGTCTTTTCAGCTGGATGAAAATTATTGTTCTCGAGTATTTGAGCCTGCCATCAACAAGTAAGTCTCTTTTCATCTGATAAGTTTAACAATAGCAGCCATTGATGCAAGCCTTTGTGTTGTTGACTTTAAATAAAACATTGCTTATCCAGCTTTTGCTTTACTTTTTGCCAAGTGTGTTTGCAGAATGAGCATCTCCCATTACATCGGTGGTTCTCAACCTTCCTAATGAAGTGACCCCTTAATACAGTTCCTTATGTTGTGGAGACCCCCAACCAGAAAACTATGTTCGTTGCTACTTCATAACTGTAGAGTATAAGTGTTTTCCGATGGTCTTAGGCAACCCCTGGGAAAGGATGGTTCGACCCCGCAAAGGGGTCGTGACCCACAGGTTGAGAACCACTGCATTACATGAATTTTTTCCAATTAAAAAAAAACAACATTTAAAACATTAGAATATATTATTTGTTTGATTATTTTATCTTAACTAATTGTGGGGAAACCCACTTATCCCTGGTCTGAGCTTAAGTTGACACAGGAGCAATATGAAGTAATTCTCATCTCAGTGTATTAACAGTTAACTTGTTAATACATTTTGACACCAAATAGTTTACATTCTGGTGTAGGGGCCAATTCGTATCAGTTAGTTTTGTTTTTGTCTTCCGCTGAACCAAAGCTTGAAAATCATTAAAATGATTTTATGTTCTTTCATACAGGCGACCAGGAATTGTTTACATCCCAGGCTTAGCGATGGAAGATACGCACGCAATCATTGCACAGTCTTTTGCCTTGGTCAATACTTCAGACAGCGAAGGAATGTGCTTGGCTATACTAGAGGTAGTTCATGCTTCTGATATTGTTGTTGTTTTTTTGTTGTTAATAATAGTTTGGGTGTTTCTAACTACTGAGAGTTAATTATTTTTTTTAATTTCAAGTTCTGATAATTAAATTGGTGTGGGGGGGGGGGGGGAAGCAGTGATTTAATTTCACCCCATACCACTCCATCAACAGACCAATAACACTTCATAGCCACCCATCCTCCCATACCACCTCTTAAGTACTCGCACACCCTCAACTGAGTTTTTTTTTAAAATTTATAGTTTGTTGTTCATTTTGAGGCCTTTTTTAATGAATTAATTATTTTTCAATTTTGCACATAAATACTGTTGAAATGCTTTGCCAAATGACTAGTCTCCAGGAAATGTGTTTTTCATTCTCACAGTTAAACATAGTTATATGCTACATGGAAATTTATTAAAATTATATTTCGCTTACTTACTTATGCCTTCACCCCGCTTGGGGCATAGGCCGTCTACAAGAATTTTCCATTCATTTTAGTTGTGCGCTTTGCTTCACTTTCCAGCTGCTTCCAGGTGTATCCCATACTTTGTGAGTCTTCCTCAAGCTTGCGCCTCCATGTAGTCTTAGGCCTTCCTCTCTTTCTTTTTCCCTGTGGATTCTGTGTTAGGGATTTCTAGTGATGTTACCTGGGGGATTTACGAAAAGTGTGCCCTATTAAACTCCATCTTTTCCTTACTATGTCTTCAGCAACAGGCTCTTGGTATGTCCTTTCCAGTAAGTCTTTGTTGGTGATAATGTTTGGCCATTTGAATATTTCACTGAACATAATTTAAATAATGTAAAATTTTCCTTCAAGGCTATGCAGATTGGGGTTCCAGTGCTGGCAAGAAATATACCAGGCAACAAGGCAATTATCAAAGATGGTTGTACTGGGTTCTTGTTTGACTCACCACAGGTAACTACTAACTGATAGAGCTGGCTGTAGTCTTAAAGTTAATTGTCTCCTTTTGACTGCGTTCCTACGCTTTATCCCATTCTCTGTGAAGCCCTAATATAAAGGTTCTGTGTGCACTTCTCAGAAGCTCTGCGGCCACTCAGGGAAACAAAATTAAAGTAAGACCTAGCGTAGGGCTAAGGCCCCCCCCCCCCCCCCCCTCATAGAAAATGATTCTAAAAATGGCTCCAGGAGTCAAAAAGGATGAGAACCACTGTATTAAATTATATTTGGTTCTCCTTTATTACAGAATAACTTCCTTTTCTTTACTTATCTTTTTTTTATTTGCTCATCAGTGTTTCCTTGAAAAGGCTGAGAGCCTAACTGAAAGTGTTGAGGCTTGCCAGGTGATCACCAGAAATGCCAAAGACTACGTTAGTCAACAGCACAACTTAGAGTCTGAGCGAAAAGCTTATGTGGAACTTTTGGAACACTGCATACAGGGCATACTGGCAAATGTACCAGAGACAACGAAAGGGATGTCATCCACCAGTGAGCAGCTGGTTAATGAAGTCCCTGTCATAGCAGATGTCAATCATTGACGGCAGCTCTTATTTTAGAATAAATTTTTATCTGTGTGATTTATTAGTTTATGTGAATACTGAATGTCTATAAATAGTAATTTATTGGCAAATCACTGATCTATCAATTTGAAATTACCTCCTGAAATTTATGTGTAATATAGATATTGTAATTATAAATTTTTAATCAAATTTATAACTTTGAATTATTATTATTTTTTTTAATCATTCTAATATCCAGCCAAAAAATTGGTCTTGCTTTTTTCTCTTTTTAAAAAGTTTTAACTTTTAAACTGCTTATTTATGAATGCAATGAGGACGAATCTCATATTTGCTTCTATACAATATACACTGGCTTTATATTTAAAAGAAAACCGCAGCAAAGTATAAAACAAGTTGATTGATTTAACTCATTGTGAGCTTATTTTGTGCTTCTCAAAAGAATTTTTGCTCGTCAGCTTTCAGCATTATTTAAATCCAGAAGCTATCAAACCTGAGATCTGGAAACTCCACTGTTGTCTTCATAACAGATCTAGAACATTTTTATTTAATCTTTAAGAATTTTTTGTATGGATGGACGAATGGATTTTTGCTGATGGGGCTTAATATTGGGAAAATTAGAGAACCACTGGTGTACAGAGTTTCTTTCTTTGTTCCAACTCTAGTATTTAAATGTTTATGCTGTTATCATTGTCATAGAAACGACCAATCAAAACTCAAATAGTTTATTTGTTATTTAATTCAGTGGACTCTCCTGCTGAGAAGTTTTATATTTACAAGAAAGACTTTATTTGTGCTGTGACCTAAAATCTTTTATACACAAACAGTGTCAGATTTGTATCACCTAGTTATTTCTACTGAGACAGTGTCATGTTTGTGACACCTAGTTAGCTCTGCATTGACAGTGCCATGTTTGTGACGCCTTGTTACTTCTACACTGACAGTGTCTTGTTTGTGACACCTAGTTATTTCAACAGAGACAATGTCATATTTGTGAAATATAGCAATTTCTACATAAACAGTTTCATATTTGTGACATCTAGTTATTTATACACAGACAGTGTCATATTTGTGACACCTAGCTATATCTACACTGACAGTGTCATATTTTTGACACCTAGCTATATCTGAACAGACAGGGTCATATTTTTGACATCTACCAATTTGTACACAGACAGTGTCATATTTGTGTCATCTAGCTATTTATACACTGACAGATGGTTACAGAAATTAAATACCTTCATATTTGTGCCACAGCCTCTAAGAAGGTCAGTTTTATTATTTGAACATATTTGCATTCTCGTCCTTACCGCCTATCATTGTCATCTTTAGCAAACTATTTGTATCATTTTTGTTCATATTTTTAGCTCTTAATAGTCTTAAGAATTAGGATAAGGGGAGGCAATGCTGAAAATGAAGGATTTGAGACAATTTTGTTATGATTACTGGAAAATCTGCTATTTTGAAAATACAAATTAATATCATGTCATTTCTTTTGAACCAAATGATTTTGTGTTACATATACATCTGGCAAGGTTTGCCAGTACCTATACAGCTGACAAGTATTGCCATATCACACAATTATACAAGTGTGGGCAATGCATTTGTTTTTATGTCAGTTGATTAACTTAACTAATTTTTTTGACTGCTTGTATGTAATATAGAATTTTTATTGTTTAGATAAAACAAAAATGTACTTGTTATTTGTTATTGCTGATTGTACATTGAATGACACAGCACATTTATGATGTCTTTACTATAAAACATAACAAACTGCAATGTGACCACATTTCTGTTGAGAAATTGTTACTGCTATTTAAATGTGTTTGACATAGAGCGAAAGTCTCTTTTGCCAATATTTTTATGTACAGCACTGTGAGCCCAGCCCTAGGCTGGGGTACCGCGCTATATAAGACAAATAATAATAATAATAATAGTTATAAGGTCTTATAAATATCACGAGCCACCTTTTTACTATGACTTGGAATGAAATGATAAAAAAAAAAAAGTGATGGTTTTGGTGTTGGGGGGGGGGGGGGGGGGGATTTATGTAACACTAAATTAAATGTTACAGAGCTTGAGTTTCAAGCATTTTTGGAGGAATGTTAAAATATATCTTCTGAAGTGCATTTTTAAAGAATAGTTTAGATACTATGGACATTTGATGCTCTCTTGTTTTGTTACTATGGACTTTTGAAGCACTCTTGTTACCACAGACATTTGATGCACTCTTTTTTTTTTGCCAAGTACATTTGATGCACTCTTCTTTTGTTACTATGGCCATCGTTAACCTTGGACGGCAACCCATCTAAGAGAAGGCAACTCTGAATTCAAACCCGGAGATGGGGAGATGGAGTTCACATGCGCCTAACTGGCAGCAGTGAGACCTCTCGAACATCGAACAGCGGAGCGCCGTGACCATGCTATGGAATGAGCGCGATATAAGTACTCCAATCAATCAATCTCCTAGATTTGACCTCGTAACGCGCTTCGAGCCTTTGGGGATGAAGCGTGATTTTTCAAATAAACTTCATTATTATTATTATTATTATTATTTGATGCACTCTTGAAGTTATTAACTTTTTGTTGTTCAAAAAGTCTTTGAGCTGTGTAATGACAAAAAATTTAGAAAAGAACAACTACTGTATCAACTTTGTCTTTCATTGAAAGTTTCAAGCAAAATTTGAAATTTAAAAAAAAAAACACTATTTATTAATGAATGTAAAGTTAGTAGCGAAATGTGCACGTTTCGTTTTTAATGTGAATAAATCTTAAAACTATTTTACCAACCATGATCTCATTCTTTCTTTATCCGAGTAATATTCCTAACCTCAGTCAACATCTGAATATCAATTTATTGATTTCACGTACTTTAATTCCTTAAAATATTTTGAGATGGGATTTGTTCAAGATGTTAAACGACCACATTGAAAACATTTAACGAGTTGAGTATTTCCTATCCTGGATTTCTTATTGTACCAATTATAGAAATTATAGATTTAGAATCAAGACGTGGGCTTTCAAAATATAGTCAGTTATGTAAAATTGCAACAGTTATGGACCCATGGATTCGAGGAAATCAAAGCCATAAAGAGTAGACAGAAGAAATTTCAATTGTAATAAATGACAGCCATGACTGTGAATTTCAACACTATTTACACACCTGTTTACTCTTACGATTTTGGCGTACAATGTAAGATTTTGAGGTGTATACATTATATATACTGTATGTTTATTTTTACTATTAAGATAATGTATTGAACGCCATTGTGATGATATTGTACGATTTCAAGAGTTTGAGAGTAAAAAGGTCTATATTTATGTAGTATAGATCAGCTTTTCCCAAAATTTTAAGCTTGCCGGAACCACTGGATAAGTTTTGAAAATTTCACCAGGGACTTTTGCCAGATTTATTCATGATGTTTTCTGTTAATTTGACCATAAATATTCAAGTTGTGCCGACTGAAAGGCTTGTGGACCAGTTTGAAAGCCCAGCATTTGGGGAACCTTCATCTAGGCAATAAAATTATTTTTTTTTTTAAAACTGAAGAAGCTAATTATTCTTGTATTCATGAAAATAGGGTTTCCCCAAATGTGGAGTCGATGAACCAATCAAATGTTTAGAAATATACCGTTAATAAATTTGCCCTTTTTTGTAAACCCATCACATTTTAATTAATTAGCTGTAAATAAACTTGCTTGTAATATTCCAATTACAGTCTATGGAGTTTTTTTAAAATTAAAATATAGACTTGTAATGACCTCATCAGAAGTTGTGAACATTTGATAGCCTAAATTGATTTACTTTATTGTGTTATTTTTTTAAACATTCAGACTATAGAAGAATTTACATTTTCTTAAAGGCTTTTTGTTCTATTTATTAAGTCTTTTTTTTAAAGTGTTTTTTAAAAAAATGTTCTCTTGTATCAGTTCTCATAATTTGTATATGCCATCAGCTGAGTACAGGAGGTCCTTATTTTATGGTGGGTTCTGTGTTTCAATGATGACGTAACTTGAAATCGCTGTGTACAAAGTACACTACCAACATACAAACTACATGTATATACTTGTATGTAGTAGAATACTTATATTGCTTTTCTCCTAATAAAGTGTAGTTTTAGTTTATTTACATATCTGCAGGCTTAGATGTATTGATTGAAGTATTACGTGTTTACAATCCTTAATTTAATACTACGTACATACAGCAACTCAGAGTGAAGTGTTTCCTAAAAAATTGAATGAAGGAATGTGTTATGTTATGAAGTGTAATTTTGTTTTGAGTACACGAACATATATTTTTATTTGTACATGTCTGTGGCAAATTGTGTACCAAAACATTTTAATATATACATACATGTATGTAACAGTAATATTTATATGTAAAGTGAATATTTTCTACACTTACCACTTTCTGGATCATCAGGGCTTTACTGATCAAATTGTACTTACTCATTACCCGCTGAAAAAAACGGCTACCGAAAATTTGATCGAAAGAAATTTCGTAGACAGAAAAGTGATAGACGGAAATTTAGTCAAATCTTTTCTTCAATTCACGCGTTAAAATTTGTGTCAAATTTCTTTTTGAACGCACTATACTATACAGTAAAACAAAATAATGCGTTCAAAAAGAAATTTGATGCAAAAATGTTCAATCAAATTTCCGGATACGGAAAAAAACTGGTAAATTTAATAAATTATTATTTGGGCGGGGGGGCCTGGGAATGACTGCCGTAAAATTGAATGGTCCGTAAAATGGGGACCTTCTGTATTGCTATTTGATTTTTAGATTGATTTATTTAAATGCATATATCATAACTTTAAATATTTTCCACACAGAGGGTCTCAAATGCACAATATCAAAGGGTTCAAAAATAAATTTAAGTTCTGTTTGGCGCATTGATGTACTGATCGCATTTCTAATTTTATTTCTATACATAAATTATCTCATTATATGGGCAATCGTCTTACAAAGATGTATAACAATACTGCTTTGTAATGACTTAATATATTTTGGTGATGTGAATATGTGTTTAGTTGTCTTCTCAAAATATTTCAACTTTTTAATTTAAAATTGTAATGACATTGTGTGTCACAGCACTGGATTTGGAATCCCCTTGGTGAAGTTATGACACCTGAATGGAACAAACTCCCCTTGGTGAAGTTATGACACCTGAATGGAACAAACTCCCCTTGTTGTAGTTATAGGTTTAGCATTGGGCTGATAGAACTTTGCTGTAACCGAATTAGTCAACTGCAAAATTGGTACCGGTACAAAAAAATGAAGTAAGTTAGGCATACGACAGAAACTTCAAAGGCATTCCTTGCGACGACAAATTAGTTTTTGTCGGATTTTGTTTGTATCCGTTAGATCCTACTGCAGTCCATCCGCTGTTTTACTTTGGGGCCTGATCCATTATTATTATAATTATTATGTTTTACCTTAATTTTACAGCTGAAATGTCAGGTTAACATGGTTCACTAGAAGTGGACAGCTGAGATGTCAGGTTATCATGGTTCACTAGAAGTGGACAGCTGAAATGTCAGGTCAACTTGGTTCACTAGAAGAGGACAGCTGAAATGTCAGGTTATCATGGTTCACTAGAAGTGGACAGCTGAAATGTCAGGTTATTATGGTTCACTAGAAGTGGACAGCTGAGATGTCAGGTTATCATGGTTCACTAGAAGTGGACAGCTGAAATGTCAGGTCAACTTGGTTCACTAGAAGAGGACAGCTGAAATGTCAGGTTATCATGGTTCACTAGAAGTGGACAGCTGAAATGTCAGGTTATTATGGTTCACTAGAAGTGGACAGCTGAGATGTTAGGTCAACATGGTTCACTAGAAGTGGACAGCTGAAATGTCATGTCAACTTGGTTCACTAGAAGAGGACAGCTGAAATGTCAGGTCAACATGGTTCACTAGAAGTGGACAGCTGAAATGTCAGGTCAACATGGTTCACTAGAAGTGGACAGCTGAAATGTCAGGTCAACATGGTTCACTAGAAGAGGACAGCTGAAATGTCAGGTCAACATGGTTCACTAGAAGTGGACAGCTGAAATGTCAGGTCAACATGGTTCACTAGAAGTGGACAGCTGAAATGTCAGGTCAACATGGTTCACTAGAACAGGACAGCCGGGGGGCCTCGGCACAGCACTTAGTTTTGTATTAATATGACAGAAAACCTACTATTTAAGAAACATGAATGCAAGCTAAACTGTTGGCTTTTAAAAAATATTATTGTATTTGGAAAATGTTAACATGTGAGCTCACATTTTTTAACACAAATGAAGGATTTACTCTAAAGAAGAAACATTCCAATAAGTTAACATTGTTTGCCTACTAGGCACTCACAAGTCACACATTTAACAGGAATCGGAAAATTCAAGATGAAGTCAACATGATAAGTTACATGTATGTCAGAAGTCATTTTATTACACAAATATTCTAATAATATGATATAGCAGTTTTTATTCAGTTATTCCCCTTGGTTTGATTCAGTTGTTCCCCTTGGCTTTAATTCAAGTTCACTCGTTCATTTTTGCCGTTGCTTGTTGTCCGCCTTGCTGACGGAATTCCTCGATGTCCTGATTGAGTTTTTCTTGTACCTGTCTCGTTTGCTGCCCTTTGTGCCAGGCCTGGACAGGTTGTTGAGTTTGACTGAAAGAACACATACGAGCTTCAAAAGAGCTACACTATTGATTTGATACGGTTTATAGCGAGGCTACCTACGCCAAGGTGTTTGATTACAATGTTGCAAAATGTATACTAGGTAAGATAAGGCCTTCTTTTTATTGATTGACCCTATCATAATTTTTGAGTATGTCTCCGGTGTTGTACAGGACAGTGCTTTTGAGGGGGGTGGGGGGACACCATTGGCGAATACGGCATTGCGTGAATAAATACCCCCCCCCCCCCCCCCCACTTTCTTTTCTCAAATGCTATCTTTTACTGGATTTGTTTAATGAACAGATATTAAAAAAAGAAGTGACGGGTGTGTTTGGGGGGCTGGAAAAGTTGGCATCAAAGTAGTAGCCTAAATTGCTCTTATATTTTTTTTATTGCATGTACCCACTAATGTAGTAAAGGAGGAGTTGGTCTGCCCCGGAGCACAACTTTATATTTAATAAATTATATATATATATAATATTAGGGTGTGTGTGTGGGGTGGCTCTGTGGGTTCCAAGGAACGAAAATAAACGGAATTAACTGAATTATTTCTCACTAACATTCGACAAGGCTAATCTTTAAAAAATTTGATAACTCTTTTTTTTATTCACTCACACAAAGTTCAAAGAATGATGTTAATTACAAAACCAAAGCAAGTTTAGTGGACAACACGCCGACCAAACCGGGCGCAGACATATGTTAAATCATATCCTGAATTATCTAAACTATCTTTGACGAGCCAACATACATAATCATTGTCATATAACTGAAGGGCTGAGTAGAAAAAGTACTTAAGTTACAATTTTTCAAAACTGAGTTGAGACAGGCATTATATTTGAGTACTTCCCCTGAATCATTCCTGTAAATATCATTCATGAAAAATGGCCATAAGTGTTTGATTCAGAGTTACCTCGGACAGATTTTAATGTATCTAAATAAGAATTAAAAAATTGTAAACTTAATTTTCTCAAAACTTCAAAAATGCACTTAAGTACTTTTTCTACTCGGCCCTTCAACTACTATCCATTAGTTGAATGTCTTTCCAAGCTTTATTCCCCAGTACACGCCATCGATGTCACTTTGTGTCGAAATAACGAAGAGACTATCACTACCTGAAACTCACTACTTATTACTACTAACTAGTTTTCAGGTGTAAAACTTGTAGACTGTTGGTTATAGTATAGTTATAATCACACTGACACTGACAAATATTTTGAAATTCATTTTAAAAAAATGCATTGTGATTTTTGTGTTTAGCACTAGCAGATATCAAGAACTTATCATGCAGCCGCCTCCATTCAACCCGTGGAGCGAAAGAGTGGCCACAACAAGGTACAGTGGCCACAACAAGGTACAGTGGCCACAACAAGGTACAGTGGCCACAACAAGGTACAGTGGCCACAACAAGGTACAGTGGCCAAAACAAGGTACAGTGGCCACAACAAGGTACAGCGGCCACAACAGGGTACAGTGGCCACAACAGGGTACAGTGGCCACAACAAGGTACAGTGGCCACAACAAGGTACAGTGGCCACAACAAGGTACAGGAATACCTCGAATGTCGAAGTTCCATATCGAAACAAGAAACCACCCCCCAAAAATCAATGGACACCTTGCAGCGGGGTTCCTAGGCGTGTGTATATAGGCCCTACTGAATGTATGTTTTATATAGGCCCTACTGAATGTATGTTTTAACCTAGCGTAATGCACCACTTGACGACCCACTAAATATTAAACTAACAACTGAACAGGGAACATAACAATTCTTTAATTAACATTAATTCTTAAACAAACCCCCCCCCCCCCCCCCAAAAAAAAAAAAAGACTTAGGTTTTAAAATTATAAATTCGATGTTTAAAAAAAACTGCCGAAACCCGGGATCGAACCAGGGACCTTTAGATCTTCAGTCTAACGCTCTCCCAACTGAGCTATTTCGGCCGATACAGAAATTGAGTGAAACAACATAAGATTAAACCTGACAAAAGGAACACAACAAAAAGAACGAACGTGCCGACAGGAAGCCTTCGTCAGCAACAGACAAAACAATATAAAATTTTAAAGTAGCGGAGAAGTAGTGTCCGAGAGGGCAGTAAAATAATTGTGACAGAAAATAGGCCTAAGTGAAAGATTAAATAGTGACCTTAAAATTCAACAGGGGCCTCAAACAATTCAAACATCAGCAGACAACCTGCGGTGACCCAAAATATCAACAGCCCAGACAACCAACATGGCCCCAACACTCTATGGAGAACCAGAGAAATGTACGCAGAGAATAAAATGTGGGCAGCCCCCCTAGGGGGTGGAGGGTGGGAACGACAATCATGAGTTGTCAGGGGCCCGCGCTTTTTCGAGCTTTTTTTCTTTCTCGAAATGGGTCCGGACTGTCAGCTGTATGGTTCCCAGAATTTCCTAGGTGCGGGCCTGGGAAAGTTTGGGGGCGGGACCAATTTACGAGCCCATCACTTCTGCAGCCCTTCAACTAATGACGTCTACAGCCCATGCCTATTGTTTATAGGCCAAAAAACAAGAGCCGGATATACGATGTTTTGCTGGACTCACTTAACAAGTCAGGGTTGATTTCCTCCAGATGGTTGAGTAAAGAGATGTAACGGTTGGGCCCATTCTCTCCATCTTCTGTGAACGGAAAAAAACCAGTGTCATTAGGCCTATTGAGTGCTACTCTACTACTGACTGCTACTGATATTCTGCTTAACAGTTTGTTTTTATTAAAAAATAAAACTGAAATCCCCAACATGGTATATATTGGATGCCATTGGACTGGTAGTCCTATATCATGAAAAAAGAAACCAGTAGTAAAATAAGTTATACGGAGCTGTAACGTGTAACTAGCAGAGGCATAGATTATTTCAGCGACTTCTTAACTCATACATTCTTGAATTAATTTTAAAATAACTGATTGTGCAAAGTGAGAGTACACAATAATTGGCAGTGGACTGGTGGTAGAACTGGAACATGTATTTTAAAAAATAACCCACTTTAATTTACAAGTAGGCCTATGTCTGATAGGATAAAGAAACTACATTTTTCAGTTCACATGTCATACTAAAGTTTTCGACACTTGACAGTAATTTAAACGTGTCACATAAAATGATTTCACTTAATCATGCCAGCATCAAACGATCGCACCCCCCCCCCCCCAAATAATGTATATACATACTTATAAATATATATTTTAAAAAAAATATAGCCTATTAATATAAATAATAAAAACACATTATCTTTTAATATCTACATTTGTACAAGTTGAAAATGATTTCAGAAACACAAACGTGGAAATTACAATGATATTAAAATTAGCCATGAACATCTTCAACACTCACTCTCCACCCGTATCACAACGTAGGTTTCTCGTCCGGTGACGTAATCAGTAGCGTAGTCTTCTGACGTCATCGGCAGGTTTTTAATCTGGCCTTCGAGATCAACAAGGTCCAGCACAGCTAGGAAATGTTGGTAGATTTGTTTAAAAAAAAAGTGTTTGGGGGTGGAGGGCTCATTGACGACATTGGGAGGTGTTAAGGAGACAACAATCTGACGATCACTGAGCTACACGCTACACACCCACATCACTAATTTACACACCACCGCGCACGCATGTACACACACACTCCCAAACAAAGAACGGCACAAGAATGACAAGAGCAGTTCATTGTAAAAACAAAGTCAATATGTACTCTATTTATTTATTTATAGCCATTTTATTATTTTTAAACGTTCTAAGAAATAAATGACATGATGATTCGGTTTATCCAAAAATGAATTTATTTTACATAGGCTTCAGTGTTTCTTTCAGAAATTTTCCCCCGGGGGGCACTTTTGATGTTCGGGGGCACAGTGCCGGTTGTCAGTGGCCAGAGGCGTAGCTAAGGGTGGCATATGGGACATATGGTCCCGGGCGCCAGACTAGCGGGGGCATATAATGGGCTATAGACTATAGTGTTAATGGATGAAAATAATTAGTTTCAGAGTTTTGCGGAGGGGGGGGGGGCGGGTGGCGTAAAAATGAATCTTGTCCCCTGTCATCAAAGACTCACGTCAGTGACGTAGAAGTGGGGGGAGGGGGCGTGGCGAACATTTGGTCTTCCCAGGTGTCATTTTTTCTTTAGATAGAGCGGCGGGATTTTTGGACATCTGCAGAGTTTCTATCGAGAAAGGTAGCGTGGCAAAAAAGTTAACCCACCTAGGGTGGCACTAACACTAGGCACGCCGCTTGGCAGTGTATATATCAGCACCAAATTTGGCTGTCATGGCAAGTAATTTTTATCGGGAAGTAGGGCAGCAGAAAATGTGTGATTATTTAACAATCAAAAGGTACATTTTGGAGTATACATGATTCGAATGTTTTGATAAGACTTTCATTGATCGGGGAAAATAATTTTTCAAGCGTCAGGGGAGGCATTATGGCGCTCAGTGCCATACATAAACTAAATTCATTCTGGTTGTGGTGCGCCGAAGAAAATGATTTGACACAAGATTAGATTCAACCCGTTAGTCACATTAATCGACGTCAAGGAAAAAGGGGGGAAGGGGTTGGGAGGCATCAAAAATTGAGGAATCCGAAGAGTTTGAGCAAAAGTGTGGGCAGAGGTCACCTTAATTTAAAAATAATAAATTCAAAATGCAGTGATGCATTGTGGTGCAAATTTTTCTTCTTCTTTTTCTGTCTATTAAGGGTCCACGATCAATTTATTGATCATTATGGCTCCTATGAATGTAGATGGGATTTGCAATGCTTCTGTGCCTGGTGTTGATGCGGATATTTCACTGGTAACAAGAGTTACCTAGTGAGGGTATCATGCACTGTATTCAATGTATCTTTAAGACAATGTGTGAAGGGGCATTTCAAAAGTTCATATATTTACTGTTAGATGTCTCGTAGAAAAATGCTAAGAATACATCAACATACACCAACTATATGTGGACTACAAATCAGCTTATGATATCATAGACAGGAAATACATGAACGATGCTGTGCTGGAACTTGGAGTCCTTAACAAACGTACCCGACTCATACATATAACGATGGATAACTACAAAAGTAGAATCAAAGTACAAAGGGAGTACTTGAGGGAGTTCTCAATCCATCTGAGCCTCAGACAAGGAAATCCGTGTATCGTTGTCAACATCACTTTAGAAAAAAGCATTAGAAACATACGTGTGAGCACCTGAGAGGTGGTACAGAACAACCATAAGGAACTTTATAAAGCCAGCCACTACAATACCTGGCCTACACAGACGATATAGCGCTACTTGGTAGAAACAGCATTGATGATATAATTAAAACTTTCAGGGAACTTGAAGATGTGACGGTCAAAGCTGGTTTTGATGTAAATAAAGCGAAGGCAATATTTATGATAATGTCAGGAAATACGCACTGATGACTTCATCAATATGAACATCGACGCCTTTGAGAGGGTAGCTTTCAAATAGCTAGGGGAGACTATAAATAAGCAATAGGAAATACAATCTGAGGTGCAAGAAAGAATAACAGCATGCAACCGTTCTTATTTCAATTTACAAAAGCTACTTCAAAGCAAAAACCTCGCTAAGGGAACAAAGAAGGCAGTATACACCACTAACATAAGACCAGTAGTAACTTACGCAAGTGAGACTTGGTTCCTACCAGAAAAGCAGAGAAGCTGCTAAATATATGACTCGATGATAGACAATTTTTTTGTGTGAATCCGTACAAACCAAGAGCTATATCGATTGTACAAATACACATCCATAGTCACAGCAATATAAAAAAGGGCAGACTGCTCTGGGCAGGACACATTGAAAGGATGCCGGATTCTGGAGCAACAAAAACGATCTACAGGCAGAAACCTAGGGGCAGACGGCTCACCGGTCGACCAAGACTGAACTGGATTGACGATGTAGAGAAGGGCTTACAAAGGTTGGGGTTCGCACATGGAGGTGTAAAGCGATGGATCGATCCCAATGGAAGAATGGGGTGGAGCAGGCCAATGCGCTACATGGGATGAAGTGCCACTGATGTAAACATTTCAGACTTTTGGGTGGGAATTGCTAGAAATAACGATAATAACAAATAACAGGACATCACTAACTCTTCCACCAGCACAATATTAAATAAATTCAGTCCAGTTGGGAGCTTTTAGGGTATGTTTTTTATAGAGAGATACTCCTTAGCTTATACTTGCCCCTTAAAACTTTATAGGCCCCGAAAATTTATTGATAAATTCAAAATGCAAGAATGCATTTTTTTACATAGTTAAATTTAGTTTCGCATCATTATACACTTAACTATAGAGCAGCGGTTCTCAACCTGTGGGTCGCGACCCCTTTGGGGGTCGCGCGACCCTATCTCAGGGGTCGCCTGAGACCATCTGAAAACACATATACTCTACAGTTATGAAATAGAAACAAAAATAGTTTAATGGCTGGGGGTCGCCACAACATGAGGAACTGTATTAAAGGGTCGCTGCATGAATAAGGTTGAGCACCGCTGCTGTAGAGCAACGGGAGAGATGCTAGTTAAGATTTTATGTGTCATTTGACCTTAGAGCCATCGTGTGAGGTCTGCAACCCGTATAGCTGCATGGGGCCTCGTATATTTTAGGGGCTTAAAGTTGGGCTGTAATTACATTAAATTATCAACTTTTACTGCTAGGTAAGGAAGGACAAAACTGAAATGTAGCACGGGTGCCATAAAAAGTCAAGCGACGTCTCTGCTTGACTAAGTGTGTTATGCAAACATTTTTTTTTTAAATTGAAAAGTAATGCATTTTTAAAGTTATTATTTTAAAATATTTTTGGGTTAAACTACATAAAAATAATGAAATTACTACAAAATATTTTTAAAATTAAAAAAAAAGAATTCCTTCCAAAAAAGGGATCCATCCCAAAAATGAAATGCTAGAATAGTTTTACATTTTGAACGAAAAAGAAAATCCAACAACATACGTTTATTTCTAAATATTTTCAACTTTCACCAAAGTCAAAAAGAAAAAAAAAGCTTTTCGGTACAAAAGGATATAGACTATATCTTTAGGGTTTTCAAAATTGGTATTTATTTATAAATCATATGTAACCGACATAATTGTTTAGAAGTCATGAACTGTTTACAAATTACATCATATATTTATTAATGTGTGATTTTTTTTCGTATAAAATTAAAGTTTAAATTCTCAATATTCAGTTGATTGAAATGTTAATTAAGATTTTTAGACTACTATAATTTGCTTCAGATCATTACAACTTGCTTCTTCGATATTATACTTGAAGACAATTTTTTTTACCAATTCCATATAATTTTTTTTAACTACTACCAAAAATGGCATTTACAAGATAATTGAAATACTCTCTTTTTTTTTTAATTCGTTGTTTAAATATATATATTCTTTCTACTGGATTATCATCTTAAAATATTTTTTTTTAAATAGTTCAAACCGCTGGGGAAGATTGTTTATTATTATTATATTAACAGAGAAAAGTCGTTGGGGATTTAATAAATAAAGACTATTTTTAAAAAAAAATCATTTTACTCTGTTCTCGAAACTGTGTAAAAAATTAGAAACACTCGATTTAATAATTATTGATGAAATGTCCACTATTTGTATGCAACCGGTAAATCCTAATTTTTTGTTTGTAAAATTATTATTATTATTATTGTTTTTTTTTTTTTTTTTAAATTTTCATTTTATCTAAGTCAGTATACATCTATGGAATCTACTACATTAAAATGTTTGCTAAAAATAAGTTTTTAAAGCATGATGCTATTATACAATATAATTTAAAAACAGATTGCACATGTTTATTACTTAGTAAAACTATATTCAATTTATAGACATTTATAGCGATGTAAAGGTAGTTTAATACAGTGTTATTAAAAAGTCTTTCAACTTGGGCAGCTGCAAAATGTAATTAAATAAAAGATACCGATATCTGCGAATAAGAAAAAGTAAGTTTTAGCTTATGATCAGGAGAGGCCAATTTTCAAAGCAATACGATATTTATAATCGATTTCTGTGAGCCTGTAACAAGATTAACCTGAACGATATGGATCATCAATATGTATCGAACAAAGCGATATTTTATTTGTTCCAATTATTGTAGTCAATGAAAGGAACACATTTCAATAATTTTTAAAAATGTTATAAAAATTAAATTTAGTTGTTTTTTTTTAAAATTATGTTTTCTTACACATTCCCCCCCGGGGGGGGGGGGGCACTTGACTTGCTCCGGGGGGACACTGCCCCCCTGGAGGTATGCCTGAAAGAAACCCTGATATGCTTGGTCGGGGCTTGTGTATAAGGCATAGGCCTGTAACTTCACCCAGAGGTCCTCAAATAGAGAAAAAGAAATCTCTTTAAAAAACATAATTTTACCAAATGACACCACTGGGCAGCCAACTCACACACTACACGGCGGGAAAATCACACACTATTGGGCAGCCAAATTCACACACTATTAGGCAACCAACTCACACACTATTGGGCAACAAACTCACACACTATTGGACACTACAGGACAACCAACTCAAAAACTATTAGGTAACTATAGCTTTCAATGTCGTATACTTACTGTCGTTGTCACACTCACAGATCCTCTTAATCCAGTCTACAAACGTGAGGGTCGAGCACTGTGGGTTTAGCAGTGCCTCTTTGTCGTCTGTTAATTTAAATATGGCTTTTTAAATTGAACAGTCGCACACACGAGTGGGAAAAATGTATTTTAAAATGAAATTCTTAAATGAAACCGTCTGTACAAATAAAAGTAATAAAAATATAAAAATAATAATAATAGCAATGAATTAAAAAAAAAAAAAAATTATGTAGAGCAGCATGCTTCCCACCCACTCTTCTTAACCCAAATAAAGCTTCTGAAACGCAAATCTCAAACATAAAAGCATACAAAAAATAAATAATACTTAGATCTAATAAACAGGCAAACAGACATATTTTAACTTTATGGTTGCTAGGAGTCACGCTTTGACCCGGACTGTCTGATATTTCAGTAGCTGTCCGGGAACAAAACGCCTGACATATATATATATATTTATATTATCTATAATACACCTAGAACCCACTATGTGAGAGCCTAGAGGAGGGGGGAAAGATGAGTCATTTTTAAAAATAAAAATCGGTATCATGCTATACAATCCCAATTGTTACGCCAGTCATTTAAAACAAAGCCCAAAATTCTAAATTTAAGCTAAACATGTTTACCTCCGTATTTGATGACGACGAAGTTTGAGTCCTGTGGTGGGTGGATTTGTTCCCTATTCATGATTCGAACCTTTACATTAATCATCAAGATTGTCTTTGGCGATTTTTAATGTTAATTTCTTCTGCAGTGACGTATTTAAATCTCTGGACCCAGTGGGTGCATGTGATGTTTTTTTTTAATAACACGGTGTTAAAGGAACACGATTATATTATAAAGTATTCAGAACATGTCTTTACTCCATGAAGTATATATATATAAATATTAATTGGGATATTCACGTGCTGCTGTGTGTGCGATGCTTATTTACTACACATTCCAGAACTGTTTATGTGCTGCTGGCCAACACACTATAAAGTATTTTTTAACACAAGGTCCAGTCTAAATCCCTTTAAGCCCAAAATCTGTTTGATAACATGTCATTTGAAAAATGGTTTCATTTCAAAGTGTAAGCTTCTGTGAGGGGGCGTCCAACGGCTTTGAACGGTATTGGATTCTTTGAAGAGCGTGACTCATAGTGATGAAAGCAACTGCTTGTCTACTGAGCTGGGACGTACATGATGCCATGGCTCATTAACTCTAGGATGTCCTTCTGAAAGAGAAAGTGTTAGATGTTACTATAGATATTTCCTCTTTTCTCCAAATGCTTGTCTACTGAGCTGGGACGTACATGATGCCATGGCTCATTAACTCTAGGATGTCCTTCTGAAAGAGAAAGTGTTAGATGTTACTGGATATTTCCTCTCTTCTCCAAATGTTTGTTTGCTTTCAAATGAGGTATCGATATTTCGTTTCCTAACAATACTTAATTGAATACGCAAAAATTTGTAAATTGGACAGCAACGAAAACGATACGGCGGCATCACTTCCGTTTCAACTCAGTACGATTGACAACAGTGCAGACGTGAGTAGAAAATAATACTCACGTGTCACCTTAATGAATACAAGAATTCATGGGCGCCCGCAGAAAATTTTCTAGGGGGGGGGGGCAAAATATTTTTAGTAATGTTTTAATGTAGTTTTAATTTACTGTAGCGTATTTGTATGGTGAACGAACGGACATGACACTGTAGTAATGAAGGGCATACTGTAGCAACAAATTTTTTATTAACACAATATATGTATATAACAAAAAATATTACAACATAAATTTAAAATAACATTTATTCTTTGAACAAGAACTGGAGTCGTCTGTTATCGCTACCAGACATATCTACAATTTTGTCCATAAGTCTTTTTTTGTTGCAGTTCACTTTGTCTCTGTGTACGCTTAACATGCACAACCCAGGCAGACGTTCATCTGACATTGTAGACCTAAGTCATGTTTTTACACGACGCAATGTGCTGAGCGATCGCTCAACCGTACATGTTGTTGCTGGTAATGTTAGCAAAACTAGTAAGGCATACCGGACAGCGGGATAAAACTTTGTAAAAGGTAAAAAGTCGATAAAATCTTCTCTACTTTTGTATTCTCGCGTTTTCCAAAAATCAGACCAACTCAAGGCGTCACTTTCAAAGTTATCAATGTGGTATACCTGATTAATAGTAGACATTGTATCCTTAAACTGTTGACGATTCAGTTTGCACAATTTCGAAGGGTGTAGCAACTCTAAGTTAAATTGTGCACTGTTGGCTTCACAAAATCGAATCTCCATTGAGCTAATTAGAGAATCTAAGTATGGAATGTAAACTATTTGTCTGAAGTACTATACTATACAGTAAAACAAAATAATGCGTTCAAACAGAAATTTGACGCAAAATTTTAACTTGTAAACTAAAAAAAAGATTCGACCAAATTTCCGTTCGACCAAATTTCCGTCGATCAATGTTCCGTCGACGAAATTTCTTTCGATCAAATTTCTGAATACGAGCTGACATACATTTTCCTTCACCCTCCAGGAACCCGTAAATAACTATAAACCTAGGTTATTCTTTATGGTCTTAAAATGCTATCTTAAGTTTTCTCCCTTTTCTTTGTCGATCAAACTCGGGGATGAAACATGGAGAATCGATTTTTTTTTTGGGGTGTGGTGTGGGGGGGGGGGGGGGGTTTGAGAAATGAATTATCTACCCTGAGATTCAGAGGCCTGTCAAGGTTCAATAAAAAAGGCGACGCGAATCTGATAAGGCGGTCTTTGTGTGTTTTATTTCCTACAGGTCATATTGGGTTGGATGACCTATGACCTGCCTGCCATTTGGTGCGTAGTCGGGGCTACCAGCCATAAATAATACAGGTTTTCCACACGTCCCGGTCTGACCGGCATCATCCCGGTTTAGCAGCCTTGTCTCGGCGTCCCGGACAGTTTAAATATTTGTACCGGTTTTATTCTCAGAGTGGTTGAAGTTATTTCGTCCCAACTATGGCAGATAGTCCCGTACACATTGTTGATACCCTTACTTGGTGGGTATCAAATATAACTGAACATAAATCATGTGCGTTTTAAATAAAGATGGTCAAATTCTAAGCTTGTATTAAGCAACAAGATGGCGGTATACCAGGGCTGCGTACTGAGCGCACTCCTCTATGGATGCGAGTCTTGGACCACATACAACAGGCACGAAAAAAGGCTCAATGGCTTCCACCTCAGATGCCTGCGCCGCATTCTTGACATCAAATGACAAGAAAAAGTACCCAACACGGATGTCCTGTCTCAAACAAATATGTGCAGCGTCACAGCCATTTTAATACAAAGACGCCTCCGCTGGCTTGGGCACGTCAAGCGAATGCAACCTGGTCGCATACCTAAGGACGTGCTGTACAGCGAGCTGGCGACAGGGAAAAGGTCAGTTGGACGGTCTCGTCTCAGATACATAGACATATGCAAAAGAGACATGAAGGCGGCCAACATCAGCATCTCAAATTGGGAGGACCTGGCGGAGGATCGATCCACATGGCGGGGCATCGTGAAGGAAGGATCAATACGTGCCGAGGAGCTCTACAGGGCGGAAACAGATGTAAAGAGAGCGCAGAGAAAGGCCAGAAAACACTGCTCCACCGCATTCGTGTGTGTGACATGCAAAAGAGACTGCCACTCGAGGATCGGTCTCACTAGCCACACCAAGAGCTGCAATCAGAAAAGATAAATCTATCGTCTCTCGTAGATGGAAAGATGCCATACATTAAGCAACATGCGCTTATTAATGAACAATAATTACATGTGTAAATGTGTGCCCTGAGCTTAATTTTCCGCTTTGTTACGCCACTGGTGATATCTACTCCCCTGGATCCTAGTTTCGATCCTTGAAATTATGATATGCCTAAAGTTTATATGTCATCCCGAAATCGCTTCAATCAATAACACTAATAAAGTTTGATAATCGGTGGAAAAGGTGAGTGTTGTGTGTAAAAGGAGGATGAGAGGGAGGTTATTATTAACAAACAGATGAATTGTCAGCTCACTTCTACAGAAACAGACCCGCAGCATTGGTAGGGTAAATCGATTCAGTTTCTCAGAATTCTTTTTGATTATTGCATCAAGTTCTGCGTTTAGGAAAAAAATGATATTTCAAATTCTCAATGTAAAGTTAATGTTTACCAAAAGTATGGCAGTGTACTTAGTATATAAAATGAAGCTTGTCCAAGGCCAATCCTTAAACAATTACAAATTTGAACCCATCCATTTTAACCATATCATTTTGAACCCATCATTTTAACCATACCACTATACAACTCCGCTCATCCGATAGTGCCAAACTCTCGATACCGCGAGTTCGCCTTGAGAGTTACGGAAAGCGCACTTTCGCATTTGCTGGCCCAACCATTTAAAACACTCTTCCTGACGCTCTCAGAAACAGCCAGACACTGGAGTCCTTCAAAACAAATTTAAAAACTCATCTGTTTCGCAAACACCTTTTGGGGTGAAGTTGTCTACCATCTTTCACGGCTAGTTATTATCTCCCAGCTTTGTTTTTGTTCCGCGCTTCGAACCTTTGGGGATGAAATGTGATTTTTTTTTCAATGAACTTTATTATTATTATTATTTTTATTTTGAACCCACCATTTTTAACCATACCATTTTGAACCCATCATTTTAACCACACCATTTTAACCATACCATTTTGAACCCATCATTTTAACCATACCATTTTGAACCCATCCATTTTAACCATATCATGCGTCTCAACAACATCATTTTAACCATACCATTTTGAACTCATCATTTTAAACATACCATTTTGAACCCATCATTTTAACCATACCATTTTGAACCCATCATTTTAACCATACCATTTTGAACCCATCATTTTAACCATACCATTTTGAACCCATCATTTTAACCATACCATTTTGAACCCATCATTTTAACCATACCATGCGTCTCAACAAAATCATTTTAACCATACCATTTTGAACCCATCATTTTAACCATACCATTTTGAACTAATCATTTTAACCATACCATTTTGAACCCATCATTTTAACCATACAATTTTGAACCCATCATTTTAACCATACCATTTTGAACCCATCATTTTAACCATACCATTTTGAACCCATCATTTTAACCATACCATTTTGAACCCATCATTTTAACCATACCATGCGTCTCAACAAAATAATTTTAACCATACCATTTTGAACTCATCATTTTAACCATACCATTTTGAACCCATCATTTTAACCATACCATTTTGAACCCATCATTTTAACCACACCATTTTAACCATACCATTTTGAACCCATCATTTTAACCATACCATTTTGAACCCATCCATTTTAACCATACCATTTTGAACCCATCATTTTAACCATACCTTTTTTAACCCATCATTTTAACCACACCATTTTAACCATACCATTTTGAACTCATCATTTTAACCATACCATTTTGAACCCATCATTTTAACCATACCATTTTGAACCCATCATTTTAACCATACCATTTTAACCACACCATTTTATCCATACCATTTTAACCACACCATTTTAACCATACCATTTTGAACCCATCATTTTAACCATACCATTTTGAACCCATCATTTTAACCATACCATTTTGAACCCATCATTTTAACCATACCATTTTGAAACCATCATTTTAACCATACATTTTGAACCCACCATTTTTAACCATACCATTTTGAACCCATCATTTTAACCATACCATTTTGAACCCATCATTTTAACCATACCATTTTAACCATACCATTAGTCTCAACAAAGGGAAGTCGATACAGATATTCCCAGTATTTGAAATAATATTTTTCCTTTAAAAATACACTCTGCAAAAAGATATAATTCAATCATTTTTGAACACAACATAATTTTTTGTTTACAAGTTTTATCTGCACAATCGAAACAAAATATTTAAGGATTTCGACTCAGGACAATAAAAAATCATATAGAAAAAAATCAATTGATTCAAATCCGAGCCAGAAATCCTAACGTATCAATCGATTTTTAAAAAAATGCTGATGCTGATTCAACGAAAAGTGGACAGTTTCGCACCGTGCTGCGCACCACTAACAAAAATACCGGTACAAACGAGCACAATGTGTGCATATCAGAAATTGTCTACCAGGGTTTTACAGCATACAAACCCAAGAAGAAGGTCTATAAAGCCGCCGACTTTACTTAATGGGTTACATGCCACCACGTCCAGGCAATAAAACCTCTATTGACAGACGATAAACCATGAACTTCTATATGAACATGCGCAAATCGTGAACAAAGGCGCGCGCTAAGTTGGGTGTCTCGCAATAATCGACCAGACAGATTAAAATCCGTCGCAAAAAATGTATCCATTGATTTTAATTCTGTAGTTAGGAAAGAGTGTAAATTTATGTCGGTCACCCTCACCAACCTACCCCAATATTTGTAAGTGCAAACAGATTTACACATGTGTACAGCAACAGGCTATTGATTATCTTGTCGTTATATGTTCGTGTCCCTAATTCTATTATAGGGTTTTCAATACCAGAATCGAAGATCAAAGCAGCCCCCAAGCATGTAAAGTATCTCATAACAAATGATATGTTTAATGAATACAAGTTTAAGCCTTTGTATATCATTTTGTGACTGCTAGAAATGTCTCCCTAATGCAGCGGTTCTCAATATGTGGATCGTGACCTCTTTGGGGGGGCGGTCAATTGACTCTTAGTCTTACACAGGGGTCGTCTAAGACCATCGGAAAACACATATTTATGAAGTAGCAAGAACATAATTGTGTATTAAATGGTCGCGGCCTTAGGAAGCCCCTAACCACTGTAAAATAACAGGACGGATGTAACTACTAGACATGTCTCTCTCTAACAGGACGGATGTAACTACTAGACATGTCTCTCTAACAGGACGGATGTAACTACTATTATAAACATGTCTCTATAACAGGACGGATGCGACTTCTAGAAATGTCTCTTAACAGGACGGATGTAACCACTAGACATGTCTCTCTAACACCCCGTGCTGCAATATATAAACATTTGGGTTACCGGAAATTTGTTTGAAAGAAATTTCGTCGACGGAAAATTAATTGTCGGAAGTTTGGTCGAACGGAAATTCGAACGATTTTTTTTCCCCGTTAACACGATCAAATTTTTGTCAAATTTCTTTTTGAACGCACTATACTATGTAGTAAAACAAAATAATGCGGTTAAAAGGAAATTTGACAAAAATTTGATCGTATGAACTGAAAATAAAATTCGATCAAATTTCATTTCGACTAAACTTCCGTCGTCAAAATTTTGTTTCAAAAAAATTTCCCGAATACGATACATTTGACGTCATCATAACAATTGGTTATGTATTAATACAACTTTTTGATGAGCTGATTTTGAGAACAAGCGGACACTCGTTGGAAAGCCTTTGGAACAAAAAATTGAGATGGCTGCTTGACAAGACTTGGGATTCCTCTGGATACACGTTGGAAAGCCTGAAATTCCTCTGGATACATGTTGGAAAGCCTGAAATTCCCCTGGATATATGTTGGAAACCCTGAAATTCCACTGGATACATGTTGGAAGGCCTGAAATTCCCCTGAATACATGTGGGAAAGCCGGAAATTCCTCTGGTTACATGTTGGAAAGCCTGAAATTCCTCTGGATACATGTTGGAAAGCCTGAAATTCCTCTGAATACATGTTGGAAAGCCTGAAATTCCCCTGAATACATGTTGGAAAGCCTGAAATTCCTCTGGATACATGTTGGAAAGCCTGAAATTACCCTGGATTCATGTTGGAAAGCCTGAAATTCCCTGGATATATGTTGGAAACCCTGAAATTCCACTGGATACATGTTGGAAGGCCTGAAATTCCCCTGGATACATGTGGGAAAGCCGGAAATTCCTATGGTTACATGTTGGAAAGCCTGAAATTCCTCTGGATACATGTTGGAAAGCCTGAAATTCCCCTGGATACATGTTGGAAAGCCTGAAATTCCCCTGAATACATGTTGGAAAGCCTGAAATTCCTCTGGATACATGTTGGAAAGCCTGAAGCCCCAAACGCCAAACACTCTTTAGAAGTGGTTCTCAACCAGGGAATAGCGGAGCTCCAAGTGAGGTTGGGTGGGGGGGGGGGGGGCTCGAAAATTGTGTACAATCTACAATTCTACTACTTGAAAACAGATACGTGATGAGTGCCTAGAAGCAAGAGGTTCATTCATCACTCTATAATATATATCTTATTTATTGACATAATGCACATATATAATAATGACAACTTTTACAAGAAACCCGGTTAAAAAAAACAACAACATTTACACCAACTTTTACAATCACAAAAATACACGTTGATGTATCCGTGAAGCTAAAGTTTGCATTCGAGCCATTTTAACTTACACATTCTACCCTACAAATGCTTTTAATTTTATATATAAGTATAACCGGAAAAAAACAATATTTTATCATCAGAAATTAATGGAAACAATAATTACCAATCTACTTACTGTGGTTATAATCTTACAGACTGCTAGCTACTGGTACACTACCCGTGTATTTTATCCATATACCATAGTCTTTCAGTGCCCGAAAACACAGTAGGTACCGTCCGCTGAAACTAAATAACAAAATGCCATTCCCAGGATACGGTATTCCCGTATCGCGATGGTAGTGTTTTGTCCGCTGGCAACAACAGAGCCGCCCTATTGACATTACGGTCCGCGGTGACAAAACAGCCACCCGTGCTTCGCCATAGCCGCGATATCGCGACGGTAAATGCTTCATTGAATCCAATACCTGCATTCAATGTTACCCGACTTGATATTTCTGTAATAAAAAAAACCCACAATGGTTATCAATCTGTTGGGAGGTACAGGACACTATTTACAAACAAATTTAAACAAAAGACATAATTCCAGATTTACAAATTTATAACAAAACAATCTGTGTTGTGTTAATTTTTTTTGTTTATATATTAGTTTCGATTTTCTTACATTTTAGTATGGCTTCCATTATTATTTTCGTTGATTAAGTTAGAAAACAAGTCAATTAAATTTTTTTTAAAAATTAAAAAAAAAAAATAGTTGTTGAAATTTGCATTTGTTGTTTCTCGGGTTTGAAACCTAATTCATGCTTGTGCTTTCAACCAGTGCTCAATCTGACAGTCGAAATGAATAGTCTTTGTATATCACAAAAACTTAAAATCAGAATTAAAACAATGAAGGAAAAAAAAACATTCATTAGTATACGACCCCTAAATTTTGGGTATAACTTGAAGATGGGTTAAGAAGCCTCTTTTAATCATTGTCTGCTTGTCATCGGAAGTTTTGTCATATTAATTCTATATTTATTGAAGGTATGAGCCTCTTCATTTGCTGTTCCCAGGGCCACAGAAGACTTAAGTCTGGCCCTGACTCCAAAGTAAAACAAACACTGAGCTATATTATTGGAACCAGACTTGAAGAAAAAAAATTTGTGAGGTGGGGTCATCTATGAAACCATTACCAGAGCCGGCGCTAGACATTTTTAGATTGGGTGAAAATAGGCAATTGTCGCACTCTTGAAAATTATGGGAAGAGATCAGAAATTTATTTTGCCACCTTCGGCGGTTTGGGTGCCCTTCCGCCTGTGTGATGATCACGCATCGTACCTGCCTTGAGCCGGCCCTGACAATTCCCATAATCATATAGCAACCAATATATATATATATATATATATATATATCATGGAATATGTTCTAGAAACTTCCCGTGGTGGACAAAGTGTTCTCATAATTATAACATATTCAGTACACACTTCATGATGAAAAATTTTCGAACTAACATTTATCCTCACAGGAGCCCGAATACGTTTTCGAGAACCCTTGGAGTTTTGTGTATATTATTATTATTAGTTGTCTTATATAGCGCGGTACCCCAGCCTAGGGCTAGGCTCACCGCGCTGTACATAAAAGTGTTAGAAAAAGATACATAATCGTGACAATAAAATAAAATACATTTATGTAATAAAGAACAGCTGTATTGATTGATTGGATACTTCAATAGCGCTGGTATCCATGCTACTTTAGCATGCTCACTGCGCTCTGGTGTCATCAAATCTATTAAACAAAAAAGGCTTTAAATGTTTCCTAAATGATTTTCTGTCCTTGTCAATACTCCTCAAAGATGGAGGTAAAATATTCCATAACTTTGATACTACCACTTCAAAAGAGCGCACTCCGTACGACTTTTTTCTGTGTTCATCCACACTGGGAATTTTCAGTAAGGACTGAGTCGAGGCCCGCAGGTTCTTTAAGGTAACATGTTTATAAAGCAGTTCTTTCAGATATTCTGGTGCAGAGCATTCTATGCAGCTATACGCCTAGGACAGAATCTTGTGGTCAATGCGCTTACTAATAGGAACCCAATGGAGATCTCGTAGAGCTGGGGTGATGTGGTCTGATCTCTTTTTCCGCGACACAATGCGTGCTGCAGAATTTTGCACCCTCTGGAGTCTCTGAATTTGATTCTGAGGCAAACCCCACACACAACTGTTACAATAATTAAATCTTGATTGGATTAGAGATACCGCTACAGCATTTGCTGTTCTCTTATTTAGTTGAGGACGCAGCTGACCCAGGGCGCGTAGATGACAGAAGCATGCCTTGACTACAGAACTATTATGTGGAATCATACTGAGTTTACTATCAATATTAAAACCAAGGTCTCGGACAGTGGAAGACAACGGGATCTCTGATTCACCAACTTTTATCGATGTGATAGCAACTTTCCGAAGATTTGCGTCTGAACCACAAACAATTGCCTCAGTCTTGCTTCCTGTACTGGTCAACATCGTGAATATTAGCCTTCAGTCTGCTACAGTCCCACATCTCTTCAAGACAGCGGTCGTTAAGCCTCTACTGTCAGATCGCCACGGTTAGCACCACTAAGAACATCATTCATGACACGGAGCAGTGCAGTCTCACAGCTGTGCCCAGGTCGATAGGCAGATTGAAACTTAACAAGCAAGTCATAAGTGTTTAGATGCTGCATAAGCTGCTGTGACACAACTCTCTCAAAATCACTCAGTTTAGCTGCTGCGTGCTCGCTACTCATGTCAGGCAAAACAAGGGGTGCTGATTTCTTCCCAAGAAGGTCATTTACCACAGAGATCATCTTGCGAGAATCAGTACCTGCCGCCTTAAGAAGAGATTGAACATGCTCAGACTTTGCGTGCCTGATTTCTTGCGCATACAAGTTCCGTGCTTTCAAAAACGATAGGTTATCCACTTCACGATCACTTCTTCTCCAACATAAAGACAAAACAAAAACTAATGCATATTCACCCCATCCACCCCAGAACTATTACATGACAAGCCATGGACGGCGGCCAGCAGCATCGTTTATCGGTCAGATGTGGGGAATCAGTGTATGTGTGTGTATGGTAGAATTCCTGTGAGTATTTCATTGAAATTACAATCAATTGTGTTTAAGGGTTTTGGAGGGGGGGGGGGTTGGTATCAGCTTCTAAGATCCCCGTTCTTACAATTCAACCTAGTATCCATGTTTGCTATGTATTTTAACATTCCCCCCCCCAACCCAACAAACGAAGCAAAGCTTAGGCCTTGAGAAGTTAGGCTAGCAAAAGGAGGCACAGCTCCAAGGAATCCTCGCAGTACCGCTTCATTGATTGCTGTGTATTGCCTGTTTCAATAACTCTTTGAGAAATCAGAGATGATGACTTTGTGTACAGACACGACTTCAGAGCTGAGGTGCAACAAAGTGTATGACGGGAGTTCATTTGATTCAGACTCTAAAGGACAATGCTGGGGTCACAATAAAATATTTTAATACCATCTTGAGGCCCACGGATCCACTTCAGTTGCATTCATTTCGAAAAGAAACCTGATCATTATGTTTTGATGTAACTCTAACTTGCTGGGGGTAGTATTGATGATGGGATGATATTGAAAGTATGTGTCTCATTAGCGTCAAATCGTCAGAAATGAAGTTTTAGAGATTTCAACTCTACTTAAAATAACGTCAAAAACTCAATGGTTGCTAGAGTGAAGTCCCTTTTGTGACTTTGTCTCCCTTCACAGTGGCCGGCTTATTTTATCGGGCGAAAAGTCATCCCACACGTTCCATCGCCCAGTGTATTAAAAATAAATAAAAAATTGAAATATGCACTTTGCAGCCGAGAACATCCACTGGGTTAGAGGGGGGGGGGAGAGCGGTGCAGGTTTTCTCATGGGTTGGTTGTCTCGTCGCTTGTATTTTAAAGACCATAAAAGATGCCAATTATTTAAATGCCGTTCTAAATGCACAACTACAAAGTGACTCTGCATACTTCAATTTCAAACCGTTTGAAAGTGCAAACAAAAAAAAAATATTTAAAAACATCTATTTTTGACCATGTCAAGTAAATTTTCAACACCTATGATTCTTTCTTTTTATAAAAATTTAATGCAATAAATCATGTTTCTTTTATCCATTTATTATTTAAATTATTCACTTTAGATATTAAACCAATAAATATATTTTCTTTAACCAACATGTTTCAATGTAAAATATGTTCAACGGCAAATGTTCAATGGATGTGTTGCGTGTCTCAAATTTCATTTGGCAGGGATGTGTTGCGTGTCTCAAATTTCATTTGGCAGGGATGTGTTGCATGTGTCGAATTTCATTTGGCTGGGATGTGTTGCATGTCTCAAATTTCATTTGGCAGGTTGTCACGGTGTAAAAAGCAATGTCTACAAACAATAATTTCAAACATAACATAAAAAAAATCTATCGAGACAAATTCTTTCTACCACTTAGCAGTAACTAATGCATTAAACATCATGATAATTACATTAAATAGGCAGCTAAATTAATTATTTAGTTTTCACTAACTTATCTGTCTATTTTGTACTATTTTGCTTTGCATTTTAACCTAAAATGGTCACACAATATATAAAACATTTAAAAAAGCCACCTCCACACTAGGTTTCATTCGAAGAAATCTGCGCCACTTCCCAATATCCTGCAAACGAAATGCCTATCTTGCACTCGTCCGTCCACTACTAGAATATGGTGCGATCATCTGGGACCCATACCAAAAGCAAGACGTGGACAAGATGGAGCGAATCCAACGTAACGCAGTGCGCTTCATAGCCCGTGACTACAAAACCACCACTCCTTGCTACGTCTCTGGCCTCTTAAACAGATTTGACATCCCCTCCCTCAAGGACAGACGAGAAAAGATCCGCCTAACATTCTTATATAAAGTGGTCATGGGGCTAGTGCCGGCCATCCTAGCAAACAATTATCTCACCCCACAGAAGCCAAATACTCACTAAGCACTGACTTAACCTCTGACAGCCCCATGAGCATTTACACCCGGAACAATAGCAAATGCTTCACTGTGCCTCGGAGTAACACAATGCAACATAAACAATCATTCTTCCGACGCACAAGAATCGCTTGGAACCACCTAGACAACACCGCCGTGAACGCGACATCTATCGAAAGCTTCAAGGCTGCCCTGGCGTCTGCTAGGAGCCGTTAGAATGGCAGAATCGCTTCCCCAACCGTTGCACGTATACCAGTACATGGATGCAGCAACGTACCGAACCAGAACAAGAACCAGAATTTTTTATAAAAGATAAATAGTTGAGTGTAGTACTAGTCCAAATGTTTAAAATGCTATAACAATTTTTTAAATGTACGATTAAAAAAAACCCCACATTAATACTAAGTTCGTTCTGGTGAGACCTAGCACTGCTCAGGAATGGTTAACGGAAATTTGATCGAAAGAAATTTCATCGACGGAAAATTGAACGACGGTAATTTGATCGAACGGAAGTTTGGTCGAATCTTTTTTTCAGTTCAGACGTTAAAATGTTCGTCAAATTTCTTTTTGAACTCACTATACTGTATAGTAAAACAAAATATTGCGTTCAAAAAGAAATTTGACACAAAATTTAAACGTATAAACTAAAAAAACGATTCGACCAAATTTCCGTTCGATCAAATTTCCGTCGACGAAATTTCTTTCGATCAAATTTCCGGATACGCTCAGGAATAGTTGGATCTTATTTACGTTCTTATCGAATCATTAATTTTTTTAAAGCAATACATTCAAATTTTGTTAAATTAGATAAGTTAAAAGTTAAACACGTATTATCAATTAATATATTTTGTCTTTTAATACACATGCATAAACTGACATAAAACATGATGTGACTGTGACAACATGCCCAAAACAATGTGATACCAACCGCGTGGTAGGGGCTGGGTCACAAGATGGAGATCTTTTAGAAATGGCTATATTTCAAAATTGTTATCCTCTAGCTTATTTCAACTCATGCTATATTAGTCGATGAATTAACTATCATAGTGTAGAATTTTACTTCGTTTAAATCAAAATTCAATTAATGGCGGGCTAAAATGTAAAAAGGGTTACAACCCACACCGCTCCCCACTACTACCGATAAGGTTCGAGTAAATAGACGGCATTGTCTTGCCTATAGTTTGTTGTTTCTGAGGCTGCGGCAGATAACTCTTGAGTTGAACATTTAAATATTCTGAACGGCGTATAGCGTCGCGACATTAGTAACACAAATATTCTGTTAGAAATTAATAACATGGGGTCGTCGGCCCGCACATGCGCAAAGAAGCGGAAACCTTAATCAGAATTCATAGGATCGATGGCCAGCGGCGTTTTCAGATGATAAATTCGCATTACAGAAGATTTGTAACGTCAAGGATTGAGACGTTAAAAGGACCCTAGAAAGTTCATTGAAAATATTCAAATGCCTAGGCGGGTTTGGGGAGGGGGGGGATCGATAGAAAACCCTGATTGATTTCTTTACTTCAAAGAATCGAGGGAGTTTAAAACTATAGAGGTAATAGGGTTAGGATCTATTCAAATAAATATTTTGCCGCTTTCCTTAAGAATTGACTTTTTGATATGTGAAAATTAAAATATAAACCCTATTAAAATATTGAATGTCTAAAGTAATAATCATAATATTTATATTTTAAAATTATAATTAAGCTTCGAATTTATAAATTGTGAAACTAGCGTATAGACGGTTGTCATATTTATAATAAATGATAATAATAATAAGGTTGTATCATGTTTTAAAATGTAATTTAATATTGATAATTCATTATAACCGTTTTTTAAATGTACTTTAAAAGGTTTAAAAAAACAGAGCTTGTTTAGTGTTTATTACAACAAAAACAACTAAGATTTTAAAATAAGAGCTGGTTAACAAAAATCATTGAAATGATATCAATACTTCATAATGAATCTAAACCATTACCTTGAACTTGGGTGTTAGCATTTTCTTTAATACACTAATCAATTTTTTTTTGCCTGTAAAATTATTCTAACGAATGATCTCATACGATCTCTTCCGGCAATACCAATGGCGATCACTTACGTTTTTAACTAGTTTCTATATCTTGTCGCATTTTCATTGGTTCTGCATGCTGAGGAAGGCTCTTAGCCGAAACGTTCTTATCTTATAGTCCTGTGTTTCGATGCAAGCATCCACCTACCTTGTTCTTCTATTTCCTTCACACGGCGAGAACGCCGTCCTTCGTGTATATTTTTTTTGAAAACCGTATATAAACTATTATAGGGCATTTTCTACGATTTATTAAGAAATGAAGAAATGTGTTCGTCCATCTGTATGTCCGTGTGTTTGACCTGATTGACGGCCATGTTTTAATTCCACGGCGGTTGCCTGGGTGTTTCATAAAAGGTTTAAAACAATAGATTTGGCCTATACTCTATACGACTACTGCCTAAAGATATTATATTATGTTATTATAAAAATTGTATAAAATATTTTATGTCTTCCCGTGATAGCTCCATAAACATCCGATATCATTGCACGGACTCAAGATCAGTCGCGTAGTGAGGGGGGCATCATGCCCCGGTCGCTACTCACAAAGGGGCGCCAAATGGTATATTTTACATATAATATTGTATGGTTTTCGAATAGGGAAGGGCGCTAAAAAGGTATTGTGCCCCGGGCGCGAGTTAAGCTCGCTACGTCACTGCTCAAGACTCCCTGTTTGTGATGTAGTAGGTTACAATCTCAAGTTTTTAACATAGATTCGAATATGCCGATATACAATCTTTTCTCCTCAGAGGCCCCACGACAAGGACCCCCGACGAATACAGCCGCGATATATTATATCATCGATCTTAGATGAACGTTTGCCTTGGTGGTTCATAAAATACTGAAATCAATAGGTTTGACCTATATACACTATTACAACTAATGTTTTAGTTCATGATTATGTTTGTTAAATTGTATGTACAGCGTGGTGAGCCCAGCCCTAGGCTGAAGTACCACGCTATATAAAACTACTACTACAACTAAGATAATAATCGCTTTATGTTAGAGGACGTCTTTTTAATTTTTCATGTGATAGACACTGATGGAGAGTCAGATAGAAATATATGTGCTCCGAATATATCAGTTTGCTCATATTGATTTTGGGAGCAGAGCAATCAATCATAATATATTTGATGACACGCTCGGGGATCAATCGAGATTAATAAGCAACAGATAAGATAATCCAGCGTGACTTTGATTGCTGTCTAATCCAATGGGACAATAACATATCAGGTTCCGGAGTCTAAAAAATCCAGAGCCGGAAGCTGTGATAGCGGTTAAAATTCAAAAAATCTATTTTTCAATGACCACCCTTCCGGTATCTCCATAGGTCGAGTAGAACTCTTCAGTGAGTTTGATGCTTCCCGTGGAATTAAAACCGCTCATGTATTTGACAACCAATGCCCTGTTGTAATCTGGGTCACGTGGCTGTGTACTGATATACTCTCTGCCCCACTCGGTTTTACTCATGTTCCTGAACGTGTACACTGCCAGGACTGTCAAACTCGCCTCCACCGTCGGATGACCCCGAATCCTTGACCTGAGCACCAAAAACGGCGTCAGGTGTTTATCGTCGACAATCAGGGGCGGAACGTCGGACATGTCTTGCTTCGTGCCCACGAAGTACACCAGAGAGTTTTTCGGATCCGCCCATGTGTGGTTGCCGTTAGCGATGGCGTCTCGATTGAGCAGCTGCAGGTTACGGAACCATCCTAGTCTGTAATAATGCATTGCCTTCCCATAAATAAAAACTGGCTTCCCGGCGTTGTTTAGTGCACGTGTCTTCGTTTTTTTCGAGGCTATAGCAGATGGCGTGACATAGAGTTCTTTAATTGCCAAAAGCGTTTCTATGAATGACGCGTCAAAAACTGTCGTGGCGCGTGCATACCCATAGAAGGTGGCATTAAACTTGCTCATGACAACAGCAGACATGCTCTTGAAAATGGGCACGCCTTCGTGGTTGGCTTCCGGAACCGGAAGACAAGTCCAATTCACGCTGTTGGCGCTCGCCATGTTCATTCGGCTATCCGTGAACAGGACGGGCTCCACGATTGGTCGGAGCATGTTCAAATTTTCGTACATGAGTTTCCGGTTGACCTTATCTGAGTCCGTCATGGGGTCTGGCCACCACGTGAACATGATCAAGAGCGGCGGCTCAACGCCTTCGTGGATGTCTTGCAACAACTTGAGCGACCTGTCACAGAAGGTAGGATCCAATGCGCGGGTACGTTTTTGTTGTGTCATGCTTGCGTTATAGCACAGCGCACCCTTCACTGACTCCACGATTTGATCGAAACTGAGCCCACGCTCAAGAGAAGCGGCTCGGTGCTTGTTTGATGAATTTATAACCGGATGAGACGTGTTGATACCCGCCTCGGGGATAAAGCCCATCGATCTCAAGGTGGAAATTTCTTTCTCAACACTGACGCATAGATTGTCGCTTTTGTTCGCGGCGCATATCTCTTTTACAGTCAGACCTTTTCTCTCTTGGGCCCAGAAAATGTCAAGGCTGCGTCTCACTAGTGTCAGAGTCATCTCCCTTGAGGCGTGGCTTCTCTCCATCTGATTGAAGGGCAGGAGCTCGGACCCAGCGCGCACTGAGCCGAAGTGTCTCTTGACGAAAGTGATCACGACAACGCATGTCAGAACCAGCGGAACACACAGTAGCCAGGTTGGAGCATGTCTGGACCACCGAAGCCATCGACGCTCCAACGCTTTCCTGGGACTCATCCTAGATGAAATGAAAAGAGGAAAGATTTCATTTGATTGATGTCAAATATTTTTAAATAAAAAAAGGTTCCTACTAATATTGAATCCAAGCAAACCTAATTTAAAATAGTACTCGCTGTAAGGAATAACATTTGTCACTTATTAAATGACTGACATGGCCCGGCAGGGGGAGGTAACGTGTGTCCATAAAGGTAACTCTACATGATGTTATCGGGAATCCAGTTGAAACACAAGGATGGCCCAGGTATAATGACACACAGAAGGAAATATGACAGAGAATAACTGTATGTCAATCGTGTCCCCCATTGGCACAGGAAGTGGGGTTGTGGAGGGGCGTTCCGCCGTGGGTGGCAATTTTTGTTTAATATAGAGGATTGTGAGTTTCGACCCATTGCAGAGATTTTTTTTTTGTGGAAAAAAGGGGGGGGGGGGTTTACAAAATTTCTCAGCAATAACCTTGGGAAATTGTTGTAATGGTAAAGCGTTGGCGCATGCAGAAATATCCCATTAATATAATGATTACCAAAAAAAAAATAATACAATTTTAATAGACCACTAAATAAATGCAAGTACAAGGGTTCAAAGCTTTGGCTTGATTCATAAGAAAATCAAAGATTATATTTGATGTTTTTTGTCAGCAATCAACACTAATGTAACGTTATTATACCAGCATTGAAAAGTTCATAACAAAATCAGAGATTATATTTGATGTTTTTTGTCAGCAATCAACACTAATGTAACGTTATTATACCAGCATTGAAAAGTTCATAACAAAATCAGAGATTATATTTGATGTTTTTGTCAGCAATCAACACTAATGTAACGTTATTATACCAGCATTGAAAAGTTCATAACAAAATCAGAGATTATATTTGATGTTTTTTGTCAGCAATCAACACTAATGTAACGTTATTATACCAGCATTGAAAAGTTCATAACAAAATCAGAGATTATATTTGATGTTTTTTGTCAGCAATCAACACTAATGTAACGTTATTATACCAGCATTGAAAAGTTCATAACAAAATCAGAGATTATATTTGATGTTCTTTGTCAGCAATCAACACTAATGTAACGTTATTATACCGGCATTGAAAAGCCCCTATTTCAACTTGTTTAGGATATTCAAATAGTAAACCACTCCGGTGGCGACAGTGTGATTAGACAATGATCATTTAGATTAATATTGAACTTGCCACTCTTAAAAAAAGTGTATCTTCTTCCAACCCGCCATTAATTTTGTTAAGACGGATATTCTCTCTTTTAAAATCCTTTATATTAACTTCACTTTTGTTCATGTGTTTAGGCTTAGGGCAAAATCTTCATTAGGCTAATTAACCCACTTCCCGTCAACCTATCGAGCTGAAACTTGGCACATCTACCAGTTGCCGATGACAACACATTCTGTCAAATGTTCAGCTCCGCCCCCAAGCACCGAAAATAATTTTTCCCTTTTTTCCAATGTGAAGATGAAGGAAATATGCTGCCACTAATTTCATGAATTAAAATTCCAGATAACGTTGCTTAAGTGTTAACCCCCCAGCCCCCCCTCCCACACACTGTCCGGGGTTGTTAAAAAATTCGCAAGTGCGTCAGGTTTTCTTTTGTTTTTCTGAACTAATTGTTGGAACAAATCTGCGATGTAAAAGCGGGGGTGGGGGGGGGGGGGGCATTGGAATATTAATATAAAATAAAATAATTTTAAAAAATGCATGTAATGTATTCATACGAAAAACTTATATTTAAGTTTTTTTTGTTTTTTTTTTAATTAGAACGTTTCTTACATCGCTGCTGAATCTGAACACATACATTTTCGTTGCCAATTCAACGAAGACAAGTTTTCGGAGACTCAAAAATATTTCAAGCTAACTTAAGAGTGGCAATTTCAAGATTAAAATAAATAATCATACCGTGTGATCGCCATCTGAATGGTTTTCTATTCGAAAATCTTTTACACGCTGTAATCTATTTAAATCATACATATAAAACATAGCGTAGCACGGATGTCCTGTGCTCGTGACGCTCCAAGCATGTGTCCAGCGTCCCCGTGTGGTGAAATGACCCTGGTGCCCGGGGGGGGGGGCAGAGATTGCATGAGTAAATGTATCCACCCAGCTCCTCTAGGACTAAAGGTGAAGTGATACATTAATGGACGTCTACGTGTACTTGAAATTATTTATATTGCATTTGATTTTCTGAGAACCCCTCGGGCTGTAGTTGGACTAAGTCTTATAGAAAGATACACTAAATTTTGCTGTAAGATATACCAAGTCGTACGATAAAATACACTAAGTCTTACAGAAAGATACACTAGCCTTTACCTCTTCTCCTTGACAACAAAAACAAAATTTAAAAAGTTATGTAGATGTGAACAGCCTGTGACTGGTAATGCTGCCTCCCACCCCAACGCATACACTCAATGCTTTAAATTAGGATAACTAACTCAGGCAGGTCAGTGTTTCCCCCATCGATCCCATAGTTAATGTGCAGAAAAAGTAATATATTTTGCAGGCCTATAGATTAGAGTAGTCGGCATATTTATAAGGCGAATCAATTTTTTGAGCGTTTCAAAAAGAAAAAAAGGCCAGTGATAACAAAATGGGTTACCGGAAATTTGATCGAAAGAAATTTCGTCCACAGAAAATTGATCGACGGAAATTTAATCGAACGGAAATTTCGTCGACAGAAAATTGATCGACGGAATTTTATCGAACGGAAATTTTGTCGAATCTTTTTTTCAGTTCACACGTTAAAATTTTCGTCAAATTTCTTTTTGAACGCACTTTACTCTACAATAAAACAAAATAGTAGCTAGAAACTATAGGCTATAGGGAACTGTTGGCTTGCTGGCTCATGTGTTGCCAACTTCATAGTTCCCTGGAGCGGCCTAGCTCACGGCACAGGCCAGGTGAGTCACTCACCAGAACCTTACCTGGAGCGGCCTAGCTCACTGCACGGGCCAGGTGAGTCACTGGAGCGGCCTTCTCTGTCTCTGTCACTGGTATAGAGCTAGAGATGTATATAGGTAAAGAGGTAAAGAGATATAGATATAGAGATGGAAGTAAAAATATAAAGGTATAGGTATAGAGGTATGGAGATAGAGGTATAGATATTTATAAAAACAAACAAATTACAAACTAACACAGAAGAAATGGAATTATTTTAAACCACTCACCCTCAATCTGTGTCAAACGTCCACAAATTGTTTAGATGCCTTAGTTTTAACCACTCGGCCACCCAGGTCATTGAGTGAACTTACAGGATATATATCATGTCCTTCGGACAGATTTTTTTTCTTTTTAACGAGGGTAACTTTCAACCGCATGGGACACACATGACCCACATAACACACGGGACAAACATAACCCACATGATGCACGGGACACACATGACACACGATGTGACACACGGTACACACACGACACATATGACACATGGGACAATCATGACGCACGGGACACACAAAACACACGGGACACACATGACGCACGGGACACACGTAACACACGAAACATACATGACACACATAATACACGGGACAAACATGGTACATAGGTTTTGTTGGTGTTGAGCATATTTCTCACATAGTATTCGGAGGTTTAGTTTTGGCTTAGCTGTAGGTTACCTTTCTTGGGGAGGGTAATGATGAGCGATTGGGTCCATGATTTGGGCCATTCCCTTGTCAGCCATATTTTGTTAAAAATATTGATTAGGGCATTTATCATTGCTTCTGCTCCCTGAGATAGCCCCTTATAAAAATCACTCACACATATAAAGGAGTTAAAATTTAAAAATTGTGCCATTACAATCGGTGTAAAAATACCATAGGCCTAGATTTATTAACTCACATATAACTTATAGTGTTGTCTATACCTATTGGTATTTAAATTGCTTATATAACGAAAAATTAAATGGGGCCCCCGGCCCAAAATTAGTGGATTTTATGATTTCATCGCCATTCGGTATTTGAATATGGATAAACACGTTCATGTTTACTAAGTTTTTTCAAGATCCATCCATTCATTTAGGTAGTGGCGTAGCTAGGAGGGTGCGGGCCGCACCGGGTGACACAATCTCAGGGGTGACACCAAATTGAAAAATTGCATATTTACAGAATACAGACTGCTCGGTCTAATTTAAGGGATAACCGATCACATGTAAATTTCCACACATGTAACCAATCACAATGCGTGGTCTATTAAAAGTTCAAAGTTGATGCATCAGAAATGAGGTGACCCTATAATTCGGTCAAAAAAACACCGTCTTGACCATGATTCAACGCCGACTTAAGTGTTCGTTTACTTTCATAAGTGACAGGAAGCTATATTTATCCGAATTCTGAGAAATAAAGCTTTCAATTGATGTCAAATACGATGTCGTCGGGCGATTCTAAGAACACGAATGGAATCGGTAAAAATATAGACATGAGGATGAGTGAGAAAATTTCTGTGGGCACCCATGACGACAGCTCTGTTTGATCACGTTGCGGTGATAAAATATCTTTAAAAAAACATATATTATATAGTAATTTTGTTTTTATTTTTCTATTTCGAGTACAGTGAAACCTCGGCTAACGACCGTAACAAAGTGTAGTAAAAGAGTTTGAAGATCTAAAGGCTAAGGAAAAATTAAACAAACCCAAGAAAGAAAGTTTGTTCGTATTAATTATGCGGTTCTCAGCCTGTGGGTCGCGACCCCTTTGGGGTCGAACGACCCTTTCCCAGGGGTCGCCTCCAACCATCGGAAAACACACACACACTCTACAGTTATGAAGCAGCAGCGAAATAATTCTGTGGTTCGGGGTCGCCACAACATGAGGAACTGTAGCAAAGGCTAAAGGGTCGCGGCATTAGGAAGGTTGAGAACAACTGGTATAAACCCTTTATCAAATGTAATATCGAGCAATGGGGGATGGGGCTAAAAATTTGACACAACGGGTCCTTTAGGTGCCTTAATGAGGGCTAAAATAAAAACAAAAAAAACGTATTGTTCTTTAACACATCAGTCGGTCCGACGAAGGTTACTGCAAACTACCGAGCCTGTGGGATTGTGTTTAACATTTTCATTTTAACAAATCCCTTTAATTTACTTTTAAATGGACGATTTAAAATGAAGAAATACTGGAATTGACAATATAATCGAAATACGACTTCATAAAAACAAAGTTTTTTTTCCCAGTTTTCTATCTGATTCTATCAACAAATATTTATTTTTTAAAAACATGCATGTAAATAGGTGGGGCAGATTGTTCATAATTTCAATATTAAAAAGAAACACAAAAATAAAGTTTCGAACTTTATATTATAATATATTTTAATATGTTACAGGCAAAGTATGAAAAACATAAGACATGACATACATTTCCTATAGGCAATGCTTGACTTGACTTAGGCAAAGTATATTTTCTAGCTTCTTAAAGACATTATAACTTGAATGACATTTGAATTTATGCAAAAAAAAAAAAAAAAAAAAAAAAAAATGCTGAGTGAGATTGTTTTATCTCACGCGTTTCTCACACACAGACATTAACACACACACACACACTCTCACATTCACACACACACACACACAATGTCTTAATTTAATGTAGATTCTTCATCTTGTGTATGTTAATTCAGGTGGGTTTTTTTTTATGGCGTGTTTTATGTAAGTGAAGTCAAATTTGTGTAATTTTTGTTGTTAAGTTCAATTTAGATTGAGTGACTTCTTTAATGAGTAATTGTCAAATTGTTCGACTTGTCCAGTGCCTTTTCCCTCACGGGTCACCTAGGCCCTTCCCATTTTTCCGCGGCGCCATAATTTAATGATGAAAACAAAATGGTTGACTGTCATTTTAAATGTGTTTTAATTTTAATCGTGAAATTGACTATAACTAGTAGATTTTTTTATACCAAGTAATATAAGATAAATGGTGTTCAATGTTTAAGCTTTATAATAGAAATATAAAGAAATGTGAAAAAAAAATGCATATTCACCATTTTTAAAATCGTTAAGTACGTCACAATATTTAAACGATTCTCCCTCGCATGCCACAATCTGTCACAAATCGCGGACTCTCCCCTTCCCCTTGACCATGTACGTCACACTTCCGAAAAGAAAAAAGAATGTTTCAAACATTAAAAATCAATCTAAAACACCTCACTATTGAAATTAGTCACTACTACGTGACATCTTCGGACAAAATAAATCAAGCACAGCAGAAATAAAAAAATCACTATCACTTTAAAATTCAGCTTTTATAATATGCATGATTAAAAATTATAAATGTGTGACGTCACATCTGATTTTTAATTTTAAAAAAAAACTCCCCCGGGACACCCGTGTCACATTTTTTAGATAACACCCCCCCCCCCCCCCCTGGAGAGTAACATTCTTTATAGATAAACCCTTTTTGTGGTAAGAATCAGTTACATACGTAAAAATTTGCTTTTTAGACGTTTAGACTTTGCAATAGTTGGCAGAAAGTAGCGCAACATTTTTTCCTTATATCCACGCAACAATGGGTCTTAAATCTTCATACAATTCGGCCGCTCCACACACGGATTAAATAAACGGAACAGCCATCGTCTAAATGATAACATTAAAAATGGCGGATTTGATTAGGCGACCAGAACCCATGCAATCTTCTCCTCGATCAAGTCCAAGAGATCGGGGATCAAGATCACCAGCATATCCACGACAAGATTCTTCTGGAACACTTAAAACAACTATCAGCCTGGTCCCTGGAAAAACACCTTCGGTTATTCACACAGGATCTTTTTACTTGATCAAAGACATACCAGGTAGTATGCGGCTATGCACAAAAAAAATATTAAAATTATTATTATCCAAAATTAGAAAGCTAGGCCTAATCATTCATGTTCGGAAACATGTTCAAAATTCTGTAGCGATAATTTATCAACCATTTATCTGTAAGGTATAGCACCGACTATCATTCATTTGGTAATTTTGAATTTTAGCAGGGTGCAATTGAAAAGTGTAAAAAGTAAATAAAAATACCATTCTCGGTCATTCTGACAAATTACAATCACTACCACAATGGTCTCAATCATACTCAATGGAAAATTACGATCAGTTATTATGATTATGAGTTACTGAGTAACATTTTACTAGTGACTATCACTATATTATACTTAGATACTATCATTCACTGGTTAAGGATAATGCCAGAGAGAGATTCACTCAAATCACTTGTGGTTATTGATAAATCACTGGCTGGCTCTGTCATTAACCAGTGGTGATACTGATATTATACATATAGTAATTTTACAGTTAACCCAGCCTTTGTTTAAATTTAAAACAACTTCAATTAAAGAACTTGCCATTTACTTGCTATTTACTTTGACTTGGGAAAACAGCAGTGGATGTAAAGTCCAACTCTCCATTTGTTTTTATAAAATTACAACTTTCAAAACAAATTTAAAAAATATATTCATCCTTGCTAATAGTAGTATGCTGAAATGACCATTGGGCATTGTTACAAAAAATAATAAAGTTATGCTCATAGCTGAAAATACCAGTATGCCATTTTAATTTGTTAATATAATATTCTGGTGAGGGTGGACCCCTTCCACAATGCCCCCCCCCTCTCCCCCGCCAATTTCAAGACAAAAATAAAAAGAAAGTGTAGATCATGTAGATGGGCGAAATAAATTTGTATCAAATAAGTACATTGCTCAAACTCGAAATCTTTGGAATATGGGACTATAGCCCGAAGTAAATCTGGGGATCCTCCATGACCTATATATTGTGGAAATCCAACCTCAGTCTAATTATTCAGGTCAACTAATTATTTAATTTCACCCTTAAGTGTTAAGAACATGGAATATGCAGCTCTTCAATATTAAAAATGAATTGCAAGACATTGAGTACTAAAATTTAGTCAAAGGCACATATGCGTTACGTGTATCTTAGTTTTATTTTATTTACCGTACATTTGTTGTCAAATAATCTTTTTTTTTTCATGTATACTATTAATACTATCATTAAAATTTTGGACTGTTGTGTCTCAATTACTAGCTAAAACAATTTTTGTTACATATCCATTCTGATATTAATCATTAAAAGTTGAGAAATTCTGCACCTGGAATATGCTCTTTAAAATTCAATGCAAGAGTTTTGTTTCCTAAATGGTCTTTATGTGGATAAGCATTCTTTGGTCAGTTAGAATTTTGCCTACAACAAATCTTTGGTATAATTAATATAAAGTGAGGCCTAGAACTAGAATACATCATGCTAGTTAAGCTTTTGGAATGGAAATGAATTGTATACCCTTTTTAAAAATATATTAGTTCACTATCAATTGTGAAATACTTTCATGGGACACAGATGAGGCTGAGATTACAGGGAGCACCAACTTACTGAACTATTATAACCTGGAGCACTCATACAACAGATTTCTTAACAAAAAGGTGAAAGAAGAGTTGAGTGCATTCCTTCCTCATTTACCAGGAAATATTGATTCTCCCGGAGGCCAAGATAACAGGTTTGCTAATTTTAGTTATTTTTTGTAAAAGAAAAAAAAAAAAAAAACTATTTATTTCAAAGGTTCCTTTACGAAAGTAAAATTGTTATTTTAAAATTATTTCTGTTGTCAGAGTTTTATCTTAAACAATAATGAGTTGAGTAATTAAGTAATTGTTGCCTTTGTCTTTTTTTACAATAAATTATTGTTTGCAATGTTGATACAGTTTAATTCAATCTTACTTTAACTTATAGAAATAATTTATTGTTCATTTTTAAATTTACACGTTGATATAGTTCAATAATTTAGATGTCATACTTTACAATGTACATTTTGCATTCTAGTTCCTTGCGGTCACTTATAGATAAAGTTCCAATAACAGGGAAAGAACTCACACAATTATCAGGATCATCACTATCTGGATTTAGGTTACATCCCGGGCCTGTAAGTTTTGCTACATTTATTCACAACTTTCTTTGTTTGTAAATTTATCATTTAAATTTTTAAATGTTAACTTAATTTTTAATTTTATTTTGGAAGGTAAATTATTCTTTACAAAAAATTATAATTTTTGCAATAGTATAAAAAAAAGGCTTAATAATTTTAGTCTTCCTAATTAATTTGTACACCTCTGGTTCAAAAGGGATTGAAAAATATGAAATACAGTACCGGTACGTGTGTACATAAATGTTGTCATTTGACCCCGATTTCTTAGCTTCCAGAACAGTATCAGATCATGAATCAAATGACACAAAAGAAGAAACGACATAAAAAGAAAATAAAAGATTCAGAAAAAGGGAGTGCATTGCAATTAGCTCAAAGTAAGTGTTTTTCCTATTTTCTTTTGAATATAAATTATAAATCTGTTTTGGTCTAATAGAATATGGACTGAAAGTAAAGAAATTTTATTAAATCAATTATAAATTACAGAACATTATCAAGTAGATAAGTCTATTTCAAAAAATTTGAATTTCAAAAGAACCAACAAAATGCATGAATCAAATATTGGTTTGGGGCAAACTCAAAAAGAAGTAATGGTTTCGTAGCAGCATTAAGTTTATCCACAGCAGACAGTGGAACAGGTGAGCCTGAAGCCAAAAAGCCTAAACGTCCCAAAAAAGAAGATGACCAGAAAGATTCCAAGAAAAAAAGAAAAAAGGACAAGAAGAAGAAAAAGGTACCGGTACTTGTCGGGAGAGATCATTTTGGCTGAGAAAATGCATGCTGCATGCAATACAAATTACAATTAACTCATTCCCTGCGGTTACGACTAAATACGTCCTCTGAGGGATTCCACAGATGCGTCCCAGCGCATAGTGACACACCTCTCTCATTTCTATTTAAAAATTGCTATGAAATCTCGCAACCCCCAAGGCTTCCAGCAATTGCATGATTTAGCGTGAGTTCAATTTAAAAACCGGAAGTTTTTATCTAGCTTCTCTTTGAACCTTCATGTTCTTTAGTACGACGCATCTATATGTAGCATGGATGCGGCTGAGGTGCCGAAAATCGATTTTTTGGTCATTATTCATTATTTTTTCGCTGCTAATTTATTTATTAAACCTTATTCATTCTTTGGTGCATTTGTTCTTAATTCATTAACATTAAATAATATTTAGCAGCTTAAACAAATGGGTTTACTTACCTTTCTCAGGCATATAAATTTAGTCAGGAAGTAGCACTGCTGTAAGGAATGAGTTAATATTTCTGTAAATTTCAGTGAGCAACAAAAAGGATAAGCAAAAAATGATTTTTTCAGTTATACTGTTATCTCATAGTTTTCCTCCTACAAGCATAGAAAATGCATTCAAGCATAATTTTTTATACTTTAACACATTTATTTTTCAAATACTCAGTTTCTTGCTATATCTTCGTTTGTCCTGTCTGCTGAGGAAGGCTCTTAGCTGAAACATGCTTCTTTTATTGTCCTGTCCATTGAAAGTTTCCACTTGCCTTGTTCTATTACCTTCACATAGCTTGAACTTAGTATCTTCAATTTTTATGCTTTTAATAGACAGTGTGAAACTCAAATTTCAACAATTAAGTTATAATAATATAATTTTTTGTTCTTTATCAGATCTTTATTTCATATTTATGGGAAGTAAAAGTGAAGTGTTGGTAACATAAAGGCACAATATTAAGCAGTCCTAAAAGTTACAATAGTTTTGTTTTCAATACCGGGTAGTTATTTCCATTGCTTTTTTTTTCTCATTCAGAAACACAGTCCAGAACCAACTGTCACAAATGGACCTGATCCAACTGTATAGTGTTTGCCCGCACAATTTGTACATAATGGTATGACAGTAGTAACTATGAAAGCATTACTATATGTGTGATATGCCACCATCATTATTAATTGTTAGCCATGGCTTATAATATTATTATATGCATTGGCTTTGGTAAAGGCAGGAAAATGTCTAGAAATTAATTTAGTTTGTCAGGGGTATTACTTTTTGTTCAATGAGCATTACAAGATTTACAAGTTTGGCCCATTTCATTCACATTGATCTTCAGAGCTTTTTTAACATTATAGAGAAAACAGTTAAAATTTAAAATCTACCAAGTAATGATGAACATATTACATTGTTCAAAAATATAAATTTCAACATAGATTCGAAAGTTCTTGTTTACTCATGCTGTTTAGATAAGGTAGGACATAGAAGAATGAGGTTTTTATCATATTTTGTGAATGTCTGCAGTTTTATTTTTTTTTGATGAAGCAAATTAGTTGTAAGCATTTGTGTTATATCATTTTGCTTATTAACTGGGGTAATGTGTATATGATGTACATAATTATTTTTAGCATTTATCATCATTTATGTATTATTATATGATGGAATAAATGTATTTCTATATAATGCTGTTTAGTACTTTTACTGATGTTTTTGTTTTTTAAAGGCTGTCCACATTTTAGGTGACTTTGATTATTAGTATTAATTTCAAAAGTATTATTTATACATATAAAATTGAATCTGACTCTAAAAGGAATTCCCTTTCACAGATGACATAATTGCCCAAATAATAAATTTTAAAAACTTATTTCATTTTAGTAGAGAGAATTTTATTTTCAGAAGAAATAAACTCCACAAAAACATGCAGATTAGACAATTTCCATTGTGAACATTATTATACTGGTATTAAAAATTTTCTTGAATGGACAACCGTTACATTCAATATCTGTCCCTTCACTGAGATGGATCAGGTGAAGGCTTTTCTTCTTCCTCAGTAAAGTCTTTTAGGAGCTCTAGGTCTAGCTTTTCAAATTTCTCCTGCAAATGAACAGGAACATCAACTTTGTGCAAGTCTTCCATTCCTTCATCGGGCTCATCAGAAATCAGCAGCTCACAAAGTTTCTGACATACAAGTTTAGCCTTTGGATCCTTTTCCGATTTATGAAGCTCCCTTAAAATGACATACGCATTTTTTTGCTTGATTAACAGTCTGCCTTCCTTTGTGGCACAGAGCTGCAATGACAAAAGGAAATAAATGTAATAAAATTAGAACCCAAAATAGTGCATAGGCAATACCTAGTACATAGGATATGTGCTTTAAAAAGAAAAATTTGTTTGAGTACTTAAGAGCCTTTTCCCATTTTAATGTTTTTCAAGGAGAATCTTCGCTGTAAAATCCAAATTATAAAAACATTAATGATTTCATTGTAAATGTTATTTCACTTGCTCGCCTTTTCTCACAAAAATGAGAGTCGTATTATTCAATTATCTTAACCAATTAACTATCGATCGGGGGTGACACTTTTCAGCACCATTCCGGATTCATTAGTTTTTTATCTTCTCTCGCTTCAGATTCACCAGTTTATTCAAAAACGGATTCTGTTGTTTTTTTTAAAAAATCAATGTGTAAGAACGCGCAAAAGCCTATCCAGCGAGTTTGCTATAAATAGAACAGGTACTGCGACCTCTCGCTTTTGTTTGAAAGCCTCTTGCTTTTGTTTGTAATCATTGCACAAGAAATTATTTCTACAGCGTATGAATTTTATGAGTTTCGTTCAGTTTCAGGGTTTGAAAAATTTGTAAATCAATGTTCAGTTTAAAGAAATATTTAGAAAGGGATTTAAGGGTTCACAACTTTCAGTGAGTGGCACCCCTGTACCAGATTGAAAATCAGGCTGTGGTCAGATCACATTTTCTAATTGAAGATAAATGTATAAATTCAGCTGCAGTTTTCTTAATTATGAACAATTTATAATGAGTAATAAACCATTTTGTAGGAAAATTAATTGTCTATAATATTAACGTAAAACATTAAGAAAATATATAAATGTGCCAACTTACCAATAAATTTTAAATTTCCAAAACATTTAAAACCTTACATTTGGTGGTTTCTAAATAGTATAAGTATATCCAATAAAAGAAAAATGCACTAAAGAAAAAAAAATTTAATAAAAATTACACTTCCATTATTTATGCAATTAGTAACCCTGCCACTTTATGCCACGATAAAAAACTTGTACGATTTTGTAATTAGCCTGGAAATTAAATCAAAATTAACTGCTTGTCTTTTAAAACCTTCTGCCAATAGCATGTAGTTAAAAAATAAACATACTGTCGTAAATTAAAATCTCGAACCAAAACATGAACGGAATAATATAAATATTTGACTCGATTTACTATGATACAAACATTGGCGCTACCAAAATGCTGAGCCGCCCCCAGCGGCTCATCGTAGTCAACCAATTAACTATTTATAACTTGCAGATAAGAAGACTTACACGTCAATAAATATTTTTACAAATGAGATTCTTTATAGGGTTTTCACCTGCATAATTGACTCCATTAGCATTGCTCTTAGGTCAGGGTCAGATTCCCTCTTCTTATCTGGTGGCAGGTACTGAAGATCAATAGGTAACTTTTCCATATCATCCTCATCTAACTCTTCTCCACCTGCAAGGGGCAACAAGAGTTTAGACAAAATGTCCACATCATCACTGAGCAGCCAAGTATGGTAGTCTGAAAATGAGCAACAACATTATTAATCACCATTTGTTTTAAATAGTATTGGTTTTATTCATAAAATAATTCATGATCATGTAACAATAATAATAAAAATTATAATTTTACAAAGTCAAAGCTTCTAAAAAGTGTTAGAATGATTCAAAATGGAACGTAAAGCCATGGCAATGTGTTTTAATTAAGTCACATAAAAAATAGTAAAATGCTAGCACTAAAGAGTCTAAAAACTCTAATCTTTGATAGCGTACCATATTCAAAGCAGCAGTTTTTTAAGGTTCCAATGATACCTCCCCTCCTTGTTGTTGATTCTTTAAATTCAGTAAATGGTAATAGTTTCTGCACAATACATCTATCTTTATCCATTATAATTTTCCGTATGGCTGGAACTTGTGTAAGGTTTGACAATATAAGTCCAAGATAATGAAGATTTGCATTTTCATTGTAGTTCACTTGACATAAAACATTTACAATTTTCTCCATTGTTACCTTTGAATCTTCAGTTAAAATTTGATCTGCTAACAGTTTTGCACACGAAGGCAATCTTGTTATATTTGATACAATACTTGAAGCTTCATCTGCAAAAACAAAATCTGACTTCAAAATCTTGTGCAAAATGTCCAAGCCGAATGTCGACGTATCCTCCTTATGCATTAGTTTCCATGATATGGTGTCTTCAGATGTCAGGTTTATGAGTGTCAAAAATGCGTCTTTGGCTGCATCATGTTGAGAGTCTGATGTCAGAGATACAATAGCAGGTAAGAACGAATTTCCTTCTGCTATGAATTCTCTTCCTTCTTTTGAACCAGTCATTTCTAAGAAATACCTAATTGCAATAGACTTAACATCGGCTCGAGCTGATGGTGTGAGGAACGGAAGCAATTCTTTTTCCAGGTGCTGTTTCGTCTGTTGATCTAATGTCATTGTTTAACGACTTTTATAGTTAATAAAACAAAAATACGTTATAAAATACCCGTTAAAAGCGAAATATTGATGAGATACTAGTTATGTTGCCAAGGCAAATAAATTTGAATCCAGAAACAGTTCACCAACGTGTATATAAATACAATCCTAACATTGACTAACATGTGTTTGCTCTGTTTACGTCGCCATTATTTTTTGGAGTGGCTACGTCAAAGTTAAAGGTTGAAAATTGATTGAGCCAAAGTTGCGCCCACTACGCTCAAGCTTGAACCTGTTTTAAGAAAGCAAACTGCAGCGAATCCATTCATAATTGTTGTGTTTCACGGAGGTTTACATAAATTTCGAAAAAAAAACAAGCTACAAAAATTGCACAAAGTAATTAAACAATTGAAATTTTTAGCAAATTTAATGTTCACTATTTTAGCGTTTGCATGTTAGATTTACCGTTGCTATTACCATATTCGCTTGGTATCTTTCTATTTTTTTAGATCATACTTATACGTTTCATTTAAGTCTGATATTTTGGAATTGTGTTAAACATATGCTATAAATTCATGCTTCAATAAATGTTAAGTTTCGTGCAAGAATATAAATCATCTTCAAAATTTATAATAATCAAATAGAGCGAAGTGGATAAGTAAAACCTTGTAAAAGGGAAGCTACTTAATTACACTTTCGGCCCATTCTTTCATTATATTGTTGACAGAAGGTCATTCGAGACCGATGTTAATTTTAAGATCCGTAAGTTTCCACATCGATCTTGTTTTATTAAATAATATGACTGCTTTTAAATCTCCTCTTCAACTATATAGGTATCTTATAAGATGCGTTAAAAAGCTACCCACTGAGGCTCAACCTTACTACAGACATCACATAAAAATGGTAAGTAGGAAGTAGAGTTGTACTTAATTTTAAGTAATTGATTGAATTTGAGAAAGAATAATTGGAAGAATACTAGACTAGGAGGGGCGTGCCTAAATTAAGAGTAAGATTAGTAAGAAGTAAAGTACTCACTTACGTTTCAGTACTGTGAAGTGCAGCATTCCCAAATTGGTGGTTTGCAGGCTGACACCATGCTGTGAAACTTATGTTGTCAGTTCACACAAATTGACATTGACATATGAATGATATGAATATTATATGAATCATTTTTATGAATCTTTTTTTTTAAGGTAAAATAAAAAGAAAATATAATTAATGATAATAAGGCCAGCAGGCCAGTGATTGGTAGGGCGAGATGCCCACTAAGCATGTTATTATTATTGATGGGTAGAGCAAAAAACGCCCTAAACATAATTCACTATACTATGGGGAAGAGTGCAATGGTGAACATAGCAACCTTTTTGTACCCCTCGCTATGTGGCAAGAAATGTTCAATGAAACATGGTCGCTCATTTCCCTCGAGTACCGATATCACTAAACCTCAGCTCTCCATGTTGACCAGTTACACACTATAGTTACACAGACCTGCCAACCCTTCCGATTTTGTCGGAATTATACGGATTTTTTACCCCTCATTCCGACCTTCTGACAAACCTCTTAAAATTCCGATTTTCCTAACATAATTATTTTTTACCCGTCATAAAAATCCAAAAGCGACCAAAATTTTTTTTTACAAAAATACAAAATCGGATACGACAGGCAGTGGTGCATTCGTTTATTTTTTACGTAGTGTCTACATGCCCGGCTACTGGACGAATAAGTTCTTGCGATATTCGCTTGGCTATTACTATTATATACTTGATCAAGTCACATGACCGCCGTAGCAAAGTTGTGTGAGATATTTGTCCGTCAGCCTTGTCACGTGACCGCTAATAGTCGATCAGTCCGGTCGCCGGACGTGTAGACACTGCCTTGTTTTTATCGAAGCGAGCCGCGATCTCCAAATCATTCTTCAATTATCAATTGATCCGATCGCGATTCATCCTTTTACTAGGCTAAAAAATAATTCAGTTTTGTTGTGACTTTTTGTTTGTTAAAGGTTTTCTTAATTAAATTTAAATGGATAAATCTATTGAAAGTGGTTGGTACAGTGATATTAATAAATATATTTTAACACACAAAAAAAACAAAACATAAACATACAGTTATACAACTGCAGCTAAAAGTGCAGTGAATCTACGACATCCAAGTCTAATTGCTTTGCTAAGTGTTATTGACCACCTATCTTTTTGAAGGAAATATTTCTCCAACCAACTCCGATCATTTTAATGCAAGAGTCAAAGAAATGTTTCCTCACTCGCAGATTGCTAGAAGATTGTAAAGAAAAATTACAAATAAACAAGGGCAAGCATGAAAGTTTATCTTTTTAACTTGCTTGTATCAAAAATCAGTTGAAATGGTAATTTCCAGTTGTCCAAAGAGCTGTTGGACAAAGGCCACTAGGGATAGGCAGGAAAACTGAACTCTTAGTCTTAGCAACCTGTGTGTGTACACATATGTAAATAAAATGGATCTTTTGTCTTGTACTGTATAAATCTGTATATTTTGTCATTTTCTTTGGACTCTTCAAGACAATTGAAGTAACTTTATATTTCTTTATTTGTTTAAAAAGACTTGTGCATTAGCTTACAGATCTTAAACAAACTCCCCCCCTGTCGGCGCCTACTGGGGGCAGCGGCCCCACTTTCCCCCCGCATGCAACACCCCTACAGATTTTTTTTCTTGGCAGGTTGGCAGGTCTGAGTTACAGTTGGAAACTGTACAAATGAAGAAAAAAATGAAATTATTTTCAAAATACTGCTGGTGACAACGGCATGTTTTTGTCAAAAGGGTGGAAACAGGAAGTGTCGATTGTATTGTGCATGCACATCACCATAATGACAAAATGAGCCCTGAGAAGCAACAATTGTTCAAGGCGCTCAGCTTGCCCCGCCCAGTCACTTCATAATAATACATTATGCAATTTTGAAACTTTTCCTCTCACTCTCATCCACCAAAATTAAAAATGGCTGCAGTCTTTATGCTGCCTGCCGAGGTCTATAATATAATAGTTATAAAATTTGTATTTAAAAAAGTTATATTAACCTAGGCAATAGCATGGTATAACCAGTGGCCAGTGGTTCTAAAGGTGGGTGGTAACACACCCTATTGTAATGGCAAAGGGAGTGGTGAAATGCTCAGTAAATCTAAGGGGGCGCTGAGACTAGCTAAGCTTGGGGGGGGGGGGGGGGGAATTATATTATAATTTTAAAAACAAATCAAAATGTAACAAATATTTGGGGAAAAAAAAAGATGATATGATAATGCTATTGCCGGAATTGAAAAAGAGTTGTGGATAGTCAGATTTAGAGTATATATATATTTTTTATACACCATGAAGAATAGTATGGATGCCTGAAACAGTTAGTGAAATGGTCACCATTAACAACAGGTTGCTGCTGTAGTTTTAATGTTTATCATTTAAAAAGTACCTCTTGTGTTATTCATTCATTGGCTAAAAACTGAAAATTCATTAGTTATCAAAAGGCAAGTGAGTGATTTGCTTTTAGAAGCTATTTCACACTTTACAATATATGAAAGACAAAAGGCTTCTCCCACTCCCAAAGAATCAGACACCACATTGTAGCAGGGAGATGAGGTCAAACTAATTAGAATCAAATAAATAAAATCTACCTTTTGTATAAAAATTAACAATGCTCATGAATGATAGTGGCCAAATTTGAAGCCCATCTGAGCTAGATGAGAAGGGTTTATCTGGAGTGCCTTGCTACCATTTGAATACGGTACATAATGTCTGAGCAATGTAAGGATCTTTTTTGAAATTTCAGATTATGGGATAATCAGTTTTCATCAGTTGTTATTTTGGCTGAAAAGCGAATTCAGGATATTGAGCTGAAGCCCAAGTTTAATGACAAGTACATAAGAGTCTTAACTTCAGAAAAAAACACTATCATTATGTCCTTTAAAAAGTGGTTATGAGGGTTGTTGTTGTATTTCTACTGTTCTGTTAGTTAGGACATGGTTTAGCATGGTTGTTAAGCTTTACTCCAAGGAAAAGAAATAGACTTTAGATTTTTTAACATGTTGATTTACGAGTCTTGTTATGTTACCTTAAAGCAGACTTTGCACAAAAGGTTTAAGTTCAACCTAAGTATTAGGAATAATCTTGCAGTTTAGAATTACTGTGAGTAATAATTTAACTAAAACTTTAGGTTAATAAAAATCCTACTTTAAAAAGGTGTGGAATTGATGGATCAAATCTTTTTTAGTCTTTCAATTAAAAATTTAATCATATGTTTGAGTTGAACATCTCATCGCCATTATCTGCCGTAAAGAGTGGTACAAACTAATATCCTGAGTAATTTAGTCTTGAGGGAACATAGGGGAGTGCTGGGGTGGGTATATAGCTCCAAGGGGGCGATGGCTGAATAAAGAACCACTGGTCTAGTCTAAGTTTAAGGTAAATATAGGTCAAGTAAATAGTAAAATACACTGTAACCAGCAAACAACCTACATGTCATCCAGGACATAAAGGGTGTTTTAAAGCAATCTACACGGGATAATTAGTGGACAAATAAAACAGTTAAATATATCAAAGAGTCTACGTAGTAGAAGTGGTTTATCAAATAATCCGCCTCAGGATGAGAGTAATTCATTTAGCCAAATGGGTCAGTGAAGCTCACATGGACAGACAAGATAATGTCAAATTTAGTGTAAGCTATGTACAAAAAACATGTCTCTATCTAAATTCAATTTAAAATAGGTTATCTAGTCAGCAATTTACACATGTAACTTCCTTCAGTCTTAGCAGTAGAGAATAAATGCACACAAAAACCCAGTGATTTTTAAAATATTTTTAGTGAGGATCCAAGTATATGATTCCAATGAGTCCCTGCCATCTGGCATTATTTAACAACTGTTGTGATATCAGGTACATAGCTTACACTCACTGTACCTATATAATCTAATCAATTTTGTGGGATACCTAATTCACCTATTCTAAATTTAATGAATTGATCTTTTTGAAATGGAAGTAAAAATCAAGTCCCAATGTTAATTTCCTTGTCTTTGCTACTAGGGTATATTTAAAATGCACTCACAAATAAACACAACACTAAATGTCCAATCATATATGTATTGGCTCAGCCACTAATACCAACGCAGAGTACAGATTTTGCTGTGCTGGCTCTCTTCACACTACTCTAATTTCTCCACTGTGTAAAGCTAATCTAATATATCAACGGAACAAAACTAATCTTATCACTTATCTAATCCTTAACAATCAGACTACGTCATACACAAAATAATAACTATGTATCTTGGCAGCAAAAGTTCTAATAGGACCCCACTATACTTTGGAAACATAGTGACAAGCAAACCTTTCACTCCATGATCAACACCGGTTTGCTTGACTGAGCTTTGACAAAAGAGTTATAAAACATCACCACTATTTTTTTTTTCTTTTTTTCTGGCATCCGTCCGTCACAATTTCGCAGGACGAAATCCACAAGGCCTGGGATTATTCTTATAGCTGGTTCCCAACAGCAAATCGCCTCTCTCCACGCCGCTGGATGACCCCAAGGGAACATCATGTGGATGATACAGCTTGGGACCAGTGGCGTCGCAGGAGTTGCCGGAATGTTTCATTGTATCAATGTCATCCGCCTGTCAGGACTCCATCTCCGGGGTTTTGAATTCAGAGTTGCCGGCCAAGGTTAACGAGTCCCATCCACCCGGGGTGCTGGTGGTGTTTTTGCTTGACTGGGCTTTGGCGGGGATTGAACTCATGACCATCAGCTTGATATTTGCTCAGTTTAGACCACTCGGCCACCCAGCACCCACATCACCACTACAGACAACTGCATACCATTACCACTAACTGTGCTTGAATCCTTTATTTTAACTTTGTGATGGTGCTCAATTATTTCATACATTTTAGTGCATTTTTTAAATTAACTCATTCCCGACGGCTGCGACTAAATGCGTCCTTTGCGGGTTTCGGCGGATGCGTCCAAATGCGTCTGGCCACACCCCCCTACTTTTCTTTTCTCCCTAGTTATAAAATCACGCATCCCCGAGATTACTAGTGATAACCTCGCGGTAGCGAGATTCCACGAGCATTCAATAAAAAAAACCGGAAGTTTTTATCTCGTTTCATTCATTTTCAAAGCTTGTCTCAAGCTAGTCGGATCACAGTGAAATTTTTTGTGACATTTTTTTGTGAAATTTTGAAAATGGCCTTCCAATTTCTACAATCCCTTATCGATGGAAATGAACAATTGCTAGACGAGGGTTCTGATATTGAAGTTAATGAACTGTTTTCAGAATCTAGTGATTCTGATGACGATTCTGTAAATGATAGTGTTACTTCTAACACGAACACTACTGGCGCGGAATGGTCCGATGGACTGTCCAATGTAACAGAAAATATGGGCGTATTTTCTGAATATGTAGGAAGTCTACTGGATATGCCAATTGGCAGCCTACCTATAAACTTTTTCAAGCTGTATCTGACGGACAAATGTATTGATGAGTTTGTTTTACAAACTAATTTGTATGCCAAGCAACAATTGGCCAAGCAGTCGGGCCCTAGGCCTAGGGCATCTACCATAACATGGACACCAGTAAATGCAGATGACATCTACAAATATATATATATCAATATCATGTTTGGCCTTCACCAAGTGCCAGATGTAAGACTGTACTGGTCTTCTGACAATATGTGGAGGGTCCCTGCAGTGGCTGACGTCATGAGCAGAGATCGTTTCCAGTTGATTCATCGGTTTTTCCATGTCAACGACAGCTCTCTTCAACCCGCCAAGGACAGCCCAAACTATGATCCCCTATACAAGGTGAGGCCCTTTCTGGACCACATAAGGCACCAATGCTCATCACAGTACAAGCCTCAGAGACAACTAAGTGTTGATGAAGCCATGGTCGGTTTTAGGGGAAGACTTGGGTTCAAGCAATATATGAAAGATAAGCCGACTCCCTGGGGCTTGAAGATTTGGTGTTGTGCCGAAGCCAAGACCGGTTACATTTTAAACTTTAAAGTGTACACTGGTAAAAGTGAGGTGAGCTCTACCAATGGTTTGGGCTATGATGTCGTCATGGCTATGGCCGAGCCCTATTTGGATAAAAGGCATGAGATTTTTTTTGACAATTTTTTTTCTTCGCCCAAGCTGGCAGAAGACCTACTTGCCCGTGACACCTATTGCTGTGCCACAATTAGGCCCAACCGCAAAGGCTGGCCTCTTAAAAAATCTAAACAAAGAAAAGGTGACTGCACAATGCAGCAAAAGGGACTACTTGTTGCCTGCCAATGGACAGACAAGCGCCAAGTAAATATGATATCAACAAATTCAAATCCACTGATGACAACCGTTGAGAGAAGATCCAAAGACGGGATAATTGAAGTGGAAATCCCCTGCAGTGTAGACTCATACAATTCATATATGTTTGGTGTGGATTTAGGAGATCAGCACCGTTCGTATTATCCTGTAGGACGACCTAGCCATAAATGGTGGAGGTACCTCTTCTGGTATTTAATCCAGGTATCCATTGTTAATGGTTATCTACTGATGAAAAGGGTGAACCCTGATTCCCCTTTTAGCAAGTGCCACCTCAAGTTTCGTTCAAAGTTGGCTCAACAGCTACTGAATTTAAAAACAAGAGTCACCCCATCAAGCTCTTCTTGCCTGAACAGGCCAAGTATTGCTGGCATTGCAAGACCTTTCAGCCCCAAGCATAGGCTCTCTACAATGCCAGGGAGAAAGCGCAGATGCTACCAGTGTGCCATGGTAGGAGCAAAAATGCCCAGCGGCAGAACAAAGGAAACCACCAAAGGCTGTTATTTATGTCAAGTGCATTTGCATGCTGGACAATGCTACAGCACTTACCATGAGAGCATAAAATAAACTTTAAGTGGTGTTAAAGTTGAATTAAATGTAGGAAAAAAGCGGTCAAAATATCATTTGTTACATTTTTATTAATTTTGTGTCGTCGTTTGGTCTTGTTGTACCAGTAATGTTATATATTTCTGAAATCTTATCCATTTCTGAATGCAATAATATTTTTTTGGTTTAAATTGGTTAATATTTAGGTACCAAAAACAATTTTATAAAATATATATATGGTAAAAAATCAGAGTAGCTTCCCTTTTCCAGGAAAATGAATATAAACAGGAAGTGAGTGCTCAGGGGGGAATGAGTTAAAACTTAAATAATGTATTTGATTTTAATTTCTTAAAGAATTTTTTTTTGTCTAAAATGTAAGATCCATTTTTTGATCTATTTCATTGAAGGGTTTTAAAAGCCATGCAGATGAATCTGATAAAGAGCGAATAAATCAAATAATGGAGAGAGCAGTTGAAGATGCAGATTGGGTTCTGCTGAAGGTAAATAAAATAAATAGAAATTATTTTTTAAAAAAAGATATTTGGAACGGATTGTTAGCAATGCAGACAGTGTTTTGAGATTAAAGTGGAGGTGCTTCATAATCTAACAGTTAATCAAGGAGAATCAAAAAGTGTTATTGCACATTATAAAATATATCCCAATTGTTTGTTTATTACTTATGAAACATTAAGACTTTTTTCAACATCATCATCATGTCCCGTAGTCCTTCGACCTTTGGGGCGCCACAGATGACATAAAAACTATTCTTCTCCATTTCTCTCGGTCTCCTGCCCTACACATAGCATCGCCTAGTTTTAATCCCATCCATTCTTTGATGTTATCTTCCCATTTTTTTACTGTCTTCCTCTTCTTCTTCTTCCTCTAGTAGTGCCCTGCAAGATTTCAACATGCATACATTTTGTATTTAAAATGGAAAAGAAACATTATTTAACACAAGTCTAATGGTGTAGACATAATTCCAATACTATTTTCCTTAAGTTGCTTATATATTAATAGAAAGTCTGATCTGAGTTATTGTTAAATGCCTAATTTGTTTATTTACTTATTTTTCAGTATGCAGAAAAGCAAAAGAAATGATCCATATCAGTGAATGGATGCCTAGGTATTGAAACCGTTCTGCCAGATTTTCCCTCCGTGCAGTCAAGTCTGATGTAGCGTCATATGCACCATGACGAACTTGACAAGCGAACTGGTCTAGAACAGTAACAAAACACATCGTTTTGATTCAACGGACGCAGATCGCACTTCTACAATTAAGGAAAGGAAAACTTTTTTTCCCCCCAATAAGACTTTGTAAGGGTGCTAAGATGCATGTGAAATAAGGCATGGAGTTGCGGTCATTACATTGAACCTAGTTGCCTCGTGGACTACAGACATCTCAAAAGTCTGTGGTTCAAGGATTGAAGATTCTGTAAGGCACTTTAACTTAACTTCTAAAAACACTATCATTATTTTTAGCTCAGGCTTCATAAGTAATACATTAGTTATTTGTTTATGTGTATTCTGGCTCAGGTTATTTGATATTAAACCAATATATTATAATTTACAAACCATTTGTTTCTTACAATCTTTTTCACTGGAATGATGCATTCAATAATATAAAAAATAGCAAAAGTTGGATCAAAATACCATACATTTTTAAATATTTTTTTTTACATGCTCAAATGAAGTCATTGTTTTTTACTGGTCTGATTTTGTTTACTGCATGTAAGTGAGTGTGAGTACATCCCATTGAACTTGGATATCCGTGAGTGCATCCCATTGAACTTGGATATCCGTGAGTGTGAGTGCATCCCATTGAACTTGGATATCCGTGAGTGTGAGTGCATCCCATTGAACTTAAATATCCCAGAGTGTGAGCGCATCCCAATGAACTTAGATATCCCAGAGTGTGGTTGTGAGTACATCTCAATGATCTTAGATATCCCAGATTTATTCTCCATAGGTGGACACTACCCCACAACCTTAACCCTTTACATCAAAGTCCTTGTATTTTTCTATCCCAGGAAATTGGGACTTTCAAAAACAATTAGTATTAATTATTTATTCTATACATTGCTTTGTTTTATTGTCTGGGTGTCAAAAAAAGAAGACAAAGCCACGGCTTCACACATTTGTTTGTACTGAAATGTAATAAAATATAATCGTTGATTCCAGAAGAATCACTTTACATGCATTTACAATGTGTGGGGTAGCAAAATAATTGGCACACAGCAAACTAAATCTTCTAAAATAAATTACATATGGACACATGAGAAGGCTCTATAATAACGTGAACACAAATGTACATATTACATGGTACGTGACTATATGCTCTGTTGAAGATTTTATGATTGTTCAAGCTAATAGTAATTAGGGCTTAGGTCCGATGATTGAGAAGGATACATATTATGGCAGCACAGTGCCCGCATTTAAGCCATGGCAAGAAACATTTGTAATGCAGTGAAGACTACACTCTTTCGAGTTCAGTTTAATATGGCTTATTAATGGTCACGGTACTAAAAGATGAGCGAGTAGCACTTCATCCTGGACCTTGAAGTGTAGTCTAGTTGCCTAGACATACTAGCCTAATAACCTGGATATTATAGCCTAGTAAGCTGGACATACCAGCTAGTTTAGTTACCTGTACTCACTAGATTCATTAGCTGGACTTTCTAGCCTATTATAGTTAAAATATAAGAACAGCGTATGCTAAACTTGAAATTGAATTCATAGACAGGACAAAAGATTTTAACGTTTCGGCTTAGAGCCTTCATCAGAAAACAAGACAAAAAGAAGTATAAGTATCAGAAGACATTAATAGAGATTTTAATTAGTGGTTTACCGGTGGTCAAAACAAAAAAAATTAGTTCCAAATTGTGTCGTACTTTTATTTATTTATTGGGGGGGGGGGGGGGGGGGGGGGGGGGGATTTTGTGATTTTTTTTAAAAGTGGGGGTGGGGGTGTAAAATTGTAACAAATAGCTCGACGCACCCTAAGTTCTGGACAAATATTGGAGGTCTGCAGAATTGGGGATGTGCAAATCCCGGACTGAGGAGCCAAATCTTTTGATTAAATGTGACCCATATAAGATAAGCCAATGATGCACCGTCACTACTTTTCTCATCAATATAAACAGGTAATCAGTAAATTCGTGTTATTCCTCACATCAAAACCCGTCTTGACAAACTTGACCTCTCTTACTGTGCCCCCAAACAATGGAATTCTCTTCCACTACACATCAGAAATATATCAACCATCACAGCCTTCAAAACTGCACTCAAAACACATCTCTTTAAACTTTACTATCCTGACTGATTCCCCCTCTGAAAGTTAAACGATGCTGCGGAGTGCCGTCCATGGCTTCACATGTAAATTGATATGGAATGGTTGGTTTTTAATTTAAATTTTTTAAGTTCATTTTATTTGTATGTACAGCGTGGTGAGCCCAGCCCTAGGCCGGGGTACCACGCTTTAGAAAACTACCCATAATAATAATAATAATAACATACAATTCGTCCTTTTTAATGTTTCTACCGGTCTCTGAACAGCTTGTCCTAGAGGACGGACTCCCGCAGGGGTCAGCCCTCAGCTGTACGTTGTTCCTCGCCTATGTGTACGACTTGCAAGAGGAATTAGGGTCCGAGAACGCGATGTTCGCGGACGATTTGGCGATCTGGAGTTCGGGAAAGGACGTCAAAACACTGCAGATCCGGCTGCAGCACGACCTAGACAGAATTGAAGCTTACGCGGGTAAGTGGAAAATGGTCGTGAATACAGACAAGACGGTTTACTCACTTTTACTAACGGTAGAAAGGCGCTACAGGTTGGAGTAGAATTAAACATCAATGGGAAAAAGCTGGAATGGGACCGGACGCCGGTTTACCTGGGAGTGAAACTGGACCAGAAGCTCCAGCTCCACAACCATGTGAACGAACTATGTGCGAAAACGTCACAAAAGTTAGGCCTGGTGAAAAAGCTGGCAAGCACGAATTGGGGCGCTGACGCAAGACTACTGAGGGCGCTCTACCTCAGTAGCGTGAGAGGGGCAATGGATTACAGCCTTCCTGTCCAGACTTTCGCGAGCCGCACGGCTCTAGAGGGGCTGGATCGCATTCAAAACCGAGCTCTCAGGTTTGTTTGCGGGGCGATTCGCACAACACCCACAGCAGCGGTGGAAATCATGGCTGACGTCGAACCGCTGGAAATCAGAAGGGAAAAGGCAGTCCTGACGACGGTGGAGCGATACCGTCGGATGGACAGGCAAGAACCCTGTTTCCAACTACAGGACAAATGGGTAAAAAAGACCAGATTGAAGAGACCATCCTTTATGGATACGGTCCACCGTCTTGAGGAAGACATGGCCTTACCCGGAAACAGGGAAAAAGTGAAAGTGATCCCAACTCGAGGACCACATGAAAGCCTAACCCGACCTGAAATTAGACTCAACATGACTACCACCAAAGCAAAAGATGCCAGTTCTCAACTAGAACTATCAGAGACTGTGCAAAGAACGATTGACGCCTACCCGGACAGCTTGGTCAAAGTCTCCACAGACGGCTCTTGTTTTCCAACAGAAGGAAGAAGTGGGTACGGCGCCCTTATCCAGTATCCAGAGGGGATGGCTCCACACGAGGAGCTATCTGGCCCTAGTGGAAAATTAAGAACTAGCCTCGATGCGGAGATCGAGGCGATACTGGTAGCTCTGAAGAGGGTCCACCAACGCCTTGCTAAGAGAAAAATCTTCCCCGACGTAGTGGTCTTCACCGATTCACGCTCAGCTCTCGAGCACGTGGAAAGGGGCTCTAGGGAGACCACAATGGTAAATACCATTCTGGAAACAGTAGGTAGCATCAGCGCAAAAGGCGGCAAAGTAATCCTACAGTTTATCGCTTCGCACGTTGAGGTGACGCAGAACGACAGGGCGGATTTCCTAGCCAAAGAGGGCGCAGCCCAGCCGCAACCAAACAAGCCAATGACCCAGCTGGGGGCCATCGCTTGCATCAAAGACCACTTCCGGGAAAAGTGGCTAAACAGCTGGGCCGCAGGAGAAACCGGACGACAGCTGTACCGGAAAATGCCACGACCGAGCAAAAGCGACCCCTGGTGGAAACTCAAGAGAGGAGAACAGAGTCTCATCACCCAAATGAGGACAGGACACTGTGCGACGCGCAGCTACCTCCATAGACTCGATAACCGAAGGGAACCAAACTGCAGGTTTTGTGGCCAGGACGACGAGACTGTGGCCCACTTGGTGGTTGTTTGCCCTGATGGGGGTGTGGGGGCCGAGGGTCGTAACCCAGAGGCCTGCCTTGAAGAGTTAATTTACGGTGACGCCCAACAGATGGGGCAAGCCGCCAAAGTGATTACCAGGGCTCTAAGAGAGTGATCTCAGCCCTAGAGAATGAAGCAATGTTTCTACCGCCTTTATACACTTAAATTATTGTCTATTACTACCTAGTATTATTGTATGGCGGTAAAGCAATGGCGAGCTGACAGTCATGAGCTTTCTATCCATTGACAAGTTCAGTAAATAAAGACAGCAAATATTTAAGTAAATATTGCGAGGCGATGGAGTAGCTATGGACACAGCTACTTATTAGCCTGGGCGGTGTTCAATGAGGGACAACTGTTGCCTAGATCCCCACTCTTCAGGCAGCCAGTGGATCCAAGAGAATGACACCTGTCAATACAAATTGACACTCACTGCGTCACAAGAGTTGCCGAAATGACATTGGTATATATTATTATAATTATCAGGGCCGGCGCTAGGAGGGTGCGGGGCCTTGGGCAAACTGAATTTTGCGGGGCCGTTGACGTAATATATTCCGCCGATAGGATATTAAGGCACGTTATAGTCCTACTGGGGCCTTGCTGGTCATAATGGGACGTGTCGTACTGGGGCCTTGCTGGTCATAATGGGACATGTCGTACTGGGGCCTTGCTGGTCATAATGGGACGTGTCGTACTGGGGCCTTGCTGGTCATAATGGGACATGTCGTACTGGGGCCTTGCTGGTCATAATGGGACATGTCGTACTGGGGCCTTGCTGGTCATAATGGGACGTGTCGTACTGGGGCCTTGCTGGTCATAATGGGACGTGTCGTACTGGGGCCTTGCTGGTCATAATGGGACGCGCCATAACGGATATTTGTTCACTCGCTTAGTTTCCGAAATTTCTATTTTCCCCTAGTTAATTGCCCTATGGCAACGCCATCCCCTAGCGCCGGCCCCGATTATTATATTACTCTGTATACATGACACCCGTAAATGTGACATTGAAAAATTCTAAAAAAAACGCAGTAAAAATTTAAAAAAAGGGTGGGGTGAACAGAGTTTGGCTAACTTCCTACATATCCGCCTTTTCCACCATTTCCCACATGTCACCGAATCAAACATACTCCAACCGCGACTTGTTCAAGGAGTTCTCACGCTACCAAAGAATGCATGACTCGTAACGGCATGAGATCCACTCCTAACGATTAAGTACCGGCATGAGATCCACTCCTAACGATTAAGTACCGGCATGAGATCTCCTCCTAACGATTACACTGGTACAATGAAGCGCGACACGTTCTGTTAGATGCTTGCCAGTGCAGTAATGTTGTTCCTGAGAAACTCGGCTGGGATGTTATCAAAGTCAAACAGGAGGTCTCCGAGGGTCCCCGTCACGGCTACCAGACATGGCACAGCCAAAATGTTCATGACGATTCCAGTCTTAACCTGGACAGAAAACATTAAAATTCAGTGGAACAAAAATATTATATTTAAGGATTCTCAAACTAATTTTAGGGATACCCGTTTGTTGTTTCATATAGGGTTTGTCATTTCTAAGACCGGAAAACATCGCATCGCATTACGTAATGTTACTATTTTTAAACAATTTTTTTCATAAAATTTAGATTCTAACAATGTATTTCCGCACATATAAAGCAGTAACAATTTCTTTGTAAAATCTTGCGTAAAATAAAGTTGTAAACACTTTTTCGTCTAGGTTAAGACCCACACTATGCCGGCTCACATTAGCGTAGAAGTACCGAACAGCTGTTGAAAAAAAGTCTTAATGAGAATGGCCAGATTGTATACCCGGATGTTCTATTAATAGATTTCCATCATTAAATGACAAACCCTATTCAGTTAATCCAAGGACCAAATAAGTACATACTCCCACAACAGAGACAATGCACATTACATTAAGACCCATTAAATTTAGTCAACTATATTGATCTGCTAAATGTATGATTTATCTATCCGTAGAATGTAAAATAAATTATTTTTAACTGGTGCTCACCATGTCAGCTATCGAGACCCTTCCGTAGGCCAAAACTATGGCGTTTGGCGGTGTAGCCACAGGCAGCATGAAGGCAAACGAGGTAGCCATGGCCGTAGGCAGCATGTAGTACAACGGATGAACACCCGTATTCATAGCCTGGGCAGTGTGCGAGTAACAGTTGCATAGATGTTAATTTTACCATTAAATGAAAAAAAGCTATTTATTTAGCACAGTCAAGGCTGTAAATATTATTAGTACTTTTACACCATTGTTCATGTTATTTGCAATAACATTTGTTTCAAATTTAAAGCAATCTATTTATAGTCCAATGTGGGTTTCTTTGTTTGACGGTTATATTTTTATAGACTAAAAAACTACTGAATCTAAAAAGGTGAGATTTTGCATAAAATTTGCTCACTCAAAAACTGCTGAAGGAAAAAAAAAAAGAGTATTTGGCAGAATTGTTTTGAAATTCTCTGCATATGAGTAGATATAAAATAGAGTTCATGTATTTACTTCAACAATTACTTTGCGACTCCGCTGCTGCATAAAGGTGAAGTAAAAATAAATAAATAAAAGGTAGTGGGGGGACATATAGAAAATAAGATAACATTTGTGGTTTGGGCATCACCATAACATTTTCTATAACATTAGTATTGGCGAAGAATTGCGCCACAGAAGAAAGGAATTTGCTTCTTTTTTCTTTTTTTTTAAATATAAAAAGAAAAAAACAATGTTGACCATTTCTTTACCAGCTCTGACATGACAGGGAGCAGTAGTGTCGCCATCGCGCTGTTCGACGTGACCTCTGTGGCCAGTGAGGCTATGGAGCAGATGACGAAGAGAATGGGCCATTTGTTCCACTCCGTGAAGAACTCCAACTGGTGACCCACCCACGACGACAGGCCGGATTTCTGAGGAATGACAAACATAAAAATGTAGCCTCATGTTAGCCGCTTTCGTAGAGTGCCCACAAATAGTGAGTGATATTATCATTTTTATATAAACAGCTTGGTAGTGGCCGATGCGAGACAAATATCAAATGAGACGATTTAAACATTCTTTTGTGTGTGTGTTAAGGGTGGAGGTGTGGGCATCCAATTAAAAAAATGGTAAGGCTAGTTTAAAATCTTATAAGTTATCCTTATTTATATTTTTTAAAAGCCAGGGTCTTGCTTATTTAGTTTCTGTTCCATCGAACATGTCACTAGGCCGTGGAACGGAAGTCGCGTGGAACGGAAGTCGCATGGAACGGAAGTCGCGTGGAACGGAAGTCGCATGGAATGGAAGTCGCGTGGAACGGAAGTCGCGTGGAAATGAAGTCGCGATATTTTGACTTTGTAGACCAGCTGGGGTCGTATGACTGGACACATTGATTAAACTACCAATGGACATACAACGCCTATGACTTAAAGAGGTCAACGGTTTGGTAGCTTCTAGGGAGGGCTGGGATTGTCATAGGGTTCTCTGGTGCATGACACGCAAGTCACGGCGGAGGGCTCTCATGATCAGTTTAGGAACCGAAGAGCAGTGTCCGGGAAATTTTTGAGAACCATTGGTGTAGTCCAGAGGTCTCCAAATATTTCAGTAGCGCTTCCTTATTGCATTTCACAGGAGAACCACATAGACCACATATATTTTGGTTAACGGTACTTCGGATAGACTACCTCGTATATCAATGCATGCACTCCAAGGATGAGGTAGTGGAGTAACTGCTGGAGACCAAGACTTGTCATGACAGAAATGGTGTATCAAAGACTAACCTCACAGCCTTTAGACAAGGCGTATCCACCACCCATCAGAAGAAACAAGTGCCAAGGCAACTTCTGGCTTGCAACCTTCCACGTGAGCAAAGGGCGGATTTCTATAGGTCCAACTGAATAAACAACAATTGCTAATACTTTATTTTTTTAAATACACACTTAAATGAAAACAATGAATACCCAGTTTCTTGATTAAGACAACATAGTCGTCCATCATATGGCCGCCTATATTGTGGTCATGTGCACTTATAGCTTGTTTACCTACGATTGGGCATCTTTAACAAAGACAACTAAGATTTGGAACTCTATCATGTAACCTTAAACGGTAAGGCTTTTTTGGCGAATTCGGATCGATCTTGGTAGTGGTTGATTTAGCATATTTGGCATTGGGCCCCAAATGAAGTCGCTCCTCAAAACTTACACAACTACAAGTAACTTTTGAAAGATTAGCGCCTGCTTAATAGATAATCTGGACCTTCTATATTATTATTATTAGTAGCAGTTTTATAAAGCGCAGTACCGCAGCCTAGGGCTGGGCTCACAACGCTGTACATACAATTTAACAAACATAATCATGAACTTAAAAATTAACATACATGAATTAAATAATGCAAAACAAATGTGTATTAATAGGACTTGGTTTCTATCTAAATTAATAGGACTTATTCTTCTATTTACATTAATGGGACTGGGTCTCCTATCTAGATTAGTTGGACTTGTTCTTCTATCTACATCAAAAATTGATATAAGACTTGGTCTTCTATCTACTTTAATTTTAATAGAACTCGGTCTTCTATCTACATTAATAAGACTTGGTCTTCCATCTATATTAATCATACTTGGTCTTCTATCTACATTAATAAGACTTTGTCTTATATACAGTAACACAACTGCGTGTTTCTCCACTCACGTCTGATTGTATGTTGTTTCGTTGTGTCCGATACCTGCTTCTTGGCCCACTTCTCCGGATGAGCCGGGTCACTGTAAGACTTTAGACAGGGGAGAGTAGACGGCACGGCAAACAGTAGGACGGCGATCAGGATGGCTGCGGCGCCATCTTTCACCCTGGGTTGGAGGAACCACATTGATGAGAAAATAAAATGGTAGGTAAAAGCTTTAAAATTTATTTTACACTACACCCCACCACTACTTTACAGTTTTTGGAATAGGTACAGTTTAGAATAGGTAAATCAAGATAAATTTGATGACCCCGATAATTAACCTAAAACGTCCAAATATACACCTCTCATGTGAGATAAGTGAACACATGGCAAATTAAAAATTTAAAAAAAAATGAACCAAAATAAAATGAACATATTATGAAACAATTAAGAAATAAAAATGCGAAAACAAATGAAAAACCAAAGTTGCAGAAGACGAAATACCTGCTGCGAAAAAATACAATGAACTACTCACGGGGGGTTAAAAACTTTTCCCCAGCCAGTAACGCCACCAAGGTCACGTGTTACCCACAAGGTCACCAAGCTCAGAAAAAGAATAACCACCATCACTTGACCACACCTGGCAGAGAAAACGTGACACTAAAGCATTGACCACACCTGGGAGAGAAAATGTGACGCCTTAGCATTGACCACACCTGGGAGAGAAAATGTGACACTAAAGCATTGACCACACCTGGGAGAGAAAACGTGACACTAAAGCATTGACTACACCTGGGAGAGAAAACGTGACACTAAAGCATTGACCACACCTGGGAGAGAAAACGTGACACTAAAGCATTGACCACACCTGGGAGAGAAAACGTGACACTAAAGCATTGACCACACCTGGGAGAGAAAACGTGACACCTTAGCATTGACCACACCTGGGAGAGAAAACGTGACACTAAAGCTAACTAATTTTGTTTTAATTACATGATAGAAAACACCATTCTATCAATTTCTTCGAAGTAATTCCCAATAAACGAATTTAATTAAATACAATGACTCAGAAACCAAGTAAACATTAATTATCTCTTAGTTATATCTATCGCTTATGGTGTGTCCTTCTTCCTTTTCGGAACCACCCTCCTCATGTCCACATGCTTCATCTTAATAGTAAAGAGTGAAAATAGGCTGTCATGCGTGCGTGTGAACTCAGGCAAATTACGGAGAAGCGACTATTTTATTAATCAATAAAGAGCCACGGGTTTGGTGTAGGACTGTTTGTAGGACTGTTTGTAGGATTGTCTGCAGGACTGTTTATGGGACTATCGTTTAAAGGCCCGTAGGTAGGGAGTAGGACTGGCCGTAGGGCTATTGTGTAAAGGCCAACAGATAGGGAGTCGGACTGTCTGTAGGACTATTGTTTAAATGCCATCAGATCGGATGTAGGACAGGCTGTAAGACACTTGTTTAAAGACCGGCAGGTAGGTCGTACGGCGGTCTGTATGCCTATTTCTCAAAATACCCGGTGTAAAAAATCTGCATCTGGTTAAGCCCTAGTAATAAATATGTTGTTATCTGTGAATGTATTAATATATCGACTTTAAAAAATACAATAAATAATAAAATCACTCAAAGAAACTAGTTAAAACTGTATTGTAAAAAAAACACATTAATTTAAAAAATCGACCTCATTGACCGCCACATAATACGTTCAGGGATATTGTGACAACTTACACAAAAGGTCCCAGGCTGGCGTATTCATTTCTAATAACCTCCTTAATTCTTTTAGCCTGGTCCGCGTCTTGTTTGTTACCAGCACAGCAGCTGGATACGCCCCTGAAAGTAGGTGGAATATTGCAAACAAGGTTATTGCCCGTCATAAATGATAATTTAATAGTTAATTTAAGAGATTGTAAAAGATGACGCATTCAAATATTCTAAAAAGGCAACACTTTTATAAAGGATTATTTTCTCTCTCCAAGCGTTAGCTCCAGACATAAGACTTGATTTATGTTTTTTGAAATCACAATATGTCAATAATTGGTGTATATTTGGTAATACAAATTAATAAAGAAACCAACAGCTCGGTAAACCCCTAGGAAGGCAAAAATCACCCTTTACGCACGCTCCTAAACTATGCGATAATTCTTATTTAAAGTACCCCCCCCCCCCACCCCGACGTCACGATATCAACTATAATTTCTTGAAACGATGCAGCATGGACACAATTCTATGTTTTTACGTATAGGTAAAAATATTGTTGCATTAAACAGCGAATATTTAGATTTAAAAAAATATATAATATAATTCGCGAGTGGATATTGTCAATTCCGATTGCGCACCATGATGCGCCCTCATTCGCTGCTTCCACCTTCGTACGTGCCAAACGCACATATATTGAGCCAACACAACTAAGCATTGGTGGATAAATGGAGCGCCAACTGGAGTTAATATTATAGATTACACACCTCTATTTGGTTTTTGGAGACCAATTTAGATAACACCTGTATAACATCAATAAATAAGCCCTTTGTACAGTTTCAGAACATTTCAATAATGCTAACCATGATGGCATTTTAGAGATTGCAGTTACTGGTATCTTGTATGCCAGTAATACACCGGATAGAATTTATATGGGAAATAAAAACTAATAATTAATAACAAGACTTGGTAAGTTGACCCCATACGGTATAAACTAAATTCACTTTTTTTTACATAGCTGCCATGTCTTTTTCCTGTTTGGTTTTTAAATTTTACTCTACCCCCCCCCACACCTTCCTTTCCCTTCTCATGAGCTTTGTTTTTGTCAGGGACTTGTACCCACTCTTATTATTTTCTTTCAATTTTAGGAAGTATACATGCATGTATATATCATGTAAATTTAATGTATACATAAATGAATGTTTTTGTGTTCTTTGTACTCACGAAGACACTTACCGAAACGTCTACATTTGTAATCTGTATAATCATCATTAAAGCTGAACCAATATTGTTTTATTTACACAAATTGTTTGTGTCTCATTAATCTATACTACACGAGCAACGTACTTGCATCACACCTCCCTCACCATGCTAGTATGCACAACGTGGTTGTTTAGCCCCAGATGCACAAAGTGGTTGTCCCCCCCAGCTAATATGCACAACGTGGTTGTTTTGCCCCCCCCCAACCAGCTAGTATACACAACGGGGTTGTCCCCCCCCCCCCGCAAAACCAGATAGTATGCAAAACGTGGCTGTTTTGCCCCCCCCCCCCAACCAGATAGTATGCACAACGTGGTCGCGCTGCCCCCAGATAGTATGCACAACGTGGTTGCGTTGGCCCCCACACCAACCAGATAGTATGCACAACGTGGTTGCGTTGGCCCCCACCCCAACCAGATAGTATGCACAATGTGGTTGCGCTGCCCCCAGATAGTATGCACAACGTGGTTGCGTTGGCCCCACCCCAACCAGATAGTATACACAACGTAATTGCGTTGCCCCCACCTCACCCTCAGCTAGTTTTAAGTATTTTTTGAAACAGCTGTGTACTGTGAACATAGAATAAACCCTTTTTAAAAAGATCGTGCAGCAAAACAAAACATATTAGTGACTGAATCTCCCCAAACATATTAGTGATTAAATCTCCCCAAAACATATTAGTGACTAAATCTCCCCAAAACATATTAGTGACTAAATCTCCCAGAACATATTAGTGACTAAATTTCCACAAACACATTAGTGACTAAATATCCCCAAAACATATTAGTGACTAAATATTCACAAACCATAATAGTGACTAAATCTCCCCAAAACATATTAGTGACTAAATCTCCCTAAACATATTAGTGACTAATAAATCTCCCCAAAACATATTAGTGACCAAATCTTCCCAAAACATATTAGTGACCAAATCTCCTCAAAACATATCAGTGACTAAATCTCCCCAAAACATATTCGTGACATAACTCCCCGGGATAAACGCCCGAAAAAGCTCCCGACACATCTTTAATATTTTCCTCTTTCTTTTGGTGTATCTTTAAAAGCGCAACGAAATCTTTCTATACATTTATACGCATTAGAAAGCGCAACTTTCTGAATAGAGGATGATATTTGCGGGTCTGCATTCAAATCATATAAAGTAACTAGATAGTGGAACACAAATATTATGTTTAGTGTTTAATTAAAACATTAAAACTTATGTTTTAGACCAATGTTTCCCAACCTTTTTGCGCCATGCACCACCTAAGCTTTTCTAAAATTCTTAAGCTCTCCCTACGTATCATATACATAATGTTTAATATTCAAAAAAATAGTTTTTTTCACTGAAGAAATGAAGATGGAAACGGTTAAAATAGTTTTCTTGCACATTTGGATGAATTTTTATATTTGATTTGTGTTTCCTCACAAAGCCATGCCATTGTTCCATTAGTATTAAATATATTTGGAACTGACTCATCAAATTGCCTTTATGCAAGTTCTTCTTAACACTGCATAATTGAAATATACAAATCCACTAACATTGGCTGCATCATCCAAGCTGGAAAATCAATTTGTTTCAAATCAGAAAAACATTCTTTTAAATCAGCCGATATAATTTTGAGGCAATAACAAGTATAGCGGTATCAGTCACTTCATACTTTTGGAGGCAATGAAACGTTTCCAAAAAAAAAAAAAAATGTAAATATTTTCTGACACAATTCAATAAAGGTAATGAAACCAAATATCTTCGCTTTTGCATCCACACGAGTTTTATATTTGTCTTTGAAGTTTGTTATGTACTATATTGTGTTTTTAAAATATAACGGCTACAAAACTCACAAATGCTTTACCATCGACCGTTAACAGATACTTCATATCCGCAGACATGTTTACTCTTACTATTTTGGCGTACAATGTACGATTTTCAGGTGTATACATTATATATACTGTATGTTTATTTTTTACTATTAAGATAATGTATTGAATGATTTTGTGATGATGTTGTACGATTTTAAGAGTTTGAGGGTAAACAGGTCTGTATCAGGTTTGTCACTTCAAAAAATCACAACAGTATCAAATAGTTCCATAAATCTTTTGAAGCAATTCCCTTTCGAAAGCCATCTTACTTCACTGTGAGGTAAAAGTCTCAGTCTACATTTAAATTTTGTTCTTTTGTATCAATTGCTTTAATATCATTGATACACTTTATAACCGAATTTAGTACTTCATTTAGAACATGCGAAATGTTTTTAGCTACTAAGTTTTCCCAACGAATAACACAATTCACAAGAAACATTTTTTTGGATTCTCATGTTTCATCAACATTTAAGCAGCCATTTTTCTTGCCCATCATATTAGGAGCACCATCTACAGCACAAGATGTTATATTTTTCATTAGTATATTATTGATATGTAAGTAATTTTTTTTGCTTGTTACATATATCTTTGGCGGTAGTGGTGATTTCTAACGATTTACAGAAACACATTTCTTTAGCAAAATCCCCTTATCAATATATCTTACATAAGTTATCAATACAGCCTCAACGTCTCTCAAAGTTGATTCATCCATTTGCACTGAGCATTTTCTTGTTTTCAGCTTTTGAACAAGTTGTATTTCAATATTTTTACTCATTTCGTCTATTCTTCTTTCGTTTTAAGAAATGGTGATATTAATAGTTTGATTAAATTCTCTCCTATAGTATGATTTTTACCAGATTTAGCAATGAGTAAGGACATTTCATAAGTAGCATCAAAAGTATGATTAACAGTTGCAGTGTGAGCAATAAATAGAGACTTCAGTGTTGTTATTTTTTTCAAATTACAAGTTAAATCATATAAGACGCTTGGTTTTCAAATTCTAGACAGCTCATTTTCAAATTGCCCCCACCCCACCTAAACAATCAAATTGCCCCTCTGCGTGGCGTGCGCCCCACGTTGGGAAACACCGTTTTAGAAGATCTCGGTGAATTTAGCTCAATATTCAGACCAGGAAGCCGCTTTGAATAAGGTTTATTGAAAAATGCCTACACCAAAAATAATTTATCTTGAGAAGCTTCTGGCATAAAAGGGATTTCGACCAAACTTTCCAGAAACCACCTATAGGTCATGAGGTCTGACCGTGTTAAATTTCTGGTCCATTGTTAGGTCTTCTTGTTATGTAAGTAGTATATGAAAATGCATACAAACGAATAAAAATACCGAGGTCAAAAGAAGCTTTTCATAGGAGAAACGTAAATATTTACAAATACGTAGACGTCTACAGGAAAGAACAGTTTTATATTGTCTGCGAAAAGCTGTTCCAAAGGCATCAGCGTGGTAACCCTTAAAATAACCTGTAGTCGTTCGTGACCTTTTTCGGTACATTTTCATAAAGCTCTTCTGATCACTCATCAATCAGCTGACATGGACGATGCCCAGTAAGTTACTGCCAATTTACGAAACCAGAGAAGACGAGTCAGACTTACATTTCTTTAACTCTTAATACTCTGTGAAAAGGGAAGAGCTTAAAAAGGGGAGACCTTAAAAAGGGGAGACCTTAAAAAGGGGAGACCTTAAAAAGGGGAGACCTTAAAATGAAAAAGCTTAAAAGGGGAGGGCTAACCTCCCTGTAGTATAAAAACTGCACGCGTACCTTCTTGTTGAATCCGCTACACCCAACGATTCCCTTCTTACCTACATCCGAAACACCCAACGATTCCCTTCTTACCTACATCCGATACAGCCAACGATTCTCTACTTACCTACATCCGATACAGCCAACGATTCTCTACTTACCTACATCCGATACAGCCAACGATTCTCTACTTACCTACATCCGATATAGCCAACGGTTCACTACTTACCTACATCCGATACAGCCAACGATTCCCTTCTTACCTACATCCGATACAGCCAACGATTCTCTACTTACCTACATCCGAAACACCCAACGATTCCCTTCTTACCTACATCCTATACAGCCAGCGATTCCCTTCTTACCTACATCCGAAACACCCAACGATTCTCTACTTACCTACATCGAAAGAAGGCGATGATCAGCCAGGCCCAGCTGAGGACCAGCATGAGGAGAGACAGTGGGAGTCCGAACGCCATCCAGGTGCCAAACGATACCGGGTTATCGATGCTGTGAGCTGTGTACAGGCTGTTGGGGGGGGGGGGTGTAAACGCGAAGAGTTCACTCCTCTGAATCTCAGATAAACACTTACTGGGGCGATCAAGAAATTTATTTTAACTTTAGCTGGTAAGAATTTTTTAAAATGTCAATTTGCTTAAATTTGATATAAGCAGAAGCGTGTCCAGAAACATAAAATGCAGAAATAATAATTGTATGGAAGCGCCTATCAGTTGTGGGAAGTGGCGGGGTAAAATATAACAACGGGGACTCATGATACATTAGAGGGCTTCATAAATTACTGGGGGATTTAATACCTAAAAGGGACCTTCCTTAGTTATATCTTAAGGACTTTGTAATTCATTAATGGGCCTTATCAAACACCGATGGTTTCATTATGGCTTTATGTGCCATGGGAAAGGGACCTCGAAATGGCTATTTATAATACAGTTTTGTGCTTCATAATATTCCAGGGCCGAACTCTAGTATCACACTTATAATAATGTTAAATGACTCCAATACTCAAGTTTAAGATAGATTTATTTTAAAATCTTAATGTCTTAAAAATAATAGGAGTTAAGCATATTTGCAGAGCCTCTCCCCCTAACACCTCGCAAAACAACTCCCCAAAACCCCTCAACACCTCCCAACCACGTTTCCCCCCAACAGCCCCCACCCCCTAGAGCACAAGCTTGGAAAACATCAACGAGCATTACGCAGAAAGTACAGACCTTCATAAAGACAAGCCTTAGAAAGATCCTGAACATCAAATGGCCAATACCATCTCCAACAAAGATCTGCTAGAAAGGATTTACCAGGTGCCCATTGATGAAGACATAAAGAAAAGATTGAGGTGGATAAGGCATACTTTCCGAAAACCTCCAGATAACATCACCCGACAATTCCTAACATAGAATCCACAGGGAAAAAGAAAGAGAGGAAGGCCAAAGAATACATGGAAGCACGAAATAGAGGCAGCCAAGCAAAGTATGGGATACACCTGTAAGCAGCTGGAAAGGAAAGCACAGGACCGTGATGAATGAAAAATTCTTGTGGATGGCCTAAGCCCCTGACGGGAATAAAAAGGCTTAAGAATAAGAAGAAGAACCCCCACCTCCCCACAACAACACCCACATCCCCACAACAACACCCTCCTCCTCACAATCCTACACGACGATTCAAAGTACAAGTGAGACCAAGAGAAGCTATATAATGGGGTTCATCCGTCTGTGCTCTTACACAAAATGGAAAATAAAGTGCAGAGTAGGTGAAAACCTGTCTAATCTATTTTCACGTTTTCCCCTGACCTGTGTTGTATATTTCTGATCGCTTCAAACTCAGCGCCGACCTCCCAGTAATACACTAACTTTTACAAAACATTTTCCATCTCACATTGAGTTTTGGCCAACTCCACCAAAATATGCCACTGTCTATTGGAACGCTAAAGTTTAGGTTGTTAGGATGAACTCCCCCCAAAATATGCCCTTGTCTTTTGGGACACTAAAGTTTAGGTTGTTAGGGTGAACTCCCCCCAAAATATGCCCTTGTCTATTGGGACACTAAAGTTTAGGTTTTTAGGGTGAACTCCCCCCCCCCTAAATATGCCCCTGTCTATTGGGACACTAAAGTTTAGGCTGTCTATTGGGACACTAAAGTTTAGGCTGCTAAACCTACTTGTCCGTGAGACCCTTGAGAATCAGGTTGGGGCCAGTACCCGTCAAGCACGCGATCCCGCCAGCACTAGAGGCGTAACAAATACACAGCGACAGCGCCTTCCCCATGTTGACCCACGCCGGATCATCCTCGTCCCCACTGTCCTCCTTCTCTTGGTGAGCTGGAAGCGAGGGCAGCTTGACAATCTGAGCAATGCTGGTCATCAATGAGACAAGACGTTAAAAAAATTAACTGCACAATTTTTGAGAACTCCCACCTCCCCCAAAAAATAAATGACAACAAATTTAAAAAAAACAAAAACAAACAAACTGAACAAACGAGCAATAACACATATTTGTATTTAGCTTTAGTCGCGGAGATCATTGCATTCAGTCAGTGCCGGATTTACCAATACGCTCAATAAGCTATAGTTTAGGGCCCCTCTACCGGCTACAGATTTTAAACTAATCTTTGCCCAGCTGATATAATTTAAAACAGTAGGGGGGGTCTCTGGACTACGTAGAGCTTAGGGCCTCACCAAGTCTAGGTTCCCTTAGTGTTGATGTTATAGTGAGTTGATTTCCTGGTTTAAATAGGGAGAGGAAGAGAAATGTTCAACTGTAATTTTTTGTTTGTTAAAAAAAGGAGTATTAAATCAATCCCTTTAAGTTGCATTCAGTTATAAGGTAAACCTTTTAAAGTAAACATATATTGACCAAGGTATAGGAGGGTGAATTTAATTAAATGTTTTAGACCAGAGTTTCACTAACGTTTATGTTGGGCGGGCCGGTTTGAATTTGTTTGAAATTGCACCGTGGACCGGTGCCAGATTATTAATTACATTTTAATTTTAGTCGACCATGAATAGTCATGTTTTGCGTACCGTCAACGTAAGGCTCGTGGCCCGGCAACCGGCACCGGTCCGCAGACAACCATTTTGAGTTAGAGAATGAACAAGGTATCACCTTTGTGTGTCATGGTTGGTCTTTATTGGCGCTTGTAAAAAAAGTGTGTTAGGCAGTTCCACGTTCACTGATAAAGCTGCACCGATAAATCGCTAATAGGTAATTGGCCAGTTTGCTTTGGCGCAACCCTAGTCATTTATTTAGTGAAAGATATGAAAACAGTCTCGGCCTCGTTCTGATTTAATAAGTGGGTTACCTTCCTGTTTCCGGATCTGTCTTCTCGGTTATGGTTCCGTTTGACTCAGGTACTATATTCAACTCGTAGTTTCCCAGATCTTGAGTCATTGAAAACAAATAAAAAACGAGTATTTCTTATTGTGACAAAGTTCAAACACGCGTCACGCCCCTCACCCCATTCGTGTCTATTCTTTTATTATCTCCCCCACACCATTTTTTCTAATGTGTGTGCACACCACCATTTATTATGGGGGCAGGACCCCATGACCTTTTGGGGTAATTTTCGCCTATCTGGGATTCTTTTCCCACACAGTTTCTAATCCCTTTCAATGTCTGTGGTATTATATAAACAATATGTGTGGCATTATAAAAACAATGTGTGTGGCATTATATAAACAATGTGTGTGGCATTATATAAACAATGTATGTGGCATTATAAATGGCTATAAATTATTTCGTTAGTGTCAGTGTCTGTTAAGTTTAAATGAGCTGACCTCCATTGACCTTTTGCTTACTGGCCTTGCTAGTGCCCTTCAGCTGGACCAGCACGGCCTCCGCTATGGGGATCATCATGGCCGTGGTGGCGGTGTTGGAGATCCACATGGACAGGAACCAGGTGGCCAGCATCATTCCCAACATCAGCCTGGAAGTGATAGCCCATTGATGTCAGTTACTGCTACGCGCAGACCTGTTTACCCTCAAACTCTTAAAATCGTACAATGTCATCACAAAATCGTTCAATACATTTTCTTAATAGTAAAAAAATAAACATACAGTATATATTATTTATGTGATGTTCACACCTCAAAATCGTACATTGTACGCCAAAATCGTAAGAGTAAACAGGTCTGTACGCGTATGAAATTTATACAATTGCTCTCAAATTAGTAGGTTTTTTTCCCTTTCAATTGAACAATGGGGTGCAAATACGGAGTGACATGTTATTTTCGTACAGATAAGAGCGATTAGATGGGTTCCGAGCTAACATCATTGATTGTTGGTTTGGTTTTAAAAGACGATACCGTGAATTGAAAAAAATTTTTTATTCAGTTTAAAAGACTACTATTTAAATAAATAAAGATATATATTATTTGGTCTGTTTTAATAGCCTCAATTCAACATACTGGAATCGAGTTTAGAAACAACAAAATTTTTTGGGAACAAACCAGAAATGAAAAAAAAAATAAAATTAAGTGACAACCAAGGGCAAGCTACTCTGTTTTTCAAAAAAATTGGACGTACCTCTAAGAGTTAACCATGAAGCATTTCTTTCCTTCACACAACAAAATGGCCAAAAGGAAAGTTTTGAAAATGATAATATAAAACTATGCAGCAAGATCAGTGACGTAGCTAGGGTTAGTGTCGCGAGGGGTGGGCAAAATTTTTTATCTTCACTTCCTTCAACGAAAAAAACACAGCAGTTGGCCGAAAATGCCCCCCTCCACTTTTTTTTCAAATATAAAACAACAAAAAAATACCGCTCGTTCAAGTGACCCCTGCGCAACCCTTGCTACGCCACTGACCAAGATACATTCCCATGTAAGCACCAAACCCTTGTCCATCGTCCTACCATCTCGGTTCAGCGCCCACTGCCATCAGCACCCACAGCGCCACCCGTTTGTGAAGATTCCAGTACTCTATAGCCGTAGCCATGATCAGACCTCCCACGAACAACATGTTGGTGTCCTGGGGGCATAGAATAGTCAGGAAGTCAAAGTCAAGGTCTATCTTCCTTCAAAGACAACAACAGTTATGTCTCTCGCATAAATAAAAGTGGATACCTAGAGATTTACTCTGCGCCACTTTTAGCACCGAGGTGAAGGAAGACTATAAGGGAGCCTAGTTCCAAAATTATTTCGTTTTCCAGAAATACTACAATAACCAAATTTATAAAATTTGAAAGACGTAAGATCCGGTTGGCGGAGGAATACAGCCGTGCCCAAGCACACCGCTGTATAATTCACACTTAAAATTGGTTGAGTCTTGTATAAAATAGATCCCACGTGTTGTAAGTTTTTTATATGTTCATATATGTATATATATATGGTCGCCCCTCGCCACTTCGCCCTTCGATTTTTGCAGCTTCATCCTGTCGCTGATTCTGTTCAAATATAACCTTTAGTCATTAAAAAGTTAATCGAGATAGTGAAGATGATAGATCGCGCGCTCTGTTGTCTAAATCATTTATACACCTATGTGTTACTATTAAAATTACTATAGGTATGGACTGTAGACCTATGTTTTCGAGCATCCCCAGGGGCAAGGCGGACTTTTCAATATGTGCGATCGTGGCTAGCACAAAAACACCCAACCGTGTGAATTTTGAGCACAAGCTTATCTTAACCTATGGCACATTGTCCCCACATGGTATGAGCGTCATGTCTCTTCACTGTTTGAACCTAGCTCCACCCCTCCACGTCACGACCAAGCGCAGTGGACTAACTTCTCCTCTTTTCTTTCCCTCTTCCTTCTTTAATCTCTCTCCCACTTACTTTCTGTCACAAGTCATTTTCTGCTCTCTTGGATACAACTTCTCAGCTAAGTGCTATTTTTTAAAATTTTAAATTTTATTCGTTTTTTTCAGTTTGTTTGCTGACGAGGGCTTCCTGCCGACACGTTCGTTGTCTTGTTGCATTCCTTTTTAAGGTTTAACCTTACTTTGTTGTACTAATTTCCTTTTGGTGGTCATTGAACTCCAGAACATCAAGTTGAGATGTGCTCAGTTAAGACCACTCTGCCACCCACTAAATTGATATTTGATACTTAAATATGTACAATTTATAATTGACGTCTAACACACATACATTTTTTATGACTTTCTGCGTCTTACATTGAAGTACTGCGAAGCAATCTCATTGGAGCTGACGATCTCAAACAAGGGGAACAAGACGACAGGCAAGAGAGCGGTAATCCCAAGGGGGAGCGACTCAGTAATCCAGTAAACAGCCATCAAAATGACAGCGTAGGCGCACTTGGTCTCCTGTGTTGACAAAAGAAACCCAACAACATATTTACCAACTATATAGCTTCCTTGTTGAATTCATTAGAAAACAACAACACGTATATCACCTTTCATTTAAAAATAGAGAACTATCGAGTCGCAATGACCACCAAGCAAAGGTCCTCAAATTAAACAGAATCGTTACTGTGATATTTGTTTAAAATGGGTCTACAATGTTTCGAGGCTGATTTGGTCTTCTGGAAAATAAAGGGTTAACAAGGACCCATTGTTTTTATTCTCTCATTCCCCACCACACTAAACAATTTCTTTCTTTCATTCATTCATCATTTCTTTCTTTCATTCATTCATCATTTCTTTCTTTCATTCATTTATCATTTCTTTCTTTCATTCATTCATCATTTCTTTCTTTCATTCATTTATCATTTCTTTATTTCATTCATTCATCATTTCTTTCTTTCATTCATTCATCATTTCTTTCATTCATTCATTCATCATTTCTTTCATTCATTCATCATTTCTTTCATTCATTCATTCATCATTTCTTTCATTCATTCATTCATCATTTCTTTCTTTCATTCATTCATCATTTCTTTCATTCATTCATTCATCATTTCTTTCATTCATCATTTCTTTCTTTCATTCATTTAACATTTCTTTATTTCTGTGTCATTCTCTCTTTCACTCTTTTTCTTTTCTTCCTTTCTTCCTCCACCTCTCTCACCCTACGTCTCTCTCACCCTACGTCTCTCTCACCCTACGTCTCTCTCACCCTACGTCTCTCTCACCCTACGTCTCTCTCACCCTACGTCTCTCTCACCCTACGTCTCTCTCACCCTACGTCTCTCTCTCCATCCCTACCTCTGTCACTCTCTTCCTCAATCTCTCTCTCCGTGTCTTCCTCCGTCTTTCTCTCCCTCAATCTCTCTCTCAATCTCTTCCCCCGTCTCTTCCTCCATCTCTCTCTTCCTCCGTCTCTCTCCCGCATGTCTTCCTCCTTGACTTCCTCCGTGTCTCCCTCCCTTTTTTCGTTGGTAAAGAAAACATTGTGTTTTTCTAGCACTCAGCAAAACAAAGAGAACCTCTTCACTAATGGTCGGGATTGTGGGAAGTGACTTACAGGTGAGTTGAAGGCCACGATCAAAGGAAGGAGAAGAATTGGCGTCACAAACACGGTGAACACTATACGCCACGCCCACAAGTGACGTAGAACTTCTCGTCCTTTACACGCCATGTCACGTGATGCTTACACTGAGGGCCCTTAGCGTGCTGAATGCTCGGAGTCAGCTAGGGAACCACTGGCCGTACTGTTTATAAAAGAAACTACATGATGGTAATTAGCACTGAGCCACAGTGATCAACTTATAATTCGAAAGCATTTTGGAAGAGTAAGTAAAATGTACTTGATAGATAATTGAATGTTTAAAAGAAATATTTTAAATGTGGCTCAGGATAAGACACAACTATATAAATCCAAAATGTGCACTGCCAGGAAAATGTCAGCATTTAAATTAAAGGATACCCCCCCCCCCCTTCCCCCCCCCCCCAAAAAAAAGATGCCAAATTAAAAAAAGATCTTGTTTAAATAAAAACTAAATTCCTAAAATTATTTATCAAGAGATTTCATTAATGCTAAATTATATTATTTTTAAAAAAAAATGTTTTGTTGCTTCAAAAATATATGTAACCGTTAAACCGGGCGAAAATGTTTATTTCGAATTATTAAAATTTCATCTCAAAATTTCTGAAAAATTTTTTTTTTAGAATAATTTAAAATTGGTTCTAATACATACAATCTGAAGACATAACAAAATATTTACCTCCTTACTGAAAAAGAGGCTGTACTCTGCCTTTCCAATATATATATATATGAGAATATAAGTGTAGAGTCGTATTATCTCACACAGCCCACATTAGATGAAGTTGTAAAATCATTTGTTGATTATCATAGCTGGAGTCGCCTGAAAATTTGCCCTGACTCCAAAACAAATTGTCTCCTACTCCGGGTGACTCCAGATTTGTGTGTGTGTCTGTGTCCCCGACTTCAATAACAATCTCGAATCCTATTCAGACACACAACATCGTCAATGTCCGCCATGTTTGAACAGGTCACATCTTGTTTAACTCACGATTTCTGGGCGGAAGAAAAAAACAACAAACCCTTACTTACTCCAGTCTCTGGACTCCGCGAGACGAGGTGGTGACTTGTTTGTGATTCGACCGAACAATGTACCGTTTCCCATGTTACAGGCATGACGTTAAAACTAACTGTCTCACCAACTTTATCAACACGGTCAGCAATTAAAGTGTTAACAATGACGCAGTGGAAAAAAAAAAGGGGGGGGGGGTGTGTGGCAGGCGTTTAAAAAAATGGGCACAACAATACGTTAATTTAATGGGTGTAGAAGGGCACACAAGGAAACTGAACTTAATGTGTTGAATGCGGGCTCTCAAAGCATACCCTTTAAGGACTTGGATCGTGTCACTCAGTGGCGGTTTGATAAACAAGTTGTGCCGGGGGTGTACAGGGTTTCGACAGGATGAGAAGCTGGGGGCACCAATCGTCGGATACTGGCCAAAGGTAACCTGCCTAAATCTCTCACTGAAGTCAATGCTGACGACCACTGATTTTTTTGTAACCAAAAAAAAAATATTTAAAAAATGAGAAAGATTAGATCTACCATTATTTTAGATCTACCATTATTTAATTTTGATCAAATGTTCATAGACTTGCTAGGGCGGTGGTTGCAGTTGAAAAAGGGGGTGTGGGGGGAGTTTTGTTAGTTGATAGTCAAATCCACTCCGTCTTAGTAACTAAAAAAAAAAAAATAACACCATATTAATGAATAAACCAGCATCGATTTTTTTACTCCTTGTTTATCACCCGATATTTTTCTCTAACCAGCCACTCCATACTCTCGTGTGATATCAGTGTGAGTTAGTCTTTCAGATTTCACAAATAAATAAATGAAAAGTTTACCTTTTCTTTTTTTTACAAATTATCCACACAACAATACCCCACACATTTTTTCCCCAAGACAGCAGGGTTGTTTCAAGAACATACGAAGAGTGACACGCATACGGTAACTGAATAGAGAGTGAAGGTACAATCCAAAGCCTAGCACGGGTTACCTTTCCAGCGATACATTGGTTCGAAGTGGTTGAAAAACTCTTTATGTATTCCACGACCCTGCCTGAAAAAACTCTTTATGTATTCCACGACCCTGCCTGACAGGAAGGTTAGAGAGTAACGAGTAAGCCACGCCCACTAGACAATAATGTTTTTTGTTGTTGTCCAGAAAATAAGACGTACGTCTGCAGGTAGATGTTTTTAAACTGAATATCTTTATGTTAAATGAACAATTTGCCGAGAGGGACGATCATGGAACAGCGGCTAGAGAGTTTGCGTGGAAGGGTGGGGCGAAAGGGAAAAAGGGGGGGGGGGGCATTTGTCATTTTTTTTTTCAAATTGAGGGCGCGAATTTTCGGCCAAGTGTAGATCTTTTTTTCTTTCATTGGGGCCATGTGGTTGGGGGCTTGGTAGGCGGGTAACTTCTTTGCCCGTTCCAGGCGGTGCTGACCCGAGCTACACCACTTGGGTAGGGGGTGTTCTCATATTATATAACGCGAAGCGATCAGGTGATAGTTTATAATTTTGTTACATATATGGCATCCTTCCGTCTTCGCGAGCTCATGGATTAGCTATGGATACTTCATCATAAGGCTTACAAGCCCGATGTTGGTTATTTTTGTGATATTGTTGGATATTTGAGATTGAAAATTGGGTTGAAAAAAAGGGGAAGGGGGAGTGGTTGTAGAGAACAGTGTTATATAACAATTATTATTTTTAAAAAATTAATTTTAATTTGTTGAACAATCTTTTTTTCAAATTTACGAAATTAGTCTAAATTGTAAAAAAAATAAAATGTATATATTATGGATTATGGGTAACAATAATTACCCCATCATTGTTAAATATAGTATTTCTAGATTTTTATTGAAATTTGCTTGTTTTGGCTTTGTTGAAAAACATTATTTTGTTTTATCGGGGGGGGGGGGGGATTTTTGCAGGTAATGTTATATAAAATTATTGCGGGGCATGTAAATGTTATATAACGTTATAAGGGGTAGAGGTGGGTGGAAAATGTCGTATTTTTGTGTTGTATGACGTGTGTGCTATTTTTAAATCGTTTATGTTAACTTCGCTTTGTTTGTGGCTGGGTGGTAAATATCCTCTGATGGCTAATTGACCCACTTCCCGTCAAGCTATGGAGCTGAACTTGGTACACAGACTTGCTGCGGATGACAACACGTTCTTTCAAATTTTCTGATATAGTTGAGGGGTATGAAAAATGCATGTTTTGTCAAATTATCAGCCCCCCCCCCACAAACACACAATTCTCGATATTACATTTTATAAATGATTTACACGAACAACTTTGTTTTTAGCCTTTTAAAAAAGTGATCAATAAAATATTTGTGGTCATAAGCGTCATGTTTTTATTTGAGTAATTACAAAGTAAGATTACAATGCTCTGTAACAATTATGCACTTGCAGAAGTCGTAACAATTATGTACATGCACACGTTGTAACAATTATGCACATGCACAAGCTGTAACAACTATTTACATATACTGAAACAATTTATGTACATGTAAAAACCTAGTTCTTGTATTTTGTATGAGAGCTTTGCGATTAATTTTTTTACCCCAACCATTTTGACCCGCGGAGTCCTTTTTAAGCATGAATGTCTCCCGGGGAACACTTGAGGCCTACCACATATCTTACAAGTTAGTAGTGTTGAGGAGCTTCCTTGAACAGCCGCGGAGCCCCTGAGACGTGCAAAGAGGATCACTTAGGGCTCCACGGAGAACAGGTTGGGAACCACTATACTAGACTACGCGCATTTCGACATGGAAACCAAATTCCGAGAGACTGCTCAAAAATTATTATTTTTTTTTAACGAAAGAAAAATTGTTTTTGCGTTAGTAGTGAGCTTTTCTTGTCTTCTTTTTTTTTTTTTTTATATTTTGAGCCGAAGCTGAACAAATGGTTTTCAAAATGTGTAATTATTTCTCTAAGCCAGTGTTAGATTTTTTGGCCTTTAAATTTATTTCTATCAAAGTTAATAAACAATTTTTTTTATTGGAACAACTTCATCTCTCCATAAGATGGCACTTGGATTAAAATTTATTCAAGAAATTCCACTGCATTACATTTAACAACTAAGAAACCAATCAAACAATCCAAACACTAAACCTACTTTTAACAACTAAGAAAACAATCACGAAACAAACTACTAAAAACTAAGAAACCAAACACTAAACCTACTTTTAACAACCCAAAATGAAAACCCAACATAGAACACCGACGTATCCACCAAAACAACCAACGCACCCACAAACCAACATAGCACACAACCCAACCACAAACCAACATGGCACAAAACCCACCAAAAAAACCAACATAGCACATAACCCACACACAAACCAACATAGCACACACCCCAACCACAAACCAACATAGCACATAACCCACCCACAAACCAACATAGCACACAACCCACCCACAAACCAACATAGCACACAACCCACCCACAAACCAACATAGCACACAACCCACCCACAAACCAACATAGCACACAACCCACCCACAAACCAACATAGCACACAACCCACCCACAAACCAACATAGCACACAACCCACCCACAAACCAACATAGCACACAACCCACCCACAAACCAACATAGCACGCAACCTACCCACAAACCAACATAGCACACAACCCACCCACAAACCAACATAGCACGCAACCTGCCTACAAACCAACATAGCACGCAACCTACCAACCATAAAATGAATAATGGCCTAATTGAAAACTTAATTAGCAATTATGTTGTTGGCATTCATCAATGACGTCAGAGTGTGATGACCTATTTTAACCTCGCATTCAGGATATCTCCGGCAATGAGACCAAAAACGTTAAGTGTTATGTCCGGTCTCCGCGCACGTAACACTAACACGGTGATCTGTATTCAACATGCGTTCCATGAGGCATCCAAAACTAATGACATAATTAGTGTCTCGGAACATAGTAAATCATTGTCGCTAATGTACGTCATCAAACAGTTGGCTTCTAGAAGCTTCCCCCGTAGCCTTGATAGCACGATACGATTTTTGGTGGAAAGCATCTAATACAGAAGATGAACTCACTGGAATGCGTATTGAATGTTAGAAACGTATCTTACACCTATGCTGAATTGTCATAGCTAAGGTTAGGGTTGCATGGAGGCTGAAAGCAAGGGAGCGATCTGAATGGAAGGATGGGGTGGAGCAAGGCAGGGCCCTACATGGGCTGTAGCGCCACTGATGATGAAGGTTAGTACCGCCCGGGGCGGGACACGAATTGTTTCCGCCCCTTCCACGAAAAAAACCTCTGCATTTGGCCAAAAAAAGGCTAGCTTTCCAGATAAAGACAAGAAGTGCCACCCCCGGGCCCACCAACACCCCCTTCCTACACCAGTGCCAAGCTGGCATTAGGGGGTATTAAGGTTTTTAACGCCCCCTCTTTCCCCACTTGCTCCCCCTTTCTATTTGTGTAGGCTTTAAATGCGCCCTCAACCATTAGCGTTATTATCATTATTATTAGCTGTCTTATTTAGTGCGGCACCCCAGCCTAGGACTAGGCTCACCGCGCTGTACATAAAAATATTAGAAAAAGAGACATAATCGTGACAATAAAATAAAATACATTTATGTAATAAAGAACAGATGTATAGAGACAAAACAAAAACTAATGCATATTCACCCCATCCACCCCAGAACTTTTACATGACAAGCCATGGACGGCGGCCAGCAGCATCGTTTATCAGTCAGATGTGGGGAATCAGTCGGGGTAGTAGAGTTTAAAGAGATGTGTTTTGAGTGCAGTTTTGAAGGCTGTGATGGTTGATATATTGCGGATGACCTGGTCATTTTTGTCAGCTGGTAAGACCTGGTCATTTGTTTAGCTAATAAGACCTGGCCATTTTGTCAGCTGGTAAGACCTGGTCATGTTGCAGCGGCTAAGACCTGGTCATTTTGTCAGCTCGTCTTTTAAAAAAGGGTGGTGAGGGTTTGCGTGGGGTATTGGAGCGGGGTAGAGAATGGCAAATATGGGGTAAACACGAGAGCTACCTAAAAATACAAGATGCCCGACAATAGTGTCACAAAACAAAACAGGATGTACTTGCATTGGGGTGGAGAGACACATGTTATGTCAAACTGTACCAAGGTATGCTTTCCATTCAAGAACATCCTGCTGAGCGGTTTCTTTACAAAAAACAACACACTTCTGTGAACAGGAACTCAAATGACATAAACTCGTCAATCTCCCCCCTCTAGACAGCGAAGAGGTCACGACAAACAGTTTCGAGTTTTAAAACCAAGAACTCAGTACATGAGCTCCTCATTTCTACCAAAGACAGTAAGGGACTGGAACAAGCTTCCAAAAGCAACAGTTGAGGCGACTACACTTGACACATTTGCGGATATTGCCTCATGTCTTGCAACCAGTGAATTATCCCCTTGAAAACCACGCACATTTACATTGCGAACCCCTCTGAACCATAGGAGTCATAATGATCAATCCATTGATCGTGGGCCCTCAAAACATAGAAGAAGAAGTAGAAGAAGTCTCTGTAGAGGCCGACAGAACGCTCTGGCAGAAAACATTACTTGGGAATCGTGTATGAATGTATCGCAAACCCTTCTGTCATTAAGTTTTCTTAACGTAAGCACACATGTCATTCTACTGTTGATAGGGCCTTTTTCGTTACATCACTGCACACATCCATCACTAACTATAACTTACTTAAGAAAATCAGCAGACCATCGAGCCGAGGCTCATAAAGTCTTCCCCAGCACACCTCCACCGCCCCCAACTGCATTCAACCACTCCCCCAGTGGTCTCTATTCCAGTCAGGCCGCGAAGCGGCATGCCGAGGGCTCCCCGCCCCTGAGACAGCCCCACCCACCCTTCCACTCGATTGACTATGCGAGTGAGGCCGCATCAGGGAAGGGACGCCTGGCCAGCCGGGGTGATGCTTACACAGCAACCGGGCCGGACTTCCTTGGGCTGGGGTGGATACAATTTACGTCTCTAAAGCCACCCCTTCCCACCCCGGGGGACTCGTAGGTGTTAACAGACGCCCTCTAATAGGGTTTAAGTGGTATTCTGCGGCATGACTAATTCACACCGCAGCTGGGAAGTGATAAAAAGAGAGGTTGCCTAGGAGCAGTACCCTCAAGACTGCATATTTGGAATCATCGGCTAGGGTCGCCACACTCCTTCACCTCATATCCATGCGGCAACTGTAATCATATCCCGACATGTTTCTACGTTATTTTCGACTGCATTTGGTAGGATACCATGCAGCCGTGCTCTTTCTAACGCAGTTTCCGTGCGTTACCTTTGCCTTTCGGCGCAGGTCCCCTACACGGTGATCATGTACCCCGGGTAACGTTTCAGGGGGTTCGTGGCAAACGCCTCTTTGTCGACATGCCATTTATGGGACGGACATGCCGACTAGAGCCCCGGGGGGACACATCCATCACTATATTTGTTGATAGGACCTTACATCATTCTCATATCCGTCAATATATTTGCTGATAGGGCCTTTTTCGTTACATCACTGCACATATCCATCAATATATTTGTTGATGTTAATGTTCTTTAAATAACCTATATACCAAACCATCAATTTATTGTTTTTATTTGTTTGACACATAAAAACACAGCAATCACTCGATCACTCAATCACTCAATCCTTGACGTATTAACACAAAGTTGAAGGTAACATAATGTAATTTTATTGTAGCAACAATTAGCGACATATTTTCTTGTCAACTAGATCTTCGCCAGTGTTGTCAGATTCTTCTTGAGAAATTCGACCGGGATGTTGTCAAAGTCGTATAGAGCATCACCTATGGTTCCAATCACTGCAACCAGGCACGGGACGGCCAAAATATTGAGGACAAGTCCAATTTTTGCCTGGAGAGAAGCACATTAAAAGATTTTGATAAAATTGTGCACTAAAAACACAATTACTACGAAAAAGACAGGTGCTACGAAAATGACTGGTGCTACGAAAATGACTGGTGCTACGAAAATGACTGGTGCTACGAAAATGACTGGTGCCAACAATATACAAAATCACAAAATTACGAAAAGTAATTGTTTGGATAGTTTTCATTGAGATCGTGAGCTAATGATCTGGCTGTGAACTAACGGCATGGCTGTGAGCTAGCAATATGGATGTGAGGCTATAAGATGGCTGTAAGCTAGTATCGTGTCTGTGAGGAGGTAGGTACTCTGAAATTCCCCACTGAACACTGAAAATGCCTTTTTTTTGCACTGAGATAAAGCCACGACAAAGTCCTCATCTTACCATGTCAGCGATAGTGATCCTGCCGTAGGCGAAGACAATGGCGTTCGGGGGCGTCGCAACTGGCAGCATGAAAGCAAACGACGAGGCCAAAGCAGTGGGGAGCATGTAGTACAGAGGGTGGACGCCGGTGTTGATGGCCTGTGGAGGTGAACATACTTCAGTCAATCATACCAATAGTTGGGCGAGTCTAGAGACATCACGGACAGCGTCAATGAGGCAGCAACTAAAAATGCTCTTCAAACCCATTGGTGTCGGGGTTGTGGGGGGGGGGGGGGTATATATTAATATTCAGGTTAAAAAAACAAAACATCACCCACTCCCCGTAAAAGAATTTAGTTTATATTGTCTGTGAAAGCTCAAATAACAAATTGTGGGGTCTTAAGGACGTGATCTATGTAACATTACAGTTGTGTAGGTCTTGAGGACGTGATCCATGTAACATTACAGCTGTGAAGATCTTAAGGACGAGATCTATGTAACATTACAGTTGTGTAGGTCTTGAGGACGTGATCTATGTAACATTATAGTTGTGAAGATCTTGAGGACGTGAAATAAGTAACATTACTGTTGTGGAGGTCTTGAGGACGTGATCCATGTAACATTACAGTTGTGTAGGTCTTGAGGACGTGAACTATGTAACATTATAGTTGTGTAGGTCTTGAGGACGTGATCCATGTAACATTACAGTTGTGGAGGTCTTGAGGACGTGATTATGTAACAGTACAGCCGTGAAGTTCTTGAAGACGTGATCCATGTAACATTACAGTTGTGGAGGTCTTGAGGACATGATCTATGTAACATTACAGTTTTGTAGGTCTTAAGGACGTGATCCATGTAACATTACAGCTGTGAAGGTCTTGAAGACGTGATCTATGCAACATTGCTGTTGTGGAGGTCTTGAGGACGTGATCTATGTAGCACTGCAGTTGTGAGATTCTTTAGGACGTGATACATGTAACATTAAAGTTGTGAAGGACTTGAGGACGTGATCTATGTAACATTACAGTCGTGGAGGTCTTGAGGACGTGATAAATGTAGTATTATAGTTGTGGAGGTCTTGAGGACGTTATCTATGTAGCATTACAGTTTCTGAAGGTCTTGCGGAAGTGATCTATGCAACATTACAGTTGTGAAGTCTTGAGGATGTGATCCATGTAACATTGAAGTTGTGAAGGTCTTAAGGGCGTTTTCTATGTAACAGTACAGTTGTGAAGGTCTTAAGGACGTGATCTACGTAACATTACAGCTGTGAAGGTCTTGAGGACGTGATCCATGTAACATTACAGTCGTGAAGATCATGAGGACGTGAAATAAGTAACATTACTGTTGTGGAGGTCTTGAGGACGTGATCTACGTAACATTACAGCTGTGAAGGTCTTGAGGACGTGATCCATGTAACATTACAGTCGTGAAGGTCTTGAGGACGTGATCCATGTAACATTACAGTTATGGAGGTCTTGAGGACGTGATTATGTAACAGTACAGCCGTGAAGGTCTTGAGGATGTGATCCATGTAAAATTAGAGTTGTGGAGGTCTTGAGGATGTGATCCATGTAACATTACGGTTTTGAAGGTCTTGTGGATGTGATCCATGTATCATTTCAGTTGTGGAGGTCTTTAGGACGTGATCTATGTAACATTAAAGTTGTGAAGGTCTTAAGGACGTGATCTATGTAACAGTACAGTTGTGAAGGTCTTAAGGACGTGATCTATGTAACATTACAGTTGTGAAGATCTTAAGGGCGTGATCTATGTAACATTACAGTTGTGAAGTTAAGGACGTGATCTATGTAACATTCCAGTGTTGAGGTCTAAAGGGCGTGATATATGTAGCATTACAGTTGTGGCGGTCTTAAGGGCGTGATATATGTAGCATTACAGTTGTGGAGGTCTTAAGGGCTTGATATATGTAGCATTACAGTTGTGGAGGTCTTAAGGGCGTGATACATGTAGCATTACAGTTTTTGAAGGTCTTGAGAACGTGATATATGTAGCATTACAGTTTTTGAAGGTCTTGAGAACGTGATCTATGTAACATTACTGTTGTGGAGGTCTTGAGGATGTGATCTATGTAACATTACAGTTGTGAAGGTTTTGAGGACGTGATCTATGTAACATTACAGTTGTGAAAGTCTTGCGGACATGATCTATGTAACATTAAAGTTGTGAAGGTCTTGAGGACGTGATCTATGTAACTTTACATATTTCGAAGTTTTGTGGACTTGATCTAAGTAACATTACAGATGTGGAGGTTTGGTAACATTAAAGTTGTGAAGGCTATGAGGGCATGATCTATGTAACTTTACAGATGTTGAGGTATTGATGACGGGATCTATGTAACACTACAGATTTTTTAGCGCTGAGACATGATCTAAGTAAGATTGCAGATTTGGAGGGCTTGAGGACATAATTTATGTCACTTTACAGATGTCCTATTGAATTCCTCAATGAGTTACGAAAATCAAATCTTTATAACATTTAATAATGAATGAAAGCAAAATTTTAGGTATGAAGGATAAACACAAAGAGTAGGCGAGGGCTAGGTGTGACACGTCATCATACACAACTGTAATCAAATCTTAACGTTTCTGTAAGCAGTGGATACAAACAGTTGATCTCAGGGGGTAAAATATTACTTTTTTCCAACGGATCTATACAATATCAATACTACGCGTATCCACAAAGAGTAGCTTGGGTCGACGCAGCATCCACTTTATCCATTGAAGGAATTGATGGATTCATTGTTTCCTCAACAAATACAATTGTGATTTAACCAGTGAGTCTTATATTGTTGTGTGTTAACAAAAGAGCCTTATATTGTTGTGTGTTAACAAAAGAGCCTTATATTGTTGTGTGTTAACAAAAGAGCCTTATATTGTTGTGTGTTAACAAAAGAGCCTTATATTGTTGTGTGTTAACAAAAGAGCCTTATATTGGTGTGTGTTAACAAAATTAGCCGTATATTGTTGTGTGTTAACAAAAGAGCCCTTTATTGTTGTTAAATGGATTTGTAACACTATAAAGATAACATTTCAATTATCTTATTAATTATCATACCAGCTGTGACATTATGGGCAACAGAAGCGTGGCTATGGCCGTGTTGGACGTGACTTCTGTAGCCGCAGCCGTGATGTAGCCGATGATGAAGATGATGCCCCATTGGTTCCAGTTGGTGAAGAACTCCAGCTGGTGGCCAATCCAGGAAGACAGACCAGATTTCTGAGATGAATAAACACTAAATACAAATACCGGGAGTTGTTCGAGATACTTTCAGTTTTTGGACATTGCAAGGGATGAAATCATAAGTACAAAAATGACATTAAAAGAATTAAACAGCAATTTTTAATTTATTAAAAAGACACTTTTAAAGATAATGTAATGGTACTGTGGCATTTATGACAATAGCAGCACAACTACCCTACTCTACTCTAGAGACTGACCTCACAGCCTTTAGACAAGGCATATCCACCGCCAAGGAGAAGAAACAAATGCCAGGGTAACTTCTCGTGAGTAACTTTCCAATTTAGTAACGGTCGTACTTCTATTGGTCCAACTAAAAGTTTAGAGTTATTTTTGCGTATAGAGTGATCCTCTTAAGTTAAAGTGACCCCAAAAAATGAAAAGCTTAAGCTGTACATACAGGGATGGGCAACCTTTTTGTGCGTAGTGCAATATTTGTATTTTTGCAGATTGAAGTGTACTCTTATAGAACTCTGGAGTGATATTCTTGGCGTATTGATATTTTTAATAGCAATATTTACATCCTTATGAAATCCCAGGGCTTGTGGTATCAGCCTGATTTTTAAAAATAGAATTATGTTCTACTTTCGACATGTGTCACTGAGGAAATTTTGAATCTGACATCAGTTCGAAAGTGAGCAGTTGGCATATCTTAGCATTGCTGCTGTTGTTACAGTTTTACAATTTTGGACTGTGATTAATAACGTTCAAAGGTTTCTACAGATCACAATACAAGTTTTTACATTTTAAGAAAGCATTAATCCAATGTTCGGAAAGTCTCACGGGTCGGATTAAATGTTTCACTTGGCCGCATGCAGCCCACAGGTTTAAGATTGCCCACCCATGAGCTACTACTACTACTACTACTACTACTACTACTACTACTACTACTACTACTACTACTACGACTACTACTACTACTACTACTACTACTACTACTACTACTACTACTACTACTACTACTACTACTACTACTACTACTACTACTACTACTACTACTACTACTACTACTACTACTACTACTACTACTACTACTACTACTACTACTACTACTACTACTACTACTACTACTACTACTACTACTACTACTACTACTACTACTACTACTACTACTACTACTACTACTACTACTACTACTACTACTACTACTACTACTACTACTACTACTACTACTACTACTACTACTACTACTACTACTACTACTACTACTACTACTACTACTACTACTACTACTACTACTACTACTACTACTACTACTACTACTACTACTACTACTACTACTACTACTACTACTACTACTACTACTACTACTACTACTACTACTACTACTACTACTACTACTACTACTACTACTACTACTACTACTACTACTACTACTACTACTACTACTACTACTACTACTACTACTACTACTACTACTACTACTACTACTACTACTACTACTACTACTACTACTACTACTACTACTACTACTACTACTACTACTACTACTACTACTACTACTACTACTACTACTACTACTACTACTACTACTACTACTACTACTACTACTACTACTACTACTACTACTACTACTACTACTACTACTACTACTACTACTACTACTACTACTACTACTACTACTACTACTACTACTACTACTACTACTACTACTACTACTACTACTACTACTACTACTACTACTACTACTACTACTACTACTACTACTACTACTACTACTACTACTTAAGAAAATCAGAAAAACCATCGAGCCGAAGCTCATAAATTCTTCTTCAGCACACCACCGCCGCCCCCAACCGGCATTCAACCACTTCCCCAACACACCACCGCCGCCCCAACCGGCATTCAACCACTTCCCCAGCACACCACCGCCGCTCCCAACCGGCATTCAACCACTTCCCCAGCACACCACCGCCGCTCCCAACCGGCATTCAACCACTCCCCCAGTGGTCTTTAGTCCAATCAGGCCGCGAAGCGGAATGCCGCGGGGCCCTCCATCCCTGAGACAGCCTCACCCACCCTTCCACCCCTGAGCTAAATAACTCTATAAAAATCAGACTTTGCTAGGACTCTTGTCTCGCCAGCCCTGCAATACATGTCAAGGTTTAAAATACGAATCAAAGAAATTAAAACCCGAACTTCATTTGAGAAGAAAGGGAATAAGTTAAACTATCTAAGCCTGGTGCACGCGCAACCTCGTGCTTATGCATTTCTTCCAAAATGACAACCGCCATCCCGTCTTTTAATATGCTGACACAGACAAGATGGACTAACACTGAGCGTGGACTCACTCACATCGAATTGCTTCTTGTTTTGCAGTGTCCGATATCTCTTTCTTGGCCCACTTCTCTGGATGAGCCGGGTCGCTGTAGGACTTTAAAATAGGCAGGGTCGAGGGAACGGCGAACAGTAGGACGGCGATCAGGATGGCGACTGCGCCATCTTTAACTCTATTAAAGAACAGGAAAAAGCATAGAATGAGTAGAGTGTAGACCAGTGAATTAAAAAAAAATATTCAGATTTACAAAGTGTAAGAAGCTAATTGATATTATTTGGCGTTGCCAGTGCTGAAATTGCGTGATAGCTAACACATAGAAGCTTATCTGAGAATTATAAATAAAATTTAGCATTCACGTTAGATAAGTATAGGAATACCTAATCGAAAATTGGTCTTCTTCGTGTTGTGGGAACCCCCAACCATACAATTATTTTCCTTGCTACTTTATAAATATACGCTACTCCATAAATATGTGTTTTCCGATGGTTTTAGGCGACCCCTGTGTAAGGGCCGCTCGACACACAAAGGGATCAAGACCCACAGGCTGAGAACCACTGGTCTCCTTCGAAAAAAGAGCGTAACTCCTCAATAACGTGCCAGCAATAATGTGACGTCTGTTATAACTCAGTCGTGACATGACTCTCGAAAATTCGTAAACTCCTCCACACGTAAATTGTATATTAACAAAAAAAAAAATAAATAAATGAATCTTTAAATAAATAAATACATAAATACATACAGTGGAACCTCTCATAACGAGCATAATTCGTCCCAGAATCTTACTCGTTAAGCGAAACAAATTTTCCCATACAAAACAATGTAAAATACGATAATGCGTTCCATGCTGAAAAAATATTAATTTTTCCAAAAATGTTTTTAAACATTTATTCAAATAAAATATGAGTTGTTAAGGAGTGTAACAACTTTGAATACAATTTAGATTTAAAACAAAAAACGTAAATAAAAATATGAATTTATGACAAATAATGAATCCCTTTTAACTAGAACAGTTTTAAATAAAGACATTTGTTTTTGCCGACGCTTCAAAATTTGACGAAAATGTGTCACAGCATTATCATTGAATAAATTTGTAGCTCGAATAGCCACCTCTTTATTAGGGTGATGCTCATCAATGTACGATGCAACAGTTTCCCATGCCTTCAGCATTTCTCTTATTGCGCTAGAAGATTGTTGCTCTGCTACTTCCTCCTCCATTAATGAGCTCTCCTCCATAATTTCTTGCTGTGAAACTCGATGCAACTCCATAAGCTCTTCGGTGGTACTGTTTCAAAATCACATTCAACAACACCCTCTGGCCAAAGTTTTTTCCAAGCAGAAGTGAGGGCCCTCTTGGTAACTCCTTCCCAAGCCTTGTCAGTCATCTTGAGCCAAGCAACGATGTGAAAGTGATCTTTACAAAACTCTCTAAGAGTGAGAATTGTCTCTTCGGCAGCTTCAAAACAGCGCTCGAAGAGTGTTTTAGTGTAGTTTTTTTAAAATTAGAAATAACCTGCTGGTCCATAGGCTGGAGTAACGGAGTCGTGTTGGGCGGCAGAACAATAACCTACTGGTCCATAGGCTGGAGTAACGGAGTCGTGTTGGGCGGCAGAACAATAACCTGCTGGTCCATAGGCTGGAGTAACGGAGTCGTGTTGGGCGGCAGAACAATAACCTGCTGGTCCATAGGCTGGAGTAACGGAGTCATGTTGGGAGGCAGAAACTGGACATTGATGAAATTAAATTATTCATGAACATCATCTTGTAGGCCTGGAGCATGGGCGGGCGCATTGTCAATAAGAAGCAATACATGGAGAGGAAGATTCATCTCAAGCAAATATTTGTCGGGAAAAAGGGACTTCCCATTTCTGCGTAACTCGTTATGCGAAATGTCGCTCGTTAAGGGAGCAACTTCTTCACATTTTTTTTGCTCGTTATGCGAATTACTCGTTGTGAGATGTGCTCGTTATGAGAGGTTCCGCTGTATTTTCATAAAATACAATCAAACATCCTCAAAATTAGTGCTCAAATGGATTAGCAAATGTTTAAGGAAAAGAGAAGAAAAAAGAAAGAAAAATGAATCATTCTAATCGTCTTTGAACTTTCAAAATATCTCATCGCTTCCTGAACGGAATACGTCATATCCTGCTAGAAAGCTACACGAGTCCCGATCTTAAGGACAACAATTCTTGCGTATCGACATTCTTTAGCGAGACATACGAAATAACCAGAGATATGTCACCAAAAGATTATTTGAAACTTAGACTTGAACTGATATCCCATGAACAGACATCACATGATCTGACATCCGATGAAATGAAATCCCATGAAATGGCATATGATCAACTGACATCCGATGAACTGAAATCCGATGAACTGAAATCCGATGAACTGACAGATGAACTGACATCCAAAGAGCTAACATCATATGAACTGGCATCCCAAGAACTGGCATCCCATGAAATGACATCCAATTAACTGACATCCGATTAACTGAAATCAGATGAACTGACATCGAATGAACTGACATCACATGAAATGACTTATGATCAACTGACATCCAATGAACTGACACTCCATGAACTGACATCCGATGAACTGACATCAGATGAACTGACCTCGAATGCACTGACATCCCATGAACTGACATCCGTGGAAGTGAGACAAAACTTACGGCATGTTGAACGATGTTCCCCAGCCAGTAACACCGCCAAGGTCACGGGTGATCCACAAGGTCACCAAGGCGACGAATAGAAAAATAATGGCCATCTGGCCGAATCTAAAAGTATGAGACCAACAAAAAAAAGTGACTTACTTAGCATAGGAATAACCGTTTGATTTTTCCCCCTCACTAAACCAAAGACATTTACCACACAAAAAAAGAGATGAATGTATTGTAATAGAAGTATAGTAAAATCATAATAAGTTTATTTGATGTTTGAATTTCCTAAAAAAAATCATCATTATATGGTTTTATAACATCTAGTCTAGTTTTTAATCGGGATCAAAATAATTCGTCACATTAAATAAATTCGATGTCAATGACTTAAAATTTTTTTTTATTAAAATAATAAAATATAAAAAAATAAAAATTAAATATTGTTATCAGGGTTAGATGACAGTTTACAATATTTAAAGGAAGTAGAATTGTATTGTTTCCTGCATGTTTTAGCTGCCTCAAGCAAGTCGTCTATACTTAAGTCATTTGACCGTATAATAAAGTACATAGTTGTTTACACGTTCAAATTTGGTCAGTAAATGGTCAATGCATACCATAGTGGTCCATACTGGTGGTTCATACAACACACGTGTTCCATTAATACTCCAGTGGTCCATAATACAGCAGTGTTGCCGTGATACTCTAGTGGTTCATACAGACAGCTGTTGTTCATACATATACCATGGGTCAAAACTTACATCATTGTCAAAATATACCCTTCTGGTCCGCACAAAGACCAGTGATCCATAATTACACCAGTGGTGCATACTTTTCAGTGGTCCATTCATATACTAAAGTCCCCTAATACCCCAGTGGCTCACACATACACCATTTGTCCATACGTGCTTCATGTGTCTATACATATCCAAACAAACACCAGTGGCCCCAGCAAACACCAGTTGTCATTTCATACACCATTTTCCATACGAACACCAGTTGTCTATACATACACCATTTGTCTATACACACAACAGCTATTTATACATACAACAGTTGTCTATACATACACCAGTTGTCTATGCAAACAGCAGTTGTCTATAAATACATAAGTTGTCTCTTCATGCACCAGTGGTCCATACATGAATCAGTAGTCCAAATATACAACAGTGGTCCATACTTACACGAGTTGGCTATACATACACCAGTTTCATACATACACACCCGTTGTCTATACTTACACTAGTGGTCCGAGCTTAGCGTACTCATCTCGAATGACCTGTTTTATTCTTTTCGCCCGGCCAGCGTCATGTGTCGTTGCTGAGCAACAGCTGCATGCGCCCCTGGTTTGTGGATGATGGGATACAAAGATTGAATACATTATACAACCCACCATCTTGAATCTTATAATGGGTGTTATGTGATCAATGTCATTTCTTAAATACAGTGACATGTCGATAGTCTGGATTAAGAGTGGTTAGACCCCGCCATGATAATTGGCTTATTCGAATTTTCGAATCCCATAGTGAATCTGTCAGATAAGCTAATTTAATTTAATAATTTCCATATAGTGAAGCAGCTTTATTGGAAAACTAGGGATGGAGGAAACCCCAAGTGATGGAGGAAACCCCAAGTGATGGAGGAAACCCCAAGTGATGGAGGAAACCTCAAGGATGGAGGAAACCCCAAGTAATGGAGGAAACCCCAAGTGATGGAGGAAACCCCAAGTGATGGAGGAAACCCCAAGTGATGGAGAAAACCCCAAGTGATGGAGGAAACCCCAAGGGATGGAGGAAACCCCAAGTGATGGAGGAAACCCCAAGGATGTTGGAAATCCCAAGTGATGGAGGAAACACCAAGGATGTTGGAAATCCCAAGGATGGAGAAAACACCAAGGATGTTGGAAACCCCAAGGATGTTGGAAATCCCAAGTGATGGAGGAAACCCCAAGTGATGGAGGTAACCCCAAGTGATGAAGGAAACCCCAAGTGATGAAGGAAACCCCAAGGATGAAGGAAACCCCAAGGATGGAGGAAACCTTGATTCTCCTAATAAAAACATACTTTAAAATCGTATAACCTATATCTATAAAGCCACAATTTTTGTAAGGCGTTTAACTATAATAAATAGTTTAGAAAATACACCGTTGTCATCTGTGTAGGTAAACACCCCCAAAGTCTGCACTGACTTTCACCGACTGTCATCAAACCATTTTGTGTTCCACAACACATAATGGCAAATTTAAAATTAATTAATCTACGGATTTATCTTACAATGCTCGTCTGGAGCAGAATAATTTTGTTCCCGTTCAACCTGGTTCAACTTTCCATGCTTAGAAACAAATTTGCATACATACCTGCATCTGAGGAAGGCTATGAGCAGCCATGCCCAGCAGACGAAGAGCGTGAGCAGTGAGAGGGGTATACCGAACGCCATCCAGTTCCCGAACGTCACTGGGTTGTTCAGACCGTATTGGGCGTAAAAACTGCCAGGGCGGTAGTTGTGAAGGTAGGCGGAAACGAAGAAAATATTGTTAGGATGGATGTTGGCGTGGTTGGAGGGAATGAAAGAAAATATTGTTAGGATGGTTGTTGGCGTGGTTGGAGGGAATGAAAGAAAATATTGTTAGGATGGTTGTTGGCGTGGTTGGAGGGAATAAAAGAAAATATTGTTAGGATGGTTGTTGGCGTGGTTGGAGGGAATAAAAGAAAATATTGCTAGGATGGTTGTTGGCGTGGTTGGAGGGAATGAAAGAAAATATTGCAAGAATAAAGGAAAATATTGTCAGGCTGGTAGTTGTGATGGTGGGAGGGAAGAAACAAAACGTAAAGATGGTAGTTTTGATAGTAGAAGGGGAGAAATGAAACGTTAGGATGGTATTTGTGATTGTAAAAGCGGAGAAAGAAGACACCGAATTTTTCCCTCTGTCAGGCTGACAATGCTTTGTACAAAAACAGATGTTATCGATAATTTTGTTTCAGAAAATGGAAAGATTTAAGATCATCAATAATATTTTAATTGAAAAGGTCTCATGGGTAAGCGTCTGCAACTTGTTGAGCCATTTTTGTCCCTTTCTCTTTACCAGCCCCCCTCCCCCATCCACTCTCCCCTGTCATTAACTGCACTGAGAAGTGGTGCTAACTGCCTGGCACCCCCAGTTTAACGAGTTCAATTTGCGATTTGGAAAAAAAAATGTTATGTGAGGCTTCACATTTCTAATTATAATGGATACAAATGGGCTTATATCTGTAACTCTGTCACATACTAATGGGCTTAGCTCAATGGCTCTGTCACATACCAATGGGCTTAGATCAATGACTCTGTCACATACTAATGGGATTAGCTCTACAGCTCTGTCACATACTAATGGACCTAGCTCTATGGCTCTGTCACATACTAATGGGCTTAGATCTTTAACTCTGTCACATACTAATCGGCTTCGTTCTATGTCTCTGTCACATACTAGTGCGCTTAGATCTGTAACTCTGTCACATACTAATGGGCTTAGTTTTATGGCTCTGTCACATAAAAATGGGGTTAGCTCTTTGGCTCTGTGACATTCTAATGGGGATCGCTCTGTACTTTTATCACATACTAGTCAGCATGAGCCTTAAAGGCCAGGTTCGGTCCAGTACCGGTCAGGCAAGCGATGCCACCACAGGTTGCCGCGTAACAAATACACAGGGACATCGCTTTTCCCATATTGGCGTAAGCTGGGTCGTCCACCTCCGGGGCTGTGTCCACCTCTGGTACCAGGGGGTCGGGTGGAGCTTTGATACTGATCTGCAGCTTGTGCTGGACGTCCCGTGGTCTGTGCAAGATTTTTAACAAGTTGAAGTAACAATTTCTAACTGCTTATAAATGTACATAGTCTGTAAAAATCGACGCCAATGGCTGATAGGCTGTAGCCGTGGGCGCCATTGTCTGATAGACTGTGACCATGAGCGCCATTGGCTGATTGACTATGACCATCGGCGCCATTGGCTGATAGGCTGTGACCATGTGCACCATTGGCTGATAGACAATGAGAATGGGCGCCCTGGAAATATAGGTTGTGACCATGGACGCAATTGGCTGATAGATTGTAACTCTTTAACTTGCAACTTTTTATTTGATCTGTTGGAATGTTGTAACTATAGCATTAGTTATGTGGACATATCGCCCAAAGAGGTTTTCGATTTCTTTGCCATGCGAAGATTTGTAGCGTAGTTTATGCTGTCATCAATTTCTAGCCAAGTTTATGCTACCGTTAATTTCTAGCCAAGTTTATGATACCATTAATTTCTAGCCTAGTTTATGCAACCATTAATTTTGAGCCAAGTTTATGCTACCATTAACTTCTAGCCTAGTTTATGCTACCATTAACTTCTAGCCTAGTTTATGCTAACATTAACGTCTAGCCTAGTTTATGCTACCATTAGCTTCTAGCCAAGTTTATGCTACCATTAACTTCTAGCCTAGTTTATGCTACCATTAACTTCTAGCCTAGTTTATGCTACCATTAACTTCTAGCCTAGTTTATGCTACCATTAACTTCTAGCCTAGTTTATGCCAACATTAATTTCTAGCCTAGTTTATGCCAACATTAACTTCTAGCCTAGTTTATGCTAACATTAATTTCTAGCCTAGTTTATGCTACCATTAACTTCTAGCCTAGTTTATGCTAACATTAACTTCTAGCCTAGTTTATGCTACCATTAACTTCTAGGCTAGTTTATGCTACCATTAACTTGTAGCCTAGTTTATGCTACCATTAACTTCTAGCCTAGTTTATGCTACCATTAACTTCTAGCCTAGTTTATGCTACCATTAACTTCTAGCCTAGTTTATGCTACCATTAACTTCAGCCTAGATTATGCTACCATTAACTTCTAGCCTAGTTTATGCTACCATTAACTTCTAGCCTAGTTTATGCTACCATTAACTTGTAGCCTAGTTTATGCTACCATTAACTTCTAGCCTAGTTTATGCTACCATTAACGTCTAGCCTAGTTTATGCTACCATTAACTTCTAGCCTAGTTTATGCCAACATTAACTTCTAGCCTAGTTTATGCCAACATTAACTTCTAGCCTAGTTTATGCTACCATTAACTTCTAGCCTAGTTTATGCTAACATTAACTTCTAGCCTAGTTTATGCTACCATAAACTTCTAGGCTAGTTTATGCTACCATTAACTTGTAGCCTAGTTTATGCTACCATTAACTTCTAGCCTAGTTTATGCTACCATTAACTTCTAGCCTAGTTTATGCTACCATTAACTTCTAGCCTAGTTTATGCTACCATTAACTTCTAGCCTAGTTTATGCTACCATTAACTTCTAGCCTAGTTTATGCTACCATTAACTTCTAGTCTAGTTTATGCTAACATTAATTTCTAGCCTAGTTTATGCCACAATTAACTTCTAGTCTAGTTTATGCTACCATTAACTTCTAGCCTAGTTTATGCTACCATTAATTTGACGATGAGAACTATTTCATGTGTATTTGTGCATTCAATTTTGGAGGCGGGTACTGGTCTAATGGTGAATTGATTAATACACCAAATGACACAATGAAAGACACACTGAATGACACTGATTGACACACTGAAAGACACACTGAATGACACTGATTGACACACTGAAAGACACACTGAATGACACTGATTGACACACTGAAAGACACACTGAATGACACTGATTGACACACTGAAAGACACACTGATTGACACACTGAAAGACACACTAAATGACACTGATTGACACACTGAAAGACACACTGATTGACACACTGAAAGACACGCTGAATGACAATGATTGACACACTGAAAGACACACTGAATGACACTGATTGACACACTGAAAGGCACACTGAATGACACTGATTGACACACTGAAAAAAACACTGATTGACACACTGAAAGACACACTGAATGACAATGATTGACACACTGAAAGGCACACTGAATGACACTGATTGACACACTGAATGACACTGATTGACACACTGAAAGACACACTGAATGTGTTTTTACTGTACGTTCACGCTGTACTTTCAATGTACTTTCACGTATACTTTCTTGTACTACCATTTCCTTAATATGGCTTGTACGCAATCGCACATAAATTAACCATTAAAAACATCAACCAAGTCTAATAAATCTAAATAAATGAAATTTTGTTTTCTATCTTACCCTCCAGGTTTTGAGGAGAGTTTTTCACCAGTTCTTCCGTCACTCTCTTCAACCATTTTAACTTCTACTTCACCCTGCCCTGGAATGAATTCTTTTTTAAAAACATATATGATTGACTCCTTGCATAGATACATTCTGTTAATTTATTATGAGTGGATACATTAGAATACGAACTAGTCATTCAATAGATTTAGTCACCAAAAAAAATTAATTAAACAAAACTTGAGAAATAGAGTTTCTGTCGATCTTAAAAAAAACCCAAAAAACTCCAATTGATTTAACCCCATTGTTTAGTACAGCAGTTCTCAAACGACCCTTTCACAGTGGTCGCCTAAGACCATCGGAGAACACATCGCTTTACAGTTATGAAGTATCAACGAAAATAATTTTGTGGTTGGGGGTCGCCACAACGCGAGAAACTGTATTAAAGGGTCGCCGCATTGGAAAGTCCGAGAACCACTGGTTTAGTGGATTAAAAAAAACATATAAATATAAACCTGTGGTAGTAAGGACTGGCCAAGAAGAGACGAAGACTGCGGATTTTATAGACCACACATGGGGAGAGTGAGAAATGGGATCAGCTGAAAAGAGAAGCTTAGAACAAAGGTGGACTGATAGGATTTTTGAATGATCAGTGCACCATAATGATCGATCGGATGATGAGAGCTTTAGCTCTCAGTTAGTTAGTGTTGTCTTCATACTTAATGATGGCGAATATTTTTGACAGTTTTCCAGCCAGGTCCGTTTGTTGTCAGGGGCGTATGAAGGGACGGGGTCGGGGGTGAAGAGGAGGCGGACCTACCCGGTCGGTACTTTTTCTTCATATTAAGGGGGTGGCATTTTCATCCAACAGCAGATATTTTTAGAGGAAAAGAGTGGGGGGGGGGGGGGGGGGCGGGGGAGCGGCATTAATAATTCTGGCCAGCACCAGGTGGTACTAGCCCCTAGCTACCCAACCGTTTGTTGTATTTTAAACATTTACTTTATATACCTACTAGTATCTACTGTATTAAACTTATTAAGCCAATATTTAATAGTGATTCTTGATACACAAGTTCAGGTTTAGAATTGATGCAGTAACAAAAAACAACAACATTAACTTCTAGTTGATATATTGTCTTATCACAAAACGTTAAACGCTGTCTTTCGTTCTGTTCTAAGTCTTTCAATGTTTACTACGCAAACGACCAAGCCCAGGGCCGTGAAGAGGCCGGGGCAAATGAGCTAATCGCCTAGGGCCCAGCCCTCATGGGAGCCGAACAATTACGTTTTATATAACTATTATGATATTTGTAAAGTCCAATATTTGGATTAGCTCAGCGCCCAAAAACCTCTGCACGGCGCTGACCAAAGCCCTCTACGGACACGACTGCACAATGGAAGGAAACGAACATGGGCAGATACCTTCTTTACCCTTCTGCTTGCTGGCCGAGCCTTTCAACTGGACGAGCACCGCGTCAGCTATGGGGATCATCATGGCTGTGGTGGCTGTGTTGGAGATCCACATGGACAGGAACCAGGTGGCCAGCATCATTCCCAACATCAGCCTGGAAGCAAATGTTGAAATTTGCTGACATAGTTGAAATAGTTTAGATTGTTGAAATTGTTTAGATTGTTAAAATTGTTCAGATTGTTGAAATTGTTTAGATTGTTGAAATTGTTCAGATTGTTGAATTTGTTTAGATTGTTGAAATTAATTAGATTATTGAAATCGTTTAGATTGTTTAAAATGTTAAGACTTTTGAAATTGTTTAGATTGTTTAAAATGTGTAGATCTTTGAAAATGTTTAGATTGCTTAAACTGTTCGTACCGTGTAAAGAATAATAAATCAAGAGCGTTTGAAAATTAAGTATTGAAATAAATCGTACCATTTTGGTTCCGTTCCCACTATCATGAGAACCCCAAGAGCGACACGCCTGTGGAGTTCCCAGTATTCAATTGCCGTAGCCATGATTAACCCGCCAAGGAACAGCATGTTGATGTCCTAAAGAAAATGAAGCGAAAAAAAACATTAGCGTCGTTGAAAGTCAGTAGATCGGTTAAAGCTTGAACCAAGGACAACGTTTCAAGAGGCCTAACATTAACCATTATCTCAGATATTACATGTTTGTGACCATAGATTCATTGGACGCCAAATGGTGACAGAGAACAGGGGCTCTTAAACATTTTGCCTGAAACTCACACTGTTTGATTTCAAAACATTTCCAGCACGATAAAAAAATTGAAAAAAAAAAACAAAAAAAAAAAAAAACGAAGATAAACCTGATTGGGTCTTCTCGCCCCCCCCCCCCTCACCGAAACTGCCTCCTGCACAACTCGGGGGGTGCGGGCACACCATGTTACAAATCCCTTACACAGATCAATAGAAACGTTGCGAAGACAGTAACTTATTAAGCGTATTTTCAAGTCCAATGCTAAAACAAATTATTATGTTTCTCCAAAGACCGAAGAGATAAATGTACATAATGAATATCATGTGTCCCGGATCATTTGAAATATGTATTCAATGAAAATATTCTCCGGAATCACAGAGCAGTTGAAGGCTTTGCCAAAGTACAACAGCTAAATTATTGGCAAAAGAACTTGGTATTGAATGTAAATCCCCCCCCCCCCCCCTAAAGAAATTCATCTAAGAGCTATTGTAAAGAGAGACATTTACAATGAAGTCCCATGTGATCAAATTCTTAACGGAGACAATATTTTTTAGAGATTATTTTGTTAACCAGAATTTTGGATACCGCCATTCCTTCAGTTAATAATCGATTTTTTACAACTAAATTCCCCCCCCCCCCACCCCCTCAAGAAATTCATCTAAGAGCTAGACGAAAGAGAGACATTTACAATGAAGTCCAATGTGATCAAATTCTTAACGGAGACAATATTTTTTTAGAGATTATTTTGTTAACCAGAATTTTGGATACCGCCATTCCTTCAGTTAATAATCGATTTTTACAACTATTCTCTTACAGTGACTTACTCGATGTTTATAATAGTCATAGAACACGACGAACGTTCGCAAAAGGGTTGGTGACGGCAGAAATAATTTAAGTTGTGCTGGAAAACGGTCACTTGTACAAAAGGGAGGGAATTTTTGTTTCTGCAGCCGATTCAATTTTAGGCGCTCTGCATACGCAAGAAAACTTTTTGAATCTTGAAAGCAAGTGTCAATTAATTGTGGTTGATTATCTAAAGCTCCAATATTTGTTTTTTTAATACAGTGGGTCAGGGCTGTGCAGTGGATTTTTGGGCCTCGAGCTAATCCAAAAATGGGCCCCCCTCAAATTTTGAATAACTCGGACGATTTAATTCCAACATTTGGGAGGGGGGCTTTGGGTCCATTTGGGGGTCCCTTGGCCCCGAGCGTTTCACTCGGTTGCCTCGCCCCTGAAGGCCTTGCCGTAGGTCAGCAATGTTTCATACAATTCATGCATTTACTTTACAATATTTTAACATTCCTGTTCTATTGTCATAATCAGTGGCGTAGCCATGGGGGGGGGGGGGCTGCGAGCCGCACCGTAGTGGCGTAGCTAAAGGGTGTGCGGGTCACACCGGGTGACAAAACCCTAGCTACGCCACTGGTCACAATTAGTATTTATAATTATACCCTGTGGGCATATTTCCATATAAACGTTCACTTATATGTGTTTTCTTCTTGATGACATTCACACCCTGTTTTTATGACATTCTTTGTTCACATATTTTACAACTTATAGAATAATATATCTGTGAGTTATCCTTACATCATGTCAGGACAAATCAATAGTCACAACATAGAATGTTTTCATTGTAAATTATTCTTAAAACCATCATCATCATCATTTCCCTTAGTTCTTCGACCGTTGGGGCGCCACAGATGACATGAAAACTATGCTTCTCCATTCCTCTCGGTCTTATGCCCTACGCATAGCATCGCCTAGTTTTAATCCTGTCCACTCTTTGATGTTATCTTCCCATCCTTTTCTCTGTCTTCCTCTTCTTCTCCCTCCTCTAGTTTTGCCCTGCATGATTTCTTTGGCGAGCCCTTGTTTTCTGGTCACGTGGCCATACCACCCAAGTTTGCGCTTTTTTACAGAAACCATGAGGTCATCGTACTGCCCAACAGCTTGACGAATCCTTTCTTTCGCTTTTTCAGTGGTGATATGGTCTCTACAGTGGATGCCAAGAATGCTTCTGAGGCATCTCATTACCATCGCCTTTATTTTCCTTTCAAGCTCTGCTGTTAATAACCAGGACTCACAAGCAATGAGCGCAACAGCCGGATTTTGGTGTTGGGGGCTATATTTTTGTCCTTCCATATTTTCTTGAGCCTATTCAGTGCTGTTGTGATCTGCGCAATCCTGGCCATCAATTCGGGCTTTGAGCCTTCTTCCGAGACTATTGCTCCGATGTAATTGAAGCTGCTAACTGTCTCTAATCTTTACTCCACGACCTTAATTTCAGTGGCGATGCCAGTGGTGCTGTTCGTCATCATTTTTTTTTTTTTTGCACTGATTTGCATGCCAAAGGACGAAGAAGACTTGTCGAGATGCTTTACTAGGTTGGCTAACTCTTTTTCGCTCCCAGCCAGGCCGTCTATGTCTTCCGCAAAGTGTAGGTTGGTGATTGTTCTGCCACCAATGCTGACTGTCCCTACATGCGTTTCCAGTGCATGATTATGTCGGCATATGGTCTTAGCCGGTTCAGTATGACCTTCAGCATGACCTTGCTTAGGTGGCTTATTAGGCTAATGGTGCGATAGTTTTGGCATAGCTGTAGGTTACCTTTTTTGGGGAGGGTGATGATGAGAGATTGGGTCCATGATTTGGGCCATTCCCCTGTCAGCCATATTTTGTTGCAAATATTGATTACGGCATTTATCATTGCTGCTCCTCCTTGTTTCAACAACTCGGCAGGGATATTATCCACTCTTGCGGCTTTTCCAATTTGGAGTGCTTGGACTACTGCTTCTACTTCTGCGCGTGGAATAGGGAAGATTTCATTGTCCGTTGCTGGGGGGGGGGGGGGCATTAAGGACCTCTGGGTCTATCTTTATATTTTCATTATACAGCTCTGAGCAATATTCAGTCCATCTTTTCAGTATATCATTTTCCTCGGTCAAACATTTACCATTTTTATCTTGTAAGGTAGTACTACGCCCTTGCTTTGCAGTGGTTAGTTCTATCACCCACTGGTACGCATTTTTGCTTTTGTTCTTCTCCAAGCAATTTTCAATGTCGTAGCATTGCTCTTCAATCCAGTTCTTCTTTGCCCTTCTCATACCCTTTTTGATGTTTGGTTAATTCTCCTATATTTATTGGCCCCCTCTGTATCTACCATCTTTGTTTTCTTTAATTGTCTCCGTTTATAACACAGATCGAGGATGTCAGCTGTCACCCACGGTTTTTGGGTTGGTCGATGTTTACCAAGGATGTCATATGTTGTGTCCGTCACAGCTGTGTTCAAGTTATCAATCAGTGTGTCCATGTCCGAACAGTCGGCATCTATAATGTTAAGCGCTGCAATTATTCCTCCAATCATTGCTTGGAAGGCTTCTGCTACTTTATGATCCTTCAGTTTTTCAAGGTCGAATTTGATTTTGGTATATCTCTGCTTAATTACCCTCTTTAAGTGCATCATGACTAGATCGTGGTCACTTCCAATGTCAGCGCCTGGGAAGCTGCGAGCATTTGCTGCAATGCTTATATTAGACCGGAAACGTGTTTGCAGCATGATGTAGTCAATCTGATTGTGGTGTTTCCCATTGGGCTATGCCATGTGGTTTTCCTGGATATTTTATGTGCACCCAGTGTGTTGGCCAGTATGAGATCCATTAAGCTGGCGAATTCCAAGAGTCTCAGGCCTCTCTCGTTTGAAGTTGCAGCATATTTGTAATTATAATTAAAAGGGGTCCTTAGCCCCTGGGTTCCCCTACCTCCTAGGCCCCCCAAACAGTTCCGTTCGCAATAACCCCTTACATTCATGAACTACCCCGAATCCCTATCCTGGAGCCCCTTACCTCCTGGAGCCCCTACCCCTGGAGCCCCTTACCCCATGGGACCTCCTACCCCCTGGGGCCTGCCACCTCCTGGGCCCCCTACACAGTTCCGTTCGCACTGACCACCTTACATTCATGTACTGCGCCGCAATATCATTGGAGTTGACGATCTCAAAGATGGGGAAAAAGAACACGGGCAGAAGGGCGGTAACTCCAACCGGAAGTGCCTCTGTGATCCAGTAGACAGCCATGAGAGCAACAACGTAGGCGCATTTGGCTTCCTGTGAGCGGAAAGAGATAAGGAAAAATAAAGAGTTAAATAAAAAAAATCTAACAACTGTTTAAAAACATATTAAATTAAACGCCTTAAAGAAATACATGCAAAATTAGCACCGCATAAACTAACACAAACACATCTCTTATATATATTTTGCTTCTGGTGTGGCTGCTACCATTTCACAAATAGCTCCCATTCCCTAATCAACATGTTTTATAGTGACAGTAATGAGTGAAGAAAAAACTGTCAGCAGTGAGGGTCATTGTTTAAGGGCCGGGAGGCAGGGTGTAGGACGATTGTTTAAAGGCCGGCAAGTGGGGTGTAGGACTCTCTGCATGACTATTGTTTAAATGTCCTAATATTTTATATAAAATGAGAAGATAAATCTTTTTTTTAAACAGAATTTTCTTTAAATACCTGTACCCGGTGTAAAGAAACTGCACCTGATAAACAATGGTCTTAAATAACAGTCTTAAGTTTAACTTAAAGTAGCCTGCAAACTAATGCTTAATGATTTGATAAAGAGAAACACTATTGATAGCTATCATAACATATTCACGAAAAATCATTATTTTAAAGTAATACTATTTTCTTTATTTCTTAAAAGTAGGATAATTCATTCTGATCATAATTCCAGAAATTGAGTCCTATACATCAATAACCAATGCTCTGAATCTTTATCCAAAATGTACTTTGCGTAAAACGTATTTAATAACTTGCTACAGATGTGCAATCTAAAATTGTGTAACTTTAAAAAAAAATAATTGAAATTGAAATTGACCCCCAGTATGTAAATGAATTCCGATTACAGCTGATGATTTTATCGATCAGCTGTTGTGTAATCGTGACGTAGCCGGACGAGGGTTGTACTCACCGGTGACTGCAGAACTAAGATGATGGGAAGCCGGACGAGGGTTGTACTCACCGGTGACTGCAGAACTAAGATGATGGGAAGCAGGACGAGGGTTGTACTCACCGGTGACTGCAGAACTAAGATGATGGGAAGCAGAACGAGGGGTGTCAGAAACAGTATGATCACCGTACGCCACGCCCACAGGTGACGTAGCCACTCTCTCACAGCAGCCGCCATCGGGAAACAAGTTTCTGGGATAAAGTTAAATCTGCCAATTTACTGATGTCCAATGTCGGTCTCAAATTCAATCATTCTCTTGTTCTTCAAACATTTTTGATTATACGTGACCCTTTTATTTAAAAGATTGATATTTTTGGGCTGCTAGAATTGTATTTTATATTTCTACAAGGGAAAAATAAACGATTATTTGAAATCAGAGGTGTAGCTAGATTTTCTCTGGCCTGGCCACAAGATAAATTTGTACGTACCCCCCCCCCCCCCAACCCTCTCAACTCTGAAAGCCAATATTTTCATCATAAATTGCCATCAAAGCACATTTTTGAGGCACCCCGAGTCTGGCGACTGGGGATATCTATACCCCTCGCCCCCACCTAGCTACGCCTCTATTAAAATTTGTTGATGTGTAACCACATGAGTTGGATCATTTTTGTACACAACCGCAAAGAAAATTATTTTTTTTCCAAAAAATTCACACCTATGATCTTCTTATTAAGGACTACACAAGAAACATCGCAGAAAGACTCCAAGTAAGGGAATTAATTTAAAACGAATCTCATCTAGAATATTTTCTAGGTTAGCAATTTTTTTCTGTCAATATTCTACGGATGACGTTACAATAAGGAACAAGTGGTAGGTGTGCTTGCCTTTAACGTGCTAGTGGCATTTAAGGAATAAGTGATTGGGTGTTGTTGTCTTTAACGTGCTAGTGGCTATGATCTTTACCAACAAGTTTTTTAATTAAATCTTCCACAATTAAAAAGAAATAAAAATACTTTTAATGATTTTTACAATCTCTTCTTTTTAGAATCCGCTATATTGACTTCGCTTTAAGTAAGTGGCTGGCTAAATATTCGGACGGCTTACTGACCCTCGTTCCGTGAACCTATCGAGGTGAAACTTTGCACATAGTCTCGTTGCAAATGACAACACATTTTATCTAATTTTCAGCCCCCAACCCTTAAAAATAAGTTTTCATGATTTTTTTAATGGAAATATGAATAATATGATAACACTGATTTGACGACATACTATTCCCGATAACTGAGCTATACTAGATTCCTGATACAAAAAAGCGTTTGGTGCGTAATATTTTTTTTTTTTTTTTTTTCTTCTAAAATAGTTGGTGAAATTAATCTGCGGTGTAAAATCGGTTGGGTTATTAAAATATTAATACATTTCCAGGACGTGAATAAAAAATATGCGATTGCGAGGCTTGGGTGGGGGTGGGGGCGTGTGTGGCTATTTGTGATTCTTATAAACGCCTTACTTGTATGCATGTTTTTAAAAATTTTCAGCCCCAGCTCTCAGTGCTGTATAATATATTATATACTGGATTTATACGAAACAATTTGTTTAGAGATTGTTGAATTAATAACATAATAGCAAGTTTTATTATTTTTTTTTTTAAAGAAAATTTTAAATTCCACAAAAAAAAAATGAACTGTATATTTTAAAACTATTTTTAAACTAACAACTAAAAATAATTAAATGGAGAAAATTGTTTGGAAGGAAGTTATTAAGTTATGAAACAAAGTTCACATTACTTCCTCAATGACCGCTCCCCATAAAAGAATAAAAGAAGAAAACACAACAATGAATGATCAAACAGCTGTTGAGAAAGAACTTGTTCATTCGTTACCTTGATACACCAAAGTCTGACATACAACAGCTATCCACCAGCTCCAACTCCGTAGACCAAACACCATGTAACCGAGTGCACTGGTGTTGCTAGACAGGTATTACTCAATGTAACTAGACACCAGTTACAGAACGCGCTAGTGCTGCAGTGTCGCCTACAGTGAGATTTTCATCTTACTTGTCGGAGACCGTCGGTGTCGCGAAGAAATCAAGTCCACCCACGACTCCAGTGAGGATCCAAACACCGGTGAAATCATACCCCTACCCATCCCTCTTGCCCATTTGGGGGGGGGGGGAGGGGGTGTTTTTACACAAACACTGGGAAAATGACGTATGAAAATCACATCGCGTTTTTTCTCCCTACATTCAAAAAATAAATTCGGCTTTCAGCTTAAAAAAATGATCTCTGCAATCCCGCCTGGAAAAGTTAGAGTTAGTTAAGTTCATACCAGCCCCGCTTTCACCTCACGGTAGATCAAACAACAAATGAATAATGAAGCGCTTCAAAAAAGAAAGAACCAAAGGCGAAAATGCGCTAACGTAGAGGTGGCATATTAATTTAAACTCATGCAAAGGCTTTCATATTAGCAGGGTATTATCGTGGTCATTTTTTAATCCAGGGGCGGAATTATAAAATCTCACAGGATAATATTTGGGCACATCTCCATATAATCATACAATTTGGGGGGTGGGGTCGGTTGGCCGAGGGTTTGTTGTCAATGCCTTGGTGATGTTATCAGGATCGCTACGGATAATTGACTTACATTTCGAAATGATCACAGCAGTCAAGTAATTTTGGTTTTGCAGAGTACCAAAAAATGGAATATATTTATTGTAATTTATTTGCGATGTAATTAAAATTTTTAAAATTAATGTTAGTTGAAATGAAAAAAAAATAAATTCAAAAGCGTAATCAGACAACCCATAAAGTCAAAGATGTTCGTATCAATTCTTTGAATGTATTTTTGTTTGCGTTTATCGTACGTGATACATCATATATATGAATGTATCAACTGATATTTTGGTATGGGAATGTTTTTTTTATCAAACTTAGTGCATGTAAAACCTAATTGACTAAATAATAAAATATATTTAAACCCAAAATTGTCCTAAATACAAAGCACATAGGAACTGCTACACAATTAATCTCCACACCAAAACACGCACCACCTGGACGAATTATTAACATTTAAAGTAGAGACCGACCAAATTTCGGCTTCGGTTTCGGCGACGAAAGTTGTCATTTTATCACTTTCGGCATAGTTTCGGTTTTGAGCCAAGACTGAAAAGTTAACTTTCGGCTTAATTTCGGTTTTGGCCAAAACAGAAAAGTTAACCTTTGGTTTAATTTCGGTTTCCGCCGAAAGTGATTGAGACTTTCGGTCATCTACCAGAAGTCAGACTGCCTGTCTGTCTCTAGGCCGACAATCCGATATTCATTATTGTTCAACGTCTTGCTGTCGTACGTCATATGGCTAATACTCTGCGAAAACTGCTCACAGCTGCATGATGACCTTGTCCTTTACTTCCTAAACATTACATTCCAATTAGGCCTAAGCAAATGTAAACAGTTTTGTGGAAGAAGAACTAATGGAATGGTAATATTAATGTTGTCATAGACAAAGGTGAACACTATTAAATAATCTTAGGGAATGGTAATATTCACATCGTTATTTTTGTTTTATATTTAAAAAAAAAGGAAACTGAGGTTTTTTCAATTCATTCATTTTTTAAAATTAATCATTATCATACTAATAAACATTGTTATTGACGAAATAACACTGCAGGCCTGTTTACTTGTATGATTTTGACGACCAATTTAGATGTCTTTTGCAATTCTCCGTCGAGACCCGCCAGAACAAGAATTTTAAGAGACCTGGTAAAAATAAATATTTTTTCCCCACCAATTGGGGTGGCGGAGGTTGGTCGCCGAACGAAATAATTACGTCACTAGCACAGAAAGACTATTGTCTTGGTACTGGTTACCGGAAATTTGATCGAAAGAAATTTCATCGACGGAAAATTCATCGACGGTAATTTGATCGAACGGAAATTTGGTCGAATCTTTTTTTCAGTTCAGACGTTAAAATGTTCGTCAAATTTCTTTTTGAACGCACTATACTATATAGTAAAACAAAATAATGCGTTCAAAAAGAAATTTGACGCAAAATTTTAACGTATAAACTAAAAAAACGATTCGACCAAATTTCCGTTCGATCAAATTTCCGTCGATCAATTTTCCGTCGACGAAATTTCTTTCGATCAAATTTCCAGATACGATTGGTACTAGTCTAAATATTAATACAGTGATATCTTAAGGGTTTTTCAAGAACTTGGCTTTCATTTCTTCCCCCTACTCATTGTTGCCAGGGTCTGGCAGCGCTTCGTATTACACAGCTGAGCAACTTTGGCTTAAGTGAGGTAGCAACTGAGAACCTCAGTTTAGCTTGAAGATGTTCATCAGTAAGTTTGGCCCTGAGTTGTGACTTGTTAAAGTGCATAGTGGAAAAGAGCTTTTCACACAGATAGGTACTCCCAAAACGTCATATGATCCGCTTGAAAAACCCTGGAAATCTCAGTGAATGTGGAGGGCGATGCTCTCACAATTGTCCATGCTTGTCTGTTTTTCCTATTCACCTCTATGATCTTAGAATTGCACTGAAGATCAATCAGCTCCTTTCAAACGCAAAAATAAGTGGGGAGATTCTGCCAAATTAAAGGAGAAAAGGTCAGCAAAAAGCTAAAAAGTGGATGTGTGTGTTTAGAAGTCTAAAAACGTGATCAAATTCTTCCTGTAGCTTTGCAATGGCATCAGTATGCTTACTACTAAGTTACTACTGAATGGTGTGCCCGACCCCATGAGAACTTTACATGGTGGGAAATGACAGAGGTTTCTCTGAGAACCATAACCCAAGTTTTGTGCAGAATCCCCTGACATTGTCATAGGCAACACTGACAAGCTGCCCCTGATATTGTCCTAGACAACACTGACAAGCTTCCCCTGACATTGTCATAGGCAACACTGACAAGCTGCCCCTGACATTGTCATAGGCAACACTGACAAGCTGCCCCTGACATTGTCCTAGGCAACACTGACAAGCTGCCCCTGACATTGTCATAGGCAACACTGACAAGCTGCCCCTGACATTGTCCTAGACAACACTGACAAGCTTACCCTGATATTGTCATAGGCAACACTGACAAGGTGCCCCTGACATTGTCATAGGCAACACTGACAAGCTGCCCCTGACATTGTCCTAGACAACACTGACAAGCTTACCCTGATATTGTCATAGGCAACACTGACAAGCTGCCCCTGACATTGTCATAGGCAACACTGACAAGCTGCCCCTGACATTGTCCTAGACAACACTGACAAGCTGCCCCTGATATTGTCATAGGCAACACTGACAAGCTTCCCCTGACATTGTCATAGGCAACACTGACAAGCTGCCCCTGACATTGTCATAGGCAACACTGACAAGCTGCCCCTGACATTGTCCTAGACAACACTGACAAGCTGCCCCTGATATTGTCATAGGCAACACTGACAAGCTTCCCCTGACATTGTCATAGGCAACACTGACAAGCTGCCCCTGACATTGTCCTAGACAACACTGACAAGCTTCCCCTGATATTGTCATAGGCAACACTGACAAGCTGCCCCTGACATTGTCATAGGCAACACTGACAAGCTGCCCCTGACATTGTCCTAGACAACACTGACAAGCTTCCCCTGATATTGTCCTAGACAACACTGACAAGCTGCCCCTGACATTGTCATAGGCAACACTGACAAGCTGCCCCTGACATTGTCCTAGACAACACTGACAAGCTTCCCCTGATATTGTCCTAGACAACACTGACAAGCTTCCCCTGACATTGTCATAGGCAACACTGACAAGCTGCCCCTGACATTGTCCTAGGCAACACTGACAAGCTGCCCCTGACATTGTCATAGGCAACACTGACAAGCTTCCCCTGATATTGTCCTAGACAACACTGACAAGCTTCCCCTGACATTGTCATAGGCAACACTGACAAGCTGCCCCTGACATTGTCATAGGCAACACTGACAAGCTTCCCCTGACATTGTCATAGGCAACACTGACAAGCTTCCCCTGACATTGTCATAGGCAACACTGACAAGCTGCCCCTGACATTGTCCTAGGCAACACTGACAAGCTGCCCCTGACATTGTCATAGACAACACTGACAAGCTGCCCCTGACATTGTCCTAGGCAACACTGACAAGCTGCCCCTGACATTGTCATAGGCAACACTGACAAGCTGCCCCTGACATTGTCCTAGACAACACTGACAAGCTTCCCCTGACATTGTCCTAGACAACACTGACAAGCTTCCCCTGACATTGTCATAGACAACACTGACAAGCTTCCCCTGACATTGTCCTAGACAACACTGACAAGCTGCCCCTGACATTGTCCTAGACAACACTGACAAGCTGCCCCTGACATTGTGAATTCTTGTTAAGCACATTCAGCGCCCTTATAATGTCAACAAGAAACGCAAAGTCCATAAGCCATTTGGGATCACTTAATACAGAAACAACCACCCCGTCCTTCTCCGTGATGGTTTTTAAAAGCTAACACGTGTTCAAACAGTAGGCAGGAGCAGGAAATATTTATGAATTATTAATACGAAATAAGAAGCTGTTGTAGAGAGAATGGATTTCGATCTTTTATCGCAGAAAAGGCCTTTTTGGCTAAACCTATTTTGAAGGTGACCAACCTGACAGGCTCGAAATTTCCCTCACTCGTAAAAACTAACGGCAATTTAAATAGGCATTTTTTTTATTCAATTTTCAAATTGCTACGATTTAGGCAATTATGGTTGTGCATTGCCCACCAAATATCTTTTTTATAAACTTTTCTCAAAATGGCGCTCTGGCCATGTTTGTCTCATAAAAAAAAGATTTTAGTCCAATTTTAAAAAGGCTCTTATAATTATAATCAACATACACATATATAAATAAAAATCAGAATTAGACTAGTCGGTGAGATTTGACTGAGACCGTCGTGGGGTAGGGGTCGGGGGGAGTGGGGGGGGGAGGTCACATGATAGATATGAAAATGTGGAAAATGTGCCAGCCGCATTAATACTAAATTTTGTTGTCATGTAGCGGGCCGCAGAATATCGTCTTGCGGGCCGGAAATGGCCCGTAGATCGCGAGTTTGAGACCCCTGCATTAGATGTTTATTTATCACGATGATCTCATGTTTTATAAAATAGAATGTAAATATCGATACTTTCCCCAATCATTTTCGACGTATGCAGAATGTATGCGTGAACGAATTTCAAAATATCTAAATATTTCAGTTTCGGCATCGGCCTCGATATCGGCCGAAAGTCTCGTTAAGCATTCGATTTCGCATTCTGTTTCGCCGAAAGTCATATTTAACTTTCGGCCTAGTTTCGGTTTCGGCCGAAGTCAGAAAATCACTTTCGGTCGGTCTCTTATTCAAAGTGCAGATTTGAGTGCAGGCCAGAGTCAGTAGACCTTCATAAGCGCAGACTTGAGAAATCTTTAAAAGGATGAGTCCAACATTTTTAGCCGACTCCGCGGCCCAACTATTAATATTGAGCAATGGGACATAAATGTATTTTTCTAAGCACTCATTCGTCTTATTACTGCAACTTATTGTGTTTTTTTTATTTGGCCAAAAACGGAAATATCTGTGTAATGGACATTTGACGTCTTACAATCTCCCTTTCATCTACATTCAGAGCAGGATTTTACAATGATAACAATTTAAGATGGTCATTGGATCTTTTTTTTCTTCTCTTTGTTTCTTAGTTTAAAAATATTTTTTAGTACATACAAACAATACATAACTAGAAAGATCCTATGAAAAAGTTAGTTACTTCCTTTTTTGGACTTTATTGCAAAAAAAAAATTTAATAATTTTATACCAATTTTGACAGTGATTAAAAATGTAATTACATGTAATGTGTCTAGCAATATGACACGTTGCATACACATTAAGAATAACAACGATAAAGCAATTTAAGAAGGTTTTTGTGCATCACAGTTATTTGAAGTGTTACAAATGGCATGTCCGTGGGGTCATATAAATAATTGGCAAATTATTGGGGGGTAGCATATCTAACAATGTTATTTATAACAATTTTCCCGTTGAAAAGCCTCTTACAATTTGTAAAGAATATCAATAGAAAGAAGCATGCACAGTTTAAATCCTGTAGCTAGACATCTAAAAAAATATATTTGGCGCAGAAATCAGCCATTCGGCGAGTGAGCAAATAACGGAAAGAATGTTAATTTAACCAAACGGTAGGAACGTTTTGTAAAGACTTGGTGCACAGAGTTGTCATTAGCTAAATAGAGACGCAATTATCAGTGATTCAATTAACATCTTCACTGGCATATTGTCAGTGAGCGCGTAATTTGTAGCTTCAATACACGGGTAATTTGACTACGTGAGGTTTGGGGGGTGGGGGGGTGGGGTGCGGTTTAAATGTATACATACCTATTCCAAATAATTGCAAAAAAGGGGGGGGTAAGGGGGAAAGAGAGAAGCGTCGAGTTAGGGATGTAGGTCATTGACCGCATGAAGTATGTTGTAAAGCTTTTCGTTTCAAATGGTACGTGGAATTATTTTCTGACTTTAAAAGAATAAAATGAAATTTGTAGGGAAAAACATTTGTGACGTGAGATTTTTTTTTAATGAGTAACTCAGAATTTAATTTTAACTTGGAGCGTAGAGCCGCAGTGAGTGCTGGGTGGTCAAGTGGTCAAACTGGGTGAATCCCAAGATTGGGGTCTCAATCTCCACCAAAGATCAAGTCAAGCGAAAACATCACCAGCACCTCGGGTGGGTGGGACCCGTTAACCTTGGACGGCAACTCATCTAAGAGAAGGAAACTCTGAATCAAACCCATGCGACGCCACTGGTGCCAATCTGTATCATCCACATATGGTGTTCCCTTGGGTTATCCAAGAGCGTGGATAGAGGTGATTTGTTGTCTAGGGAAACAGCTCATAGTCCGAAAGAAAAATCCCCAGGCCTTGTGATTTCTTCCTGAAAAGTCTGCACCATCTTCACATTGTGACGGACGGATGACTTCTAAAAAAATACCGTAATAGGAGTAGACGAACGCAATATTGTCATAGAGACCTTTATTTGAACCGAATTAATTCTTCATATTATTAAATCTATGAAATTGGGTTAATGTGTACATTTTAAAACGAATTCCCTCTTTTGAAACACATGGGGGTCTTATGTATTGATGTGTCCTAAGTGTATGATGTTTCTGATATAACAGATGTGATCAATGTCCCCGATGCGTCCGAGGAAACAGTTGTCTCCTATGTAACAGAGGTGTCCGATTAAACAGATGTTCGCATATATCAGAAGTACCCGATGTTTCCAATTTTACATATGTGTCGAATGTAACGAGATGAGTTCTGTGTGACAAACGTGTCTAATGTAACAGATGTGTCTGATGTAACAGATGTGTCTGATGTAACAGATGTGTCTGATGTAACAGATGTGTCTGATGTAACAGATGTGTCTGATGTAACAGATGTGTCTGATGTAACTGATGTGCCCTGTGTTTCTGATGTGTCCCATCTATCTAGTGTGCCTGATAATTCTGATGTGACACAATGTGTCCGATATATCTGATGTGTCTCATGCGTTCTTATTTAGCCTGCTGTAAATTATAATTCGTTTTTACTTGTTGTCGCGGTACCTACAACTGTTTTGCGACGCCTCACCTCCCCGCGGTCAACGCTCTCTTACAACAATCGGGGCGGTAAAAGGCGTGGTGCTGGGGTGATGGGCGCTGATGCCTTTTTTCGGAAAACGTTTTCACTGGGGCACATGTTAAAAATAGCATGGGATGTAGGGCATACATCTCCCATGTCGGTGATTCAATATTGACACAACTCCTGGCCCTGACCCCACAGCACTCATGGAGCTGAGAGGCGGGGAACAATACGTGTCCGGGAGTTCGACTACCAACCACAAACTAGACGTAACAAACATTACCTATGTGACTAGACCTCACAAACATAGCCTTTGTGACTAGACCTCACAAACATAACATAGACCTTTCAAACACAACCCTGTGGACTAGACCTTTCAAACATAACCTTGTGGACTAGACCTCACAAACACAACCTTGTGGACTAGACCTCTCAAAAATAAGCTCGGTCACTAGACCTCACGAAAATCTTTCGTTCTTTCTTTTTTCCTTTCTTTCTTTCTTACGCTTCCCAAATGCTGTCCCGTGTTCTTGTATGTCGGAGACGCTACACAATACCTGAGATGAACAGCACATGAGTGAGTATGATAAATTTGTTTAAACAATGTCAACACAATGCATGTCTTCGCAAGACTATAGCAAGTTGAAGACGACATTTTATGCTACGCTGACCCCTATTTTATGAATACAAACGAACTTTTCTGATAACATTAAAATTTTAAAACTTGGAGTGAATTTTCTACGACTCAAGACCAATGCTCTGACGACAATCATGAGTGTTAATGCTATAAATGGATTCAGTGGTTGTTTCCTCTTCAATTTTCTTAAAAAATAGAATTATTGGCCTCGTTGCAATAAAGGGTTATCTGCAGTACCCGTCTTAATGAATAAATTACAAGAATTTAAGATAACATAAAAGATTTTGAAAAGAAAAAACCAACATGCAAGGCCAGGTCGGCTGGTAGGTCCAGGCACACGATCGTTTTGTTGAAACAGCTCAGTGGGGCCTATCACGTGTGAAGCACGAGTATAACGGTACGGGCCGTACCAATGGTCGTGTACATAAATTAGGGTGGCCTCAGTCAAAGTTTTACATCGCTGCCATAGCTCAAAGTCTATTGATTTAGTTTTTGGTGTCATCGGCAAACGTGCTCATTTTCAGTGGTTCAAAATTTGTCTGAATGAAAAAAAGTTCATTTAAAGTTGTTCAAACTTTGAAGGATGAAAAAATGTTCATTTAAAGTTGTTCAAACTTTGAAGGATGAAAAAAAGTTCATTTAAAGTTGTTCAAACTTTGAAGGATGAAAAAAAGTTCATTTAAAGTTGTTCAAACTTTGAAGGATGAAAAAAAGTTCATTTAAAGTTGTTCAAACTTTGAAGGATGAAAAAAAGTTCATTTAAAGTTGTTCAAACTTTGAAGGATGAAAAAAAGTTCATTTAAAGTTGTTCAAACTTTGAAGGATGAAAAAAAGTTCATTTAAAGTTGTTCAAACTTTGAAGGATGAAAAAAAGTTCATTTAAAGTTGTTCAAACTTTGAAGGATGAAAAAAAACAAAAACCTAAAAACAGCAGCACCAAACAAATTCGTTAGTTGGCAATTGCGCCATGTTGCGCCATGCAGACTTTTTGCTTCGTCCACTGTAAAACTGCATAAGAACAAGGACAACCCAAACAAAATATTTTGAACGATATTGTAAAGAAACTTGAATTTATTCCTCCAGGATCCGTTCAATGATGCAAAACGTGAAATCAATAATTGAAATAATATTATTTATTTCAAAAGGCATCGCTTGCTTGTCTTCGGCGAAAAAACAACAACTGCGAGATAAAGTTATTTTCAACGCAAATAACCTTAAATTTAAAATCAAAGAAAGCCCGCATACTTCACACATAGGCGTGTTGAGGGAGACAGCGAGGAATTATACGGCCACAGTGGCGTAGCTAGGGGGGTGCGTGGGGTGCGGACCGCACCGGGTGACACCATCTCATTGCATATTTGCAGAGCACACTGCTCGTTCTAACCGAATTTTATAAACAGGATAACCGATCACAAGTCAGTTTAACCCACATGAAACCAATCCAAGTGATAGGGTGACGGAGACTGATTTCGATCAAGTGATTGACAGGTTTGCAGCTTTGAAGACCAGGAAAGAAACATTTTAAATAAAGTAAATTGAATGTAAAAATAACTATGACTTAACGTTGTCACTATTCTTAGATACATTGACCTCTTGACCTTGAATTAATTTGTGTTTGTTCTTGTCATTGTTATACTGTGGACTTATTTTAACATTCAGGTCGCTAAAAAGCGATTTGCCACCACTGACTTATACAATGAAACAGTCCCAAAATACGGTCCCTGGGAGTCATTGGGTTAATCTATCTAACTCTCTAATCTAATAGGATTTTTTATAACCTGACCTGACAGTACACGTCTGAACTATTTGTACCCACAAGGGGACTTTTTGTACCCACAAAGGGACTTTTTGTACCCACAAAAGGACTTTTTGTACCAAGTACGACCTTATTACAAGAACATCAGATGTTAGATGCCACGAAAACCCCATGTTTAAATGAACCGGTGGACATTGCAGTGTAAATAAACAGGTGGACATTGTAGTTTAAATAACGAAGTGGCTATTGGTACACGGCTACCAGAATTGAGAGGTTGGGATTAAAAAACGATATAAAATATTATTGTTTGATTTGTAAGACCAAATGAGGTATCAAATGAAAGATAATTGAATGTACTATACGTTTGAAATCTTAATTCTTCATTTTAACTAAAATAAACTACCACAAATGACATCATAATAATAGCTAAGGTGACCATATTTTTCTGGGGTAACCTAGGGCCCTTAGGGCGTGGTGTTAGGGGGGAATCACCCCCTCCCCCCACCCAAGCCAAAAACGGTTTATTAAAATTGATTTTCTGAAGAGAATGTATAAATTTATTAATATAAATAATAGAGTATCCTGTATGTTAGTGTACATAATATAGCATGGATTTTATAGCATAATGGATGTTATGGACGTACCGAGAGATTACATTGTGTTAATCAGGAATGTCAGGTGAAATATTTGTGAGAAATAAAGTAGAAAAGCGTGAAAAGTGTTTTATGTGTCCTTTATTAATACGTTCTAAATCTGAGATTTAAACATGCGACTTTTTCAATGTTCCTGAAAGGAAAAACAGCTGCAAATTACTAACTACTAACAATTGACATGTTGTTAAAAAAATGCAAAGAAATTGACACAACCGACGTATGTCAGAAAAAAAGAAGGATCAACAAGTGAATTTTAATGATTAATTTCATGATCATGACACACTAATATTTCTAGGATGAGTGGACAGCTCTCACCACATCTTGGTTTGAGAACCAGCATATCTGTCGAATTTGAGATGCGATTTGACTGGTGTCCACATGTTGTTGACCAGAGATAAGACTCTTATAGTGGGAGCATGTGTCCCTGGAAGATAAAATGCAAAGTCTGCCCCGAGTTTCACATTAACTCATGGAACATAATGGTCGATAAAGTGCTGAAAGATTTCCATCCATTATTTCTCTACTGCGAATTCTGCTGTATTCCACTCATTAACTCTTTCTGCAGTGACATATCTTTATATCTCACCAAATAGTACATTGTCATATAAGGTGTCAGGAATTATGTCATTGTTATAGGAAATATGTCATTTATCCTGTCAGGAAATATGTCACTGTCGTTTACCTTGTCAGGAAATATGTCATTGTCATTATGTTGTCAGGAAATATGTCATCACAAGACCAATGCAAATTTGAACGTCTTCTCGTGATAGTTTTGATTTCAACGATGGTTGTGATCTCAATGATGGTTGTGATCTCCAGGTACTTTGCATTTGTTTCATTAAATTCAATCATTTGTAAATAGAAATTATTAGTATTAACGACTTTTTCTAACTCCTTCAACCTACTTTTGACTACCGTGAGTATGATCTTTTATCTTACTCTTTCCCCGCCTATATTAATAATGTATCTCAAAGATCTGTAAACGTCAACACATGCTGTAGTCTGAATTTCAATTTGTAGAACCTTTTCTTGAAATGCGTTTCCTTTATTATGTTATAACTATATCCACAGCTCTGCAGATGGATCATCAAAAAACGTTTGTAGCAAGACAGGGCAATTGTCCACTTCCGCCTCCCGTACATTTCCATACGGCAAAAAATAGTCACCGGTAGGCTTTAGACTCATACAAATGTCAGCTAGCAGTCTGACGTCATGGTGACGAGAAAGTATGAATTGGAATCAGAATGAGTCTAGGAAGTACGCAGTTCGTCGGAAAACCCCACATCCCCGGGGCATTATCTGATTTTTCGGGAACGCCGGGACGGATGATGCTAAACTGGGGACGCCAGTACTGGTGATGCTAAACTGGGTACTGTCCCGGGTAAACCTGGACGCTGGGGTACTGTGCACTAGAGGGACTAGCCGATAAATTACAAGAACGCGTTGCATTACAATCTAATTTTTTTTTGTTAAACACAGTATTAGATTGCTGATATTTTAGATTTATAAATTATTTATGTGTTCGTTTACATCGCTGCTGTGACTTAACATAGGTGCTGTCCATTTAGGAGAGCAATAACGTATTTATTTTGGGGGGAAAAAATTAATCGTAGAGGGATGCAAAACTAAATAAGGCATTCCTAAAACAATATGCATTCCTGCAGTATGAATTTTTTAAAAATTCTGGGGAGGAGCATCATAAAAAAATAGTTCATCCTTAATTGTTTTTTTTAAAGGAGACTTCTCTGTATCTTACAGTCTAAAACGTGAAAGTTGGATTAATATTGATATAAATATATAAAACTACTGCGGGTAAGACTACGGGAGTAAACTGTAAAATCTGTAGATGGAGTCTAGAAGACGATCTGACGCTGATACCAATGTTATTTCTGCAACTCTTGCGACGCAGTTCGTGCCAAGTTGTGTTGATATTTGTCATTCCCTTGGATCCACTGGCTGCGTAAAGATCTGCTGCATTGGGCGACAATTGGCTTCCATAAAACACCACCCACGAAGAGCACTGCGTTTTTGTAAAGCAAGGATAGTACAAAGAAGGAAGACTCCACCACTTCGTTTCGGGATATTGAACGTAAGAGCCGTGTGTCCTGGATATGACACCGACATGCAAGAGATTAGCGACGCAAGGAAAAAACTGCCTTTATTGACAAGGAACAACATTGACATTGCCTGCCTCCAAGAGACCCGACTATCTCCTGGATAAAATTAAAAAAGCACAGAATAATTCGACTCGCATTGTTTTTGTAAACGCAAATTCGACCATGCTAAACACTTCTGAGGGAACTGCATTGGCTGCCGGTCCGCGCTCGCATAGAGTACAAAATTTCATCTCTGTGCTATCGCTGCTTGCATGACCTGGCGCCGACCTATCTCAAAGCGCGCATGACGTCTTTTGTACCCACTAGACAACTCCGTTCATCAGATAGTGACAAACTCTCGATACCGCGTGTTCGCCTTGAGACGGTAGGCGCACTTTCGCATTTGCTTGCCCAACAATTTGGAACACTCTTCCTGTCGCTCTCAGAAACAGCCAGACACTGGAGTCCTTCAAAACCGATTTGAAAACTCATCTATTTTGCAAACACCTGCTAGGGTGATGTTGTCTACCATCTTTTCCGGCTAGCTATTATCTCCTAGATTTGACTTTGTAACGCGCTTCGAGCCTTTTGGGATGAAGCGTGATTTTTCAAATGAACTTTATTATTATTATTATAGTGTTACCATAAGGGAAATCTGCTACATAATTGTACTGGCAAAACCCCGCAAATTAACCTAGGTGGCATGGTGTTGGATTTGGTGTGAAAAAACACACTCGCGGCCTGCATTGAACCTCCATCATTATGATCGGAGAAGATTCCGCCACTGCGGATGTCATCCAATGCAGGCAAGGCCAATATAACCATCGTTTATGCTCAAAATCTTAATTCGACTTCAGGAGAGATCCATTATAGTTCTATAAAGACCTTGATTAAGATTTATCATGCGTTCCCAACACAGAAGCATTATACATTATGTGATACTGCAATGCTTGGGTGGGAGCTGAACAAGAAACCTGGCCTTCATATCTTGCTTATTACGGAATGTCTTGGTTATGACGGATTGGGAAGGATTACTGATAACGGACAACGATTGCCGGACTTGTACTGCTCCCATGGTCTCTGTGTTACCAACACCTTCTTCAAGTTTTAAAAAAATCCGACAAGTGTCATGGCAAGACCCACGTTCCCGTCACTTGCATCAGCTAGACGTCATCATCACTAGGCGCGTTGAGCTAGCAAGTATACTTCACACCAGCAGCTACCGTAGTGCCTACTGTGACACGGACAACTCTCTCGCGACAAGTAAAATACGATTAATGCCCCAAAAAATTGTATCATGCTAAAAAAAATTGTCCACGAATTAACATCCACTGCTTAAACAACCCAGACAAGAAGCAGCAGTTCATAAGTGATTTGCATGATACCCTTGCTAAAGGGTCATCCGTTGGCACTGTTGATTCTAAGTGGACTCACTTACGAGATGCTGTGTACAATTAAGCCATGCCCGCCTATGGCAGATGTGGTATACACATAATGATTGGTACGAGGTGCATTGGATTGTGATGGAACACGTAACTGAGAAAAAGCCCTACTTGACTTCAAGGATGTACATTGCACTCGTAACAGGAAAGCCCTACTTGACCTGAAGGATGTACCTTGTGCTCCTAACAGGGCAGCCTTACTTGACTTCATGGATGTACCTTGTGCTCCTAACAGGGCAGTATCTCAGAACTGAAAAAAAAAATATCCAAGCAGCTTGCCCGTCACTGTTCCGTTACTTACTGATTGGACCTCTGCTTCTGTATAACATTGGCTTCCGCCAACGATGATGCTGGAGCATGATCGAGGGCATCAAGAGAGCATTAGGTCCACACACTTCAAAATATAGCCCCCCCCCCCTCACGTCCAAGACAGGTCAAGTTGTCATAAATCCAAACGGTCATCTTCGGCGTTGGGTAGAGCATTGTCTTGAACTATACGCAACAGTGAATTTAGTCAATGAGACTGCTCTGAATAATATTACCGTCTTGTCAATAATGGAAGAACTAAATGAAAAGCCAACTTTGCAGGAGCTCAAAAAAGCAATCAATTGCACCGCTGATGGGAAGGCACAAGGGATTGACGGCTTTTCCCCGGAAGTCCTCAAAAATTGAAAAAACAATACTACTTCAACCCTTACATGATCTCCTCTGTCTGTGTTGGGACAAAGGTTACATTCCCCCAGGACACGAGAGACGCTAACATAGAAACATTGTAAAAAAATAAAGGGGACCGAGGAATTTCTCTCCTTGGCTTAGTTGGAAAGACGTTTGCCCGTGTTGCCTTAAAACGATTGCAGAGTCTGTCTAACCGCAAGTACCCTAAGTCCCAGTGGGACGTCCGGAGTGGGCGCTCAACTATAGACATGATATTCTCGTTACGCCAAATGCAGGAGAAGTGTTGTGAACAGCATACGACTCTTTATACTGCTTTCATAGATCTGACAAAGGCATTCGACTTGGTAAGTCGGAAATGCATGTTCAATATCTTGCAAAGAATAGGTTGTCCCCCACGACTGCTCACAATCATACAGTCATTTCACAGAAACATGCACAGCACAGTAACCTTCAATGGTGCGGTATCTGAGGCATTCCCAGTCAACAGCAGAATAAAACAAACAAGGTTGTGTACTGGCACTAACGCTCTTCTCCATTTTCTTCTCGATGCTTTCTCAATTTGCCTTCAGGGATCATGAAGTCGGAGTGTACACACATACCAGATCTGATGGTAGGCTGTTTAATATCATCCGCCTCCATGCAAAAAAACAAGGTAAAAAAGGTACTAATTAGTGAACTGCTGTTCGCTTACGATGCCTCCTTAACATCGCACACAAAAGGAGGTTAATCACCTCTCACATGCCTGAAAAGTCTTTTGAGTGTCCACTAGTTTACAAAAAAACAAATGAAGGGCTCAAGGGAAAAACCAATGATGTCAGGTTTTGAGAGTTTTGAGAAAAATGATAATAAAGTTTGAAAATTCCTCATAAAAGTATCAAAATATTAATATTTTTAAATATTTATTTATTGACTACGCGGCTTTTTCAGTTGGACCTATGTGCCATATTGTTCTGTTGAATGGCATGTAGCCACACGGGAGATAACTTGCAAATTTTGAAAAATTGACATCACTGGTTTTTCCCTTGAACCCTTCAAATGTCATGATGCAAGAAACACCCCCCCACCCCTTTTCCAATATATATATATTGATGGACATTATCTGTCCGTAGTCTTAAGCATTTTACATACTTTAGATCCAATATCTCTAGTTCACACTCAGGATCGCAAAAGCAGCAGCAACTAATGCTAAATTGAATAAGCGGGTGTGAAATAATCTTAAACTAACTGAAAGTATAAAATTAAGCGTCTATCAGGCATGTGTGCTTAGTATGCTCCTATATGGCAGTGAAGTGTGGACCACACATGCCAGTCATGAGCGGAAACTCAATAGCTTTCATCAAAGATGTCTGCGTCGCCTTGTACGCATTCGATGGCAAGACAAGGTGCCTAACAAGGAGGTTTTATTGGAACAGGCCAAAATGTGTAGCTTATTCTCCACTACTAGCACGAGGTGCCTTCACTGGTTAGAGAATGGAGGTAGTCCGTATTACAAAGTTGGCAAAGAGGCATGACGTATTTTCAAGACGGAAGGCTGCCATATATTTATAGATATAAAAGTCTAATATCAAAGCAGACAGAAACAAATTTACTTCATTTTCAATTTGGTTCAAATTTTGATGAAACGATTTTTTCGCTAATGCTGCTACATCCTTCTTGAATAATTTAATTATTGTAGAAGTTGTTTCCATAAATCCATACAGTTATTAAACAAGGCTAAATTATCTTAGCGTAACCAACGTCAGTAATTGTACCAAAATAATAATTAAATACACTACATACAAAGTAAAAAGACATACGGCAAAGGATACAGCACTTCATAACGTGTTTGAATAATTGGCGAAAATAAATCTGCACTTTCTAATTTCATAATATTTAATATTTTAAAAAAACGTTAAATTCTTGAAAAGTTTGGCGAATTTAGAAAAAAATATCAGAGGGAAAAGGATATAAATCTTCCTTCACACAAATCATAATAATGTGGCATTACTGGGCAAATTTTCTATAGAGATCAGTCCTGTGGTTCTTAAGGCGTAATCTAAAGATCAGCAACTCCGGTGTGAAAGAAAGCCTTTGTCCGGCCGCTTTTAGATTATTCATCTTCGGTCTGGGACTCATTCACTCAGAAGAGCATCGACAGGTTGGAGGCAGTACAGCGACGGGCAGCACGCTTTGTCCTGAACCGCTACAGGAATACCTCTAGTGTTGGCAGCATGCTGGAAACACTGGGCTGGTCATTATTTGAGGAACGACGACGACTATCCAGGCTCTCCATGATTTACTAGATAAATAATGGGCTAGTCCACTGCTCTGGCATTAAACAGAATCTCGTCCCTCTCCCCCATCCACAGCGACGAGGCCATGACAGGCAGTTCCGGCTCATACCAGCGAGAAGCCAGTATAGGAACTGCTCATTCCTACCAAAGACAATCAGGGACTGGAACAAGCTTCCAAAAGGAACAGTTGAGGCGACAACACTTGACTCATTTGCGTCTATTGCCTCAGGCCTTCCAACCCCTAGTGCATGATACCCTCAAACGGTCACTCTTGTAACCAGTGAAATATCCTCATCAGCACCAGGCACAGAGACATTGCAAATCCCATCTGCATTCATAGGAGCCATAATGATCAATAAATTGATCGTGGGCCCTTAATATATAGAAGAAGAAGTTGAAATAAATAATTTGTGTTTTATGTTTCATTTCACCTCTCATTAAAAACAAAAAAGGCGTAGCCTCAAAACCACGCGATACCTTTGACGTCATTTTAATCTTTAAAACTAAAATCGACGTCACAGAATCCATTTACTGCAAGGAGATAACAATGGCGAACATGCAGCTACTATCTCGTCTTGGAGTGGCACCCCTGGCCATGAAGCGTCTGGTCTCACCAGCTGCTCTCTTGAGCTGGCAATCGGTCTCATGCAATCTGAACAAGTTTCATTCACATCCAAAACATCATCAAATTCTTCAAGGTAACTTTAATTCGATTTGACTCGGTTGACGAACGAAATCTTAACAAGTTTTTAAAGTGTTGCATATTATTTCCCGTTTGTTTACATTGTGAAAACTCAAGCTGTATTGAATCAGTAAAAATGTTTCTCGGTACATGTAGCGAGACCGTACCTCTTATTTTAATAAGGCCGCCATCTTGGTTGCCCCGACCGGCGAACTTTTACGTGTTCACGGGTCGGGGCAACCAAGATGGCGGCCGTGGAAATAGAAGATAGCTCATGGTTGCTAAAATTAAGAATAAAACGTTAAAAAATAATGAAAAAAATGTATAATCTTTATTTTGTTTATTTTTTTGACAAATATGTTTGGTTAAATATTTATTTTTCTGGTCGTTTTCAAAGTTTATTTTCATACAAAGGCCCAAATTTAAGGATTATTTTTTAAAATAAACATTAAGGCTAATGTGTAGCTGAAAAGTAGGAAAATTAAAAAAAAACAAAGAAAAATGGCCAAAACTAATTACAAACTAAAGAAATAACGAAGAACAAACCTTGCATGGATCAATCCCATGACGTCATGGCGCGAATTGTCGGTTTTAGCCCCTCCCCCAGCAGACAGGACGAATAAAGAAATAACAAGAAACAGAAAGTTATTCAAAAACGTAAGTGTAAAATCGTAAAAAGAAGAAGTAACAAGAAGGGTTGGGACGTGTGCACACAAATAGCAGTCAAGAACTACTTCCCGGGGAAGGCTCTTCGCCGGTACATTCTTCTTTCATCGTCCTGTCTTTCTATTTCAAGGTTCCGCTATTCCCCAACCCTAGGGCGGAGCAAATCAGCCTCCACACCAAACCATCTAAGTCGACGTCCACCGATTTTTCGTCAGTCCGTTGGTTTCTTGCTGTGCTCTCCCCCCCCCCCCCGACCTCCCCGTGGCATGTCATCCAGTTGGGTGTCTTGCCCAGTGCAGTCTACTTCCAATACTTTGGTTTGATCTTCATCCACTTGATCCAAATCATGTTGGGTACGCACGCACATCCATCGCCCTTTCCTGTTTCAATCAGAAAAACGCTCTGAACTGATTTTTGGAATCCTTGGTATGGGTGCACGTATCTAATACCATAAAGCTGTCGGTTTCGGTTTGTCAGATTAGTGAAAGGTGTACGACTTTCTTTGTTATTCTTAAAATTGATATTTCTTCTAGTATTATTTTTCGTATTCTAAAAATATGAGCTTCACCTGTTATGCTTTTCCACGACGTCTGTCACTATTCCATTGTGCTCAGTTGTGGTAGCTGCTTGTTATTTAAATATGTCTGCTTTATTAATCTTGTGATTTTTCTATCTTGATGTTAGCCTACGCATGTCTGTCACGTGATATTGCCAAGTTCAAGGTATTTGCTTCATTCAGCTCCAACCCAGGCTAATTTAATGATTCTTCAAACTTGTTTGCTCTTATGCTGTTTTTTTTTTCCTCCCGAAAAGATTTCTTTATCAGAAAATGTTAAAGTATTGCAAGGGTGGGCTGAATAACGTTCTTGATGTTTGTGGTTAAAGAAATGTTCATTGCCATAGTCTGCAATCGTTCGTCTGGTTTTATACCAGTAATTTTCGCAATAACATTTTAGAACATGAGGTTGAATAGAATACATTATGGAGTCTTCTTGTGTTCGACATTGTTAATGCTGGAATTCCATTGAGTATCATCTCCACACTGTCCCTGGATGATTTTGTCATGCGTGTAAGTAACCCAATCCATTAGGCGCCTTTTCTCGAGCAAGCTTAAGTCAAAGTAACCCATTCCATTAGACGCATTTTCTCGGGCAAGCTTAAGTCAAAGTAACCCATTCCATTAGACGCATTTTCTCGGGCAAGCTTAAGTCAAAGTAACCCATTCCATTAGGCGCCTTTTGTCGGGGAAGCTTAAGTCAAAGTAACCCATTCCATTAGACGCATTTTCTCGGGCAAGCTTAAGTCAAAGTAACCCATTCCATTAGGTGCCTTTTTTCGAGCAAGCTTAAGTCAAAGTAACCCATTCCATTAGACGCCTTTTGTCGGGCAAGCTTAAGTCAAAGTACCTCATTCCATTAGACTCCTTGTAACCAAAGCAAACCCAACGACATAAATTCTGATGAAATTTTTACAAACATTAATTTCAGTAAAGGAGGTGGAATCCTTCCGCCGCTTGGAGACACATCATGTTTGTGGAACTCAGCATCCCATCAATTCTCCTTGGAGCGAAGAAGACACGAGAAAGCTTACCTCACAAGATGGCACACAGGTCTCAGATGTGTTGGTTTTTTTGAAATTTGTAAAACTTGATATTAAATTATGCAAATTATTATGTCCTTAGTAAACAAAAAAAGGAAATAAGACTTTCAAAGAATATTTGTGTACAATATTTTCATTATCTATATGTCAGGAAGGCGGTATGACGTAGATTTCAATTCATAATTAATACATGGATTATCTGAAAATGTATTATTATAAAAAACATAAAGAAAAACCCAATGTACTGCAATGGAAAGTGCACTTGGTTACATTGATGAGGATAAATAAACTTGAGATCGTTACATTTCAATAAGTTCAATGCATTCTGTATTAAATTACTTGATTGATTCAATGGCTGTCCGTCCACTTTTTGCCAAGGTAACTGCTCACCAATGGGAAGCAAGACACTTCCAGAACGTTGCCCTGTTTGGTCATCGAGGGCATGACCTACTCACCCGTTTGAAGATCTGCCTGGTGCCTCTGTCGCAACAGTTGATGCCTGTCCGTCACTATGTTGTCAAGCGCCCCTATGTGCCCAAGTCTGAGTATCCTATACCTGATAAATTAGAAGTAAGTTTTTACAACAATATCATCTTGTCTGATGTTAGCTTACGTACGGCTATGAGACCCCCCCCCCAAAAAAAAAAAAAACTATCTTCTATGTCTATGTATACTAATGGACCCACACCCAATCCCACCCCAAAATTGAATACCAACCAAATATAGAAAACACGATTAAATTGGTTTTAGTCCATGTTTCTTGAACATTTACATTTGTACATTTTTGTAATGAGGCAGATCTATGTCTTCATTTTATTTTGAGTTAAATGTGAAAATCCACAACAGATATTTACATTGAGCAGTATATCAGATCAATTAATGGCAGCTGAGCAATGTGTCACATATATTACTGGCAGCTAACAAGTGTGTCAAAAATAGTATTACTGGCAGCTGACCAGTGTGTCAAAAATATTATTACTGGCAGGTGACCAGTGTGTCAAAAATATTATTACTGGCACCTGACCAGTGTGTCAAAAATATTATTACTGGCAGCTGACCAGTGTGTCACACATATTACTGGCAGCTGACCAGTGTGTCACACATATTACTGGCAGCTGACCAGTGTGTCACACATATTACTGGCAGCTGACCAGTGTGTCACACATATTACTAGCAGCTGACCAGTGTGTCACACATATTACTGGCAGCTGACCAGTGTGTCGCACATTTTACTGGCAGCTGACCAGTGTGTCAAAAATTGTAATCGTCTAAAAAACTGTATTTATGTCGTCTACTTTATATTTTTTTATCAGCTCGCACTACAGAAGACGTTTTATTGGTTCTCACAGTTTATACAATGATATAGCTTAACCTATTGCTTGTGTCAATCAGCCATGGCTACACTTTGATGAGACGTATGGGATAACATTCACCAGCTATCTTAGTGAGCAAAATGTTGAGATGTTGAGGGTTTTGGCCCAACCTGAGTTCAACTCTTTTTCCATGTTTAATTATGGAAGAAAAGTAATTCAACTCATCGATGAAAATCCAACGAGAAGTAAGTCTGAAAGAGTTTGGAAGTCTGGTCTTTTGGTGTGAAGTAAGTCTGAAAGAGTTGGGAAGTCTGGTCTTTTGGTGTAAAGTAAGTCTGAAAGAGTTGGGAAGTCTGGTCTTTTGGTGTGAAGTAAGTCTGAAAGAGTTGGGAAGTCTGGTCTTTTGGTGTGAAGTAAGTCTGAAAGAGTTGGGAAGTCTGGTCTGTTGGTGTGAAGTAAGTCTGAAAGAGTTGGGAAGTCTGGTCTGTTGGTATGAAGTAAGTCTTAAAGCGTTGGGACGTCTGGTTTCTTTGTATGAAGTAAGTCTTAAAGGGTTGGGGAGTCTGGTCTGTTTGTATGAAGTAAGTCTTAAAACCTTGGGACGTCTGGTTTCTTGGTATGAAGTAAATCTTGAAGCTTTGGGAAGTCTGGACTGTTGGTATGAAGTAGGGTAAAGGATATCTGCTCTATATGTATGAAGTAAGGTTAAGGTAGTCTTCTCTGTTAGTATGAAATAAGGCTTAGGAAATCCGCTCTGTTTGTATGAAGTAGTGTTAAGGAAATCCGTTCTGTTTGTATGAAATAAGGTTAAGGAAATCTTCTCTGTTTGTATGAAGTAAGGCTTAGGAATTCTGCTATGTCTGTATGAAGTAAGAATAAGGGATTCTGCTATCTTTGTATGAAGTAAGGATAAGGAAATCTACTCTGTTTGCATGAATTAAGGTTAAGGAAATCTTCTCGGTTTACATTAAGTAATGTAAAGAAGTCTGCTCAGTTTTTATGAAGTAAGGCTTGGAATTCTGCTCTGTTTGTATGAAGTAAGGATAAGGAAATCTACTCTGTATAAAGTAAGGCTTAGGAAATTTGCTCTGTTTGTATGAAATCAGTCTTATGTTATAATTGCTGCAGTCTTTTTTTTTTTTTTTTAGCTATGACGTGATTTATAAGAGATTCAGTCGTGGTTTCTGTGTGGAGCTATGATGTAATTATAAGGAAATTCAGTCGTGGTGTGTGTGTGTGGAGCTATGATGTAATTATAAGGAAATTCAGTCGTGGTGTGTGTGTGTGGAGCTATGATGTAATTATAAGGAAATTCAGTCGTGGTGTGTGTGTGTGTGAAGCTATGATGTAATTATAAGGAAATTCAATCGTGGTGTGTGTGTGTGGAGCTATGATGTAATTATAAGGAAATTCAGTCGTGGTGTGTGTGTGTGGAGCTATGATGTAATTATAAGGAAATTCAATTGTGGTGTGTGTGTGTGGAGCTATGATGTAATTATAAGGAAATTCAGTAGTGGTGTGTGTGTGTGGAGCTATGATGTAATTATAAGGAAATTCAGTCGTGGTGTGTGTGTGGAGTACATTTTAAGTTGTTGTCAATTTCTGAAACAACAAATATTCCTCGTATTAAACTTACCGTGAACTCCAACTTGTACTACTGGTGATTTTTGATTGTACAATATGACGTTTGTGATCTTTGATGATATGAATTGACACTGGTAATGTTTGATGTATGAAATGTCACTGGTGATATTGGATGGTATTAATTGACATGGTGGTGATGTTTGATGGCATGAAATGTCAATGGTGATGTTTGATGGCATGAAATGACAATGGTGATGTTTGATGGCATGAAATGACAATGGTGATGTTTGATGGCATGAAATGACAATGGTGATGTTTGATGGCATGACATGACAATGGTGATGTTTGATGGCATGAAATGACAATGGTGATGTTTGATGGCATGAAATGACAATGGTGATGTTTGATGGCATGAAATGACAATGGTGATGTTTGATGGCATGAAATGACAATGGTGATGTTTGATGGCATGAAATGACAATGGTGATGTTTGATGGCATGAAATGACAATGGTGATGTTTGATGGCATGAAATGACAATGGTGATGTTTGATGGCATGAAATGACAATGGTGATGTTCCATAATGTGAACTGAGATATGTGAAATTTGATAATAAGAAATGTCATAATTGATGCCTGATGGTATAATATGTCATAGTTGATTGATAGCTGTATTAAAAAGAAAAATGTCGGTAAACTTACACTTTTTCCCTTAGATTTTCTCACATTTTCAAACTATTTGTTACAAGGAAGATAATAAATCTATACATAACGAATAGCGTCCTCTGACAAACAATGAATCAGTCTCTCCAATTATCACAGCCGGGGATTAAAGCAATACTTGGCTTTTCGCTAACGAAGAGTATGAATTGCGAATAAATTGGTGCTCTTTTTTGCGAATTAACTGCTTTACCAAAAAGATTGGTTCTTCAGCTAGTTAATTGGATAGGAAATGAGTAAAACAATGTAAGGTACAACCTGAAAAAAAGAAACGCAACAAAACAACGAGCGTGTCGACAGGAAGCCTTCGTCAGCGAACAAACACAAGGAAAAAATAAATAGAAATAGCTCTTAGCTGTGAAGTAGTATTCGAGGGGGCAGCACAGGAATTAGATATAGTGTTAAAGAAAGTAGTTTTTTTTTTTTGTATTGAAAGTAGAGACAATACTTAAAATGCACCAAAAAGAGAATATTTTAAAGTCAAAGGATATTTAAAGTCAAAGGATATTTTAAAGTCAAAGGACATTTTAAAGTCAAAGGATATTTTAAAGTCAAAGGACATTTTAAAGTCAAAGGATATTTTAAAGTCAAAGGACATTTTAAAGTCAAAGGATATTTTAAAGTCAAAGGACATTTTAAAGTCAAAGGATATTTTAAAGTCAAAGGTCATTTAAAGTCAAAGGATATTTTAAAGTCAAAAGACATTTTAAAGTCAAAGGAGAGTTGGTACAACACTACTCAAGTCTGTGAAAGACATTGCTACTAGTGAATTAATGTCACAATTAGAAGACATTCTAACTAGTGAATTAGTGTCACAATTAGAAGACATTCTAATTAGTGAATTAGTGTCACAATTAGAAGACATTCTAACTAGTGAATTAGTGTCACAATTAGAAGACATTCTAACTAGTGAATTAGTGTCACAATTAGAATTAATTGAATTTGTTTTCTCCAGAATATCCAGAAAAAATATCAGAAGACAAATTATTTGGTTTACCCCTGGATCTTCTGATGAAAAAAGACACTGAGTTTAAAAAAAATGCACCGCATCTTAACATTCCTTCTCTGTTATGTTTGGTAAGGTCTCCGTGTCTTGTTCATTGACATTAATTACGATTTCAAATTGATTAAACAAATAATTAAATGCAAAGGTCGTAGAGCTTATAAATAAAAAATAGTATTCTCGCTGACAGATCAGGATTTAGTGTAAAGTAAATCAATTAATTTTTATTGTACAAATTGAACACAGGAAATTAATTGCTCTTTCCGAAATAACCTTGTTGAGAACTAGATCCCAAACATGCAATCTGCCTTACTGGGCGATTGCTTTTGGTCAAACAATTGATAAAAACAACATCATTTTTAAACCGATAAAGGGGGCGGGGTGGGTGAATAATAAATGGCAACGCTTTTTGTTTTCTTAATTATAAGAAACAATAGCCCATTAATGGAGGCTTAAAAAATAAGTCTTAAAATAATTCTTTAGCTCATTGAACATTTTTAAACTATATTTTAAACAAAACTAGATGTGTTAAATAGAAAATATTTTATAAACTAAAAAATTTACAACTAAGGCTTCATACTTTCCAGATGCTAAAATATATCCATAAGAATGGCTCAGCTACAAAAGGAATCTTCAAAACTCCAGACAGCAGTACCAAGGTCAAGGTAAAAGTTTTTACTTAAAATGTTACTATACTAGCTGATATACCCGGCTTTGCCCAGGATTACATTGACACACGTCAAAACATAACACCCAGGTCCATAAAGGATCCTATAATTTATTACTGAGGAGGGTGCTTATAAATATCCCTAACAGTTGAGGATCATCATAATCATCTTCAGCATCATGTCCCTTAGTCCTTGGACCGTTGGGGCGCCACATCATCATCATGTCCCTTAGTCCTTGGACCGTTGGGGCGCCACAGCTGACATGAAAACTACCCTTCTCCATTCCTCTCTGTCGTCTGCACGACGCATAGCATCGCCACAGTTGAGGATACTGGTTCATAAAGTTCAACTGTTATCAGGTAAAGACGGCATTAAATCGTGAAATGTTGTAACATTAAAATAATTTACAGAATTCTGCAGGTATTGACTTTCTCATCATTATATTGATGCCTCAGCCTCATAAGAAAATGACAAATTAGTGCCGCAGTCTCATTATAAAGTGACAAATTGGTGCCCAGTTTTCATAATAAAAGTGACATATTGGTCCTCCAGTCTAATTAAGAAAGTGACATATTGGTCCCTCAGCCTCTTTAAAAAAGTGTCATTTTGGTGCACCAAGTGACATATTGGTCCCCCAGTCTAAATAAGAAAGGGAAATATTGGTTCACACAGTCTCAGAAGAAATTGACTTTTTTGTGCCAAAGTCTCAAGGAAATTGACATATTTGTCCCCCATCCTCATTTAGAAAGCAACACGTTGATGCACAAGCCTCATAAGGAAGTGACATATTGGTGATCCAGTTTTATTAGAAAGTGACATATTGGTAATCCAGTTTTATTAGAAAGTGACATATTGGTGATCCAGTTTTATTAGAAAGTGACATATTGCCGCCCCCCTTTTTTAGAAAGTGACATTGATTACTCAAGCCTCATAAGTAAGTGTCATTTTTAATCCCAAGCCTCATAAGTAAGTGACATATTTGTGCTCCAGCTTTATATAAATTTGTATATTGGTCCCCCAGCCTCATTGACAAAGTGACATGTTGGTGCCTCAGTCTCATAAAAAATTGACATATTGGTGCACCAGTCTCATAAAGAAGTGACATTGGTGCCCCCGTCTCATGAGATATAACATAATTGTGCCCAAGTCTCATGAGTAGGTAACCTATTGGTCCCCATACATATTAATATAGTAAAATATTGGTCCTACAGCCTCATTAAGAAAGCGAGATTTTTTGCCCCAGCCTGATAAAGAAGTGACATATTTGTTCTCCAGCTTTATAAGAATGTGAAACATTTTTCCCTCCTTATTTAGAAAGTTACATATTGATGCCCCAGCTTCAAAATGAAGCACATATTTGTGCTCCAGCTTCATACGAAATGTTCATATTGTTCCCCCATCCTGATTGAGAAAGTGACATATTGATGCCCAGTCTCATAAGACCGTGACATATTGCTGCCACTGTCTCATAAGACAGTGACATATTGTTGCCAGTCTCATACGGCAGTGACATATTGGTGCCACATTCTCATAAGACAGTGACATATTGGTGCTACAGTCTCATAAGACAGTGACATATTGGTGCCACAATCTCATACGAAATAAAATAATGGTGCCACAGTCTCATAGGAAAAGAACATATTGGTGCCACAGTCTCATAGGAAAAGAACATATTGGTGCCACAGTCTCATAGGAAAAGAACATATTGGTGCCACAGTCTCATAAGACAGTGACATATTGGCTTCACATTCTCATAAGACAGTGACATATTGGTGCCACAGTCTCATAATACAGTGACATATTGGTGCCACAGTCTCATAGGAAAGTGACATATTGGTGCCACAGTCTCAAAAGAAAGTAACAATGGTGCCCCTAGCTCATAAAAACTAACATAATGGTGCCCAAGTCTCATAAAAAGTGACATATTGGTCCCCAAGCATCATGAAGAAAATGATGTATTGGCCCCCGGTTCGTTAAAAATGTAAAATATTGGTCCCCCAGCCTTATTCAGAAATTGACATTTTGGTGAACCAGACTCATAAGAAAGTGACATATTGGTTCCCCATCCTGAGAAGGAAGTGACATATTTGTACTCCAGATTCATACAAAATTTTCATATTGATCACCCAGCCTCATTGAGAAAGTGACATATTGGTGTACCAGTCTCATAAGAAAGTGACATATTGCTGTCCCAGTCTCATTAAGAAAGTTACATATTGGTCCACAGGTTCATTGAAAAAGTAAAATATTGGTCCCCCAGCCTCATTAAGAAAGTGACATTTTGGTGGCCCAGTCTCATAGGAAATTGACATATTCGTCTGCCAGCCTATTAAGAAAGCAACATATTGATGCCCCAGCCTCATAAGGAATTGACATTTTGACTGACACATTATCCCTACTACAATTACTTTGAACTACATTTTGACTGTCACATTATCCCTACTACAATTACTTTGAACTACATTTTGACTGTCACATTATCCCTACTACAATTACTTTGAACTACATTTTGACTGTTACATTTATTTTATGTAAACGGTTTTCCAATTCATTTCCCAGAAATTAAAAGAGGACATAGAAGCCAATTTCTACAAAAACAAAAATTATGAAATATCCAAGGAATACAACGCCCATGACGTAGCAGCTGCCCTCAAAGACTTCATTGCTCAGCTACAAAAACCCCTGTTGACAACTCCAGTGCTGCAGTTTTTCCCAGATTTTTTTAGTGAGTAATACATGACTTGAATGACTAAACAAGTATTTTGTGAGTAATACATGACTTGAATTGCTGACAAAGTCCAGTTGATAGCACTATTGTATAACTGACTCAGTAATTTGTAAGCAAGAAATTAATGATCAGAACTCTAAAATTAGTCACTTTGTTTTCCTATTTAGGAAGGGAGAGGCCGCTCTTTAGAATGCTGGAAGGATTGAATTATTATATCCTAATGATGACACCAGAACACAGAGACTCATTACAAGTAAATTAACAATTTAACCAAATACCGTAGTGTATTTAAATATAATGTAATGTAAGCTCAGCACCCCTATTGTTTGTTAAGACTATTGTACATCTAATAAAACGCACACAAAGGGTCGTTATCTATACGAGCATCAAATAAAATTCCAATTAGTTAATAGCCAGGTCTAGCCATTCCCCACAGGTCTAGTCTGTACCCACAGGTCTAGCCATAGCCCACAGGTCTAGCCATAGCCCACAGGACTACTCATAGACAACAGGTCTAGCCATAATTCAAAGGTCTAGCCAAAGCCCACAGGTCTAGCAATAGCCCACAGGACTACTCATAGACAACAGGTCTAGCCATAATTCAAAGGTCTAGCCATAGCCCACAGTTCTAGCCATAGCCCACAGGTCTAACCATCGCCAACAGGTCTAGCCATATCACACAGGTCTAGCAATAGCTCACAGGTCTATTTATAGCCCACGGGTCTAGCCATAGTCCACATGTCTAGTCATAGCCCCCAGGACAAGCCATAGCCCAAAAGACTAGTCATAACCCACTGGTCTAGCCATAGCCCACATGTCAAGCCGTAGCCCACAGGTCAAGCCGTAGCCCACAGGTCTAACCTTATCAAGGATACTACAGCTTGCAGGGCGGATAAAACTTAGAAAAAATATATTTAAAGCGAATAATCTGGGAAGAATTGTGGGCTTAGAGGGTGCTGTTGATTGTGTAATTAGTAGGAGAAAATATAACATGGAGTCCAGCACATGTTTAAGGGACCATTTCGTGTTAAAACTGGAAGGCAGGGACGTTATTTGGGTAGGGCATGGTGGGGCATATGCCCCGCCACCCCTCAATTTCCAGGTTTTATTTACACAACTTAACAAGCCAAGTTTTTGTTTTTTGCCCACCCTCCCCAAACCGAAAACTATATATAGTTGCTATTTTGGTTTTCTTGGCCATAGATATAGCTGCTAGATTGTTTATTCTCAGCTATAGAAATAGCTGTCAGTTTGGTTATTCTAAGCTATAGATATAGTTGGTAGTTTGATATAGATACAGTTTGTTCTCAGCTATAAGTATAGCTGCTAGTTTACTTATTCTAAGCTATAGATATGGCTGCTAGTTTGGTTATTCTAAGCTATAAATATAGCTGCTAAGTTGTTTATTCTCAGTTAAAGACATACCTGCTAGTTTGGTTTTTCTAAGCTACAGATATTGTTGCCCTTGTGGTTTATTTTCAGCTATATAAAAATTACCTGGTGAGAAACGAAACAAAAATGTTTTTTTTTTTTTTGCTGGCATCCGTCCGTCACAATATGACAATGGTGTGGAGTTCGCCGGACGAAATCCACAAGGCATGGGATTATTCTTCTAGAATTATAAGCTGGCTCCCAACAACAAATCGCCTCTCTCCACGCCGCTGAATGACCCCAAGCTTGGCACCAGTGGCGTCGTAGGAGTTGTCGGAATGTTTCATTGTACTAATGTTATCCGCCTACGGGACTCTAATATGTTTTACAAAATTAAACAATATGTTTAATGAAGTAAAATACATTAGCCAGCCACAATTTACATGATATTTCTACGACGTAATTAATTTGTGATGTATGCATGGTATTTTATATCACGTGGTCTTTTTGTGATGAAGACGATATTTATGTATCATGATTTGTTTGTGATACACATGATATTTATAAGCAGTGATTTAAAAATTATATGTATTTATTCCCCTAAAGTTGTTTCTTGAAGTTCTACACGCGCTTACAAAAAACAGCGCTCAAAATGGATTGACAGTTCAAGACTGTGGAGATATTTTTTGGCCGGTCCTGTTCTCGCTTCCGCCTAACTGTCCAGAGGCAGAGACTGCCACAAGAAAGAAACAGTTTGTTGACCTCACCAGAGTGTTGGTGCATTACAATGAATACCTCTTTACGGTAAGGGATCTGTCAGTGAAATTTCTTAGTTACAAAACAATCAGCTGATCTCTATGAAACGGTTTATATGACATTTTTTTTACAAACCTTTTAAAGTTTACTAGAGTACCAACTGGAAGGGGGCGGTCTATGGAGGCTGAGATCCATCGTGGGGACTCTTTTTTTTCTATATAGTTTCATCACGTGCAACAAGAAAATAAAGGATTTTAAGTGAATAAAGACGAGCACATTTTTTATTTTCCCATAAAATACTTCTCACTATTATAAAATTTTGACAAAATTCTACGTCACCGTTTTTTTTTGAGACCCAATCAAATTGATTATTAGGGATAAAAAATCAAAGTGGAACTAATGAAGCTATTTTAATTTAAATAAGACGATCACCATGTTGACAAACATATTCTTTTGATGACGTTGGGACAACAGCACAAAACCAGGTCAGTGTGGCTCATGTGACCACAGGACAAAACTAGGTCAATGTGGATTATGTGAACACAGGACAAAACTAGGTCAATGTGGATTATGTGAACACAGGACAAAACTAGGTCAGTGTGGCTTATGTGACCACAGGACAAAACTAGTTCGATTTGACTTATGTGACCACTGGGCACGTACAAACAACATAGAATTTATGGCAAATATATAAGTCCTGTTAAAATGTAAATTAAAATCTCGAGGTGAGGACAAAGAGGAAGCAGATATTTCATAAAAAATATCTTTATTAAGAGTTATTAACTTTTATAAAACAGCTATTTTATGCATAAAATGTAACTAATTTTCTTAGAAATTTGATCAACATTTAAATGATAATTTTTATGTTAAGTGCACTTCGGACTTGTTACACAGAAACTCGATTTCTTTTTGGTGTTATGGTAGATCCGCAACAACAACGATGACTTTTAGAATGAATACGTGCTACCCTATCTTCCCTTTCAATGAATGATGCACAGCCTGACCCCCATCTTGTTTAGTCTAAATCGGTGCTTCCCGACGTGGGGTCTACGCCCCAAAGAGGGACAATTTGATTTTTTTTTTGGGGGGGGGTGGGTGGGGGGCAGGCAATTAGAAAATGAGCTGTCTAGAATTTGAAACCCAACCGTCTACTCTAATTTAACAGGCATTTTGAAAAAAGAGCAACATTAAAGTCTCTATTTACTGCTCACACTGCAACTGTCAATCGTACTCTTGGGGCTGGTTATGAAATATCCTTACTCATCGCTAAATGTGGGAAAACTAATACTATCGAGAGAAATTAATCAATCAATATCAGCATTTCTTAAAACAGTTCTGGAAAAAGATGACAAAGACGTGAAAGCTATGCCGCTCAGTACCACTGCTGTTAGCAGAAGAATAGACGAAATCAGTGAAGATATTGAAACACAACTTGTTGAAAAGCTGAAAACAAGAAACTTCTCAGTGCAAATGAATGAATCAACTTTGAGAGACAGTGAGACTGTATTGTTAACTTACGTAACATACATCGCTAAAGGGTATTTGTCTGGAAATGCTGTTCTGTAAATCATTAGAAAGCGCCAGTACCGCCAAAGATATATCTCTTCACTGTTTGAACCTGGCTCCGCCCCTCCACGCCACGACCTATCGCAGTGGACTTATTTCTCCTCTTTTCTTTCCCTCTTCCCTATTTAACCTTTCTCCCACTTACTCTCTGTCACTTATCTTCTGCTGCCCTCTTGGATACTATTTCTGAGCTAAGTGCTATATTATATATTTTTTGATACATTTTTTTAATTTTATTCGTGTTTCTGTTTGTTCGCTGACGAAGGCTTCCTGCCGATACATTCGTTGTTTTGTTGCGTTCCTTTTATCAGGTTTAACCTTACTGTGTTTTCTAATTTCCTATTGTGCTAACCTGATTGCAGTCTCCCCCATTATTACCTAAGATATATGTAACAAGCTGAAAAATTAGATGTCAATAATATACTAAGGAAAAATGTAACATCTTGTGCTGCAGATGGTGATCCTAATGTGATGAGCAAGAAAAATTGATGCTTAAAATTGATGAAAGATGAAAATCCATAAAGTCTATTTGTGCATTGTGTTATTCATAGGGAAAACTTTATAGCTAAAAACATTTCGCTTGTTCTAAATGAAGTACTAAATTCAGTTATAAAGTGTATCAATGCTATTAAAGCCGATGCAAAATGCGAACGTCTCTTCAAACTATTTTGTGAAGAACAAAATGCAGACTATGTGATAATTTTACCCCACACCGAAGTAAGATAGCTATCGAAAAGAAATTGATTTAAAAGTTTTAAGGAACTATAATTTGATAACACGCCTGTCAGACTTGAGACTGAAGCTAACCTTATTGGAAGCTAACATAAGATCTCTTTGCCGCAAGCATCAAGCACAAACATCTCACTAAATTTAAATAATAAATAATTACAAATAATTCAATTAATATAGAAAAATCTTTCATTAAAATTATTTCGTCCTTGATTTTCAGTTCTCCGTTAAATGTTTAGAAAATCTACTTCCTCACAAATTTCCTAGTGATTTCTTTCTAAAACATATCATTCTTCAGTGAACAAAGCTTTATTTGAATATTATAAATTATGTATAAGATACATGGGGGCATAAGACTTTTACATAGGCTTAGGTGGGGCATGGAACAAAAAAGTTTGGGAAACACTGGTCTAAAGTCAGACCCTTTCTTGATATTGTCTAAACTATTCCTGTGATCAATGATACCACACTTCGACTAGCCATTGCTACGCCACTGAGTATATTATATTCGCTCTTCAAATAACTGTATTAGTTGATAAGCGTACTATTATTTTAGAACGTATTGCCTGAAGCGATAAGTTAAAACCATTACATAAATACTCTATAACAGGCTTCTTCATTCTTTTCCTACTATTAACCTCTTTGCCAGTCAGATAAAAGCCATGGACCTCTTTGCTAGTCAGATAAAAGCCATGGACCTCTTTGCCAGTCAGATAAAAGCCATGGACCTCTTTGCCAGTCAGATAAAAGCCATGGACCTCTTTGCCAGTCAGATAAAAGCCATGGACCTCTTTGCTAGTCAGATAAAAGCCATGGACCTCTTTGCCAGTCAGATAAAAGCCATGGACCTCTTTGCCAGTCAGATAAAAGCCATGGACCTCTTTGCCAGTCAGATAAAAGCCATGGACCTCTTTGCCAGATCACAACTGGACATTGTCTAAACAAGTCATTTGATTAACTATACCTTACTTTGCAATTTACAGGTACCAACCATCCTGTTAAATAAACTGAGACGATTGCATAAAACAGGGGAGCAGCCCAAAACTGTAAGTATAATAAATAGAATGAATAGAAGTGAATATTAAAGGAACACATTTGGATTAAATCCTTTGTCTTATAAAAGTGATAACTCGTGTCTATCGTCAGCATTAATATAAATTGTTATAGATAATGAAAGTCTCACAGATTTAAATAATTTATTTATTGGTACACTCGAATGTATAACGTTGAAGTGAATCCCTGGAGTTTCAAATACTGCATAAATTGTTATCGTCAGATCAGGTTGGTCCAATATATATATAAATATATAAGCGAAAATGTGTTTCTTTGCTTGTTCCACAAAGGCTTTTACATGGATTGATGGATCTTGACCAAACTTGGCACATATAGCCATCATTATCCGAAAGGAACTCTTAGTAGGTTATGAACTTTTTATAACATTCCTTGTGGGGCCGGGGCTCCAAATTGTTTTTTTTCCTTATATGAGCTATATAAAAAAATTAACAAATAATCCTACATGAGTAGAGAGATCTTGACAAACATAGTAAACATACACTTGATTATCCATATTCAAATTCTGAAGGGTACTGAACTCATAAAATCATTCCTCTAGGTCCGGGGGCCCAATTTCATTGTTCCTTTTATAAGCTATACTAGCCAATATACCAGGCGTTTCTCGATCATATAGGTATCCCTATCCCGATGTGATCCTGATCCCTGTTGGTTCCCAAATTCCCCTGGATCCCATTCCGGTGGGATCAAATATCCCTTTTGGGATCTCGACCCCATTGTGATCTCAACCCCATTGTGATCTCGACCCCATTGTGATCTCGACCCCATTGTAATCCCAACGCCATTGGAAACGGAATCCCAATCGGGATCAAGATCGGGATCGGTATCCCTCTTGATACCGGAATATATCGGAAAACGTGATCCAATCGGCAAATGGGATCCGATTGGGTTTCCTCCCTGATGGGATTCTAACGGGGAACGAAAGGTTTACACAAGTTAATTTAAATGTGGTTTTATAGGAGACAGATGTACATATAACGTCTAGAAAATCAAACTATAGTAAACTTTTTTGTAAATCCTAGATTTTATATATTATTATTATTAAAGTGGTCTTCTTATATCGCTCGATACCCCAGCCTATGGCTCGGCTCACCTCGCTTCACATAAGAATTAGCCAAAAGTATATTTTTAAAAAAAAAGAAAAGAAGACTTTAAAAACACAGTTACATAAAATGATTCATTTAAAAACAGCTTTGTAAAAAGATTGACCTCGCCCACGCACGTACTATTGACCCGTGTCGAGCCATGGACGGCACCAACCAGCATCGAACATTGTTTTTATATATATATCCCTTTGCAAATACAATCAATCCCCCAAAAGTACCTAGTGATACAATTTACTCATATTTTGTTTATTTTTACTATCCTCTTTGTTCACAATGTAATTCCCTTACACAATACGACTCCCCCCCCCTTTTGGTGTTTTAGAGATATATAGATAGGGTCATCTTTACGATAAGAGTAGTGCATCAATGAAATGAATACTAAGTTGGTCTATTGATGGGATGGGAATTGTTCCATTTGAAGCTAACCTTCTATTTAATGAGTGCTATTTTGTATCTTCTTCACATGTCAATAGACCTACAATGAGGAGTTGGAATACAGGCAAAGAATGGTATGTATTGCATGTCCCTAAGAGTATACTTCAAAGGATTTGTAGCTGAGTTTTCCATTTAATTTTAATTTTTGGTGCAATGCCATTGTCTTGTGTTATCATCAGTCTAAGGTCTTACAGCTGAAGAGACCATTATCCATATATTACGTACTTACACATAGGCTAATTTCAACCCCTACCCCCTCGGTTGCATCCCCCTTTATAAATACCCCCTCCCCCTTTGATGTAAACTACAAATGAACCCATGCAAAATATAGCAAGACATGCACTGGTATGTAAGCCATGCAAAATATAGCAAGACATGCACTGGTATGTAACCCATGCAAAATATAGCAAGACATGCACTGGTATGTAAGCCATGCCCAATATAGCAAGACATGCACTGATATTAAACGCATTCGCAATTTAACAAGACATTCACTGGTACTTAACACGTCAATTATAGCATGACAAACACTGGTATTTAAAACATGCCAATGATAGCAAGACATGTACTGGTGAAGCTATATCAACAAAGCTTGGAAAGTCCTGAAACGAGTAGAAAATAGGTGGGGATCGACAGCATCAGAACGATATTTTAAATGATCCATAGTGAAATGAAAAGACAAAGAGAAAGAAGAAGATGAACTGAAATACTATGTTTCCAAGGGGGAGGGTAGAGTTGGGTGGTGGTAGGGCGGCGTGCGCCCACAGGGAGATAATTTTTAAGATTTAGGGGTCATCTTGTCCTTATGATGTCATAAATGAATTCAGTTTTAAAAGGAAAGGGAGGTGGGGTTGGGAGATGTGGGGGATATTGTAATTTTAAAATTAAAAACCAAAGAAATGTATAAAAAAAATTACCACCGTTATCGTTTGTCATATACACAATCAGATTTGAGGCATGGTTGAGCCCGAGCTTGTCATATACACAATCAGATTTTATGCATCGTTCAACGTGATCTTGTCATAGACACATTTAGATTTAAGGCATAGTTGAACGCGAGCTCAGCTTCCCATGAGGGACGAAAAGGTATTTATTTTTTTAAAGTGGAAGATAGTTTTAGTTATAAATCCAATGACTCAGTGGTTCTAATGCCTTGTCACGCATGTTTCAGGACATGGTCCATTTTGTCACACTACATCTCACGTCACCAGAATCTAAAGACGAGATAAAAAAAATCGTACTTGACTCAAGTACAACAGCCGAGGAAGTTGTGAAGCTTGCAACGGGACAAGAAGTGTGAGAATCAAAATTTATACTATTTTTTTTTATATACCCAACAGTTTAGTAACTAATCTAATTTGTTTTATGTCTTTAATTCAGTGGTGAAATGGTCTGGGGGGTGAGGGGGTAAATAATGCTGAGTTGGTTTTAAGGACGCAGAGATTACGAAAGGGGTCTCAAACGATGATATGTATGTGTCCAAATGGCTCTAAATGTCTTTTAAAAAATGTGGTTAATGTTATTTCGGTCCACTCTTAATTTGATGCACCGCTTAGAATGAGATAAATAGATCTAACCCTAACCACAAAAATAAAAATAAATTGTAAATGTTATTTTTTTGGATCAATTTAGTATTGTTTACACATTCAATTTATGCAAACTGACTTCAATCACCCTAGACCACAAGAAAGGCTTATGGAAAATCTGAAGTGTTCAATCCTAGGAAAGCAGTCAAAAACCACAAATTTCTTGTTTGAAAGTGGAGGCAATTTAGGTATGAATAAGTCAAACAGTGATTTGTGAACACTACATAGCAGAGTTTCCCCATCACGGATATTTGGACACCCAAGGGCTACACCACTAAAATTGTAGGATGTAATGGGCTAAAAGGGCAAGTTTATTTATGCAATAGGCTTAAAGGACAAGTTTATTTATGCCATAGGCTTAAAGGGCAAGTTTATTTATGCAATAGGCTTAACGGGCAAGTTTATTTATGCCATAGGCTTAAAGGGCAACTTTATTTATGTCAAAGTCTTAAAGGGCAAATGTATTTATGTCGTAGGCTTAAAGGGCAAGTTTATTTATGTCATAAGCTTAAAGGGCAAGTTTATTTATGTCATAGGCTTAAAGGGCAAGTCTATTTATGTCATAGGCTTAAAGGGCAAGTTTATTTATGTCAAAGGATTAAAGGGCAAGTTTATGTATGTATTAGGCTAAAAGTGCAAGTTTATTTTTTAAGTCATCTTTGTGATTCAATTATATTTTTTAAAAAGGGTCTTTCCAATTTATACATTTATTGTTACTAAGAGTTATTAGGGCTAGGCAAAAAAAAAAGACAATTGTAGGGGTGGCCCTTAAAGACAAGTTTGGGACACACTGATATATAGTATCACTTTTAGTTGGTTCTTGCTTTCCATTGACGAACTTATCTTACACTTAATCGCTTGCATGTGCTGAGATTGTTTAGTTCATTGTCATTTTTTCAAATGTGTTCTCTTGTTACTTTATGTAAAGGCTTGGTTATTCTCTACTTTATGTGTCTCATTGAATTAATCTAAGACAAGACAGTCACACAGTTATTGATTGTACGTGTCATGTCCACTTACAGTGGTTTCCTTGTCATCGGTATGTCCTTCTACATCCACACACGACATATTCACACACACAGACAAACACAGACGCACTCGTGCTCACAGAAAAAGAGAGGCACACACACTCACATACACATACACAAAGACAGATAAATACTGACACAGACAAAGAGAGAGAGCATACACACAGACAGACACAGAACTCACACAAATCCAATTATCTGATTTTATAAATATGACATTTTCACATTGATTGATATTTAAGGTTACTCAGAAGAGAGAGCCCTAGACCCTAAAACAAAGGTCCAATTGCTGTGGCGTGAGAACTCCAGTCTCAGTTTTGTCATCAAAACCTGGAAGGGCTACAATGAGGAAATGACGGTGAAGATTGTAGGAAATATTAAGGGGGAGAAACCCGTTTACGATGTGCCACAAGAAAACAGCACTGAAAAAGAGGATGCCAGGGCCTAATGGGCTATTTTGAAATACAAGTGAAAGTGAAACTATTAGCAATTAGGCCTAGTTGGAAAATATAAATTATTATTATTTGTGGGACATTTCATATTTTTGCGTGATATAATCATATTTAAGAGGATATAATAAAAAAATATTAGTTGGAGATCGAAGTTGAAATATTAGTTATTATCAAATATAATATAAGTGGGATTATATTCATTTTAGTTGGATATCATCAGAGATTAGACAAAGTGGGCTTATGAAACAATATTGTGATATTATTTAATATTAGGATTATTATCAATAAATATTAGCGGTACATTATAAACCTCATATAAAAATAAATCAAACTTTGTGTCTCTTACATTATATTTATATGTCGAAATTCTGAAAATCTTGCAGGCATTAAACATCTTAAATTTTTTAGATTACTTCTTTAGATTTTAATAATTTTTTATTGAAAGATATCCTATTAGATTAATTTTTTTTTGGAAGTATTTCATACATTTTGTGAGATTTTAAAATGTTAATAGGCTTTGAAATGAAAACAAAGTTTATAACATTTTATGACACTTTTTAATAGACTTAAAATTTAAAAGTATTTGAATAATAAAGATCTTTAATTTACCCAAGGTCATTCAGATTAAATATTTGTACTTATTATAAACTACAGGTTTCTGTTGACTTATAACACAAAAAATATTACATTAATTAAGATGATTTAAAAAAAAAGTACAAAATATAATACTGAATACTTTCATTTGTGCACCTTTAGATTGGGGGGGGGGTGAATTTGGTGAAAATGTCATTTTTGCATGCATTATATCTGTTTATCAAATATATATTTATTTGATATTATTTGGAATTATATTAATAAATATTGTTTTATTTTAAAATGTCTTACTTTTTTGCTTTGCAAATTTGTTATAATCCCTGTACTGTCTTTTAGTTTGTTGAAGTATTTATTACACACATTTTAATACAGTTTGTCATAAAAATGGATAAGTTCAAGGGTCAAAATCAACGTAATTCTGCTCTATTAACTAATTATAAAATTATATGCAAAATATTTAGATGCCATACATGATCTTATTAGACTACAAAATATTTAGACGTCAAATCATGATCTTATTAGAGTACATACATTTTAATTTCTAAAGCTTCTACTAAAACTAAAACAACTGCATAAAGATTTTATTTTCAAAATGTAGGAACTCTTTATTGACTTTCAAAAATTAACACATTCTCATGTTACTTGGTACCAAGATTACGGATCAAGGTAAGACATTGTCTCCACATCTGGTAATGGTATGCACAAACTTGTACGTAACAATTGGTTCAGTCGACGAATGGCTGTGGAAAAGATTTTACTTCAATTTTGATCAAACATTACATTTATAGAAAGAGAAGGATATGATACCATAAAATCCAAGTCGAGATCTTTTTTCAATCGATAAATCCCCAGGATGAAGCAGTCTGGGAAAAGATTTCTGATAACTTATCATTTAAAAAAAAAAAAACATCTTCGGTTGCCTTGTGTAGACTTGAAAAATTATCCTCATCCCCTGGTTTACAAACGGACAACACGTGTATACTTGCTTTTCATTTCTTTTGGATTAGTAGAGTCCAACACATACACTTGCTAAGAAAAGAAGGCATATTTCGAGGGAATATGGTGGTCGATGGAAACTTAATAAATTAAGCCTTAGTAACACATGTTATAATAATTATACTTCTAACAGTAACAGGCACTTACCTGTGGAAGGGGGGGGGGCAACCATAATGGCACTTGTCAGGGGCCAGAGCTAGATAGGGGCCCTCCCTTTTTGAGTTTTAAAATTAATATACGCACATGTTAGAAAAGCGAAAGAGGCTTGTACTCTGTCGGTTGCCTGGGACCTGCTGCAAATATACAAACTATAAAACTGCCTGTTAAACAGTTTGTACGTTTGCTTTGAATAAAGCATTATTCTTCTTCTATATATTAAGGGCCGCGATCAAAGTATTGGTCATTCTGGCTCCTATGTATGTAGAGGGATTTGTAGTGTTTCTGTGCCTGTCTGTGCTGAGTATATTTCACTGGTTGAAGGGTTTGGAAGACCTGAGGCTAGAGACACAAGTACATCAACTGTTGTCGTCTCAACTGTTCCTTTTGGAAGCATGTTCCAGTCCTTGATTGTCTTTGGCAGGAATGAGCAGTTCCTGTACTGTGTTCTTTCTGTTATAAGTCGGAACTGTCTGTCATGGCCTCGTCGCTGTCTATGGGGGAGAGGGACGAGTTTCTTTTTAATGCTGGAACTGTGAACTAGCCAATTATTTATCCTGTACATCATGGAGAAACTGGATAATCGACTTCTTTCCACCAATGGTGACCCGGCCAGTGCTTCAAGCATGCTGCCAAAAAAGAGGTGTTCCTGTAGCGGTTCTGTACGTCATTGAACCGCCTCCAAACTGTCGATGTTCTTTTGGGTGAATGGGTTCCAGACTGAAGACATGCAATCTAAAAGCGGATGATCAAAGTCTTTATAGCCTCTTTCTTTCACACTAATAATGTCACATCATCTTGGGCTGAGACTTAGTCTCTTATAGCCCTGGCTATTACTTTGGCGGCTTGCCGCATCTGGTGGGCGTCACCGTAAATCAAAACTCTTCAAGGCAGATCTCTGGGTCACGACCCCCTGCCCCCATGCCTCCACTGGGGCAAGCGACCACCAAGTGAGCCACCGTTTCTACTGCCTGGGCGCAAAATCGGCATTTTGGTTCCCTTCTGTCGTCAAATCTATTGAGGTAGCTACGCGTCGCGCAGTGGCCTGTCTTCATCTTGGTGATGAGACTCTGCTCGCTTCTCCTTAGTTTCTCCCAGGGGTCACTCTTGCTCGGTCGCGGCATCTTCCGGTAGAGCTGTCGTCCGATTTCTCCTGCGGCCCATTCGCTCAACCACTCCTCTGGGAAGTGGTCTTTAAGCCAAGCGTTGACCCCCAGCTGGGTCATTGCCTTGTTGGGTTGCGACTGGGCTGCGCCTTCTATGGCTAGGAAGTCTGCCCTGTCGTGCTGCGTCACCTCAACGTGCGAAGCGATAAACTGTAGAACTACTTTGCCGCATTTTGCACTGATGTTTTCTACTATCTTCAAAATGGCGTCACCATTGTGGTCTCAGTAGAGCCCCTCCCCACATGCTCGAGAGCAGAGCGTGAGTCGGTGAAGACCACAACGTCCGGAAAGTATTTTCCTTTTTGCCATGCGTTGGTGGACTCTCTTGATGGCAACCAGTATTGCCTTGACCTCTGCATCGAGGCTTGTTCTGCTCTTCATACTGGGTCCGGACAGCTCCTCGGGTGGAGCCATCTCTTTGGGATACTGGATGAGAGCACCGTACCCGCTTCGTTTTTCCCTTGTAAAGCATGAGCCGTCTGTAAAGACTTTCACCTGACTGTCTGGGTACGCTTCAATCGTTCTCTGAGCTGCCTCGGATAGTTCTGATTGAGGACTGACATTTGTAGTTTTAGTCTTTCACACTGGAGTTGCCGCTCTTCAGATTTTGCCTTAAAAATCCCAGGGTCTTGTAGTGGCTTGGATCATATATCTCTGAAGTTTGTGTAAAAGCAAACTATACTTTACACTTCCAAATGCCTTTGAGAAGTCAATAACCGGTACGACAGTTTGCTTGCTGTTCTCCAGATTGGTCATCAAGTCTTCTACAAATTCAAGGAGCTGGGTCTCATATGATCTATTGACTTTGAAACCATGTTGACAGTCTTTGAGTATATTGTGGCTTTCAAGATGCTTCATGACTGCGGTTAAGGTGATGTGTTACCACAGTCTGCAGTTGTGGGTAATACAGATCAGAAAGTCAACAGATGTGAAAGTCCACGGATCATAAACTCAACAGATGAGAAATTTGACAGATAATAATTTTTAACAGTTCAGAAAGTCAACAGATGAAACGAGACAGTCAACAGATTAGAAAGTCAAAAGTTCAGAAAGTCCACAGATCAGAAAGTCAACAGATGAGAAAGTTAACAGATAATAAATTCAACAGATCTGAAAATCCACTGATCAGAAATTTCAGAGATCAGAAAGTCCACTGATCAGAAAGTCAACAGAAAGTCCATTGATCTGAGATCCAGGATATAAGAAAATGTACAGATCAGAAAGTCCACAGATAAAAAAGTCCACTAATCAGAAAGTCCTCAGTTTAGAAAACACTTAAATGGCCTGTCTTCGTTTATTTTTGTAAAAAATCTTTATTGCAATTAGTTAGATTTAGATATGTTTACAGAGAATCTTAAGCCAAGAGTTAAGTGATACAGTGACAAGGCAGAAGAAATTTTAATGCATATATAATAGAGATTTTTTTTTAAAAATGTAGATCCTAACTCATGAAAGCTTATGGAAAGTAGCTTCATTTGTGTAGAATTATAAGAACAGTCTCCAATAAATCTGTTGATTTATAATAAACACATTTTTCATATAACATAAGTTTCTTAAAAAAATTAACTTAATGCTATATGAAATATCTTCAACTAGATCTGATATGGGGTAACAGATAGAGGTAAATTACTACCATTTTTAAACTCAGCAGGTCAAATATACCTAGAGACAAGTCCAACATTTGGCACCAAATCATATGTTGTTCAGTTTAAGAAGTTCTTGTCGTCGGTAAGGAATGTCATCCAATCATTTCATTTATTACGATGCATTTTAATGTTTGTTCCAGGCTTTATTGCGTTCTTTTCCTTAAGTCTGGCGATAAGTAATTCAGAAGAGCCATTTTAAAGATTTAAATACTTGATATGTACATGCTACAGATATAATATGGGAGATACGTAAATCGGAATTATTAATTATGAATTTATAGAGTATTGGGACTTAGAATAACTAGCCAAGGACAGGGGGGCCAGTTCCGTGAAAAAACGCGCACATGACAAATGCGCACACGAAAATCGCGCACAGAAAACTCCGCAAATACACAACTGCGCATACGAAAACTGCACACTCCGACAGTTGCGCACTCAGAAAATTGCGTACACCGACAAAAGCGTACACGGAAAATCGCGCACACTAACAATTGCGAACGTTGACAATGGACTACGATTTATTGATTGTTTTGTCACGTGATACGTGTAGAAACAAGTAATACTTCCGGGAGGCTGTCTGCAACACACTAGTCGCTCACAAAGTTTTCTTCAAACAACTTTCTTCCTTTAATCATAACTGAATTATAATTATTGCCACATTTAATGAATGTCATTTTAAGAAACGCGTCTATTCAAGAATATTTTGAAAAGTAAAATTTTTAATTAACACTGGGGAAGCGCTGATGGAGACAAACATTTTGCTTTAGAATGAATGATAATGGCAATGGCTGATCAGCTGTTATCTGTTGTTATGTGTTGTTATGTGTAGCAGAAAGCCTACCAATGGCTGGTACGTATCACGTGACAAAACAAGGAAGTGACTCATCGTAGTCCATTTTAAATTCATTAAAGAGTTGAAATGATTGCAGTTAGTTATCAGCGTAAAAGACAAGTCGGCGACGAGGCTAGGATTAGAAATAATTATTTTAAAAACGAAATTTTGGAATAGAGGAATTTAAAAAAATATACTTAAGTGACAGTAACTCTACATAAGAAAGCTATTTAAAATATATATATATGTAAACATCATTAGAGTCTGATAATAACGGTACGGAAAGTATTACTTTTAAATTATTATAGTCACAATCCTCAAAATAACTCATATAGCCTGTCGGCTGTACGCAATGAAGTTTTGTGTATATTTTACATGCAATAGAGTAATTACTACTTTGGTCTACTAGGTTGTAATGACAAAGAAGTGTCAAAGTTTAATATCATAAAACTACTATACTTGAGTTTTATTATAATTTAAAATAATCATTCTTCTCCTGGTACCTAATTGAGTTTTTTATGACCGTTTGCATTATTAAAACATTCCTTGATATCTATTTTTAAAATTTAAAGATTTATCACTTGGTGTTTTGATTTACTCTTATTAAATTTGATTTTGTAATGGCCGTAAATTATAGTGCATTTGGAATACTATAGATAGATAATCCTAATATCATAGGCTCCGTATATTAATGACAATAGCCTATTACTTTACTTTTAAAACTCAGGAAAGCCCTCATAATATTATTACCTATGTAGTATGTATAATTACAGGCTATTCCTACTATAATTTGTTTTTGTTATTGTAAGCACTCACCTGTTTTCCTTAGTTTCTTTCAGTGAATGTATTTAGTCCTACTATGAAGTAGCCTACTATTTTTATTGTAAATATGCTGTTAAATGTTTCAGTGCTATACTAATACAGTCTTTTAACATAATCTATGGTATCGATACTATAATTTCAATTGTGAGTGTAAGAAATATAAGTTTATTTCCACCATATAGAGTTAAGACAGACAGTTTCCTGGACTAAATCAACATAGAGTTTAAGGAAACTTCTAAACCGAATATCAATATCAAAGGACTTATTCATACTTTATTTTTATAATGGATTTAGCTAAATATATTTTTAATACACAAATGAATAAGTACAGCAAAAGGGACCAAATAAACCTTTAGTTTTCATGAAAATGCTAGGTACTAATGTTATATGATTGTGGTCTTGAAAATGGTAGGTACTAATGTTATATGATCGTGATCTTGAAAATGGTAGGTACTAATGTTATATGATCGTGATCTTAAAAATGGTAGGTTCTAATGTTATATGATTGTGGTCTTGAAAATGGTAGGTACTAATGTTATATGATCGTGATCTTAAAAATGGTAGGTTCTAATGTTATATGATTGTGGTCTTGAAAATGGTAGGTACTAATGTTATATGATCGTGATCTTGAAAATGGTAGTTACTAATGTTATATGATTGTGGTCTTAAAAATGGTAGGTACTAATGTTATATGATTGTGGTCTTAAAAATGGTAGGTATTAATGTTATATGATTGTGGTCTTGAAAATGGTAGGTACTAATGTTATATGATCGTGATCTTGAAAATGTTAGTTACTAATGTTATATGATTGTGGTCTTAAAAATGGTAGGTACTAATGTTATATGATAGTGGTCTTAAAAATGGTAGGTACTAATATTATATGATTGTGGTCTTGAAAATGGTAGGTATTAATGTTATATGATTGTGGTCTTGAAAATGGTAGGTATTAATGTTATATGATTGTGGTCTTGAAAATTGTAGGTACTAATGTTATATGATTGTGGTCTTAAAAATGGTAGGTACTAATGTTATATGATAGTGGTCTTAAAAATGGTAGGTTCTAATATTATATGATTGTGGTCTTGAAAATGGTAGGTATTAATGTTATATGATTGTGGTCTTGAAAATGGTAGTTATTAATGTTATATGATTGTGGTCTTGAAAATGGTAGGTATTAATGTTATATGATTGTGGTCTTGAAAATCGTAGTTACTAATGTTATATGATTGTGGTCTTGAAAATGGTAGGTATAATGCTATAAGATTGTGGTCTTGAAAATGATAGGTATTAATGCTATAAGATTGTGGTCTTGAAAATGATAGGTATTAATGCTATAAGATTATGGTCTTGAAAATGATCCATTTGTAAAGGAAAAAAACTTTCTAGAAACATTTTCCTCAAGCTTTTCAACAAAGGACATAATCTACCAGTAGGTTTCACACTTCTTACTTTGTTAGATGGTTTTTTTTTATAAAGAGAAAAATTGTTTCTTCTATTTTATTTTAATTAGCACCGGGTAATATATATTAATTTTAAATGTGATAATCTGTTGCATGTTTTCCTTAAAAACTATATTATTATTAACAATTTTTTAATAATTTTTAATTTTTGAGGGTTAGCCCTTCATTTAATATCTAGTCTAAATTACTTGTAATTTTTTAACAAAATTTATGATATTATTCACTTGAAATGTTAATGTGTTGTAATACTGTATACTGGTATTCACTGGTATGTGCTAGAAAAATATTAATTTAATTACATGTGGGGAAAAAGTGTGAATATTGTGATATTCTGTTGTTGCTTTTATAATCGACATGTTTCTTAATTTTAAAATGAATCCCCTTAAATTTAACTTAAATTTATAGATATTATTATATTTAAAATCAAATACAAAAATTAAGGCGCATTCAATCGCTCTATTAAAATGATATAAAATAATTTTTGTTGGCTAAAAAATTAACAGCCATGACACATTGATAAATAGTGTGTAATCGATGTTATTATATGAGAGATCTACAGATATTTGAATTTGAAAGAAATAACATGCTTTGTTATGGTTGCGGCCATACTCTTTTTTTTATAAATATAATTTTCTTCATTTTATTATTACCATCATGCAAAGTAACCTCCAAGTAGTTTTTCATAATTAATTTAAATCTAGAAACACAATTATAAACACAACGATAATTTTTCCTATTATAGGCCTACTATTGTTAATTTTAATCTTCCTAATTTGCCCTTTATGCCGATAAGTAATAAGAAACTGAAGTGAACCATGTTAATGTTAAAAATGTGGCTTAAAATAAAATTTCATTGATATTTTGCGCATTTTTGTCTGTCCGCAATAAACAAGGTTCGCAATTGTCCATGCGCGGAAATTTCGGTGTACGCATTTCTCGGTGTGCACTGGTTTCTGTGTGCGCTAAGGTCGGTGTGCGCAATTTTCCAGTGCGCAGCTATGTCTTTGCGGATCTTTCTGTGCACATTTATCATGTGCGCGGTTGTCTTGTGCGCCTATTTCTGGTCACTGCAAGGAGAGACATCACCAGATATATAGACAGGACCCCATCACTCATCCAATAAATAGAAGCTCCATTGTTTAGCATGATGTCCTGAACATGCACCTAAAAGTGTTACAAGAAGATATTAAAGATTAAAATTAAGTGTTTTATGTATCTCACAAATATTAATTCATTTCATAATCTTGTGTATAAAAAAACAATACAACAAATTAATCAAGAACCATCATGTCAAGAATATGATAACATATTGGTCGCTATGTATTTTCTTTTTTTTACAGGCTTTATGAATAAATTTTGACACCTTTTGCAAATCTGGTTCTCTTGACAATGCCACGTGATAGTTAGAGAGAACTCCTGATTTTCTCATCTCTTCTAGTTCCTTTGCATACATGTTTTCTTTAGCTGTTCTGCAGCCAAAGTAAAGTACCATTTCACCAAATATATTGTATATAAAAACAATAAAGAAAAAAAATATTGTTAAGTCATGCTGTTTAAATTTTGCTCTTAAAACTTCTACTAAATTAAACATTTCCATCTTAAAATTGTTTTTAAAATTGGCATGTGTATAAATCTTTCATAATATTAAATAAACTTCTAAAAAAAACTGAAATGGTAGAGGCTAATACATTTAAAAATAAAAATATGAGGATATGTGAACATTAGAATTTGAATATTTTAATTTAACTTTCATAGCATGTAATTCAATAAAACCGAAAAAAAATAACATATTTTGTATATGGACATGTTATATATACGGGAAGCCGTGTTGTACATCTCAATTTCTTCCTGTCTTTGCTGCCAGACAGATCTGAATGGTGCAATACCTGTCCCCGGTCCCATCTTTATAATAGGCAGGTTGGGCTCTTCTGGCAGGTTGAAGTTTGGTGCCATTGGGACCAGAAACAATAACAACACATTAAAAATAAATAGATGTGACTGAATATAACAGTTAAAGGCAGATAATTAGGAATGAAGGAAAATATCTTTACTACTTTATTTTCATTTCACGAACTTAAGGGTAAATTTGGTCATTTAGTTTAAAGACCATCGCCTTAAGAAAAAAATTGGTCATTTAGTTTTGCTATAGAAAAATCTTTTAGTTTAAACCAGCCATTGCAGCCTGGTACCAGAAACATTAGCGCACTTATTGACCGAATGTCCTTCACTAGATGTTTCTGGAGAGGCCCGGGCGGCAGGAGAACCCTACGTGGAGAAAATATACGGCTCTGCTCAACAGATGTGGCAGGTAGCCAATGAACTAGCCAGGGCTATAAGAGAATAATCTCAGTACCACTAATAGAATATGGTCGTTAGTTGAAATTAATCTTGAAAAATTTAATACATTGTTAAAGTTTGATACATTAAAGAAATAAAAACAAAAGACAGCTTTCAATAAAAAAAACTTAAACCAGAAAGATGAAAGTACATTAGATATATATTTTAATGAAAGTATACATTTTTTTAAAGTACTTTTCAGCATTTTATTTTTATTTATTTTTTTTCGTTTATGTGACTTACTCTCTCTACACCCCCTCCCCCACAAACAACTGTATATTTTTTCCGATGGCAATCTTTCTTGCCATATGTGGGATGTTTTGCTCTACTATTCCAAAAGATAGAGAAACAATGACATACATTATGCAGTCACTTTGTAAAGAAAAGAGGGAATTATCATTTTCAAGTCCACACAAATCTCGCCCTCCCCCCCCCCCCCCCCAGGATTTCTTCTATTCGGGTGTAATTTAAATTTTTAAAGACTAAAGAAATGACTTGGTATTAGCTTTCCCCCCTTGGGTTTTGTGGAACGACAAATGGGATCAGAACCCTATGTATTATTGCCCTTTATTAAAATACATATCAAACTATGTTTTGATGGTCGATGGAAAGATGCCACAAACTTTGTTTTTTCTGAATGCCCAATGCATACCAGGCTTATAGTGTCACTGCATGATAGACCTACAAAATTACTGTCTTCTATTTAAAAAAGGGCTGCAAATAACTTTCTCTCCTTACATGAAATGTAATGTTTTATCCAGGCTGAAGTACGTTTTTAAAGTTTGGAGGCAAGCATCAGTCGACTTAAGCAAGTACTCTGTACACGTTTTGCATACATGATGAGGAGCCAATAGTCTAACTCGATCTCCAAACGTGGTACTAAATAACCTACAATTTAAATCTTTTCAAACTCAGCAATATGCTTCCTTCTTACTAGAAACAAATTTATGTACAACTGTTTTAAGCATATGAGGCTGGAAAGCTTTGTAAAAGATTTTGTAGTCTAAGAAAATCATGAAGTACAATGTAGATATTTTACATATAAACCTTGTTGTAGTATTGCGATGCTGTTTGTCTGGAGATAAGTGTCTGGGATGTGAAAAGGCGTGTGTTGTTTGCGCTCCCTCGGGAATTCACCGAGACCAAGCGTACACATCCTTTGTCAAAAGATGGACGCACGACGGCGCGGCCCCACAGGGACGTATGGCGCGGAAACTAAACACCAATTCAGACACGTGTCTTCTCTTACAACAGGGATATGGCCCTAGATGTAAGCTTTCCCCAGACATTCCTTAGAGGTTCTTATGTTGCCGATTTGACGCCTCGTGAGAGTAAATTATACACTGGAAGGCGGCGTCTCTGCTAGTAAAATAATAAAGCAGAACAATATCACTTTTGTCCCTTGAAATTAATGATTCTACGGTGTTGTTATAAAAGAGTACACATATCTGTTATACACTTACAAAAGTTGGCTAATATAATTGCATGCATTTCCCGTTCACATTAAAATGTATGTTTATGCCAGGGCTAATATTAAACCAAGGACAACTTGTGGTTGGGCTTTTCACAAGAGCAACTGGACTAATGAATGTACAGCCGAGAGGGCAAACTCGCCCAACTGGAGTTGATCAAACACAGCCAATGGAGTTGGTCAAAGACTTTCAGCCAGATGTAGTTGACCAAAATCGAGCTAAACGACAAGTGCAAAAACAGCCAAGTGGAGTTGGTCAAACATTTACAGCCACGTGGAGTAGGCCATACATTTACAGTCCTGTGAAGTTCCCCAAAGACTGACGGCCCAGTGTAGCTGGCCAAATACTTACCGCCAAGTGGAGCTGGCCAATTACTTACGGTCAAGTGAGGCTGGTCAAATACGTACCGCCAAGTGGAGCTGGCCAAATACTTACAGCGAAGTGGCGGTGGTCAAAGACTTACGGCCACCTGGCGTTGGCCAAAGAGTTACGGCCAAAGAGTTACGGCCAAAGAGTTACGGCCAACTTTAGTTGTACAAAGACTTATGGCTAAGTGGAATTGGCCAAAGACTTACGGCCAAGTGGAGTAACCAAATACTTACATCCAAGTGTAGCTTGCCAAATACGAAGTCTGAAATCATGGGTTCAAACCTAGAAACATATCTAAAATTTTGGGCACAGAATTTTGTGCTGCCCCAGATTTTTTTTATGCAATAGATTTAGAGAGTTTTTTCTATTAGTTACCCTAACTCCAACAAGTAATCAAATAGTTTTACTGCCTTAGATGGACTGGTATAATTGATAGCAGTTTTGCAATGTCTGGGTTAATTTAACTCAACAGGACACTTAACTGAACTTGTTTAAGAATCTAAAAGACTAGTTAATTTTTTAAATCAAGGAAAATTTAAGCCATACAACTTTTATGTTCAAAGCTAACGAGCAATAATATTGAGTAGCAAATTTTCAGAATATTTCTTATTCTCTGATCAAATCTTGCAGATAAGTTGAGTAGTGAGATCGTGGACCACAATGTTATTCACCGTGTAAAATTACTTTAGCAAGGGATCCCTGAATGGTTTTGGCAACCCCTGGCTAACCATGAATGAAACGATGAAAACTTCAGATATTTGTTCGACTTCTTTTTAATACACAAGGGAAAAAAAAGTACCAAAAGTATTTAATTTGAGTTTTACCATTTAAAACAAAAGTTTCAAATTATATTTTTTATATAAAATGATGTAAAACCAGGGAAGCTATTTGGGTGGGTCATTCCCCCCCCCCCTTTTTTTTTTTGTGAATTTGCAGTTTTTTTTAAAATTACTATGTGCTGTGGCGCCTCAAGTAATAAACAACTTAACAAGCCGACCATTTTGGTTTTTGAAATGACGCCCCCATGTCAAACTATGCACCTTCAACGAATTTTAAAAAGAAAATTAATAAAAAGGAATTAAAAAGAATGTAAAGAATTTAGACGATATTTGTAGAGCACCCATGTCAAGCAGTAATATGTAATAATGCACGAAGAATACTATTAGCAACACTGTTAAAAATGCAATGTTTAACACCACCCCCCCCCCCCTCCCCAAATGGCATAATACGTTGATAGATATGGTCCTGGTCGAGTCGACGGACGAATCTAATGGTCCTGGTCGAGTCGGCGGACGAACCTAATGGTCTTGGTCGTGTCGGCGGACGAACCTAATGGTCCATGGTCGAGTCGACCGACGAACCTGATGGTCCTGGTCGAGTCGACGGACGAACCTGATGGTCCTGGTCGAGTCGACGGACGAACCTGATGGTCCTGGTCGAGTCGACGGATGAACCTGATGGTCCTGGTCGAGTCGACGGACGAACCTGATGGTCCTGGTCGAGTCGACGGATGAACCTGATGGTCCTGATCGAGTCGACGGACGAACCTAATAGTCCTGGTCGAGTCGACGGGCTAACCTAATGGTCCTGGTCGAGTCGACGGACGAACCTAAGTACAGCATCTGAAACTAATGTGATTTATTCCTCTGAACTTGCAACAACAAATCAATAGAGTGGGTGTTACATCTTTTCAAGATAATCTGCCATTGAATTCATACAATCCTTTGAGTAACAAAAATTAGTGCAATGAACTGTCATGGGAAGAAAGTGCCATTGAAATTTTTTTATTTTTTTGCGCTAAAAACTTTCTGATTCAACAAGATACATTTTTGAAAAAGGTTAACTCCCTAAATTGACCTAACTGTACTCGCCTCACCTTTGTGAGGTGAGGGTATGTATCAATGTCGACCACATAACCAGGTCATTATTATCAGATATTGGACGCTATGAAAACACCAGCCTTTTTTATCAGAACTGATGGTCATTGTAGATTGAAAGACAACCCCAAAAGTAAAAAAAAAAGACTTGTATTTTTCAGGTTATAACCTTATGTTGTCAAAGAACTTATAACTTGGATTTAACATAAACAAACCTATCATTCGGGGGGGGGGGGGGCAATGTTTCCTTTGAAAAATAATTACGCTTGTGCCGTGTGTTAATACTACATTGGGGGGGGCAATGTTTCCTTTGAAAAATAATTACGCTTGTGCCGTGTGTTAATACTACATTGGAAACTTGATAGAAGATGTGGGTTCAATTCTTAGTCTGGTGCCCGATTCATAATGGCAAGTGTTTCCTTAACATTTTATCTCCACGTGTTTAAGGAACCATTAATAAAATGTGTTACAAAAAGGGTTGGGGGAAGTGTTGAGCGTGTCTATAAAATGTGACATTTTCTTCCTGAATTAGAAACAAATGTCGCTGCTTGATAAGTTTTCCGAAAACAAAGTTTAAGAACCAATGTTTGTACGCTATGATTCCAGAAACGAAAAAAAAATTAATTAATTATTAATAATAATAGAAACACCGGAGCATGTCCCATTTCATTGTGTATTGCACAAAATGTTTAGATTTTCCCTAGTCTTTCGGTTTTTAGCTTTGAAACTACGAATCCTCAGCGAGTTGCTCTTTAATGGAGAGTCAACAGTTTCTGATTCAGTGGATCCGCAGCTACCAACGTAGCCGGTGAGCCTAAGGAAAAGTCAAAAAGTCTACACAGCTTATCACCGGAGGAAAGTTATCGCTGCGGTCATATAGTTCAATTTTATACCCTGCACGAGGCTCCGTCTCCAGATGTATCTGTCTCCAGATGTATCTGTCTCCAGATGTATCTGTCTCCAGATGTATCTGTCGGTGTTAGCGCCGTGGATTGTAATCATAGCAGTGAGAGGTTTGCAGTGGGAGATTTTCTTCTCATTTCATGATTTGAGAGTATCTTGTCTTGTCCACGTTTGGACACACACTCGACCACACAGTAACACAGCCACCCAAAAAAATATATCGTAAAAATCATACGTTAAAAAAAATTGCATTATATATAATAAACAATGAGATTTTCTTAAACAAAATGTCATAGCATTAATTAAACGCAGTCTGTAATCCCGTTCAATGTATAACAGAGTCAAGCATTCTTGCGATTCTGCCTGGCTCCAGGTGTGCATGGAACAGCATCTCCTGCTTATCGAAGATAACACGACTAAATTTTCATACCGCTGGTCCCGACTACTGCTAACTAATAGCACGCTATGTGTACTATAAATCCAAGGGACGCGTGTACGTAGACTCATGTACATTAGGAAAAGTTTTGTACACAGGTTAAAGTAATTAGCAAGCTGCCGGGAAAGACGCCTGAAAAGATCCAAGGGAACAAACTGTTCTAATTGTCCTTGAACAACGTTTTAGAGTTACAGTCCTAGTCAGAGTTTTTTCTTGGAGAGTTTTTCCGAGGAGTTACTCCTGATATACCATAAGGACTCCGGGGAAAATGGCTCTAACAGGCCTCCTCCACGCCGTCATGAACAATCTGTTAAAGAGAGAGAGAGCGACAGAGAGAGAGAGAGAGCAAATGCCACAGCCCAAAACGTTTTAAAGGTAGTATTAGGGTTTATCTTAAAAACAAGATATTTGTTTCTCCGCTGTCTGGAATATATAATTTTTTTTAAAATGACCTGTTAACTAAATTGTTAAAATAGTCAACCTAAAATTCAAAGATAATTTTTTAAAGTCCAAGTTTCTTGTACATTGTCTTATATGAGTCGCGCCAGAGGACATCTCCTCTGTTTGTGTAATAAGTACTTTAATTTTGTCTCTTTACATACAAGCCATTAAAATCAAGGTGCTCAAAAGATCTTAAGTGGAGTGGACTTTCTCACCCTGAAGATCTTAAGTGCGACCCTAAAAATATCAATAGATTTTATGCCGTCGGTGAGGAGTAGTGACTGTCATGTGACTGAAATTTTTACGTAATTATTTTAGAAATTCTGGCAATCATTAATAATAGCCTCCCTCCATCCCTCCCCCTCCCCAACAAAATACAACAACCGCAAAATATCAACATTTTCCTGTTTTTTATCAACTTAAACTAGCGCTACTCAAATTCTTGGTAATCGATTATTACATACATCAGAGGCGGATTTAGAACTTTGAATATTCGTTAGATTCCTCAAAAAAAAAAAAAAAAAAAAAAAAAAAAAAAAATACTTTTAAAGGCACATTATATTGTTGCCTCCATAACATCTTTGCAAGATCCGCTCCTGAAATGGTTTCGTCTTGCCAATCCTTTTTTTGTTTTGTGTTTTTTGTTGTTGTTCTTGAGATATAGATATGATGAACTTTATGTTTTATAGCAACTGGTAACTGGTATGGCGTTCAAACATTTACTTTCAGTTTACACCCCCCCCCCTTCTTTCTGATTTAATTGACATAAGATAAGTGCAACCACTTCTTAGCAGGTAATTAAATGAACTCCATACGACTACCAACCCATCACGGCAATAACGACCCACTAATCGTCCCCCCGTTCAGATCTGCACGCGTTAGAAACCCAAGCATTAATTAACGCATTTCGACAGTAGACGCAGTGAAAAATTGAGTTTAATGTTCGTCAAACAAAATTCGTTGAAATTTTGGATTTTTTTTGTGGATATTGACTTTCGGGGTGTTATCAGTAAGAACTTCTGTGGTGCTAGCTGACATAATCGCCGCTTGCTCACAGACCAGTTATCCAATTTCAACCACTCTTAATGCGCTTCGATGCAATGGACTGAACGACTCCGACACATTTCATTTCTATTTAAAGTCGGGCATGGAATGTACTTGAAATACAAAAATTAATCGCCAACAAATAAGTGAGGGTTATAATTTCATGGTTCAAATGTCACGAGGACTTTTATAAGTTTATCGGTTTAAGAGTACGCCACAGGTTCGTGAACTTGATCATGTGGTTAACTGTAATAACAAAATCATTTACTTTTAAATCAAGTCCTGTGCAGGCTGTCACGCAACGGCTGTGTTAGTCAGGACATTCTATATATTTTATATATAGTATGCCAAAATATCTTCATATTTGTAAGATAACATTTAAAATGTTTTAGTTCGTAAAAAAATATATTTTTTTGTTTTTAAACATTAACAAAAACTTCGAAAAAGTCTGGCCTTTTAAGTTAGCTGTTGAGAATGGTACTAAAGAAATGCAACGGGATATCTTAAATAACTTTTTTCCAATCATGTATCCTTAAAGAGGCTGCAATCTTCATCACAGTCCCTACTCAGAGTTCCCGGTGTGGATGGACATAGAAAGAAGTCATAGGGAGTGCGCTCTATTAGCAATAGCGCCGAAATTATGGAACAGTTTGCCTTAGTCTTTGAGGGACTTAAAAAAAAGATAAATATCATTTAAGAACCATTTAAAGACATTTTTCTTTAAATAGAGTTTATAGCATCACAGCTTTTTGAGCATGCTAGAATAGCACGGGTACAAGCGCTATAAAAGTATTCGATCATCATCACCCTGGGCGCTTTAGAAAAACATTACAATTATCCAGGGACTCCACTGGGCGGCCGCGCACTGTTACATTCCTTGATTCGGGTCTTTTAAAAATGTTACAAATGTGTGTTAATACCTGTTCCTCTAAGTCACAATGTAGGACCCATCCACTTTTTATTACACCGCTCTGTATGTGTCTGATCTGACTACAACTAATTCCTAGCTAAAACGTTGATTATTTGCTGGGTATTTTCTATGCATTCAATGAGATTTAATTTAACTACTAGTAGCCGTGCGCCCAGTTGGTGTGTTGTGGGTTAGACAGTTTTACATTTAGTTGGCGAATCCGAGGAAAACGAGGTATTGTGATCTTTACTTTTTACTTGCTCTAAGAGATATGTACTCTTTACCTGCTCTAAGAGATCTGGACTCTTTGCTTGCTTTAAGAAATCTGGACTCTTTGCTTGCTCTAAGAGATCTGGACTCTTTACTTGCTCTAAGAGATCTGGACTCTTTACTTGCTCTAAGAGATCTGTACTTTTTACTTGCTCTAAGAGATCTGTACTTTTTACTTGCTCTAAGAGATCTGTACTCTTTACTTGCTCCAATAGATCTGTACTCTTTACTTGCTCTAAGAGATCTGTACTCTTTACTTGCTCTAAGAGATCTGGACTCTTTACTTGCTCTAAGAGTGTGGCAACCAGAAATAGAAGAAAAAGAACACACTCTGAAAGGATTTATACAAAGTACAATTTATTTAAAGCGACATACATTTATTTAGGTACACATAACTAGCAATAAACAGTTTGGATAACTCTGGATGACGCATTTTTTTTTACAGATTATCCAAAGTTTGACAATCATTCACCAAACACGTGTGCTAACTCTGGATTTAACAGGTAGTTAAAAGTTTGTCAAACGTACATAAATAGCAATAAACATATTTTTTCCATAAAGAGCATTAAATCATGTTGGATAATAAAGTTGACCGCAATGATGATAATTAAAATAGTCGCCGAGCATAAATATACCCAAAAGGTGAAATAAATTAACCCATGAATAAGGTTTATTTATTACAGAAGTTATGCTGTGAGGGTTTAGCTTACATGAGAAGTGGTCAGTTTTGCGCCCTGAATCTCTGTGAGATGCGACGGAATCCATTACAGTCTCAATATATTTATGGTCGCAAATAACACGAATCTATTTTAATAGCGGAGACCCTGGGGTACTCTATTAATTAACTTACAATTCTAGATACTTGTTCATTGCAATGATAAGGTCGCACACGTGGGTCTAGAAGTAAGAAATAATATTGCAGTATATTTCAAATAATGATAATGACTGTTGGTATTCTACACCAGGTCTATGTAAGACTTAGCGAGCGGTAGTACGTTTAACTCGAGCGAATTGAAATATACTCCACGTTAGCTGGATACTGACGGACACGCTAATGATATTTTATTAGACTTAAACCATTTTAGTATGTGTAATTACGACGATATAAAATATTACTATTAGTTGTACACGCACGCACACGTGAGTCTACAAATCACATGACGCGTGGCCGTAAGTTCGACTATGGTGATATCAATGTTAAGTGGTACATTAAATGACCTCATCACGTAAATATATTAAAATTCTACTTAGCTTAATCAGTATTGAACACGTATGCCCATTACAACCAGAAAATAAAACATATCCAAAAAAATATATCTTACAAAAGAGCCAGCTGAACCGTTGAATAAAAAGGAGAGAATGTTGCTTTACTCAAGTCATCTCTCTCGATTCAAAATGAAGCGGTGGACTGCGCCTCCTTGAAATAGAGCTCATGCGGGCATATCGGAGGGCAACTACGTGAGCGTCAGAACCAAAAGGAGGTCACCGGCCAACTGCTGGTCACAGTTCATGAGTGAAACTAGCCTGCATAGTTCGCACAATACAGCGTTGAGCGACTTTTTATCTTTCAGTTGGTGTGTTTATGTTATAGTATATCTCGGGGTTTGTGTTATAGTATATCTCGGGTTTTATGTTATAGTATATCTCGGGGTTTATGTTATAGTATATCTCGGGGTTCATGTTATAGTATATCTTGGGGTTTATGTTATGGTATATCTTGGGGTTTATGTTATAGTATATCTCGGGGTTTATGATATAGTATCTCTTGGGGCTAGATGTATGTCTGCGTGGGGCTAGATCTATGTGTGTGGGGGGCTAGATGTATGTGTGTGTGTGGGGGGCTAGATCTATGTGTGTGTGGGACTGGATGTATGTGTTTTTGGGGCTGAATTATGTCTGTGTGGGGCTAGATCTATGTGTGTGTGGGGCTAGATGTATGTGTGTGTGTGGGGGGCTAGATCTATGTGTGTGTGGGACTGGATGTATGTGTTTTTGGGGCTGAATTATGTTGTGTGGGCCTAGATCTATGTGTGTGTGGTGCTGGATGTATGTGTGTGTGTGGGGCTGTATGTATGTGTGTGTGTGGCTGGCCTGCTCCATGGCTTTTCGGCTCATGAGAGGAAACCAAGCTCATGTAAATCCGCCTCTTCATTATCCATCCAGTAATTATTCTTTTTGTACACAAGTCTTAATTATACTGAGATTTATTATGAGTTTATCTTTTCTACTGTGAAGAATGTTTTTAAAGACAGACGGTCGAGGGAAACCTGGATGATCACAAAAAACAACAGATACGTGCCGTGCATTGTGATACCCTCGGTGTGCCACTGCAACGTTTTGACTAATCTGTTTAGTTATATTCTGGGAATAGATACGAAGCGAGTTTCAGATATTTAAAAAAAAACTTCTTGATCTACCTTGATCAATATTTAAATCACTATTTCCATCACTTAACTTTCGTTACAGGTGAAAATGAAAATCAAAGAACTGGCTAATGTCACTGAGATCCTGCTGGATTACGAAGACCCGATCTTATCCAACAACCAAGTGAAGATCTTCACCTTCATCAACTACACCATCCTCATCGGCGTCGTCAGCTCCTTTGGCGTCATCTTCAACATCCTATCCATCGTCGTGTTCGTCCGTCAGGGGTTCTCAGACTCCATCAACATATCCCTCCTCGGCCTGGCCGTCGCGGACGTCGCTGGGCTCTTACCGCTCATCTGGGTCGGCCTCTGCTACAACCCTTTGCTTGAGCAGACGTACACGGACCTTGACCTCAACGACCTGCACTACCTCTTCGGGGGCTGGCCCCACGTCTGCTTCAGTCGCGTGACAGGATGGCTGACAGCGTTCATCACCTTTGAGAGATACGTCTGCATCGCTTTTCCGCTCAAGGTGAAGGCCATCATCACGCCCCGACGTACGGTCATCGTCGTCATGTCGGTTTTTGTGATCATATGCTCTAGCGTCGTACCGGTTGCTTTTAGCCTCGGCGTCGGCCCTACGTTCAGTATCGCCAAGAACCGTACGGTCATCGGTCTGGTGTACAGTGAGAATGGAGTGGCCGTCGAGAACGTCGCGCTGCTGATCAACGCATGCCTAGAGATCACGGCCTTCGTCTTCGTCATCCTGAGCACGATCGGCCTCGTTCAGAAGTTTCTCAGCAAAACGAAATGGCGAAACGAGACGTCCTCTTCGCAGAAGAGCGAGCAGATCTCAAGGAGGGATAAGAAGGTCGTGAAGATGATCATCCTCATCTCGGGGATTTTCATCGCGAGTTACTTCCCCATTGTGATCAACGTCACGGTCATGGCGGTGTTTGACGACTACGGCGTCCTCGGTCGGTACAAAAACATCTACATGGCGATCGGCACGTGCATCTTCTTCCTGGAGGCGATGAATTCGACCGTTAATATTTTCGTCTACCTTAGAATGAGTTCAAGGTTCCGGGAGACTTTTGTTTCGGTATTTTGCGCAGCAAGATGCAGGATGGACAAAACTTGAGACGATGTTGATTAGTTAATGACTTTAAAAAAAAAAAACACAATAAGGCAGAAATAGTTTTCTGTTGGTTTTGCTTTACACGGGGAGGCTAAACTAACACTGCTGTGTAGATTAGGTCAGAGGTCGGCAAACTATGTCAAGCGTGCCAGGCCATGCATGCCGAGTGATTTGCACTGACACAATAAAAAGTCCAAAAAACTAAAATTAGATTAGATTTAAGAAGTTTCGTTTTGTGTTAAATAATTAGAACGTCTGTATTCTGATGTAATGTTTGTACTCAGACTGTACTCTGATAGAGAGTTTGGGCTTGATAGACTGTACTCGGCTAGACAGTTGTACTTTGAGAGACTGTTTGTACTCTTTACAGTCACTTTACTCTGAATAACTTAGAAATCTTAACATTGCACTAAACGCTCCAAAAGGTTGCAGACCCCTGGAGTAGTTTAAAATGAAACTCAATTGGCCACGTTTCCAGGCATTGTGAAACCTAAATTTACGGATTGTCTATAAAGAATTTGCTCTAAAATGAGTTGTTCCTAAAAGTCCTGAAAAAACTTTAGGAAGGCCATAAAAATGACACAATGTACAAATGTAATTGTTAAGTGGAAAAAAATTTGTCCTCGAGTCTTATTCGTGATTTCTTTTAACTTATGGCATCTTATTTATGTTAAAAATCAACGAATTTACAAAAATAAGCGTATGCATAATTATCATGACATAGGACATAGAATAATAGTTATAGAAACATAATCATATGGCATTTTTAGCATAGCTTCATTTTTTTTTTGTGAGTCTTTTTTTAATGTGTCCGTAAATAATGCGTTAGACTGTACATATTTTGGTGACATTCGTAATATTTTCATGCATTTTATTTTTTACTGAGTTTCAGCAAAGGGAATACTTCTTAATTCCACAGCGATTTGACTTTGACAGTCCTATCCGACGATGTTGTATTTCTGCTTTCATCCTGCCAAGCGTCCGAAGTCGGATTCCATTGTTAGTATTTTGTGTGTATTTTGTGATATTTTTCATTTTTAAAATTAAGCGTACTAATATGGAATGTCTGTACCGTTATTCATTTCAACACATATGCGCAGAGAAGATGTTATGCAGCTACCACTGAAATTTAAATTGAATTTTCAATCCACCGTTTTAGATCTTAACAGTTTGATATACATTCCAAAAAGAAATGTATCGCCTTTTGGTAAAACCAGAAAATTGAAATTAGACACTGATATTTTCAAATTATTGAAAGAAAAAGAACATCCCGAAACAGTTTAAACAAAACAACGAAATCATTAAACCACGAAGACAAGGGAAGAATCTCAACCTTAAAATGACAAATGACGCACAATTCGACTGCTCAGTTCATTAGCTTGGCTCAGACCTCATCTAATCGACAACACCAAAAAAAAAAGGTCACCATTCATCCAAGAACAGCAGAACTCGACGAGAAGTAGGGCGGGAAGAAATGTTTTGTTTACTTTCAATTTTTATTTTACATTCAAACGAGATGGATATTTTTAATAAAACACGAAAACAATAGTGTCCAGTATTTGTCGGTTGATTCATGATAGTTTCATAATTAAATGTAACCAAATTTTTTGTGTTACAAAACTGACGTGTTCTCCTTCAACACAGCCTTCACGGTCTGCCTGCAAAGTGAAAAAAAACAACAAGAAATTCCTTCTTTGTAGAGTTGTAAAATTAATAACTAATGGATAATGATAATCACTAAAGCTGTACATATGGGATAATGATAATATTTGTCCCTAAAGCTGAACATATGGGATAATGATATTATATTTACTTAAAGCTGAACATATGGGATAATGATCTTTGTCCCTAAAGCTGAATATATGGGATAATGATCTTTGTCCCTAAAGCTGAACATATGGGCATTAATTCATTTAAAAGGCCACCCCCCAGACACAAACAAGTTTATTTCCCTTTATAATTGTTCTTAGGTTACATTGTGTCAGTGTCAATTGATTGCCTTGATTCAAAAGCAGTTTTAACATAAACCATCAGTTTTTAAAAGTAAAATAAAACAATATCTGATATTTAATGAAGTAAATTTTTGAAGACTCAGGTTCAATTTTTCAAATCCCAGACATTTAGGGTTAACAGACTTGTTACTTTTACACAACTAGAAAGTCATTTCCGTGTCAAAGTTCAAGGGTCAGTTTTACAGAAACACGAGATAGCATGACATACAGTCGAAACGTGAGAAAGGGGAAAGAATCATTCAACCTTATTTACGGGGCTGGATGGCACTGTTAGACATAACACGGACAAGCTCTGGATGGCACTGTTAGACATAACACAGACAAGCTCTGGATGGCACTTTTAGACATAACACAGACAAACTCTGGATGGCACTGTTAGACATAACACAGGCAAGCTCTGGATGGCACTGTTAGACATAACACAGACAATCTCTGGATGGCACTGTTAGACATAAAACAGACAAGCTCTGGATGGCACTGTTAGACATAACACAGACAAGCTCTGGATGGCACTGTTAGACATAACACGGGCAAGCTGACAATTGGGATTTTATTTCAAGAGAGTCATTTACCCCGCTCCCTTAATCTAAAGTCATGACCCCCTTTCTAAAATAACAATTATCCCCACACCCTTCATTTAAGACAGCACCTTACGCTAATGTTATTCCCCACTCCCTTAAATTAAGGCTACCCCCAATACCCTTATTTAAGATGATCCGCACAAACTTAACTTAAATTCCCGAAATCTTATGTTTAACCCCAATTCAAGGTTATCACAACACAGTTAATTTAAGATACCCACTCACTCCTTTAATGTAAAGCCATTTCTAACTCTCTTCCAACTGTCACTTAATCCACCTGATAAACAGGACTATTATGCCCCCCCCCTCCCACGGTCCCTTCAATCATGGCGATGACTTACACATTGGGGGAGAGTTTGGTTCGTCGATGCATGACATCGTTTTGACATTTTGGGCTGGGTAAAAGGTGAGGTAACCGCGGCACGTCTCAACATCAGGCCCCGTCCCTGAGCTGATTGGTGACATCGTGTCGCGCGTGCTGAACTTGCACGTAGTGATGAGCTCGTCACCTGGTCTCACTTCTATCGCCTGCTCGCTGAATTGTGGTTGGTTGGTTGGGAATGAACAATGAATTGTACGAGCAATGAATTGTACGAGCAATGAATTGTACGAGCAAGGTATTGTACGAGCAATGAATTGTACGAGCAAGGAATTGTACGAGCAATGAATTGTACGAGCAATGAATTGTACGAGCAAGGTATTGTACGAGCAATGAATTGTACGAGCAATGAATTGTACGAGCAAGGAATTGTACGAGCAATGAATTGTACGAGCAATGAATTGTACGAGCAAGGAATTGTACGAGCAATGAATTGTACGAGCAATGAATTGTACGAGCAATGAATTGTACGAGCAATAAATTGTACGAGCAATGAATTGTACGCGCAATTAATTGTTGGAGCATTGCATCCCACGAGCATTGCATCCCACGAGCATGAATTGTACATGAAGATCGTTTTTTAAATGCATTCATTAATTTCATTGGTTGTAGCCTTTAGTCTAGGTTTGTTGGTAACGGCTGTGTCGTTATGATTACGATGTGGGCAAAAAATTGAGTTAAAAATGGCAGTTAGATGAGATAAAACAACAGAGTGTTGATTCTAAAAAAAACTTAATATGTTGATTGAAACAATTGTTGGAGGAGTAAAGGAACAGCTTTGAAAAAGTTTAGGTAGTTGACAGGAAAAGCTTGGAAAGGAGTGTTTGTCTCCATGTTTCTTTGCTGACCAAGTGCCTTTTGTCAGAAAACGTCCACTTTTTTTGTGTTGACCTTTTCAGGTTTTCCTCTAACCTTTGTATGTTTCGTATTGCTACAGATAGAGAGAAAAAATGAAATGAGAGAGAGAGAGAGAGAGAGAGAGAGAGAGAGGAAGAGAGAGAGAGAGAGAGTAAAAAGAGAAAAAAGAAAGGCTTAGAGGTTAAAAGAAAGAATGAAAGCCAGAGATAGAATTAGGGAGAAAGAAAGAGAGAGAATAGGGAAGAGAGAGAGAGAGAGAGGGAGAGAGAGAGAGAGAGAGAGAGAAGCTTTTACAAAATGATATTACTTACAAATTAATGACTTGGGGACTGTAGTACGAGTAGATGGGCCCATTAGTGACTGGTATCAACGTATCGTCACGTTTGATTGTAATACTCATCTTTCTGCCTGCGAACGGAACAACATTCAATGCGACTTCAAAAGTTATATGTATTTTGAATATGCAATGTCTGGATTATCTATGTAAGTGCAATTTAAGTAGGTGCAGTGTGCTATGTAAGAGATAGATTCCATGTACTTGACATATTTTCTTATAAATAATTAATTTAACAGATTATTTTCTCACTTTTTTAAGGGCCATTTATATTTATATGCAACGGTTTTAAATCCTTGAAATTTCTCACCACTTTCACCAAACATACAAACAAGTACAAATGAATCTAGATCGTTGCATGTACTAGCGTAAGAAGGGGGTGTATGGACGGGGAAGTCCGTCACGGGGGAGGGCACTTTTTTCTATTTAACGACCGACGGCATTTTCCGACTAATGCAGAGTTTTAATGTGAGGGGGGGGGGCAATATCGTGGCTTTCTCTGGGCGGCACTAACCCCCTGGTGCACGCCACCGATAAAGTCCCTTTGTTCAAACACAGTCATTTGTTTTATTAGTTCGGAGGAGCTAAGCAAATTGTAATCCTCACACCATTTTAAGATTATAATTCATGAACTCAACGAGCCATGAAAAAAATAAATAAATAAATTATTAATTAATTTAAATCATGTGAAATCGTTTACACTGTTTTTTTTTAAAATTCATTCTTTTCTTTTATACTTTTGCAATTCCCAGTTTCTTTCAAAGCTTTCTGGTCTCTTGTATTTATGCACCTCATCTTGTTATATTTTCTTTTTGAGCATAGATAGCCGCACCGTTTATGTGCATATTATGTATATGTTATTTAAAAACCTACCCGCCAGATGCATGTAATGTGTAGCGGAAGTGACGTAGATGGGCCCCAGGAGGATGTTTCTCGTGCAGTTGTTGGGGCACACACCCATGATTGTCTCAGACTCACTGTTTGGCGGCAGTGTGAAATTGACAGATCCAATGGCAAAGATGTCAGCATCGTTTGGTCTCCTGGTGACGGATTGGTAACATTAAGACATTCGTGACACACTGTAAACACTGGGAGACAGATGTCCAATCAGTGCTGGGGAATCAACACACTGTCAACACTGGGAGAAAGATGTCCAATCAGTGCTGGGGAATCAACACACTGTCAACACTGGGAGAAAGATGTCCAATCAGTGCTGGGGAATCAACACACTGTAAACACTGGGAGAAAGATTTCCAATCACTGCTGGGGAATCAACACATTGTAAACACTGGGGGAATGATGTCCAATCAGTGCTGGGGAATCAAAGTCAACCGGAGTGGTCAAAATGTATCCTATGTATAAATGCATAGTTTCTAAACATGTGTGCCAGGGAACCCTTGAGGAACCGTGAAAAAAGATCAGCAGGGCCGTGAGTTGCATTTCGGTTTATATTTTAAACATTGAAATAATTTTAGACTTATATACTAAGGAAGGATAGTTTTCATGTCATCTGTGAAGCCCCAACGGTCCAAGGACTAAGGGACATGATGATGATGGCTAAGGAAGGTCCTTGATCTGATTGTCAATGATGTCAAGGGAACAAAATTATATTAAAATACCCGTGAAATTATGTGTGATGTCGCTAAGGGGTGTTACCATCTGATATTATACAGGAAGTTGATAACTTTACTTTTCTCTCACACACAATGTTTATTGTCTGATAGTGTGATTGAGCAGTTATATTCTTCATAGAGTTACTTGTTCGTGACCAGATTTTAACTCCAAGTCTTATATAATCGTATAGATCTAAACTGCCTCGCACGGAGTATTTGGTTCTTAGCAGGGGTAACCTTTTTTGAGCACCTACAAATGTTTAGATCTTAGAATTGTGCCAGAAACGCTTTTTTATATCAATATAAAGACATTCCAAATGAACCGCGTCTCTCGCAGTGCTCAAATTGTGTACAAAATCTTTCAGCTAAGACTAGAAGTTTGATTGCCGAAAAAGATAGCATAAAAAACAAAAACTGTAAAATTCGCTTACAGATTCGGTGTGTAATAGAGCCGCAGACCGGACTTGTCTTCAATGTTTAACAGACCGTTTTGACTGAACCAGTGAGTCTGTTGGGGAGACAGAGAAAATAAATACATATAACCATACAGAAGAAAAAATATGTTCTAGATAATTTAAACTAAAGAATGGAAAAAAATGTATTAAAAAGAAACGTGATGCTTGTCGTGTTTTCAACCGTAGCTTCTAGAATATTCTTTTGGCGACCCGGTATTTTGCTTTCGTGGCCCGCTAACGGGTCTCGACCCGGCCCTTTAGGAAACGCGACCCTTTTAAATGTATGGAAATGTGGTTGCATTATAAATGTTATACCCATGTAAATGTAAGCACTATGTACATTTGTGTTTATGTTTCAGGTAGTTAATGGCAATGAACAAATTTTAATCGCAAAAGGTATGGTTTTTTTCCGCTTCTGAAGCTCAGAAATTAACCCATATCACTCAAATGATCAGTATGAAATGTATTTACCTTGACAACTCAAACTGAACAAGCAATTTTAAACTTAAAGTGTTTTACCTGGACAACTCAAACTGAACAAGCAATTTTAACCTTAAAGAGTTTTACCTGGACAACTCAAACTGAACAAGCAATTTTAACCTTAAAGAGTTTTACCTGGACAACTCAAACTGAACAAGCAATTTTAACCTTAAAGAGTTTTACCTGGACAGCCAGGACTTTATATCCCATGTTTCCGAGCCTGATCCCCTCGACATCCTTAAAGCACTGTCCAGCTTGACCAATCGACCATGACCCTATTATCTTGGTACATTTCGGGGTGGGCAGTAAATCACACGAGAATACATCATCTGTAACCTCCTGGTCATCTGGACATAAGACAATTTTGATATGTTTTACACAAGATATCGTTTTCGGATAAAAATAGAAAAAAAATTATAAGCAGTCTTTGCGCGTGGATCGCATATTGGCGTCCTCAAAGTTATTTTCCGCGCAAAAGTCTTTCTTTCCTTTAAATAAAATAATGATGATAAAATAATACATTATTATAAAGAAAATTTTTGATTATCCGAAACGCCAGTTAACTAAACTGAATCTGTCTTATTTTTTATCTTATCATCTACAATAGGCATGGCATGAAGCTTTAGTGCACACGCACCAGAAAACAATTGCGACCTCTGATGAACATATAAAATCTATGGATAGTGTTAAAGATATTAAATGAAGGGCAACGTTTTGGTCCGTTAAGATACTTGACCTTATTTTTTCACAGTATCACAATATACATTGTTTCACTGACTTCCTGTAATCTTGGTTTTGTAAAATCCTACTTCCGGCAAAAACAAATGAGAACTCTAAAGTTTTTTTCACTGTGCTTTGTTTTTGACGTATTTTCATTTGTCCTGTTCGCTGAGGAAGGCTCTAAGCCGAAAAGTTCACATCGTATTGTCCTATCTTTTGATTTAAGCTTCCACACACCTTGTTCTACTATGTCATGTACATGCAGTGACCAGACTGGTATAATATACTTCCGGGGCGCTGCTCTGCAGGCGACTCGATTGCATCAGTGCATCTTTTTCAGCCTTTTTACATGTTAGATTTAATTGTGTTTCACTCAAGTACAAATCGATCTGCTAAGGATGATTTTCTTGTATGTTTTGTGTCTTTTTCTTCGCGGGAAACAGCTTTAATATGGACTTTGGATATCAAAATAGTCAGCCTGGTATAAAAATGTCAATTCCGCCATTTTTGTAAACTTCCGCCATGTCAAAAACAAATGGCGACCAACTCACGACTAAAAGGAAGAAAGCAGGGAAGAAGGGGAGGCATTCGTTTAAAATGCGGAAACATAGGACAGTTGTTTTGGGAAACGTTAGATCACTACGTAACAAGATGGATGATGTGGGTTGTTTCTGTAAGCATTTCTATCAATTTCGTATGAGCTCTTAAATGTGCCTGACAGAAACATGGCTTAACGAAACGTTACCAGATTCAGCATTGGCACTGGACGAATTTAACATTTTCCGTGCCGAAGGAACAACCGACAGCATCAAATTCAAAGGAAGGGGTTGAAATATAATGAGGTGTTATACAAAAATGGCTGCCGCCAGGGGAACACGATTATGATTACAATGCAAGGTCGTTTGTCAAAAGTCTTCAACACATTGTGACTTCATCAAGTTTAACTATAGTTGGGGGATCAGAAACTGGTTCTGCCTCTACAAAATGAAAGTGCTGATGAGAAGAAACCCGGAGATGGGGAGATGGAGTTCACGTGCGCCTAACAGGCAGCAGTGAGGCCTCTCGAACATCTAACATCGGAGCGCAGCGAGCATGCTACCATAGCATGGAATTAGCGCTATATAAGAACTCCAATCAATCAATATAATGCGATCTTCTTGTTTGTTGAAATACATCACAGAACAGAGGACAGTTAAGACGAATTGACATCGGATTTCATTCGAAGCACCAGTCATCTTTTTAAAATTCTAGTAACAGCCTATTTAAGCTAAAACAAAGGTCCAGTCCTCACATTTTTCGACACCAATAATCTTATACTGAAACACTGTACGTTATGGTTGCAAAAATCACAACACATTTGAAAGGTAAGATCAGATTAAGCTGAGTATGTTTTTTCTAACAGGCATATTTTCACTTTCCATCACATACAAAGAGGTATATGTTCACTTCCCATCACATCCAAAGAGGTATATATTCACTTCCTATCACACCCAAAGAGGTATATGTTCACTTACAATCACACGCAAAGAGGTATATGTTCACTTACCATCGCACCCAAAGAGGTATATGTTCACTTAAAATCACATCTAAAAAGATGTATATTTTCTCTTACCTTCACATCGAAAGATTTATATGTTCACTAATCATCACACCCAAAGAGGTCCATGTTCACTTACCATCACATCCCAAGAAGTCCATGTTCACTTACCATCACATCCAAAGAGCTTCATGTTCACTTACCATCACATCCAAAGAGGTACATGTGGTGTAAGACCTCTTCGATGTCAACCAGGGGTTCCGTGCCGATGATGTGGAATTCCCCGGATTCCTGGAAGTTGTAGAGTCGGCACTGGGAAGACATCTCTTTGCCAATGCTCACTCTACCCTGGGCAACGGGGATGTCGATGCTCTTTACAGCTGGAGATCGAAAAACTAGATTGTAGTTAATGACCATGTTATCCCAACAGTAACCAGGGATATGACTCGTAGACCGAAAGATAAGTTTGTACTTAATGAACAGTTTATCCCAACAGTAACCAGGGATATGACTTGGATAAATTAAAAATAAGTTTGTACCTAATGAACATGTAATCCCAAAAGTAAGCAATGACTTGACTTGGAGACCGAAAGATAAGTTTGTACTTAATGAACATGTAAGAACACCATTAACCAAGGATACGACTTGCTAAATATATATAAATCAGTAGATATTGGAACAATAATTGCCTATCATTCAGTGCTAGAATGTTGACAAGTTTACTCCATAGTTTAATTATTCAACAATTTATGGGAACGAAGAGACAAGGCCAGTAACTCATCGACACACATGGAACTAAGTGTTCATTTTAAAATAAACTTGGATGGAATTAATTTAAGCCTCTGACTTTTGACCTTACACTTAGTGTTATTTATATTTGTGATGATTTACGATTTGAGGACATCGGTTATTTTAAATTAAGCAAATTAATTTCTTATTAGAACACGAAAGTTCACAATAACCCAGGGGGTGTGGAATAATAATCTTTAGGATTAAATCTTGAACTCAAAACAGCAAACAAAAAGGAGAAATCTTATGACACGTTTTCTTAAAACCATCTTGTCATTGACTGTCCATGTTTTCTTAAAAGCTGTCTGCCTCTTGTCATGGGCTGTCCATTTTTTCTTAAAATTTTGCTGCATCATGTAATAGACTGCACACATTTTCCCTTGTTTTACCTGCATCTTGTAATAGACTGCCCATATTTTCCCTTATTTTACCTGTATCTTGTAATAGACTGCCCATATTTTCCCATGTTTTATCTGCATCTTGTAATAGACTGCCCATATTTTCCCTTATTTTATCTGCATCTTGTAATAGACTGCCCATATTTTCCCTTATTTTACCTGCATCTTGTAATAGACTACCCATATTTTCATTTATTTTACCTGCATCTTGTAATAGACTGCCCATATTTTCCCTTATTTTACCTGCATCTTGTAATAGACTGCCCATATTTTCCCTTGTTTTACCTGCATCTTGTAATAGACTGCCCATATTTTCCCTTATTTTACCTGCATCTTGTAATAGACTGCCCATATTTTCCCTTATTTTACCTGCATCTTGTAATAGACTGCCCATATTTTCCCTTATTTTACCTGCATCTTGTAATAGACTGCTCATATTTTCTCTAATTTTACCTGCATCTTGTAATGGACTACACATAAATGGCAATGCCTGGCACTTCTCCCTCATCCACATTTCTTGGTTGGAGTATTGCGGGTGGTCTATTGATTTCTTGAAACACCTTGGGGAATCCCAAGGCTCACATATACCTGTATGGATGAGAATGTGTATGTCTGAATTTATTTAATTTAAATCTTCAAAATAACTGTTTAATGCAGGGCTCAACTAGAGGAGGGAAAAGAAGAGGAAGACGGAGAAAAAGACGAGAAGATAACATCAAAGAGTGGACGGAACTAAAACTAGGCGATGCTATGCGTAGTGCAGAGGACAGAGAGGAATGGAGAAGGATAGTTTTCATGTCATCTGTGGTGCCCCAACGGTCCAAGGACTAAGGGACATGATGATGATGATGATGAATAACTGTTCCGAAAAAAAATCTAAGTTCTTCTTCCATCCATTTATCTTATATTATTTTAAAAGGTCATGCACAAGCATAAGTGGTGTGTGTAACAAGTCTAGCAGAAGACTCTACTTATAGGTTATAGGTGAACTTATTGGATGCGATGGCCTGGGACAGTGTTCTTAGGAGAAATAAAAATAAATGTTTTTTAAAATAAAATATTGGCTTCTCACACAAAAAACGGTTGTCGACCTTTGAGCTAGGAAAATTCTTCGGGTTGGGTATGTGGTTGTTGCGCTATTGCCATTAGCGGGTGGTGGTGGTGGTGGTGGTGGCGCATGCACAGATTAAGTTTTACACCAAGAGAAGAATATTCTTTAAGATAATACTCAACATGTTTCTGTTGTAATTGAAAAAACATATTACAGTAGTTCCGCTTGATTATATTTTGAAAAAAAAGATGTTGATGTGTTAGCTGAAAGCATCCCCATTATTGACCCACATTTTGTATCTTTTCTTTTTGAAAGGCAGAAGGAAAGGCTCGTTGGTAAATTTGAAATTAAGAGAACAAAAAGAAACTTATATGTGCAGTCGACTTAAGGGAGAAGTTGACTTATATGGGAAATCGACTAATATGTGAGTTCGAATTATATGGGAAAAATCATGAAATTATTTGTCTTAATTAACTTAATATTTTCTGGAATAATACATTTTCTTGTGATAAATTTAGTGATCGTTGGAAAATAATTGGTGTTTGAGAATGATGCTTATTTAAGTCTAATTTTTATGCTAACATATTCTATCGCGTGAAAAATGAAAGGATGCGTTTGAGTTTTATTTATTAGAGAACTATTTTATGATATCAGTGTCAAAACGGGGCGCAACTATTTCTCTCTAATTCTTAGTGAAAAGGGTGAAAGTGGGGATAACTGTTTATTGTATGTGTATCTATGTGACAAAGACGAAACAATTTTACTGTATCTTAATGAAAAAGTGGTGTAGTCTCGTAGCGTACCTGGGTGTGACAGCGACGATGACCGGTTCGGCTCCTGGCCGACTTTCCACATGCAGTCTGGGTCACCAAGCTCCTCGCCGTTGGTCAAGCCGTCGTCGTCCGAATCTTTACCACACAGTTCTTTAGTCCACACCTGCACGTGGCGAATGTAAGAACGGTGATCAGAAAGGCTTTACTATTTCAGCGAATCAAAGCAAAAACCAAGAGATCGAGTGCGAGCATTCAGATTAACCGAAATTATAATGAAAAATAATAAAACTAAACTGTATTATGTTTTGTAAATAAAGCCCCGCCCTCAGTGTTAATAATAATAATAATAATTTTTTTTAAAAATAATATCTTAAGCTTATATGCCCCATTTTCAGGGTGATACACAAGATACTAGAATTTTAAAAAAAAATAATGAAAAAAATAGTGAAATGAAAGAGTATTAATACAAATTTTAAAAAATAAATTATTGATTAAGGAGCGTGGATGGATGGGATGCAGTGGTGGGGTGGGGGGGGGGACTTCGTGACGTCATCGGAAAACGGCTGAACCTCTGATGTCATGGCGTGCGTCGACGTGTCACAATATCTGTGTTATTTTGTTGAGCGTTAGTGGTGAAGGAGGCTGTCGCTCAAAAACTGATGGTCTTGTATTCAGCTTATGTAGAAGTCATGTATGTAGGTTCAACATATAATGAGGAAACGTGTGTCTTGTGTCGGAAACTTCTCCATGTGTAAGGAATTAACCTGAAAGGGAATGTGACTGAATATGGGCTATTGATAAAATTTATGTAGTCGCTGAGGTAGAGGACAGCTTGCTCTTTGTTTTAAAAGGGCGCATTTGACAACTTTACTTGAAAATTTTTGTGTGTGAATGTTTGGATCGCTTTAAGGGTATTGGCAAAGGAACACAAACCTAGTTCCTTAATCATATGTCTGATGATTGTACCATGAAACATACTAGTAATAATAGTGTCTTTTAGATATACAGCGTCACACATCAACTAAAGAACTGTTTCTTTATCTGTTCCAGTCAGCATTTTTGAAGATGATAAATTAAGGTCATTTTGAAGTAATTTTTGAATGTACAAGAGGTGTAAAAGTAGTTCTGTTGCAGATAAAGTTAAGCCAGATGTGAGTAGAAAATGTATTTCCGGGTATTTTGTACAAGAGGTGTAAAAGTAGTTCTGTTGCAGATGAAGTTAAGCCAGATGTGAGTAGAAAATGTATTTCCGGGTATTTTGTACAAGAGGTGTAAAAGTAGTTCTGTTGCAGATAAAGTTAAGCCAGATGTGAGTAGAAAATGTATTTCCGGGTATTTTGTGCAAGAGGTGTAAAAGTAGTTCTGTTGCAGATAAAGTTAAGCCAGATGTGAGTGAAAATGTATGTCCGGGTATTTTGAAAATGTGACCCTTTCTTTTAAAAAAAGAACTATTTATAGTACTTCCGGAAACTTACGTATCCAGCTGCAGCAAAGTCAAGGCCGAATGGGTTCCTGAAGCCGGTCCCACCGGGCAAGATGTGGCCGACACCCGGCCAAACCATACCGGGCCTACACGGGTACGGAACGGCATTCCCGTTGGGGATCTGAACCTGAAACTGCGGATATGATGTCACTAGTACGACGAGCGAGGTCAGGCAGAATAGCCTGCGGAAAAGAGGAGGCGATGACTCTCATGAACAAATCAGACTGCTCTACATAGGAGTTCAAGCATAGAATACAGACTACAACAGCAACCGAAGACGATTTAGTAAATTTAAGAAAGAAAGAAATTATAGCTTTCATCAAGTATTTTACATACTAATCTTATACTAAAGAGCATGTCGATCTGGAGGCACAGCAGCGCCAGGGGCGGACTCTGAAAATTGCGCAACATGTTTTATTAAATAATAAGTAATGATATGACATATCTTGTAAATAAGCAATATATTGGCGATTCGGCCCCTCCTAGATGTTGGCATCGGGGTCGGCTGAGCTATCCACCCCCTTCCCACGACCCTGCGTAACGGTATGACTTAGTTTTCCTAGATTGACAAGCTTAATGTCTTTTGGGCTTTTGCGTGTCAATAAGGAAATATCATACATATTTTTTATTTTAAAGTAAGATAGAGAGAGAGAGGTTTTATGAAATACAAAAGTTATGATATAACACACAACTCAAGAAGACGCTGGTTGCTATCCACAATGAAGAGGCTGTAAAAATCCTCATGACAATTCTGACCGAAGATATTGAATGTTGACTCAATGTTTCGCCCCTTATGTGCAGATATAATTGGAATCCAGGGCGTAGCTAGGGGGTAGCAGGGGCTGCAGACCTCACCGGGCGACACCATCTCAGGGGTGAAGCCAAATGGAAAAAAATTGTTAAATTACAGAGCGCACACTGCTCTGTAACCAATCTAAATACGTGCTTAATTCAAAGTTCAAGGTTGATGCGTCAGAAATGTTGTGACTCTATAAGGTCAACAATTCAAGGCCGATTAGAGTGTTCTGTAACTTTCGTAAGTGACAGGAACCTATGTTTATCTAAATTCTGAGAAAAACGCTTTCCATTGATACCAAATACGATGTGGTCGTGCGATTCTAACTACAAAATAAAATCGTAAAAAAAAATTATTGAAAAATGACTTGTTACCCATTTATAGGGCTTTCAAAATAACATTTTACAATTTTTTAAATATCTTTTAATAATTTATTTAAATTTTAAGAAAAAGGGGGGGGGGGGGTTTGAAAAACAAGCAATATCCACAAATAAATATGTTCGCCACTCCGTCACTAGCACCGCTCCCACGATTGACATATTTTTGACTGCTGGGGTTTTACCTTGTAATTTGGATAGTGCTGCTGTGACTGTTATTTTAGCACCGTCGTAAGGAATTATTTGGTTTATTGTCTTGAACGCGACGCTATTAAATCATTTTTATTTTCAAGATTATTCTAGCCATATCTAAACAGTCTAGTGGCTGCCAGCAGCGAAAAGCAAACAAAGAAAAGATGTGGCTGAATAGAGTCACTTCCAGGATCCATGCTTCGATACGTCAAGAAACCAAATGATGACCAGGGTCAGAGTTCATCAAACGACATTCCTCAGCCTGCCATTGATACTGATTGCTCCAATACCAGCAGCATGCATACTGTAGAACAGCAAATAGTACTGTAAATGGGCAGGTTACTGAGAAAAACTGGAATAGCTTCTCAGATGCTTCTCTCGGGAATGTACCAGTCCCAGATCGTTTTCGGTCTGAAATTATTAAAATATGAAGAACCTCGTTTCAGAACAGGGACGGACCATTCAGCGTAGTAACAAGGCGAAATGCGAATTGTAAAGGAGGTTTGCGCCAGTTAACTCGACAATGGTTCTACACGATGATGCCAAATGGCGAGAAAATATTGCGGTCCGCTCGTGGACTAGACATAATGATATGCATAGCTCAAGGGTACGATAATGCTGCCACAATGTCTGGAATCCATGGAGGTGTTCAGGTCATTCTGAAATAATATAATAAGATAGCGATTTTAATGGATGTTTGAGCCATTCGCTCAACTTGTGTGGTCAACAATATTTTTCCAAAAATGCTTCATGTATTAAATGTTTCGGTACTCTTGAGGGAATATTTTTCTTCGTTGCTGCATCCACTTATCGATATGATGTTTTAACTGGACACGCTTGAAGGTCGATGAAAAGAATGTCAACAACGCGTTGGATTCCTCATCATGAGTGTGTAGGGCGGGGGGTGTGACACCACGAGTCTACCGCACCGGGGAACATCAACCCTAGCTACGCCACTGATTAGAATGATTATGTTGATGACATTTGTAGTAGATAAGCCAAGATTGAGACATATTTGCAAGGTTATATAGCGAAGTTTTTGAAGCACTTCGTCCTGTGCAAAATGTTTACACATTGAATGTGTTCGTAATTTTTAAAAAAAATAGACCGACGTTTTAGTGGGAAATGAGGACATTTACAAGGCAAAAAAGAAACAGTTTGAAACAAAAATATCAGATTTTACTGAGCAAAACTAATGAGCAAATTGGGATGAAAAAATATTTAGACAGAGAGAGAGAGAGAGAGAGGAAGAGAAGACGAAAAGTGAGCAGATAGAAATAGAGATAGAAAAAGAGATAGAGATCGAGAAACATATTGAGAGGAAAATAGTAAAATAGAGAAACAGTAAGATAGAGAGAGGGGGAGACAGAGAGATATACAGATAGAAAGAGAAGTAAATTAGAGAAAGATAAAGGGGGTCAGAGTGTGAGTGATATACAGACAGAAAGAGAAGTAAATTAGAGAAAGATAAAGGGGGTCAGAGTGTGAGAGATATACAGACAGAAAGAGATGTAAATTAGAGAAAGATAAAGGGGGTCAGAGTGTGAGTGATATACAGACAGAAAGAGAAGTAAATTAGAGAAAGATAAAGGGGGTCAGAGTGAGAAACCGGAAGTAATAGAATGAGATTAAGAAAGATCAAATGAAGAGAGAGAGAGGGAGGAGAAAAGGGGGGGGGGGGGGTCAAAAGATATCGTTCATGTGAGGGGTTCAGGAGTTAGCTACTTTGAAATAAATCGAACATTTTCGAAGGGAAACACATGAAGCAATTTGCCAAATGATCGATTTAAAAAAAAATCAATATGTGTCTGCAAGGTCCAGTTTATTGAACCAGGCATCCGTGCATCAGTACTGAAGTTTTAAAGCCCATTAAACATAATAAAATTTGTTTGAATTTTGAAAAACAAAATAATGCCGTCCGATGATGTGTAGTGATATGTGAAGCTACATTCATATCAACAGGTCAAAGCTACGGAAGGAATGACAATTCAAAAGACATTAACACTCACTTCACAATAAGAGCCTACCTTGTGTGATTCGAGAATTGATTTAGAGTCAGGGGCGTCGAAGAGTATTCTTGAAATTAACAATATGTACTGGAGAAGTAGGGACTTAAAAAAACAACCAATTCTAACATTCTTAATCAAACTTCTCTATGGCCTCTGGTAAGCGTTATAGCATTTAAAATTAAAACTATTAAAAATAACTATTTTAATATCATGTTGTGGTGCATCATCATGGATACGCATACGAAGGAAGTACAATCTTTCCTTCTCTGGGAAAACCTTTGACTGCACTGATAGCGCCTCTTCTTCACAGCAAATCCTGTTCCAAGAGTGTAAATGTTGTTGACATAATAAAATATGGTGTAGTCTTTTGCCTTGAGGATGTCTGGGTTTTCCAATTGAATTTCTTGCAATGCAGCAACAGAGATTCTACAATGAACTAGCTGATCTATTAGATTGGGTAACCCCTGCTATAAACAGACTTAGTATGTCTCAAGTCGCAATCCACAATTCATGTCCATATCCAAGTGTGAGTGGATCTCAATTAGAATCAGTTTGATTTTCGTAACGTTTATTTTGTTCTAGTTTTTTTTTGTTAGCACTGCGCACAACAGTCTGGGGGGAGGGGGGGTTGCGCTACCCCTTACAGCTCTCATGGTCGCCGCCTTAACATTCGAATAAGTTTTCCTTAAAGCCTTCATGGACCTCTACACTTTCTACAAGGTAGTAGGTTCTGATTTTGTCCGCCTAGGGTACTTTATTTTTCCAGTACCCGATATGTCTGATGGGCTTTCCCCTATCCGCCACCTGGGGAGGCGCTCGATGGAAGATCAGCATCTACTCATTAGCATTACTTTATAACATTTATCAGCATCTACTCATTGGCATTACTTTATAACATTGATCAGTATCTACTCACTAGCATTACTTTATAATATTGATCAGTATCTACTCACTAGCATTACCTTATAACATTGATCAGTATCTACTCACTAGCATTACCTTATAATATTGATCAGTATCTACTCACTAGCATTACTTTATAACATTGATCAGTATCTACTCACTAGCATTACTTTATAACATTTATCAGTATCTACTCACTAGCATTACTTTAAAACATTGATCAGCATCTACTCACTAGCATTACTTTATAACATTGATCAGCATCTACTCACTAGCATTACCTTATAATATTGATCAGTATCTACTCACTAGCATTACTTTATAACATTGATCAGTATCTACTCACTAGCATTACTTTATAACATTGATCAGCATCTACTCACTAGCATTACTTTATAACATTTATCAGTATCTACTCACTAGCATTACTTTAAAACATTGATCAGCATCTACTCACTAGCATTACTTTATAACATTTATCAGATTCTACTCACTAGCATTACTTTATAACATTTATCAGTATCTACTCACTAGCATTACTTTAAAACATTGATCAGTATCTACTCACTAGCATTACTTTATAATATTGATCAGTATCTACTCACTAGCATTACCTTATAATATTGATCAGCATCTACTCACTAGCATTACTTTATAATATTGATCAGTATCTACTCACTAGCATTACCTTATAATATTGATCAGTATCTACTCACTAGCATTACTTTATAATATTGATCAGCATCTACTCACTAGCATTACCTTATAATATTGATCAGTATCTACTCACTAGCATTACTTTAAAACATTGATCAGTATCTACTCACTAGCATTACTTTAAAACATTGATCAGTATCTACTCACTAGCATTACTTTATAATATTGATCAGTATCTACTCACTAGCATTACCTTATAATATTGATCAGTATCTACTCACTAGCATTATTTTATAACATTGATCAGTATCTACTCACTAGCATTACCTTATAACATTGATCAGTATCTACTCACTAGCATTACTTTATAACATTGATCAGTATCTACTCACTAGCATTACTTTATAACATTGATCAGCATCTACTCACTAGCATTACCTTATAACATTGATCAGTATCTACTCACTAGCATTACCTTATAACATTGATCAGTATCTACTCACTAGCATTACCTTATAACATTGATATAAATCTTTTAATATAATTACTGTGTGGTAAAGGGGTTGTTAACGTAATATTTGACATATTTTTCAGCCAGATTGTTGAATGATTGGTAACACTTGTTTTGAAATGTGTATAAAGTGTATGCAATGTAGAAATGCAACACATGCAGAGACTAAAGAGTGACAGATAGAGGAAGAGGGAATAGAGAGGGTGTGAAAGAGTCTTGAAGAAAAACGCAGAGAAGTATATGGTAAATTGTTAATATTGAATTTTTGTCAAATAATACCACATCTAGCGGGGGAGAAGGGGAAGCTAAACTCTCTTTAAAGGCCCCGGATCACAATAGCAACCAGTTCCTTCTGGTCTATTCGTCCGTACAACATATCTGTAGCGTAGGACTTTCTCAACGTCCTAGCGACCCCAAGATAACGCTTGGGACACCGCCGCGTTGGGGCTTATGTGCAATGCCGTCAGTTCGGGCTCTTATTATGGTCTAGTCTGTTCATTTAGAATTGTAATCGGCAGCGGTCCGGTGGTTTCAATAAATAAGTTAATGTTTCAATGATAAGAACGAATAAGTTTTCAGCTAGAATACTGCGAAGTATCGCGCTGATACACGACAAAGAGACGCATTCCCCCCTCCCTCCAATCCTCCCAAAAAAATTAAAATAACAATACATTTGTTAAATTAAACTAGATTTTCATAATTTTGTAAAGAGATTAAAAAAAAATTCTCACCTTAGAGCCATCTTGTAACTTAATAAGATTAGCTGTTTAGCTTTTTTATATCAAGCTTTATACCATGTGGTCGGACTATAGTCTTAAAACAAACTGTTACAGGTGAACGATGGAGTCGATAAATTGTAATTACACATTGAAACATCAGCACCTTACTGCCTGTCTGGAGGTCGCGTAAATATAGATCAGACGTTAAATTGCTCATCAAGAAATGTACTTTATTGTGATGGGGGATACTGTTGTTGTTCGAACAAGGGCGCTAAGCTGAGGACAGGGGACCTAAGCTAAGGACAGGGGACCTAAGCTAAGGACAGGGGACCTTTGCTAAGGACAGGGGACTTAAGCTAAGGACAGGGGACCTAAGCTAAAGACAGGGGACTTAAGCTAAAGACAGGGGACTTAAGCTAAGGATAGGCGACTTAAGCTAAGGACAGGGGACCTAAGCTAAGGACAGGGGACCTAAGCTAAGGACAGGGGACCTAAGCTATCGACCATCTCTACAACAATGTTACCAACTCACTTAAAAACAGATTCACGAACAAACTTGCGGAATCTCCATAATTGTAGCGGAAAAAGAAGAAAAAAATTACATTATATCTAAGAGTTACTTTTATTCTGTTTTTAATGTTGTTTGCTCGCTGAAGAAGGCTTCTTGCCGACACGTTCGTTCGTTGCTCTGTTGCCTTTTTTATTCTTCTTCTTTTTTCAGGTTTTCCCAAACCTTGTTTGACTCATTCCAATTTATTAGCTAACCAATGTCGTTTTACAGAGATTCACCAAATGAGTTATTGGCTAATCAATGTTGTTAAAGCAATTAACCAACTGAGTTATTGGCTAATCAATGTGGCTAAAGGAGTTCACCAACCAATCACGAAAATGATTTAAAATTCCAAAATTAAGCGCATGTTTTAAAAGTTTCTCATTTCTGATTGTTGCGACGTGCGCAAACTAATAAATGACCTACTCTAAGTGACCTTAGAAAGGTCTTGCCGACACATTCAGTTATAGTTAATTTAATATGTTTAACAACTAGTTTAGGGTTTGTTTTGATTTGTTAATATTTTGTGACACAAATCGTGACGTATTTTCTGATGCAAGCTTTGTGCATGTGATAATGTCCTGTTCTATTGATTGCAAGCTTTGTGGATGGGAGAATGTCCTGTTCTATTGATAGCAAGCTTTGTGGGTGGTAGCATGTCCTGTTCTATTGATAGCAAGCTTTGTGCATGTGATAATGTCTTGTTCTATTGATTGCAAGCTTTGTGGATGGGAGAATGTCCTGTTCTATTGATAGCAAGCTTTGTGGGTGGGAGCATGTCCTAATCTGTAAAAAGATCCCAACTCTAAAAAGGTGCAATCCACGGAAATACAACATATATTTTAAAATTGTAACATTTAAAAACAACAACACCAATACAATGTACAGATAAAAATAAGATCGGTATACAGCAGTAAAACATGGTCACCTACATTCTCTATGAAATTAAGTAGATGAATAATACTTAAAACTTATGAGTAAGATTAATTTGTTTTTAAAGGCGTTGTTAAAGATGATTTACTTTTTTCCCCCCCACAACGCTTGTATTTAAGCATTGCACGTATAGGTAGTTCTACGCTAACAATTTGCATGTGATGCTATAACGCAATTGGATTGTATGCGGGAATGACATTTTGTATTTAATGACAGAATAGTGACAGAATCTAATATGCATTTAAAGACACAATGGTGACAGAATCTAATTAATATTTAAGGAGAAACTACGATCCCGTATAAAAATACGTGTCCGCCATTAAAGACTGCAGTTTATATGTGTTGAAAAAAGCCAGATGTCTGCAATGTATTATCTATTTGTTTTTTGAAAAGAGGTTTAAATTTTGCATTTGATCATAGAAAGGATTTTGTCTTTAATGGCAGAATTCATAACTTATAATATAAAGCATTTTAAAAAATTTTCAACTAGCTGATCGAGGTTTAATATAAAAGGAATTTTAATAAAAAATATAATGAATAGTTTCTATTGGCAACAAATATTCAATAAATACAGAATGTTAATATAGTTATTATACATATTGAAAACAGATGGTAAAAAATTGCTTGTTTGTTTGATGGTGCGCTGTTACGACGAGCAGTCGATACTTTGGGCGTCACTGAAGTATGTGAAGTGCTCGATGAAAACGTTTGAGATCCGCTGGCGGTCGTTGTGTGATTGGCAGACGAAGATGCTGTCCGATTTGTTGGAGTAGCTGTGGGAAATACTGTAACTGTTGTGTTCGTTGTTGAAACGGTCGTTGTTGGAACAGTTGTTGTTGGAATAGTTGTTGTTGGCGCACTCGTTGTTGGAATGGTAGATGTTGTAACAGTTGCTGTTGGAACAGTAGTTATTGGAATGGTTTTTGTTGGAACTGTTGTAGGAACTGTTATTGGAACTGTTGTTGGAACTGTTGCTGTTGAAACAGTCGTTGTTGGAATGGTAGATGTTGTAACAGTTGTTGTTGGAACAGTAGTTATTGGAATGGTTGTTGTTGGAATAGTTGTCGTCGGAATTGTTGTTGTTGGAATAGTTGTCGTCGGAATAGTTGTCGTCGGAATAGTTGCTGGAATGGTTGTTGCTGGAATAGTTGTTGGAACAGTAATTAGTTCAATTGTTGTTGTTGGAACGTTTGTTGCTACAATAGTTGTTGTTGGAACATTTGTTGTTTGAATAGTTGTTTTTGGAACATTCGTTGTTGGAATGGTTGTTGTTGGAACAGTTGTTGTTGGAATAGTTGTTCTTGGATCAGTTATTGTTGTAATAGTTGCAAATGTTGCCGATGATGTTAGAATTGATAAAATTGTTGTATTTGTTGTTAAAATATGTGGAATTGTTGGGGATGTAGTTTCATTTACTGGATAAAAAGGATTTGTTGTTTCATTTACCGAATAAAAAAAAGAAGTTGTTTCATTTACTGGATAAGAAAAAGTGATGGTTTGATTTACTGGATAAGAAGAAGTAGTGGTTTGATTTACTGGATAAGAAGAAGTATTGGTTTGATTTACAGAATTAAAAGAAGTAGTGGTTTGATTGACTGTCGCAATTAAAGTTGTGGTCTGATTTAAAGGAGTTACTAAAGTAGTGCTCTGATTTACTGGTGTTATTGAATTAGTGGTCTGACTTACTGGAGTTACTGAAAAAGTGGTATAATTTACTGGAGTTACTGAAGTAGTGTTCTGATTAAATGTAGTTACTGAAGTAGTGGTCTGATTCACTGGAGTTACTGAAGTAGTGGTCTGATTTAATGGAGTTACTGAAAAAGTGGTCTGATTTACTGGAGTTACTGAAGTAGTGGTCTGACTTACTGGAGTTACTGAAAAAGTGGTATGATTTACTGGAGTTACTGAAAAAGTGGTCTGATTTACTGGAGTTACTGAAGTAGTGGTCTGATTTACTGGAGCTACTGAAAAAGTGGTCTGATTTACTGGAGTTACTGAAGTAATGGTCTGACTTACTGGAGTTACTGAAGTTGTGGTCAGGTTTACTGGAATTACTGAGGTAGTGGTCGGATTTACTGGAGTTACTGAAGTAGTGGTCTGATTTACTGGTGTTACTGAAGTAGTGGTCTGATTTACTGGAGTTACTGAAATTGTGGTCTGATGTACTAGAGTTACTGAAGTAGAGGTCTGATTTACTGGTGTCATTAAAGTAGTGGTCTGACTTAGTGGAGTTACTGAAGTAGTGGTCTGATTTACTGGAGTTACTGAAGTTGTGTTCTGAATTACTGGAGTTACAGAAGTAGTTGTCTGATTTACTGGAGTTACTGAAGTTGTGGTCTGATGTACTAGAGTTACTGAAGTAGAGGTCCGATTCACTGGAATTAATGAAGTAGTGGTCTGATTTACTGGAGTTACTGAAGTAGTGGTCTGATTTACTGGAGTTACTGAAGTAGTGGTCTGATTTACTGGAGTTACTGAAGTAGTGGTCTGATTCACTAGAGTTACTGAAGTAGTGGTCTGATTTACTGGAGTTACTAAAGTAGTGGTCTGATTTACTAGAGTTACTGAAGTAGTGGTCTGATTTACTGGAGTTACTGAAGTAGTGGTCTGATTTACTGGAGTTACTGAAGTAGTGGTCTGATTTACTAGAGTTACTGAAGTAGTGGTCTGATTTACTGGAGTTACTGAAGTAGTGGTCTGATATACTGGAGTTACTGAAGCAGTGGTCTGATTTACTGGATTTACTGAAGTAGTGGTCTGATTTACTGGAGTTATTGTAGTAGTGGTCTGATTTACTGGATTTACTGAATTAATTGTCTGATTTACTGGAGTTACTGAAGTAGTGGTCTGACTTACTGGAGTTACTGAAAAAGTGGTATGATTTACTGGAGTTACTGAAAAAGTGGTCTGATTTACTGGAGTTACTGAAGTAGTGGTCTGATTTACTGGAGCTACTGAAAAAGTGGTCTGATTTACTGGAGTTACTGAAGTAATGGTCTGACTTACTGGAGTTACTGAAGTTGTGGTCAGGTTTACTGGAATTACTGAGGTAGTGGTCGGATTTACTGGAGTTACTGAAGTAGTGGTCTGATTTACTGGTGTTACTGAAGTAGTGGTCTGATTTACTGGAGTTACTGAAGTTGTGGTCTGATGTACTAGAGTTACTGAAGTAGAGGTCTGATTTACTGGTGTCATTAAAGTAGTGGTCTGACTTAGTGGAGTTACTGAAGTAGTGGTCTGATTTACTGGAGTTACTGAAGTTGTGTTCTGAATTACTGGAGTTACAGAAGTAGTTGTCTGATTTACTGGAGTTACTGAAGTTGTGGTCTGATGTACTAGAGTTACTGAAGTAGAGGTCCGATTCACTGGAATTAATGAAGTAGTGGTCTGATTTACTGGAGTTACTGAAGTAGTGGTCTGATTTACTGGAGTTACTGAAGTAGTGGTCTGATTTACTGGAGTTACTGAAGTAGTGGTCTGATTCACTAGAGTTACTGAAGTAGTGGTCTGATTTACTGGAGTTACTAAAGTAGTGGTCTGATTTACTAGAGTTACTGAAGTAGTGGTCTGATTTACTGGATTTACTGAAGTAGTGGTCTGATTTACTGGAGTTACTGAAGTAGTGGTCTGATTTACTAGAGTTACTGAAGTAGTGGTCTGATTTACTGGAGTTACTGAAGTAGTGGTCTGATATACTGGAGTTACTGAAGCAGTGGTCTGATTTACTGGATTTACTGAAGTAGTGGTCTGATTTACTGGAGTTATTGTAGTAGTGGTCTGATTTACTGGATTTACTGAATTAATTGTCTGATTTACTGGAGTTACTGAAGTAATGGTCTGATTTACTGGAGTTATTGTAGTAGTGGTCTGATTTACTGGAGTTACTGAAGTTGTGGTCAGATTTACTGGAGTTACTGAAGTAGTGGTTTGATTTACTGGATTTACTGAAGTAGTTGTCTGATTTACTGGATTTACTGAAGTAGTGGTCTGATTTATTGGTGTTATTAAAGTTGGCGTCTGATTTACTTGAGTTACTGAAGTTGTGGTCAGGTTTACTGGAATTACTGAGGTAGTGGTCGGATTTACTGGAGTTACTGAAGTAGTGGTCTGATTTACTGGTGTTACTGAAGTAGTGGTCTGATTTACTGGAGTTACTGAAGTTGTGGTCTGATGTACTAGAGTTACTGAAGTAGAGGTCTGATTTACTGGAGTTACTGAAGTAGTGGTCTGATTTACTGGAGTTACTGAAGTAGTGGTCTGATTTACTGGAGTTACTGAAGTAGTTGTCTGATTCACTAGAGTTACTGAAGTAGTGGTCTGATTTACTGGAGTTACTGAAGTAGTGGTCTGATTTACTAGAGTTACTGAAGTAGTTGTCTGATTTACTGGAGTTACTGAAGTAGTGGTTTGATTTACTGGAGTTACTGAAGTAGTTGTCTGATTTACTGGAGTTACTGAAGTAGTGGTCTGATTTACTAGAGTTACTGAAGTAGTGGTCTGATTTACTGGAGTTACTGAAGCAGTGGTCTGATTTACTGGATTTACTGAAGTTGTGGTCTGATTTACTGGAGTTATTGTAGTAGTTTTCTGATTTACTGGAGTTACTGAAGTTGTGGTCAGATTTACTGGAGTTACTAAAGTAGTGGTCTGATTTACTGGAGTTACTGAAGTAGTGGTCTGATTGACTCGTGTTATTAAAGTGGTTGCATGATTTACTGGAGTTACTGAAGTAGTGGTCTGATTTACTGGAGTTAATGAAGTAATGGTCTGATTTACTGGAGTTACTGAAGCAGTAGTCTGATTTACTGGATTTACTGAATTAATTGTCTGATTTACTGGAGTTACTGAAGTAATGGTCTGATTTACTGGAGTTATTGTAGTAGTGGTCTGATTTACTGGAGTTACTGAAGTTGTGGTCAGATTTACTGGATTTATTGAAGTAGTTGTCTGAATTACTGGAGTTACTGAAGTTGTGGTCCGATTTACTGGAGTTACTAAAGTTGTTGTCTGATTTACTGGAGTTACTGAAGTAGTGGTCTGATTTACTGGAGTTACTGAAGAAGTGGTATGATTTACTGGAGTTACTGAATAAGTGTTCTGATTTACTGCAGATACTGAAGTAGTGGTCTGATTTACAGGAGTTACTGAAGTAGTGGTCTGATTGACTCGTGTTATTAAAGTGGTTGTATGATTTACTGGAGATACTGAAGTAGTGATCTGATTTACTGGTTTAACTGAAGTAGTGGTTTGATTTACTGGAGTTAACGAAGAAGTGGTCTGATTTACTGGAATTACTGAAGTAATGGTCTGATTTACTGGAGTTACTGAAGTAGTGGTCTGACTTGATGGAGTTACATAAGTAGTGGTATGATTTACTGGAGTTACTGAAGTAGTGGTATGATTTACTGGAGTTACTGAAGTACTGATCTGATGTACTGGTGCTATTGAAGTAGTGGTCTGATTTACTGGTGTTACTGAAGTAGTAGTCTGATTGACTGGTGTTATTGATGTAGTTGTCTGATTGACTGGTGTTATGGAAGAAGTAGTCAGATTTACTTTAAGCGTTGAAGAGGTGAAAAATGTAGTTTTCTCAGTCGAAGTTTGATTTATATACGTCGAAGTCGTTGTCGACGGTGGAAACCTCGAGGATGTTAACGATGAGCCGGCTTTTGTTGTAGTTATCGTCGTTGCATTATATCCCGTAGTTGTCTTGGACGTTGAAACTACCGTTGATGGTGCAGAATTTCGTACGATCACATAAACTTCTACGTTGCAAGATGATATCCTTGCAGCCATCTCTGTGCCAATGGTAAACGACGTGAGGGCTGTGGCCTGTTTGGAGGAGTAAAATCTGTTTATAACACAATATAAGATTATAATTTCTTCATATACTTTCGTGTGATAATTCGCTCTCCCCCCCTCCCCCACACACACCTTCCACGCGGGCTTTAACTGCACGAGATTGAAGAGTAACTGGCCATCACTGAGATTGACGAATAGCTGGTCAGCACTGAGATTGTCAATTGACTGGCCACCACTGAGATTGTCAAGCTGCTGGCCACCACAGAGATTGTCAAGCCACTGGCCACTACTGAAATTGTCAAGCAAATGGTCATCACCGAGATTGTCAAGCCACTGGTTTATCACTGAGATTGTAAAGCCACTGGTACTTTACCTGCAAGTACTGGTAAATTTCGCCCTGCAGGCAGCCGTTAGAAGTGATGAGAGGAACTAAGACGTTGACGCATTCTTCTAGGCAGGGTCCGAACATCCTGCAATTGGCTGTGATGTCGCGGTAGGCGGTGGTCGACTGCAGTGCAGTTGCGTTGTAGTATACCCACGGGGAGATACACCCTTGGCTTGCCCAAACGGACCAATCACACGAGCTTTAAATATAATGAAAAAGTCATAATAAACAAATTTATTACTTGGTGGTAATAAGTGAAATGTGATACAATGTTTTGCTACAATATGTAAGACACCAACATTTGAAATTGTCTGTTTAGCTGAATGAAAGATCTTACACATAACTCTATAACCCTGTTTAAATTATGGTTGTGAAAAGTAAATATATATATTTAATATTATTCCCTCGACCTTGTTACGTCATGGGATAAACTAATTAAATTTAATTAAAGTTTGGCCAAAAATAGTTAACAGATGCTACGCCTCATGTTTTCAGACTGAACAGTTACCCACCCCCCACCCCCGCCCCACTTTGCAGGGTACTGCTTCGTCACTGCCCAGCTATAATTCAGTACCTCAGATCTGGGCCCCCGCTGAGGCACCTCTCACTTGCAATATTCTGTTTAGGGAAGAAGGTCAGGTAGCCGTTACAGATTTCGTCCGTCTCCCCGAGGCCGTATTCGGTCGAAGAGTTTCTCCCGATAGTGGAGTAGGTACAGGTCGTGACGATCTTGTCCCCAGGGTAGAGAAGGATCGGGTTGTCGGTACTGGAGAGAGGTCCGATAATTTATCAGCTTCTTTTAATTTTACTGGAGATTGATATGTGTGTGTGGGGCGGGGGTATGTTAGACAAACTGACTTAGGAAAAGGATGGTGAAAAGAATCGGTGATCGCTGAAATAAAATGTATTGCTAAACTGCAGCGATAGGTGTCAATGTAGTTATACAATTATTGCGATTGTACTGACGGTAGAGAGGGGTTGGGAGGGGGTTGGGAGGGGGTTGGGAGGGGGTTGGGAGGGGGCTACCCTTATGCTAAAACGGCTTTAGTTTTATTGTATGTGACGGACGGTTTTTGCACCGGAGAAGCGCTTTAAATGACTTGAGTTTAAATTGTGATTGTTTAAATGACTTGAATTTATATTGTGATTGTTTAAATGACTTGAGTTTATATTGTGATTGTTTAAATGACCTGCGTTTATATTGTGATTGTTTAAATGACTTGAATTTAAATTTTGATTGTTTAAATGACTTGAGTTTATATTGTGATTGTTTAAATGACTTGAGTTTATATTGTGATTGTTTAAATGACTTGAGTTTATATTGTGATTGTTTAAATGACTTGAGTTTATATTGTGATTGTTTAAATGACCTGCGTTTATATTGTGATTGTTTAAATGACCTGCGTTTATATTGTGATTTTTTAAATGACTTGAGTTTAAATTGTGATTGTTTAAATGACTTGAGTTTATATTGTGATTGTTTAAATGACTTGTGTTTATATTGTGATTGTTTAAATGACTTGAGTTTATATTGTGATTGTTTAAATGACTTGAGTTTATATTGTGATTGTTTAAATGACCTGCGTTTATATTATGATTGTTTAAATGACTTTAGTTTAAATTGTGATTGTTTAAATGACTTGAGTTTATATTGTGATTGTTTAAATGACTTGAGTTTATATTGTGATTGTTTAAATGACTTGAGTTTAAATTGTGATTGTTTAAATGACTTGAGTTTATATTGTGATTGTTTAAATGACTTGAGTTTAAATTGTGATTGTTTAAATGACTTGAGTTTAAATTGTGATTGTTTAAATGACTTGAGTTTATATTGTGATTGTTTAAATGACTTGAGTTTAAATTGTGATTGTTTAAATGACTTGAGTTTATATTGTGATTGTTTAAATGACTTGAGTTTAAATTGTGATTGTTTAAATGACCTGCGTTTATATTGTGATTGTTTAAATGACTTGAGTTTAAATTGTGATTGTTTAAATGACTTGAGTTTATATTGTGATTGTTTAAATGACTTGAGTTTATATTGTGATTGTTTAAATGACTTGAGTTTATATTGTGATTGTTTAAATGACCTGCGTTTATATTGTGATTGTTTAAATGACCTGCGTTTATATTGTGATTGTTTAAATGACTTGAGTTTAAATTGTGATTGTTTAAATGACTTGAGTTTATATTGTGATTGTTTAAATGACTTGTGTTTATATTGTGATTGTTTAAATGACTTGAGTTTATATTGTGATTGTTTAAATGACTTGAGTTTATATTGTGATTGTTTAAATGACCTGCGTTTATATTGTGATTGTTTAAATGACTTGAGTTTAAATTGTGATTGTTTAAATGACTTGAGTTTATATTGTGATTGTTTAAATGACTTGAGTTTATATTGTGATTGTTTAAATGACTTGAGTTTAAATTGTGATTGTTTAAATGACTTGAGTTTATATTGTGATTGTTTAAATGACTTGAGTTTAAATTGTGATTGTTTAAATGACTTGAGTTTATATTGTGATTGTTTAAATGACTTGAGTTTAAATTGTGATTGTTTAAATGACTTGAGTTTATATTTTGATTGTTTAAATGACTTGAGTTTATATTGTGATTGTTTAAATGACTTGAGTTTATATTGTGATTGTTTAAATGACTTGAGTTTATATTGTGATTGTTTAAATGACTTGAGTTTATATTGTGATTGTTTAAATGACTTGAGTTTAAATTGTGATTGTTTAAATGACTTGAGTTTATATTGTGATTGTTTAAATGACTTGAGTTTAAATTGTGATTGTTTAAATGACTTGAGTTTATATTGTGATTGTTTAAATGACTTGAGTTTATATTGTGATTGTTTAAATGACTTGAGTTTATATTGTGATTGTTTAAATGACTTGAGTTTATATTGTGATTGTTTAAATGACTTGTGTTTATATTGTGATTGTTTAAATGACTTGAGTTTATATTGTGATTGTTTAAATGACTTGAGTTTATATTGTGATTGTTTCAATGACTTGAGTTTATATTGTGATTGTTTAAATGACTTGAGTTTATATTGTGATTGTTTAAATGACTTGAGTTTATATTGTGATTGTTTAAATGACTTGAGTTTATATTGTGATTGTTTAAATGACTTGAGTTTATATTATGATTGTTTAAATGACTTGAGTTTATATTGTGATTGTTTAAATGACCTGCGTTTATAGTGTGATTGTTTAAATGACCTGCGTTTATATTGTGATTGTTTAAATGACTTGAGTTTAAATTGTGATTGTTTAAATGACCTGCGTTTATAGTGTGATTGTTTAAATGACTTGAGTTTCAATTGTGATTGTTTAAATGACCTGCGTTTATAGTGTGATTGTTTAAATGACTTGCGTTTAAATTGTGATTGTTTAAATGACCTGCGTTTATAGTGTGATTGTTTAAATGACTTGAGTTTAAATTGTGATTGTTTAAATGACCTGCGTTTATAGTGTGATTGTTTAAATGACTTGCGTTTAAATTGTGAGTGTTTAAATGACCTGCGTTTATAGTGTGAATATTTAAATGACTTGCGTTTAAATTGTGATTGTTTAAATGACCTGCGTTTATAGTGTGAATATTTAAATGACTTGCGTTTATAGTGTGATTGTTTAAATGACCTGCGTTTATAGTGTGATTGTTTAAATGACTTGCGTTTAAATTGTGATTGTTTAAATGACCTGCGTTTATAGTGTGAATATTTAAATGACTTGCGTTTATAGTGTGAATATTTAAATGACTTGCGTTTATATTGTGATTGTTTAAATGACTTGTGTTTATATTGTGACTGTTTAAATGACCTGCGTTTATATTGTGATTGTTTAAATGACTTGTGTTTATATTGTGACTGTTTAAATGACCTGCGTTTATATTGTGATTGTTATAAGATGATTTGTTAGTTAGAATAAATGTCAAAGGGCTGACAAGTAATATGTACAAGCCTAAATTTCAACACATTTAAAAGTACTTAAGTCGCTTATTTAAACAAACCAAAAATAAAAATGATCACATTTTAATAGTCTACAAGAATATTTGAAGTTGATTATCTCAAAGTGGGTATATTGTGAATTCAGTACTGTTAGCTCTAAGGTCTTCAACTATTTGTATTCAATAAAAAAAATTTTACAGGGCGATTAAATGCGTCAAATTTATAATGGCCCTAAAAATCGTAAAACGTTAGAAAATCATGTAAAAATTGTTTTATCAATAAAAGGGTCCTTTACTTTTTACAACCATTTCTTCTCTCTTCGTGATTTGGCTTAATCGGATGAAGTTGAGAGATTATAAACGTAGACCAAGTCTGTTTACTTTACCGACCGCTTCGATAACTTGTCGTTGTCAATGAGCCAGCTGATGAAGAAACGTCTCTAAAAGTAAAGACGTGCGTGGGGTGGTAAGGGAACGGGAATGTTTGCGTATGCAACGCCAAGAAGAAGTCAGCGCTTGTGTATAATAAAATTCAAAATTTCACAAATCGATAAAGTTTATAAACATATTCCAATGTCCGATCCACCAAAAAAGGAATCTTTATAAACAATTTTTGGTGATGGGGTGTGGCTGGGATGGGGGCTAAGATCAACAAACAACGTTAGAGACGCCCCTGCCAAACCTGTGTGAACTCCTTACATAGAATCTAATTGTGAGTTTTTTCTTTAAAATAAAAAAAAAAACAGTAGTATGTTGCTTCACAACTCACTAAAGATTGAATTGCGGGCTGTCGTAACGGAAGATGGGTGAGTCGGTGAGCCTCGCCACAAGTGTGCTATTCCTGTAGACGTGCACGTCCATCTTGGTACCTGGAAACATCACAGAAATAAGAGGGAAAGAATGGTAACCCTTAAACAAAATCAATATTTGCTTTTTTATCATTAAAATCGGATGTAGCCGTAATCAGGAGACAACCAAGATTCGCTCGTCCCAAAATAAATATGTAAAAGTACAGAAACGGCGTTCCCATGCGTTCCTGCTCGTCTCATCCTTTCTAGGTCATGTACGGGAAATTTTAGAAAGACGTGTTTGAAAAAATCAGGATTGTATAAAATTATAAAAAAATGCATTGATATTTTTGTTAAATGACAAAATACTACTTATGTAGGAATGAATGATACAACAATCTTAATATTGACGGTATCCCTTTGCAACTCTTGAAAGTGGTTGGCCTAAATCTGATACAGACGACATTGGATTCATAGTAGTTATTTAATGCTCTTTAATACAGGTGTATACGGAAGTGATTGTAAAGTAAAGAAATGGTAAATATATGCCCCCCCCCCCCAACTGAATGAATTACACCGAGGCAAGGTAGATTAGAGACAGAATTAGATAACAAATTCGTTGAAAAAAAAAGGAAGGAGTTTGGACACCATATTTGAAGATTGTAAGGAAATAAAGGATAGATTGATAGATAGATAGATAGATAGATAGATAGATAGATAGATAGATAGATAGATAGATAGATAGATAGATAGATAGATAGATAGATAGATGGATAGATGTATAGATGGATAGATGGATGGACGGATGGATAGATAGAATTATGCTCTTTGAGATGGGTCTTTCCATTAGGGATGCAGATAGCGTACCAGCATAGTGCATCCTGTTCGTTGCCATTGTAACCCAGACAGGCCCCAGGAAGCTGCCTCTGGTACATCCGCTGGTGCAAGTGCTGGTCACGGTGATAGAGTCACGCTGACGTGGCAGTACAAAGTAGTCGGATCCGGTCACGAACACGCCAGCATCGAAAAGCCGTCTGGTGGCAAAATATTTCGAAATTGGTTTCCGTGAAAAAGTGGTAAGTTATTAATTCTAAAAAAAACATTAATTAACTTAAAGAGTCAAGTTTCAGAATTTGTACAGGTTAAGAATTGTACCTACAGACCAAGAAAACGTGGGGTTATTCATGACCTGCAATAGTAGCCATCGGTTTAAAAAAAAAGACAACTGTTTAGTCGGGATATTTCTGGCTAAAGTAACTTCATATTCGAATTGTTACAACTTTTAATTTTCGTGATGATGTATTTTTGTGGAGTCGTCGCTTAACGAGAGGTTCTAGTTCAATCCTCGGGACCAAGTCACATTTTGGATATTTAAAAATGATTTTTTAAACATCTCACACCATGATATGAATTATGTAGTGAATACTGCACCATCTCACACTATGTCATGCAATATGTACTGAACACTGCACCATCTCACACTATGTCATGCAATATGTACTGAACACTGCACCACCTCACACTATGTCATGCAATATGTACTAAACACTGCACCATCTCACACTATGTCATGCAATATGTACTGAACACTGCACCATCTCACACAATGATCTGAATTATGTAGTAAATACTGGACCATCTCACACTATGTCATGCAATATGTACTGAACACTTCACCATCTCACACTATGTCATGCAATATGTACTGAACACTGCACCATCTCACACTATGTCCCGCAATATGTACTGAACACTGCACCATCTCACACTATGTCATGCACTATGTACTGAACACTGCACCATCTCACACTATGTCATGCAATATGTACTGAACACTGCACCATCTCACACTATGTCATGCAATATGTACTGAAAACTGCACCATCTCACACTATGTCATGCACTATGTACTGAACACTGCACCATCTCACACTATGTCCCGCAATATGTACTGAACACTGCACCATCTCACACTATGTCATGCAATATGTACTGAACACTGCACCATCTCACACTATGTCATGCAATATGTACTGAACACTGCACCACCTCACACTATTTCATGCAACATGTACTGAACACTGCACCATCGCACTCTATGTCAAGCAATATGTACTGAACACTGCACCATCGCACTCTATGTCATGCAATATGTACTGAACACTGCACCATCTCACACTATGTCATACAATATGTACTGAACACTGCACCATCTCACACTATGTCATGCAATATGTATTGAACACTGCACCACCTCACACTATTTCATGCAATATGTACTATACACTGTACCATCTCACACTATGTCATGCAATATGTACTGAACACTGCACCATCTCTCACTATGTCATGCAATATGTACTGAACACTGCACCATCTCACACTATGTCCCGCAATATGTACTGAACACTGCACCATCTCACACTATGTCATGCAATATGTACTGAACACTGCTGCGTTTCGAAAAAATTTTTTTTAAACATTACATGTAAAAAGCAAAAAATTCTGTTGAAAGTGCCTAATTCAGTAGTCCTCAAACTGGTGCGTCGCGTGCAAGATCTATCCCGCCATGGACTATTAAACTCAGCCTGGCCGCTGTACGGATACCCGGGTTGCCGTTTCCAAAGATGAATGGACACATTCATTAGCCGGAAGTAGGCCCACTCTTCCCATTGAAAAACTAAAACTTTTATGTTAATTACAATTTTTCTTTATTCTAAATATTTAATAATTTGGTCTCCAGTGTTTTTCTTTCTTTTCTGTTTTGGTTTTTGGAGTGGGGGGTGGGGGGTGGGGCGGGTTTTACAATACAAATAAGATATATGAAGTGTGCATAGGAGTTCGTAGATATTTTTTTCAAACTATAATCTGACACTATTCGTGTCTGATGGGAAAAATGTAACAGTTGGAGGATCCCTGGCCTAAATGATGGACTTTTCCTCAGTGACGCGGGAGCCCCAGCTGTAGAGATACTTCATTATGTGAAGACATGGTGCTTTAATTGTCTGTGTGTTTGTGTGTGTGCTCGCGTGTATTTATATATAAATTTATTTTTTTTCATTTACGGAAATGTGGTTTAGCAGAAAAAGAGTAATTTTTGTAAATATGTATTTTATGTGGTATTGTGTGTTGTTGTTGGTTGTTGTGTGTTGTTGTTGATTGTTGTGTGTTGTTGTTGGTTGTTGTGTGTTGTTGTTGGTTGTTGTGTGTTGTTGTTGGTTGTATTTTATTTTTTTTTGGGAGGGTGGAGGTTGTTGTTTTTTTTTTGTTGTTTTTTTGTTGCTGTGCAAAACAACTTATAACAGTTCTAACCTTTGTGACGTGTAGTACAACGTGAGCCCCGAACTGTCCGTCAAGTTCGACCGTCTTTCCGCATTGGTCCATTGATACTGGTGGAACACAATAGTTGAAATGGATTTGGTATCACCACGTAATGTGTCCACTACCGCATGCTATGAATACTTAACTTAGCGATCCGTACACCAAACATGTTTACTTAGGAATGGTTGCTAACATGTCCCCCCCCCCCTCCTTTTTTTTGGTTATCAGCCAGTGGTGAAAAGGTGTACAGTCAGTGGTAAAAAGGTGTACAGCCATTGGTAAAAAGGTGTACAGCCAGTGGTAAAAAGGTGTACAGCCATTGGTAAAAGGTGTAAAGCCAGTGGTAAAAAGGTGTACAGCCAGTGTTAAAAAGGTGTACAGCCATTGGTAAAAAGGTGTAAAGCCAGTGGTAAAAAGATGTACAGCCATGGTAAAAAGGTGTACAGCCAGTGGTAAAACGTTGTAGAGCCAGTGGTAAAAGGGTGTACAGCCAGTGGTAAAAAAGGTGTACAGCCAGTGGTAAAAAGTTGTTTTTTTTGGTACAGACAGATTTGGAAAATTTTAAAACTAAAATCACCAAGAGAAAGAATATTTTCCCTTCCAAAATCCGTTATAATAGCTTCCCTTTGTTCGTTGTCAAGTCATTCGCTCAAATCTCCCCCCCCCCCACTCACTTAAGGAAATCGGGCCATGCAAATGTGTAATGAAAATTCCTAATCAGAAGATCAATGGGAAAGAGGTTATCATAATAATTATTATTACAATAATTTTATAATAATTAGCGACGTAATTATTACGTTCAAAATTAATATGATTTGAATAAGTTTAATAAATATATGAATGAAACAAATATTAACTGAATGTAAAACATTTATTTTTCATCCAAGCTGTCAAATTTTTACTCAATCCAGTTTGATCATTAGGTTTTGTTAATTTAAATCCATTTAAATTATATTTTTGTCTTCCATGGGGAAACAACTCCTACCACGTTATGATTTTCTATTCATCAATTCATATTTTCCAACAAAAAAAAGGAGATAAGTCTTAACAACGAATGTAGAATTAAAAAAAAAGATTTTGTTAAGAACGAAACGTACCTGAACGGCCAACCTCTTGTAGCCATTCGTTCCAATTCTCCAACCCACGTAAGGTTTTTGGCAGTCCCCGGCACGCGCGATGGTCCACACGCTGAGAACGTCCTGACAAGCACTGGACGCTACAAGGTCGCATTGAAACGGTTGGGTCCTGGCGGCCTGGTCATCTTTGAGAGCGATTAGGTAAATTTAACAGATGAGGCATTCAAACCTTCCATTTAAAAAAAATTAGATTCTTTTTTAACGGGCTTTATAAAATTAGTGACGACCATCAGCTATTTTTTATTTAAAAAATGTGTTTCGGTTAGCGTCTTTTTTTTTACTGAAGTAGTCTGATGAATGCTTAAGAATGTATCATTACTTTTTAAAGATAATTATTTTCTTGACAATAATTTGTTACAGCCCAAATGTGGACATAATAATTTATCTCGGATAATGTATGGTTTTGGTCATTTAATATGTACAGGAAGTTAATGAGACAATTGATGCCATGCGCAGAAGAACAGCGGGAACGAATGAATATGGAGTATGAATTGGATGGCCTTGAGCCACCATCCATTGTTTCATCTTATAACAATGTGTGATTTTTATGTGTGAAGGAATACAACAGTATATATTATCTTTTCTCCGGTGCAGGAGATTTCTTATTATTGTGCTTGTGATAAGTTAGTAAATAAAATATAGTGGTGACAAATCAGATCGTTTTGACTCGAGTTTTTGGGGATAGTGTTACAACTGTGAAAGTGATTAATTAAATGGAAGATAGCTACAAGTTAATACACCCAGTCCATAAGTAAACATAATTTCAGCACCACAAATAAAGCTGTTGTTACATAAATATACAGCATCCGTTATTGAAACACTGTGCAACATTCCAGATAGTCTAGAAATAATTTTAAAAAACAAATTAAAAAAATAAAATGTTCTTGAAGCGTCCATGGTCGTCAAAATAATCAAGTTAAAATGTGAAACCATGAAAATATGCCAAACTTATAAATGTGTGATTTTGTTAATGAAACAATTCTATAATTTTTTTTTATAAGATGAATTAGTCAATGTTTCTTTTTAATTTATTGTTTACCCAGTTGCGGTAAAAACGACAAATTTCAATACATCTTTATGAGAGTTCTTTATTTAATATAAAAGATATTTATTTAATTGACCTTTATGAGAGTGCTATATTTAACGTGATAGATATTTATGAGAGTGCTATTTTTAATATAATAGATATTTATGAGAGTGCTATATTTAATATAATAGATATTTATGAGAGTGCTATATTTAATATAATAGATATTTATGAGAGTGCTATATTTAATATAATAGATATTTACGAGATTGCTATATTTAATATAATATATATTTATGAGAGTGCTATATTTAATATGACCAAGTAAATGAATTAAAATGAATAAATTAATCGGAATAAATAATACCCCCCCCCCCCTCACTAGAACCGTTTTTTTCTTCACTTCCTGGCTTAAAACTATTACAAGTTTGTTTGTTTATTCTTTTCTTTAACAAAGAAATCGAAAAATAATTCAAAGTTGAATCCTAACATTGACAAAATAACTTTGACGAAATAACATTGACAACATCACCCTTTGGAAGAACACCAAGAATATACCCTTGCAGCCGAAGAGAATCATATGCAGCAAGGCCTCCGTGTTGTCTACGACTGGCTCAATCGCTATCACGTGGTAATCGCCTGCGGTTATCATGGGCTCCAGATCAAATATTTGACACTGATAGCTGATCGCATTCTGTGATACTGGCGTCCCGATTGGAAGTTTCAAGCTGACATCTCTGTGATCTGATGGAGAAAAGGGATTCACTTACTTCGCATTGAACTGATGAAGCCATTATGTCAACGACAAATGATTCTATTGGAAGACTTGCAGTCTAAGAGTCCATTACCGAGGGTCAGTGACGGTTACGCTCAAATTTACACCGAGGGCACCACTATGTGAAAATTGTTAATCATTTTTTTTCTTTAAAATGGTCATTGACTTCTATGCGAGGAAACAATCGAACAGTAAAACATTTTAAACAATCATACGTTTTTATTAATAAAACTACTTTAAAAATTGTTTTTAAAAACTTTATTAAAAACATTAATATAATCATGTGAAGGCTGACAACCCGTCAAAATTGTATAACTGTCAGTAAGACCGTCTAATTTCAACGCTAGCCATTTCCTTGCCACTTTACGTCTTTGCGACACCGGTTTGGGGGACATTCGGAAGGGGAAAGGGGTAGTGCACTATTCTAACAATAGTTGTTTCCTGTTTTTACTTTTTAAAATAATTAAATCATTTTATAATTACTTTTTTATGAACACAACATCACATAAATAAAAATAAGAACGAAATAATATTTTAATAAAAATTAAAATATCTGATTTTTTCCCCCTTCAAATGGACTACGATCAGTCACTTCCTTGTTTTGTCACGTGATACGAGTAAGCCTTCGGTAGCCTATGCTACACATAACAACACATAACAACATATAACAGCTGATCAGCCATTGCCATCATCATTAATTCTAAAGCAAAATGTTTGTCTCCATCAGCGCCTCCCCAATGTTAATTAAAAATTTTACTTTTCAAAATATTCTTGAATACACTCGTTTTTTAAAATGACATTCATTAAATGTGACAATAATTATAATTCAGTTATGATTAAAGGAAGAAAGTTGTTTGAAGAAAGATTTGTGAGCGACTAGTGTGTTGCAGACAGCCTCCCGGAAGTCTTACTTGTTTTTACACGTATCACGTGACAAAACAATCGACTCATCGTAGTCCATTAAAAAAAAATATTTTACAAAATAACATTTTAATTGTCCTCATTTATGTCTGAGACATTGTAATATTAGCTTTTTTAAATGAGAATATATTTTTTCCCCTTCTAATTTAATTTTTTTTTTTTTTAAAATACATATCTTTTTTAAAGTAATGGTGAAATTGATGGTTCAACTACGCATTGATTTTAACCACTTCCTATTTTATAAGCCATTGTTTTTTATTTTATGACTAATTGTAACAATCTATGACAATCTACGACAATATATGATAATCTTTTACAATCTGTGATAATCTATGACAATCTATGACAAATCATGACAATCAATGATAAAAATGTATGACATTTTAACCAAGGCCTTTCGTGATTATCATAACGGTGAAAAATAAAAACATGAATTACTTCTCTTTGATGACAGCTCAAGGACGGTTACCGTAAAAAAATTTTACGGAAAATTGATGGCAGGAAGTTTGATCGAACGGAAGTTTGGTCAAACGGAAGTTTGTTCGAATTTCGATCAAACTTCCAATGATAAATTTTCCGTCTACGAAATTTCTTTCACACAAATTTCCGTATACCCTCCCAGTCACCACACACATGGGTTACAATGTTTAACATACCTGTTTTGTTGAGTTCGTCACACTGGAAGGGACCAGGCGCACATGCCGCTCTCAGCCAATCATCTTGTGTCCTATACGTCAGGCTTGCGATGTTTTTTTGTAGGCACAGCGGCGAATCCCACGGGTCGCAGATTCCTGGACGACAACAAAAGAAAGAAGGTCGCAACGTGACGTGACACAAACACAGAACGCAACAAATTAAAAGACCTAGTCACGCTTGGTCAGCGGGGTGGTGAACACCGAGATTGCGGGTAATGTATGCAAACGTGTGGAGATATGTCAGATATCGTGTCAACGATTAGAAAAAAAAGGGTGTAGGTGTTCAGGACCGGCCCTAACAATTGCGGGGCCCTATGCGAAACGGATTGCGGGGGGCCCAGTCTGGGTAAGGATAAAGATAATAAGTGAAAATTAAGATTTTGTATTAGAAAATAAAATGGGGGCGGGGCCTATGACAGTGCGGGGCCCACTGCGGTCGCATAGGTTGCAGTGGCCTAAGGTGTTGACAATTTGAGGACAGCTTAGGGTGAGGTTATTGAAATGTAATCGCTTGAATGGTTGACCGCATCGTCCTTACTACAGGCCTGTGTTAGAAGTATGGAGAAATCACCGGTTTCAACGTAACCATTTGGAGTCTCGTGGTGTCGCACTACGTGGTGTCGAAGCATGTGATTCCTCTGGTTTATTCTGTCCTAAATTGTATGGTTCCAGATTGCTATAAAAAGGTCCGACACTGCCTTGTACTCGGGAACGCTGGCTTGTAACTTTGCCAAGCATATCAGATTATCAACATGTCCTCCATTTTAAGGTGTGTTTTTTTTTGTTTTTTTAGGGGGGGGGGGGTTGTGATGATGGGTCTCTTGATGGGTCTCTTGATGAGTCTCTGTGTGGGTCTCTTGATGGGCCTCTTGATAGGTCTCTTGATGTGTCTCTTGGTGGGTCTCTTGATGGGTCTCTTTATGGGTCTCTTGATGAGTCTCTGTGTGGGTCTCTTTATGGGTCTCTTGATGGGTCTCTGTGTGGGTCTCTTGGTGGGTCTCTTGATGGGTCTCTCGGTGGGTCTCTTGATGTGTCTCTTGATTGGTCACTTGGTGGGTCTCTTGATGGGTCTCTTGGGGGGTCTCTTGGTTGGTCTCTTGGTGTGTCTCTTGATTGGTTTCTTGATGCGTCTCTTGATGGGTCTCTTGATGGGTTTCTTGATGGGTCTCTTGATGGGTTTCTTGATGCGTCTCTTGATGGGTCTCTTGATGGGTTTCTTGATGGGTCTCTTGATGGGTTTCTTGATGGGTCTCTTGATGGGTCTCTTGATTGGTCACTTGATGTGTTTCTTGATGGATCTCTTGATGGGTCACTTGATGCGTCTCTTAATGGGTCTCTTGATGGGTCACTTGATGGGTCACTTGTGGGTATCTTGATGGGTCTCTTGATGGGTCACTTGATGGGTCACTTGGTGGGTCTCTTGATGGGTCTCTTGATGGGTCACTTGATGGGTCTCTTGGTGAGTCTCTTGGTGGGTCTCTTAGTGGGTCTCTTGATGGGTCTCTTGATGGGTCACTTGATTGGTCTCTTGATGGGTCTCTTGATGGGTCACTTGGTGGGTCACTTGATGGGTCACTTGGTGGGTCACTTGGTGGGTCACTTGATGGGTTACTTGGTGGGTCTCTTGGTGGGTCTCTTGATGGGTCTCTTAATGGGTCACTTGTGGGTCTCTTGATGGGTCTCCTGATGGGTCACTTGGTGGGTCACTTTGTGGGTCTCTTGGTGGGTCTCTTGGTTGGTCTCTTGATGGGTCTCTTAATGGGTTTCTTGATGGGTCTCTTGATGGGTTTCTTGATGGGTTTCTTGATGGGTCTCTTGATGGGTTTCTTGATGGGTCTCTTGATGCGTCTTTTGATGGGTCTCTTGATGGGTTTCTTGATGGGTCACTTGATGGGTTTCTTGATAGGTCTCTTGATGGGTTTCTTGATGGGTCTCTTGATGGGTCTCTTGATGAGTTTCTTGATGGGTATCTTGAGGGGTTTCTTGATGGGTCTCTTGATGGGTTTCTTGATGGGTTTCTTGATGGGTATCTTGAAGGTTTCTTGATGGGTATCTTGATGGATTTCTTGAAGGGTTTCTTGATGGGTTTCTTGAAGGGTTTCTTAATGGGTTTCTTGATGGGTTTCTTGATGGGTTTCTTGATGGGTCTTGATAGGTTTCTTGATGGGTTTCTTGATGGGTTTCTTGATGGGTTTCTTGATGAGTTTCTTGATGGGTATCTTGAGGGGTTTCTTGATGGGTCTCTTGATGGGTTTCTTGATGGGTTTCTTGATGGGTATCTTGAAGGTTTCTTGAAGGGTTTCTTGATGGGTTTCTTGATGGGTATCTTGAAGGTTTCTTGATGGGTTTCTTGAGGGGTTTCTTGAGGGGTTTCTTGAGGGGATTCTTGATGGGTTTCTTGATGGGTTTCTTGAGGGGTTTCTTGATGGGTTTCTTGAGGGGTTTCTTGAGGGGTTTCTTGAGGGGATTCTTGATGGGTTTCTTGAGGGGTTTCTTGAAGGGTTTCTTGATGGATTTCTTGATGGGTATCTTGAGGGGTTTCTTGATGGGTTTCTTGATGGGTTTCTTGATGGGTCTTGATAGGTTTCTTGATGGGTTTCTTGATGGATCCCTTAAAGGAGTTTGTGTGAAGAACTCAAAGCACTGTCATATTAAGGTCTAGAGACTTTTTTTCAAATTTTCGTACGAACAAATCCCTTCAAAATAACAATTCAGTTTTTTTCTTTTAAAGTCTTAACTAAACGAGTGCTGTGCGGCAAGACAAGTGGTTTGTGCAAATGTGTCACAGAGAGTATAATACTGTGACAACATGTCAAATAGAGTATAATACTGTGCAAATATGTCATTTAGATTATAATACTTTGGCAATGTGTCACAGAGAGTCTAATACTGTGGCAATGTGTCACAGAGAGTCTAATACTGTGGCAATGTGTCACAGAGAGTCTAATACTGTGGCAATGTGTCACAGAGAGACTAATACTGTGGCAATGGTGTCACAGAGAGTCTAATACTGTGGCAATGGTGTCACAGAGAGTCAAATACTGTGGCAATGGTGTCACAGAGAGTCTAATACTTTGCCGAGGCGGCTGCATATGCTGAAAATTACAAAGCTAAGCTCAATGGGTGTTCACCAAAGTCGTATTCGGTAATTAGAACGAAAGAAATTTGTTGGAAGGTAAGTTATTTATTTAAGGGATTTTTTTTCAAAATTAAATTTGTTAAATAGAGATTTTTTTATTTTTTTTTACGTTTTAAAGGTAATATCCCAATGAGAAATAGGAACATGTTTTCTTTCAAAAACACACTTCATTTTTGTTGTTTTTATTCCCATTATATCATTTCGAACTAAATTCCGTCGAACATTTTCCCATCGAACAAATGTCTTTCTTACATATTTTCGATAGCCAGCAAAGATAGCTGAATTATTAAGGTATTCTTTAAAAGAAAGAAGATCGTAAACGGTGAAGTGTCTAGAAAACAAGTATGTGAGACGGGAAGAAAATGAGTGTTACAAATATGTGAGACGGTAAGAATATGAGTGTTACAAGTATGTGAGACGGTAAGAATATGAGTGTTACAAGTATGTGAGACGGTAAGAATATGAGTGTTACAAGTATGTGAGACGGTAAGAATATGAGTGTTACAAATATGTGATAGGGTAAGAAAATGAGTGTTAAAAGTATGTGAGACGGATAGTAGCAATAGCGTTACTGTGAGTGCGCAAAAGTGGTTGGGTATATTTAGATGTAGGCTACCCGAGTCTGTAATTCATGTTATGCGTCCCTCAACATCCAATAGTGGTACACCTAGAGTCAAATGTATACGTTACGATCAACCGTCGTAGTTATCGACATGGTTTAACTTTAACGATGGGAACATATTCTGACACCAACCATTATTTAGCTAACACTGACAGTAATTTGGGTGAACTTAAATAAATTTAGATTAATTGAAATTAGAATAGATAAATTGACAGTAATCTAGAGATCTAACAGATATACAGGTACATTTACAGTAATTTAGGTACATTTACAGTAATTTAGGTACATTTACAGTAATTTAGGTACATTTATAGTAATTTAGGTACATTTACAGTAATTTAGGTACATTTACAGTAATTTAGGTACATTTACAGTAATGTAGGTAAACTTACAGTAATTTAGGTACATTTACAGTAATTTAGGTACATTTACAGTAATTTAGGTACATTTACAGTAATGTAGGTACATTTACAGTAATTTAGGTACATTTACAGTAATTTAGGTACATTTACAGTAATTTAGGTACATTTACAGTAATTTAGGTACATTTACAGTAATTTAGGTACATTTACAGCAATTTAGGTACATTTACAGTAATTTAGGTACATTTACAGTAATGTAGGTACATTTACAGTAATTTAGGTACATTTACAGTAATGTAGGTACATTTACAGTAATTTAGGTACATTTACAGTAATTTAGGTACATTTACAGTAATTTAAGTACATTTACAGTAATTTAGATACATTTACAGTAATTTAGGTACATTTACAGTAATTTAGGTACATTTACAGTAATTTAGGTACATTTACAGTAATGTAGGTACATTTACAGTAATTTAGGTACATTTACAGTAATGTAGGTACATTTACAGTAATTTAGGTACATTTACAGTAATTTAGGTACATTTACAGTAATTTAGGTACATTTACAGTAATTTAGGTACATTTACAGTAATGTAGGTACATTTACAGTAATTTAGGTACATTTACAGTAATTTAGGTACATTTAGAGTAATGTAGGTACATTTACAGTAATTTAGGTACATTTACCGTAATTTAGGTACATTTACAGTAATGTAGGTACATTTACAGTAATTTAGGTACATTTACAGTAATTTAGGTACATTTACAGTAATTTAGGTACATTTACAGTAATTTAGGTACATTTACAGTAATTTAGGTACATTTACAGTAATGTAGGTAAACTTACAGTAATTTAGGTACATTTACAGTAATTTAGGTACATTTACAGTAATTTAGGTACATTTACAGTAATGTAGGTACATTTACAGTAATTTAGGTACATTTACAGTAATTTAGGTACATTTACAGTAATTTAGGTACATTTACAGTAATGTAGGTACATTTACAGTAATGTAGGTACATTTACAGTAATTTAGGTACATTTACAGTAATGTAGGTACATTTACAGTAATGTAGGTAAACTTAGAAGTAATTTAGGTACATTTACAGTAATTTAGGTACATTTACAGTAATGTAGGTAAACTTACAGTAATTTAGGTACATTTACAGTAATTTAGGTACATTTACAGTAATTTAGGTACATTTACAGTAATTTAGGTACATTTACAGTAATTTAGGTACATTTACAGTAATTTAGGTACATTTACAGTAATTTAGGTACATTTACAGTAATTTAGGTACATTTACAGTAATGTAGGTACATTTACAGTAATTTAGGTACATTTACAGTAATGTAGGTACATTTACAGTAATTTAGGTACATTTACAGTAATTTAGGTACATTTACAGTAATTTAGGTACATTTACAGTAATTTAGGTACATTTACAGTAATTTAGGTACATTTACAGTAATGTAGGTACATTTACAGTAATTTAGGTACATTTACAGTAATTTAGGTACATTTACAGTAATGTAGGTACATTTACAGTAATTTAGGTACATTTACAGTAATTTAGGTACATTTTCAGTAATGTAGGTATATTTAAAGTAATTTAGGTACATTTACAGTAATTTAGGTACATTTACAGTAATTTAGGTACATTTACAGTAATTTAGGTACATTTACAGTAATTTAGGTACATTTACAGTAATGTAGGTACATTTACAGTAATTTAGGTACATTTACAGTAATTTAGGTACATTTACAGTAATTTAGGTACATTTACAGTAATGTAGGTACATTTACAGTAATTTAGGTACATTTACAGTAATTTAGGTACATTTACAGTAATTTAGGTACATTTACAGTAATGTAGGTACATTTACAGTAATTTAGGTACATTTACAGTAATTTAGGTACATTTACAGTAATTTAGGTACATTTACAGTAATTTAGGTACATTTACAGTAATTTAGGTACATTTACAGTAATGTAGGTACATTTACAGTAATGTAGGTAAACTTACAGTAATTTAAGTACATTTACAGTAATGTAGGTACATTTACAGTAATTTAGGTACATTTACAGTAATTTAGGTACATTTACAGTAATTTAGGTACATTTACAGTTATTTAGGTACATTTACAGTAATTTAGGTACATTTACAGTAATGTAGGTACATTTACAGTAATTTAGGTACATTTACAGTAATTTAGGTACATTTACAGTAATTTAGGTACATTTACAGTAATGTAGGTACATTTACAGTAATTTAGGTACATTTACAGTAATTTAGGTACATTTACAGTAATTTAGGTACATTTACAGTAATGTAGGTACATTTACAGTAATGTAGGTACATTTACAGTAATTTAGGTACATTTACAGTAATGTAGGTACATTTACAGTAATGTAGGTAAACTTAGAAGTAATTTAGGTACATTTACAGTAATGTAGGTACATTTACAGTAATGTAGGTAAACTTACAGTAATTTAAGTACATTTACAGTAATTTAGGTACATTTACAGTAATTTAGGTACATTTACAGTAATGTAGGTAAACTTAGAAGTAATTTAGGTACATTTACCGTAATTTAGGTACATTTACAGTAATGTAGGTAAACTTACAGTAATTTAGGTACATTTACAGTAATGTAGGTAGACTTACAGTAATTTAGATACATTTACAGTAATGTAGGTAAATTTACAGTAATTTAGGTACATTTACAGTAATGTAGGTAGACTTACAGTAATTTAGGTAGTTAGTGTAAAGTAACCATAATTTAGGCTGTAGGGTCTTAAACTGCAGGTCATTTCAACAGCTTAATTCTACTAATGTCGAGACAGATCATTATAAAAAGAATGATACAATAATTTTATGTCCCCCGACAAAGCTGTAGTCTCCCTGACCATTAATCAGACCCCAATGACCATTGTTGTGGCCTAAATGACTATACGTTATACCCAATTTACCAACGTTTAAGCTCCACTAAACCATTTTCAGACCCATGTTAACTCATCATTCCCTCAACTAAAGAATTTTCAGGGTCCTGTCACCCATCATTACCTCCACTAAACTATATTGAGGCTGCGTTTACCCATCATCTCTACACTAGCATAGACAATGCCCAAGTCACCCATCAATCCCTCCTCTAGCATGGGCGGTGCCCCAGTCACCCATCATTCCTAGCACAAAGTGTCCCAGTCACCCATCAATCCCTCCACTAGCACAAACAGTGTCCCAGTCACCCATCAATCCCTCCACTAGCACAAACAGTGTCCCAGTCACCAATCAATCCAACCACTAGCAAAAATAGTATCCCAGTCACCCATCCTTCCTAGCACAGACAGTGTCCCAGTCACCAATCATTCTTAGCACAAACAGTGTCCCAGTCACCCATCAATCCCTCCACTAGCACAGACGGGGTACCAGTCACCCATCATTCCTAGCACAGACGCTGTCACAGTTACCCATCATTCCTATCAGAGACGGTGTCAACTAACCTGGATGAGATAATCCGGTCGTCCGCTGTGCCGCCCCGTTGAATTTCCAGACACAATCAGGATCACCCAGCTCTTGACCATTGGTCATTCCGTCTCCGTCGGAGTCTTTGCGACATAAAACATCAGTCCATTTCTTAAATAGATTTTTTTTAAAATGTTGATTATGGGGTTAAATATTTTTAAAATGACAGGAAAATTAACATCTTACTCGTTGAGACCATCACGTCATTAGCAGATGACCATTATTCTATCGTGTTCATTCGAAGAGTTTAAATATTTAAAATCCGTAGATACCTGAATCATTTGATGATGTTATTGTATTCCCAAGTTATGAATACAGGGGCATCCCCAATTTAAAAGTATATATATATATATATTAGAAGGCAGATCAATGCGCATCTTGTTCTTCCTGGTAGTTCGGCTTCCATTCAAGACGTTTTCTTACCGGAATTCATAAACGCCCCGGATGGAGACGTTGCACAAAAACTCTTCAGGAAACACGTACACATATTCAGACGTGGCTTTATGTTTTATTTTGGACTAAATCTTTATCGGGGCGCGTCACATTTCCCCCCGCGGGATAGGGGGGAGTGAAGGTTATTAAAAAACTTTTAAACAAGAAACCTTTTGCACTTGCTATAGCTTCGATATGTACATAAGGATAAACGGTTATTTTGAACTGCCATGGTTTAGCGAATAGTAGAAAAAATGCGACACTTTTTATTCCAGAAGAAGCCTGTAAAATCCTGAATAGTCTAATCTCACTTCTCTCGTTTCAATGCTTAAATTAATTTTTAAAAATATTATTTCTTGTTTATAAATATAAATATAAAAAACGTGTCCTCCGATTAATAAACAGCAGCTTTATATGATTGTCTGCTTTATATGATTGTCTGCTTTATATGATTGTCTGCCTTATATGATTGTCTGCTTTATATGATTGTCTGCCTTATATGATTGTCTGCTTTATATGATTGTCTGCTTTATATGATTGTCTGCCTTATATGATTGTCTGCTTTATATGATTGTCTGTTTTATATTTTGTTAAATTATGTATGTGGAAGAACTCCACTTTGTACTTCTCCATTGAAGAGCTCTACATACACCTGCACTCTCCTTTTTCCCCACATAAATATTATGCAGTATATTATAAAGACCTTTCCGGCAGATAAAAAATCGAGGCCAAATGGGTTTCTCTCCCCGGAGCCTCCGTCTAGAATGTGGCCGACTCCTGCCCAAATGGTGTTTGGCCTGCACGGGTTAGGGACAGCTTGGCCGTTTGGGATCAGCTGCCTGTACAATTGGAACGTCGCGGCATGGTGCAGAAGTGTCACAATCAGCAGAAGCCTACAAATATATTAAATCGGTACATTAAAACAAAACAAAAATAATAATGTTTTACATAAATAAGAATTACATGTAAAAAAAAAACAACACATATTTTCGAAATGATTTGTATAACATGGCGTACAATGCATGACATTAAGAAAGTGCGATCGATTGCAAACAATTCATTCTTAGACTGAAATGAGTAAAAAAAAAACACCAGATAAAAATGATCTACTAAAAATGACACCCTTCAACACTTAAGAAGAACTCAGTGAATGAAAAAATAAAAATAAAAATAAATATTTTGTTTATGTTATTTTGAAAAAAAGGTTGTATTCTGTAACTTATAATAAAGAAAGAGCGGGTTGCATGAATGGTTGGCTTGTTTTAATGTCCTCCAAGACGAGGCTGTCCACCAGTGGCGTAGCAAGGGTCAGTGCAATGCTTTGGAAAGATATCGCGAACATTGAACAGTTGCAAGTAAACGCTTCGACATCACTGACTCTAAAACTATTAACAATATGCTATAACAATAAGTTAAAGAATATTAAATGTTGAGCCGCGGAATTTTCAAGTCCAGTAGCTACACGATCATCTGTCTCATCTGTTGTTATTTTCTCAAATCATATTTATGAGTTTAATTAAAGTTTTCAAAAAACTGCTGAGTATCTTAACATTATTGTAAAACAACACGTGAACTCATAAAATGTGCACCTGTTAGTTAAGCTTCTCCGTCATAAACGTATGTCTAAAACGTTCAAATCTACTGACAGCCCAAACTGTTTAATTTTCTTTCCACTGCAAATCTTATAAGGACTAATTCCTCATTCTTAACTTCTGCCTCTTCGTAAGTTTTTGTCAGTCTGTCGGTTATTTTCCCAGTCAGAGGATGACTTTTGGGACAATATCTGATGTATGTCCTAGCCGGAGACAGGGCTTCTTTCATCGGGCCTTCAACGGTTAAAATATCACCCAAGATAGAAGGGTGACAGAGCCTAATTTTCTCTCACATATCATCCTTACAATCATTTAGCCAAAAACGTTTTCCTTAAAAACCCTGCCATTGTTCTCGCCCACTCTGACACTCCCAACACTTTCTAGACCCCTACCTTTTACTGTGTTAAAAAGAGACACTCTAAGAGACATCCTCGTTCGTAGCCACATCCTTGCTACCACTCACACTCTAAGACCAAGCCATGTGGATGAAGCCGTTGCAACATTTGCACTTTTGTCACCCAGACCCAACACATTCCTTTGCACCACTTGTTTGTTCCCGCTGACTTCTGTCGTATCTAGGCAAGACTGGACGGCGTCTCTCGGACAGATGTACTGAACACCTTCGAATAAACGCAACATAAACAGTGTCCTATCCCAAAACAATTCAGTAGAATCAAGTACAAGAACTCCAGCGACCTGGCCATCACCGCCATCGTTTCCTGTACCAACACGCCAGGGTAACATTAAAGAATACACCTATTCACATATATGTGACCTTGACACCAAATGGCATGAGTTTCATTTCTCTTTCACTTGTTGAATCTATTTAGGACCAAAATCCACCATTTCCTTTATTTTTCCTATATTTCCTTTATCTATTACCAATTTAACTCTCTTAAAACTACCAATAGTCTATTACATTCCCCTTGCTTTTATCGCTGATACCGAACATGCTTATTTTAAGATTTATATAAGGTGTTAATCGTTATTTGTTCGATGAAGGAGGCATCTTGTCGAAACGTTCGTTATTTTCTTTTGTCCTTTTTCAGGTTTTTTTCGCACACATTATTTCACATACTGCTATTATATCTTAGTTCAGCGTACCGACCGGTATATCATAGAAGAAAGTCGAACTTAACTGTATATTAATACTGCCTTTGATAATCCGGCATCCCTATCCCAGTGTTTAAAGTTAAACATATTCAAAATTCATTGCTAATGCATACACATAACTGTAATTTATATGATAAAATATTACACACAACTCACCTGTAAATCATTTTTCATTGTTCCCGCATGTGCCTAGAAAGATTACGTCTTCAGGTGTGGCAGGTAAATCTTCTCTAAGAACATTCCCATATAAATAGTTTTTGCGTAACATGGTCTCCGTTACGGAAATTTACAGAAGTATTCTGACGGTTGGAACGAAGCGCGTTTTCTCGGTTCACTTGCGATTAGTAAACTTAATCGGTCACGGGTCAATGCAAAGGTATGGAAGCCTGTTGTGTCAGATATGTATATGTCATTTGATTAAAAAAAAGATTATTAAGAATTAAAATTTGGAATATTCAGTTTAAGTTTAAATGCGTGCTTTTGATTTATTATAAAGTTTCAGTCTATATAATTTTAATATCTCAAAATGGGGGGAGCTAACAATGGTGAAATTAACCAGGTTGAAATTAACCAGGTCGAAAATAACCGGGGTGAAATTAACCAGGTTGAAATTAACCAAGGTGAAATTAACCAGGTTGAAAATAACCAGGGTGAAAATAACCAGTTTGAAATTAATCAGGGGTGGCTGAAAGGATCGGCAATTGGAAGAGTGCTCTGGGGTTCCGCACGTGAAGCACATCACGGGTACAGAGCATATAAATGATGGAGGGGTGCTACATTTTCTTTATATGGAAGGGCAGCAAATTTGACCAAATGCAGACTTTTTTTCATGTAAGGGGTAGCACTAACTCTAGCTATGCCACTGAATAAGCCCACGATTTCCCATTATTATTTTATGCCAGAACACTGACCAAAAGCGTAACCCTCGACGACGAGGTGAACATTCGAAAGGCAAGAGAGCGCAACTATCAGAGAATTGTCTAAGAATGAGTGGACCAAGAGTGGCACCATCACCCAAACCAAAATTAAATTTGACAAGGTGGCTGTGTTTACGACGCTATTCTATGCATATGAAAAGTGTACAGTCTATCAACGTCATTCCAGGAAGCTAAACCACTGTCACACAAGGAGCCTCAGAAAAATCCTTAACATCAAATGTTTGGACAAGGTCCCAGACATCGAGGTACTTGCACAAGCAGGCCTACCCCTAGAAGAAAAGTGCCTTTTCCAATGTATTCAAAGATTCACTTACGGGATATTTATAGAGAATGCCTTACGAAAGTCTGCCCAAAGGAATACTTTGTGGCGAACTGAAACTTGGAGAGTGGTTTGCAGGTGGGTGAGACTCAATTCATTGAAAAAAATATTTAAACCCGGAAACGTGAAACATTTAACAAAGGATAGAGTAACGTGGTGATCCCTCCCTAACACAGGCTTACTGCAACACACGGCTAACAGAACAACTGCTGCAGAGCACAAGCGAAAATCCTTTAAAATACCGGAGTTAATTCTGCACCTGGAGATGCCAACCCATCACAATCAGTGCAAGAACATTTCTCACCAGAATCAGCCTGACCAGCCATCTGGCCAGCCACAGAGAGATTCAGCCAAATTTGGATCCGATGATTAAAATGGCCATGGTAGATTTTAACGAACGACATAGGATTTCCAGGAAAGATACCAATTTATGGGTGCTTACCATGAGAGACACAAGTTAGAGGTGGTTACCATGAGAGACACAAGTTAGAGGTGGTTACCATGAGAGACACAAGTTAGAGGTGGTAACCATGAGAGACACAAGTTAGAGGTGGTTACCATGAGAGACACAAGTTAGAGGTGGTTACCATGAGAGACACAAGTTAGAGGTGGTTACCATGAGAGACACAAGTTAGAGGTGGTTACCATGAGAGACACAAGTTAGAGGTGGTTACCATGAGAGGTACTAGTTAGAGGTGGTTACCATGAGAGGCACTAGTTAGAGGTGGTTACCATGAGAGGCACTATTTAGAGGGGGTTACCATGAGAGACACAAGTTAGAGGTGGTTACCATGAGAGGCACTAGTTAGAGGTGGTTACCATGAGAGACACAAGTTAGAGGTGGTTACCATGAGAGGCACTAGCTAGAGGGGGTTACCAGGTGAAACAAATTTGAACTTCCGTAAACGTGCCCCATCCAACAAACGTTTTTCCGTAAATAAGATGTTGTAGATTCATAAATCTTTTTGTGTTGAAATAACTCCCCCCCCCCCAACCCACAAGCTCCCAGCATTGCAACACCATTGCACCAAAAGATGCAATCTATTTATATGTAGATACAAACCAAATATACTTTAGGTTGATAGTTGTGGGCCGTGATAGCACAAGTGGAATCAAGATGTAATCTTTAAAAATTGATAAATACAAGCTTTGCCTTTAAATTAGGAAAATTGAGATTATGAAGTTATGATTAAGCTGTTTAGATGATTATGCATTCCGGCAACGTTTTACCCTTTTTTACAGATTTTTGTTACACTTCAGAACTCTTTAATACTGCAGCTGTGCGCATCCAAAAACATGCCATGGAGAATGTGAACTATATCTCTGATGTTTGGGTATGCCATGGAGAGTTTGAACAATATCTCTGATGTTTGGGTATGCCATGGAGAGTTTGAACAATATCTCTGATGTTTGGGTATGTCATGGAGAGTTGGAACAATATCTCTGATGTTGGGCATGCCAAGGAGAATTTGAACTATATCTCTGATGATGGCCGTTTTAATAACTGTTTCTCATTTCATATTGCTCACAATATAATTTACTTTTAGAAATGTGTAAGTGGACGGTCTAAGAGAGTTTGCTAATAAAAATGTATTGACTAAGCTTTTTCCTCAAACTCCATGAATGATTTAGCCATAATAAAAACATTTAATATTTAGCCAGAGTGAAATAATGTAATAATTAGCCATAGTGAAACAACATGAAATATTTAGCCATAGTGGCACAACATTTAGTATTTAGCAATAGTAACACAACATTTAGAATTTAACCCATAGTGACACAACATGTAATATTTAGCCAAAATGAAACAACGTGTAATATTTAGCCATAGTGAAACAGCATATTTCATCTTTATATAGATTGAAAAGTTTTAAATATTCATACTGGACCGTTTAATAAATGTATTCGGTTCTAGGAATTGCACACCAAGATGGCGCACCTTTTCTGCTCCCCTCACACGCCTTTTATCCATATTCTCATAACCCAATTGGCTCGCTGTGATTATGAATAGCACATAAATACGGTCACGTTTTATTAGGCAAACGATGCGCGTGTTAACAGTTTGTCGTTGTAAGTAATTGTTGTCCTATAAATAAACTCAAGATATCTTCTACTCTAGTGAGCTCCGTGAAATGTAAACACAGTGCTTTATTCTCCTATTATTATAGGACCTATGACAAGATCTGAGATTTCAGACGGCTGACATTTCAACAAGTGCTGTAGGACCTATGACAAGATCTGAGATTTCAGACGGCTGACATTTCAACAAGTGCTGTAGGACCTATGACAAGATCTGATATTTCAGACGGCTGACATTTCAACCAGTGCTGTAGGACCTATGACAAGATCTGAGATTTCAGACGGCTGATATTTCAACCAGTGCTGTAGAGTTCTTCTAAAGACGTGCAAAGCTATTCACAGAAGTTGTTCACCCCCGCTGTTTATTTGCCTTTAGACTAAGAATTCTCAGTCGACAAAAGGCGGACAAAAGCCCTGCCTACGTGTTGGGCGACTCAAGTAAATATTAGCCGTGTGCACTGGCTGGAACCTGTCTAGTGCAGTTTTTTAACCTAAGTGGAAGTAGCATGTAGGTATAGTATAAGAAAGTGTATGGTTTATAACAATAAAATATTTGTTAATAGTTTTAAATAGTGTGCAGGGTTTTAAAATATTACAACGAAAGAAAATAAGTACAAAAGTTTAGCGACTAGGCAATAGCTAAAGAATACCCTGTATAGTATCGTGGACATGTAGGTGGCACTTGAGTGGGGCCCGTTTCCCTCTTTCTTGCGATTAATTTTGATGTGGGTCTTAATATGATTTTGCAGTGCTCTATGACACAGCCTAAGATACGCTTTTAATAATTTTTAAAAATATTTTTTTTTTGTATTCTCCATTTAATGTACTCCTTTGTTCTCCGGTGTAGGCTCTTTGGTAATCACATTCAATGTTTCGTTTCGTTTTTTTCCCCCAGTTTTTCCCAAACTTCCGCGTTTTTATATTTTCTGATATTATTAATGCTATTTAAAGAATGATACGGTGAAAACAACTTTTTAAGATCAGAAGTGATTTGACGGAAATATTTTGTAAGATCAGAAGTGATTTGACGGAAATATTTTTCAGGGTTTCTTGGGCTCTTGGAGATGGTCAACGAGCGATTGTCACCATCATTAAGAATAAAGTGATTACGATATGCCAAGGCTATACTAGAAAGAAGAATTTAATGGCATTTTTAATGCTTTAGGAATATTGAGTTTGAAGTGCGGCTTTTATAATTAAGATAACTCAGACATCAATATATGATTTGGTATATTTAATGTCAATCCAGTTCACATGAAACTTTATATTCAAGAATCACAGATGGCGATGGTAAAAATATATCTGATCTTAAATCATTTTTAAAAGAATTCTAGCTTAAATACATTTTTCACGCACGAAGGCGGAAAACCACGGATATCCGAATGGAAGGATGCAGTGGCGCAGGCCAGGGCCCTACACGGTCTGTAGCGCCAATGATGATGATGAAAGTACTTTTTCTACCAGGGACGTTACAAATTATCCATGTAAAATAATACGCTGCATGAACGGCTAATGTGAGAAAATACGTGGACAGATTGACTTTGCTAAACTTTAGTACACTGATTGATTGATTGGTGTACTTATATAGCGCTCATGTCCATGCTATGATAGCATGCTCACGGCGCTCCGATGTGCGAAAATGTTAGAGAGGTCTCACAGCTGCCTGTTAGGTGCACGTGAACTCTCATCATAGAGAGACAGATGACTGCGCATTAATGAGCCCAATGGTAACATCGCCAGTCTTTTGATGCACTATTTTTGTGGGAGCTGAGTGTCGAGGCCCATCTTCCTTCTTCCCCACGAAAAACCTCTTGCAGTTTTCTTTTTTATTAAACAAAGTGTTCGACATCGTGTAAGAATTTCACTACAGAAGAGATAGCTGTCAGGGGTACACATCTGACGCAGTCTACCAAGAAGATCGCTGTCAGGGGTAAACAGCTGACGCAGTCTAGTCGATGAGTAGTGAAGGCGGAGCAATTCTTTCAAGTTATTTTCTCAGACTGTCAAAACAACTAGAGTGTTATTGATCATAGACTTTAAATCAAAGAAAGACACAATGCACCTTAGCACTTCTAAACAAAACACACGTCCACTTATCACACGCACAAGCACTTCTAAACAACAAACAAATCAGTCATCTTATTAAAAATTCATTTCTTTTTATTCAAAGGAAATAAATAATTTCAAAATCCATTTTTTATGATTTTAGCGAGGTAGTTTTTGTTTGTTTGTTTTTGTTGTTGTTGTGTGTCATTTTGTATTTCGGTGTAATTTTGTGATCTGGTGAGAATTCGTGTTTAGGTTTAATTCTGTGTTTTGTGTGCCATATTGTGTTTTGGGCCTCAATTGGTGTCATTTTAATCCCTTTTATGGTGTGTTTTTTTAGTTCTTATATTTTAGTTTTTCAGATTTCATTTTTAGTTTTGATCTTACGAGCTACTACTCTCGCTAGCTCAACCCCAGTAATTCTTTTCATAACCCAAGGCTCATTAAACAGATTTTATCATTGGTATAGCAATTTAGCTTATACCCTCACTGCCCCTTCACATCTGTACACTAGGTTCTGTCTAGGCACACACCAGCCTACTGCTTCTGCCACTGTTTTATTAAATTTTAATCAATCTGGATTTCCTAAATTATATTTGGCAGCGACGGTAATATCTCAACTAAATAAAAAAAAAATATATATGAAAAGAAAACGATTGCTAATAATAACTGCCTTAAACATCATAAAATTATTCAAAGCACAAGTTTCATTATATTACTGTGTTACTTGTGTTTACATTCAAAGAACAAATCATAGGTCAATCATCGTTTTATAAGAGCAACATTGATGCAAATGACATGGCACAGACGACGGAAAACAGAGACAACACATGACGTGACGTCGCGGCGTTGTAGTGTATACCGTCATCAGTTGTCGTCGTCTGCCGCCAGTTCCATGTCGTGGAGCGGTCCTCGTAGAAAGACGTGGTCCGTGCTGGTGGAGGATTGATAATCTCGTTCACTTCAACTTCGCATGAAGCGATTCTCGCCATGAAGTCACGCCCTGGCTCGCTGCTGATCAGAAAATATGCCTGTAACAAAACAAAGCAACCATACAGTGTAAGTATCTGAGGCAGAGATAAGTTCTCCATCAACCAGCCCACCCCACAACAGCAGCATTTTTTATGTGTCTGAGGCAGAGATAAGTTCTCCATCAACCAGCCAACCCCACAATTACAGCGTTTTGTAAGTTTCTGAGGCAGAGATAAGTTCGCCAACTGTGCTCCCAAACAAAATGAATGCATTTCATGAGCAAACTTTTTAAATTTATTTCTACCAAATATCCTGACGCACGACCAACAGACAAATCTCAAACATTTTGGTTAAAATTGATCCATGTTCAGATCTTATTTTATGACCTGACAAACGGTTACGTATGAGAGCCCAGAGGAAAAAAACCCACCTTAAGAAAATCAAAGGTTACGCCTTGAAGACAAGTGTCGTTCAACTTTCCGCCTAGCACCAACTCCCTACACTCGTCCAGACATGGACCGAAGGGTCTACACCTCGCCACCAGCTCCTTGTAAAACGGGGACTCACTGAGTGCAGGACCAGAGGCGTACATGAAGACATTGGCGCATCCTTTACTCGCCCACTGAGAAGAATCGCAGAAGCTGGAGAAAAAGAAAAGGTTCACATTAGGTCAAATCCTATGCGACTGGGTACCATCTCGGCTGCATGAGGTCATGAAAGGTCTTAACCTATGCAACTGGCTACAATCCCGGGCAGCATGAGGTCATAAAAGGTCTTAACCTATGCGACTAGGTACAATCTTGGACTCCATTAACAGGTCGATTTGAAATGCACATCATTGCAGACCTGTTTACTCTTACGATTTTGGCGTACAGTGTACGATTTTGAGGAGTATACATTATGTATACTGTATGTTTTTTTTACTATTAAGATAATGATTTTGTAATGATATTGTACGATTTTAAGAGTTTGAGGGTAAACAGGTCTGTCATTGTGCATTGTGATCGTTACAATCGTACAAATTAACAGTTAAACTGACCAAGTGGGAAAATACATACTATTATATGCCGACGACAAGACAAACGTACTTAGATGTTTGATTTAATGAGATGTGATTAGCCGACTTATTTTGTAAACCGATCAATAGTCACAAGATCACGTGATATTATTGAGTCAATTTACTTAGTCGTACATTTTTGTTTTTTTCCGACTCGGATTCCCGTATTATTATTAAATGGGGCACTAAGTTATACAATGCTTACTTATCAAAGATAATAATAAATAAATCATTATGTTCATCAGAGTACTCCGACATTAAATGTCAGATGACATTAAATGTCAGGTATCTCGGCTCATAAACAAAATAGCTGCAGTAGAAATTATTTCTGTCACTTTGTGTGCGTGTAACACTTCGAGTAGTGTTTCTTGGAGTAGTGTGTCTTGGAGTATTGTGTCTTGGAGTAGTGTGTCTTAATTAGGAAGACGAATCTTAGACCTCCGAGTCACCGTCGTACATTATAAAGAAAATACTTTTCGAATCAAATTTGGAGTGATTCCCAAGACATCAATTAATTATTGTACATTACATTTCTCAAAACAACATCAATTGTACACCGCATTACTCACGCAGACATCAATTGTACCATGCATTTCTCCCAGTCATCAATTGTACATTGCATTTCTAACACAGACATCAATTGTACATTGTATTTCTAACACAGATATCAATTGTACATTGTATTTCTAACACAGTCATCAATTGTACATTGTATTTCTAACACAGACATCAATTGTACATTGTATTTCTAATACAGACATCAATTTTACATTGTATTTCTAACACAGACATCAATTGTACATTGTATTTCTAACACAGATATCAATTGTACATTGTATTTCTAACACAGTCATCAATTGTACATTGTATTTCTAACACAGACATCAATTGTACATTGTATTTCTAATACAGACATCAATTTTACATTGTATTTCTAACACAGACATCAATTGTACATTGCATTTATTTCACAGACATCAATTGTAAATTGTATTTCTAACACAGATATCAATTGTACATTGTATTTCTAACACATACATCAATTGTACATTGCATTTATATCACAGTCATCAATTGTACATTGTATTTCTAACACAGACATCAATTTTACATTGTATTTCTAACACAGACATCAATTGTACATTGTATTTCTAACACAGAAATAAATTTTACATTGGCTTTCTCAGAAAAAAATAAATAATTTTACTTAATTCTTCAATGTAGACAAGTAGCTCTGACAGAATTTCACACTTACCACTCAAAATCTGAATAAATCATACAGTGTACTCAAGTTACACCGATTAAAACCTCAGGTATACAAATGTAATTGTTGTGACGGTATGTATGACTGAAGATAATTGTTGTAGTGTGTATTGATTGAACTTTGTAACCTGATTGTCCTGTGTTGTCGTGTTGTATGAATAGACGTGGTGAATTGTTTTCATGAATGTTTGAACTGGGAATATTGGGTAGAGAACTGAAATGATTCAAATGAGTGATCACGTGGTGCGAGGTATAAAAGAATGTAGAATGTTTGATAAAGGTTAGTCGTTACACAGACCACAGTCTTGAGCTGGTATCTTATTTTACTATTATAATTACCGGTACGACTGAATTCTGTACTGCTCCTATATTAGCGCGATAGAATTTTACTTTGTACAAAAGATATTCCGCCGTATTCCTACATTGCACACACGTTAATGCGAAATAATCATACAGTACACATCAAACGTGATAATAAACTGTTACCTGAAGTCCGGCCCACCGCTCAGACAATATTTACTTTGAAGGTTGTCCAAAGGGTAGTATCTGAGAAAGCCGAAGCACATCTCGTCGGATGTGGCCTCCCCAAAGAACGTAGTTCTGTTTCTGTCCAACGTGCTGTAGGTGCAACGGGAGACAAGCTCGTCCCCGGGCATCAGCGGTAGTGGGTTGTCGGTGCTGGAAAAATGTGATGACCACACAATCATTTAAGGGTCGCGGAAGCTTATCAGAATAAATCAAATGAAACTGTAACACGGCAGTTGGCGTACTCATTTTGGACTTATCAATGAATGTCAAAGGCAGAGGAATGTGGTGTCATGGGTTGAGAGTATTTCGAGCTAAAGAATGCTTTTTCTTGTGGAATAGGCTTAGACAGACAACCTTATAAAGAGTGTATGATTGCTACGCTCTGTGTAATAGGCGAACACAAACAGCTTTCTTTGGGTGGTATATCCTCAGAATACAAAATTTACCATGCATGACTTTGGAGCCAGATTTAAAAAAAAACAACTCATGGCTAAAATTGATGTTTTAAAAATTTACTAAACCAGTATATAACGCAATCCTTTGGGACAGACGCAAGGGTAGTGCTAGTAGCATGGATGGTGCTATGTGAAAGTTCAATGCCTGGCACGATAAATCTATCCTTGTCGGTGGCTAGCTTGCTCATATGCCAAATTTTGCTATTTCTTCATCTTCTATAGTTTAAGGGCCCACGACAATGTATTGATCATTCTGCCTCGTGTGTTTCAGACGGTCTTGCGATGCATCTGTTCATGGTTTTGAAGGGGATACTTCACTGATTGCAAGGGCTACTCAGCGATGGTGTTAAGGACTCGGGGTTGGAAGGCAGGAGGCAATAGACGCATATGAGTCAAGTGTAGTCGCCTCAACTGTTGCTTTTGGAAGCTTGTTTCCAGTCCCTGATAGTATTTGGATGGAGTTAGCAGTTCCTGTACTAAGTTCTTGTTGCTATGAGCCGGAAGCGCCTGTCATGGCCTGTCATTTCCAGCTCATATGTCAAAGTTCACTATTTTCATCCCATATGTTAAAGTTCACTATTTCCATCCCATATGTTAAAGTTCACTATTTTCATCCCATATGTCAAAGTTCACTATTTCCATCCCATATGTTAAAGTTCACTATTTCCATCCCATATGTCAAAGTTCACTATTTTCATCCCATATGTCAAAGTTCACTATTTCCATCCCATATGTTAAAGTTCACTATTTCCAGCTCATATGTCAAAGTTCGTTATTCCTATGTTTCGCCTTATTTCCTTTTACATTGTCTACTGGGCGCATATTTTAATGCCCTCCCCATTCTTACTTAATATAACTACATATGATGAATTCTACATGAACTATTTAAATAATCTCGTGCAGTATTAAATTATTGTCTTAAAGGTGACATTTTAAATCAGGATGGATAGAACACAGTTGAGCCGCGGTTCTCAACCTGTGGGTCACGACCCCTTTGGGGGTCGAACGACCCTTACACATGGGTTCGCCTAATATCATCGGAAAAGCCATATTTATGAAAAAGCTAAGAAAATAATTTGATGGTTTGGGTCACGGCAACATGAGAAACTGTATTAGAGGGTCGCGGCATTAGGAAGTTTGAGAACCACTGCATTAGATTATCTCGTCGTTTGCATCAAGTCATTTCTGAATGTCAGTTAAATCATGAATTTTACATCTTTGGAATGATAACCAACATCTGTCATCGTTCTAAGGAAGGCTTTAGTATTATAACCAACATCTGTCATCGTTCTAAGGAAGGCTTTAGTATTATAACCAACATCTGTCATCGTTCTAAGGAAGGCTAGTTGCTGAACGATCTTGTGTGAAGCTTGGCTGACTTACAAGGTTCTCACTTGGGGGCTGTCGTAGTTGTACGCCATCTCATTGGTCAGATTCGTCAAAAATGAATTGTTTCGAAACAACTGGATGCTCATCTGTCGGCCTAGAAGAAACAAGACCAGGACAAGTCATCGTCTTTTTTTTTTTTTGGTAAAAGATACAATTTTAACCAAAAAATGTAAATGTTACTAAGGAAACAACTCACGGCCCTGTTGTGCACTCACCAGCGTAATGCATGTGGTTCCAGGCCGAGGTGATGTTAATCGAATCCTTGAAGTTATTAACTGTGCATTGCTGTGTGCACGTACTCGTGACTGTTATCGACGCCCTCTTGGGGGGCAGCCAGAAGTATTCCCCTCCAATCAGCAGAATTCCAGTGTCGTAAGGTCTCCTGGTGGTGGAGAAGTTCATGTTTATCGTAATGTTCAGTTTTGTTTGTTTTTTTGTTTGTTATTTTGTTTTTAATGTTTGAAAAAGAATGTCTGGAGCTATTTAAAGGAAACAACTGCAACAGTGTATGGGGACACCTTAGTGTATGAGGACACCTTAGTGTATGGGGACACCTTAGTGTATGGGGACACCTTAGTGTATGGGTACACCTTAGTGTATGGGGACACCTTAGTGTATGGGACACCTTAGTGTATGGGGACACCTTAGTGTATGAGGACAACTTAGTGTATGGGGACGCCTTAGTGTATGGGGACACCTTAGTGTATGGGGACAACTTAGTGTATGGGGGACACCTTAGTGTATGGTGACACCTTTGTTTATGGGGACACCTTTGTTTATGGGGACACCTTAGTGTATGGGGACAACTTAGTATATGGGGACACCTTAGTATATGGGGACACCTTAGTGTATGGGGACACCTAAGTGTATTGGGACACCTTAGTGTATGGGGACACCTTAGTGTATTTGGACACTTTAGTGTATGGGGACACCTTAGTCTATGGGGACACTTTAGTGTATGGGGACACCTTAGTGTATGGGGACACCTTAGTGTATGGGGACATCTTAGTGTATGGGGACACCTTAGTGTATGGGGACAACTTAGTGTATGGGGACGCCTTAGTGTATGGGGACACCTTAGTGTATGGGGACACCTAAGTGTATGGGGACACCTTAGTGTATGGGGACACCTGAAAAAAGGACGTATTCAAAGAACGAACGTGTCGGCAAGAAGTCTTCTTCAGCGAACGCACAACAGTAAGAACAATATAAAATAATTTATTTATATAAACACTTTGAATCAATGTAGTATTAGAGTGGACAGTACCCTGATGCTAAGTGTTTATTGTTGTGTTTGTTGTTATGTTTATTAATATGTTTATTGCTATGTTTATTGTTATGTTTGTTGTTATGTTTGTTGTTATGTTTATTAATATGTTTATTGCTATGTTTATTGTTATGTTTATTGTTATGTTTATTGTTATGAGCTTCGTTTTGTGTTTTGTTATGTTTATTATTATGTTTATTGTTATGTTTAGTGATATGTTTATTGTTATGTTTATTGTTATGTTTATTGTTATGTGTTTCGTTATGTTTTGTTATGTTTATTATTATGTTTATTGTTATGTTTATTGATATGTTTATTGTTATGTTTATTGTTATGTTTATTGTTATGTTTATTGTTATGTGTTTTGTTATGTTTATTATTATGTTTATTATTATGTTTATTGCTATGTTTATTGCTATGTTTATTATTATGTTTATTGCTATGTTTATTGCTATGTTTATTGTTATGTTTATTGTTATGTTTATTGTTATATTTTTTGTTATGTTTATTGTTATATTTTTTGTTATGTTTATTGTTATATTTTTTGTTATGTTTATTGTTATATTTTTTGTTATGTTTATTGTTATATTTTTTGTTATGTTTATTGTTATATTATTGTTATGCTAGTTGTTTGTTTGCAGAAGAAGGTTTCTTCCCGACACGTCCATTATTTGTTGCGCCCTTATTTCAGTTTTTTCCCCGATACTTTGTTTCGCTTATATCCTTCTACATAACCTAAATGCAAACACTCTCTCTCTCTCTCACCCCCAACACCCCGCTCCCCCCTTGTTTCCATGGAATTATTTAAATCTAAACATGTCAAGTAGAATATGGAGATATCTAAAATCCGGCGTGCGCCGATACCAAAAGATGCAATAGTAGCCAGTCTGCTGGAGATCAAACCCCATATCATATAAGTTATTAATGTGCAACAAACTAGATTGTATTATAATTTATGTGGAGCAGAAATAAACATTAAGATTACTGACACAAACTGTGTCAAGATGTATGACCAAAAAAGGGATAAAAAATAGATATTAGACAAATAATAGTCATTCATTCCATGGCCTTGACCTTATGTATTAAATGGCCTTAACCTTATTGACAAGGTATGCCTCGACATCGAGTGAGGGCACTAATGCAATCGCGACATTATAGTCTTAAAATTTGAATGTGGTACCGTATCACTTCTAATCGGCACGTCTGCTTGTCAAATCTGTTGACCGTATGCCCAGCACCAGGTGAGGCAAGGGAGGGGGCCAGGGCGGCGGGAGAGTCTTGCATCACGACAATGTTATACGGCACAACTGGACAGATGGAGCTGGTTGCCGATCCTACTAGCCAGGGTTTTAAGAGCATAAGCTCAACCCCCCCCCCCAGCAGAATAGGTGCGTTAGATAGTTGATAAATGAGGCAACTCACCTCTTTGGTGTGTAGTGTAACTTGATGCCCGAGCCATCTGTTAAGTTGTTTGATTTCACCGGGTTGTTCCAATGGAGCTAAAATGGTGATGTGTCAACATTAGGATCATTGAAACAAATTGGGAAAAGGGTGGGGGGGGGGGTAATATTTTAGGTAATAATGACAAGAATATTACCTATCAGAGGATCAATATGTTTTCTATATATTTATTTGTTTTCAAATTTTTCAGTGTTAAGTTGGAGCTTAGCGTTAGTGTCTACACAGTGATGGTGTCTACAAAGTCATCTGAAATGTCTTGCAATAAATACACAACGTCGTTCCTTTGCCCGAACGACCAACCAGTACAACGACATTGCCGCCGGACCAAGACGGCTTACCTGTGGTGTGACCAACCAGTACAACAACATTTCCGCCGGACCAAGACTGCATACCTGTGGTGCGACCAACCAGTACAACAACCTTTCCGCCGGACCAAGTCGGCTTACCTGTGGTGCGACCAACCAGTACAACAACATTTCCGCCGGACCAATACGACTTACCTGTAGTGCGACCCTCTTGTAGCCGTTGACACCGAGCCTGACCCCAGTGCTGGGATGGAAGCACTCTCCGGCCAGACCCACGGTCCACACGCTCAGGAAGTCCTGGCACGAGCTGGACGCCGTCATCCCGCACTGGAACGGCTCACTGCTGTTGGTCTTCAACGTATCTAGACGATGACAACGTTTTGATAGTTCTTCAAATGTTTTCCCCGCTTTTCGACATGATTATGGGCAAGGCTGAATTGATTAATGAGAGTCAGTATGTTTAATCGTGGTTGACCAAATAAGTCCGTGAGTTTCCGCTAACACAATGGTTCTCAACCTTCCTAATGCCGCGACCCTTTAATAGAGTCCCGCACGCTGTGGCGACCCCCAACCACAAAATATTTTTTTTTTGCTTCTTTATAACTCTTAGTCTATATGTTTTCCGACGGTCTGGGGCAACCCCTGGGTAAGCAGGGTCATTCGACCCCCTCCCCAAGGGGTCACGACCCACAGGTTGAGAACCGCTGCTCTAACTCATATGTCCGTAACAATGTGACAAATACAGTGATTTATTTTATTCAGAACCCCCCCCCCCCCAACCCACTCATTGCCTTTAAAAAATTTTACGCCTCTTGTCGAAAGACAAGGAAAAAACGTAGATCAGAATGAGTTGAGGGTTATGAAAAAAATCAATGACCGTCACATCCAAACAGCACCATGTGGTGCAGCACATCCTTGTTGACGATGACGGGCTCCACCGCGATCAGATGGTAGTCGCCTGATGGTATGATGGTATCCAGGTTGAAGATCTGACACATGTACGTCGTTTCTTGTGCCGGCACGGCCGTACTGATGGGCAGCTGGAGGGTGAAGTTCCGAGTGTCTGGGCGAAGAAACATAAATATTGAGATTAGACTATTAGATAGATTATTAGATAAAACTTCACAAGTCTTAGAAAACATCAAAGCAGCGGTTCTCAACCTGTGGGTCGCGATCCCTTTCCCAGGGGTCGCCAAAGACCACCTGAAAACACATATACTCTAAAGTTATGAAGTAGAAACAAAAATAATTTTATGGCTAGGGGTCGTCACAACATGAGGGACTGTATTAACAGGTCGCGGCATTTATAATGCTAAGAACCACTGCATTAAAGGATATAGAGGGATTGTGAAGGGGGGTGGGGGTTACACACAGGTTACACCACCCCCCCCCTCATTCTCTGCTGGAATTTTTGTTTGTTTGTTTGTTAGATTGTTTTTTGTTTTAATTTTTGAATTAGTCTTTTAAAGGGCCGTCCATACTTTAAGGGGAGGGTGATGGGAAAAAAAGTTTGTCACTTGTTGACAAGTAGGGGTGGGGGGTGTCAAAGTAAACTAATGTCAACAATTCTATTTTTCTAGGAGTTAAGACATTGAATAGGCCTGATTAACCATTTTTTCCTTCAAAATATATGTTAATTTTAATAATTCTCAAAATGTCAAATGGTCAGACCAGCATCGGTGACATCAGAAAGGATCCTCTGCCCCTAGACAGAAAAAACAACAACAACGGAAAGATTCGATCTATTCGAGTGTCTGCTAAAAGTCAAAGAGAAGTGAGAATTGAAAAGATCGGTGTATTGTTTTACATGTCGGCAGGGAGGTGTGGGTGGGAGGTGTTGGTTGGAGGTGCGGGTGGGAGGTGTGGGTGGGAGGTGTGGGTGGGAGGTGTGGGTGGGAGGTATGGGTGGGAGGTGTGTGTGGGAGGTGTTGGTGGGAGGTGTGGGTGGGAGGTGTGGGTGGGAGGTGTGGGTGGGAGGTGTGGGTGGGAGGTGTTGGTGGGAGGTGTTGGTGGGAGGTGTGGGTGGGAGGTGTGGGTGGGAGGTGTTGGTGGGAGGTGTGGGTGGGAGGTGTGGGTGGGAGGTGTGGGTGGGAGGTGTTGGTGGGAGGTGTGGGTGGGAGGTGTGGGTGGGAGGTGTTGGTGGGAGGTGTGGGTGGGAGGTGTGGGTGGGAGGTGTGGGTGGGAGGTGTGGGTGGGAGGTGTGGGTGGGAGGTGTGGGTGGGAGGTGCGGGTGGGAGGTGTGGGTGGGAGGTGTGGGTGGGAAGTGTGGGTGGGAGGTGCGGGTTGGAGGTGTGGGTGGGAGGTGTGGGTGGGAGGTGCGGGTGGGAGGTGCGGGTGGGAGGTGTGGGTGGGAGGTGTGGGTGGGAGGTGTGGGTGGGAGTTGTTGGTTGGAGGTGCGGGTGGGAGGTGTGGGTGGGAGGTGTGGGTGGGAGGTGTGGGTGGGAGTTGTTGGTTGGAGGTGCGGGTGGGAGGTGTGGGTGGGAGGTGTGGGTCGGAGTTGTTGGTTGGAGGTGCGTGTGGGAGGTGTGGGTGGGAGGTGTGGGTGGGAGGTGTGGGTGGGAGGTGTGGGTGGGAGTTGTTGGTTGGAGGTGCGGGTGGGAGGTGTGGGTTGGAGGTGTGGGTGGGAGTTGTTGGTTGGAGGTGGGGGTGGGAGGTGTGGGTGGGAGGTGTGGGTGGGAGTTGTTGGTTGGAGGTGCGGGTGGGAGGTGTGGGTGGGAGGTGTTGGTTGGAGTGCGGGTGGGAGGTGTGGGTGGGAGGTGTGGGTGGGAGATGTGGGTGGGAGGTGTGGTCGGGGGTAGTGGGAGGGCTCCTCGGGGGTTATGGGGAGGGTAAAGAATTGACATAATTAATTAGGGTGTCCTTAAAGTTTGACAGATGTTGACAAAGGGGGTGTGTGGGTAGGGTGTCAAAAATAGCTCTAAAATTTTTGACATAACAAATGGACGGTCCCTGAAGGGGCGCTTTTACGTTTCCAATTCTCGGCGCCCTTTGTGTTTAATCTGGGGGGTAGGGAGTTACCTTAAAAAAAAATTGACACGCAATTATATATTTTTTAATCAATAGATATTTACTTGGGGTTCTCTTTAATAAGTGTTTGCTTTAAATTGATGCAACTCATAAAATTTCTTTTTCCGAACAAAACATTGAACACTAAATCTGAATTCTATAAACTGGATACCAGGATATCGTTTTAACGGATGACAATGTTAGACGTGTGTATATCTAGAGTGCCAAAGTTTGGAGTTTTGATGTTAGGGTCCCCATGTTGGGGTAAAGTTTTTTTGCTTTTCTTCAAGTTACCTGTGTCGTTAAGTCCGTCACAGACAAAGTCGTCTGGCTTACAAACATCTCGCATCCAGTCACCTTGGGTTTTGTATAGGGCGTGGTTCACTGGCTTAGATAAGCAGGCAGGCGAGTCCCAGGGGTCACATATTCCTGTTTGGGGGGGGGGGGGGTAGTAGGAAATTATTAATTAAGTACATTTAAAAACGTCCATTTTACGTTACCCTTGATTGTTGTTTTAGATTTTATTATTGTGTTAAATTTGATTGTGTAAAATTTCATTGTAGTGTTACATTTGATTGTAGTGTTACATTTGATTGTTGTGTAAGATTTGATTGTTGTTTCTACGTTACTTTAAAATAATTGACTTTGGAACAATTAATGTGGGATCGAACAAGTTGCACGATGAATTGAAAACCAAAAGAAAATGTAAGTGTATCTGAATTGTGTACTAAGATGTAAGTGTATATGAATTGTGTACTAAGATGTAAGTGTGTCTGAATTGTGTACTAAAATGTAAGTGTATCTGAATTGTGTACTAAAATGTAAGTGTATCTGAATTGTGTACTAAAATGTAAGTGTATCTGAATTGTGTACTAAAATGTAAGTGTATCTGAATTGTGTTATGAAATTGAAGTGTATCTGAATTGTGTACTAAAATGTAAGTGTATCTGAATGTGTACTACTATGGTAGCCCCCAACACATTAACGAATATTTCGCAATTAAACACAACAACAATTAAACCGTCTTGTCACTTGCGACAACCCGTTGGCCGTTGGGAAAATGGTTTTTCCTTAACACGTGCTTATGTACGAGAAATACCCCGTTCCCCTATTACCATTTTACCCCATACACGCAGCAGTACTTACAAGACCAGTCGTGTATATTTAAAGTTGACTGACGTTAAAATCAATAACGGAGCCAATCGCCATATCAATAGCGGCTTTTCTTACAAGTTTGCTGTAAAAGCTTTCACAAAGCTTTCGTGTGAGGGATTTGTCCCATTTCTAAATTGGTCATAAAATACGTAAGTGTTCTATAGATCATTCAGTGTGTGTTTATATATTCTAGAATAAACAGCATGGCCCGGAATTTACAATTGGGGTGGTCCAGTGACACTCATGGAACAATAGCCTAAGGCGGCGGTTCTCAGCTTTTTTGACTCGCAGAGGACAGAGTTAATTTCTATAGTGGGGTATGGGGCCTTCAGGCTCATGGCTTATACATTTAATATTTTTTTAAATTCCTGGAGCGCTGAGAATTACAGAAACTGTAATGTTTTTTAACTGTTGAATAAATTTATAAAATGTTACAAAGTCTTATTTGAAAAAGGAAAATCTACTAAGGACTGAAGTGTACATAGCTACTCCATCGTCTCGCAAGGACGGAACGATGCAATATTTTGGAGCCCAACAACGTCAGCACATTTGGATGGCTTCTAGGCATCCGATAGCCATATTTTTGGTGTTTGGCCAATGTATTCTCCAATCAAACATGGGTAAATTCAGACAATTGGTACCATGTCATACCACACGGCTGCCATTTTGGTTGCCACGACCGTGAACTTTTATAAATCACTGTCACTACACCTAACCTGAACCCTAAATGTATCTCTAAACCTAACCTGACCCTTAAATGTATCCCTAATGGCACCAACAGTCTGAATTAGCCCAAACATGTTATATATTCTAGAGCAGTCCGTGTGTGTACAAATTCTAGAATATAGTTATTTCAGTTGGGTACTTATTATAATTCATTCACTATAAGTGCAAAGTTCTAAACAATTACATATGTGTTATCAATTTAAGTCAGCCACTAAAAAAAGAGACAATTTCAATGTTTTTATCAGTCCTATTATGTGTACTAGTTCAGTTGTCAGTGCTATTATGTGTACTAGTTCAGTTGTCAGTGCTACTATGTGTACTAGTTTAGTTGTCAGTGCTACTATGTGTACTAGTTTAGTTGTCAGTGCTACTATGTGTACTAGTTTATTTGTCAGTGCTACTATGTGTACTAGTTCAGTTGTCAGTGCTATTATGTGTACTAGTTCAGTTTTCAGTGCTACTATGTGTACTAGTTTAGTTGTCAGTGCTACTATGTGTACTAGTTTAGTTGTCAGTGCTACTATGTGTACTAGTTCAGTTGTCAGTGCTACTATGTGTACTCGTTTAGTTGTCAGTGCTACTATGTGTACTAGTTCTGTTGTCAGTGCTACTATGTGTACTTGTTTATTTGTCAGTGCTTTGATGTGTACTAGGGTAGTGAATATGCGGAAACACTTCATTACATTCTACTTGACATAGCCTATATTCAAAAGTTTTCCTTAACTCATTCCTGGGGCGCGGAAGGCGTTGACGTGGTACATGTTCGTGTGGCTTAAAGCTCGGACTCAACTACTTTATAATATAAAAATAAAGTCTTTATTACCTCTTTCTGTTGCAATCTAATACGGCTAGTGCGTTTGAACCCGATACAAAACTGTCAACAAATATGATATGTATGTATCACTTAAACGTATGAAAAATTCAGTTGAAAAACCGCTCAACCAGAACCGTCGAGGTCGCCTACCACCGTGTTCTTCTATGCCTTTATTTTTTTTCAACACACAAAAATATTTTCCCGTTTCATTGAGTTGGACTTGGCGTCATAGAGTCCTTTGCTCGATACAGATGTACTTAAACGCTCACATGTACAAAGAAGACTAGTGTGTCATAAAGATTGGCTGGTCACATGCTATACATGTCGTATGTGTATCAACTAGAAGATGTCGACTTAGCAGATGACACAGCAATAAGCTTTTTTTAATAGAGAGAGCGTAAGAGATTGATTTAATTTCCAGGCGGCTGGGAATAAATGAAGACAAAGCAAAGGTACTGAGAATAAAATGCTGATTTAATTTCCATGCGGCTGGGAATAAATGAAGACAAAGCAAAGGTACTGAGAATAAAATGCTGATTTAATTTCCAGGCGGCTGGGAATAAATGAAAACAAAGCAAAGGTACTGAGAATAAAATGCTGATTTAATTTCCAGGCGGCTGGGAATAAATGAAGACAAAGCAAAGGTACTGAGAATAAAATGCTGATTTAATTTCCATGCGGCTGGGAATAAATGAAGACAAAGCAAAGGTACTGAGAATAAAATGCTGATTTAATTTCCAGGCGGCTGGGAATAAATGAAGACAAAGCAAATGTACTGAGGATAAAATGAAAGCGGTGATAAGATGAAGATCTCGAGGAGAAGTCGCTAATTTTTACCCAACAAGGAATAAATGTGTTACGTAAGGATCGGGGCTCCTAGTCAGATTAGATAATAAATAAATAGTTCATAAAGCTAGAATAAAGAAGATACGAATACAGAAGACAAGAATACAGAAGACACGAATACAGAAGACACGAATACAGAAGACAATAATACAGAAGACAATAATACAGAAGACAGAATACAGAAGAACAAGAATACAGAAGACAAGAATACAGAAGACAAGAATACAGAAGACAATAATGCAGAAGGCATGAATACAGAAGGCAAGAATACAGAAGGCAACAATACAGAAGACAAGAATACAGAAGACAAGACTACAGAAGACAAGAATACAGAAGACAGAATACAGAAGACAAAATACAGAAGACAAGAATCCAGAAGACAAGAATACAGAAGACAAAAATACTGAAGACAAGAATACAGAAGACAAGAATACAGAAGACAAGAATGCAGAAGACAAGAATACAGAAGACAAGAAGACAGAAGACAATAATGCAGAAGACACGAATGCAGAAGACAAGAATACAGAAGACAAGAAGACAGAAGACAAGAATGCAGAAGACAAGAATGCAGAAGACAAGAATACAGAAGACAAGAATACAGAAGACAAGAATACAGAAGACAAGAATGCAGGAGACAAGAATCAAGAAGACAAGAATCCAGAAGACAAGAATACAGAAGACAAGAATCCAGAAGACAAGAAGACAGAAGACAAGAATACAGAAGACAAGAATACAGAAGGCAAGAATGCAGAAGACAAGAATGCAGTAGACAAGAATCAAGAAGACAAGAATCCAGAAGACAAGAATACAGAAGACAAGAATACAGAAGACAAGAAGAAAATAATACTGAAGACAAGAATACAGAAGACACGAATGCAGAAGACAATAATGCAGAAGACAAGAAGACAGAAGACAATAATGCAGAAGACAAGAAGACAGAAGACAATAACGCAGAAGACAATAATGCAGAAGACAAGAATACAGAAGACAAGAATACAGAAGACACGAATGCAGAAGACAATAATGAAGAAGACAATAATGCAGAAGACAATAATGCAGAAGACAATAATGCAGAAGACAATAATGCAGAAGACAAGAATACAGAAGACAAGAATACAGAAGACAAGAATACAGAAGACAAGAAGACAGAAGACAAGAATGCAGAAGACAAGAAGACAGAAGTCAAGAAGACAGAAGACAAGAATACAGAAGACAAGAATACAGAAGACAAGAAGACAGAAGACAAGAAGACAGAAGACAAAAATACAGAAGACAAGAATACAGAAGAAAAGAATACAGAAGACAAGAAGACAGAAGACAAGAATGCAGAAGACAAGAATACAGAAGACAAGAATACAGAAGACAAGAATACAGAAGACAAGAATGCATTAGACAAGAATCAAGAAGACAAGAATCCAGAAGACAAGAATACAGAAGACAAGAATCCAGAAGACAAGAAGACAGAAGACAAGAATACAGAAGACAAGAATACAGAAGACAAGAATGCAGAAGACAAGAATCCAGAAGACAAGAATACAGAAGACAAGAATACAGAAGACAAGAATACAGAAGACAAGAAGAAAATAATACTGAAGACAAGAATACAGAAGACACGAATGCAGAAGACAAGAAGACAGAAAGCAATAATGCAGAAGACAGAAGACAATAATGCAGAAGACAATAATGCAGAAGACAAGAATACAGAAGACAAGAATACAGAAGACACGAATGCAGAAGACAATAATGCAGAAGACAATAATGCAGAAGACAAGAAGACAGAAGACAAGAATGCAGAAGACAAGAAGACAGAAGACAAGAAGGCAGAAGACAAGAATACAGAAGACAAGAAGACAGAAGACAAGAAGACAGAAGACAAAAGTACAGAAGAAAAGAATACAGAAGACAAGAATACAGAAGACAAGAAGACAGAAGACAAGAAGACAGAAGACAAGAATACAGAAGACAAGAAGACAGAAGACAAGAAGACAAGAAGACAAGAAGACAGAAGACAAGAAGACAGAAGACAAGAATGCAGAAGACAAGAAGACAGAAGACAAGAAGACAGAAGACAAGAATACAGAAGACAAGAAGACAGAAGACAAGAAGACAGAAGACAAGAAGACAGAAGACAAGAAGACAGAAGACAAGAAGACAGAAGACAAGAAGACAGAAGACAAGAAGACAGAAGACAAGAATGGAGAAGACAAGAAGACAGAAGACAAGAAGACAGAAGACAAGAATACAGAAGACAAGAAGACAGAAGACAAGAAGACAGAAGACAAGAAGACAGAAGACAAGAAGACAGAAGACAAGAAGACAGAAGACAAGAATACAGAAGACAAGAAGACAGAAGACAAGAAGACAGAAGACAAGAATACAGAAGACAAGAAGACAGAAGACAAGAAGACAGAAGACAAGAATACAGAAGACAAGAAGACAGAAGACAAGAAGACAGAAGACAAGAAAACAGAAGACAAGAATACAGAAGACAAGAATACTGAAGACAAGAATACAGAAGACAAGAATACAGAAGACAAGAATACAGAAGACAAGAAGACAGAAGACAAGAAGACAGAAGACAAGAAGACAGAAAAAAGACGAGCTTTTGCTTTACAAAAAATTCTTTTTGCAAAAAATGGACAAACAAAATAGAATTATTTCTCAAATTTTAAGTCGGTTCTGTTGTATGGCTCAGAATGTTGATGATTAAGGAGAGATGGGAAACTATTTTTAGTCTTCGTTTAAAAATCACCTGCGTAGATTCTTTAACAACAAGAGTGTCCAAAAAGTTCCCAAAAACAGGAGTGGAGAGCACAAATACCAGAGCAAGAAATTCAGAAAAGAAAGTGTAAATGGACACGTCTAATATAAAAAATAACATATCCCAAATATAACTAGGAATTAATATAGGATAATATTTAGTATGATCCCATTTAGCGTAAACAATTGGTGAAACATTACAGTTATGTGTCCAGAAAGTGGTGAAACATTTAAGTTATGTGTCAAGAAAGTGGTGGAACATTTAAGCTGTGTCCAGAAAGTGGAGGAACATTTAAGCTGTGTCCAGAAAGTGGTGGAACATTTAAGTTGTGTCCAGAAAGTGGTGGAACATTTAAGTTGTGTCAAGAAAGTTATGGAACATTTAAGTTGTGTCAAGAAAGTGATGGAATATTTAAGTTGTGTCAAGAAAGTGATGGAACATTTAAGCTGTGTCCAGAAAGTGGTGGGGCATTTAAGTTGTGTCAAGAAAATTTTCTTGTTTGGGCAAGTGTCAGGAAAATTTTCTTGTTGGGACAAGTGTCAGGAAAATTTTCTTGTTGGGACAAGTGTCAGGAAAATTTTCTTGTTGGGACAAGTGTCAGGAAAATTTTCTTGTTGGGACAAGTGTCAGGAAACGTTTTACTACAGTGGCTAAAGTAAGTTATTCATGTAAGAAAAATAAATAAATGACATGGATGGAGGTGGCCCCTGGCAGCTCTATGGAGTATTTGTTGTGTTAAAAAAAAATTCTCTAAAACAGACTGGTGTATAAATATCTTTAATATAGAGATTCCAGCCTAATACAGAGGACAGGGCCGACATTTCAGTTTCTTATGAGATGATCCATACTTTGTTTTTTTTAAATTGGATCTAACACTAGCATGGTCACGTGATCGGTTCTAATGAGAATATTTCACAAAACACTATTCCCTTTTCGACATATAAATAATTACCTCAGATGACACACCCATTGTCTGTGTGACAAACCCATTGTCTGTATGATACATCCACTATCTGTATGACACACCCATTGTCTGTATTTAATCAATAGCTTCATTTCGCTTTAGTATCCTTTAATCTCAATGATTATTTAATCTCAAAGAATATCTCTCAACTGTAGAATAATCGACACATTCCTGGAGTCAGCTATCAGATGAGTTGCATATCCTTAGCAGCTATATGTTGCACTAACCAGGTAAACATTGCATGAGCCAGCTTTACTTTGAATGAGCCATCTGTTTCTTTCAGGAACCAGCTGTCCGTTTCAGGAGCCAGTGCATATAGAAACTGAATTAACTCCAGTTGTGGCGTAGTAATAATTTGGCACAAGCTTACATTCAACACAAGCTTACATTCAACACAAGCTTACATTCAACACAAGCTTACATTAAACACAAGCTTACATTCAACACAAGCTTACATTAAACACAAGCTTACAATTAACACAAGCTTACATTTAACACAAGCTTACATTCAACACAAGCTTACAATTAACACAAGATTATATTCACTACAAGCTTACATTCAACACAAGCTTACATTCAGCACAAGATTACATTCAGCACAAGATTACATTCAGCACAAGATTACATTCAGCACAAGCTTACATTCAACACAAGCTTACATTCAACACAAGCTTACAATCAACACAAGCTTACATTCAACACAAGCTTACATTCAACACAAGCTTACATTCGGGACACGCTTACATTCAGCAAAAGATTACACTCAACACAAGCTTACATTCAACACAAGCTTACATTCAACACAAGCTTACATTCAACATAAGCTTACATTAAACACAAGCTTACATTCAGCACAAGCATACATTCAGCACAAGATTACATTTACACAAGCTTACATTCAACACAAGCTTACATTCAACACAAGATTACATTTATACAAGCTTACATTTATACAAGCTTACATTCAACACAAGCTTACATTAAGCAAAAGATTACATTCAACACAAGCTTACATTCAACACAAGCTTACATTCAACACAAGCTTACATTCAGCACAAGATTACATTCAGCACAAGATTACATTCAGCACAAGATTACATTCAGCACAAGCTTACATTCAACACAAGCTTACATTCAACACAAGCTTACAATCAACACAAGCTTACATTCAACACAAGCTTACATTCAACACAAGCTTACATTCGGGACACGCTTACATTCAGCAAAAGATTAAACTCAACACAAGCTTACATTCAACACAAGCTTACATTCAACACAAGCTTACATTCAACATAAGCTTACATTAAACACAAGCTTACATTCAGCACAAGCATACATTCAGCACAAGATTACATTTACACAAGCTTACATTCAACACAAGCTTACATTCAACACAAGATTACATTTATACAAGCTTACATTTATACAAGCTTACATTCAACACAAGCTTACATTAAGCAAAAGATTACATTCAACACAAGCTTACATTCAACACAAGCTTATATTCAACACAAGCTTACATTCAAAATAAGCTTACATTCAGCACAAGCTTACATTCAGAACAAGATTACATTTACACAAGCTTACATTCCAACACAAGCTTACATTCAACACAAGCTTACATTCAACACAAGCTTACATTTAGCACAAGATTACATTCAACACAAGCTTACATTCAACACAAGCTTACATTCAACACAAGCTTACATTCAGCACAAGATTACATTCAACACAAGCTTACATTCAACACAAGTTTACATTCAACACAAGCTTACATTCAACACAAGCTTACATTCAACACAAGCTTACATTCAACAAAAGCTTACATTCAACAAAAGCTTACATTCAACACAAGCTTTTATTCAACACAAGCTTACATTCAACACAAGCTTACATTCAACACAAGCTTACATTCAACACAAGCTTACATTCAACACAAGCTTACATTCAACACAAGCTTACATTCAACACAAGCTTACATTCAACACAGGCTTACATTCAACACAAGTTTACATTCAACACAAGCTTACATTGATCGGCTTGAGGAAAATGTTTGTAGAAATTGAGTGTGCTGAAGAGAGTCGCCCAGAATTCGAAATGCGGGGATGCATTTCGGCGTATACTTGAATTCGGCGTTCATTTCAGACAATTTTGAGGTGACATTTCAAACTTTCGCGTGGAAAAAAAGCCCAACATTAGCAAAAGTAATGATGAAAACTTTAATGCCGCACCAGAGGGACATGAACTTTATTTATTTCGGTTGTGGTGCCCTTGCATGTTTACATTTTCCCTAGTTTAATATCGCCTATTAAATCTTTATAGTCCCCAGTCAAAGTTTTGATAAATTCAAAATAAAAGAATGAATTTTAGCAAATACTTTAATTTAGTTTTGCAAACATTCTACACTTGGAGAGCAACGGGGAAAATACTAGTTAAAAGGATCGAGATTTTTCTAATAACTTTTGCAAACAATGAATTTGGTGTCTAAGCCGTTTAAGTTGATATATGTATGAGCTGACAATCAATTAGGTGTCTAAGCCGTTTAAGTTGATATATGTTTAAGCTGACAATGAATTTGGTGTCTAAGCCGTTTAAGTTGATATATGTTTAAGCTGACAATGAATTAGGTGTCTAAGCCGTTTAAGTTGATATATGTTTAAGCTGACAATGAATTAGGTGTCTAAGCCGTTTAAGTTGATATATGTATGAGCTGACAATGAATTAGGTGTCTAAGCCGTTTAAGTTGATATATGTTTAAGCTGACAATGAATTTGGTGTCTAAGCCGTTTAAGTTGATATATGTTTAAGCTGACAATGAATTAGGTGTCTAAGCCGTTTAAGTTGATATATGTTTAAGCTGACAATAAATTAGGTGTCTAAGCCGTTTAAGTTGATATATGTTTAAGCTGACAATGAATTAGGTGTCTAAGCCGTATAAGTTGATATATGTTTAAGCTGACAATGAATTAGGTGTCTAAGCCGTATAAGTTGATATATGTTTAAGCTGACAATGAATTAGGTGTCTAAGCCGTATAAGTTGATATATGTTTAAGCTGACAATGAATTAGGTGTCTAAGCCGTTTAAGTTGATATATGTTTAAGCTGACAATGAATTAGGTGTCTAAGCCGTTTAAGTTGATATATGTTTAAGCTGAGCAGAGCCAAAAACGATGATTTTATAAATAAAAAAAAAAGACTTCGCCAAAGTCATAAATATGGCCTTTTTTCAATTAAAAGAAAATCCACATTCCAAATTTACAAGATATTTACGCTTTACCCTAAACAGTTTACGCTTTTGTGTCAATTATTAGGGATAATGGAACCACGGCCAAACTGAACTTTGCAGGAATCATCTATAGACCTGGTGGAATAACCAGGTCAAATTTGGTTGTGGTCCATTGTTTGGTGTACTTGTGTTGGATCGACCCATTAACAAACAATGTCGCACTGAGCTTTATATAGTAATTTCAATTCCAAGGCGAGATATCGGATAAGATAAGAGAGCATGCGTGCAGTCATAAAACAAAGAAGCAGTATTCAAATATGCTTTTCAAGTCACTGTGTGATTTTTACTTATTAAATTTACTGCGAGTCAATGCGTCTAAAATAATCATTAATCGATTGAAATTTATCTATCTTTATGCTCTAATTTTTTAAGAGCACTTAATCTGCATGTTCAAGACCAGAAATGAATGGCTTTTACATCAATGATTAGATTAAACTGCAATTTCCAGTCCACAGACGGATGGTTTTTTCAGTAACGTTAAGTTTAAACTGCAATTTCAGTCCACAGACGAATGGCTTTTACACTTATGTCTCACTTTTCATTAACAACTAATGTACAACTGTGCTGTGAAAAAAAATGTTATTTAACTAATTGTAAGAGTGTTTGACTGCGATAAATTCATGAAAGGAGCTTTGTAGAAGAAGACTGTGTTTCATTTCTCTCTGTCAGCTGTGCTAATCATGTGTTTATGGAATTTACAGTTTGTGACTATGATTATATTTTAAGAGTTGAATTTATTATGGAAAAATACGTGTATTAATTTAGTGTTATTATGACGTAGGAACAAAGTGTGGAGGAACCTGATGGAATAAACCAAGCACTTAAAGACATGATTTTGACATGTAGAAATGGTCGATGTTCTGACATCGCACTCAGTACTCATATATAAGCTCTTGTCATCTCTTATTTTCTCCACCTGTCTCTGTTCTCTGTGTCTTTGGTTTGTAGCTGTGCTTTCTTTTCATGATCCATGATTTTGAAACAAAAATGTTAATACGTGCGGCCGAACAACGGCTCTGTAATATAATTACAGAGCGAGCAGTTGGGAAAATTCTGGAAGTCAAACGAGTACTTTCTGTGAAATACCACCGTTAAGATAAACCGGAACTTGAGCCTCGTTTAGGAAAACGGATGTGGCCTGGTTTTTGTTTATATTTTTTTTTAGATTGTCTCTCTATATATAATGCCAAAGTCTGCTGGCAAAACAAAGAACAGTTCCACGGTTTCGTATGTAACTATAACTACGAGATTCTGTTGGTGAGTACTTGCTTAACTGGGGATAACGCATTAGGGATTGCGTGGAGGTACACGTTTGCAGCAGATATTCGTGTGCATCTCTAAGAAAAGACGCTGAAAAGAAATTTTAAATTTGCCTGCCTACTTTGACAATTTTATTTCGGATGACGTTATTAAATTATGTGACTACTGGTGTATTTCAGTATTTTTTCGGTGGCGGATCCCCCAGCACTTGGTGTCCAGCTCTGTATCTGAGGGAGTCCCTTTCAAACGTTGGCTTTCAATACGTTTCATATAACTTTTCCAAATTAATTTGGTGGAATTTCCACATTTACTGTGCATTACAACACATTTCACAATGTTCCGTTTGTAAGGTCCCTGGTAATAAATGTACGTCTACCGCGAATGACGTTGCAAATGCACAAAAAGCACATGAATTCTTTTTATGTAAATCCTGAAATCGGTTTTCAAATTCGAGGTTTAAGTCAGATATCAAAGAAGATTATCTATCCACCGCCTCATGTGCGACGTCTGGTTGCAATGACAATGTAGGAAAGTTAGTAAAGTTTTTGTCCTCAACTGTTGTTTCTGAAAGTGAAAGTTTCATTTAAAATGCAGAAATATGATCATACATCTTATTAATTAATTGATATTTCCCTTGTAGACGATTATTAACGTCATTTAGGTGGCTAGTTATAGCGACCAGAAATGCATAGTCCCAAAGCGACTCTTTGTCGTCAAACTCTGGGATACTTATTGCGAAGAATGATTGTATTTCTTGCTGCAAATCCAATCCTCTTTTCAACATTTTGGCACCGGTCAGCCATCTTAGTTGTGCATAAAATTTAACGTCATTTTAATCTGATAAATATGTATTTTAACGTTGATCTCAAAATCTCTCCATACCCAGTTGCGATAATAGAACGAAACTACAGAATATCACAGAACTTTGTCAAGCTGGACAGTAAACATGGTTAACAGTATCAGCCCGATAGCGTTGCGAGCTTCCCAAAGACCAAAAAAAAACATACATATCAGAAGTTGAAGTCTCATATTAATACATTTGATCAACACATTGCGTCTGAAAAATCTAAATAGCCTTGAGTGTCAAATATCTGGATATTTAAAATAGCTCAAAAGCAAAGAATTTTTTTTCAAAAAGGCGAGATATATTTCAAATTTCTCTTAGCTATAATTTAAAATATATGATATTAGCGACTCATGATGTAATGTTCATTGCTCATATGTACAATGAAATAGTTCCACGTGCTGCAACATGCCTCCTGGTCGGCCGCATGCGGCCCGCGGGCCTCGTGTTTGCCACTCCTGTGTTAGACAAAAGATAATGAAATGTGATATGTTAGATAAAAGATACTACAATTCTTTTGCTGCCCTCTCGGGCACTACATCTCAGCTAAGTGCTATATTTTTTATACATTTTATTCTGTTTTTTCGCTTGTTTGTTCGCTGACGAAGGCTTCCTGTCGACACGTTCATTGTTTTCAGGTTTAACCTCACTTTGTTTTACTTATATTAATTGTGATATGTTAGACAAAAGATTATTAATTGTGATATGTTGTACAAAAAGATGATTAATTTTGATGTTAGACAAAAAAGGATTAATTGTGATATGTTAAACAAAAGTTGATTAATTGTGATATGTTGGACAAAAAATGATTAATTGTGATACCTTGAACAAAATATGATTAATTATCATATGTTGGACAAAAGATGATTAATAGTGATATGTTTGACAAAAGATGATTAATTGTGATATGTTGTACAAAAGAGTATTAATTTTGATATTTAGACAAAAGGTTATTCATTGTGATATGTTAGGCAAAAGATGATTAATTGTGAAATGTTGGACAAAAGATGATTAATTGTGATATGTTATGCAGAAGATGATTAATTTTGATATGTTAGCTGTATCCAATAGCTAGACGTCTAAATATTTTATTTTAAAAAAACGCAACTAAAAAAACTCTCATAAGTTAGTTTGATGGTGTGAGATGGGGTGCGCCCTGGCCCATCTACATCGCTGGAGGCGAGACGACAAATGGAACCAGGAGAAGGTCGGAAAGGTGTGGTTTTTATTCCAGCCCTCTTCACCACAAAAGTGTATACCACCACTTCGATAAATAGTTCTTATTTCTCACCAGCTGCTGTTTGTAAAGCTTTGTTGCAGATGACTAGGAAGGGGCGCGATGGGGTTGGTCCACCCCGGACAGAATTTTTTTGATTATATTAAGAGGCGGCAACCTTATAGGGAAAAATGGGAAAGGGGGGAGGAATATCTTGACCCAAACCTGGATTCACTAATCCTAATCCTTATCCTAGCTAAGCGACTTACACCTTGTTGCAAAATAGTTCTTCGTTCTGGCGAAAAGTTATTTATAAAGCTATGGTGTATGATGTATCCATCCCTTCAGTTTTAAGATTTGCTGGTTAACGAATTCTGGTTTTGTTTTAATCTATTTAGTTACACTTCTAGACCTTGGATACTGAAACACAACTGAACAATGGCATCGAATTTCAAGTTGAGTATCGCCATGATCCTTCTCGCGATGTTGAGCTTCTCTGTAACAGAGACGGAAGCGAATGTTGTGAGGCGATGTTACGCTACCTGGAGTCGGTGCTCAGGGCAAGTATAACCCAGGAGTCTTCATACTATTTTAAGGGGTCATCGTAATATTTTCAGGTTTCATCGTAATATTTTCAGTGTTTATAATAAAACTTTTAGTGGAAATCAAAATATTCTTAGTTTTTAGCAATATTGTCTTCACATAACGGGTCTAGGTAAATCGAGGATAGTAGTTGAATTTTAATGTATATGCATTTTAACAAGAATCAATTAAACAAATGGTGTTGGACATTAGAATTTCTCAAGTTTCTATTATTACATCACATCATTAATTATACAATTTCGGAACACTTGGTTTTAATTTCAATTCCTTTAACTAAACTGTAACTATTACCTTTGTGTATGTGTGGGGGGGGGCACCTAGTGATGATATGTGGGTGTGGGGACACATAGTAATGATAGGTTCTTAATTTAAATACTAGAGTAATTCTCGCTGCCACTTCTATAACAAAATGAAATCTCAAGTCCAACCTCACACACTAAGAGCTTTATTCACACTGTAAATAATCCTTTTAACAATAATGATAACATCAGCAACATCACATCATAGGCATCCCCAAAATATAGGTATAATCCCTTCTAAGACATTGATTAGTTAAAAACTCAAATGTACGTCCAGCTTTTCCAGATGTCTGCTCTTGTCTTCTTTTACCTTTTTCCTTTTACCTTTAACCTCATTCTCAAGAAAAACATTCCCGTTAAACAATAAATTCCCTATCTTTACCATGCCAATCTGAGATATTCCACCACTCAATCCCGTGTAAAAAACTCATAAGTGTCGTGTACAAAAACATATGTTACATGAGCTGTGCAGTTGTATGTCTTAGAACCGTCTTAATCCTCGGCATATTATTTTCAATGGCGAACATATAAATTTTCCCCACACCATCCAGGTGGAGCAGCTGGCTGACTGGTGTAGTGTGGAAGTCTTGTGAGAAGCGCTGCAAGGAAGACCTGAAGAAGAGGGGTGGCAGCTGTGTCAAGGTCAAATCCGCCTGCCCGTTGTCCAAGGAGGCCTATCAGTGTCAGTGTTATTAGAGTCCGTGCTATCAGCGTCAGTGCTGCTAGTGTCAGTGCTATTAGTGTCAGTACTATCAGGGTCAGTGCTATTAGTGTCAGTGCTATAGGTGTCAGTGCTGTTAGTGTCGTCCAACCCCAGCAGGACTTCAAGAGCCGTTGTTGTTAGCCTAAATCTGTGTAATGCGGCAGACTGTCTTATTTTTCCATTTTAAAACAAACAAAAAAATTATAAATTTGTATCTACATTATTATTCCTTCAAAATAAAAGTGTAAACCTTTAGTAACGATGAATGCATTTGCTGAAACGTTAACTTTTGTGTTTTGCAAAATCTTCATTAAAGCTGAAAATATATTGTTTTATTTACACCAATTATTTGTGTCTATCAAATTTTATTACACTTTTGCATTTTAATACAACAATACTTTAATTTTATTACAACAAAGCTAATATACCGTAAGGTATTCAAATATTTCGTCACGTAAATGAACTTGTGCAAAAAAAAAAAAAAAAACCACCCTAAAGGTAATAGAATCATCTTTCTCTATCTTTATTTTTTTTCGGGTTTCATTTTTTTTTCCCCTGGTGTGTCACTCGCTCATTCTCCTTTCTCTCCCTGTGTACAAGTCAATGTTTTATACTGTTTCTTCGTATATTTAATACGCCTCCCTGACCCATGCACCACTGAAGTTGGTTTCACATTTTTAAGTACTCGTTAACTAAACTGTTGACGTTTTCTATTCCTATTACGCACATATTTCAAAATGGACTAATCAGAATGTTACGGAGCAGAGCCTCTAATATTCGCACAAATATAATTTTTAAAATCGCATACATTTCTTTACAACTAGAAATAGCCCCCCACAACGATGGCGGCGGCAGTGCGTGCACTTTCTAGCTACTAAAGTTACTTGATAAAACAAACACTATTAATGTCAACTACCTGTACATGTACATAGACATATTCATCTTTATTTCATCGCAATACATATGATTCGATTTTTAGTAAAAGAACAACCATTAGCAATAAAAATTTTATAGTGAACACTATTAGCAAGCTGCTCGGTGCAGTTATTGGAAATTTATTTCGCGTGCTACTGAACACATTCATGCCAAGAGAATTGTTATTTATGATTAATAAAACGAATTATTACAATATATTAAAAATATTGAGCTCAACTAATGTCTTTTGTCGCATAAATTCAATACATAAACTGACTCAAAATAGGAAATGAGTGAAACAAAGTAAAGTTAAACCTGAAAAAAAAAGGAACGCAACAAAACAACGAATGTATCGACAGGAAGCCTTCGTCAGCTAACAAAAAGCAGAAAAAAACATATATATATATATATATATATCACTTAGCTGAGAAGGAGTGTCCGAGAGGGAAGCAAAATACACAGACTTGTCCTTGAAACAGAGCAGAGGAAATGGCGTGTTTCGTTCAATGTTTATAGTAACACCAGAAAACACTTGTTGAAGCTTCGGCACGAAAGTGGGATTCGGGAGGCGTGGGGTGGGGGTAAGGGGGGTTAAAGGCGTATGGATGGTGAAGGGCGTGTGAGAGGAGAGGTGCATGGATGAATGGAGGGCGTCTGAATGGGTGGGGGCGTATGTATTGATGGCGTGTAAATGGAGGGCATGTGGATGGACGGCGTGTGGATGAAGGGCGTGTGGGTGGAGGGCGTGTGGATGAAGAATGTGTGAATGGAGGGTGTGTGGGTGGAGGGCGTGTGGATGAAGAGTGTGTGAATAGAGGGCGTGTGGATGGAGGGCGTGTGGGTGAAGATCGTGTGGGTTGAGGGCGTGTGGATAAAGGGCAAGCGAATAGAAAGCGTGTGGTTGGTTGTGAGGATGAAGGGTGTGTATGGCGTGTGAATGAAGACGCATGGATGAAGGGCAAGTGGATTGATTAGGGTATACGGAATGAGTGATCAGAATGTAGAGCGTCTTGGGGCAGGGTGCTTTTAGGGAGGGCGCCCGAATGGAAGCCATGTGGGAAAAAAAAGGTGTAGGGTGGAAGGGTCTCAATATAAGGGGTGTGTGGATAGACGAAGAAAATAACTATGACAAGTTTAAATTTCTTCATCAATATAAATTTACCAAGCGCTTTCTGTATGCGAAAGAATAACATCTGGGAGAAAAATACCCTTACCTGCTTCTGTTAACAAATTTACTTCCCTTGCATATACATGCCGTGTAAGTAAACAATTAGGTTGCCATGACGTCATATGTGTGTATGTGGGGGAGGGGTATTCTCCCACATTCTATATACAGACTTTAAGAGGCCTTTATCTATATTAGTTTAAAGGTCGCGTTTAAAAGACTTAGCAAAAGGTGGGGAAAATTTCACGAACAGATGCTTTGATAGAATGACTGCGTTGATATAATGACTGCGTTGATATAATGACTGCGTTGATATAATGACTGCGTTGATAGAATGACTGCGTTGATAGAATGACTGCTTTGATAGAATGACTGCGTTGATATAATGACTGCGTTGATATAATGACTGCGTTGATATAATGACTGCGTTGATAGAATGACTGCGTTGATAGAATGACTGCGTTGATAGAATGACTGCGTTGATAGAATGACTGCGTTGATAGAATGACTGCGTTGATAGAATGACTGTGTTGATAGAATGACTGCGTTGATACAATGATTGCGTTGATTGAATAACTGCGTTGATAGAATGACTGCGTTGATATAATGATTGCGTTGATAAAATGACTGCGTTGATAGAATGACTGCGTTGATAGAATGACTGTGTTGATAGAATGACTGCGTTGATAGAATGACTGCTTTGATAGAATGACTGCGTTGATAGAATGACTGCGTTGATAGAATGACTGCGTTGATAGAATGACTGCGTTGATACAATGATTGCGTTGATTGAATAACTGCGTTGATAGAATGACTGCGTTGATAGAATGATTGCGTTGATAAAATGACTGCGTTGATAGAATGACTGCGTTGATAGAATGACTGTGTTGATAGAATGACTGCGTTGATAGAATGACTGTTTTGATAGAATGACTGCGTTGATAGAATGACTGCGTTGATAGAATGACTGCGTTGATAGAATGACTGTGTTGATAGAATGACTGCGTTGATAGAATGACTGTTTTGATAGAATGACTGCGTGGATAGAATGACTGCGTTGATATAATGACTGCGTTGATAGAATGACTGCGTTGATAGAATGACTGCGTTGATAGAATGACTGCGTTGATAGAATGACTGCGTTGATAGAATGACTGCGTTGATACAATGACTGCGTTGATAGAATGACTGCGTTGATACAATGACTGCGTTGATAGAATGACTGCGTTGATACAATGACTGCGTTGATAGAATGACTGCGTTGATAAAATGACTGCGCTGATACAATGACTGCGTTGATAGAATGACTGCGTTGATATAATGACTGTGTTGATAGAATGACTGCGTTGATAGAATGACTGCGTTGATATAATGACTGCGTTGATAGAATGACTGCGTTGATAGAATGACTGCGTTGATAGAATGACTGCGTTGATAGAATGACTGCGTTGATAGAACTACTGCATTGATAGAATGACTGCGTTGATAGAATGACTGCATTGATAGAATGACTGCGTTGATAGAATGACTGCGTTGATAGAATGACTGCGTTGATAGAATGACTGCGTTGAAAGCATGACTGCATTGATAGAATGACATACTGACAAATTAGAACACTATAGGGGACTGCAACTTCCCTTGTCACCCAGAGTTATCGTTCATACCGGGGAACGTACAAAGATAGCTGCTAACATGGCGAAAACAGCATTTGAGTTGAAGAAATTAATAAATTTTTACGGGAATTTCATCAGCCGGTATCTGGAACTAATGCAGAACTTGTAGATCGGGCACGTGGCTGTGTAGCGTAGCGAATTTGTGGGGGGAAAACGTATGTATCGGAGACATTTTTCTAATTTCTAGGCGAAAAAGATTAACAAGGACAAAAACCTCTGCTTTTTCACTTATGTGAACCACTAGAGTACCAGGGGGAGAATAGTAAAACATCCCACCTGCTTAAACCACTTGCCACACATCGAAGCAACACGTCACGCATCAAAACGCCTCGTCACACATCAAAGCACCTCGTCACACATCAAAGCACCTCGCCACACATCAAAGCACATCGTCACACATCGAAGCACCTCGTCACACATCAAAACGCCTCGACACACATCGAAGCAACTCGTCACACATCGAAGCAACTCGTCACACATCGAAGCAACTCGTCACACATCGAAGCAACTCGTCACATATCGAAGCACCTCTCCACACATCAAAGCACCTCATCACGCCCCGGAGCACCTCGCCACACATCGAAGCACCATGTCTTACATCGAAGCACCTCGCCACATGTCAAAGCACATCGCCACACATCAAAGCACCTCGTCACGCATCGAAGCACCTTAACGTTAGTCCAATGGGGATAATTTGTAAAGTTATTTTTTTACATGATCTCTGATTGTATTTCTGATGTTCTGCAACTGAGCATGTCAATGAGAAGCTTTGGGGTGCTAATAAATGCAGCCTTCGTGAATTCTTCTAAAACATTACAAATGCTTTCGGCCCTGAAAAGCTAAACCCAACATAGAAGTTCACTTTATTGCATGAATTTCGTGGGTTAATTTCTTTCAGAGATGTGGGAATCAACATGTCGCTTCTCTTGCCCTTTTTATCGGTTATAGTTAGCCTAACGTGTTCTCCATCGGGCATCAAATAACCTGTATGCAATCTCAGTTCTGTTTTAAACATTGACGGGTGCCGCCATTTCTCTTCCAGAGATTCGTCACTCATAGCTTCCAGAGTGTCACGATGGACAATATCTTGAAGAGGCGTTCCATTTCCCAGAAAAAGAATCGTTGTCTCCCGTTTTTTAATCCCATCGTCTCGTGTGAACCTGGGATAATTGAGTTTGAATGCATTCTTCCATTCCGACACGGCAGTTGATAACTCGGCTGGAGTGCAGAGCTCAAAACCACGCCTCTCTTCGGTAGGAAAGTTGTAAAGCACATTGTAAAGGTATATCTCTAGATAAAAACGACAAGTTGCGTTAGCGATATTCATAGAGTAAATGTTTCTACACCATTCCAGGATACGCGCATAGTTCAGATCAAGAGGTGATGGTTTGCAGAGCGAGCAAACTGTTGCAGTGTCCAGTATTGCTTTGACGTCCACAAAATTTGTGCGCGACTCCAAATTGATCAATAAAAGTTCATAAATATTTTACAGAATTCTGGTTTCTTGTTTCTTTTGTAACAACAGCCGCAGTGACGCGGCCCCCAACGTTCTGGCACGACGAAATCGATACCGGCATTGATCTGACAGACTCGAATCCCCGGGTGGGTCATCGGTGCTTTCACCGAAAAACTTCTCAAGTTCATCTCTTGACTTTCTAAGATCACTTTCCACGGGCTCAAATTTACGTGCTGAATTGTTCGAGTTATTATTGCTCCTGTTTATTTGAAGGTACTCGTCGTCAAGACGCCTCATAGCCTCGTGGGAAAATTTGTCCAAACTCTTCAGGAAATCTGACTCATGATCTTTGAAGTCATCAAGGTGATAGTCATGGTCGTCTAGGTAACGATGTAGCGTCTTGTCGTCACGAAAAACTTGGAATCCTTGCAGTGCTCTTAAAATAAACTCTATTGATTTAAGCTCATTAAAATAACCAGCCAAGTTGCTCTTGCCACATCTAGTGGGTTCATCTTCCCCGTTTTGCTGTGACTTCCTGAAACAGTCGATGCATTTTTCGGACAATTTTATCAAACTATGAATATTCAATATTTCTTCTGCTGTCGAAAATCTACAATCGTGGAGTTTATATTTGAAAACTTGTCCATAGGTGTCCCAGAAAAAGGAATTGTTGGGCCTCAAACTCGTTGCTACCTGTGCGTAGTACTTTGCTTTTTCCCAGTTCTTCATGTCTATACAAAATCTTGCTGTTTGCTGGGCGGTAAATGGATCTTGTGTGATCTCAAATAATTTTTCGAACAGCACCAATGCAACCTCTGGAGATTCAATGACTTTAACATAATATAACACAAGCTGTGAAAATTTCTCCTTTTTGCCTTCGGCGTCATAAGCACGCTTTTTCATGATATTGATGATAATGGTTTTAAGATGTTCTTCATTTTCTATAGTATGATGATGAAACTCAAGTGAATTTAATAGCGTAAAGATCATTTCACTTTCTTTCTTAGTGCCCTCGCGTTTCTTCAACGCTTGCCATATTTCCTGAGCAAAGACTTTGTCGATTACCCGGATTAAGCGCCCGGATTTTTTATCGGACCTTATTCTCAGAAGCCCTTTCATGGCAGGACTCAGTTGTCTCTCCCATCCCTTGTTCATATGCAACTGATCGGAATGTCGCCTTTCTCTACCGTTGGCGCCACTCTTTAACAATCTATCAACGCAAGATACTCTTATTTGGTTAAAGTCGAGATCATAGCAGTTTAAGAAAGATACAATCTGCAACACGGTGACCTCAGGTTCACTTGTGACCTCTTCAACCAATTGTAAAATATGAGTTTTGTTAAAGTTCTCTTTCATCATGTTAAACGAAGATAAGACTTTTGGATTAACGCAGCTCTCTGGGTACGTTTCAAATCTTGATGTAAGCACTGCACTTTTGCCTTGGAACCATGCCAGCTCTAGTTTCGTAAGACTCCGGGGCAGATGGATGTGATCGACCTTCCAACTTTTTCTTAAAACATTTCGGCGCAGGCATAGGATGATCTTGCAGTAACTTTTTAACGATCCATGTTGACCCCAGAACTGCTTTGTGCTTTTCTCTTTAATTTTCTCGATCAACTCGGTATATTTGTCTTTGGCTATGTTGTCAATGAGAACAATAATGGGTCTAGGCTCATCGTCCTTGAACGATCTCAGGTCGTCCAACTGATCCGCGGTCTTATCAGTTATTTTGCGAACGACACGACAACGGTACTCCTCGCGCAAGTCCCAAAGTACTTGCTTGGCGGCTGCTGTTCCCCCGGCCCCATGCTGGTGCAGGAGAGAAACTATTGTCACTCTATGGCTCTTGTTGCTGCGTGTGTCGTGCAGGGCATAAGTAACGCGTTTTCTGAAATCCTCGTGGATATCTCTTCTCAGAACCTGGTCCTCAAAGTAGAAGTTCAACCATTCGGACTCATGTCCTTTGTAAAACTGTTCTTCCGCTTCTTTCTCTCTTGTCTCCCTGCTTCCAATTGGAAAGTTGAAATCACCAGCCGATACCACCTCCAGGTCGCACCATTCGTTCAGTTAGTTTCTGTCGACATCTTCATTGTGTCCACTGGAACAAGAAAGTTGACAATCCTGAGGATCTGAAAAGTATAAGGTAACCGATTGCTTTGAAACATGGACAGTACAAAGCTGTTAAATGGATTTCTTAGTTGTTAAAATTTAAATATATCATTACAGATCTTTTCGTGTCAAAACGTTGAAAGAGAAAGACCCGCCAAAATAATAGACAGACCCACTAGTATATAATAGACAGACCCACTAGTATATAATAGACAGACCCAATTGTATATAATAGACAGACCCACTAGTATAAAATAGACAGAATTACTAGTATATAATAGACAGACCCACTAGTATATAATAGACAGACCCACTAGTATATAATAGACAGAACCACTAGTATATAATAGACAGACCCACTAGTATATAATAGACAGACCCACTAGTATATAATAGACAGACCCACTAGTATATAATAGACAGACCCACTAGTATATAATAGACAGACCCACTAGTATATAATAGACAGACCCACTAGTATATAATAGACAGAACCACTAGTATATAATAGACAGACCCACTAGTATATAATAGACAGACACACTAGTATATAATAGCCAGACCCATTAGTATATAATAGACAGACCCACTAGTATATAATACACAGACCCACTAGTATATAATAGACAGACCCACTAGTATATAATACACAGACCCACTAGTATATAATAGACAGATACACTATTTTTTAATAGACAGACCCACTAGTATATGATAGACAGACCCACAAGTATATAATAGACAGACCCACTAGTATATAATAGACAGACCCACTAGTATATAATAGACAGACCCACTAGTATATAATAGACAGACCCACTAGTATATAATAGACAGATCCACTCGTATATAATAGACAGACCCACTAGTATATAATAGACAGACCCACTAGTATATAAAAGACAGTCCCACTAGTATATAATAGACAGACCCACTAGTATATAATAAACAGACCCACTAGTATATAATAGACAGAACCACTAGTATATAATAGACATACCCACTAGTATATAATAGACAGACCCACTTGTATATAATAGACAGAACCACTTGTATATAATAGACAGAACCACTAGTATATAATAGACAGACCCACTAGCATTGGGCAAAACACGTTTGGGATCATGGACACAGGCTGTGGAGTGACCCTTAGATTTACAAGCATTTCCAATACAACTTGGCTCTCCCACTGAACACACAGAGGTTTATTTTTAAGTCTCTGTAACAACACTTTCAAAGCTGCAGTTCATTTCTTATCATTAATTTTTACATCATGTGTTCAGCCAAATTATTAATTTTTTTTTAAATCATCATGAAGGGTCCTTCGTCTAAGCGTAAAACCTCCTCCCGAGAGGTTAGAGATGGTATTGCTATCTGAGGAAGATGGTATTGCTATCTGAGGAAGATGGTATTACTATCTGGGGAAGATGGTATTCATACTGAGGAAGATGGTATTGCTATATGAGAACGGCCGTATAATAAAACATATATCATAAACTATTGTATCGGTTTAATTCAAGGATCTGCATAATCTCTTTATCCCGTGGGGCTAAATTCAAGCAACCTACAGCACGCATACACGCATGCCGGTAAGTATTCCATCCTAGATTATATGACATGCAATAACGGGGGCTCCCGTCCGAGATTACAGTATTCTATACTAATATACGGGTTTCCATTTGACATAACGGTATATTATCCTAGATTGCGGGATTCCATTTGAGATTACGGTATATTATCTTAGTTTACGGGATTCGATTTGAGATTACAGTATATTATCCTAGATTGCTGGATTCCATTTGAGATTACGGTATATATTATATAATCCTATCTTGCGGGATCCACTTGAGAGTACGGTAAATTATCCTAAATTACGGAATTCCATGTTTAAGTGATTCACTGTGAAATTCAGAAATTGCATTTACTATTTAAGTAATGTGACACTCATTCAAATTCTTTTAGACCGGTACCACGCCGCCAAAACCTTTCTCACCATCCAGGTTTTTAATTAACCTATTAGCTTTAAAGTTTTAACATCTTTAAGCAAGTCCAAGAGACACGGTAACGACAATATAGTCAGTTCCCCTGGCAGCCTGCCCCGAAAAAAAACAACCTATAATTAAGGGACCTTTGTATACCTTGCCCCTCGCGTTGGAATTTCTTTTGATAGCGTAAAATCGTTACACGCCATTGAACATGTCTATCACTTTATTGAGGGGACATTAAAAAATCAATATAGCGTAATATTCACATTTTTATCAGCTTGCCAAAACGATCAACACATGTTGCAATATAACACCCAAAAAAATTGGTTTAAAAAAAAAAAGTTTTTAAAAGAAAAGCACACCTTTAAAAAAATTAATCGTTTAAAAAAAATATCTACAGTCATAAAAAACATTTAGCATAATACATTCAAACATTTTAATCAGTACGGTGTCTTGTATTGTGGTCTGTACGTACCCAAAGATCTAGTGTATTCTGTACTGTTGTGCCCAGGGAGGGAAGAATTTATGAAGTATGCACATTCCAAGGGCGGCGCACCGAAATAATTATTATTACAAATACAATGTTGACAGGAAATAAAACATTATGTCAGTTTTGAAAAAGGAAGAAGAAAAAAAGTGTTGCGAAACACCTATGGAATTAACAAGAAATAGCTGAGATGTATTTTGTCAATGTGCCTTTCATTTGATGTGTTTAGTTTTTTAACACTGCAGTTTGCTTTTAAAAAAATTAAGAGATTGTGGATATATTATTATGTGAGTGATCTGACGGGCTTTCTTGATAAATCTATGCATTCGATATTTAATTCGAAATCGATTCATTCCTACACCAGCAGGCAACACTGACGTCCAATAGGCTTCCAACTGTTTCAAGGTCAAGGCGTTCCTTTCCTAAAATATGTTTGACATTATAGGCTGACGTAATGTAATCTCTCCGTTGTAAACATGGTGGCACTTCCCCTAGCTACACCAGTGTTTGGCCCACCATGGTGGCACTTCCCCTAGCTACACGACTGTTTGGCCCGCCGTGGTGGCACTTCCCCTAGCTACACCACTGTTTGGCCCGCCATAGTGGCACTTCCCCTAGCTACACGACTGTTTGGCCCGCCATGGTGGCACTTCCCCTAGCTACACGACTGTTTGGCCCGCCATGGTGGCACTTCCCCTAGCTACACGACTGTTTGGCCCGCCATGGTGGCACTTCCCCTAGCTACACGACTGTTTGGCCCGCCATGGTGGCACTTCCCCTAGCTACACGACTGTTTGGCCCGACATGGTGGCACTTCCCCTAGCTACACGACTGTTTGGCCCGCCATGGTGGCACTTCCCCTAGCTACACGATTGTTTGGCCCGCCATGGTGGCACTTCCCCAGCTACACGACTGTTTGGCCCACTATGGTGTCACTTCCCCTAGCTACACGACTGTTTGGCCCGCCGTTGTGGCACTTCCCCTAGCTACACCACTGTTTTGCCCGCCATAGTGGCACTTCCCCTAGCTACACGACTATTTGGCCCGCCATGGTGGCACATCCCCTAGCTACACGACTGTTTGGCCCGCCATGGTGGCACTTCCCCTAGCTACACGACTGTTTGGCCCGCCATGGTGGCACTTCCCCTAGCTACAAGACTGTTTTGCCCGCCATGGCTGATCATTTGAAAGTATATGTCGTCATTGGCAAAAGAGTGTATGAGCCCAGTTTTAGCTCGATAGGATGACGAGAACTGAGTTTATTAGCCGTTCGAAGGTTTTGCCCGCAAGCCAGCCACGAAGAAAAGCAAAGTTAATATAACGGATTTAATTTTTTTTAAATATTTTTGAATTAAAAGTTTAACTTTATGTAACTAGTGTACATGTTATTGCGTTGTTATCTTAGTTACAGAGCGTTGAAGACTGTTGACCCTGAATAACTATATTTTTCGGTTTAAGACAGGGGGCGCTAAGGATTTATTTATGGGTGCACAATCAGTTCTTCACATATAATTTTGGATAAATAAGAAGGGTTTCCCTTTCCAGAATTTCCATATTTCGCAATGTGTGATGCTAAAAATGGATCAAACTGTCTGACCAACTCCAGCAACCCTAAATAATTTACATTTTGTAAAGATCTAAATTTTTAATTTGACCCTCTAAAAGCCAGACCGCGCTCAGCTATAGTGCAAATAACCGCTACTGCTCGCCTCAAAACATGTTCCCAGTAACTATGCTCTTCATTTATTTGCTCTTCCAGCTTTTGTAGTAGACCGAAGCCTTGTCAGCCTTGCCGACGACTCAGGTATATAAACATGCAGTCTTTATGAGTAGCCCCATGTTCGTGATTATAAACATAAATGTTATTTTTCCAGTCACTGAACCCATTTTTATCAGCAAAACTTGTAGAACCTGTAGACGCAAAAAGTTTACAAACAAAGCAGTAAACAGATCCCGTGGGTGGTGAATACAATAACCATTCTCTCCTTTACTGCTCACCATTTGCTGTTGTGCCACATAAATGTTTTTGGGAACAATATCTTGTTATTTTTCCTCCAGCATAAAAACGGCAGGATTATCAAAGGGACCATAATGATGCTGACAGTTAGTGGGCCCACACTCAGCCCATGTCGGAAAAGGAATATACTATGAGGCTTAAAAGATCTTATTTATTATCAGGAACTAAGGACACGTGGGTAGATTATGACTATAAAGTGGAATAATCATTAAACCTCGTAATCCCCTTTAACACTGTTTACAAGCAAAATGATTTACATGTTTTAGTTAAAGCATTAGATAAATAAAATAAAGTAACGCCATTTTACAATAAACAAAAAGATTCGCTTTTTTAAAAATCTATATTATATATATTCTTTTTATTTTTGGTTATTTATTTTAACAAATTATAAAATTATCATTTATAAGAGAAAAAAACAATTTGTAGTCAAATTAAAATTTAAATTGTCATTTACTTGTGCCAACATATAGCAGTTAATTATATAATTTCTAGCCAGATAATAAACAATAACATTTTAAAAATAATATATAGATCCATACATACAAAAGTTACTTGTAAAAAATATATTTACTTACAGTTAAAATCTTGCTATGCCAACTCTAAATCTAGCTTAAATCTTTCTCAAAAGTTTCCGTGTGTATTACTAAGGGGTTCCCGGTCGAATTAATTAATTAATGTTATTATTTTAATATTGTTTATTGAAAATATAAAAATGGTTAAATTTTTGTGTAACATTTCCCAAAATGTTTTTAAATTCGAATACGACCGCATTATTTATTTACAAGCCGAGTGAGTCCGCAAGGTCCGCACTTGACTCATTACCATTTACCAGGAGTTTTTACAAAAAAATTGTATGCGCTTAATTTTTAAGCATTCATGTTTGTACCAAACTTGAATGTGAATTTTTATTATATTTCTTCATTTTCATAGCACTTGTTCAATTTTCAGTTGTTTCTGGACTTAAATTTGTTTTTAAAAAAATATTTTTTGAGGACTTGTGGTGCCCCCCAAACGCTTGGTGCCCAAGGCACGTGCCGTATTTGCCTAATGGTTAATCTAGGCCTGTGCACAGGGGACGGCGGTAAAAAATAGTTTGAAAGCAACTGATGTAGATGAAAAAAGGTGACTGTACCAATGTGTATTTGACCGACTTCAGAGATCCGGGTTGGCACGGTGTCGAAGAATTCATGACAGCCTTCTCCTTGCTGCACTACATTCCTGTTGTCTCCTCTCTGTACTAACTTACGGCTGAATTTTCTATAAATTAACTTCTGTCAAGGTCATGGAATCAGTGGCAGAGTGTGTGTGTTGATTTGGGAGAAATGAGGTATGTGAGCGAGGTGAACGATTGTCATGTCACGGTCGGGTGAATGACTTGTGAGATGTTTCAGGTATAAAAGGAGGGTTAACTGTTATGTTCGAGGGAGAGATATTATTATGTTCGAGAGCGAGGCTGTTATTATGTTCACGAACTTGGAGAGTGAACGATCGTGACTGGGATAGTTAACTTGTTTCGAGAGCTAATGTATTTTGATTCGCTCTCAAATGGATTGTCGGTATATAGCTGTGTTGTTTGGAGTGCAAGCTGTGAATATCTACTTGTACATTGATGCTATGTCAGAGGACTACTATGAATTGTTATCACATCTGGAATAAAATATGTTAGTTTACCTTGAACCGTGTGGTTCTTTCTTATCAAAGAGTGAGAGACAGTTATTGTGAAAGGCCTAGACATCGAGTGTATTCTTTCGGACCAAATAATATTTGACATGGGGGCCCGTACGGGATCTTTTCTATGAACTAATTTCCGGCTGTCTTTTCTAAGAACTAATTTCCGGCTGTCTTTTCTATGAACTAACTTCAGGCTGTCAATTCTATGAACTAGCTTCCGGCTGTCTTTTTGATGTACTAACATCCGGTTGTCTTTTCGCTGTACTAACTTCCGGCTGTCTTAGCGATGCACCAACTTCCGGCTGTCTCATCAATGTACTAACTTCCGGCTGTCTTATCGATGCACTAATTTCCAGCTGTCTCATCAATGTACTAACTTCAGGTTGTCTCATCGATGTACTAATTTCCTTCTGTCTCCTCTCTGTTCCACAATAGTTCAACGTTCTTTTCATCCTGTTGATTTAATGAATATATTGTGGCACAAGACATGTTTAGCCTTGAAAAGAGTAGACTACTCTAAACTTACCTCGTGCCACTATTTATTTCCCTTTCCGCCGCTCGTTCGTCTCCCTTCGTATACTCTCTTTTTCATTGATTTGGTGCAGTGTGTCATTACTTAATACTAGACAGTGCTTTGTTGTGTGTAGATTTTCTTTCATTGTACAACTTGAACTCATTGTATTTTCACATACGGTACCAGTCATACTGTAAGTTAATAATTTTAATCATATTCTCTTGTGTTTGTAATTCATTAAAATTCAGGGATTAAAAACGTATTAATTGTAAATAGCCCTGACTTTGTGTATCGTTCTAGTTGTTATTGTTTTTAAACTTTGGTATCGTCCTTTATTATGGACTGTTTTGAAACGAGCCAATAAAATAAACTAAGAGACAAAATTCTCCATTAATAGCAGTCCGTATTAGAGATATATATGTTACATTGAATATTACTATAGATTATATTTTATAAACGAAAATTATGTGTGTTAGTTAACATTATTTTTGTTAGTTAACATTATGTTTGTTCGTTAATATTATGTCTGTTATTTAGCATTTTGTTTGTTACTTAAGATCATGTTTGCAGGTTGACATTTTGTTTGTTAGTTAACATTAAGGCACTGAAGTTGTAAAAATTTTCCTATCAGGTCGTTCGAAACTGATGTCGCAAATCAAACTAACCGCCAACTCAGATGAGTTGATCATTGCTCATTTCAAAGACCATTACTTCACTAAATACAAGAGCCCTTAGGTCGAAATACTTCCTTACGGTACTGTGGTAGGAAACATGCACTCCATTAACCGGTGGCGGATCTGGAGGATGGCATTAATGATTTACCACGATTCCCCCTCTCCATCCATCTCCCACTAACTTTTTGAATTGGTATAAAAGGATTACATGATTATCTACAACTCTGCAGTATTATTTATTATGAAAAAAAAACAGTTTGTTACACTAACATTGGCAACCCTTTTCTTATGAATAAATACTATGATTTTTACTGCGTAGAAAATATATTAAGACTCGCCTGTAATTATTTGATGTCAAAAAAAAAATAGCAGGATCCATCACTTCGAACTGCAGCGTGCGGCTCCACAGTCACCGGATATCGTTTGGTAAACTAACACTAATAATTAAATAAATATGATTGAGCAGTTTTAAATGGGTTATGCACGCCGCCTTTGGTTTTTAGTTCAACCGGATGTAGGTCTGCGCGCGTAGGAAACAGGATGCTGCATTGCTATTTTGGGTTTATTTGCAAAGGGGGGGGGGAGTCTTTTTTTTTTTTTTCCTGACCATAAATTGGGCGAAGGAAGTTGCGAGTTTTCGCTTTACCAGCTACATCATAGATACATTTGTCTGCAACCCTGTGCCGTCTTTTCGTTATACGAGTTACATCATAGGTAAGTTTGACGTAATCTCCGTCAATGAGTTTTAGAATAATGATTACAGAAATGTTTGACACACCTTAAACCAATTCAGGGCTAAGAACATTTTTAATTCAACGACCCAGTTTTTCTCATTTTGTAATTTATTTATTTTTATTTCCATTTTTTCTGAAAAGTAGATAAAGAATAGCGTTTCCCACACGTGTAAGTCTGCCGGACCGATGGACAAAATATCGAAATAGCGCCAGGCACCGATGCCAGATTGATTTTTTTTAAGTTGACCATAAACATTCATGTTGTGTGGACCTGCAAAGTAAGGCTCGATTACCGGAACAGGTCTGCGGACCACCATTTGGGGCCCACTGATATAGACTAAAGGGAACTGTGTAGCGGACCACCATTTGGGGCCCACTGATATAGACTAAAGGGAACTGTGTAGCGGACCACCATTTGGAGCCCACTGATATAGACTAAAGGGAACTGTGTAGCGGACCACCATTTGGGGCCCACTGATATAGACTAAAGGGAAATGTGTAGCGGACCACCATTTGGGGCCCACTGATATAGACTAAAGGGAACTGTGTAGCGGACCACCATTTGGGGCCCACTGATATAGACTAAAGGGAACTGTGTAGCGGACCACCATTTGGGGCCCACTGATATAGACTATAGAGGACTGTGTAGCGGACCACCATTTGGGGCCCACTGATATAGACTAAAGGGAACTGTGTAGCGGACCACCATTTGGAGCCCACTGATATAGACTAAAGGGAACTGTGTAGCGGACCACCATTTGAGGCTCGCTGATATAGACTATAGTGGGATGTGTAGCGGACTAGCGTTTGGGGGAAGCTGATATAGATTATAGAGGACTGTGTAGCGGACCACCGTTTGGTGCAAGCTGATATAGACTATAGAGGACTGTGTAGCGGACCACCGTTTGGGGCAAGCTGATATAGACTATAGAGGACTGTGTAGCGGACCACCGTTTGGGGCAAGCTGATATAGACTATAGAGGACTGTGTGCTGATCGTAGACGTTAACTTGGAAACTGATTTTTGAAACCTTCACATCAAAATGCTTTCTGGATTTCTTTGGGCGCTGTTACTTGATTTTAAACTGAAGGTCTTAAGCCACCTGATTTTAAACTGAAGGTCTTAAGCCACCTGATTTTAAACTGAAGGTCTTAAGCCACCTGATTTTAAACTGAAGGTCTTAAGCCACCTGATTTTAAACTGAAGGTCTTAAGCCACCTGATTTTAAACTGAAGGTCTTAAGCCACCTGATTTTAAACTGAAGGTCTTAAGCCACCTGATTTTAAACTGAAGGTCTTAAGCCACCTGATTTTAAACTGAAGGTCTTAAGCCACCTGATTTTAAACTGAAGGTCTTAAGCCACCTGATTTTAAACTGAAGGTCTTAAGCCACCTGATTTTAAACTGAAGGTCTTAAGCCACCTGATTTTAAAGGGCTCAGAAAGACACATACATAAAGGCAATTCGCTCTTACATGTTACATATTGTTTCGTAAATCTATCAAATTCTCTTATTTCGCTTTTGTGTTGTTTTTTTTATTAAATGTCCATCTAAAAAGTATTTTTCTTGGTTAAAGAAAAAGGTTTCATATAATCATTGACACGTTTTGTAAAAATCTTACATAATTGAAATCATCCTGAAGTCAAGATGGTATCGATTACTCGGTATGGTATCGTCCTGGTCCTCCTGGCTGTGATGAGCTTCTCTGTGCCAGAGACGGACGCCAACGTTTTTAAGAGCTGTTACGAGACGTGGAGTCGATGCTCGAGGCAAGTGTGCATGCCTCATATTGCAATGCTAATTGTCACTATGACATGTGCTGTGCTCATCTTAACTGTGTCGGTCGGTCTTATTGTGATACAGGCCACAAGTTTAATGGCCTTTGTGTCACAAACATTTAACACACAAAGGTAATGGCCACAGTGTCATAAACAGTAAACATACAAAGGTACTAAATAAAGGTAACAGCAACCGAGTCACAAACAGTTACAACACAAAGGTATACGCCACTGTGTCACAACAGTTTACACACAAATATAATGGACACTGTGCCACAAAAATTTACAACATAAGGGTTACAGCAACTGTGTCATAAACATTTACCACAAAAAAATAATGGCGACTGTGACAAAAACAGTTACCACACAAAGGTAAAGGCCGCAGTGTCACAAACAGTTACCATTAAAAGCGGTCCACTCGCCATTAGACTATGTCGTGCCGACATTGACTAGTGTATTTATTATAACAATTAATGTATTTATTTTTTAAAAATGTATTTATATCAATTGATGTAATACCGATCAAAGTGAGCAGACATGAAAACAGGCAGATTGCTACACAAATTTCATGTGAGCATTCAGACTATTTAAACTTTCTTTCCTTAAATAATTACCGTAATTATTTTTGCCTCACTTAAACTCCACCCCCATAACCCATCCCTTTTTTTAAAACTCTTATCCCCCCATCCAAACAAATACAAGAAAAAATAAATAACATGGATGTATTAACCAAACAATGAGTACTTTATAATACGGTCAAATTTTTCGCAGAATATATTTTATGGATTTAGATAGTCGAAAGCAGAATCTGGTGTTATTTGGTTTCAAGCTTGTGATCGCCTAAAGAGCAACATTATTTGGTTTTTTTAAACATTAAACCTGTTTGTCTTTTATCAAAATCCCTCGTGATCGTCACCCGACCCATCCAGGTGGAGCAAAGGATTGACTGGGGTACTTTGGAAGTCGTGTGATGACCGCTGCAAGAAACACTTCAAGAAGAACGGTGGCCGATGTGTCAAGGTCCGGTCTAGATGCCCCTTGTCCAGGAGAGCTGAACAGTGCCAGTGCTATTAGGACGACCAACAACATTTTTTTTGCTTTTTTTAAAAATATATGTATTAAGATTTTTAGAGATTTAACTAATACATTAGCATTATTGTTACTTTATACATACATATATATATATATTTTTCGCAAACACCTGCTGGGGTGATGTTGTCTACCATCTTTTCCAGCTAGCTATTATCTCCTAGATGTATATTGGTTTATGTTGTTTATGGTTGATGTAATACTGTGAATGGGTGTGCTCGTATGTAGTTTTTGTATTGTTGCGTTTTGTATGTCAATATGGTAAAATATAGATTTTTCTTCATTTCTCTTTTAATGTGGTTGACTTTGTACCGCGCTTCGAGCCTTTTGGGATGAAGCCTGATTTTCAAATAAACTTTATTATTATTATTATATATAAGTCATTAAGTTTAACCCTGTGCTATCAAACTGTGTTATTTCTACGGTCTACGCTGTCACGTTGTCCAGCCAGACTCTGAAACTGACGAAACCATTATACTTATTATACTTTACTTTAAATAATGTCTGAACATGGAATGAGTAAAGTCATTTAGGCCAAAACCATTAGATGACTTTTGAAAAATAGGGATATTTGTCTTTAAAATCACCTAAGTCGCAGTTCTTCACTGATAAAAGCTTTTTAATGTATGGCTTATGCTTGTACACTGGCTGTGGTAAGATCAGTTTGTAACTAGGGTTAGGGCCGACTGGGGCTAGGGTCAAGCTTTTTGACGTCAACAACAAAGAAAAACAACCATATAGTTGGCCACATGTGTCCCCCATTATAATGGGAAAAAAAAGAACCGCTCGTGGCAAAGCGCACTTAGGCCCACTCTCTTTATACGCCCCTGAGTATAAAAAAACCTAACTTTAACTGACAAAATTTATTATATTTCTTTCTATATACAATAAAGGAGTTATTTACAATATTCAAGATGAATTGTGTTGTCTGTATGTATCCTCTTTGTGCTACCGGTATCTCCGTATGTAGCTCTCTATCAGCTATTTTTCTGTTGAGCGTAATGGCTTGATCGTTTTCTCTTAACTTGATTGGTGTCTTTATATTACAAGAAATCAGAACCATCACCTAACTTATGAATGCCCCTTGCCACTTTCGATTTTGTGTCTCCTACACTCGAAACTGATGGTTCAAGCTTATTCCACATCGTACTATCGGATCACTTAAATATCCACACACGCATTGGCTCTGGTCGAAGTTTATAAAATATCAAGCTTAACGATCAAGGGAAGAAGGCATAAATTATGGTGACCTGAAGTGACACATCAAGGGAAAAAGGCATGGTCTATGGTGACTTGAAGTGACACATCAAGGAAAGAAGGTATGGTCTATGGTGACTTGAAGTGACACATCAAGGGAAGAAGACATGATTTATGGTGACTTGAAGTGGCACATCAAGGGAAGAAGGCATGAATTATGGTGACTTGAAGTGACACATCAAGGGAAGAAGGCCTGGTCTATGGTGACTTGAAGTGGCACATCAAAGGAAGAAGGCATGAATTATGGTGACTTGAAGTGGCACATCAAGGGAAGAAGGCATGAATTATGGTGACTTGAAGTGGCACATCAAGGGAAGAAGACATGATTTATGGTGACTTGAAGTGGCACATCAAGGGAAGAAGACATGATTTATGGTGACTTGAAGTGGCACATCAAGGGGAGAAGGCATGATTAATGGTGACTTGAAGTGGCACATCAAGGGAAGAAGACATGATTTATGGTGACTTGAAGTGGCACATCAATGGGAGAAGGCATGATTAATGGTGACTTGAAGTGGCACATCAAGGTGAAAAGTCATGATTAATGGTGACTTGAAGTGGCACATCAAGGGGAAAAGGCATGATTAATGGTGACTTGAAGTGGCACATCAAGGGGGAAAGGCATGATTAATGGTGACTTGAAGTGGCACATCATGGAAGAAGGCATGAATTATGGTGACTTGAAGTGGCACATCAAGGGGAAAATTCATGATTAATGGTGACTTGAAGTGGCACATCAAGGCGAAAAGGCATGATTAATGGTGACTTGAAGGGGCACATCAAGGGGAAAAGGCATGATTAATGGTGACTTGAAGTGGCACATCAAGGGGAAAAGACATGATTAATGGTGACTTGAAGTGACACATCAAGGGGAAAAGTCATTATTAATGGTGACTTGAAGTGGCACATCAAGCGGAGAAGGCATGAATTATGGTGACTTGAAGTGGCACATCAAGAGGAGAAGGCATGAATTATGGTGACTTGAAGTGACACATCAAGGGAAGAAAGCATGAATTATGGTGACTTGCAGTGACACATCAAGGGAAGAAGACATGAATTATGGTGACTTGAAGTGGCACATCAAGGGAAGAAGGCATGAATTATGGTGACTTGAAGTGGCACATCAAGGGATGAAGGCATGAATTATGGTGAATTGAAGTGGCACATCAAGGGGAGAAGGCATGAATTATGGTGACTTGAAGTGGCACCTACCACACACACAAAAATCCCTTTGCTCTAAAACCACATTCATAACACGCAATGCCATTTTTTTTTTTTAATTGTTTTATATTTTTATGGTTGTAACTTATTACCCAAGTTAAAGGATATCTTAACCACTAACTGGCTTGCGTCACCAATTCTTACAAATGATACAACTTAATATCATAATTCAGCCCGCTCCTCTCCCCCCCCCCCCAAAAAAAAAAAAAACAGCAAGCAACAAGCCTGAAGTACAACAGCAGACGTAAACATTTGGTCTTTCAAATTAATAAGGTTTTTTAAATTTTCTTTTTTAAAAATCCAAAACAATTCGACTTTCACTAAATACTCACCACCCCCCCCCTTCCCCCACAAACCAACACACACAGAAAACAAACAAAACTTCTAATACAACTAAGGCACTACGCGTGTTATTTGTTTTTTGTTTTTGTTTTTTTTTTAAAATAATTTTGTGGATGCCTGGGGTACGTTGATTCTGACATTAAGAGAACTTATTATTGGTGTTTGACGGTTTTTCAAGGGATCTGGTTAATAGGATGTTTTGTCTATACGAAGCCCATTAGCGACCAAAATCAGAAAGTGTGTTAGTCACAGTATTTACTTTGCTGAACGATTTGTAAAGTGTCAGAACAGGTTGCAAGTGACCCCCCTCTCCCCGGCAGGGTTGGGGGGGGGGGATGCGTGCAAAGGTGTTGTGTTAATTGGAGTTGAAAAAAGGGCAAAGAAAAAGAATATTTACTCTCTCTCGTCTCCACACTCCACAATTTGAGGTTTCATGATTTACGGATGTGAGAGTGGGGATGGGCGGGGGGGGGGGGGGGGGGGTGGAGTTGGGTTGCTAGGTGACATTTTGCTTTTGGCTTATAACGTCATTTATTAATCAAGTTGTGCTGGGAGTTATTTTCTTTTTTTCTAGATCTAGTTCTTTGTTTGAACATCATGAAGAGTACAGGAGTTATTTGTTGGTTTCGTCATTGTTTGGGGGGGGGGGGGGTGGTTGTAGAGGGGAGGAGGAGATTTTCAAAATGAGGCATGAATTTTAGGTCAGTAGGATGTCACCCTGGTTTCGAAACAAGGATGTGGCAGTGTTTATTTAGGACAGGGCCTATAAAATGGCCCATTAAGATAAAGCCATTTCAGTTTCTGTTGAAAGTATCCAACTGGTAAGTACAGAAATGTATCTTTTATGTACCGAGAGTGGTTTGTATGACAAACGGCTGATAAAATCAACCATTTCCTAAAGTTATACAAAGCGGTTTGAGACGAACTCTGTCCTCTGTTGACCTATTTAACTCGCAGTCTGTATGGGATTTTTGTATGAACTCCTTGGAGTAACGGGTCCAGTTATAGCATTGACCTAACATGTCAAGTTATAGCATTGACCTAACATGTCAAGTTATAGCATTGACCTTAACGTGTCCAGTTGTAGCATTGACCTTAACGGGACCAGTTATAGAATTGACCTAACGGGTCCAGTTATAGCATTGACCGTAACGTGTTCAGTTATAGCATTGACCTTAACGTGTCCAGTTGTAGCATTGACCTTAACGTGTCCAGTTATAGCATTGACCTAACGGGTCCAGTTATAGCATTGACCTTAACTGGTCCAGTTATAGCATTGACCGTAACGTGTTCAGTTCTAGCATTGACCTTAACGTGTCCAGTTATAGCATTGACCTTAACGGGTCCAGTTATAGCATTGACCTAACGGGTCCAGTTATAGCATTGACCTTAACGGGACCAGTTATAGCATTGACCTAACGGGTCCAGTTATAGCATTGACCGTAACGTGTTCAGTTATAGCATTGACCTTAACGTGTCCAGTTATAGCATTGACCTTAACGTGTCCAGTTATATCATTGACCTAACGGGTCCAGTTATAGCATTGACCTTAACTGGTCCAGTTATAGCATTGACCGTAACGTGTTCAGTTATAGCATTGACCTTAACTGGTCCAGTTATAGCATTGACCTTAACTGGTCCAGTTATAGCATTGACCTAACGGGTCCAGTTATAGCATTGACCTTAACGGGCCCAGTTATAGCATTGACCTTAACGGGTCCAGTTATAGCATTGACCTTAACTGGTCCAGTTATAGCATTGACCGTAATGATGGAATGTATTTGTCTCATCCACTGTCATCCACTGTCATCCACTGTCATCCACTGTCATCCACGTGTATGTATTTTTGTTACTTGATGTTTACACCTTCGTTTATTATGATGTCTACGTTTGAATCATTATGATGTCTACGTTTGAATCATTATGATATCTACTTACGCATCATATTAATGTCTACGTTAGCTTCATTATTATGTCTATGTTCACAAAATTATGAAGTCTACGTTGGCATCATTATAATGTCGACGTTCGCATCATTATGATGTCTGCGTTCGCATCATTATGATTTCTATATTCGTTTAAATCGTAAATTTTAACTAATAATCTGAAGATGAATTTATTATGAATAACCTGAAAATGGTAGAAATATAAAAATTTAGATTTAAAATAATCATAATTAATGATAATAGTAATAAATATAAATATTAAAAGCAGAATTAGTAATGAAGAGTTATTCAAAACTCTATATTTGGAACTAAAATGATTTTCCTAGACACTACTCATAATTTCCTAGGCTCTATTCATGATTTGCTAGACTCATTCATGATTTTCTAGACTCATTCATGATTTTCTAGAGTCTAGAGTATATTCATGATTTAATAGGCTCTATTAATAATATGCCAGGTTATATTTATGCTTTTCAAGGTTAAATTCATGATTAGCTAGACTCTATTCATGATTTCCTTGTCTCTGTTCATGATTTCCTTGTCTCTGTTCATGATTTCCTTCTCTCTATTCATGATTTCGTTGTCTCTATTCGTGATTTCTTTGTCTCTATTCATGATTTCCTTGTCTCTGTTCATGATTTCCTTGTCTCTTTTTATGATTTCCTTGTCTCTGTTCATGATTTCCTTGTCTCTTTTCATGATTTCCTTGTCTCTGTTCATGATTTCCTTGTCTCTGTTCATGATTTCCTTGTCACTAATCATGATTTCCTTGTCTCTATTCATGATTTCCTTGTCTCTGTTCATGATTTCCTCCTCTCTATTCATGATTTCTTTGTCTCTATTCATGATTTCCTTGTCTCTATTCATGATTTCCTTGTCTCTACTCATTATTTCTTTGTCACTATTTATGATTTCCTTGTCTCTATTCATGATTTCCTTGTCTCTATTCATGATTTCCTTGTCTCTGTTCATGATTTCCTTGTCTCTATTCATGATTTCCTTGTCTCTATTCATGATTTCCTTGTCTCTATTCATGATTTCCTTGTCTCTATTCATGATTTCCTTGTCTCTGTTCATGATTTCCTTGTCTCTACTCATGATTTCCTTGTCTCTATTCATGATTTCCTTGTCTCTATTCATGATTTCCTTGTCTCTATTCATGATTTCCTTGTCTCTATTCATGATTTCCTTGTCTCTGTTCATGATTTCCTTCTCTCTATTCATGATTTCTTTGTTTCTACTCATGATTTTCTGTTCTCTGTTTATGATTTCCTTGTCTCTGTTCATGATTTCGTTGTCTCTATTCATGATTTCCTTGTCTCTATTCATGATTTCCTTGTCTCTATTCATGATATCCTTGTCTCTATTCATGATTTCCTTGTCTCTGTTCATGATTTCGTTGTCTCTATTCATGATTTCCTTTTCTCTGTTCATGATTTCCTTGTCTCTGTTCATGATTTCCTTGTCTCTGTTCATGATTTCCTTGTCTCTGTTCATGATTTCCTTGTCTCTATTAATAATTTCCTTGTCTCTGTTCATGATTTCCTTGTCTCTATTCATTGTTTCCTTGTCTATATTCATGATTTCCTTGTCTCTATTTATGATTTTCTTGTCTCTGTTCATGATTTCCTTCTCTCTATTCATGATTTCTTTGTCTCTACTCATGATTTCCTTGTCTCTATTCATGATTTCCTTGTCTCTGTTCATGATTTCCTTGTCTCTGTTCATGATTTCGTTGTCTCTATTCGTGATTTCTTTGTCTCTATTCATGATTTCCTTGTCTCTGTTCATGATTTCCTTGTCTCTTTTTATGATTTCCTTGTCTCTGTTCATGATTTCCTTCTCTCTATTCATGATTTCGTTGTCTCTATTCGTGATTTCTTTGTCTCTATTCATGATTTCCTTGTCTCTGTTCATGATTTCCTTGTCTCTTTTTATGATTTCCTTGTCTCTGTTCAGATTTCCTTGTCTCTTTTCATGATTTCCTTGTCTCTGTTTATGATTTCCTTGTCTATGTTCATGATTTCCTTGTCACTAATCATGATTTCCTTGTCTCTATTCATGATTTCCTTGTCTCTGTTCATGATTTCCTCCTCTCTATTCATGATTTCTTTGTCTCTATTCATGATTTCCTTGTCTCTATTCATGATTTCCTTGTCTCTATTCATGATTTCCTTGTCTCTATTCATGATTTTCTTGTCTCTATTCATGATTTCCTTGTCTCTATTCATGATTTCTTTGTCTCTATTTATGATTTCCTTGTCTCTATTCATGATTTCCTTGTCTCTATTCATGATTTCCTTGTCTCTGTTCATGATTTCCTTGTCTCTAATCATGATTTCCTTGTCTCTATTCATGATTTCCTTGTCTCTATTCATGATTTCCTTGTCTCTATTCATGATTTCCTTGTCTCTATTCATGATTTCCTTGTCTCTATTCATGATTTCCTTGTCACTGTTCATGATTTCCTTCTCTCTATTCATGATTTCTTTGTTTCTACTCATGATTTTCTGTTCTCTGTTTATGATTTCCTTGTCTCTGTTCATGATTTCGTTGTCTCTATTCATGATTTCCTTGTCTCTATTCATGATTTCCTTGTCTCTATTCATGATACCGTTGTCTCTATTCATGATTTCCTTGTCTCTGTTCATGATTTCGTTGTCTCTATTCATTATTTCCTTATCTCTGTTCATGATTTCCTTGTCTCTGTTCATGATTTCCTTGTCTCTGTTCATGATTTCATTGTCTCTGTTCATGATTTCCTTGTCTCTATTAATAATTTCCTTGTCTCTGTTCATGATTTCCTTGTCTCTATTCATGGTTTCCTTGTCTATATTCATGATTTCCTTGTCTCTATTTATGATTTCCTTGTCTCTGTTCATGATTTCCTTCTCTCTATTCATGATTTCTTTGTCTCTACTCATGATTTCCTTGTCTCTATTCATGATTTCCTTGTCTCTGTTCATGATTTCCTTGTCTCTATTCATGATATCCTTGTCTCTATTCATGATTTCCTTGTCTCTGTTCATGATTTCGTTGTCTCTATTCATGATTTCCTTATCTCTGTTCATGATTTCCTTGTCTCTGTTCATGATTTCATTGTCTCTGTTCATGATTTCCTTGTCTCTGTTCATGATTTCCTTGTCTCTATTAATAATTTCCTTGTCTCTGTTCATGATTTCCTTGTCTCTATTCATGGTTTCCTTGTCTATATTCATGATTTCCTTGTCTCTATTTATGATTTCCTTGTCTCTGTTCATGATTTCCTTCTCTCTATTCATGATTTCTTTGTCTCTACTCATGATTTCCTTGTCTCTATTCATGATTTCCTTGTCTTTGTTCATGATTTCCTTGTCTCTGTTCATGATTTCGTTGTCTCTATTCGTGATTTCTTTGTCTCTATTCATGATTTCCTTGTCTCTGTTCATGATTTCCTTGTCTCTTTTTATGATTTCCTTGTCTCTGTTCATGATTTCGTTGTCTCTATTCGTGATTTCTTTGTCTCTATTCATGATTTCCTTGTCTCTGTTCATGATTTCCTTGTCACTATTCATGATTTCCTTGTCTTTATTTATGATTTGCTTGTCTATATTCATGATTTCCTTGTCTCTATTCATGATTTCCTTTTCTCTGTTCATGATTTCCTTCTCTCTATTCATGATTTCTTTGTCTCTATTCATGATTTCCTTGTCTCTAATCATGATTTCATTGTCTCTGTTCATGATTTCCTTGTCTCTATTCATGATTTCCTTGTCTCTATTCATGATTTCCTTGTCTCTACTCATTATTTCTTTGTCACTATTTATGATTTCCTTGTCTCTATTCATGATTTCCTTGTCTCTTTTCATTATTTCCTTGTCTCTGTTCATGATTTCCTTCTCTCTATTCATGATTTCTTTGTTTCTACTCATGATTTTCTGTTCTCTGTTTATGATTTCCTTGTCTCTGTTCATGATTTCGTTGTCTCTATTCATGATTTCCTTGTCTCTATTCATGATTTCCTTGTCACTGTTCATGATTTCCTTCTCTCTATTCATGATTTCTTTGTCTCTACTCATGATTTCCTTGTCTCTATTCATGATTTCCTTGTCTCTGTTCATGATTTCCTTGTCTCTATTCATGATTTCCTTGTCTCTGTTCATGATTTCGTTGTCTCTATTCATGATTTCCTTGTCTCTATTCATGATTTCCTTGTCTCTGTTCATGATTTCCTTGTCTCTATTCATGATTTCCTTGTCTCTATTCATGATTTCCTTGTCTCTATTCATGATTTCCTTGTCTCTATTCATGATTTCCTTGTCTCTATTCATGATTTCCTTGTCTCTGTTCATGATTTCCTTGTCTCTATTAATAATTTCCTTGTCTCTGTTCATGATTTCCTTGTCTCTATTCATGGTTTCCTTGTCTATATTCATGATTTCCTTGTCTCTATTTATGATTTCCTTGTCTCTGTTCATGATTTCCTTCTCTCTATTCATGATTTCTTTGTCTCTACTCATGATTTCCTTGTCTCTATTCATGATTTCCTTGTCTCTGTTCATGATTTCCTTGTCTCTGTTCATGATTTCGTTGTCTCTATTCGTGATTTCTTTGTCTCTATTCATTTTTTCCTTGTCTCTATTCATGATTTCCTTGTCTCTATTCATGATTTCCTTGTCTCTGTTCATGATTTCCTTGTCTCTGTTCATGATTTCCTTGTCTCTGTTCATGATTTCCTTGTCTCTATTCATGATTTCCTTGTCTCTGTTTATGATTTCCTTGTCTCTGTATATGATTTGCTTAAAATAAATTTACTTTTCTGCTCGCGCTTTCTTTTAGATTATAAAACTTAATAAAATGTTATTCATTTAACACCTCTCTTACTGGAAGCATCAACAAGCAATTTTAGGTCAATATGGTATCGATTAGTCAATTTAGCATCGTTCTTGTTCTTCTGACGGTGACAAGCTTCTCTGTACCTGAGACCGAGGCCAACGTCATTGCGGGCTGCTATGAGACCTGGAGTAGGTGTTCAGGGCAAGTACAACTCATGTGTCGTTAAAGAGTCATCACTTTTATATTTCTTAAAAAGTATATTCAAAATGACGTCAGCACAAATTAGCTTGTTTATTTTTATTGTCTAATTTAAGATTGCTGGCACTTTATTTCATTCTTATTTATGATTGCTGACACTTTATTTCATTCTAATTTATGATTGCTGACACTTTATTTCAATATAATTTTTTTTATTGATGGTACTTTATTTCGTTCTGATTTAAGAATGCTGACGCTTTATTTCGTTCTGATTGAACTCATATTTGCTATTTATGTCAGAACATGAACTAACCCTGGCCAGTTCCGTTCAATCTTCCTATAAATATCTTACACCACCAGGTGGAGCAGCTGGCTGACGGGTATACTGTGGAAGTCATGCAATGACCGCTGCAGGCAGGACTTCAAGAAAAGTGGCGGCAAGTGCGTGTCGGTCCCCTCCAAATGTCCCACGTCCAAGCAAGCCTTGCAGTGCCAGTGTTATTAGACTCATCTCATACTTCAGTTGTCAAGCAAGCCTTGCTGTGCCAGTGTTATTAGACTCATCTCATACTTCAGTTGTCAAGCAAGCCTTGCTGTGCGAGTGTTATTAGTCTCATCTCTTACTTCGGTTGTATCTCCACTCTTGTTATAATTATATAATATTTGTTCTATCATTTCAGACTATCCTTGGCAAAATGACTCTTATTTGATTGAGAATCAGCAAGTTTCTTTTTGAATTTATGATTTATGATTTATTCATTAAAACAAAATCATGTAATAAACGAAAATAGTGTATGTTCATAAAAATCATAAATTTTAAAATAAAAATCATTGTGACTCTTTGTTATAACATCCTCAAATGTAGAGATTTCGGAACATTAGAAAAGTCTTTGTAATAACAACAAAAAAGCATCACATTTGGCATATAGCTTTATCAGGGTAATAAGGGTCCTCATTCAATTAGTGGCCACATAAAATTAGGGGTTGCTTTATATCACTGCTTACAGCATTTTCATAGAATATTTCAATTCCTGCTAGGGGAAGTAACTGTAATAGTTATATTTAATATTTTAAGATTAGCTTACCTCTCCTTGATTACCCTATCTATTTTACACTTCCATTCATGTTTAATCAATAAAAGTACCGTAGTATGAAATCGAAACATACAAAATATATTCGTTTTCAGTGGTTTCTTGAAATTTGTAATTCAATCTTCCACTCTCTCTCTCTCTCTCTCTCTCTCTCTCTCTCTCTCTATCACAAACACACGCACACACACAAACAAACATACATACTTGCATTGGTTGTTTCAGTCTACCTTTGAGAGGTCATGATATACCTGTAAACAAAACAGTTTGAACTAAGTTTTTTTTACAATGAATGTCTATCTCCTCAACGGAACTTGTGTGGCACTGGCAGCTGCCACGGTGACAGTGACGGCAGCGGTTGTTGGAATGTCCGATACCACGATGCCAGCAGTGACATTAACTGACGTGGCCGTTGTTGCTTGGTCTGTGGCGACTTCTTGGCTGAGAGGAGTGGGGCTGGTCCTTTGGCTTGGAGCAGGTGCGGTGGTTGGCTGGTTAGCAGAGGTGGTTGTGGTTTCTTGGTTGAAGGCGGCGATAGTCGTTTTGGGGTCGTCTGTGGCGCCTTGGTTGGCAGGGGTGTTGGTAGCTGCCTCAAGGTTAGATGGCACAGCTGACGTGGTTGCGTTCGGTTCGGCCGTGGTCACGGTGGCCCTTGTGACGATGGTTCTCACAACATCAACGTCTTCGGGCTCTCCGGGGTCCTCGCCTTGGCGTTTGCTTTCACCGTCGACCTGGGGCCGGGCTTCAGCGGAAAAGACGAGCAGAAGGGTCACGGCGAGGGTCAAGATGAACTTTGTCATCGTCGTAAGGTGATCTAAAAATAGATTAAATTAAGATCATTTGTTTAGCGAGTAATTTATGTAGCGTTATATAAGGTGCGTTTTGTGATAATTGAAAGGCAAGATTCTGTGATGACTGGAATGCAAGATTTTGTGGTGACCGGAAGGCAAGATTCCTGATATTTGGAAGGCAAGATTATGTGATGATTGAAAGGCAATATTCTGTGTTGATTGGAACGCAAGAATCTGTGACGATTTCAACGCAAGATTCTGTGATGATTGAAAGGCAAGATTCTGTGATGATTGAAAAGCAAATTTCCGTGACGATTGAAAGATAAGAGACAAATTCCTAGCACTTAGAGGTAAAGAAGAGCATGTTGTTTTCTGAAATTAGATGTAACATTTTTTTTTGTTCACTTCTTTGACATAGTAAAATTGTTAAACTTGATTCTTGTGAAAAATTCTTGTCTATTTTTAAAAAAAATCATATCAATATTGGAATGCAATATTCGATCTGGAGTCGGGAAGTACAGCCGAGGCTGCAATTGCAGGATCGGCCTCGTAAGCCATTGGACGAAGCTACTCCATCGTATCGCGAAGACGGAAGGATTTTATGTATATATATATATATATATATTATTGATACCTTCGCGGCAATTCGCGGCAACCAGCCGATGATGTAACGCAAAGTTTTGTTTCATTTCATGTAAATAGTAATAATATCTAATTTTGTTATTAGTAAATGCAAACAATCTACTGTTTAGAATTGATATGAACAATTATTTTAATGACGTATGCAAACGTTACGACAATCCGAATTGAGATGTTGGAAGGTATTGTTTTACACACCACCTTTGTTATAAAAGAATTACATTTCAAAATAGAAGGTTCAGAAAAACAAACAACAAATTTATATAGATATTACAACTTTTTTTTTCAATAAGAGCTTGCAAGTATCGGCAAGCTTAATAATCGATTCTTCAGAAATAATGAATACATTTTTATCGTGATTGTTTTATTTTTTTAAAAATCCCATTAAAAGTATTGTAATTAATTGCATGTGTAACAAAATAACAACTAAGAAACCAGTAACTTGAAATAATACATTATAAACAGCAAACAATTCATTATTAAAACTCTCCAACACTAAAATGATTCATTGTGTATCCACTGGATGACCCGAAGAGAACAACATTAAGTTGTATTTGAGATTATGTAACGTCTAAATTCAAGGAAGAATTTACCAAATGTTCCCTATGTACAGCTCACTGGAAGAAATAACGAAGAAAATAGCTGTAAATTAGATGAGAAGAAATACCGTCACAACTTATATAGTACGTGACTAGGTCATGTGGGACTGTTGCCCAACTCAAGTGAGATGGAGCGCGGGGACGTCAGTGAGGCAGGTTCCATTACTCTTCCGCAAAGTGAGTGGACGCCCTATGGGGCGCCTTGTCCTACCCCCGACCTTTTCGTGTTACTCCGTCACGGATACGTCATGGCGGGCCATCCAGCGATGCATCCATCAATCCATCTGTTGACCCTCCCACTCGTGCTAGTTAGTTAATGATAATTTTGTTTGTTTTTGTGGAAGGCAGTGCGACTTGTTTGTTGGGTGTCGTTTTGTGGGGTGTGGTTTGTAGGGTGTGGTTTTGTGGGGTGTGGTTTGTAGGGTGTGGTTTGTAGGGTGTGGTTTGTAGGGTGTCGTTTTGTGGGGTGTGGTTTGTAGGGTGTGGTTTTGTGGGGTGTGGTTTGTAGGGTGTGGTTTGTAGGGTGTGGTTTGTGGGGTGTGGTTTGTAGGGTGTGGTTTTGTGGGGTGTGGTTTGTAGGGTGTGGTTTGTAGGGTGTGGTTTGTGGGGTGTGGTTTGTAGGGTGTGGTTTTGTGGGGTGTGGTTTGTAGGGTGTGGTTTGTAGGGTGTGGTTTGTGGGGTGTGGTTTTGTGGGGTGGGGTTTTGTGGGGTGTGGTTTTGTGGGGTGTGGTTTGTGGGGTGTGGTTTGTGGTTTGTAGGGTGTGGTTTGTAGGGTGTGGTTTGTGGGGTGGGGTTTGTGGGGTGGGGTTTTGTGGGGTGTGGTTTGTGCGGTGTGGTTTTGTTGGGTGGGGTTTTGTGGGGTGTGGTTTGTGGGGTGTGGTTTGTAGGGTGTGGTTTGTAGGGTGTGGTTTTGTGGGGTGTGGTTTGTAGGGTGTGGTTTGTAGGGTGTGGTTTGTGGGGTGTGGTTTGTAGGGTGTGGTTTTGTGGGGTGTGGTTTGTAGGGTGTGGTTTGTAGGGTGTGGTTTGTGGGGTGTGGTTTTGTGGGGTGGGGTTTTGTGGGGTGTGGTTTTGTGGGGTGTGGTTTGTGGGGTGTGGTTTGTGGTTTGTAGGGTGTGGTTTGTAGGGTGTGGTTTGTGGGGTGGGGTTTGTGGGGTGGGGTTTTGTGGGGTGTGGTTTGTGCGGTGTGGTTTTGTTGGGTGGGGTTTTGTGGGGTGTGGTTTGTGGGGTGTGGTTTGTAGGGTGTGGTTTGTTGGGTGTGGTTTGTTGGGTGTGGTTTGTCTGGTGTGGTTTGTTGGGTGTGGTTTGTTGGGTGTGGTTTGTGGGGTGGGGTTTTGTGGGGTGTGGTTTGTGGGGTGTGGTTTGTTGGGTGGGGTTTGTGGGGTGTGGTTTTGTGGGGTGTGGTTTTGTTGGGTGGGGTTTTGTTGGGTGGGGTTTTGTGGGGTGTGGTTTTGTGGGGTGTGGTTTGTGGGGTGTGGTTTTGTTGGGTGGGGTTTTGTTGGGTGTGGTTTGTGGGGTGGGGTTTAGTGGGGTGTGGTTTGTAGGGTGTGGTTTTGTGGGGTGTGGTTTGTAGGGTGTGGTTTGTAGGGTGTGGTTTGTGGGGTGTGGTTTTGTGGGGTGGGGTTTTGTGGGGTGTGGTTTTGTGGGGTGTGGTTTGTGGGGTGTGGTTTGTGGTTTGTAGGGTGTGGTTTGTAGGGTGTGGTTTGTGGGGTGGGGTTTGTGGGGTGGGGTTTTGTGGGGTGTGGTTTGTGCGGTGTGGTTTTGTTGGGTGGGGTTTTGTGGGGTGTGGTTTGTGGGGTGTGGTTTGTAGGGTGTGGTTTGTTGGGTGTGGTTTGTTGGGTGTGGTTTGTCTGGTGTGGTTTGTTGGGTGTGGTTTGTTGGGTGTGGTTTGTGGGGTGGGGTTTTGTGGGGTGTGGTTTGTGGGGTGTGGTTTGTTGGGTGGGGTTTGTGGGGTGTGGTTTTGTGGGGTGTGGTTTTGTTGGGTGGGGTTTTGTTGGGTGGGGTTTTGTGGGGTGTGGTTTTGTGGGGTGTGGTTTGTGGGGTGTGGTTTTGTTGGGTGGGGTTTTGTTGGGTGTGGTTTGTGGGGTGGGGTTTAGTGGGGTGTGGTTTTGTGGGGTGTGGTTTTGTGGGGTGTGGTTTGTGGGATGTGGTTTGTTGGGTGGGGTTTGTGAGGTGGGGTTTGTGGGGTGTGGTTTGTAGGGTGTGGTTTTGTGGGGTGGGGTTTTGTTGGATGGGGTTTTGGGGGTGTGGTTTTGTGGGGTGTGGTTTGTGGGGTGTGGTTTTGTTGGGTGGGGTTTTGTTGGGTGTGGTTTGTGGGGTGTGGTTTTGTGGGGTGTGGTTTTGTTCGGTGGGGTTTTGTGGGGTGTGGTTTGTAGGGTGTGGTTTTGTGGGGTGTGGTTTGTTGGGTGGGGTTTTGTGGGGTGTGGTTTGTGGCGTGTGGTTTGTAGGGTGTTGTTTGTGGGGTGTGGTTTTGTGGGGTGGGGTTTTGTGGGGTGTGGATTGTGGGGTGTGGTTTGTTGGGTGTGGTTTTGTGGGGTGGGGTTTAGTGGGGTGTGGTTTTTGGGGTGTGGTTTGTTGGGTGGGATTTGTTGGGTGTGGTTTGTAGGGTGTGGTTTTGTGGGGTGGGGTGGGGTGTGGTTTGTGGGGTGTGGTTTGTTGGGTGGGGTTTGTGGGGTGTGGTTTGTAGGGTGTGGTTTTGTGGGGTGGGGTTTTGTGGGGTGTGGTTTGTGGGGTGTGGTTTGTGGGGTGTGGTTTAGTTGGGTGTGGTTTAGTTGGGTGTGTTTAGTTGGGGTGTGGTTTAGTTGGGGCGTGGTTTAGTTGGGGTGTGGTTTAGTTGGGGTGTGGTTTTGTGGGGCGTGGTTTAGTTGGGGTGTGGTTTAGTTGGGGTGTGGTTTAGTTGGGGCGTGGTTTAGTTGGGGTGGGGTTTAGTTGGGGTGTTGTTTAGTTTGGGTGTGGTTTAGTTGGGGTGTGGTTAAGCTGGGGTTTGGTTTAGTTGGGGTGTGGTTTAGTTGGGGAGTGGTTTAGTTGGGGTGTGGTTTAGTTGGGGTGTGGTTTAGTTGGGGCGTGGTTTAGTTGGGGTGTGGTTTAAGTTGGGGTGTGGTTTAGTTGGGGCGTGGTTTTGTTGGGGTGTGGTTTTGTGGGGGCGTGGTTTTGGGGGAATGAATGGACACATTTAAATGTATTTTGGGAGGAGGTGGGAGTTGAGGAGGAAGAATAAATATTTATAAACTTTACAAACCATTTAATTTTTTATTACATTCACTAGGGAAAAATTAATTGCCCTTTTTTACACAGCATTTAACAACATTGTTTTGTTGTCCTTAAAATGGGTGAAGGTGAGCTCAGACTAATAGCTTTTGATTTGAACACCGTCAACTACCGGTGGCTTAGAATGACTCTAGTGTCGTCACACTCTTCTCGTCTTAGTTAATATTTTATACTAAAGCACACCTTATAAATTTCAATTAACCAATACTTAAGATTTAAATTATTAATTTCTTACTAAACATTTTATTTCAAGTAAAAATAATATTGTTGCATTAAAAGTGTCTAAGAATGTAGATAGAAATCACGGTATTTGCAGAGTTATAGAATTACATTTTTTTATCAACTAGTGTTTTGGATGCTACTATGCGATCCATTTAAGAGTTGCTTAAAATAAGACCTAGACCTTCTTCTCTAGTACTTGATTGAATTTTGGCAAATCAAACAGATAAGTACGTAAATATTTGATAAGATAATAAGCAATCCGTCCAACTTTGTTACACGATGAAGTCACTCAATTCTGTGATGTCCGTCACCTCTCTAGTTTATCCCTCTAGTTCAGTGGTTCCCAAACTTTCGACATCAGTGTACCCCTGTCTACAATTTTCATAACACTGAGTACCCTTCGTTTTAAAAAAAATGCCATATACTTTTAGATATGAAAATATTTATTTTTCCTTTTCAGCGCGACCCCCCTCCCCCCCCCCCACACACACTCTCTTCTTCCCCTACCACCAAGAGTACGCATACCACACTTTGGAAAACACTGCTGTAGTTTTTCAGTTTGGCTTATCATTCTAATGTAGTGGTTCATTATCTCCCTCATGCCGCGAACTTTTAATAGAGTCCCTCATGCTGTGGCGACCCTCAACAACAAAATTATTTTCGTTGCTAATTCATAACTGTTAGTATATGTGCATATGTGTTTTCCGATGGTCTAAGGCGACCCCTGGGAAAGGTGTATTCGAACCCCAAAGGGGTAGTGACCCACAGGTTGCTTATCCCTCAAATTTCTCTCTCTAGTTTCTCCGGTTGTTGTTGTTGTTTTTTTAACGTGTGACAAATTCAAGCTAAACAAAATAATAATAAAAAAGGAAACAGTGAAATAGTTTTGTGATAAGTTTTCAAAATGTTTACTGTGCAAACTAATAAGGGCTCGACATGAATCTATCAAAAGTGACATGAGCGTTTTTTAAAAATAATTTCATTTCTTATGTAGGTTTCTATCTTAAAATAATCTAAACCGCGAATTTGGTGTGCTTTGGAAAATCATTTCTGATACTGTGTATTTTTAGTACCAGATTTCATGTTGGTCCTACATTGTAAGGATACAAAACTTTAGAAGTTCAGTTTGCTTAAAGAGCATAGGTGTGGAACAAAATCACGGGGGAAAGAGAGAGAGAGAAACAAGGGAGAGAGAGAGCAAGGGAGAGAGAGAGCAAGAGAGAGCGAGACAGAGAGAGGGGGAATCCTCTGTATATGTAAAAGAAACACACATTCATTGTAAAGGGGCACCATCCCATTTGTGTGGGGAACCAATCCCGCTTGTGGGGGGGGGGGGGCATTTTCTTCTCATTCCGCGTACTCTTGCAATTATTTTTTACGTTAATTAACGATAATTCATGTTTCGCACCTAAACTCTTTTTTTGTTCTATTTGTGTTTTGCAAAGTTGCCATTCGTTTGTTCTAAATGCAACTTGTTTCATTGCTGTTATTTTAAAATACCTCCCCCAACCCTTTATTCTTTTATATATATTTTATTTGCATAATTGTTCAACAGCTCGCTTTCTAGGACAACATTACAAAAAATGAGATAATGTCTAATTCTATCTAAGTCAACAGGATGGGAGCCTCGTTCAGAAAGAGTGTCATTATTAATATTTCATAACTATAAATAGTCTGACTCTGATGACCAAACTGGATTCCAAAATGTGTTTCAATAAAGGGGGGGGGGGTAATTTTTTTACTAAATGCCCCCCGTGCGCCCCCAACACATACATGCCCTTATAAAATGGTATAATATAACATGAACCAAAAAAATGCCAATGGAATGATCTTTCACTTTGCACCCTACCCCCCTAGGTTATCCACAAAGCTCACTCTTCTGGATAAGTTCAGGATATGAAAAAAAACGTACACGATTTATACACAAATATTTATTATATGTGACTAAACATAAAATCACGGTGAGGGAAGCTCATATCTTTAGTCGTCATGACTAAGTCTTGCAATCGGAACAAACAGACAAGGACGAGAGAGTGGGGCTGACGATCTGGGCAACTCTCCCTAACTTTAGATACAAAATACCGCTACTACTCAAGTCGAAAGTTGCCTTGGTCATCTATATGAGTGAAGGACAAACAGTAATCATCATGCGGGGTCCCTGGTCATATACACGAGTGAAGGACGAACAGTATTCATCATTCGGGATCCCTGGTCATCTACACGATTGAAGGACGAACAGTAATCATCATGCGGGAGCAGAAACGGATGATTGACGAATAAAATAAATGGCGAGAGCACTTTGTCGTTACAGACGACGTGTATTCTGCGATATCTATTGTCTTGACTATTGTAACTCTCTTCTGTCAGGTTCACCAAAACACTTCTTAGAAAAACTACAAAAGGTTCAAAACTCAGCTGCTAGGCTAGTTTTAAAGGCAAAAAAACGTGATCACGTCACACCTCTACTTCATTCACTTCATTGACTCCTTCTAAAAGCACGAATTGACTATAAACTCTCTGTTCTCTAACTAAACTTCTCTTATTATTCACTCCTTATCGAAAGCTTCACTCCTCCGTAGGCGCACATATTCTTTCTGTCCCCAAGACTCGCACAAAAACATACGGTGAAAGATCTTTCTCTTTCTGCGCCCCCAAACAATGGAATTATCTTCCACTACACATCCGCAATATACCAACCATCACAGCCTTCAAAACTGCACTCAAAACACATCTCTTTAAACTCTACTATCCTGACTGATTCCCCCCATCTGACAGATAGAAGATACTGCTGGGTGCCGTCCATGGCTTGACATTTAAAAAGTTATGGAATGGTTGGAGAGAATACGCATTTGTTTTGTTTTATTTAATTAATGTATGTTCATTTTTAAGTTTATGATTATGTTTGTTAAATTGTATGTACAGCGTGGTGAGTCAGTCCTAAGCTGGGGGTACCACGCTATAGAAAACTTTTAATAATAATAATAATCTATTCATCATCAGATCGCATTATCCTAGTCCGGTGACCGCATTCACAGTACATGTCTAGATTAAAACTGCATTATACGACAGGGCTCGGAATTATTGTCAAGTGTTATATACCAATATTCCATGATAGGGGTATGGCGTAAAACATGAACAATTTTAACAAAAGACATGGCCAGTTCGGATAACTGAGGTATCGGATTGTCGGCGATCGTTAAATCAAAGCTCTATAATATATGTAAAAATAATTCATTAATGAGGGTATATTCGGCATTGCGCCGTAAACCGTTGGCGGACTATTTATCTTCTTCGAATCAGCTCAAAAAAATTCTAGAAGAGTCTGTGAAACTGCTTACCATCTTATTACCACGAGAATAACGTTTAAATTTTGACACCCTTATTCTTCCTAATCTTTTTTTACCAAATGTTTTTGTCTTGACATCAATATTTTCAATCATTTTTCACCACACCAGTTGGAGCGAGTGGCTGACGGGTATATTTTGGAAGTCTTGGGATGACCGCTGCAAGAAAGACTTCAAGAAAAAGGGTGGTAAGTGTGTGCTGGCCAAATCCAAAAGTCCAAAGTCCACCCAGGCCTACCAGTACTAGTGTTACTGACACGACCAGGAATTGTATTGGCGGAGGACTAAGCACTTCATGACACCTACTGTTTTTTTGCTAATTTCTCACAAGTAACGTATACATACTATTTTGTGAACGATTTTAGTTATCTCAAGTTAATTTTATTTTGTCAATTTTGCTATGCGAAATATGAGTAAATTCTATCTTTAAAAATTCTTTTCTTTTGTGATTTTGCATGTAATCCTTCCCTATGTCCCCTCCCCCTCCCACCCCTCTCTCCACCTCCCCCCTCAAAATATATTCCACTTTGTTTCGTCGTTTGTCCTGTCTGCTGAGGAAGGCTTTTAGCCGAAGCGTTCTTCTTTTATTGTCCTGTCTGTATTTTTCAAACGTCTACATACATTGTTCCACGATTTCTTTAACACGCCTTCAGCTCAGTCCTTCATTTCTTATCGCTGTGTCAAGTGACACAAATACCTAATTGCATGTTGTGAGGCAACGCTTCTGTTATGCTGAAAGTGATCACTCAGCGGCACGCAAATGACTGTCCGGATAAATTGTAATCGAGTCGTTTATTCAATTTTAAAAAAAAAATTAATAAGGTAACGTAAATTGGTGTGTACGCTACCAAATAAAAGGAATTACAGACTGGTCAATGCCCAACACATAACATTTAATCTAAGAACCTGAAGTTGACTTCTAAGAATTATTTTGATTTTTGGTAGTTGAGGAGTGGGCTGAAAATTTGAAAGAATGTGTTGTCATCGGCGACGAGTCAACGTGCAAAGTGTCTGCTCGATAAGATGACGGAAAATGGGTCATTTAACCTTCCGAAGATTTTCCCACAAACAGGCAAAGAAGAGAGAAGTTAATATAAAGGATTTAAAAATGTAAATGACGTGGTAAAAAAAGTTACACGCCAGTTCATCGAGAGACAGACACTTCTTCGACATGTACACTCAATCGTTATCTACTCTCCATCGACATGGATACACTCAATCAATATGTACTCACCATCGACATGTACACTCAATCGATATGTTCTCTCCATCGACAAAACATTTTACCGAGGAACACTTCATCTGAGGGCCGCGACTCCGTAATCGGTCCAAGAAGCGCTGTCATCAGAATCTTTCCATCAAAGCAAAAAGAATAAGAAGGAAAGCAAATGCAGCACCAAGTGCACCTACGTTTATTTGTGAGGCATCACCACTGAAATTAAGGTCGGTGAGGACAGATTAGAGACAGTTGGCAGCTTCAAGTAGCTTGGAGCAATAGTCTCGGAAGAAGGATCCAAGCCCGAGTTGATGGCCAGGATTGCGCAGACCACGACAGCACTAAAGAGGCTCAAGAAAATATGGAACGACAAAAATATAGCTCCCAGCACAAAAATCAGGCTGATGCGCTGATTAATCCTCTCTATTTTCTTATATGCCTGTGAGTCCTGGACATTAACAGCAGAACTTGAAAAGATAATAAAGGCGATGGAGATTAGATGTTTCAGAGGCATTCTTGGCATCTGCTATGGAGACCATATCACCAATGAACAAGTGAATGAAAGGATTCGTCAAGCTATTGGAATACCTACTGGCGTCTGTAAAAAAAAGCGCAAACTTGAATAGTATGGCCACGTTACCAGAAAACAAGGGCTCGCCAAAGAAATCTTGCAGGGCACAACTAGAGGAGATAAAAAACGAATTTAATTTTTTTCTAAAGAAATAAATCTAAATTTCTCAATGCGTAAAGTCATCTAGTCGGGTAAGGTGCATTCAAAAGTGGCACTCCGCCTTTTAGTAAAGTATCCATGCGATAAAATGTGATGCCGTTTTCCTATTGGCGTACATCCTCTTTTCCCAACTAGACAAGCGGAACTTAAATGTGTATTCTGGAGCAGCTCACGAACCTCAACCCAGGTCTTAATCCAACGACACATTATGTCAGACATCTAACCAGCACTCACTCGTACATTTACAGAACTATTTGAGTATGCTGGAAGTATAGGATGCTAGATGTAGAGGATGCTAGAAGTGGATGATGCTTGAAGTATGGGCTTCTAGAATTAGAGGATGCTAGAAGTAGAGGATGCCTGAAGTAAAGGGTGCTAGAAGTAGGTGCTAGAAGTAGAGGATGCCAGAAGTAGAGGATGCAAGGGGTAAATTATTCTAGAAGTAGAGAATGCTAGACGTAGAGGATGTTTCTCTTAACTCTGTACAATTCATTTGAAGAAGAATAAAACAACAACCTTGACCCTTCCAGTTGAAGATATCATTCAGACGTTTCTATTGGAGGTTGCAATCGAAGGATCTTCGAAAAATACTAGTAACACACCGGATAGGATCTATATGGAGAATAAATTAATAACAAGATTTGGTACGTTAACTCCATACTGGATAAACCAAATCCACAATATTACGTAACTGCCATGTCTTTTTCCTGATTGGGTTTTTACATTTTAGTTCAAGTCACCTCCTTTTTAGGTAAGATATATCTATATATATATATATATGTTATTAATATTATGTAAATTTGATTTATACTTATTCATATGTTTTGTTGTACTGATGAAGGCATGTGACGGAACGTTTACTTATGTGTAAAGTAAAATTATTATTAAACCTTATATATATATATTGTTTTAATGACACAGACTGTTCGTGTCTAATTGATCTAATGCCATAGAAGCATGGCACAAGAAATTAAAACAATCCCAGAACATAGAAGAAATGGTCATCAGTCCACTAACTGATTGGCAATTAATCTTTCTTTGACGTATGGTGTGAGGCATCACTCCACTAACTTATTGGCAATTAATCTTTCTTTGACGTATGGTGTGAGGCATCAGTCCACTAACTGATTGGCAATTAATCTTTCTTTGACGTATGGTGTGAGGCATCAGTCCACTAACTGATTGGCAATTAATCTTTCTTTGACGTATGGTGTGAGGCATCACTCAACTAACTTATTGGCAATTAATCTTTCTTTGACGAATGGTGTGAGGCATCACTCCACTAACTGATTGGCAACACATCGAGGGGGGGGTATGGGGGGGGAGGGGGGGTAGAATGCATGTGTCTAAAAAGCCATAAATGTAAAAATTTCAAATTGGTATCTAAATAATTTTAAGATAATAAGTACATGTGTGTTACAGCTTTCTTTCGAAAATGTAGTTAGGGGCGTTGGAGAAGTGGGCGGGTAAATCTTAGGAGGACACACATTTGACAATAAGTCAGACTGTTATATTTTATGACGTGAATCAAAAATTAATTTTTGACACTTTGACCTGAAGATATCAACCGTAAAAAAGTATCCGTGTGTTGTGTCTGGCAGGGGAATAGTTCTGATAAAGTGTCCGTGTGTCGTGCCTGGCTGGGGAATAGTTCTGATAAAGTGTCCGTGTGTCGTGCCTGGCTGGGGAATAGTTCTGTAAAGTGTCCGTGTGTCGTGCCTGGCTGGGGAATAGTTCCGATAAAATATCCGTATATTGTCTGGCTGGTGAATTGTTCTGATAAAGTATCCGTGTGTTGTGCCTGGCTGGGGAATTGTTCTGATAATCGTACGGAGGGATCTTTGTGATTATCATTAAAAAATCCCGGATAATAAAGAAATTCTTTTGTTGTTTTCTTTTTATATAAAAACCAAAAGTCTGGGATACGTTCATATCGACAAGCTTTAGCTTTCCTCTGGTTAAAATTCAACATGCATTATCCACCTTCCTACCCTTTGCCCTATCCCCCGAAACCACCCCCCCCCCACCTTTTTTTTAAAACTAGATTTTTTTCAAACAATTTTGAAAGATTCGGGTAAAAAAAAAAGTGAATTAAATATTTTTTAGTTACAAAAGACAACTGCCAACTAAAATAAAATTGTAAAAAAAAAAATGCAAGTGTGTAAAAAATATTGTTAAAAAAGTTTTATTGATTTATATATATATATGAAAAGAAAGAAAATGAAAAAAATACAATAACACATTCATTCTCCAGATAATCCATGTATTACAAATTGATACAATCAACTTTATATACTATTAGATCATAAAGAAGATCAGACTTTCAAAAACAAATCTTCGAAGCTGTAAGTGATAGAATAGATCAAACCCCAATTGAGCGTCATCTGAAGTTACTGTAAAGTGAGAATAAATCATTGGTTGATAATCATCAATTATTGGTTACATAGCATGGAATGAAATCACTTTTCATTTATTGTTTGGGGGATGAGGGTGGGTGGTTTGATGAAGGGATCATGTAGGCCGCATATGCATTCCTTTATCTAGACAACGAAGCATTCCGTTATCTAGCCAATGCCCATCATTTTCTGGCTGAGCTTTACATCTCGTTACTGATTTGTCTTCAAAGCTTAGAAACATTTCATCGTCGAGTAATTCATCAGTTAATAAATCATTAATGATAAAACACTCAGCGAGGTACATCTCCATTTTAATGCCATTAATTTGAAGGATTTATTTACATAAAACAAAGTGTTGGAAAGGAAACATGATATAACATATTTTTTTTTTTACTTATAAAGAAATACGTAACATAGTTTCTGTGTGTGTGCCTGTGTGTGTGTGCAAGCTTGTGTGTGTGCTTATATTTGTTTAAATTTTTTTTTTTTTTAAATTTAAAACTTGTAATGATGCACATTGGTATTTTAGCTACAATAAATTCATGAACACTTTTCGATTCACTTTATGACTTCTAATAGGCTCGTAATAAGCTTTCGAATTTGCGCTTCGATAAATAATGTTAAGATTTCTGTCATTTAAAATAAAATATTTAAATGGATTCCGCGTTAGTTGTTGGATTTATAATCGGATTCAAGTCTTTTGGACAGTGGGGCTCTTTTGAAAGTAACTGTCTCATTGTTTATGGCAGCTCGGGGGCTCCTTCCACGGGGGTGGTGACCTCATTGGTGGTGACCTCTGTTGCTGTGACGTTAGCCGCGGTGGTATCCGCTACGACCGTGGTGTTTTGGTTGGCGGTAACGGTGCTGGTGGCCTCCTGGTCGACGGGTGCAGCGGATGTCACTGCGGCTGCTTCGGCAACGACCGCAGCTGGTGCTGATGCGGTTGTGGTGGGCTGGCCCCACCCGGGAGCCCTGTCTCTGCGGTTGTTTCCACTGTTGCCTTGCGGGTGAGCTTCGGTGACCAGGACGACCAGAAGAGCCACGGCGAGGGCGAAGGTCAAGGTGAACTTAGTCATTGTGATAAGGTCAACTGAAAATATATTTTTAAAAATTAAAAAGATGTCATGAAATTTGACGGAGAAGAGAAGAGAGCCAGAAGTTGATTTATTGAACTTTATTTGATACACCAATGAAAAAATTCTAGAATAGGGAATGATTACTGTAGCCGTATAACTTTCTGCATGCTAATTTGATATTAGATAGAATCAATTGAGACACACAAATTGTAGAGATAACGGGCAAGGCTTGCGCGGCCATGATGAAAGATCGTGTTGTGATTCTTGAGGGTAATACATTTTGAAACAAAAGTGAAGACGAAAGTAAATACTTTTAATCAATACAGAAGTGGATATATTTATTCCGCGATTTAAAACATATGTTCTTAAAAGCTTAGAAGCATTACATCGTCGATTCATTCATCAGTTAATCAATGATTATCGATAAACACTAATTGAGGTATGTGTCCATGTTTAATGCCATTAATGTGAATGATTTATTTACATTAAACAACGTGTTGGAAAGGAAACATGATAAAATACGCTTATACTAATTGAAATAGACCGGATTTTATGGTACGCCCCGCCACCCCCTGACCCTGACTCCCACACCCCCAGGGCAGTAAGGGTTTGCGGCTTTATTTTGCTTTGGGTGTGGGGGGGGAGACTTTACGCTGCAAGCATATCAAGTATATACCTAAGTGCCGTAAGCATATCAAGTATATACCTAAGTCGTAAGCATATGAAGTATATACCTAAGTGTTGTAAGCATATGAAGTATATACCTAAGTGCCGTAAGCATATGAAGTATATACCAAAGTGCCGTAAGCATATCAAGTATATACATAAGTGCCGTAAGCATATCAAGTATATACCTAAGTGCCGTAAGCGTATCAAGTATATACCTAAGTGCTGTAAGCATATCAAGTATATACCTAAGTGTCGTAAGCATATGAAGTATATACCTAAGTGCCGAAAGCATATCAATTATATACCTAAGTGTCGTAAGCATATGAAGTATATACCTAAGTGCCGTAAGCATATCAATTATATACCTAAGTGTCGTAATCATATGAAGTATATACGTAAGTGCAATAAGCATATGAAGTATATACCTAATTGTCGTAAGCATATGAAGTATATACCTAAGTGCTGTAAGCATATCAAGTATATACATAAGTGCCGTAAGCATATCAAGTATATACCTAAGGGCCGTAAGCATATGAAGTATATACTTAAAATTGCCACGTACTGTGGCCCCTCATGTATTAAACAATTCAACAAGCTTTTGAAAAAATAAATGCAATGACGTTCCTGAGTATGTCCCTACTGCTCAGTCCACTCAGTCAAATTTTCGTCAAATTTCTTTTTGAGCGCACTATTTTATTTTACTATCTGACGAACATTCGATCGTGTGGACTAAGCATAAGTGTCGTAAGCTTTCAAATGTACACACAAAAAAGTAGATCCTTCCTCTGCAGAAGTTTAGAAGGCAAATATCTCATGCCGAGCGTGTGACGAGCGAACACGTACACACAGAGAGAGAGAGAGAGAGAGAGAGAGAGAAAGAGAGAGAGAGGGAGAGAGAGAGAGGGAGGGAGAGAGAGGAGAGAGAGAGAGAGATAGAGATATTAATGGAAACATTTTGAATTGTTTCAGATATCAGGTGACTCACTGGGTTAACGAATGACGTCATTGGGCAACTAGGGTCAAATCATTTTGTATTATCATCTTCTTTATTAATTTTCATTACTAACAAGAAAAAATACTAATTTATTAAACAGATTTCCTTTACAAATTGATGTAAGACCACTGTCATCTTAGCGATGAGGCACAATGGTCAGTTACCCAGGGACACATTTATTGCAGGTTATAGAGTCAGATTACTTTCTGTGAAGTGTCTTTTACTCTCCAACCCTTGCAGTAATAAACCTCAGCTTCAGAAGCGAGCATGATCCTATCTGATACATCGGAGAATAACATTGTGGAGATTGCGTTCAAGCGCTCTGAATTGGAATATCAAGAATGCGATAAGGAAAAGCTCGTAAAATATAGAGAGAAGAAACGATATAGCGGAACATTCGGCTGGGAGCCGGCGTTCACCAACTGAGCCAAACCAAATAAAGAGTAGCTTCTTCGCGTATCCGGAAATTTGATCGAAAGAAATTTCGTCGATGGAAAATTGATCGACGGAAATTTGATCGAACGGAAATTTGGTCGAACCTTTCTCTTAGTTTACACGTTATAATTTTGCGTCACATTTTTTTAGACGCATTATTTTCTTTTATGTATAGTATAGTGCGCTCAAATCCTTTGCTTCCAAAGAATTTTTATTTCTTCAGGCCTTACCTTGATGCATGTTAAAAATCACGGGGTAAAGCTATGGTGTTATTTCCAATACAAGAAAAAATAAGTGTGTGAGGGGGGGGGGGGAGGAGAGAGAGAACCTTTGAAACTTACAAATAAATTTCCTCTCGCAAATCAACGCGTGTAGCTTCATGCTTAAACTGAGAGAATCAAAATTTTGTGTTATTTAAAAAATGATAATAAACGTGGGCACAAGCAGGAAACAACGACGTTATGACATTACTTACGGTTCTGAAAAAACTGTGTGGTCACTGGGATGATATGGAACAGGTCTATGGGATGATATGCAACAGGTGTTTCAAGCAGATGAACAGAACGGGACGCTCACTTATATACCCCTCGGGTGGCACTCTTGTAAATGGTGTACACCGGTGAAACGAATGCGCTCCTCGTTACGGCCAATGGCCGCGGCTGTCTCCCTTCCGCCAGTGACCTCCGCACCACGATTTTTCTCATTGGGCGCCGTGTGACCTTGACGCATGGCGACTCGGCTCGACGGTTTGTCGCAGGTGCGCCACCGAGGAGCAGAAAGTGGATGCACTGTTTCTTAACGTAGCATCCCGTTTAACGTAGCATCCCGTTTAACGTAGCATCCCTATCATCCTGTTTAACGTAGCATCCCTAGCATCCCGTTTAACGTAGCATCCCGTTTAATGGATTTCAAAAATTCTTTTCTGGAAATCGTAATGTACCCATGCTTTACCCTCATGTCTGACGCGCAGACCCAATGTGTAGATTTGTCAATGTGTAGCCTTGTCAATGTGTAGCTTTGTCAATGTGTAGCTTTGTCAATGTGTAGCTTTGTCAATGTGTAGCTTTGTCAATGTGTCGCTTTGTCAATATGTGGCTTTGTCAATGTGTAGCTTTGTCAATGTGTACCCTTGTTAATGTGTACCTTTGTCAATGTGAAGCTTTGTGCATTTATACATTATTATTTTAATTTTTTTTTGCTTTAGGGTTTTTTTTTTTATGGAAGCGTGAAATTTCAACAGAAAAAATAACTTTTCTCTCTCATACAGCTGTAAGAAAATCAACTGCTGTATTGTTGTATAACACCAAGCCAGGTCTAGTTGCATCGTTAACAACGTACGAACCATCTTTGGATTTAACAGATTGGTATGATTATATCCCACGACCTGTTATGATACAGACGATCTTGACGGATCTGTAAATTATGTTGGTTTTTAATGGCAACCCAAACACGTTACGGGTATTGTTAAAAAAAAAGTTATTATCGTCCAAATAACAGGACCACATCCTAGCCCATTAATCAAATTAACTTCACACATTGTATATCAACCCTCCTCAAAACTCCCGCCCAGCCCCCCCCCCTTTCCACACACTTTTTTTTTTTTACACACACGCCATTTCCCCCCAAACTCAGTCACAGGTCATAAAGTGTCATTTGAACGTTCACTTCATTACTACACTGATTGGTGTTGGCTCAAACGTCACAACATGAACGTGTACACGTCATTATAGTTGACATTCAAATGGTGAATAACATCACTGAACGGTCCCCTTGCGTATCGTCTACAGACCGAGATTACCGTGACGTCAACGAGGGTTCGTGGAATATTTATGTCATAAAAAAATATGACAGCTAATGAATTAGGCTTTTTCCAGAGTAAACAAATTTTTTAACTCAAAATTTTTGTGAAATTCACTTTTATTTTTACTCAAAATAATGTTTATTTCCTGCTTAACATATTTTAATATTTGTTTAGCGACACCCACACACCACCCCCCCCCACCCTTTTCCAACCAAACAAAAAACAAGCAAACTTCACACATATAACTTTTGCTAACCATTGCGCACCCATTATCTATGTGAAATATCGAAATTTTTCTAAAACATTGTTGCTTGCCCTTTGTTGCCGCCTAATTTTTCCAAGTTGGTTGGTTCCAAAATCGTGTTTGCTGTTTCTCAAATTGCTTCCAGTAAATTAATTAGGGCTCAATAAAATAATCCACAATATATAGTTTTTGAAAAATCAAATGTGTACTTTTATCCTGAAGTAATTTCTTTCCTCTCAATCCGCGTTATCGTCATCCAATCCATGTTTACTTAGGGAAACCATGACAACAAACAAATGATGTGAAAGCGGAAATGACATGAACAAACCTATTTGCTCTTTTCTCTCCAAAAATAAATATATTTTGTTTTCAATCGTGGTCGTACCCCAAACACTATGGAACTCTATAAAATCAAAACGTAAGCAAGTCATTCACTTTATAAGGTCAATTTGACATCTTTCTGAACGTCAATTGTTTACACATTATCTGAAATAGTATCCGGTCGAAAAACTAAGATTCTCTTGTATTTTTGCTACGTTTGCCGCGTAGTACAAATGTCTTTCCAGTGCATTACGTGAACAACTCACCTTGTCAGATAATTCTCTTACCTATAAAATATACTTCAGCCCCTGAAAATGACGTCATGAAGATTTCAGAGTAGATTAACCCCCCCACCCCCCCCCTTCTTGAATAAAGCTGTTTACGTTACAATAAACCACAACGTCACGTGTCATAAATCACGTTGTGAGTCATAGTGGGGAAGGGAGGGGAGTATTTTGTTACCCAGAGAAGCTTGGTCGTACTAAGTTAGACAAACCGTGTCAGGGGAAGATAAATGTGCAAGGTAATATTGCTCACTGTTCCCATCCCGACTTTAAAAAAAATGTAATAATTTGAAATGTCCATGGTTACTCTGGGGTCAAAGGTTAACTCAAATACTGGGGGCAAAGGTTAACACAAATAGCAAATGTAAAAAAATTAATAAATTATAAAAATATTTATTTTATAAGCATAAAGCCACTTTTTTATTATAAAACCTTATTATACTAGAAAATATGACCCGATGTTATCGGGGTCACAATGATAGGTCTTTGCGATAATTTCTACCTGCTGAAACAAAAAACCCATCACAATTCCTAACTTTAAAAAGAATTATCAATGTAATGATATTAACGTTAATAATATCATTAAGTTTTGAGAAGTATTTATCTCCTATATATTATACGCCTACCCTACTTCCTTTCACGACCCTAAACTAACTTTTTCTTCTCTAATCATGAACTTAAATTATTACATCTAAATGTTCCCTAGTTGTATCATCATTGTCACTAAAGAAGTTAATTGAGGGACGATTTCTACGGTACAGAAATACTTTATATGTCTTGTGTTTTTAAATTGTTCAATGTTAGGCTTACCCTACACCTTCTCATGCCCTTGAACTATAATTTTTTCCTCTAAAAATTGTGAAAACATTATCTTAAATTTACAACAAGACGTCTATATGATATAAATATTTCTTATAATTACGGAGATTGATATATTTTCATTAACAATGTTTTTTTAAAATTATAAATTATCGGGAAACCGTAAAACAAAGAACTCTTTTATCTAAAAAAGAGCCACATTACCGTTTTTCACGTTTATAACAGACTTCTTCAGTGTCTTCTTTTTTTTTTAAAGTTGTAAATCTCATAAAAAATACAGACCCATTTATCAAAAGTAATAACACAAATATTTTGTCATTTTTAAACGAAAATATTTACCCCCTCTCAATTTTTCAAAATTAAATGTTCACGTGTGTAAAGTGAGTGGGCTTTGAAGTTCATGGGTATACGCTTGTAAATGTACCCATGCTGCACGGTTTGTTGGCGACATTGATTTTCTTAACTGGTAAACATGTGTTTCTTTGTAAAAAGATAATGTAACATCTATTTTTCGCAAATGTATTACCAAAGGAGTTAAATATATTGTCACTAACGTAAAAATGTACACATCATATTTCCTTCCCCAGATTTGCATGTAGCAAAGAAGTTTAATACTTTCTCAAATTCATTCGTTTTTTCTGACACGCATTGTGCTGTCCAGTGATTTTAATAAAATTAATAAAATCTTCCCCTCCATACGCAATCACACATTTTCTTCATTTCATATGGTTCGATCTTATTTGGATGAGTGATAAGTGTATTAGTGAATGAGATTTGGCTATGGAGTATTGCTGCACTGATTGACTTAAACGGCATTTTCTTATTAGAAGTGTATGTACAGGTTAAGTTTTTATTCGTTATAAATTTAATAAAATTATATTTTTGGAATTTAAAAAAATGTAAAAACTTATGAAATGTTAAAAATAGAAAGTTAACATTTTTTGGCTTTTAAAAAGTTTAAAAAAGCAATCAGTTATATTTTTTTTTTTCTTTTAACAAATCACCTTTAGTAGTGATGAACTGTGATTAAAGCTATAGACTAGATTAATTAGACACGAACTATTTGTTTCAAGAAAACGAAACATTGTTGTTGTTGTATTGTTGTTGTTGTTTTTTTGTTGTTGTTTTTTTGTTGTTGTTTTTTTGTTGTTGTTTTATTTTGTTGTTGTTTTATTTTGTTGTTGTTTTATTTTGTTGTTGTTTTATTTTGTTGTTTTTTTGTTGTTGTTTTTTTGTTGTTGTTTTTTTGTTGTTGTTTTTTTGTTGTTGTTTTATTTTGTTGTTGTTTTATTTTGTTGTTTTTTTGTTGTTGTTTTTTTGTTGTTGTTTTTTTGTTGTTGTTTTATTTTGTTGTTGTTTTATTTTGTTGTTTTTTTGTTGTTGTTTTTTTGTTGTTGTTTTTTGTTGTTGTTTTTTGAGGGGGTGGCGTTTCGTCCACTCCTATTCTTTTCTATTCTTTAAGGTAGGACACACACACACACACACACACACCTATATATATATATAAAATGTACATTTAATTTATACTTATTTAAATGCTCTTTTTGTTGTACTGATGAAGGCATGTGCCGAAACGTCTACGTATGTATTATGTAAAATTATTATAAAGCTAAACATATATTGTTTTATTGACACAAATTGTTAGTATCTAATTCATATAATTTTAAGAAGGGGAAAATAAATTATCAGTTTTGTAACGCGCGGTTATGAAATCAAAGAAACTTGAGTGTTTAGCTAAAATAGGCGATTCGTGCTATGACGTCAGATTTGTGTTTAATTAATTAATTTTAATTTTATTTCGCAATATTAACAACGCACTGACCAACGCACTACAAAAAATGATGTTTGGGTTTTCACGGTAAATGTGATTAAGGAGTAATTCTTCGATCATAATTTTTTTCAGAACTTTCGAACGCATACAATATGCTTAAGATATTTCCTTAGTAAATACTTTAAATGTATTTGTAATTTATAATAAAACAATACTTAAACTTTTACTAAAATAAAAGCGGATATATAATATTTTTTGCTCATTTAAATTTATTCGATCTCAATAAAATAATAGAAAATAGTTATGATCGTTTTTAAGAATTCAAACGTACTTATATCTGTTTGGTTCTTTGGCGTTACGGTCAGCCTAGCTAATTCTTATATATATATATATATATATATATATATATATATATATATATTGACATGCATTCTAATCGCTTTACACTCTACACAAAAAGCATCCTCACTGAAAAGGAGATTGACAACGAGGTTTTGAAACCAAAACTATAGCATACTTTTTATCAACAAATAAGTTAAGATATGGTATAACGGCCTCTGGGGGGAGGGTAATTAACAAGTATGGCGTATTTGCTGGTCTGAGCGTATAATGTGCATCCACTGTGAATAAATAGTTGAATATCATCAACAAAATTGCTGTGTTGTAATTGATTCTTCGATAGTATTCGAAAGAATCCAATACTTATTGGATGTACTGTAAAACTTCGTACCGTATGACTTATTTATAGCTTTCTATAATTCTGTTGATTTAAATTATTATCGGGGAGAATTGTTTTTTTTTTTAATTTTGGCTTCCATTTTCACTTTGAGCACATGTGTTGGCCTTTATTTGACCAAATAGGTACACGGGTATTTCAATGTCGATGTCATAGTTTTGTTCTTGTAATGACCTTACTTCAATTCGCATACGTGACTCTAGATGTCGTGCTTGTAGGCACCACACCAGAAGTGACCCGCAATAACAGGAGGTGCTGTTTTCCGAACCGGTACTAAATTTTGCGTCCAAACTTTAAATACTACTTTAGAAAAAAAAAAAGTACAACGCATATTTCAAATAAATTGATAACTAAATAACAACAACAACGGAATTATATATTTATTTATTTATCCAACTTTATTCAATTTCGTCAGCAAGGGAATGTGTCGTTTATTTTTTTTTTTTATTTACTTTGGTCTAGAATATTTTTTTGATAGCTTGGTATCTAATTGAGTCATTTTTTACAATTATACCCCCTTTTGTTGCCGGGGTTGAATCTATCTGTCTGTGGGTGCGCAGAAGGCTCACGAGACTAACTCTGGCCACAAAAATTATCGTGCAGTAGTTTGCCATACTTACAACGGTAAATGACCAGTCTCAACATTGCGCCCCATTTCGACGTGTTTCGGACCCGGATGTCCAGTTTGGAGAAAACAACCGTGACAGCCTGGTAAAAGTAAAGGGCTGAGCTGACCGTAGCTAAATATAGAACCATTCATAATTCCCCAAGTGCGCGATGAACGTGTCCACTTTTTTTGATTAATGGTCATCTCTCTGGTCAAGGCTTAAGTCCGACTACATGGGGATCTACCACAGCCGTGCCACTCTAACTAGCGCTTGATTGATGGCCTGGGAAACGGACACAAATTGAGACTTTAAGGGTCAGAGGTCATGATCACTAAACTACTGTTGGAGATGAAATAAGGCCTGAGCCTACGTCATCAGACGTGTTGGCCAATGAATTCATGGCATTGTTCCTTATTGTTAAAACTGTGGAGTCATGTCCCCAGCAGTTAACGTTCTTGCTAATGCATGGAGGTGATGGAACAAAAACGTCATGGAACTCACATGTCATACTGATGACATTTCATTGAAACTGATGGTACAAATATGTCTGGAACTTACATGTCATACTGATGACATTTCATTGAAACTGATGGTACAAATATGTCTGGAACTCACATGTCATACTGATGACATTTCATTGAAACTGATGGTACAAATATGTCTGGAACTTACATGTCATACTGATGACATTTCATTGAAACAGATGGTACAAATATGTCATGGAACTGAGAGGCCACGCTGATGACATTTTATTGAAACTGATGGTACAAATATGTCATGGAACTTACATGTCAGACTGATGACATTTCTTTGAAACTGCTGGTACAAATATGTCATGGAACGGACAGGCCACACTGATGACATTTCATTGAAGTGGCTGGGATGGAAAGGCTGAGCCACGTTTACGATGCGTCACTCACCTGATCGGATGTTGCCTCCCGTGGACGTCCGAAAACCCCACCCCTCTCCAAACACACGGCTTACACCCCCTCCCCCTCTCAGATTTCACAAACATGACATCAAGGTCAAACCATTTTTTTACGATTAATTTTTTTAATTATTTTATTTTATTTTAATCTATTTATTTTTGTGGGTGGGGGGGGCTTTGAGGGCTGTTGTCGGTAGAGGGTGAGATTTTGTCCTGGGTATGTGTTTCTCTATTACCCGACTTCTCCTGCTAACTCTTTGACGGGTCAAACTTGGCATACATGTTATAGACAGTGCCTTCTTAAGGCATGGGCCCAGTAAGAAGCCCCACGTTTCTAAGAGACTCACTCTTATAGAGGCATCATGCTTCACATAATTTTAATGAATATTGAAAGATTATAACAATTTAATTGGATTTAAAATTCCCAATTTTAATCCACGATATATATGAGCACATTTCAAAAGTAAAATTATTAATGCGAATCAAAGCTGGACAGTTTTAAAACTTTTAGAGGGGAATAACCCTAGTCAACCATCGAAGTATAACTTAATTGAATGTTTATTTATATTTTACATTTTTATTCATCTTGGTGAGTTAGTGGTGAGCAAGAACTGTTTGCCCACCCCCACCCACTTTTTGAGCATAGGGCCACTGCCCCCTTTTCGCGGCCCAGGTGTGTTGTGTTGCTTGGGGCCCCAGTGTATTGCAGTAACCAGGGCCTCCTATGTTGTTAAGGCGGCCCTGCTTATAGATCTTGTAACTCTACGTCATCTTTCTGAAAGGTCACCCAGCGGTTTTTTTCTTTGCTTGCATTTTTAATATATCTAATCTTAATGTAAGTGCACAAATGAAAAGAGTGTCCAAATGTTACCTGATCCAGATTTCGCCGGCCCACTTCTAGCACAGAGGAAAACAATTAGGAAACGTGGGACGTCCCATCAGCCTCATACTTCATCTTGTCTGAAAGGTCATGAACCCGTAACTGTCAGCCGCCATCTTGACACCGTCTGCCTACATAACGGACTTTGGCTCACATTTCACAACAACCTTTTTTTTAAACAAAAAGCCATTTACATCTTATATCACCTTAATTCACCCATTTACATCTAATATGACCTTAATTCACCCATTTACATCTTATATCAACTTAATTCACCCATTTACATCTTATATCACCTTAATTCACCCATTTACATCTTATATCACCTTAATTCACCCATTTACATCTTATATCACCTTAATTCACCCATTTACACCTTATATCAACTTAATTCACCCGTTTACATCTCATATCAACTTAATTCACACATTTACATCTTATATCAACTTAATTCACCCATGTACATCTTATATCACCTTAATTCATTCATTTACATCTATATCACCTTAATTCACCCATTTACATCTTATATCACCTTAATTCACCCATTTACATCTTATATCACCTTAATTCACCCATTTACATCTTATATCACCTTAATTCACCCATTTACATCTTATATCAACTTAATTCACCCATTTACATCTTATATCAACTTAATTCACCCATTTACATCTTATATCACCTTAAATCACCCATTTACATCTTATATCACCTTAATTCACCCATTTACATCTTATATCACCTTAAATCACCCATTTACATCTTATATCAACTTAATTCACCCATTTACATCTTATATCACCTTAATTCACCCATTTACATCTTATATCACCTTAAATCACCCATTTACATCTTATATCAACTTAATTCACCCATTTACATCTTATATCAACTTAATTCACCCATTTACATCTTATATCACCTTAAATCACCCATTTACATCTTATATCACCTTAATTCACCCATTTACATCTTATATCACCTTAAATCACCCATTTACATCTTATATCAACTTAATTCACCCATTTACATCTTATATCACCTTAATTCACCCATTTACATCTTATATCACCTTAAATCACCCATTTACATCTTATATCACCTTAATTCACCCATTTACATCTTATATCACCTTAATTCACCCATTTACATCTTATATCACCTTAATTCACCCATTTACATCTTATATCACCTTAATTCGCACATTTACATCTTATATCAACTTAATTCACCCATGTACATCTTATATCACCTTAATTCATTCATTTACATCTATATCACCTTAATTCACCCATTTACATCTTATATCACCTTAATTCACCCATTTACATCTTATATCAACTTAATTCACCCATTTACATCTTATATCACCTTAATTCACCCATTTACATCTTATATCAACTTAATTCACCCATTTACATCTTATATCAGCTTAATTCACCCATTTACATCTTATATCACCTTAAATCACCCATTTACATCTTATATCACCTTAATTCACCCATTTACATCTTATATCACCTTAAATCACCCATTTACATCTTATATCAACTTAATTCACCCATTTACATCTTATATCACCTTAATTCACCCATTTACATCTTATATCACCTTAAATCACCCATTTATATCTTATATCACCTTAATTCACCCATTTACATCTTATATCACCTTAATTCACCCATTTACATCTTATATCACCTTAATTCACCCATTTACATCTTATATCACCTTAATTCGCACATTTACATCTTATATCACCTTAAATCACCCATTTACATCTTATATCACCTTAATTCACCCATTCACTCAAAAAAAGAATGTGTTCAACTGTATTACGTCATATTCATACTGAGCTCCCGATCGAAAAACTAAAACTTTGTCTGGTAATGACACACAGTACACAATTTAGAAAGTCCAAGCAGTGGCGTCATTTCAGGGGTTTTTCAGGAGGCAGGGGGGGGGTGATAACCAAAACGTGGTCGGCTTGTTAAGTTGTTTCTTACTGGAGGCGCCACATTACATGCCAATTTAAATAAAACCTGGAAATTCAATTGGGGGGGGGGTCCAAATATGCCACCCAGCCCTACCCAAATGACGCCCCTGAATCCAGGGTCTGGGGGGGGGGCAGTTGATTCTACCAGTCTGGTGGGAAGGGGGATAGGCAACCCTGGTAGTGGGACAATTTTCTTCATCCCTCCCCATGAAAAAATTATGCATTTGCTCTAAAATGTCGTCACTGAATATGTATATACATATATATATATACTAGCGAGTATCCGGCATGCGTTGCAATGCCATTCAATGAAATAAAGTGTTTGTGTTTTAATAATAATTTTTGTAAGTACTTTTAATATGCACAGTTTTTTTTTACAGTCTGGTGCGTATTCGAATTAATTAGAAGGTTTTTTCGAAGCGTGAGCAGACCACACGCAGCTGTCCATGTGGGAAGCATGGATCTTCCAAATTTAGTCCCCAAACTTGTAGCGATTGATCCCCCAATGCAATAACTTTGTTTGAAATTATATTTATATCGCTCATTTATTACATATAAACAAATTTAGGGCCCCCGGTCCCAAAATGAATGTTGTGAAATATGTGTACTAATTCACAAACCTATTTATTAAGAAACATATACAAAATGAAATGTCACAGTTTATATTTAATTTAATTCCACCCACCTATGCAATGGCTCTGTTTGACATTATATTTACATAGCTCATATAAGGGGAAAAAATGAATTTAAGGCCCCCGGCCCAAAGAAGAATATTGTAAAATGGTTGGACATATTTAGAAACCATTTGTGAGCCTGCACACAAAAACTCATTAAAGGTTTATCGCATTCAGATGAATGGTTTATAGGAACGCATATGGAAATTAAATTTAAGTAGCTCATATTAGAAAAAAACTACTATAGGGCCCCCGGTTCAAAACTGGTAATTCCTTGTAAAATGAATGGGTTTTGATATCCATGGGTATAGTTTTGTAAATGTACTTACGTTTTGATAACGTCATTCATTTTCTTAATTGGTAAAATGATAAAATAGCATCTATTTTTCACAACTGTAATATCATTGGATTTAAAGAAATTGTAATCCACATAAAAATGTACACACCCTATTTCCCAGCCCCCATATATATGTACCTAAGAAATTTAATTATTTGTCAAATTCATTCTGAGGGGTATAGTGTGCTGCCTTGCGCAAATGAAACTATTGTATAACATCTTCCCCTTCCCCGAACAGAGTTTTAAAGAAATGAATAAAATCATCCACGGGATTGTAATCTCCTTACTTACGCAAAAACATTTTTTTTTGCATTTCACATGATTTTTTCTTATTTGGATGAGTACTAAGTGCATAAGTGAATGCTATTTAGATATGTAGTTTCGCTGCACTTGTTGCATTAAACGGCATTTTCGTATTAAAAGTATATTTAAAGGGTACGTTTTTTATTACTTTATAAATTTCAAAAAAGTATATTTTTGGAAAGAATAAAAGTAAAAATTTATTAAATGTTAAAAATACAAAGCTAAAGTTGTATTTAATTTTATAAAATTTTAGCAATTTAAAAAAGAAATATATTATATTTATTAATTTTACTTTTAAGAAGGGGGAAATACATTATCAATTTTATCCCGCGTGGTTATTAAATTAGAGAACTTTTGCTTTGACTAAATAGGCAATTTGTGCAATGACGTGATTTGCGTGATTATTTAGAACAAATTAGTTTTAATTTTATTACGCAATATTAAGAACGTACTAAAAACGCACTTAAAACAACATATGTTTTGGTTTTCCCGATAAATGTGATTACAGTGTAATTCTTTGATCATAATTTTTTTATTAATTATTTTTTTCATAACATTTAAACACATATAAAATGCTTAAAATAGTTCCTTACTTGTTACTTTAAATTTATTTGTAATTTATATTATTAATACTTAAAGTTTTACTAAAATTAAAGCGGATAAAAAATATTTTTTGCGCACTACCATTTATTTGATTTCCTTAAAATAATAGAAAAAAACTATGATTGTTGTTTTTTTAATGCGAACGTATTTAAATCGTATCGGTTCTTTGGAGTTACAGTCAGCATAGATCATTCTAATATAATAGATGTATTACTACATCATCGCTATTCAAAATCACAACACGTTTACAAAGTTATATCCGATTCTAAAATACGTCACAAAATTCAAGCTTATTTATAAAAACAACAAAAATACTATCTACACTAAACATGCAAAAACGTGTTTTCTCTGCTCTTACAAAATTGCTGTTTGTTGGCATTTGTTCAAGGGCGGTTGTGTTGATAGCTCTGTTTGAAATTATTAAAGTTTATTTAAGAAAACAAAACGAATATAAGGCTATCGACCTAAGCGAAATATTGTAAATGTTGTTCTAATTTAGAAACATTTGCGGTAGCGCGCATATCAATTCACCAAAATTGTATCGCAATCGGATGAATGGTATAGGAATCCATACGATAATTATATAGATAATATAAGGGTGGAAAACGAATTTAAGGCCCCCGGCCACAAACGGAATATTGTAGAATTTTTGTATTACTTCAGAAACCTACTTATTATGCTACAAAATTTAAAAAAAAATAATTCTTACTAAAGTTTTATCGCATTCAGATGAACGTTATAGGAGCGCATACGGAAATTATTTTATACAAAGCTCATATTTAAAAAAAAAACGATTTTGGGGCCAACGGCCAAAAACGAAATGTTTTAAAAATGTTGTAATTACTTCAGAAACCTACTTATTATGTCACGCACACAAATTAATGTCGCTATTTGTATTTGATTAAAAATGGAATATTTTAAAACGGTTGTAATAATTCAGAAACCTTTGCGAGCGTGCTCGCAACATCTCACCAAAGTTTTAGCGCATTCGGACAAATTGTGTAGGAGCGCAGACGGAAATTATTTTTACAAAGCTCGTATAAGAAAAAAAACAAATTAAGGGCCAACGGCTGAAAACGGAACATTTTTTAAGGGTTGTAATGACTCAGTTAAACGTCCGTGTATGTGGACAACAACTCACCAAAGTTTTGTCGCAATCGCATGAATGGTGTAGGAACGCATGCGAGACATACAAAGATACAAAGATACACACATTCATTTTTATATATATAGATATAGATATATATACATATATATATATATATATATATATATATATATATATATATATATATATATATATATATATATATATATATATAAGTTCCACCTGTGGCGGATTGCCCCCCACCCCTCCTTTCTACGCAGGTGCGTAGTAGTTATAATAGTTATAGTCTTATAGTATATAAGTATTTTCTATTAAATTTAAACATTGTTAGATGATAAATTCATCATGCCACTTTTTAAAAAAATAATAAAAAGCAAGGTAAGTAATCGTGGAAAAAACTATTATATAGTAAACACCTTTAGTTTTTATAAAGTCATAGCAATTGGTATATCACTAAAATACGACATCTGCCTTCTTGTCGCTGGGTCAACATGTATATATTTTTTTGTTTACTAAGACTGCATCAAATAAATAATTGAAAACATTGTTGACAGTATTCTGAACAATTTTTGTTTCCCAAAGTGGTGGCCCACGAGCCGCAGGGCCGTTGCGTGACTTTTGAGCGCCCCACTTCCTCTTTCGCCACTTTTCGATTTTTAGTCCAATGCAATTTGATACTTTGATTTTTTTTTCCCTCAAAATCTTAACTTTGGGCCATTTAAATTGTCAGAGTCCACCATGCACCTGCAGGAGTTTCAGAGCCTCGCGACGGCTATGAGCGAGCCTTTCGTTGTCACGACGACTATGAGCGAGACTTACGTTTCCGCGACGGCTGCGAGCGAGACTTACGTTGCCGCGACGGCTGTGAGCGAGACTTACGTTGCCGTGACGGCTGTGAGCGAGCCTTGCATTGTCACGACGGTTATGAGTGAGACTTACGTTGTCACGACGGCTATGAGCGAGCCTTACGTTACCGCGACGGCTATGAGCGAGACTTACGTTGCCGGTCCACAAAACATGGACCAAGCAATGTGAAACCAAAATTAAAAAACCGTCCTCTTTTAAGTCGTGTCTCAAAGCAACGTGGTCTTGTAAATTCAATAGTGCATCCAACCTTTCATTTTCCTTTAAACTTAGAGAGAAATTTTTCATTTTCGAAATCATTTATATTAACTTCTCTCTGGTTCGTTCTACTTTCTTTCTTTCTTTATGGCGGCAATTTTTTTTTTGGAAGGCTAATAGACCCACTTCCGGTCATCCTATAGCACTGACGCTTATCAAATAATAGACTTTTTGTAGATGACAACACATTCTTTCAAATATTCAGCACAACCCCCAACCCTACTGCCCCCCCCCCACCAAATCAGTTTTTTTTCCGTTTTTCAAGGGCAAGCTAAGTGATCCAATTTCCGTCATTGTATAGAGCTAAAACGTAGCACTTAGACTTGTTGCCAATGACAACACATTCTATCAAATTTTCAGCCCCACCTCCAACCTCCTACCTCCAACCTCACACCTCCAACCTCCAACCTCACACCTCCAACCTCACACCTCCAAAAAATCAGTTTTTTTCTTGTTTTTAAGGGGTGCGGAATGTTAAAATTTCTTTAATGGGGCATCGTTTGTTGCGGCATTTGTGTGGCTGGAGCTATGTGCTTTATATTTGAGATGTATATAGGTATAGATCGTGACGTTGTTCGATAAAGGATTCATACGAAAACTTTGTTTTTAAATCCTTTATATTAACGTCCCTATTGTTCGCGTGTTTGTGAAAAAAACTTCGCAAGGCTAAAGGACCCACTTCCAGTCATCATATCAAGCTGAAACTGTGCACGTAGACTTGTTACCGATAACTACACATTCAAACAAATGTGTAGCCCCTTCCCTGATCATTCGGTCACCTGTGACCCCCATTGACTCTTTAGTGACCTCTGCGTGTCAAATCTCCATCTTATTTTTGACCCACTCGCTGATCTCTAATTGAGTTAACACCTTTGCATACTTTGACTTTTAAAAAAATACTTTTAAAAAAAAATTCTTTTCCGAAAATGCATTTAAAATGTATAAAATGTCCCCTAACTTCAGAGTTGTTGATAAAGTCACATGAATGTGTCCTTAAAGTTTGGAACCAAATGATACCGTATGGCCATGTATGCCCTTGTATGCCCTTGTATGCCCTTGTACGTCCTTTTCTCTGGTTGCTCTGCCCGTTTGTTAGTTTGTCTGTGGTCAAATCTTACATCTCTACATTGACCCACTTCCTGAACTGGAACAGAACTGAAACAAAGAACAGAGCGTTGACGGACGCCCCATGCTTTTTTGTTTAGCCATACGACTGTAACAACTATGAGGTTTGTTTGTTTTTTAAAATTTTGTTTAAGCCTTTATTTCATACTTTTTTTATTTTGAATAGCGCGTCTGTTTTAATTTTTTTAAATTTTATTTTGTTTTATTTTTTTCCTTGAATTGACTCACTGAACGCACGTCACACATTGTCGAACATTGGATGCTTTAACCCACGTGACCTCTTGACTAAGTAGTTTTTAAATGACATTAAACGGATTCTTGTATGGTCGTTGCCCTACTTAAACTTACCAAAGATTTACAGTTTTATGTTTATCCTGTGTACTGAGTGCGACAGTAAGGGACAAAACAACAGCTGGGAACCAAAATGGCGGACATCACGTGTTTCCTTCTTGATACAAGAAATTCTTCTGGAAAGTCATTTTAAATATCGATTTCTCATTTTGTGGATGCAATTTGCCCCCTCTGTTAGTGGCTCTCAACCTTTGAAGTATAGTGAACTCTTGATAAAATTTGCCTAGCTGTCGCTACCCACAACCGGGATTAGTCCAGGAAAATGACCACAGGAAAACATCCCCATCACTGTAAACAAATATATATTTACTTTTTAAATGAAAGGGGGTAGGCTTACAAATAAGATAAAATAGCACATTTTAAAAAACAATTTGTGGTTCTCAGGCGTGTGAACAGCTAAGTGGGGTATCTGTATCCCTCTGAACAGGTAAGTGGGGTATTTGTATCACCCTGAACAGGTAAGTGGGGTATCTGTATCACTGTGAACATCTGAGTGAGGTATCTGTGACAATGTGAACAGCTAAGTGGGGTATCTGTGACAATGTGAACAGCTAAGTGGGGTATCTGTGACAATGTGAACAGCTAAGTGGGGTATCTGTGCGAATGTGAACAGCTAAGTGAGGTATCTGTGACAATGTGAACAGCTAAGTGGGATATCTTTGACAATGTGAACAGCTGAGTGGGGTATCTATGACAATGTGAACAGCTAAGTGGGGTATCTGTGACAATGTGAACGTACCTTCTTATTTCACTTTTTGTTCAATTTAAGGGAAGTAATAGTTTCATCATTTGAAAATTCTCAATGGGGAATAACGCAAATTTAAATAATAATTTATTTGGTTAGAAAATTCTTTGTGTTTTGCATTTATCTTGTGTTTTTCAAAAAACGTCAAATTATGAAATACAGACTTTTGACTGTGTTAAATTTTGCAAACTAAAGCCATGGGACAGCGAAAATGTTTTTTTTAACAGTCACCCCAATTTTTTTTTATTTATGTGTACGACTGAGTTACCCCGAAATCAAAGACCATCAACAATTATAGGAATGACATTAAACGGATTCTTGTATGGTACCGTATTTCAAAGTTTGTCAGTTCAAAAATAGATACTGGATTTTACGGGACGGGGGGGGGGGGGGGTGTGAAATGTATTAAAATAAATCAAAGAGTCGGGCACTAGGCGCAGTTTTGGAGATTAATTAAGTGTATCTTAAGAACGTTAAAGTAGTTTTAAATTTAAAAAAAAAAACTTTCAATCCAATGAATTATTTTGGAAATTGATGCTACTTAAACGCCTCTCACGTACATTAATAAATATATAAAACTTTTGTAAATATATCCTATCTTCTTTATATATTTATGCCATTTATATACAATTTATTAAAAAGGAAACATGTAAACAGTTATAGAAATGTATAGAACTTCTCTACAAAACCATGTTTGCTTTCTTTTTAAATTAGTAATTTTCAAATCAATAAAATTTTAAATAAATTCATAAAGTTAATTACAGTAGACCTACTCAAAGTTTTGTTTCTGTTTTGTACAACATATAAAAATGATGTTACCAATCCTTTTGGTGAACAATAGCTTTTGAGAACGGATATATTTTGTAAAAGAATCAGTTATTAATGAAGTAGTTTAAACAAGTAAATCGTTTGAAATAACAGTTATAAAACTTTGAAGAAGATTAACCTAAATATCCAACAACAAAAAAAGAATTGATGTATACAAGCACAACCAGGTCAAGCGGAACCTTAAGGTCCACCAGCGTCTCTTCGGATGATTTATTTTATATTGAGGCAAAACTAAATGCATACTATCCTGCATTTTGAATTTATCAAACATATTCTGGGGCTGATTGAGACACCCCCCCCCCCTCCCACATCCCCATCTCATGTTTCGCTCGTGAGCCTTCGGCGCGCTTGATTTTCTGCTCCCTACCCGATGAAAGTGACAGCGAGGCTCCTTTGTATCTACTATCTACAAAAAAAAAGTGCTGAATGTTTGTAATTAAGTTGATTTTCTTGAAATGTAAAATATATCTAGATGCCAAAGGCAAAACTAAGATGGAGCCATGAGCATTCTCTCCGGGAATGCCACAAACGGTATGAATGTATTTTTATTATGTGTGGGTGTGGAGAGACGGAGTCAGAGCCTTGGCCTTGGTCCATATTATGCCTTATTTTTGCGCTTATAGATGCCCGACCCACAACTTACCGAACACTTGAAAGCCTTTCCCGACCCCATGAAATCAAGGTTACAAGGCGTGGCTTAGAAGGGATTAGGGGGTCTTGGTGCAATACTTTACCCAGGGCCCGTGACGCACTGATTACCTGGCAGGTGACCTTACGCTTAGTTTTGAATTTCTGATTCTAAATATACGAAAATATCTCAATACAAAATTAAATGCAAAATCCAAAGGATATTTAATTTTTAAAAATCCAATAAAATATATGATGAGTTATTTCCCTTAGATATATTTTTAAATACTGAAATTATCATATCTATTACATTGCTAAAGGAGCAACCAAGAAAATTGGGTTGCGCGCTTTTGTGTCGCTGCTTAATAGACATTCAAGCAAGTTGTGTGGCCGAGCGGTCTAAACTAAGGCCATCCAAAGCCTATTGAGCACAACGGGGCGGATGGGACTCGTTAACGCATGGAAGAGACGGCAAACTCTGAAATCAAACCCGAAGATTGAGTCCCGTAGGTGTTAAGACATGGACGCCCATGAAAATACTAACGCACAAAGGGTCCAAGGAGACACAAGCAACATTGCTGGTCATCTACTTCATCCTGATCTATATCCAGTCGTCTTGAGCACGTCTCGCCATTGGAACAAACAAGCAAGGACGAGAAAGTGAGGCTGACGAATTGAGCAACTCTCGACTTAAAACAAAACACAGCTCAGGACTCATGTCGGAGCATTGGATTCTCCGCATACGAAGGAAATACAATATTAATAGATATTCAATCAAAATTATGAACCATTTTTAGTGTTAGGAATTATTGGGACGTAATATTACAAATAATCGAGCTGGTAAAAAATATGATTGTGCCAAAATTTAGGTTTTACAATATTAAAAAAACACTTATAACAGAGTTTTTCAAATAAATCATTTGTAAAATGTATTATTGAGCCTTGGGGGGGGGGGGGGAGAGGACTAATTGTGATTTTTATAAAGTGCATTACTTGTATGCATGTTTTGTCAAATTGTGTCAAATTTTCATCCTTAACCTCCATTGCTTATAAGAATTTCACGCCCCTGAACTATATTAATATTCTAATGACCCACCCGCTTTTACGACCGCAGATTTATTTCACCAAATATTTGAGAAAAACAAAGGAAAATATTACGCACCCAACGCACGGGAGATATTTTTTTAAAAAGAATCTCATTTAGCGCAGTTATCGGGAATCTCATTTAGCGCAGTTATCGGGAATCTCATTTAGCGCAGTTATGGGGAATCTCATTTAGCGCAGTTATCGGGAATCTCATTTAGCGCAGTTATCGGGAATCTCATTTAGCACAGTTATCGGGAATCTCATTTAGCGCAGTTATCGGGAATCTCATTTAGCGCAGTTATCGGGAATCTCATTTAGCGCAGTTATCGGGAATCTCATTTAGGGCAAGTTATCGGGAATCTCATTTAGCGCAGTTATCGGGAATCTCATTTAGCGTAGTTATCGGGAATTTTATTTTATCTTCCCCTCTAAAAACTGATTTTTTGGGGGTGGGGCTGAAAATTTGAGAGAATGTGTTGTCATCGGCTACGAGTTTATTTGCCAAGTTTCAACTCGATATGTTGACGGGGAGTGGGTCAATTAACCGTCCGAAGATTTAGCCAGCCACTAACAAGATTGAAGTTAATATAAAGGATTTAATAAATTCTTCTTTGCAATACACTTATCTCAATAACAAATTTTATTTTACTGAAGACTCTCATACTAAATGAAGAAGACAATTTTTAAATATATATATTTTTAACATTTATTTTGTTGTTATCCTTTTGTGACATCATTAGATTTGTTGACTTTGCATTGGGGTTGGGGGGGGGGGAGATGAAATAGCGGTATGTAGAATTTGTTTACTGTGTAAGAACATTTTATTTTAATTGTGATAATGTCATAATATGGTATAATGGTGTGGGGTGGGGGCAGTAGCTGTCGACATCTGGTGTGATTTGAGATCCTCATTTAGGATTAATGACGTAGTTTTATGGGGTCTATCACTTTGCCACAGGTGTGTTCTCAGGTGGGTTCTCGGGTGTGCTTTCAATTGGGTTCTCAGGTGTGCTTTCAGGTGTGTTATCAGGTATGTACTCGGTTGTGGGCTCAGGTGTCTCTGGTATTAGGAAACATTGAGCTTGCAGGGGCGACGAGCCCCAACTCCAATCAAATTCACAGGAACACACCATGCCATTGGCCAGTGTTTTCATCTCTCCCCATGGTATAATCTCTCCAAAAGCCTCACAGTTGTAGCCTGTGAAGTTAAAGGAGACATGGTACTTCTTGACAAAGACAAAAATACATATGTCTGTAAAGATGAAAATTATGAACCTGATAATTATGGTAATGTAGTCTTTAAACACTTTAGTGAGACACCCGGTAGAGACACACTCTAGCCAGACGTCGGTAAATACACACGCTTGCCAGACAACGGTATAAGATTTAGCCAGACATTTTGTAGACACACAATCTAGTTAGACACTCGGTAATGACACAATCTAGTCAGACACTCGGTAATGACACAATCTAGCCAGACCTCGGTAGAGACACATTCTTGCAAGACAATAGTAGAGGATTTAGCCATACATTTTATAGAGACACACTCTAGCCAGACAATCAGTAGAGGCCCTTTAGCCAGACCTCGGTAGAGACACGCACTAGCCAGGCGCTCCTAGAGCCATGCACTAACATGACACTCATAGAGACACGCACTAGCCAGGCGCTCCTAGAGCCATGCACTAACGTGACACTCATAGAGACACGCACTAGCCAGGCGCTCCTAGAGCCATGCACTAACGTGACACTCATAGAGACACGCACTAGAAAGACACTCACAATTGTTTGGAAGGATTGCCTATTTGTGCCATTAAATCGGATTCTCATACACGGGCCAAAGCTACATAGGTCTATCGGACTGATTAATGGACACAGAATCAATTTAGCATTTTCATCAGGCCTCTACGCTGCGCATTTCTACTAGGGCTTGAAATCTTAGCTCACCGTTCGGACACTCATCACAGCAACCGTCTTCAGACTTGACGACGTCAACACACAGCGGTGGATAACAAGGTCTATCCAGACACACCCATCCTCCGGTATTTTCATCACACCAGCAGTACCCACAAGTCATGTCCATCCCAGGGCCGGCTGAGTCCTGCGTAAACAAGGCAAAAAAATAACTAAAAATTCAAAAAGATTTCTTTAGAGCGCCCGATAAACTAATAATCAACACCTGCATTTAGAAATTATTAAGACGTTCCACTTTGAGATTGAGGCAGCGGTCCTAAAGTATCTGGCCCGCGCCCAGATCCGGCCCGCATGAGCAGCCAAGTAGCAGTGACAAATATTAAAATCACCGTTGCCAAAAGCCAGGCCCATACTTCCCGTAGCAACCATACTTCCCATAGCGACCATACTTCCCATAGCGACCATACTTCCCATAGCGACCATACTTCCCATAGCAACCATACACCATACTTGTCATATCACCCACACTTCTCATAACCATATTTTCCATAGCAAACATACTTCCCATAGCAACCATACTTCCCATAGCAACCACAATTCCCATAGCAATCATACTTCCCATAGCAACCATACTTCTCATGGCAAACATACTTCTCATAGTAATACTATTATGTTCATGTACATTCCAATAGATTAATGAAGCGTGCTTAAAAGCCGTGGTAGGCAAATCGCGGCTCTTTAAACGTCCTTTTGCCGATTTTAGTCTCTTTTGACTAATGAGTTTTCCGGACACTGGCTTAGGCGATGCGGTATAACTTTTGTCCGGCCACTAACAAAGCGTAAGGGAAGGTGAACCGGTACCCTGTTTGAGGACACCTGGGTTAACGTAACTACATCGTCCTTTTTTTTTAGGGGTTGGGTGGGGGGCTAACAGAAAGACTGTCTAGAGTCTAGAGCTGTGATTCCCAAAGTGGTCTATATCTTGCAATGGATCCATGTCAGCAAGAACAAAATTGTGGGTCCATAATGGGGGTCAACGATAGTGGACCTCGTGTACGCAGGTCGTGACTTCTATTTTGGCATTCCATGAATGGAATAATCCACATACACAGATAGGACCTATTTACTTATATAATATTACCTTATACTATAAAGACATATATATATATATATATATAAATCTTCCTACATACTTATAAAAGTACCTATGAAGTAAAAATTTTAAAAACATAAATGTTCATGAAACGTGATGAAGAATCATATTCAAATTTAAGTTATTAGGTATATTTTCTGGTATATGAAACTGTTTAAGAATTATTATAAACTAGCAGTTCACCGCAGCTGCGCCTGCGTACGTTTTTATTTTCTCTGCGTGTAAGGTTTTATTTTGTAAAAAAAAAAGTATCTTTCCGCAGTAAATTGTAGCCTATGTCAACTCTTTAGCTAACTAGACCTTGTAGCCTATGTCAACTCTTTAGCTAGCTAGACCTTGTAGACTGTGTCAACTCTTTAGCTAGCTAGACCTTGTAGACTGTGTCAACTCTTTAGCTAGCTAGACCTTGTAGCCTATGTCAACTCTTTAGCTAGCTAGACCTTGTAGCCTATGTCAACTCTTTAGCTAGCTAGACCTTGTAGCCTATGTCAACTCTTTAGCTAGCTAGACCTTGTAGCCTGTGTCAACTCTTTAGCTATATATAGCTAGACCTCCAACTGCGCACAAGATCACGGTGACTTGTTGCTTGGTTTTTTAAGTGAAAACGTTACAAACAGGCCGACGATACACTGCTACTGTTTTGTATACAACTAATTTTCGCAATTATAATATTAATAGCAAAGTAGGGATTTTATGATGCACTATTTTATTCTATTTACATATTAATTAAATTAGTATATTTCATAAAAGTGTGTGAGTTGTAGGCATACGCTTTGTGATCGCAATACAATTTGATCTTGTAAAACTTGCCCATAAAGATATACCAGTATCATCATGTTACACACATACGCGCAGTATAAATTTTTGTCCAATCTTGTCTCAGAAACAAACTGGACATCATTAACCGAGGAGATTTGAGATTAAACCTAACTAAATTGATGCCAAATGTTGAACATGTATTATTAAAGCATCAGGTTCATCCCTCACTAAAAGCATTTATTTCTTGCTTAGTTATTTTATGTAACAGAAAGTAAATTTTAATTTGGTTGGTTTTAATTTGAATTTAATTAATACATGTATAAAACTTAACATGTTTCTTAAAAAGTTTTTTACACTAAACTTCACTACCGTTATAAATTTAAATCTTACAAAGTGAGTAGGATAATACTGGCTGTCAAAAATACATTTGAAGTTAATGAATTTGCAAAAAATCAATATCAGGTAAGCAGGGGTCTACCCAAAACCGAAAAACACGAAAAACAAGTGGTCTACGAGACAAAAAAAGTTTGGGGACCTCTGGTCTAGAGAGATAGCACCAAAAGAGTTAACCATTTTAAAGCCAGAATAATATTTTTTTGAAAATTAATTCACAAACATATTGAATTTGAACTTTCAAGAGAATTGAATTGGACAAAGTCAATACACACACAGAAAGGGTCAATAGATCTGAACTGTTTTTGTTTTTTTTTTAATTTAAGAAACGGGTAAAAAAGCATATTTAAAAAGTGGAAACGGGCCGAAACAATAAGGCAGATATCAAAATAGTTTTCATATATATTTACAAGTAAGTTTAAAATTATTGTAAAAAATTGTGTTATTCACGGGGGAGGTGGGTGGACGACAAATTCATCTATAGACTAAGTTATTTCTTTTTTTAAGTCCAACAACATAGTCAGTTACGCTTACTTGACAGCTTGGGGGCTTGGGGGTGCAGACAGCCTCGGTTGGACCCCAATAGACCATATCATTCTGGCATGTGCATTCCATCCCATTGTCCAGCTGCACTGTTTCACCCATTGGAATGATCTGGCCGTTTGCCTCACAGTTAGGACCTGTGAGTGCATAGTAGTGAACAGAGATTATAAGGGTAAGAAAATGGATTTTAAGGGTAAGAACATAGATTATGAGGGTAAGAGAATGAGAACATAAATTATAAGGTTAAGAGAAAATAGATTTTAAGGGTTAGAGAACATAGATTATAAGGGTAAGAGAATGAGAACATAGATTATAAGGGTAAGAGAAAATAGATTTTAAAGGTAGGAGAATATAGATTATAAGGGTAAGAGAAAATAGATTTTAAAGGTAAGAGAACATAGATTATAAGGGTAAGAGAATGAGAACATAGATTATAAGCTAAAATAAGAAAGATCATAAAATATAGATTATAAGGTAATAAAATATATATTATAATTTAGGATAATTTAGAATATGACGTAAGAGAACATATGTTGTAAGTTAAGAGAACATATATTATAAGAGTTATATAATATAGATTATAAGGTAAGAGAACACATATTATAATTTAAGATTATATGGATAATGATTTAAGAGAACGTGTATTTTAGGAGTTATAGAATATAAGACAAGAGAATATAGATTATAATTTAAGATAATATATATTATAAGGGGAAGATACTATAAATTATAAGGCCAGAGAACATATATATAAGGTAAGCGAATAGATATTACAAAATAAGAGAACATAGATTATAAGATAATAGAATAAAGATTATAAGAACTGTAGATTATAAGATAAGAGAATATTGATTATAAGATAAGAGAACAAATATTATAAGCAGAGTCGTTCTTACAATTTTGGGGATCCTGGGCATGGAGCGTAGGTAGGGGGCCCCAGAAGAAGGGGGGGGGGTCCTTGGAGCTGAGGAGAAAACACCACCCACCACTGTGGCACCTCCATTCTGCCTACGCCACTGTTTCCTCTTTGCCCGCGTGTAACCACTAACCACTTCTATAATTACGCCATTAGAGAAAGTGTGTACTTGTGAAATATATGGACTAGCAATTTTTAGGCTAATAATAAAAAGCGTCCGGCGGGGCCTCTTTGGCAGTGGTGCCCTAGGCAGTTGCTTAGTTTGCCTATTTTGCCTATGCCTAAGAACGGCTCTGATTATAAGATTATAGAAGGTATGTTATAAGAGTTATAGAATATATATTATAAGGTACGATAGTATAGATAATGAGGTAGGAGAGTATAAGATTTAAAGGTAAGAGAACATAGATAATAAGGTAAGAGAATAAAGGCGGCGTGCATATAACCATGGATGCGACAAATTTAAAATCACATGAAAATTCCTGCCCAGAGTTCGCAAAAACGCTTTGATCAGCCGGGGTTATCTCATCGTCTGCTCCACAGTGTGGCCTTGTACAGAGCAATCAGACAAGCTCAAATAGTCTCAAATCAGGTATTGAATAAAAAAAAACTTTCTACCATGGTGTCACGTATCGGAAGTGGTGAACTATATCCTGTATTAAAAGTTATCAATGCAGAAAAATGGAAGTCAAGAACCTAACTTTCGCTTCCACTGAAAGCAAGATGGCGGTGCCCTTACTATTTATAGATATTTGGACACTCACGAAAAGAACCCGAATTATGTGCACATTCAAGCACACTCTCTCTCCTCTTCTCTCGTTCTCTCTTTCTTCTCTCTTTCTCTCTCTCTCTCTCTCCGTGTATTTCCCTTTCACTATCAATGACGCTGTCTTTCGCTCTTATTTTGTCCGTCTCTCCACTTTCTGTATACATGCCAGATGTATGCTTGCTGTTAAGTCAGACACGAGTCGGAGCTCAGCTACTCCGATAAGAGTTTAAAAGCCGATCTTTCGCTTCATCTGTGCTTTGCGGTTAAAGCAGCTCAAGACAGTAAGACAAAACCTAAGTGGTTACCCGCCTGAAACGAACCCATGATTAGACCTGCCCCCAGCTTTTTAAATGACTAATGTGTCATCTAGCCGGTACGTGTCATCTGTTGTGTCATCAGCCTGTCTTTTATATCATTTAGAAATGAGACTTGCAAATGGAGAATAGGGATTCTCTCCTGGGATCCAGCACCATTTTTAGTTAACGAATTAGGTTTTCCCGGGAAATCACGGGAAATCACGGGAAATCACGGGAAATCACGGGAAATCGCTGGTCCACACTTTTAGAATACTATTTTCTTTCTTTTTTTTTTTTTTTTTTTAATTTCAGCGTGCCACATGTTGTCACAAAGTTTCAAAAATTGTCACTGTCAGCCAGGACCTGACCTGTACGGTGTAATTAACTGCGCTGAATGACTAAGCTCAGTAGTTCTAGCAAACATGCTCTCATGCGTTTTCAAGTCACGACCACATGTATGTAAAAGCAAAGTGACGTCACTACGATATATTGAAAAATAAAAAGAAGCCTTTTAAATATGAACACTTAATATTCAAATATTATTATTATTATTATTTGCTGTCTTATATAGCGCGGTACCCCAGCCTAGTGCTAGGCTCACCGCGCTGTACATAAAAATATTTAAAAAAGAGACATAATCGTGACAATAACATAAAATACATATATGTAATAAAGAACAGATGTATAGAGACAAAACAAAATCTAATGCATATTCACCTCATCCACACCAGAACTTTTACATGACAAGCTATGGGACGACGGCCAGCAGCAGCGTTTATCGGTCAGATGTGAGGAACCAGTCGGGGTAGTAGAGTTTAAAGAGATGTGTTTTGACTGCACTTTTGAAGGCTGTGATAGTTGATATATTGCGGATGTGTAGTGGAAGAGAATTCCATTGTTTGGTGGCACAGTAAAAGAAAGATCTTCCACCGTATGTTTTTGTGCGAGTCTTGGGGACAGAAAGAATACGCCCGTCTGCGGAGGAGCGAAGCTGTCGAAGGGGTGAATAGACAGAGAGAAGTTCGGTTAGATAGGAAGGGCAGGAATTCGAGAAAAAGTTATGGCAGAGAACAGAGAGTTTATAGTCAATACTTGCTTGTTATTTGAGTTAAATTATTTTAAATGGGTTGTTATTTGAGACTTATTATGAACACTTAATTTTCAAGTATGAAAACTTAATGTTCAAATATAATGGGGTGTTATTGGAGACTTATTCAATCCCAACATTGAAAGTGTTACGCAAATATTAAGACAAAAAGTGATTTAAAACAAGAAAGCTGTTTAAATGCCCATGCTTCTCCTAGTGATCTTAGTCTGTTGTTTCAGCTCGCCCCCCCCCCCCCCCACAACTGAAGGCCTCTTGCCGACACATACGTTGTTCTTTGTATGCGTCTTTTATTTTCTTCGCGTTTCTCATACTTTTTTGTGTGATCATTTTCAACCAAACATAATCCCATCGCAACCCTATTTAAGGTCCCCTCTCCCATAGGCTGAGACCCTGTGCTCTAGTAACTTGATTACCCCAAGACTTCATGAGTCACACTAGCTTTATAATACTTTATAGTATATTGTGTTTTTTTTCTGCCAAAATGATCCTGTTAATGTATACAAATAAGATACATTTAGTATCATTTCTAATTTATGATTATTTTTTGTTAATTCCAAATAAATCCCTTGTTACAAGTTGTTAAAATAAAATGTGCATGTTAATTTTTAATGACGGATTAGAAATTAGAAATAGCTACCTGTCAAAAATGCAAACCTCAAAAAGTATATGTTATAAGTTTTTGTTTCTACAGGCGGTTATAAAGTGTTATGTTATAAGTTTTTGTTTCTACATGCGGTTATATCCAATTTTTGCTTAACAAACATATTATCAGCTAGCTATCCATTGATAGGGATACGCCGTGGAAAGGGAAGCAACCAGTAGCAAGTGACCGACCTCTCAACTCACCTTGAAGACTTTTGTATTCATCACTATTAAATAACAATGAAACAAGTCTACAAATCAACTCTTGTGTAGTTGAATTCATAGGATAATAAATCTTTGAGTTAATTCATTTATCTGGAGACTCACAATTGGGACAGGTCTTTGTGTCATCTAGGGAGGAGACTCACAATTGGGACAGGTCTTTGTGTCATCTAGGGAGGAGACTCACAATTGGGACAGGTCTTTGTGTCATCTAGGGAGGAGACTCACAATTGGGACAGGTCTTTGTGTCACCTAGGGAGGAGACTCACAATTGGGACAGGTCTTTGTGTCATCTAGGGAGGAGACTCACAATTGGGACAGGTCTTTGTGTCATCTAGGGAGGAGACTCACAATTGGGACAGGTCTTTGTGTCATCTAGGGAGGAGACTCACAATTGGGACAGGTCTTTGTGTCATCTAGGGAGGAGACTCACAATTGGGACAGGTCTTTGTGTCATCTAGGGAGGAGACTCACAATTGGGACAGGTCTTTGTGTCATCTAGGGAGGAGACTCACAATTGGGACAGGTCTTTTGTGTCCTATAGGGAGGAGACTCACAATTGGGACAGGTCTTTGTGTCATCTATGGAGGAGACTCACAATTGGGACAGGTCTTTGTGTCATCTAGGGAGGAGACTCACATTTGGGACAGGTCTTTATGTCATCTAGGGAGGAGACTCACAATTAGGACAGGTCTTTGTGTCATCTATGGAGGAGACTCACAATTGGGACAGGTCTTTGTGTCATCTAGGGAGGAGACTCACAATTGGGACAGGTCTTTGTGTCATCTAGGGAGAAGACTCACAATTGGGACAGGTCTTTGTGTCATCTAGGGAGGAGACTCACAATTGGGACAGGTCTTTGTGTCATCTATGGAGGCGACGCACAATTGGGACAGTTCTTTGTGTCATCTAGGGAGGAGACTCACAATTGGGACAGGTCTTTGTGTCATCTAGGGAGGAGACTCACAATTGGGACAGGTTTTTGTGTCATCTAGGGAGGAGACTCACAATTTGGACAGGTCTTTTGTGTCATAAAGGGAGGAGACTCACAATTGGGACAGGTCTTTGTGTCATCTAGGGAGGAGACTCACAATTGGGACAGGTCTTTGTGTCATCTAGGTAGGAGACTCACGATTGGGACAGGTCTTTGTGTCATCTATGGAGGAGACTCACAATTGGGACAGGTCTTTGTGTCATCTAGGGAGGAGACTCACAATTTGGACAGGTCTTTGTGTCATCTATGGAGGAGACTCACAATTGGGACAGGTCTTTGTGTCATCTAGGGAGGAGACTCACAATTGGGACAGGTCTTTGTGTCATCTAGGGAGAAGACTCACAATTGGGACAGGTCTTTGTGTCATCTAGGGAGGTGACTCACAATTGGGACAGGTCTTTGTGTCATCTATGGAGGCGACGCACAATTGGGACAGTTCTTTGTGTCATCTAGGGAGGAGACTCACAATTGGGACAGGTCTTTGTGTCATCTAGGGAGGAGACTCACAATTGGGACAGGTCTTTGTGTCATCTAGGGAGGAGACTCACAATTTGGACAGGTCTTTTGTGTCATAAAGGGAGGAGACTCACAATTGGGACAGGTCTTTGTGTCATCTAGGGACGAGACTCACAATTGGGACAGGTCTTTGTGTCATCTAGGTAGGAGACTCACGATTGGGACAGGTCTTTGTGGCATCTATGGAGGAGACTCACAATTGGGACAGGTCTTTGTGTCATCTATGGAGGAGACTCACAATTGGGACAGGTCTTTTGTGTCCTATAGGGAGGAGACTCACAATTGGGACAGGTCTTTTGTGTCATATAGGGAGGAGACTCAAAATTGGGACAGGTCTTTGTGTCATCTAGGGAGGAGACTCACAATTGGGACAGGTCTTTGTGTCATCTAGGGTGGAGACTCACAATTGGGACAGGTCTTTGTGTCATCTAGGGAGGAGACTCACAATTGGGACAGGTATTTGTGTCATCTAGGGAGGAGACTCACAATTGGGACAGGTCTTTGTGTCATCTAGGGAGGAGACTCACAATTGGGACAGGTCTTTGTGTCATCTAGGGAGGAGACTCACAATTGGGACAGGTCTTTTGTGTCCTATAGGGAGGAGACTCACAATTGGGACAGGTCTTTTGTGTCCTATAGGGAGGAGACTCACAATTGGGACATGTCTTTGTGTCATCTAGAGAGGAGACTCACAATTGGGACAGGTCTTTTGTGTCATATAGGGAGGAGACTCACAATTGGGACAGGTCCTTGTGTCATCTAGGGAGGAGACTCACAATTGGGACAGGTCTTTTGTGTCCTATAGGGAGGAGACTCACAATTGGGACAGGTCTTTTGTGTCCTATAGGGAGGAGACTCACAATTGGGACAGGTCTTTTGTGTCATCTAGGGAGGAGACTCACAATTGGGACAAGTCTTTTGTGTCATCTAGGGAGAAGACTCACAATTGGGACAGGTCTTTGTGTCACCTAGGGAGGAGACTAACAATTGGGACAGGTCTTTGTGTCATCTAGGGAGGAGACTCACAATTGGGACAGGTCTTTGTGTCATCTAGGGAGGAGACTCACAATTAGGACAGGTCTTTGTGTCATCTAGGGAGGAGACTCACAATTGGGACAAGTCTTTGTGTCATCTAGGGATAAGACTAACCATTGACACAGGACTTTTGTGCCAGTTAGGATTGAGACTCACCATTGGGGCACGTTTCACAGCACTCCCCGGGAGCCGTGTATCCATCTACGCAAGCCCGCGGGGCGCAGTCCATGATTGCACACATCCATTGGTCGCCTTCACACTGACACATAGCACAAGGACCGTCGAAAGGCGGGGGTGTCTGTTTAATAGAGATGGCAATTCGAATTATTTATATATCTATATTTATTTTTTGAGGGTTAAACTAAATTAGATTACATAGTATTTTGTTAGAAAGAATAAGATCTATTTTGAATCTAAGCGAATACTTGAGACCTTTTTACCCCCGCGTTTGTGTCAGAGTAGTTTTCAGCTCTCAAACACGTAGTTTCAAGCTCCGAATAGTAATTTGATCTATTGGGTGGGGGGAGGGAAGGGTATTCGTTTTTTTCTAATATGAGCTATATAAATATATTTTCAAACCGTATGCGCTCCTACACCATTCATATGTGATTGCCACATAACTTTGGTAAGTTGCTGTCCACAAGCTCGCGCATTTTACTGAGTCATTACAACACCTTTAAAATATTTCGTTTTTGGCCGTTGGCCCCAAAATCTTTTTTTTTCCTTATATAAGCTTTGTAAATATAATTTCAAACCGTATGAGCTTCTACACCACTCAAGCGATTGCGATAAAACTGACAAGACCTGTTAACTACAAGCCGGAGCATTTTTTAAAGTCATTGTAACCCTCTTAATATATTCCGCTTTTGGCCGTTGGCCCCAATTTTGTTTTTTTTTCTATGTGAGCTTTGTAAAAAATAGTTTCCGTATGCTCTCCTATACCCTTTATCTGAATGCGATAAAACTTTAGTGAGATGTTGTGGGCACGCTCGCAAAGGTTTTTGAAATATTACAACCTTTTTTATTTTTTCTGTTCGTGGCCAGGGGCCATATGTTCTTTTTTTTTCTTATATTATTATTATTATTATTAGTTGTCTTATTATTAGCCTAGGACTAGGCTCACAGCGCTGTACATACAAATATTAGAAAAAGAGACATAATCGTGACAATAAAATAAAAAACATGTATGTAATAAAGAACAGCTGTATAAAGACAAAACAAAAACTAATGCATATTCACCCCATCCACACCAGAACTTTTACATGACAAGCCATGGACGGCGGCCAGCAGCATCGTTTATCAGTCAGATGTGGGAAATCAGTCGGGGTAGTTAGTAAAGTTTAAAGAGATGTGTTTTGAGTTCAGTTTTGAAGGCTGTGATGGTTGATATATTGCGGATGTGTAGTGGTAGAGAATTCCATTGTTTGGAACAGTTTAATTTCAAACCGTGTGCGCTCCTACACCATTCAAGCGATTGGGATACAACTGAGATGAGTTTGTTATCCACAAGCCGGAGCATTTATCTGTCATTATAATCCTTTTAAAATATTCCGTTTTTGGCCGTTGGCCCCAATTTCGCTTTTGTTCTTATATGAGCTTTGTAAAAATAATTCCCAAATTCGTTTTTTTTTCTTATATGAGTTTTGTAAAAAAAAAAATTTCCGTATGCGCTCCTACACCATTTATCAGAATGCGATAAAGCTTAAGTGGGCACGCCCGCAAAGGTTTTTGAATTATTACAACCATTTTGAAATATTCCGTTGTGAGCCAAGGGCCCTATGTTGGGCTGTTTACATTAGCTATATCAATATAATTTTAACCCGTGTGCGCTCCTACACCATTCTCGCGATTGCAATAAAACTTTAGGGATTTGTTGTCCACAAACCTGCGCATTTTTCTGAGTCATTACATTCCTTTTAAAATATTTCGTTTTTGGCCGTTGGCCCTAAATTCACTTGTTTAAATATGAACTTTATAAAATATAATTTCCGTATGCGCTCCTATACTATTTATCCGAATGCGATAACACTTTGGTGAGATGTTGTGTGCACGCCCGCAAAGTTTTCTGAATTATTTCAACCATTTAAAAATATTCCGTTTTGAGCCAGGGGACCAATGTTCGTTTTTTTCTTCTATGAGCTATATAACTATAATTTCCGTGTGCGTTCCTATACCATTCATATGATTGCGATACAGCTTTGGTGAGATGTTGTGTGCACGCCCTCAAAAGATTTCTGAATAAGTACAACTATTTTACAATATTCCGCTTGGTGCCCTAAATTCGTTTTTGTTTGTTATATGAGCCATCTAAATATAATTTTAAACAATGCTATTGCATGGGTATGGATCAACGCTACTACTGTGTGGACTACATTTAGAACATCCAAGCTTCTCACATGGAAAGATGTTTGTGGCTTGCTCACGTTTCGTAAAACCTTCTAATTTATTAGAGTACGCACCAGACTGTAAAAACAACAACAAAAATAGTGTGTATATAAAAAGTACTTTAAAAACATAATTAAAACACGTATTTATTTGAGTGGCATTGCAACGCATGCCGCTAGCATTTTATAGTATGTAGTTCATATCTTATATTATGTAGTCGATATCTTATAGTTTGTAGTCCATATCTTATAGTATAGTATGTAGTCCATATCTTATAGTATGTAGTCCATATCTTATAGTATGTAGTCCATATCTTATAGTATAGTATGTAGTCCATATCTTATAGTATATTATGTAGTCCATATCTTATAGTATAGTATATAGTCCATATCTTATAGTAAAGTATGTAGTCCATATCTTATAGCATGTATGAATTTTTTATGAATTTCTCTCTTCATAAAAAATAGTGTCACACTGGGTGGACCACCAACTACCCACTTCCTACGCTAGTGCTGACGTGACCACTAGCAGAAATCTGTCATCCGGCTTAGCAACTAGAATCTAGAATACCAACAGCAGCATATTTTTAATGACCTTGTGTGGGTTTGGGGTGTGGGGGAGGGGGCGGGTAAAAAATGTCCCATCTTGAATTGCATATTTCAAGATATTTCATCAAAGAAAAAAAATTCTATTTTAAACATGCAAACAAATCAAAATAATTTATCTTAAGAAGATACTGCAACTCTGAAGTACGTTGAACTTTACGAATACAGGATTGGATCAAGGTCTTCCACAAAAAACAAGACAAATCAAAAATTTAAAAAAAAGAAAATTATTTAAATATATTTTTGTAATTTAAAAACAACACAATTTTAAATTACGAAACAATTGTTTTTAAAAATAGAGTAACATAATTTTAAGATTGATGAGAATTGCGAAAGCCAGAACATGTTCATGCAGCTTACCTCACATCCGCCTTGGGGTTCTGGTGATGGCCCAGGTGTATCTTCTTCACACGGGATTTCCGTGGTAGGGGGTGTCGGTGGTGTTTCAGGGGTAGACATGGGCGGATCCCACCAGATAAAAGTTGTTTCTGGGGTGTTGGGCGTGTCTGGGGGAAATGATGTCCCATCTGTATAAGGTGTTTCCGGTGGGTATGTAGGCTCATCCTGTGGCGCTGGGGGTGGCTGTGGTACTTCCAGAATCGACAACGCTTTGACCAATGTCGGTAACGCAACTAAAACACATACCAAAGAAAACGCCAAGCCACAACGTTTGGCCATTGTTTAAAAAAAAGAAATGTTCTTCGGTTATAGATTATATAGTATAGACTGTGAGATGACTTGTGTTCATCTGACTACAATACTAACATAAAACCTGGATCTCTCTTTTATATTGGCTTAAACACGTGATAAAACTTGCTTATTACACTGAATTTTTTCATAATCGTAACCCTGGAATGTAGAGTCGGATTATCTAAAAATTCGATATCGTCTCCGACTCCGAGTTAACGAGTCCAATTTGTTTGTTTTCCATCGCGAAACTCCCAATAACACCTTCTGCAAATCAAATGCAGCATTATATGCTATCTTTTAAAAATATTAATTATATGAAAATAATGTGGTGCAAGTGATATTATTAGTGCTACCACTCTGATAAAATTAAATCTTCGGATCTAAGCCCCACGTCCGACTTCGATTACGATATTGACCAATAGCTTACCTCTGAAATGGGATAGGGAGCTTATCTCTGTTTGTTTGTATCGTTGGCTTGCATTACTACTCATGAATATATGGATTATTGAATTGGAATTAAGTAGATTTGTTTTGTTTTGTTTTTTACCCGAAAACTGTACAAAAATATATATATATATTTGACACGTGGTCTCGTTAAAATTTGCATAAATTTCCAAAAGAAATCACAAAGAAAATTTTGATGGTCAATAACACGAGGAATTAAAGTAGAAAACTAGATAAATATTACCACACTAGCTTCTGAGATTGAGAAATGTATTTCTTTTTTTAAAATCCAAATTCTTTATATAAAAAGTAGATTGTGAATGTGGGGCTATTTTCTCCCCCGCCCCCCCCCCCCCCCAAACCCGTCGGGGAAAAAATGTGTACAACAATAAAACTAATATATTTTTAATTTTTAAACCAGGAAATTGCCATTTTTTAAACAATTTTAAAAAGAAAAGCAACTGGTTACTTTAATCGATTACAGTTAGTGGAATGTATGAAAAAATCGCTACGCTCGATATATTATATTATCCGAATATTTAAAGCTTATCTTGTTCGAGGCTTAAAGTGCACTATTCGAATATACACATCGAGTTTTTTTTTTAGAAAATTGGCCAGGCCCGATTATGAGCCGAAGTCTTACTGTTGTTCGAAGATATTGGTATATTGTATTTAATTATTTTTTGCAACTTCACAACCTTAAAAACATTAATAACACGGTATTAAACTACCTTTCCATAAATATCAAGATCTATTTAATATAGTTCTTGCAAAATATCAAAAATGTACAATCTTTTTTCAAACTGTTTTGTCGTAAACTCACGACTTTTAGAGTATTTTATCTATTTAATGTGTTAATTATAAATTTTGTTATGGCCTCATGCTTTAAGAAATGTAGTTATTATTTTATTAGCATAATAATTTTAAATGTACTCGACTTCATGTCCGTTGAGCTAGAAAAAGAGTGAAAATGGTTGGGGTTTTTTTTTGGTTTTTTTTTAAATATTAAGAATTTAACTTGTGCCAACAAGTAGTGCAGGCTTCATCAATCATTATATCGAAAGCTTTTGACATTTGTGTCTTTTCTTTAAGTGTGCTACTTTAGACTTTCGTTACAAAGTTCCCTGAAGAACAGAGTTTTACAAAAATACTTTGCCTATATTTATACATTTTCAAACTGTTTTCTCTTTTTAATATCGCAAAAATAAACAATCAGCCTTACTTACTTGCACTTTAAATTTTTTTTAAAAATCATTTTTTTAGAGAAAGCTTTAAAAACAACCTCTATTTGAAATAGAATTTCGATTATTATGCCGTTCCCATTGTTGGTTTTTTTTTGGTACTAATTTTAGAAATAAATTTTCTTCTACAAATCGTCACTTTAAAAATAAATTCTATGGATTTGGTAAAAAGAAAAGAAGCTTTTGTGTGTATAGAAGAAACAATTTGTTTAGTCTATCTTCAGAAAGGTATAGTAGTTTTAACATTGCAAATACGCCACATAGGGAAATGGTGTCAGTGGGCCGGAGCGCGAGCTCTTAGTGCCCCCCCGGGCACATGCCCACACGGCCCGACGACAGGTTTCCCCGTCGCCAGACCGTGCGGAAGTACGCCGGGAACCTCCCTCCCTCTGGCCTGGGGCATGCCCGGTCGGGCGAAAACGCTGCGTTTAAAGCGTTCGCAGCCCACTTTCCCTGAGGGTCTGAGAGGGTTTCCTTCCTCTCCGGAGGGAAGGTGTTGCGTTACCACCCCTCACCGCCCAGGTACGAAACGGTTGCCTAGGAGCGGCTTTCCCAAGGCCGCGTAGCTAAAATCATCGGCATGGGTTTTTACTGCCGCCTAAGCCTCATGTCCATCAACGGCAACAAGTAATCATGTTATACACTGCTACTCCCGTTGCGTTGGGAGTCATGCGGTCGGTCGGGTTTTTTTTGCTTCGAGTGGACAAGTCCACCCTACTAGTCTGCCACGCCACGATGAGGCAAACCCGATGTGGGCGCCTCCGATTTTCATCGGGGGCGCGTTCGTAGTGGAACCAGTAAAATTGCAAATAAATATAACATAATATCATTGTAAGCATCTCATGCCTTCTTAACATAATTATGCCGTTATATTCGATTTATAAAAATGAAAAGCTCTAAAAACTCATACAAGTATATAGACCATTTTTACAAAAACAGTTTTTTTTCTATTTTACTCTGATAAAACATGACAATATTTTGAAATGTTAATTATTACAAGTAGGCCTAAGTTTTTTTGTTAATTTTTACTTAGCGTTTACCGTGTAAAATAATGCTAGCAGTGCTTTTTTATGATAAAGAACTTTTTGTGTGTGGAAGAAATGCTTTAAAAAAACCTTGAAATCTCATTATTTCAGAAGTTACTTTATATATATTATATCTATATATATAATCTTTTATATAATATCGTATATATATTACGCTTCTGGTGTAACTCGTGGACTGCTTCCTAAGCAGCGAGTTTGGTATTGAGAGTATATTACAAATAATCTAAATATATAAAAATGTATGTATGTATGTGTGTATGTGTGTATGTGTGTGTGTGTGTGTATGTGTGTATGTATGTATGTATGTATGTATGTATGTATGTATGTATGTATGTATGTATGTATGTATGTTGTATGTATGTATGTATGTATGTGTGTGTGTATGTATTGTTATAAAGGATGACGTATTTTAAGACGCTTTGCCCGCCTTCCACGTGCATGACCTCTTTCAAGTCGGTCCTGTGTTGGGGCGGCTAGAAAAAATATCCCTTTGATGATACTTTTGTTTACTATCATCCGTTTCTGTGGAACATGATTGAACAATCTAGAAAATGTGGGAAGCAGTAAGACTGTGTGTTCATTTCCAGAATGATCATCTGAAACTGCCTATAAAAATGGCTGACCGATAGAGAGGGGGAGATTTTCCTTTCCTTGATTACGAGGCATGCTATGTGTCATTATACTTTGTTGTGTGTAGAGATTCTTATTTCCTCGTACAATTTTGTGCTCATTGTATTTTGATATACAGTACCGGTACCAGCAAATCTGTAAGTTTATAATTTCAATCATATTTCACTTGCTGTTATTATTTAATTGAAGTTCACAAATTAAAAAGGTTATTAATTGTAATTAGCTCTGGCCTTGATTGTCGCATTTGGTATTATTTTTAAACGTTGGTATCGTTCTTTATTATGGACTGTTTCTGAACGAGCCATAGACTAAAATTAAGAGATTAAATTCTCCATCTATAACGGTCCGTAATAGTATGTATGTATGTATGTATGTATGTATGTATGTATGTATGTATGTATGTATGTATGTATGTATGTATGTATGTATGTATGTATGTATGTATGTATGTATGTATGTATGTATGTATGTATGTATGCATGTATGTATGTATGTATGTATGTATGTATGTATGTATGTATGTATGTATGTATGTCTCGTATGTGCTCCTACACCATTCATGCGATTGCGAAAAAACTTTGGTTAGTTGTTGTCCACATACCCGGACATTTAACTGAGTCATTACAACACTTATAAAATGTTCCTTTTTTGGCCGTTGCCCCTCAATTTGTTTTTTTTTTCTTATACGAGCGTTGTAAAAATAATTTCCGTTTGCGCTCCTATACCATTCATCTGAATGCGATACAACTTTAGTAAGATGTTTTTTTTTTAAATTTGTGACATAATAAGTAGGTTTCTGAAGTAATACAACAATTCTACAATATTCCGTTTGTGGCCGTAGGCCTTAATTCGTTTTCCACACTATTATTATCAATATAATTATCGTATGCATTCCTATACCATTCATCAGATTGCGATAAAACTTTGGTGAATTTGTTACCCACCAAATATTTATAAATTAGTACAACATTTTACAAATTCGATTTGTTTTCTTAAATAAGCTGTATCAAAATAATTTCAAACAGAGCTATCAACACAACCGCCTTGAACAAATGCCAACAGACAGCAATTTGTAGCAAGAGCAGAGAAAACACGTTTTTGCATGTTTAGTGTAGAGAGTATTTTTGTTGTTTTTATAAATAAGCTTGAATTTTGTGACGTATTTTAGAATCGGATATAGCTTTGTAAATGTGTTGTGATTTTGAATAGCAATGATGTAGTAATATATCTATTATATAAGAATGATCTATGCTGACCGTAACTCCAAAGAACCGATACGATTTAAATACGTTCGCATTTTTAAAAACAATCATAGTTAAGTTCTATTATTTTACGGAAATCGAATAAATGGTAGTGCGCAAAATCCGCTTTAATTTTAGTAAAACTTTAAGTATTAATAATATAAATGCCAAATAAATTTCGAGTAACCACTAAGGAACTATTTTATATGTGTTTGAACGTTATGAAAAAAAAAATAAAAAAATATGATCAAAGAATATCACTGTAATAACATTTATCGGGAAAACCAAAACATCTGTTATTTTTAGTGCGTTTTTTTAGTACGTTCCTAATATTGCGTAATAAAATTAAAACAATTTGTTCTAAATAATCATGCAAATGAGGTCATAGCGCAAGTTGCCTTTTTAGTCAAAGCAAAAAGTTCTCTGATTTAATAACCGCGCGTGATAAAGTTGATCATGTATTTCCCCCTTCCTAAAAGTAACATTAATAAATATAATAGATAGCTTTTTAAATTGCTAAAAATTTTATAAAATTAAATACAACTTTAGCTTTTTATATTTTACATTTAATAAGTTTTTAATTTTATTCTTTCCAAAAATGTACTTTTATGAAATTAATAAAGTAATAAAAAATTACCCTTTAAATATACCATTAATACGAAAATGCCGTTTAATGCAATTAGTGCAGCGAAACTAAAATTCACTGATGCACTTATCACTCACCCAAATAAGAACAAAGCATTTGAAATGCAAAAAATTATGTTTGCGTTAGTAAGGGGATTACAATCCCGTGGATGATTTTATTAATTTCTTTAAAACTCCGTTGGGGGGAGGGGGAAGATGTAATATGCTAGTTTCATTTGCGGGGGCCTTAAATTCGTTTTGTTTCTTATATGAGCTATGTAAATATAATGTCAAACTGAGCTATTGCATAGGAGGGTGGAAATAAATTAAATATTAACTGTGACATTTCATTTTGTATATGTGATTTAATAAATAGATTTTTGAATTTGTATAAATATTTCACAATATTCCTTTTGGGGCCGGGGGACCTAAATTTGTTTATATATAATAAATTCTCCTAAGGCAGTTTCAATCTGTCTTCACCAAAATTACCACAACAGTACTACCATCCCTAAAACCTTCACCTGGTACAATTGACCCCCTCAACATAACTGAACAAGGAGTAGCCAAACTTCTCAAAAACCTCAAGCCCAATAAAGCACCCAGACCTGACTGTATCCCAAACATTGTCCTAAAGACCCTGGCTGACAACATCGCCCCAACCATCACCCGCATTTTCCAAAAGTCGCTTGACTCCGGCAAACTCCCACTAGACTGGCTTGATGCAAATATCACTAGTGCCTACAAGAAAGGTGACCGTCATAACCCAGCAAACTACCGCCCAATATCCCTGACCTCCGTTCCATGCAAAATTCTGGAACACATCATCTGTCGTCACATCATGAACCACCTTGAACACTACAACATTTTGACCACTCTAAACCACGGTTTCCGCTCTGGATACTCCACAGAAACTCAATTAATCATCACCACCAATGACCTCCTTGCCTCCTATGACAAAGGTACCCAGATCGACATGGCAATTCTCGACTTCTCCAAAGCCTTCGACACTGTTCCACACAGCCTTCTTCTACACAAACTCCACCACTACGGCATTACCGGCAACCTTCACTCCTGGCTCTCAACATTTCTAACAAAACGGACCATGCAAGTAGTTGTAGATGGCGTCCGATCAGGCAAAGCCACCGTAGACTCAGGAGTTCCTCAAGGCACAGTACTGGGCCCCCCTTCTCTTTCTCTGTCACATAAACGACCTCCCTGATACTGTAAAATCTCAAGTGAGGCTGTTTGCAGATGACTGTCTTGTCTACAGAGAGATAATCGACTACGATGACCACAACCAACTTCAAGCAGATTTGGAGTGCCTTATGAATTGGGCAGACAAATGGGGCATGAAATTTAATGAAACCAAATGCTACATAATGAGCATCTCAAAAAAAAACCCATCAAGCTATATGTACACCCTAAATAGGACAATCCTTCAACAAGTAACAAACAATCCATACCTTGGAATTCTCTTCTCAAATAACCTAAAATGGTCACCCCATATAAACAAAATTTCAAAAAAAGCCAACTCCACACTAGGTTTTATTAGAAGAAATCTGCGCCACTGCCAAACATCCTGCAAACGAAATGCCTATCTTGCACTCGTTCGTCAGATACTAGAATATGGTGCAATCATCTGGGACCCATACCTCAAGCAAGACGTGGACAAATTGGAGCGAATCCAACGTAACGCAATGCGCTTCCTAGCACGTGACTATAAAACCACCACGCCTGGCTACGTCACTGGCATTTTAAACAGATTTAACATCCCCACTCTCAAGGACAGACGAGAAAAGATCCGCCTAACATTCTTATATAAAATGGCCATGGGGCTAATTCCGGCCATCCCAGCAAACAATTATCTTACCCCACAGAAGCCAGGCCGATTAATTAGAGCCAAACAGTCACTTAACACTGACTTAACATCTGACAACCCCATGAGAAATTACACCCGAAACAATAACAAATGCTTCACTGTGCCTCGGAGTAACACAGCGCAACATAAGCAGTCATTCTTTCCACGCACCATATTTACTTGGAACAACCTAGACAATACCGCCGTGAACTCGACAACGATCGAAAGCTTCAAGGCCGCCCTGGCATCTGCTAGGGGCCGTTAGATTGGCAACATCGCTTCCCCAACCGTTGCACATATGCCAGTATATGGATGCAGCAACGTACCGAACCAGAACCAGAACCAGAAATGAGCCATATAAATATAATTTAAAACATAGCTTTTGCATGGGGGTATCAATCGCTACAAATTTGGGGATTAAATTTGGAAAATCCCTGCTTCCCACACGGACAGCTGCGTGTGGCCTGCTCACGCTTCGAAAAAACTTCTAATTAATTCGAATACGCACTAGTCGGTTAAAAAAATGTATATTGAAAGTACTTACAAAAAACATTATTAAAACACAAACACTTTATTTCTTTGAGTGACATTGCAACGCATGCCGGGTACTCGCTATTTCTAAATATTTGAAAGAAAGTATGGTTTAAAAATGATTTCAATAGTGCGCAAAATATTATTCCCAATAAATACGCTAAATTTTTTTTTTTTAAATAACGCAACTACGTTTGGCGCGTAATATTTTCTTTTCAGAAAGTGAAATCGTCTCAATTATGATGTAAAAAATATTCGGTTTTAAGTGGTTGGGACATCAGAATATTTAATATAGTTATTGGGCGTGAAATAAAAAGTGTGCTGTGACGTATCGTGGGGGGAAGGGATGTAGCAAAAATTTGGGATTCTAAACTGTGCGTTAGTTGAGTTCATGATTTGTCAAGTAACTTTAGTAGATGGTAAGTTCACGTATTGCTGCCGCCAATATTTGGCGGGCTATAACTAGTATATATATAAAGGTCTATAAGACAAGCCGGTCAAGCGGAGCCGTCGTTTGACTTTTCAAGGCCCCCTGGCCTTTTTAGATTTCTTTCTCACCCACTTTGCAGTCAAAATTGATAGTGAATAAAGCTCTAAAATGCTAGAGGTTACCTGCAGCCGTAAGGATAGCAGGACCAACACGCTGGCTCTGGGTTTAAAGGATACATATATTATTTTAACTAGTGTTTCTTTCGTCTCTCTCCAATTAAGTGAGGAATGTTGCTAAACTAAATTCGGCTACGTTCTAAAATGCATTCTTGCATTTATCAAAAAAATTCTTTGTTCTAACATGTTTTAAGGGACGAGAATAACTTAGAGCAAAATACATGTCTTCAAGGGTGCAAAAATTTTAATGAATTCAGTTCACGTTGGGTTGGAGCGGAGTTAAAGATATTATTGATCATTATTATGGCTGATTTTGGCGCTTCCCACCCGAATTCTGAAATGTCACCAAAACATTGTCTAAAAGTAACACCGAATTCAAGCATGCGCCGAAATGCATTATCACATTTTGAAATTGCCAAATACTATTTGTCAAATAGCTTCCGACATATTCATTTTTTGCCCCCCCCCCCCCCTTTTTTTTTTAAACTCTCAAACATTTTTTTTTTCCATTTAAGACCCTCAAAGCTCATTTGGCACCCCCACTAGTCTAGCCCTCAGCTATGCATCTTACCATTGGAACTGCACCCCTCCCGGAAAAAAATTGTCTGAAAGAAAGACTGATCACATGATAGAACATTGGCGCATTGTAAAAAATTGGAAAAGAATTAAGAGCCTGTCGGATAATAAAGATTAAATCTAAGATACTGTCATCTATTTTTTGAAACGATCTCTTTTTGTAGAAGGAATAAAAAGTTCAAGTCCTCACCAGTTTTTGATCTCAATCAGCAGACCTTTGGACACCGTCGAATGTTAATGTAATGAACGCCCAGTTCACACGATCTAATTTTCGTTAAATTTCTATTTGGACTCACTATTTTCTTTTACTAAATAGCGCGTTCAAAAAGAAATTTGACTAAAAGTTGGACCGTGTGAACTGAGCATAAATAATTTACTGCACAATAAAGCACTATAGTTGTATAAGGTAAGAATATAATATTGTATTCTATGCACGTAACTCTCTAACGCAACCTTGCTGTGGCAGTGTTCGGTTATTTGAAAATATATATTAGTTCAGAGAATCGACGCCCTTCTCTATATCCCTCGTCTAGAGTCTCTTTACTTATATAGTTCTTGAATGTGTGGAGTGAATATACATTTGTTTTGTTTTATTAATGTATGTTAATTTTTAAGTTCATGATTACGTTTGTTAAATTGTATGTACAGCGTAGTGAGCCCAGCCCTAGGCTGGGGTACCTTGTATGTACAGCGTGGTGAGCCCAGCCCTAGGCTGGGGTACCGCGCTATATAAAACCACCACTACTACTACTACTAATAATAATAATACAACGAGGGTTATTTATTGCTCATAAATCGCTTCAAATGCCTCTGTATACTATACATCATAAATTCTTTATGTCATTTTTTTGTTGTTGTTGTTCGTCCGTCAGCATCGACTAGGACAGGGGTGGGCAAACTACGGCCCGCGGGCCGCATGCGGCCCGGCAACTGATATTATGTGGCCCTCGAAGGCATTTAGAAATTTTAAAAAATTACTATGTTTTTAAGTTATTTTGTTGAATTTTACAGAATTTCATGCACCGTTATGATTTTTAAAACATTTTTAATCAAATTTCTTTCTAATTTTCTATTTTTTAAACAGTCCTTGACCTTTGTCGTGTAATGCTAAAATGCGAAACTACCGATTTTAACATAGGGAAATGTTTATCGATATTTAAAAATTAGACATAATATACATGCTGCCCCCCAATAGCTTTACCTTTGTCAATGTGGCCCTCCGCAAAAAAAAAAGTTTGCCCACCCCTGGACTAGGACCATCCAGTCATCCGGTTAGGGGGGAGGGTGGGCTACGGTGAGTTCGTAGGTGGCTTGCTAATCGGGCAGGGCATAGTGGCTGCAGTCGGTGATTTTATATAGCTCTTTCGGGCTAGCCTGCGTGTCTCATTGGTGGCTATCCTACTGGCTTCATGAGATTTAGCCCCCTTCTTGACAGCTGATCTCCACCTGACTCTGTCCTGGACTGTCTGCACCCATTATGTCATATATACCTCCCTTCACAGCATTTATATATAGTGTTTCGATAACTCAATGGACCTTATACATAACTGATACTTTGACGCATTCTTACAAACCTGAGTCCGTTTATAACCCATACCGTATGTATCTGACGTTTAATACATATCATAACCCATAAATTACTCATACTTTCTATAACTCATATTATTTATAACTAAAAACTGAAATAGCCCAAGTCCTATACACCTCTTTTATATTATTTACTCGTCTTCAAAATCTTTACATCTCATCGGCTTAAGGATTACCTCGCCTAATCCGATTAACTGCCATTTAAGTCAGACGAATTCCAACGTCTGCTGACTGGCGGTTAGCGAATGTTTGCAAAATACAATCCTATTTAACAGAGGCGTAGCTACACTTGGTGACGCCCGGGGTTGTCCTTGAATTCGTCGCCCTTATTTCACGAAGACTATAAAGAATAGGGCCTACTGAGTACACATAAGAAGGACGGCACTAAGGGCCTACTGAATACACATAAGAAAGACGCCACTAAGGGCCTACTGAATACACATAAGAAAGACGCCACTAAGGGCCTACTGAGTACACATAAGAAGGACGCCACTAAGGGCCTACTGAGTACACATAAGAAAGATGCCACTAAGGGCCTACTGAGTACACATAAGAAGGACGCCACTAAGGGCCTACTGAGTACACATAAGAAGGACGCCACTAAAGGCCTACTGAGTACACATAAGAAAGACGGCACTAAAAGATGTGTATGAAGTGGACCGGAGTCTCGTCCCAATATGACCACCCACCATCCAGCCATCTAATCCTACGCCCCTGCGGATCACAAATATAGCGATTAGCCTTTTACCGTTTACAGATTCAAATGATTAGGACCTAAATGATCACCAATTAAGTCATTATTGTCACAAAAGGAGTTTACGTATCGCTGATTTCTGCACTAGAGAAACTCTTTAGATGTTTTGTGTTAAAATTGTTATACCCTGTAATTGTACTACTTCTGTCTTGGTTTAAATGTCTATATATTTATGTGATTAAAATGAATATGTACAATGTTAAAAAAAAAAAACATATTCATTTATTTGGATCAATAAGAGAATCGTATCCTATGTCGTTATTTTAACTAACAACAGTCTTCAAACCTGTCCAGAGTTTTGGGAGGAGGGTGTAACACAATGAAGGTCAACATTTGATGTATACAAATAAAAACACAACTAAATGTACCGTAGATCCAGGACCGTGTCACACAAAAGGTGCGCCCAGTACAAGGCCTGAATTAAATCGACCCCTTCACCCACAAAAAATTCGATTTTAATACATTTTTTTTTTTTTTTGTGTGTGTGGTAACCTCTGAATAGGGCGCCCTGGTTTGGTGCTCTTTACCCCCCCCCCCTCACCTCTTTCATTCACACAGACTTGCGAAGATAACATTAAATTTATTTTAAATTGCGATTTTTTACTTGTTAGATTCCCGCCACTTCACTCCTACTCCCTTTACCCCCACCCTTTCTCCAAATCCCATTTCATGAGTTCACATCGTGAACGTTTTCTACAGAAGTGCATGATGGGTTGGTCCGTTAAAAAGAAACTATTTGTTTTTTTCCGTCTACTTCTAGCTTCGCTGTCATCCCTCTTTCATTTAACGCATCACGGTCATCGTTTTGCTTGCCCGCGGCTTAAGTTAGGGTCGGTTCACACGATCAAATTTTCCTTCAAGCATTTCATGCAGTTCAAGTGTATGAAGCCTTGTCACAACTTTCAAATTACTATTTGATCAAATTCCCCCCAAAAAAGAATCCACGCACAAAAATAGTGACGTTCATACAACAATTTGACGCGAAATTTGATCGTGTGAACTGATACTTAGAGGACGGGACTTTCTGTTTGGTTAACGTTCCCGTATCCAAGAAAGTAGAAATGGTAGTAACATGCGGTTGTAACAAATGGTTGCCATAAATGGTTGTAACATATGGTTGTAACAAATGGTTGAAACAAAAGGTTGTAACAAATGGTTGTAACAAATGGTTGTAACAAATGATTGTGACAAATGGCAGATGTTTGTAACAAATGGTTGTAACAAATGGTTGCAACAAATGGTTGTAACAAATGTCTGTAACAAATGATTGTGACAAATGGCAGATGTTTGTAACAAATGGTTGTAACAAATGGTTGCAACAAATGGTTGTAACAAATGGTTGTTACAAATGGTTGTAACAAATGGCAAATGGTTGTGACAAATGGTTGTGACAAATGGTTGTATCAAATGGTTGCAACAAATGGGTGTAACAAATATTTGTAACAAATGATTGTGACAAATGGCAGATGTTTGTAACAAATGGTTGTAACAAATGGTAGCAACAAATGGTTGTAACAAATATTTGTAACAAATGATTGTGACAAATGGCAGATGTTTGTAACAAATGGTTGTAACAAATGGTAGCAACAAATGGTTGTAACAAATGGTTGTAACAAATGGCAAATGGTTGTGATAAATGGTAGTTTTAGGAGATATTTATTTAACTTTTTTGTTTACGATAGATATAGCTATTCCGTAGTATTATTTTATTTTTCGTGGATGGGGCGGCAAATATGTTGTTCAGATCCGGGCTGCCTTTTCCCTTGCTAAGTCAGTGTATCCATGATGATTTGGGTGAGCTCTGGTGATATCTTGATTAACATGCCATGGTGATTTGGGGAAGCTTGGGTGATACCTTCATCTAGGTGATGCCATGATGTTTTGGGTTATCTTGGATGATGTCTTCATCTAGGAGATGCCATGATGTTTTGGGTTAGCTTGGATGATGTCTTCATCTAGGAGATGCCATGATGTTTTGGGTTAGCTTGGATGATGCCTTCATCTAGGTGATGCCATGATGTTTTGGGTTAGCTTGGATGATGTCTTCATCTAGGAGATGCCATGATGTTTTGGGTTAGCCTGGATGATGCCTCCATCTAGGAGATGCCATGATGTTTTGGGTTAGCTTGGATGATGTCTTCATCTAGGAGATGCCATGATGTTTTGGGTTAGCTTGGATGATGCCTTCATCTAGGAGTAGGAGATGATAACGTAGTCGGCCATTTCTACTTGCTTTTTAATTAAAAATCGCGATACTGGACGCTGTCAACCAGCGAAAAAAAATAGTATCCAATGAATCAGGGCTTAAGTTGTGTTGTAGTTTAGTTGTCCATACAGCTGACGTTACCGTTGTACGTAACAACCAGCAAAACCCAATATTTTGTTCTATTAATACTCAATAGAATCACTTTTCCCTTTCTAATTGTTAGCCTTTAGCTTGAACATTGTTCAAATGACGTGCTATTTTTTACCGTCCCTTATAAGAACAGCTGTTGGAACAACGACCAGCTTAATTGATCAATGCGTTTATCATCGATCATCTGTCAGACTGGGTAATGTGTATTGTAAAATTATTTTTTTTTAAATAGAGCATCAGTTTTATCCAAATCGGACGTAGACTTAAGCTTTAATCCAATCACCGAAATCAAAGGTTGCGTCTCAAGTTGACCCAGGACAATTTACAGATCAAATTCTTCTGAATACGTATTTTTAAATTTATTTTTTTTTTTTTTTTTGCAAACCGGTTTTTTTATGAATCCTACATCAAGATCTATTTTTAGAACCGGTCCATTTTTATATCTACCACAGCTTTTTACCAGATCTTGACCTCTCATGGAAAATGCGGCACCTCATGTCCGATACTGTTGTTTCTCATGTCCAACCAAGACTATGGTTTCTAATGTTCAAAGCTGAGGCTTCTGATGTCTGAAACTGTGGTTTCTAATGTTCAAAGCTGAGGCTTCTGATGTCTGAAACTATGGTTTCTCATTTCCAAGTTTTGGCTTATCCCCGGAATAACAGTGACCCCATTGCAGGATATAAACAAAATTAAACTAATAATTGTAAGAGAGTGTTTTGTTTTAAAATTTTAATCATAGATTAATTTTTGTAGCTGGCAGAAAAAAGTTTGTTGAAGAGGTTTGTGTTGGTCACTTACTAACACCTAACCCCCCCCCCCTTTTCTTGTGTGCTTAGCTCTAATAATAGATCATTATCTGACATATAATGCTTGTTGAGCAAAAGTCAGAATTGACCACTGATTTTTGACCACCTGTCGACCAAGCATCACACTTTTTTAGGTCTTCAAAATCTAGTTTTGACCTCTACTAAATATTTCCTAGCAAATCTTTCTGACACCAACTGTTTTTTTTAATAATGAAAGTATCAAGCTTCCATCGTATTTTGATTAAATCTTTTTACATTTGATTGTATTTTTTTTTTTTCAATACGATACTCAAGCAAACTTCATTTCTGTGAGTGCTTACAATGGGGTGGGGGGCGCGATCAGTAATAAACAATGGGGTCGATGACAATAAAAAAAAAAAGTCTGAGAACTACTGTTCTGCAGACTTGAAGAGGTCGGGATCTCTACCTTACAACTGAGAGTTTCTTAAACATTCTTAGTTCCCACAAATTCATGAATAAACAACCTGAACAAAAATAAATTATTTCAATGAAATCTTTTTCTTGAACACTTTTTTTTTTACTGTAAATACTGTAAAGAAAACTGACAATTTTAACAGTGGCAAACACAAGGTAAATTGTAATGTACACAACCTACATCTGAAAATGAAAACAAACAAACATTTAAAAAAAAAAGAAAAAGAAAAAACACAACCAAATAAACAACTTATTCTTGGAGCTGGACAGTTATGCTGAGTGACCAGTAGGTAAAAATTTCAGATACTTAAATAAGAGAGAAAACACGAACAGAGCATTCCAGCCTAAAAATAAATACAAAATAAATTTACTTCTGTTTCTTAAAATCAAACTCTCCATTTAAAGAAATATTGGTAAGTGTCAAGATGTGTTCAGAAAAATTCAGTTGATGTTATTTCTAAGAAAATACAACAAGAGTACTGATGTGCACAGTGCTGATGTCCAATGGGTACAGTACTTAATTAAAAAATTAATTAATTTAGAAATGGGGGGATGCCATTAATGAATGCCTTATTTACATCATAGTGCTTAAGCAAAGTAAACTGATTGGCTACTAGATAAAAATTGAAGGATTGCTTTCAAGCTGTGTAAATGAAATAGTAGAACAAGGTATGTTGACGCTTGAATCAAAGCGGGGTACATAAAAATAAGAAAAAAGCAGAAATACAGTGAAATTGAGAAAAATTCGTAGGATAACTCCGGGATATTGAACAAGGTAAACTTTCCCCAGTCTCTTCAAATTTCAACAGAAAGGAACACAAAGGTGCATTAGATTTAGATGTATCCATTACGACATTGTTTTCATGTACCAACACTCCAGATAGGGTTAAAGTGGAGAACAAAATTTAATGTATTCAGCTTTTCAGCACCATATCTCCTTATGGTATTAATTAAATACTTGCCAAAGACCGGGATGCCTGGAGAGCCTTTGTTTGTGGCCTATGCCCCCAGATGGGACGACAGGCGATTATGATGATCCTACTAATTTTTCTCAATCTCTCTGTATTTCTACTTTTTTCAAATTTGTATGTATCCAGTAGTATTTAAGTACGTTAAAATTCTGGACCTCATTTTTCAGTCCCTATATTTAAATTCTTTAAATTCCTGTAATCTTACTTTCAGTAACAACAAAGGATATCTCGAAAGTTTTTTTTACTGTGCTCCGTTTCTTGATATAGTTTCATTCGCTGAAGAAGGCTCTAAGCCGAAATGTCCATATCTTGTTGTCCTGCCTATTGATTCAAGCTTCAACATACCTTGTTTTGCTATTCATTGGCTACTAGACCAAATATATTGCCCAGATGAGTCGGTTATTTTTAACATGAACATGTACTCTTTTTTTTTTTGAAAATTTGGTTAAAGATAATGAAAGTTATTAATAGTAAAAACAACAACCAAACACCAGTTTCAAACTAAAACAACATGTCATGACAACCGTCACATCAACAGGTACCCCTGACAAATCAACAGGTACCCCTGACAAATCAACAGGTACCCCTGTCAAATCAACAGGTACCCCTGACAAATCATCAGGTACCCTTGTCAAATCAACAGGTACCCCTGTCAAATCAACAGGTGCCCCTGTCAAATCAACAGGTACTGACTCCCCTTCTAGTGAGAGTTCATTTCTATTGAAATTTGCCAATCAAACATTCATCTTGAAATGATTTATTAAATTTATTTTTGAGGTTCGGTAAAATAAAAGAATTGATGTGAAGATCCTGCCAGTTGTTTGTCTAGTAACTGAACAATGTCTGTGTTAGGTTGCTGTCAGCAATGTCCGTGTAAGTTTGCTGTCAGCAATGTCTGTGTAAGGTTGATGTCAGCAATGTCAATAGAGAAAAATATTAATGATGATTGAAAATGTATTCTGAAAATATATTGGGGGGTGGCAGACGGGGGTGTGGGCTTATCTCTTACTCTCTCTCTTGTTTTCATCATTACTGTTTGGTTGAAAGTAAATAAGAAGGGACATCCAATTTAAAACAGTTTGATTATGATAACAAAGTAACACAGGTATTTAATACAGATTCTTCCCTAGTTGGTAAAAAAACTCAGTTCCGGTGGTGCATGGACCCATTTACCAATGTCCACAGACTGGCAGTGGTTGAAAAGCTCTTGCTTGGCCTTTTGGTAGGCTGTGGCCTTTGCCTTGACCTCGGCTGGTGACTTGTTCGAAAAGAACGAGACCAGGGAGTGGTCAGGGTTTGTGGTGCACAACTCTTTGAACCACTTAATATGCAGTCCCGCCTTGCAGTTGCGGCTCACCGGTGTTGTCGCAGAAACTTTGAATGGCGAACTGAAAAAAACCATCCTAACAAATTTGAAATAAATAGAAACTGCTTGAAAAATACACAACAAATATAATCAAAATTTGTCAGTCCATTTTGTAGTGGGCTTTTGGTGTCGTATGAAGAGAATGTCACTCAGCATACCAAATGTGTGCAATCATGAGATGGTTGTGTACATTACATGTTAAAATGCTAGCAGCTTTCATTATAAAATTAAATGGTGGGCCCACTTAAAAATATTGCAAACATATTTTGATCAATAAAATACATGTTTTTTAAAACTAATTCTGCGAACACTTCCTCTATGTCCAGTAATTATTTTCTTGATTTGTCATTGACTATTGGGATGATCCTTAACTAATGGACATATTCTGGTGAGGGTCTGAGATTACTCTCTTATGACCCGGCTAGTACATCGGCTACCAGCTCCATCTGTTGAGCTGAGCCATATAACATGTTCCTCACCTAGGACTCTCCCACCACCCTGGTTTCCCCTGGAACATCTCGGGAGGGACATTCGGTCAATGGATGTCCTAGTGTTTCTGGGAAGAGGCAGCAATGCCGGCAGGTAGGGTCCCTCTTGTTATCTAGGATGAGCCCTTAAATTTTTTCCTTATATTTACATTAATTCCAAAATATGACAAATTTTTGTTGAGGAATTTTATAGGCTCTGACTTTGACTTACATGGGATGAGTGCGACCAACAGTGCCATCAGTCACTTCCAGTTTTTTGTCATAAAAGTTCCAATTCAAGGAAATGCTTGTAGGCTCTGTGCCCTTGGCCAGCTTAATGCTGGGTGGGACGGGGGCAAAGTCGATAGTGGGATGGTTGATGGTGTAAGGTTTTGGTAGCGAATCGTTCAGCTCATTGTACAGTCTACAACAAATGGCTCGAGATAAGTGTCCATGGTCATTGTTTTCATTGTGACCTGATGAATAAAGAAATATAGTTTTATTTTTCATGTTTAACTAAATTAGTCTATTAAAAAAAGGTCTCATTCGAGCATGTATTCACTGCACTTTGGCTGTAACTCACTGTAATAGATGATTGTAATGGTGAGGGGTTTTTGAGTTAAGGGGTAATGGCGAGTCGATCTGGGGATGTGCACATGGGAGTTTGAGGAGGAGGTGTTAGGGCAGGGTGAGGAAGAGAGGGTTGAGTAGGATGAGAGGGGACAAAATTAAAAGGAAGGCAAAGGGAATAGCAAGAAAGGGTGTAAGGCAAAAAATAGTTTAGAATGTTTGGCTGGGTGAGGATAAAAAAAAGCAATGCTTTTTCCAAGAGTGTGGTCTCTAATGGCCATCCATGATTTTCCAAGGAGGGGTCTCTAATGACCATCCATGATTTTCCAAGATTATGGTCTCTAATAACCATCCATTTTATTCCCAAATTGTGGTCTTTAGTGGTCATCCATGATTTTCCCAGATTGTGGTGTCTAATGGCCATCCATGTTTTTCCTGGATTGTGGTCTCTAACTGCCATCCATGTTTTTCCTGGATTGTGGTCTCTAATGGCCATCCATGTTTTTCCTGGATTGTGGTCTCTAACTGCCATCCATGTTTTTCCTGGATTGTGGTCTCTAATGGCCATCCATGATTTTCCAAGATTATGGTCTCTAATAACCATCCATTTTATTCCAAAATTGTGGTCTTTAGTGGTCATCCATGATTTTCCCAGATTGTGGTTTCTAATGACCATCCATGTTTTTCCAAGATGATTTCTCTAATGGTCATCCATGTTTTTCCAAGATTGTGGTGTCTAATGGCCATCCATGTTCTTCCTGGATTGTGGTCTCTAATGGCCATCTGTGTTTTTTCAGATTGTGGTCTCTAATGGCCATCCATGTTTTTCCTAGATTGTGGTCTCTAACTGCCATCAATAGTTGCTCTTGTGATGTTCCCTAAACTGTCCTTGTTGCATGGCTTCAAATCATTTGTATCACTTTATTATAGATTTATTCAAACTTCATTGGATTAAATGAATCTAGATAAATATACTTGCTGTTTCTTATCAGTATATCATAAGTTGTTAGAATGTTTTTCTTTTCAAAGTTAAATGAACACAGAACACATACCCAGGGTGACCGAGGTGAGGTAAAACACATACCCAGGGTGACTGAGGTGAGGTTAAACACATACCCAGGGTGACCGAGGTGAGGTAAAACACATACCCAGGGTGACCAAGGTGAGGTAAAACACATACCCAGGGTGACCGAGGTGAGGTAAAACACATACCCAGGGTGACCGAGGTGAGGTAAAACACGTACCCAGGGTGACCGAGGTGAGGTAAACTGGATCTATGTAATGGGACAGAGCTGCTCCTTGAAGGCCGAGCACGTTCCACCTGAGCAGCTTATCAGATGCTGTCATGACCCACATTTCATTGGCCATACAAACCTCACTCAGTGACTTCAGCTCTGGCATCTGAGAGGTCATCTCAAGCATTCCTAGGAAATTAAGGACAAGATTTATTATGTGTTATATTAATAAAATCCTGCTTTTTCTTCTCTTTTTTTCTGTCAGGAGATCACGTTGAAAATGTGTGACTACATCAATGCTTATGCCCAGCATCAGAGAGAAGACAAAGAAATACCTCTACACTAACTGGAAGAAAATAAACACCTACAGAACAGTTAGTTTGTTTTTCTTTACTTATGGACATGAGCCTCATTCCATGATGCGGAGCTACTGTCTCGAAGAGAAAGAACATCAGACTGTAATGGTAATTAAATGTTTGAAATGTGATTAACATTTCTATCTCACTGAAATAATTGTTGATTGTTAGAACATCCCCTAAGCCTAGAAGACTGTTTTTGTATTTGTTTAGGCCTGATTTAGTCATGTATGCCCTAGCTTTATTTTTATTTCTCTATTTATTTATTATCTATTAAAATTTCAAGCATTTAAAAACAAAGTTATTCAAATTATTTGTTATAATATATTTTGTATATATATTTGTATTAAATATAAACTTTTAAGTATAAAAAATAGGTTTTAAGCTTTGTATTTGAATAATTTTACATAACCGCAAAAACACTAGTTACGCATGTTTCACAAAAAAACAACAAAAAAAAACAACAGTTGTATTTGTACAATTCTTTTTTGGATTTTGCATATTTGATTGCGGAATTAAAAAACAACAAATTTAAACTATTTCTTCTATAGTGATTTTTTTCCTTCTTACAGTATGATGTTTGTGTAAAAAAAATGTTGTTAAAATGTAAAAACATTTTCTAACTTCAATCATGATTATAAGAAAACACATAATCATTTTCAAGCACACTTTATAAAATATGAATCTCCATTTATTTCTGAACAATTAATTAAATATCTAACATGCTGGGTATTAATTAGCTACTCTTTTTATGGTATCCCATTATGTAGATGACCTAAAGAAAAAAAAAAAGAACAAAGAACCCATGAATTGCAAAGAGTTAATTATGTTAGGCAGAAGTTGGTTAAGTATGTTAGGCTGTAGTCGTTAAGTAGGTTAGGCAGGAGTCGGTTAAACACTTCCAAGTTGATCAATGTGTTAAATGATCATTGATATTGAAATAGTATACCGGTAAATGCCCAGGACTATAAAAAAACAACTAGATAATTTGAGACCATTGATAACAAATGTGATATTCCTACCATGCTCATTTTTACACCTGAGTGCTCCATGGCCTGAATCTTTAAAAGTGGGGTAATGTGCACCAAGTTTAATTTCATCAATCTGTTGGTTGGTGAGTTCACTTGGGCTGAAAGGACAACACAAAAATCTCACCTCATGTTTAGGCAGAGAATTTCAATAATAAAATTATAAACAGGTCACCTATAAGGTTATTTGAAGCTATATAGGCGATGCTATGCGTAGGGCAGAAGACCGAGAGGAATGGAGAAGAATAGTGTACATGTCATCTGTGGCGCCCCAACGGTCGAAGGACTACGGGACATGATGATGATGATAAGGTTATTTTGGAATAAAATTATTAACAATGGTAAATGACAAATGAAGATGGGTACGAAAATATTGGTTCTAAGACTAACATTGCATTTTTTTATAACGTATTTTTTATTGTAATAATTGAAAATGAAATGCAAATTTTTCCTCATGTAAAAGTAAAACCCATGTTTTTGCTTCAAATAGTAGTGAGAAAAAATTTCAAAATGTAAATTCATAAATAAACTAGTGCTTTTTCATAACTTTGACATAATCCCAAAATTGTGTGAAATGAAATTTGTGAGTTGTGATTTAGAATGTTGCTCTGCCAAAGGAAACTGATGCAACATACTAATGTTGTGCTAAATCATTTGAAAGCGGTCATGTCCCAAAGTTTATGAAAATGTACTTGTGCTGAGCATGGAGCGAAAACGGTCATCAAACAAATTATATAATACAGTCACCTCTGTATGGACTCCTTGTAGTCACCATCGGGCGGATGGCTCAGGTACAGATGCAAACTGTAGTTGTCCATCAGCTTCATCCTGGTGTATTCTTCGGTCCTCTCAAAGATGGAAGGCTTGTTGGTTAGGCACAACAATATCTCCTTGGCCAGGTACCTGGGAATGAACAGTAGAAATTCCTGCAGGCTGCCACTATTGGGCTATGGAATAATTTTGATAATAAATGTGTATATTGCTGAAACAGATTCAGGTAAGAAGAATTTAGATTCAAGCGTTTTTCAGACATTAAATATATTGAAATTTGTTTGTTTGAAATTACCACTTCTATTCTCTTTATAAAAGATGCCCCCAAAAAGTTACCAATTACAATTAGTAAATGTGCTTGCCAGTTTCTTCTAGAAAATAACCTGTGATGTCTTAACCAAGGAAATCATTTTGTCTTAACCTGTGATGTCTTAACCAAGGAAATCATTTTGTCTTCCCACTAATGCAAGTAATGTCAGTATGGGCAGTTCTAGCATCACCTTAACCCAACATTTTTTCTGTAAAACAAACTACCTCAATATGCCATGGTGCTTTGTGTGTTAATCTATGTGATCACACCCGTGAGCTTATCTATGTGATCACACCCGTGAGCTTATCTATGTGATCACACCCGTGAGCTTATCTATGTGATCACACCTGTGAGCTTATCTATGTGATCACACCTGTGTGCTTATATATGTGATCACACCCGTGAGCTTATCTATGTGATCACACCCGTGAGCTTATCTATGTGAGCACACCCATATTAAAATCTTTAACTACTTTTACTCAAGTACCTTTTAAAAGACCTCCTGGCGGTAGTTAGGGCAGTGCTGTCAATCAAACATCTGCCATTTTCAGCCAAAGCCTCCACCCCAATGCTGCTGTTTCCTGTACCCAAGGCAACAATCACACCAGCACCCGAGTACTCTGACGGATATAAAATTTAGGATATTAAATGGCAATGTTATAAAAACAAAAAAAAGACCAAACAAATATTTTTAAAAACTTTGCACTCTCAATATAAATGCCCCAGGGAATGTTTGAAAATTGCAATTCCTTTTCGCCATTCAGTCGTCATTATGAATATAAATAGTAAACATTGATTTATGCATGGGACATAACTCATACTTGTTAGTACTTACACCCTCCAGTTAGTAACTGGCTGACTTGCCTCAAATGCTGGGCAGTGCTGTAGCTCGGGCTGTCTCCCCCCCCCCCCCCCCTAATAAAAACACTTCTCTGAAGATGGCTTTAACCCATGGTTTGACATGATTTTTTTTCCAACAAAGTTACATGTCTATTGTATGGGTGGTGTCTGTGAAATACAATGTGGCACTTAACAATGTTGGGTCTATCCAGCACTTTCTCACCATCTCAAAAAAAACAACAACCAAGCATTGAATCAGTAAAGATTGCAAGTTTTGGGACCATATTAAACTTATAACTGTCAAAGTTAGCCAAGAAAATAGACCAAAAAAATGTAATTGAATCCAACCTGGCACCTCATTGCAGACCAAGAAAATACAGGCCAGTTGATGTTCCATCGCAGCTAAGTCCGGGGGAAGTGACGCAAGATCCCTGCTAAGAGCTTCCAGGGCGGCCTGTTCACGCCGCTGTGCCAAATCTGGACTGGGTATGCGGAGAACAGAAATAACCTCTGCTCCTTCAGGTTTTTTCTAAAATAAATACAGAAACACTTATAACTAACTATTTATAGGAGGCACCTCACAGTGCAAAGTAATGCACCTCACAGTGCAAAGTAATGTATGCACCTCACAGAGATAAGTAATGCACCTCACAGTGCAAAGTAATGCACCTCACAGTGCAAAGTAATGCACCTCACAGTGCAAAGTAATGCACCCCACAGTGCAAAGTAATTTATGCACCTCACAGAGCTAAGTAATGCACCTCACAGTGCAAAGTAATGCACCTCACAGTGCAATGTAATGCACCTCACAAAGCTAAGTAATGCACCTCACAGAGCTAAGTAATGCACCTCACAGTGCAATGTAATGCACCTCACAGAGCTAATTAATGCACCTCACAGTGCAATGTAATGCACCTCACAGTGCAAAGTAATAACAAGCATAAACAATAAAGCTTAAAGACAATATTTATGTTACCCATTTCAAAAGATAACCATTGACTCAACCATGTTAAGGGATTTTTAGCAACATACTCAAGTACCCAAGTTGAAATTATCTATTTTGAAAATTTAAAAAAAAAATTAAACTAAGCTTAAATTCAGTGTATAAATTATAGTTTTGTGAAGCCTAGCCCTAGGCTGGGGTACTGTGCTTATTAAACCACCTAGTAATTGTAATAACAATATATATATACCTCATCTTTATTGAAAAAATATTTATTAGATGTGTTGTAATCTGCAATGAGTCTATGTGCGAAGTTTCAGCTCGATACGATGACGGCAAGTGGGTCAATGAACCTTCCATAGATTTTGCCACAAAGAAGCAAAGTTAATATAAAGGTTTAAAAAAAAAACGGGAGAACATCAGACAATCCTCACGTCAAGCTCAATAAAGAGAGAAATAAAGGAAGGTTCGTTAAAGAGCAGTCATGTTTATTTATTCACACTGTATCATACCCTTTTTTTTTTTTTTTTTTCAAACTGGCCGCAAATGTACTTAAATAACAATGTTATTACTAATATCAAAAATAATAATTCTCTTTGTGTGGCTGCAACGCTGTCTTCAATAGGCCCACAAAAAAAAAAATCCCAGAAGTTGGCACCAAGGGTGTGTTGTTATGAAGTGTGTAACATGAAAGCATGTTTTTTCAAGTAACTTTAGTAAATTGGAATTTCACGCACTGCAGTCGCCATTGTTTGGCGGGCTATTTCTAGTTAATGAAAATCAAGCAAAACTAATGAAAACAACACAGACATGCATTTGTCTATAATAATAAATAATATAAATATAAAAATTGGTGAGTCGAGGAGTCGTCATTAAAATAAAAATGCTAAAGCAATGGAGAAAAAACATTAACCTCTGAAAAAAAAAACATTACAATGTTTATTGGTGTTCTGGCCTTTCTTCCCCCCACCCCCCCCTTAATTTTTCAACTTTATAAAAATGACATCCTCTCCTGAAATATCTCATTAGGAAATGCTCCTTATGCCCTCTCTGGCGCTCCCCCGCACCTGCCAGACGCCGGGTTTCCCCGACGCCGGACCGTGCGTGGGCACGCCAGAGACCTCCCCGGGCGTGAACCGTCCCCACCAGCAACCGCTCGATCAGGTTTGCCGACGGAGACCCTGCCCGTCCGGAGACATCTGGTCGACCGAAGACGCTGCATTTAAAACATCCGCAGTCCACTTTCCTAGGGGCCGGGACAGTAAATTAACATCCTAATATCTCCCCCCACCTGTCCCGGGGAAGCATCGGACGTCCTCTAAGAGGGATTCTACAGTGCGTTTCTACCTCGCAACTAATTAGCAAGGTAGCTGGGATGAAACGGTTGCCTAGGAGCAGCTTTCTCAGCGCTCCTCTCCTAAATTTCTTACTTCTGATGTGTTTTCTTGTAACATTTTGAGAACCTCTCTATGAGCCTCAAGTACTGCATCCTCTCTCTGACAGCTGCTCTTTTTAACAGCCTTCAAACCAGAGACAACCACAGTACAGACATAGTTTCTGTGGATAACATGATTGAAGTTGATTAGGACATCCTAAGTGCAGACATAGTTTCTGTGGATAACATGATTGGAGTTGATTAGGACAAGCTAAGTACAGACATAGTTTCTGTGGATAACATGATTGGAGTTGATTAGGACAAGCTAAGTAAAGTCATAGTTTCTGTGGATAACATGATAGGAGTTGATTAGGACAAGCTAAGTACAGACATAGTTTCTGTGGATAACATGATTGAAGTTTAATAAGACAAGCCTTCATTGAAAATAAAATTTGAAGTTATCTCCAAGTATATACAGTACAGTCACTGAGTAAAATGATGTTAAAAATCCAGTATGTCCTGTCTATCTAGATTGCAAACCAGGAAACAAATTTCTGTGGGGTGAGCATTACAACACGATTTAAAATGAACGCTATGGCATCACTAAACATGACTAAAACCATAATAAACATGTTAACGGCATCGTCTTTACAGTAACCTTTCACAAGTCACATGACAACAATGACCTCAATATTTTCAATAAATACTTATACAAGGATTTGAAAATATGGATAGGTGGATAATCAGAGTGTGGTCAAATCACAATATAATACGGATAATTGACATATTCAAACCTGTTTACCCCAATGATTTCATCGTAGTAACTATGATTTTAAGCCTAAGACTATGATGAGCCTTAAAATCTATGATTTAAGCCTAAGACTATGATGAGTCTTAAAATCTATGATTTCGGGAGCTTTTTCATTTGTTTGGTTAATTTTTTTTAAAATTATATTTTATAAAAAAATATATTTCAGGTGTTAACAGTAAAGAGTTTTAGCATTTTTGTTTTTGAATGCAATTGAATAAGACAGTGATTGGCCTTTGCTGTCTCAATCTCAGTGAGCAAACTAGAGTATTTTTCTTTCAAAGGGTGATTTAAAATTAATACTTAACTGACAATGTGTCATCTATTTTTAGCCATACTGTTGCTCATAAATTGAATTTGGCCTCAATTTTATTATGCCAGTGGTTTCTTGTTGAGTGCGCATACGTTTTGGCTGTTTTCATATTTTTAAAAAAATGAAATTTTGTACCATAGTCATACCGTAATGTCTCATAAGTTTTTTTCTGCTCAGTTCACCTATCAACAAATGGAGGGGTAAGTAAACTTTACTAAAGTGTACAATTATTTTATTAAAGTCCATAATTATTTTAATGTCGTTTTTCTAGCTTTTAATTTTTATACAGCCATTTAAATAGAAAAAATTATACAGACATTTTTATTAGAAAAAACTGCATCTATGTCAACCCCGTGAGTGTCCAGACTGAAAATAAAATGGTCCGTCCATTGTTTACTAAGTCTCCGGCTAACTTTTCACTCTTAGCTAAGCCTACTTTTATTTCGTCTTAATGGTAAGCCTTTTGATAATAAAAATACTAATTTGAATAACTTAATTTTTATTTACTGTGAAATATTTATCGTTATCTTTTGATTTAGCAGCCTTCACTTGGCCCTCTCGTTTTCAGGTAGATCGTATACAGAGACATTTAAAAAGAACTTACCTGTCAATGTCCACTCTGATGTCTTTGTTATACAGGAGATTCCTCTCCTGACACATGTCAGTGACCGTTCGAACTTCAATGAATCTGTTGTCATCAATCTCAGGTGCCAGGCAAACTACAAATCAAGGACATAATGAAAACAGAGAGATGGGCAAGTAAAACTTAAAGGTGTAAAACAGCCACAAACTTGCCCAGCACTCCCCCTTCACCTAATGCCTGTAGAGAGTTTATAATTGTTTGTAGTGTATAGTAATGATAAAAGGTAAATACTGTATTTGAAATTGAATCCAAAGGCATTTCATATGTATGGCCTCTAACAGATAGGATAACAACATATTCGGCAAAATTGAATACATGTATTTAGGTGGTTTGGCCCATAACAAACAAAAACATAAGAATGACCTCGGGAACGGAAATCGAATTAATATTTTAATAAGCTTGATTGTGTTCCCTGTTAAAAAGAACAAAATTATTTTTCTTTCACTGGTACACACATGAGATGATAACTGAACACTTACTGGGTGTGTAGTCATCCAACCCTGTCAGAGCTCTGAATGCAAGTTTGGATGCAGTGTTTTTTGCCTCCTTTTTGCTGCTGCCAACTCCAAGAGGATAGGCCAGGTCATCAATGATAACCCTGCACCCAAAACTAAGGACAGGTACAATAAAATTGTTTTCACAACCTACTGGGATGAAGACTCAAAATATGGACTTTATTCCTACCAATGTTTTAAATTTCAGATCGTACAATAAATTCTAATCAGGGATTTAAGTATGAGTTTAATTATGATGGCAGATTCATGAATGTGGCAGATTTGTAGTCATTTTATTGTTGAATCTTTATTGAACAAAACTTTTTAAAAAATAGCTTATTGTGAAAACATATTTTGGTTACCACAGTGGATTATAGCGTAAGTCTTTTGAGTTAGAACACCCACAAGCCAAAATTCATTTTCCCCTTGATCACACTGTTACAACCAACTAAGTCAAACAGAATTTGTATGCAGGGTATAAATCAACTAGGACAGTGGTCGGTAAATGGCGGCTCACGAGCTGCATGGGGCTCTTTTGCGACATGAGTGCGGCTCGGCCAGTCGGCCACAAATTGGTTTTTACTCCGAAAAACATGGTTCTTGACAGGTTCTTGGAAAGAAATTAGGTTCTCCAAAAAATTGAAATCATCCTGCTGCTGATTTTGGGCTCTTTTGACTACTCTTTTGTCTAACGAGTTTGCCGACCACTGAACTAAGACAAGCATTTGATGACCCCACCATTACAAACAAACTAATCAGCTAATTAATTTGAATCACAATCTATTCACATTCTGCTCAGCACGAACAAATGATCCCATCTGCCTATACACTTACTTTCCATAGACGGCTGTTTTATGGCTTATATCTACAGGCTCCTCTTTGAAGGTTACAGACATTTGATATTTCTGGCAATATTCATGGAGGCACATTGTTGGATTTTTTATATTCATTTTGAACTCTCTGATCAAGCATTCATCTTCTGTCTGTGGAGTTGAAACACATGGAATATGAGTGTCCCAGTCAGATGACATGATGTAGTACTGGTGTGTCATGAAGTTTTGGATGTTATGTAAGTGATCGAGGATAATTTGTTCTTCCATGTTTTTCCTTCAATCACAAATTAAACTCTGCCACATATGACCGCAGCTGAGTGTTGATTAAAATCTGCGGTATAAAAGCTGTGTACATTTTTGTGAGAGTCAGTGAATACTATTTTTTGAGAGGAGACTGAATATTGTTTTTGATAAGAGAGAAACAAAATAATTTTTGTTAGGAGTGAATCTAAGTATTTTTTATAGGAGAGAAACTTAATAATTTTTGCTAGGAGTGAATCAAAGTATTTTTTATAGGAGAGAAACTTAATAATTTTTGCTAGGATTGAATCTAAGTATTTTTTATAGGAGAGAAACTTAATAATTTTTGCTAGGAGTGAATCTAAGTATTTTTTATAAGAGAGAAACTTAATAATTTTTGCTAGGAGTGAATCTAAGTATTTTTTATAGGAGAGAAACTTAATAATTTTTGCTAGGATTGAATCTAAGTATTTTTTATAGGAGAGGAGTGCTTAAAATTTAAATAGGTCCATGATTATTTGACTTCACTCTACACATCAGCCTTGTAGAGGCTAGGAGCAAGCAACAGTTTGACTTCACTCTACACATCAGCCTTGTAGAGGTTAGGAGCCAGCAACTGTTTGACTTCACTCTACACATCAGCCTTGTAGAGGCTAGGAGCAAGCAACAGAGTCCTTAAATTGTTTTCTGTGGCCATACGGAGGGGACCTAAACAATGTACTAATCGCCACAGTGAGGACCAGCAAGCCCCAGTAAAATCTCCAGCATTATAAACTTTAGTGCAATTGATGCATCCTGAAAGTTCAAAGCAAATATTGCTGGAATATTGTAGTTTATGATGCAGATATATAACTTTTCTACTCTTTTGTGTAAGGCCCATCATTAATGTCCTATCCCAGTAAGATATTCAGTCAGATGGAAGTGAGCATTTCTAAAGTAAAATGGAAGTGAACATATTTATAGTTAAACGGAAATGAAGACCACTTTTTACTAAGTTTTTTTCCCCTTGTTATATTTTACAGCTATCTAAATCTATGTAGTTGACTAAATTAATTATTATAACAATGAGTGTAAAAAAAATTAAATTTAGAAATTTATATAAATGCACCAAATTGTAAATAAAACTCATGTAAATGAATATTTGTATACCAATGTAAAGCATGCTGAAGAGCATGCAGGCTTATACACAATTCTTATTATTTTAAATTTTTCTAACTTGATTGCAGTCTATCCCCTTTATTACTATTTTAAAGATGCTTTTATAACACTTTTAAATAATGTCTACATAATATATATATATATATGTAAATAAATATATATTCAATCAAATTGACTAAGGCAAACTTCCAAGGTAAAATAAATCATTATGATAGTAATATAGAACAACCAATATCTTTTTTCAATACCGGTACAGTTAAAAATGTCCTATTTAAAAATGTACAAATTACCCTTTCTCTTTAAAATGTTATATTTTTAAAATAGAAAACCTTAATTCAATTTAAAAAATTGGTTTAAATAGGCAACATGAGAAAAACTAAAGAAGACCCAGTTGAATGATGAAAAATTTAGTTTTCTAATGGCTTTACCTCTTCCACTGGTGGTGGGGGCATCTCATAATCATCTGGTCTGGCATTCAAACCGGGAATGTAGGCTTGCTTTTTGGCCATCATCTTTGGTGTTTTCAGTCTGAAAATCCAGGTTATAAAAAAATTAATGGTTTATAAAAAAAATTAATGGTTTATGATCATAAATATTGGCTAACTAATGATAAATGGACAGCATATATTGTATGTTACAACTCATTTCATAAAAAAAAAAGAGAAAATCATTAAACCCTTGATAGGTCCTTTTAATAAATCTGAGTGTAAGAAAAGGAAATGTGAGCTACATTTTTCTGGCAACCGTAAAATTGCAGGAGGGATGGAGCTTTATATCTGGGGTTTATTATTTTTATCTCCCTTTAATCTGTAAGTAAATCATACACATTTTTGTAAAAATTAAAAAAAAAAAAAATTCTTGCTTTGATTTACCATTCCTTGAAACACTTAAATATATAATAAAAGCTGGTGTCATAAAAAATTCAAATAGGAAAATGCACATGAATCAATTACAGTAAAAATGGTTATTAGAATTCTATTTCAGATTTTATCATTTGGTTCATATTTGATCATTATATATTTCAATTTAATCTTATTAGATTCCCAAAGTTGTTTTTCATATTAAATTAAAGATGCTTGTCAAGAAAATCTTGAATTTGTGTCTCTTATTTTAAAATTATCATTTTCTTGTGTTTGGATATTTCCACAAGAAACCTTTATTAATTAATTAAACTTAATGAATTCAGCTAATTGTTGGCCAAGAGAAATTTTTCTCCAATGTAATATTAATAATCTAGTTGTTGATTCGCTAAGAGTTGCTTTCAACTGAAACTTTCAGTAAGTTATCTGAATTTAGACAGTGTGTGTGTGGGTGAGTGTGTGGGGTTATGGTTCCCTAATTTAATTTGTACGAGTTTTGGCGCCATATGACTTAAAGAGACAGGTTAATTTGGCCATCCTTACAAAAGTGTTACTGATAACACCGAATGTTGCGTAGCTACAGTAACTTAGGTTATCAGTCACAAATAACCTGACACTGCTACACTTTAACAATTTGCTTTAGGTTGAAAATAAAAGACTAAATATTGCTTAGGCATTGACATCATCATTACATAGTCTGATGGATTCAGTAATTCACATTAGATCAAGATTAAACACACAAAAACAAAAATTCAAGACTTTTTAAGAAAAAGTGACAAGAATTTTAAGAACTGATGCCTTGGTTTGTAAAATATTTTAATTTAGAGATTAATTCAATGTATTATTGCATTTTTTGCTTTGAATTATGAATTTTTGTGTGCTCTGTCAAAGAAAACTAACCGTTTTTATTTAAACATCTTTGTTAAGAATCTAGTGTTAAATAAAAAAATAAAGAAAAAGTAATAAATCAACAAATGGCTAAAGATAAACACAATGGTTTGCATCCAGAGGCGAATCTCAGTTATAGATATTATGGAACAATTGGGCCATATGTTGTAAAAAAAAAATACCGATATGGCTTCAATCAACTCAGATATGCCCCTGTCTGCATCAAATTTCAATGGTCAGCTATTTCAACTATTTCAAATGATTAATAAAGGCCAGGAAACTAAAGAAGATAGAAGGATATAACTATATGTCATTAAAGATTTTTCTTCGTTTCAGCTTTTTAATAGAATACAAAATTTACTTGATAATTGTTAACCTTAATTACTTATTATTTTTTCTAAAACTAATGTAGCAAATGTTAACAAAGTAAAAAAAAAAAAATTCATAACAATTTAAGGAAATGTTAAAATTGTTCATCCACTTTGAAAATTTATTTTATTTAAATTTTAATAACATGTTTGCTATTAAAAATTGCATTATAAAAAAGAAACGATTTTTTAGTTCATCACTTAAAGCCCATTTGTAAATGTCATATGTTGCTTACACTTACAATAATGCTATGTAGATGGATTGAAATAAATACTGCCTCTTCAATTTTTCAAACATAATAACGTTTTTTAAATAATACTGATTCATAAAATAAAATAAACCATACCAGCAAACTGGTCTACTTTCAATATCTCATTAGAGAAGTGAGAGAGCAATACACAACAAATGGAAAACCAATTGCAAACTCTGGCATTCTAAAAATAGTCATGTGGGGACAAAAATCATGCTGTTACAACAAGATTTAATATAAAATATAATTCTGATACACAGAATACACTATTTTTGGCGTTAGGAACTAAGACTTTTATCTTTTAAAACAAATGTCCATCATAGGCTACCCGTTCTGAAATGAACACTCTAGTTGGCTGCCCAATCTGGACTACCAGTATCACAGATCATATTGGTTTTTAAAGAAATGCTCAATGACTTTTCTGAAAGCGGCTAATTACATAATTATGGATGCAAAGTAACTGTATTTCTTTTCAGTTCTTTTTTCCGTGGCAGTGCTTCTCATGGACAGGCAATCGGTCTGGAAGGAAGGTCCGGCCACATTTATGGCATGGAAGATACTGAAGCTGAGCAGCCTGAAATGCAGCTTCGTTGATTGCATCGAGATTATAGGTCCCAGATTTGCTAGATTTCAGGGCACGCTCTGCCTCAACTATCGGCTGAGGCTTCACTGGCACAGGTCGGCGCATTGCGGGAGGAAGCTGGTCGTTTTCAAACTTCCACTTCGACAGACACTGTTTTTCATGAATGCCAATGGATGCCGTTCCATACTCTCTAGAGCAAATATAACACATAATTGTAGGGGGTCTGCGGTACACAGGTGCTGGTGGATCTGAATTGTGGGTAAAAGTATGAATGGCATTACAACGGGTGCAGGGTTGTTTTTTACCAACAGAGTAATTAGCAAAACAAATGATGATGTGACAAGTTATATAAACAGAATGGCTGTGATGATGGTGTGCTGATCATGCTCTGACAAATTATGTAGCAAGTATGAGTTTAGTGATGGAGTCTAAATTACAACTGAAGTGAATCTTTTTTAAAAAATAAAGAATTTAGGACATTATTCATTAATCCTTTATGTGACAGAGACAGGACATCTTTATCACAGTTACAGATATTTCAGATGTTCAAGAATCTACAAACAAAATATCCCACAAAAAAAAAGTAACCAACAATGAGAATAAGTCAGTGGCAACACAAACATAGGACGCCAATTTATTTATTGTGATTATACTATACACTTTCATAATTTTTTTGTGTCATAAATATAACGAGAATGAAAAGTTAGTAAAGTAAACTAATATAATTTTTAAGAGAGAAATGGAGAGTAATTCATTTTTACTCTACTTTTAGTAAAAACTGCTGGAAGAATCCAGTAAAAAGCTAAAGCGAAAATGATAGTTGAGGATCCCATCAAGACTATTTATAGAAATGGTTAGTGCTTGCACATATTTGACTAAGTGATCACCCGAACTATCTATAACATATTTTCAAGATAGATGCAATGTCCCACTCAAAATAAATAATGTAGCACATTGGGGCTAGATGGGAATATATAATGTTAAAAAAACTTAGACAAAGAGCTCATTTTAAACTAATGTGGTTATGTGGTGTGCCAGTGCCAAGTTGAGGATCTCTGACAAAGTGGGTGTGATCAAAGTCCACAACATGCTGTCAAACTGCAGTTGTCAACATGTACACAAACAAACTTCAGTGACAGTACATCTGCTGTGGTTTAACATAGCAAAGTGGGCTGTGATTGGAATGTTGACCTAACAACCATTGTACAAGCCTGGTGTTGCACACTACTGAAGAGCAGTGAGGTTGTCAGGGTCTCACAGATGTCAGCATTATTACACACATAAAAAAATGTTTGTAACAGAGAGTAATGTAAAATCAATAGGGTGTCGATCAAGAGGGTAAACACAAATTTCTGATCAATCCCCATGTTACACGAGATCTGCTTGAACAATAATAGATAGCAATCTGGCCATACAGCAATACATTGATACTTCACGCTTCCTATTTTGTATCCTCACTCCTTTGCGGGTTATCCCCTACGATATGTTCTGTGGATTTTTGCTGTATACAGTACGCATATTTTTTAATATTTATTTTTTTAATCATTTTTGTGGTAAATTAAGCATTGGCCTATCAAAATATTGAAAATAATTTGTATATCACTTTATATAACTTTTTATAATAGGTTTATTAAGCTTTGAAATATATATATAAATCTTACTTCGTGGTTTTTCGCATTTCACCGAGGGTCTCGGAACGTAAACTGCGGCATTCATGGCATTACTGTATGGCAAATATCACATAAACTTTTAAAATCCTTACAATACAAATACATCTCCTTGTGCAATAGGACTAGTTTAGAATTCTTAAATTCATCTCAAGACAGAAAAATATGCATTTATTTTTATATGGAGGATTTAAGAAAGTCAAGAAAGCCATGTAAAGAAATGCACATTGGATGATTGATGAAAAATATTAGGGCTGAGCCAGGTGCAGTGTTTTATACACTGTCCAGGTATTTTGAAACAATACCTGGCGAATCCAATTCTGTGTCCAGGTGTTACAAAAAACGAGTTATCTTTTCATTTTCTAAATATGTGTTCCACCCAATAGGCAGAAGTGAAAAGTGTATATCTAGAACCAGTAGCAATCCTGAAGGCATCAAAGTTGAAGGCTTCAAATGACTAATAAGTTAACAATATAATCCTAACCCAGTGGTTCTTAACCATTTTAGTGCTGCAACCCCTTTATAACATTTGCAACAACCATAATAATACCTTAAAATTGAGAAACAGGTGTTGAGAAGGGGGGAGGGTACTGGGGTACTGTGCTGTATAAGACAACTAATAATAATAATAATACTGTAAATTTGATCAGGGAAGCAGAAATAAGGGCAACAAAGGTTGGAGAGGCCTGCAGATGGTCTGTAATTTTGATAAATTCACATACAGGATTATTGTTTTGTGTGGAAGCTGACAACTTTTAAGATGAGGAAAAAAATTTAACAACAACAAAAAATTAATTTTGTAAAATGTAATTTTAAAAAAATGAAAATAAACTTTAAAAAATATTTATACTACATTAGCTCCTGACATGTCCAGAATAAATCATAGTTTCTTTTTAAATTTTATGTAGCTGCATTAACAATAATAAACCAGTCAGATCACTGTAAATAATACTTAAATTTAAAATGAAAATTCAAATAAGAAGGAAAAGGTCATTTTACACACAAAACCCGCCTCAAATTTATGGAATTCTCAAGCAACCAGTGGCGTAGCGAGGGGGGGGGGCAAGGGGGGCATCATGCCCCGGGTGCTACTCACAAAGGGGCGCCAAATGGTATATTTTACATATAATATTGTATGGTTTTCGAATAGGGGGGGGCGGGGGCGCTTAAAAGGTATTGTGCCCCGGGCGCGAGTTAAGCTCGCTACGCCACTGCAAGCAACCACTGCATATTATTTTAATAAATATTTCTGTCATGGTGATACCATCCTAGCCTTCTTACATTTAAGCTGACTGCTTCACTTATTAAATTTGTGTTGCAATTAGCAAATTCTATGACAGAATTTAGAAATGATCAACACACACACAAACTTTGGTTGCTCAGTATGATCAGCCATCCAGCATGTAAAACAAAATATTTAATTTAAATGTAAAACAAATAGAAAGTGCCATGGTCATAATAAAAGATATTTAGCTCGCTGATACAAATCATTACACAAAATTTGCAATAAGTACACTATTATTTTCGGAGCTTTGCGGTTTCTTTTAGGTTAAATTTGGTTTCACACCAATAGTTTTCTATTACTTTTATTTTAGTCAGGTCAAATGTACAAAAAAATTATGTAGAAAAGAGGCACTGGTTCTATGCATGGCCTTTTCATTTCTCTCCACTGGGGGAACACATTATAGAAAATTAGAAGTAACTCTTTTTTTTTTCAACACTCTTACCCGGTGCTGGTTTTTTTGTCAGGTCCAGGCATGTGCCACATTTGCTAATAGTAATTCTCAGCATTACCAGGTCAGTACCTGGCCCAGCCCTAAAAATATAGACATATGTCTAACCAATGCCCCATGTAGAACACAGCTAATGTGTAAGAACATGAAATATTAATTAATATTGTCTGAATCTGAGATGTTGTCAGTCTCAGCTTCCTTCTTAAACCACAGGTTCCCAACCTATGGATTGTGACATTAAATGGGGTCTCAAAGTGTTATTTGTTGGTTTTGAAACAGTGATCAAAAGTTTGAATAATGTAACACTCCTGTATCATGTGGGAGTGGGTTTTCAACAATTAAAACCATACAAATAAAATAATCAAATTTGATAATAATATACGTTGGCAGGAAAAAATCTCAACCATGAATTAAGAATCTATTTAATGAGTTACTATTTGAATCATTGTATTAAGTATGTCATAAGTTAAACATTTTTATGTGTTTTATTTTTCATCATTTAAAAAAATCCTATTTTTATTACATATTTGGGTGGAATTCCACCATAAGATGGAGTTGTGTCACAAAACAAATAGGGAACCTGCTTAAACAATTTAAAAAAAAAATTGTTTGTACGTTTTTGATTGATGTGTTATGCATTGCTGCTATTATCTTGGGGGGGGGGGGGGGGGGTGTATTCTAATCAATATAAACAACCGTGTCTGACTGAACAAATTCTAAGGACTGTCAAAAAGACAAGCTGAACAAATATTATTGTTGAAGACAGGTTACACAGTGCATTCTAGTTCTTGTCAGTATGGACCCACTGGAAAGTTTACCCATTAAGGTTTGTACATTTAGATCTATTTTCTCTGCCATCTTTTAAGCCTCAAAAGTATGTGTGATGGTATTAGAAGAACTGACATGGTTTCTTAGTCAATTAGAGAGAGAGATTTTATTTTTCTTGCATAACAAACATCTTACTTGTTTTTCAAAAATCCTTTACCACATTTCACCATCACCAAAGTAGAGTATAACAGGGGGTCGATTTAACTTACGATTTAATTGAATGGGGCGTCTGTCAAGTTGATTTCTTGACAAAAACTGGGCCTCAGAATTCTGGTGCTGACCCCAGCAAAGCACTTCAAAGTTTGAACCCTCCATGTTGCAAAGAACACTTGCTGGTAAATGATTGAGTATGCAATGGTGGTCGCTGTTACAGTTTATTATGTTGATCACTGGATATCCATGGTGAATGGCCTCAAGATTTGTTTGCAAGTTCTTTTGATGAACATGTGCAGCTTGGGTGACAGGGTCATTGGATGGAATATGTGAAAATGGTGTCAAAGAGAAATAGTTCAAAGGATAGCCATGATCAGAAGTTTGCAATGCTCCTGAATGTGTACTTGATGGGGCAGAAGTTTGAAATCCTCCTGATTGTTTACTTGGTGAGGCTGAAGTCTGAGTTGCTCCTGAATGTGAACTTGGTGGGGTTGAAGTCTGAGTTGCTCCTGAATGTGAACTTGGTGAGGCTGAAGTCTGAGTTGCTCCTGAATGTTTACTTGGTGGGGTTGAAGTCTGAAATGCTCCTGAATGTGTACTTGGTGAGGCTGAAGTCTGAGTTGCTCCTGAATGTTTACTTGGTGGGGCTGAAGTTTGAAATTCTCCTGAATGTGTACTTGGTGGGGCTGATGTTTGAAATGCTCCTGTATGTGTACTTGGTGGAGCTGAAGTCTGAAATGCTCCTGAATGTGTACTTGGTGGGGCTGAAGTCTGAAATGCTCCTGAATGTGTACTTGGTGGGGCTGAAGTTTGAAATGCTACTGAATTTGTACTTAGTGATGAAGTGTACATGGAATGATTTTTTGGTGATTCTGAAGTCTGAAATTCACTAAGCTGATTATTATTACCTGCTGTATTCTGACTTAGCACAGAAGGAGTTGATGAAATGGAGGTCTGAGCTACACCAATGGGAATTACTGTGACCTTGGGAGGTGCACCAATGGCATAGTCTATCACATGGATTGGCTTACCATTAGTAGGAATGTGAATTGCTTTAACCGCATAATTTGGTGGGTTTGGTTTTTGAGTGTTTTTACCTTGACTGCTGCTATGGCCCATTTGCTGCATATCTCCACAAAGTCCAGTCACACAACAGAACTTAAAAACAGGCACTACCTGTGTGACAGCTACTTTGAAGAATAGCTGAAATGTTTTAGAATGGAAGTAGCTGACACTGGGAAAATTAAAGAGTGTTTAATATTGTGTGTGTATTGAATCAACGTTTTTAAACATATCTAATAATTACATCTCCTTCCTTAATTTGTTATCTCTGTCATGCCCTTCCGAAAATGTAATAAGGGACCTCTAATTAATGGTCATCGCACCCCTAGTATGTGATAATATCTATAGTTCAAAGTTATTTTTAATGAGTCACATTTATCAACAGATGAATTTCCCAACAAACTGCTCATGTGTGCCTTGAGGAGGGGTAGTAAATGAATTTTAAAACCATTTTTTTGGGGGGTAATGTATTCAATTTGTCGGAACATCTCTTTTCCGCACATCAAAGTAAACTCAAGTGGGCTGCATCCCATATAAGTATGAATAAAAACCAAAAGGCTCTGCCGAAATTGTCTTTAAATCAAGAATTCACACAATCAAAGAGTTAATTTGAATCTTCTATAAAATATGTCAACTATTAGAAAAAAATTTTTCTTTGTTTGTTGATTATTAAATTTCTTTTTGGTTTTGAAAAAACTATTCATTTGTTCCTGTATGTTTGTGTGTCAATTCATATAAATATATTTATATATAAATATACATTGTTACTAGTAGTTAGGTATTTTATTGAATAAAAATCATATTCACATAGACACAGGGTACAAAAATAAATAATGTTATGTTCAGCAAATACATGCAGATATAGCTTTTAAAAACAGGAAGCACAATGAAACATTAACAGTTTTTAAAACACATTTAAAATGGTTCATATACTTATACTACCAAATATTTTTTTTAAGAGACCAAATAGAAACCACAAACATATTTTGCTAAAGGCATCATAAAAAACAGCTTGAGTTTCAAGGTGAAGGAAGACTAATTCCTATGAAGAAGATGTATGATTGGGACCTGCTTATGACTTATGAGCTTGTCGATCTGTGGTCTAATTCTGCCTCTAAGCCACATATTTATCAACAGCATCACTAGCTGGCTGAGACTGAGTGGATGCAGCCCCCATTGGGTGACACCCAAACGGGGAGGTGGGGGGGGGGGGGGGTGTGATACAAAATGAAAAATTGCAAATTTGTCAGAGTTAGGTAAAGTCAGTTTTGATAATAGATCTAAGACCAAGAGCAAGGAGGTGCCATCTGAGTGTCTGGTGTGATTTTTATAACATCAATAGAGTAGCTAAAGTTTGTGATGCCCAGAACAGGTCTTGATTAAGTGGTGTTCAGAACTGCTTCCACCAAAAAAAATTAATCAAAGTGATGTCGTTTATTATTAATATTTAATGATAATCATTATAATGCTTAAACTAAATCATAATCATTAGACTACTTTTAAAATCACATAATAATTTATTAAATTGGTAAATTCGAATAGATCGTACCGCATTTTTTTACCATGACCGCCAACTTGATTGCCGTGACCAGTAAAATTAAGAATAAAACGTTAAAAAATAATGAAAAAATTTCCTAAATGTATCCCTAAACCTAACCTGAACCCTAAATTTATCCCTAAACCTAACCTAATGAAATGAGGTACGATCTATCTTAATACATTAAATTTACTTTTATGTAGACCTATTCATCAATTTTTTTTTCAACAATATATTTATTCATCAATTAGAAATTTAACATTCATAAAATAAAAAACATAATTAAAATTATAATAATTATTAGGGTTAGAGCCATTAATAATGACATTAATAGCTATAGTATGCAATATTTAAAAAAGGCATACATTTACTTAGTAAATAAAAGAGTCTAGCCATAATTATTAACTTTTATTAAGTTTAACTTAACATTATTAATTAGTAGGATTTAGGTGGATACAACTAAAAATGGTAAGATTCGTCTAGGCTTGGGCTCTTTAAAAAACAATTATTATTTAGGCCTAAGTATTTGTACAGTACAGAAACCGTCCGTTAAAAAATGATTTTATAGTATAATATATGTTAAATAAAAGTAATAAAAGGAACCAAAACAAAGAAGCCAAAAAATATGGCTTAATAAATACCCAAAAAAAAAATAATTTAGATTTGATGTAGGCCTATTTACTTACCAAACTATCGCCTAATCTCGTCTTCGCGTTCACTTGCCAAACGACGAGGTCAAGCTTTTCACCTGACGCTATTGAACACTTAAAACTTAAATCTTAATTATAAACAAATGATGTCAAATTTAACAATATAATCGGAAATCCCCCCAAAAATAGTTTTTGTTTTAATTTGAGGATGAGCAGAACTGCATAATTTGTATCATGCATCTGCTACATACTGTATTAAAATTATTAAAACTGAGAACTAATTAAGTTAAGTAGTCCTAAAATGTAGGCTAAATATTAATCAAGCCTTAGTCTTAGTGCCTTAATAATAGTCATGGCACGAAACATGCCTCAAAAGAAGGTACGTTTGGTCTTGGTCATGCCGCATATTACTTTTTAACAATTATATAAATAATGGGACGGCTAGGTATTTTTTTTTAAGTGGAGGTTTGAAATATTGTATTATTTTCAGGCCAATAATACATGAAAGTAAAAATATATTCATTATCAATATCATTCGACAAAAAAGGGAGTTTGAGCCTTTAACTTAAATTCCTTCGCCTCGAATTAATTCTAGACCAAAGTTCCACAAAATAATGTTTACTTTAACATTAGTCTTACTCTTTAACAGTAACAGTACTATGAAGCTTTTGGCACATTTTATTTCTAGTGAAATAGTAAATATAGAGAATTGTTTTTCTTTTAACGCAGTAAATCTTATTTGAATTTTGGTTGTGTGTAGATACTTTAAATATTATTTTCCTGAACAACCACAAGATGCAAAATAATTGAGAAACAATGTACTTAGGCTTAATTAATTTGGCATATAATGCGAGCCAAAACTGCCTGTAACCAAACATTTTCTAAATATTTTTCTTCCGGCTTGAGGAGATAACTCTAAAATTTAAAATCCAGGCATTGCTCTAGATTGAATACTAAGTTATAACCTAGATATCTGTCAACTTAGACGTTACAATGACATCGCTAGAAGAAGAAACGAGCGATAAAGCTACTCGGTTTAAAGAAAAACACTCACTTGACAGCGATGAAGAAGATGACAATACAAAATATGATGTTTTGGCCGAGGATGACATAGAAGGTTTGTTGTTGGCGTCAGTTGAAATTGACTAAGAAGTCGTACCCGTGCCGTACACCCGACATGCACATCAATAAAAAAACAAAACATTGACAGTCAAATTGATATCGTGCATTGATTTTGATTGACGGCATTAACTTAAAACTTCATTCAACTTACCACTGCAGACTCAAAAATATTTCAATACAATAATTCATACTTACTTACATTTAATTTATATCAAACGTTAAAGTTAATGAGCAATAATTACTTTGAAGCAGGCAATGAGTACAACAAAGTAAGGTCAAACCGGAAAAAAGGAATGAGCAACAAAACAACCGGCAGGAAGCCTTCGTCAGTGAACAAACAACAGAAAAAACAGAATAAAATTTTAAAATAGAACTTAGCTGATAAGTAGTATCTGTGAGGGCAGCAAAAGAATTGTGACAGAAAATAACTTGGTGAGAGATTGAAAAGAGAAGTTAGTCCACTGCAATTGGTCGTGATGTGGAGGGGCGGAGCAAAGGCTCAAGCTGTGAATAATGACATGGCGTTCAGTTCATGCCATGTGAACCGTGGTGTTAAGGTTCCATAGGGCAGGATAGGCTTGTTTTCCGAATTCACCCGGCTGCGTATGTTTGTGCTAGTCACGATCACACTAATTGTAAAGTCCTCTGTGCCCTTGTGGTTGCTTCTATTATAGTATAATAGATAGTTACAAGGCTTTTGGCACTTTTGATATTTTACTTTTAGAAGTAAATATAGATATTTAGTATTTATTATAGCAGTGCTATCCAACCTTTTTGACTGCGTGGGCCAAAAATAATAATTTTGGTCAATTCAAGTTCTGCGCGCCACTTTGAGTTTCTGTGTAGGACTCTCTCCCTTTTACTTTTATTTATTCTTGGATTGTTTATTACTAGAGTTAACTTTTATTTTTTTGAAATATACATTTTCTCATGGAGTGTTTTAGATTTATATTTTATTGCATTGTTAATTATAATTTTTAAAATGGCTAAATTTTGAAAAATGGGCTTTGGTTTTTCTGGCAAGTTTTGGAATTTATTTTGGGTGGAACCTGCAATAAAGTGTGTTAATTAGTGTAAAAGTGTATTCGATGAAAGTATTAGTTGGGTTTTCATTATTTTGAATATTTAAAAAATAATTTAAATATTTTTATTCAAATTGGCGATTTTCTCAGTAATGTCATGTGCAGTGTGTAACTTCACTGTAACTTTAACACAAACACATGTTGTTAGGTATCACGTTAGGCATTAGGTCATAGATTTTAGGTTTGAAGATTTACACTTGAAGTTAATGGGGACTAAATTTAAGGGTAAATTTACTTTTAAGTTGTGGGAAAAATTTAGGGGGAATTTACTCTTGAACTTGAGTTGGGGGGAAATTTAAGCTTCTCTTAGGTAACGGTATATAGTATATAGACTTAGCATTTAGGTTAGGTAGAGAAGTGGATGTTAGTTAGGATTGAATGTATTTCTCCAAAAATTATTTAATAAAATTTTAACTTTTAGTTCCTAATTTACACTTCTCTCTGTAAATAGCTAAAACAGCACATTCTCTCTCTTTCCCTTCCCCAATTTAGCAGACATATTTTTGCACTACTTTTTTTTTTTATATACACCGCTGCCATATTGGTTGCCAGTATACATCTGCCATCATGACACCCAAGATGGCGGCCATTAGAAAGTCAAAGTGTTACATTTTTTTGGGATTCTATGTTGGTCATAGCAGAGAATCCATCTTTGCTGATGTGGGTACTTAAAAAATATCATGATCAAAATTTTGCTACATTTCCATTGTTGTGAAAATTCATCTGAAGCAACATACGTCATCCACAATTTATTTGGTCATACATTATGTTTGTTTATTAAAAAGTACTTCCAAGAATCGTTCCTACTGTCTCTGACAATTCCTCCCTGACTGAATTGCACTGACTACAAGCACAGCTTGTGTCCTGCTTTCTGCTCATTGAATGTCTCATACTCGGATATCTGAATACCAGTTATGTGTCCCCAACATCACAACAATACAGGATAAACACACATGCTCCCATACCTTGCTAGACTACATTTTTAAATAACATGGTACTTTAAAAGGTTCACACTGCCAATCGTAGTCATTTAAATGTTATACTTTAAGTAATAATAATAATAATAATAATAAAGTTCATTTGAAAAATCACGCATCAACCCCAAAGGCTCGAAGCGCGGTACAAAAACTAAGCTGGGAGATAATAACAAGCTGGAAAAGATTGTAGACATCATCATTCCAGCAGGTGTTTGGGAAATAGATGAGTTTTTAAATTTGTTTTGAAGGACTCCAGCATCTGGCTGTTTTTGAGAGCGTCAGGAAGGGTGTTCCAAATGGTTGGGCCAGCAAATGCGAACGTGCGCTTTCCGTAAGTTTCAAGGCGAACACGCGGTATCGAGAGTTTGCCACTATCGGATGAGCGGAGTTGTCTAGTGGGTACATAAGGCGTCATGAGCGCTTGGAAATAGGACGGCGCCAGGTCATGCAAGCAGCGGTAGCACAGAGTTGCGATTTTGTACTCTATACGAGCGCGGACCGGCAGCCAATGCAATTCTATCAGAAGAGTTTTAGCATGGTCGAATTTGCGTTTACGAAGAACAATTCGAGCCGCATTATTCTGTGCTTTTTTAATTTTATCAAGGAGCGTAGCTGGAAGACCCATCATGAGAGCATTGCAGTAGTCCATGCGTGATAGCACGAATGCAGACATCAGCCTCTTTGATGCATCCAACGTTAAGAAAGGTCTGATATGACTAATTCTGCGCAGCTCTAGAAAAATCGCCTTGCAAATCATGTTAATGTGATTTTCCATAGTTAGTGTTCTGTCTAAGTAGACACCCAGGTTTCGCACTGTTTGAGCAAACTCAATCTGCACGCCTGAGAGAGTAAAGGATGGTGTATCTTTTAAAGATTTTAATTTTTGAGCGGTAGCAATGGGGATCACCTCAGTCTTTTCATCATTCAATTTGAGCTTGTTTATTGTCATCCAGTGCTTAACTGACTCCACTGTCTTCTGTGTCATATTTAGAAGCTGAGGGAGCTGAGAGGGGATCACGGATTTCTGAAGTTGGGTATCATCCGCGAACATATGATATACCATGTCAAACTGCTTGATCACTGCACCCAGGGGCTGAACGTACATAGTGAAAAGCACCGGGCCTAAGACCGAGCCTTGGGGTACTCCGAATTCAATAATGGATTTCTTGGAGGTCAAGCCGTTTGTGATAACTGATTGGACCCGATTTGTCAGATATGAGCGGAACCATCTCAGGACGGTATCGGTGAAACCGAACGTATATTGCAGACGTTGGAGAAGTATGCCGTGGTCAAGCGTATCGAACGCTGCCGATAGATCCAGTAACGACAAAAGGGATACCTGGCCCTCACCACAAGACGACAGAAGGTCATTTACGACGCGCAACAGGGCTGTCTCAGTAGAGTGATGCGTTCTGTATGCTGACTGAAAAGGCTCAAACAAGTCCCACCGAGTGAGGTGATCCAGGAGCTGTCGAAGAACGACCCTCTCTAAAATCTTTGATAAAAATGGTAGATTAGAGACGGGGCGATAATTTTCCAACAGATTAGGGTCGAGATTTGCTTTCTTTAGCAGTGGAGTTACAACCGCCTCCTTAAAAGAGGATGGAACAAAACCAGTTTTCAAAGACTGATTTACGATATTAGTAATGATAGGTACAATTTCGTCTAAACATTCATACAACAGACCTGCTGGAAGAGGGTCAAGCAAACATGACTTTCTTGGGGAGTCAACCAGGATTTTCTTCACATGCGATTCAGTGACCTCCAAAAATTCGCTCATAGGAGTGCCATTAAACGGCAAGAATTCGGGAGCATCTGTGCAAATGTCAAGTCTTGCCCTGATCTTCTTAACTTTCGTAACAAAGAACTCATTTAGAGCGTCTGGTAACTCGGCCAAAGCAATATTGTTTGGCACAGATGTGTCCTTCTGTTAACCGGTCAGCTGACCGACAATGCGAAATAAGTCCCTATTTGAACTGCAATCTATAATCCGGTGACTGACATATTCAGTCCTAGCTGCAAGGACCATCTGCTTAGTGCGTTCCTTGTTTTCAACAAAGATTTGTCGGTGCACAGTCAAGCCAGACTTCCGCCACTTGCATTCTGCACGTCGCTGTTGCTGCTTCGCGTCCTTTATTTCTGGTGTGAGCCATGGGGCAGAAGGGCGGTACGTAACGCGCCATAGCTGTCTGTGGTGGAATCGAAATGACAGTTTGTGTCGCCGATTATGACGACGTTTTTGTTTGTGGAGGCGTACGTTTCCAGAAGCCGAAGAAAGTCAGCAGTAAACTGACAGATCTTCAACTTATTTCGCTTATTAGGAGGTGGCCTGTATATGCATAGAAACGTTATCGCTTGTTCACCATAATTAAGTTGCATCTTGCACATCTCAAATGAAACAAACTCGTCCGATTTTGAAAACGCCACACCATTCTTTAAGGAGCTCCTATAAAGGACAGCAATACCACCGCCACTGTGCGATTGCCTTGGGCAAGAGTGAAGGAGGTAGTCCGGAGGTGTAATTTCTTGCTGCTTGACCTCGTCTCCAACATGTTTAAACCACGTCTCGGTAATGAATACAAGGTCAGCCTTGCTCTCTAAAACAAGATCGCACACCTCAAATGTCTTATTCCTGCATGACTGGGAGTTAAAATACAGTACCCCGAAATTATGTGATTGTGGCTTCACAACAGGCTGGCAGTCAACATCAATTAGATTTGATCTCTTCACGCCCCGTCGAGGCGGTGTGAAATCATGAGTTTGAGTTTTTGTTGTTGTTTTTTTCTCAGTGAAAAGGTCATTGATGATCAATGATGTCTTTACAGATGACTGCGCATTAATGAGCGTCACATCACCAGTTCTTTGACGTACTATTGTCGTGGGAGCTGAATGTCGAGATCTCATCCTCCTTCTTCCCCCACAAAAACCTCTTGCAGTTTTCTTTTTTATTAAACATAATGATCGACATCGTGAAAGAACTTCATCACTAAAGAGATAGCCATCAGGGGTACACAGACGACGCAGGATAGTAGATGAATATTGAAGGCGGGGCATATCTTTCAAGTTAATTTCCCAAGTCTATCAATACAATGTGAAATATACATACACTATTGTGGCCTAAAAGATCGCCACACAGCAGTTTAAATAGTGTTTTACGGAAGTGTTCATAACCAGCGAAGTGCAGTTCAAGAGATGACTACTTCGTTCTGTATCTAGGAATAAAAATATGAGAGAAACAAGGAGAAAATGTGGAGATATTTCAGTGCAGCACATCGACTTGTGAACCGGAAGTGTTTGTTAATGACGTCGACTGTTTTTGTTTACATTAATCACGAATATAGAATGGAAAAACTTAGAATAAGTCTACCAATTCCTAGTTATTTTCGAAATACATTATATTCATACGTCCAGGAGACTTTCAGATACAAACAAATCCATTATTCCAGGAATAAAAGTTAAGAAAAACAATCCGAAAATGAGAAAATGTGGAGCGATTACACAGCTGCCTGCCAAGCGCTCGTGAACCGGAAGTACTCCAGGTCTCATCTCAATTACTATGACCAGAAGACTTTCCTGTCAAAAATTATCACCCCGCAAAGCGCAGTAGTTTAACTCATGGTGCTCATCTATCTATTTCATCTAACTCTGTCCTGTTGGTCGGCAATGGACATTTTTACATTGACTAGATAGCTATACATCATGTTATTTTTGGTTTCCCTATTTAACTTTCTCAGCGCTGTTAGTAATTATATCTGATACACCACGATGCCTCTCCAGTACAAGCGACAGAAAGTAGGAGAAGATAGTATCCTATTTTATGTCACCCAGGTTTCAAATGGTTGCTCTGCTATTGTGGTTAATATAAATTACTGCTACCTGCCAAGCCATCCCGCTCCTTTGCTTTTGTGACCGCCCCCTTTTCCATGTTACAACTTGTCCTTTGCTCTTACATGATTTCCCAACAATGCTAATTCAATGAATTAGGAAACAACCGAAAATCGCCTTGGCTATTTGCCCCAGCAAAATAACCCTTTTTTTTCAAATATGTGTCTTTTCAAATACTACTGGATTGAAGTTTTATCTGCGTATAGCACCAGTAATGTTAGTAGCACCCCTTTGAAGGGATATTATCATTGTTGTATCTGTATGACCAGAGTTCATTTTAAATATAAAAATTTAAAATAGCATTTTGATGTATTTATTTTAAAATAAATATTTATTTAGTTAATTTGTATTGTATTATTACTAGATCAACATGTCCCAGTATATGTAGGCATTGGATTATTCATGGAATGCGGTAAAGCACTGTAAGTTTCATCATGAATAATGTACAAATAATACTCAGATTTGTACCCTGATTTGGCAAATAGTAGTCCTAAAAAACTCAGATACAGTACCCAGTGAAAATGTCTAATCGGTTGTTCCCTTACAATGAAGGTGGTTTGAAAATATCTCACCCTAACATTTTTTATTTCTACACATATCAAAATTTCTTAAGCTATGGCGGGCGATTTAAAATCAGCTCATGGGCCACATGCAATCGTGGGTTGGACAGCACTTGACTATAGACTAAATTTAAAACTAGGCTGTATGAAAAGTAAATCTTACCTTATGTCACTCAATTTCACCTAACTTCTTGTTCACTCTAATCCAGTGGTTCTCAACCTTCCTAATGCCGCGACCCTTTAATAAAGTCCATCATGTTGTGGCGACCCCCAACCACATACTTATTTTCGTTGCTTCTTTATAACTGTAGAGTATCTGTGTTTTCAGATGGTCTTAGGCGACCCCTGGGAAAGGGTCGTGCGACCCCCAAAGGGGTCACGACCCCCAAAGGGGTCGCGACCCACAGGTTGAGAACCGCTGCTCTAATCTAAGGCGAAGCTTAAAGTCATTATTAAGGCATTTACTAAGCCTAAAATGTACTTAGTAAAGGGATAAATAAATTATTATTGTCAATAATATCATATATTCATTAAAATAATGTTTGTGGTGTTGGGTGAGTCCGTCTACCATTTCTAAAAAAAAGCTTACTTAATTCAAGTAGTTGGGAATGTAACTACTGACTAGTCATAGGTGTGTGACTGCTGACTATACATTAGTTAGATAATGTCTATAACCTTCTTGTAAAGTGGGTTAAATTAAAAAGGTAAATTGAAAACCAGTTTTGTGATTTTCAGATTAATTTATTTTATTTAGGTCAGGAGGAAGCAACTATAGACTTTGATGAAAACATTCAAATTACACCTTTCAACATGCGTGAGGAATTGGAGGAGGGTCACTTTGATACTGATGGGACCTACATCTTTGATAAAACCAAGGTTTCACTATGTTTTAAGCTATGTTAAATTCCTTGCCTTTCAGTGATGTATGAATGTATTTTAAAATATGTTTAAATTATTTGTTGAACTGTTCCTTTTTATTATAAGTAAAAATCTATACTTTTGTTTCAATTGCAAAGAACTCTGTCCACTGGGCTAGATCAGGGTTCCACTATTCATAATATCACTGTCTAACTTTATTAACATATACATGTTTATTTAAACACAGACTTAAGGCACCTATCTACCAAATCAATATTCACTTATTTACATGCATTAACACCCCTCCTTTTTTTCCTCATATACACCTTGTCAGGGGTGCCACTTTTCAGGATTATCCCGGAATTCTGGATTCTTGAGGCTAAATATTTTTCAGGTTCAGATTCGCGAGTTTTTATTTTCTCTCGTTTGGATTTGCCAGTTCAGTTTATTCAAATACGGATTCTGGGTTTAAAATAAAAATCAATGTGTACGAATGCGCGAAAGCCTATTTAGTGAGAACGGGTTCGCTATAACTAGAGCAGGTACTTTGACCTCTCGCTTTTGTTTGCAAGCCTCTGGCTTTTGTTTGTAATTATTCAACAAGAAATTATTTTTACAGTGTATGAATTTAATGAGTTTCGTTAAGTTTCAGGGTTTGAAAAATTTGTAAATGAAATTTCAGGTTCCAAGAAATTTTTAGAAAGTGATTTCAGGGTTCACAGTCAGTGAGTGGCACCCCTGCACGTTGTGTAGCCATACCAAATTCTTACTTGGAATTACTTTCACATATCTCCAGCCTGCTACTGAAAACCTACTGCGCCCCAAAAATTAGCCCTTAGGATGACACCTTGCATATCTGGCCAGGTTGCTTGTGACACTATTTACATGAGACATATGTTTCTAGACCTGTCAGATTGCCATCTAGACAACAAATCATCCCCTGTAGCCAGTCAATGATCAATAAGATCAAGAGTTGTGATTTAAGGAGACAGACACCACATGTCACTATTAATCACACCTAATTATAGTTTATATTGTCTTTTTTGAGTAATCATAAATCCTAATTTAATTTTTATGCAGCTTACAAAAATCATTGTATATTAAAATGCATAACAAAAAAAAGAGTTGTAAAAGACAGATGGTGAGAGTCATCATTCAAGTGCAAAATAATCAAATAATTTGATCTGCTTTTTTTTATTATATAATGGACCAAACATTTTGCTTTATATTCAGGAAATTCATGATAACTGGATTGACAACATAGACTGGGTGAAAGTAAAACACACTAAACCTGAAGATGCCAACAAGAAACGTCCATTTGAAGTAAGTGAAAAGGGTTTGACCAATATTTTCTTGACTGAAATATGGACGTGCAAAGATAGTTATAAAATAGAGTTGAGCACTGTGGCAATTATAATTGACTGCTTCCCTTTGCACTGTGGTTTTGAACCAGGGAGATATTTATTTTCATTGAGCCGGACGGGAGCTTAATTGTTCAGAGGAATTTTGAATTGTTTGGGGCAAAAGTAAGCAGCCAAAATAAAATAAGTTCATCTGTTTATTCAAGAAAAAACATATTTTTGGTGTAATTGTAAAAAAAAATTGTTAAAAAAAAATAAATTATAATTGATAGCTGAAATATGTTACATTTCATCCAATAAATAATGACTGGTTAGATGTGTTGTCTAATCAGTAAGTAAAGTTCAAATTATTATTGATATAAAAGAAGTAGTATTCGGGTGCAATAGTTTCTACCTTAACTTAACTGATAATTTTTTAATTTTCTACATTAACCGATTTAGTTAACTCACACAAAAGACTGGTGTATTATAGCTTGATTTTATTCTGACCTTTTTTTGTACCAAAGTTATTTTCAAATAATTTGCAACTAGAATTTAATGGATAAATTTGTTAAAAATATCAATTTTTATAAATTGTGTTAAATTTGTTTTTGTAGTACAGCGATAGTTCAGATGATGATGATGAAGATGAAGAAAAGAAGAAAGTCAGCACCATTCAAACATATGAGGCTATTTTGAGCATGCTTCAGCAGGGTGAAACTGTGGCCAAAGCCATTAGGAGGCTGGCCAAGAATAAAGCAAAGATCCCTACAGCCAGTCAGAAATGGAAGGTACCTAATCATTTTATCATTTCATTCTGTCAAGTTTTTAAAAAATGGTAGTTGCAAAGGTTATGGAGTTTAATTTATAGCTACAACTGTGTGGCTATTTTTGGGTGTTCTTGGCTTTGTTAAGAATAAATAATTGGATCTTATTAATTAAATTCATTATATTAATCAGATTTGATGTAATATTATTTATGTTAAGATAAGATTCTCTATTGATCCAAATAAATGGAAATGTGTTATTTTAAAACATTATTATATATTTATTTTCAGCATATAAATAAATACATATTTAAACCAAGACAACATTTTACAAGGATAACAATTTAAACACAAGAAATCTAAAGTATTTCTCTAGTATAGAAAATAGCATTCAATTAACTCTTGTTTTTCTTTAGTGACAATAATGACTTCATTAATGATCATTTAGATTTGGTAACAGCTCTATGGTATAAAATTGTCTTAAAAAGTTGTGTACTGTGATACTGAAAAAATGATCAATATTTCAAACACAATTATTTTCTCTGTTGACCTGAACTTACAATACATACATTTGTTTTTTAAATAAATGTACAACTTCCTAAGGCAAGAATTTTACAAATAATAATTTTAATGTCTATTTCTCTACCAGAACAAGAAATTAAAAACTTCAGCCAAGGCCTCTGTTGAGGACCAAACAGCCATAGACAGTGCTGTGGCAGAACAGAAAGACATGTTCCGTTTAACAGAACTCTGTGACAAGTTAGTCCAGCAGGGTGTCCTTGAGATCTATGAAACTCCTTATGAACAAGTGGCCTTCACCCTTAAACAGCTTAAAGAAAAAGATAAGGTGATTCATTATCATTTGTGTCTGTGTTCATTAAAACTTATACAATTTTATTTTATGTTTGTTTCATTCTTTGTTTGTTCTGCTCGCTGGAGAAGTCTTCTTGCCGACTTATTTGTTGATTTGTTGTGTACTTTCTTTTAGGTTTTCTTATCTTTTGTTACATATTTCCTTTAAAAAAAATTGACAAAAGATTTCCCTCTACCTGAAATATAAACTGTTACAAGTGTTAACATTGGACATTGCATTGAAACAGTGAATGGATCATATCAATCTTTCAGGTAAACCAGTTGACACTACTGGGAGGGATTCCTACCATTTTTTTTTTGTGTACACTGACATGTTCCCTCCTTACACTTGTATTCTTTCCAGCCCCCTTTAGTCCATAGATTCCTACCTTGTTTATGTGTTCACAGACATGTCTCCCCCTCCCTTACAATACACCTGTGCACCCCTTCTACCACCCGCATCTGACTCTATATTTCTTAATGCAGACATCAAGACTAACGTTGGCAGAATCCATGAAAGATGATGATGCCTTGGACATGTTTGCTGATGATTTTGATTCCAAAGAAGCTGAAAAAATTAAAGTACCAGAAACAGACATCATTCAAGACAAAGAAACGACAGAGAAAAAGTTTGATGATTTTAAAGGTGCAGTTTACTTGTATAGAGCCTTTTGATATTGTTTTGACATTATTTATGGTATTTAAACATCTACATTTAATTTTGAATTTATTTGTTAAAATTTTGCCCCTCGGTCACACATTTTTAAACTGTAATGTCTGCACTGAAAGTGTTAAGAAAAAGGATGATAATTTATTTTTTTTTGCATATAAATTCAGACCTGTTTAACCTCAAACTCTTAAAATCATACAATATCATCACAAAATCGTTCAATTCATTATCTTAATAGTAAAAAAATAAACATATAGTATATATAATTTATATAATGTATACATCTCAAAATTGTACATTGTATGCCAATATCGTAAGAGTAAACAGGTCTGTAAATTTCATTATTTTTTTAGTTCAAATTCAAATTTTTTTTCACAAATGATACGTTTCACTTCATCTTTTTTGCTTACACCAAAGGAAATCCTCTTACAGAGATAGACGAAGGGCTTGACTTTTACAATATTCTTTTCATATATTTCAGAACCAAACCCACCTTCATCATCTCGAGACTCCAAAGCACAGAATGCGAGAGAGGAAGAAACCTCTGGTGTGATGTGGGAATACAAATCAGAATTCACAGAGGAATCGGAGATTAAAGGCCCATTCACGACATCTCAGATGATAACCTGGGCAGAGGATGGTACATTTGGGAAGGGCGTGTTCTGCCGCAAGTACAAATCAAATGGGCAGTTCTATAATTCTGCAAGAATGGATTTTGAGCTGTACGAGTAAATTGTGATAGGGGCATGTGTGTGTGTGTGGACAGTGTACTTTTTTTCCCCCACAAGAAAATAATGGAAGATGGTCAATGGATGTTTCTGGGTTAAGTTTTAAAAGACGACCAATGATAAAACTACCTTGAGCTCAAAGTTTCAGCTTTTATTAAACACTGACATTGATTGTAGTGATAGGCAGTATAGTAGTGATGGGCAGTATAGGAGAGATGGGCATTATAGTAGAGATGGGCATTATAGTAGTGATGGGCAGTATAGTAGTGATGGGCAGTTTAATAGTGATGGGCAGTACAGTAGTGATGGGCGGTATAGTAGTGATGGGCGGTATAGTAGTGATGGGCAGTTTGATGGCTCAAGCCTTTTGTTTTTGGTAGTTTTCCAGTTGGTCTACGGAGCTGATATTTGGTATATTTTAATCATATACAGTTAAAAGTATCTTCAGTTTACTTATGCAGCAGTCTATTGAATACATTTCATTATTACACGTACCATACATTTCTCATTCAAAATATGCTGTCTCAAAGGAGGTACCTTAAGCAAACATTACATTTTTAAAGTGGTTTCCATGAATTTTTTTTTAAAAAAAAGGGGGGGGGGGGGAACAACAATGAATCATTAACTAATAAAGAGAGTGACCTTCTCATTAAAACTGTTTAATCATTGCACCATCAACTGTAAATTAAACCTTTGAAAATATACTCTCATGATTGTGTCAGTACAAATGAAAGCTTGTACCAAAGGACTCATATTTCAGTCAGCCATTGAATAAGCAAAAAACAAAAACAAAATTTTTCTAGTACCTCTGTTTATGATGAGCCATTCATAAAAGTTAAAAAATAATATCATTTTTTTTTTATTCCCTACCCCATTCTACTTTAGGAATTAATGCTTCAAATAGTCTTGATCAAAGCTTTCCACTTTAATTGTGCTCTTCTTATCATTCACTTTTACTTGAAGTTAGTTTAATTTCATTCAATTCATGATTGGTTTTTTTTTATTTTACAGATCATAAAACCCAATTTCCTAAAATGTGCATAAAAATTACTTGTTGCTAATTTTATCCCAGCATAGCTAACAACTGAACTAAGATCTTGCACTTTGTACCCAGTAAAAGCTTTCAGGCTTGTTGTCAATGAAAGTTGTCAAGAAATGTGTCTGTTGGATAACACTTTCAAATTAAAGAACTGTCCACGTTTACCCCTGTCCACGTTTCATTAACCCCACTGTCCCATGTTGCAGTCTTTTTTGGAGACCCACTTTATGATAAAACATGATTTATCATAATGTAAATATTCATTTTATGTTTTAAAATTACTTTTGAATTCCGAATGCATTTACTTGACTCTGAAGCTGATTTTTGTTTTTTAAATCGATTGTATTTTAAATCAAACCAGTAATTAGGATATAGCAGGGTTATCAAAACAACTAGGATGACCAATGATTACAGTGTGGACCGCTGGAAGTATCTTGGAGAGCTGAGTATTTGAAACTGGTGGGATAGTCTACTGTTCCTCCATGTCACACATTGGATCTGTTTATACTTATAGACTTTATGCAGTGCATTGATGGTAAAACAAGCAATTTGTATATATTTAGAATCCGAGGTACTGAATGACCTTTGAATCAGAAAGTTTATGTATTCCTTGGAATCATTGCCATTTAAGAATTCTTTATTTTAAAGAAAATATAACATGGCATGACAACTACTTTCACAAATGTGAAGCGTTAAAAAAAATATTCTTTTTTTGAACATGTTTTTAGGGTGCATGTTGAAATGTACAATTGTTGAAAAAAGAATTTCATTTTAATACTTGTTAAAATTGTGTATGTTTTGTCAATAAAATTATTATAATTATTGTAATATTTGAGAAAAACTGCATTTTGTGCTTACTTACTCATAATAAAGAGATTTGTGTGTATAACTTTTATAATCTAACATAGTTGCACACACAATCAAATAACCTGCTGCTGTGATAGCTTGTGTCGACAGGATTAGGATCAGGGAAAATGCAGCCCTCTTTGCATTTTGGTAACTCTTCTATATCAATATCATGAAGTTGTTAAGCTACACATCAAAGTGAAAGCACTGAACAAGTAAAAAAAAAAACACAGGCAATTAACTCTGTTTCAAACCTCCCCCCCCCCCCCCCCCCCCCCCGAAGAAAATTCATTTGACATTAGTTTTACTTACTGGGAGTTAATTTCCATCATTGCAAAGTAAAACCAACACTAGAACAATTTATCTCTAGCAGTTTTCAGGAATGTTGGAGCGTTAAGACCGGAGCAAAATATTGTTGGTTCTTAAATTAAAATCATTTCCAGCTGACTTGACACAGCCTCCCAGCAGTAAATTTACTTTTCTATAATATAAAAAAAAATAATTGAGGTATTTCAGTTTCATAGACTCAGTACCAGAAAAACAGTGCAATATAAGAAGTGAAATAAGACATTTATTATATATTTTACACACCTCTGCATGTTATTTACATTTATAGATAAATTATGTAGAATATAACTTCTCTTATCAAATATTTTTTTTATTTCAATGCAGAGCGCCCCTTTTTTGTATCTACCAAAGAAAACAGAAAATAACCTGTTTGATAATATCTCATCCCCTCCTTATCATGGTGACTTACAAACTGCAAGTGTATTATAAGTACAAATTTGGCGAAAGGGCACATGCCTAAATGGCTACTGAATCTGAGTGATGACGATAAGTACAGATCGGTTGGCTTGGCACAGATATACACATTTTAACTTTTTTTTATATCAAGAATGAAATTCTAAACATAATCCATTTACTCTCATGTGAGTTTGTTTGAACCCCTAGTTACCTGCACTTTGACCCCTAGTTACCTGCACTTTGACCCCTATACAGTGTATATTATGCTGTCCTAAAATACATTTGTAGCAGCAATAAGTTTAGTATTCCATTCAGCACAATTACTCTTTCAGTAAATTTTAATTGAGAAAAAATTCCAATCATGCTACTAATTGAATGGAAGACAGTAATTGCTGGGCATTTGATCTTATCTCCGATGGTGTGGATCCAGTTGATAACAGTTGTTGGAGATCAGTTGCACCTGCTGTGGCTAGCATGACTTTGGCCTGATGATTAATAAATAAGTACAGTATTTTCAATGATGATTTATTCTTTTTTATATTAATTTCAGTGGCTACAACTTCATTAAAGTTAAAAGAGTATAAAATAAAGCAGGCTCTCAGTTATAAATTTAAAACAATCAAAACAGATTCACATCTTTCTCATTTTCCTATTCTCATGAAAGTTAGGAAATACTAAATGAGTCACTGGTTTAAAATCATTAGACAAATTAAACTTTAAAATAATGTTTATGCTGGAGTTTTAACTCGATTAGAAGGAAAATAAGCAATTCATTATTAATAGCGAATGACCCATGGTCATCATTTATCATTTCTTACCCAAATCAGGTTAGGCCAACCTACATGGGTTGCTACCGACAACCCAGAGTGACTTTATTAAAAATAATGCACGAAGAAAATAAATAAAAAGAAGTGAAAATAATTCCCATAAACTTGTTTATTTTATTACGAATATATTTTCATATTTAATTTTAATACTGTGACTGCAAGGCTCACACGAAACAAGTGAAATCAGTTATAATATAGAAGTGATAGGGATTTCAAATTCATACTTCTGGTACTCGGGACACAACGTCCATGAGGATTTCCAATGTGGAATAGACTATTCTAACGTCCAGCTGCTTAAGTAGACCAACAGCCATGTTGATGAATCCTTGCTGGACAAGGTATTTACACATCTGACAAGAAACTTTGGTCATGGCGCCAACAAGGCAAAGTGACTGCAGTATTGGAAAAAGACAAAAAAAGAAATGCAATAATCAGAGTTTAAAAAAAAAAAAATGGATGAAGGACTATCAGTTTTGATTTGCATAAAGCATTGGAAGACCAATGTCCCAATTTTATCTGGAGGTGTTAAAACTAGTCATAACCTAGTACCCAGTATCCAATATAGTTTAATTCTATAAGAATTAAGTACAAATACACTGAAAATAAACCATTAAAGAAAACTACGCTTTATTAATTTTATTATTATTTATTTCATTTGCTTGCATTGCACCTTAAATTTTTGGCAGTAATGAGTAGATATGATCTAAACATTCTTAAACATCCTGAAAATTATATTATATCTCAGCTGCATTATCAAATGGAATGTCAAACTTTGTCTGAATGGGAAATTTAATATGAAAATAATTGAAAACAAACTGTGCTGTAGTTGATATCAGTTTTACTGACAGGAGTGACAGTAGTGACAGTGTTACATGTTACAAGCAAACTAATTGTATGTGTCCACAATGAAAAAGATATTGTTTTAGAGGAAAAAGTTATGCTTTGTCACCTATTTTTTCAGATGCCTCGGTTTACTGAAAGTCTGTGCTGTTTAATAAATTAAGAGAAAGGAATTTTTAAAGGGACTATTGATTATAATTATATGGAGTGTGAAATAATTCAGCCAATGTCTATGGTTCAGTAAAAAAGAAAAATTTATAGGAAATAAGTTTGGAGACACACCTTAAGAGCAATGTCAAAATCGAAACTGTGGCAAAGATTGAAAATTAATTGCAAAAGCTGTGGTTGGCACATCACAAGGACTCGACAGCTTGGCTCAGCTGAAAATATCCATAAAATTATTTTGTTATCTCAAGTTGTAAGCACGTGGTATTAACCATTTGTAAGAGCAATGCCTAAACCCAAGAGACATATGGAAATTTATCTGACACTACTCTCAAATGGAGTCCTGGAATAAAAAAAACTGTGCAAGTGCAAGTCACAAAAATGATCTACAAAATAGAAATCTGACCATGCAGACAGATGAACTATTGTAGACAGAAATGGCGCTACTTGGCCTTTCGTCACAACCACCAGTCAGAGCATGAAAACTGAATGAAGTTATACACCTTATTTATTTATTATTAAATAACTCTCAAAGGATACTTGATTGTTAACATACCCAGGCTTGATAAATTATTTGACTCACGTCTGAAGACATCAATTGAAACTATTGCTGTTCATATTTTCTTGACCTCAGAAGGATTAAATCATCCCTTTATTATACACAACTATGTATAGAAAATCTATTTCACTTCCATGGCATCATTGACTTTTAAACTTAATTATTTGACTATAAAAATGACCCTGCAAATATGCTGACCTCACAGGTGTACACGTTTGCAGTTAGCTGATATTTTTTTATTATTTTATTTTGTTTAGTCTTAAAGGGATGAGTAAGTGACTAACCAAAATAATTCTGTAACATCCATAAAATTTCCTTCTGTAAAAACCCTGTCTCAGATTTGAGACAAGCCAGAATGCTGGAAGATAAACTAATGTGCTGACTGGCAACCACAGCCATATCTGAACTTTGACCGATGATGTTCCCTATACAGTAGATGTATGGTAAAATGACCTGAAAATATAGATAACCATAAAACAGTTTGATCAGTTTGTGCACATCTTCATTATGATATACAATAGCTTTCTTGGATGTCATAAAAATATATTATTGTTTATTTATTTATTTTTGATAAAAATCTTTATTCCAAATTAGCTTACCTGAAATATTCTTTTATTGAAATTATAATGTAGATAATAAGTCATATTTTACAGATTACTGTTATGGCCTACTCTCATTGTCTAGGGTCTAGTTATTCCTTACGTCTATGATTCCATTGATGTTCTAGTGATCTGACACCAATCGCACATCACACAATTAAGTCCACAAAAGTATCTGGAGTTTCATATCTCAATCCTTTATTCATTATATACAAATGTAGTCCCATCAAGAGTCACTAACACATAATCAAATCCTCAATAACATGTATGGAATAAAACTCCGACTAAAACAGGTGTTCATCACAATCTCTTCAGTCTTCTCTCTCGACTAACTAACACCTTGTCCTTTTATATCCACCCACTTGTTTATTTTATTTCCCTGTCAGCCAATGACCATTCAGCCACAATAATACAATTCATAACAACTCATGGACCAAAAAGTGTTCACACTAACAACAGTGGTTCTCATACAACTCTCACCATGCATGAACAACTTTTCATACCAAAACATCGAGCTCCTAAATCTTATTCACAACAATTATAGGGACCAACTGTTAATTGGATAAATTTGAGGATCTCCAGCTTTTTAACTATGCGGTTGTTGTTTTGTTTTTTAATAATTATTGCAGTAGATGATACCTGATAGTAATAGTTAAAAAATATTTTGTGGGAGGTTCAAAAGAAATAAATAGGTTAGAGTCCAATTTAAAGTTACTGACTGCTTTACCGACAACTAGAGATAGGGTAAGAAGAAATGGCTTTTGCTGACAACTAGAGATAGGGTAGGAAGTAATGGTTCTTGCCAACAACTAGAGATAGGGTAAGAAGTAATACTTTAGCTGACAACTAGAGATAGGGTAAGAAGTAATGGCTTTAGCTGACAACTAGAGATAGGGTAAGAAGTAATACTTTAGCTGACTACTAGGGTAAGAAGTAATACTTTAGCTGACTACTAGAGATAGGGTAAGAAGTAATGGCTTTTGCTGACCACTAGAGATAGGGTAAGAAGTAATGGTTCTTGCCGACAACTAGAGATAGGGTAAGAAGTAATGGCTTTAGCTGACAACTAGAGATAGGGTAAGAAGTAATGACTTTAGCTGACAACTAGAGATAGCGTAAGAAGTAATGGCTTTAGCTGACAACTAGAGATAGGAAGCTATTGCTTTTACTGACTGACAAATATAAACTTTCTTGGTAATCCCAAAAAATAGACTTTAATCTCTCCTAATATTATATGCAAAACAAAAATGTTATTGCATTTTTCTCTATCACATATAGTTTTTTTTTATGAGAAATTGGTGAACATCTATGACACAAATGCTCAAATATTGTAAAACTATTTAAATCTGTTTTTAAAAGTTAAACTAAACAAACCTTTTCTCTTTGAGTTTGATCACTAAGTTGCACAATCTGTGACAGTTTGCTAATAACCAGGGACATCACTGGAATAAACTGGCTTTTGTATTCAGCATATGTCTCAGGTCTTTAGTATGAAAAAAATGAAATAGGGAATCACAATTATTATGTGAAAGTTTAAATAATACTGTTTGTCTTATTATTTATTTAAAAATATAAGTTACCCAAATGATTTGTTGTCTTTTCTTATAAACTAAGCTAATGTGAAAATAACTAAGCTAATGTGACAATAACTAAGCTAATGTGACAATAACTAAGCTAATGTGACAATAACTAAGCTAATGTGAAAATAACTAAGCTAATGTGACAATAACTAAGCTAATGTGACAATAACTAAGCTAATGTGAAAATAACTAAGCTAATGTGACAATAACTAAGCTAATGTGACAATAACTAAGCTAATGTGACAATAACTAAGCTAATGTGACAATAACTAAGCTAATGTGACAATAACTAAGCTAGTGTGACAATAAGCTTAACTAAAAAAAGCCTAGGTTGTAAAGTTATAAAAAAAGGCTGTACAAACTTTGAAACTTTTAGTTTAAAACAACAGCAACAGCTGGTCTCCATAAAACAACAGCAACAGCTGGTCTCCATAAAACAACAACTAAAAGCTGGTCTCCATAAAACAACAGCAACAGCTGGTCTCCATAAAACAACAGCAACAGCTGGTCTCCATAAAACAACAGCAACAGCTGGTCTCCATAAAACAACAGCAACAGCTGGTCTCCATACAACAACAGCAACAGCTGGTCTCCATAAAACAACAGCAACAGCTGGTCTCCATAAAACAACAACTAACAGCTGGTCTCCATAAAACATCAACTAACAGCTGGTCTCCATAAAACATCAACTAACAGCTGGTCTCCATAAAACATCAACTAACAGCTGGTCTCATAAAACATCAACTAACAGCTGGTCTCCATAAAACATCAACTAACAGCTGGTCTCCATAAAACAACAACTAACAGCTGGTCTCCATAAAACATCAACTAACAGCTGGTCTCAATAAAACAACAGCAACAGCTGGTCTCCATAAAACATCAACTAACAGCTGGTCTCCATAAAACATCAACTAACAGCTGGTCTCCATAAAACATCAACTAACAGCTGGTCTCCATAAAACATCAACTAACAGCTGGTCTCCATAAAACAACAACTAACAGCTGGTCTCCATAAAACAACAACTAACAGCTGGTCTCCATAAAACATCAACTAACAGCTGGTCTCCATAAAACATCAACTAACAGCTGGTCTCCATAAAACAACAGCAACAGCTGGTCTCCATAAAACATCAACTAACAGCTGGTCTCCATAAAACATCAACTAACAGCTGGTCTCCATAAAACAACAACTAACAGCTGGTCTCCATAAAACAACAGCAACAGCTGGTCTCCATAAAACAACAACTAACAGCTGGTCTCCATAAAACAAAAACTAACAGCTGGTCTCTATAAAACAACAACTAACAGCTGGTCTCCATAAAACAACAGCAACAGCTGGTCTCCATAAAACAACAGCAACAGCTGGTCTCCATAAAACAACAACTAACAGCTGGTCTCCATAAAACATCAGCAACAGCTGGTCTCCATAAAACATCAACTTACAGCTGGTCTCCATAAAACAACAACTAACAGCTGGTCTCCATAAAACATCAACTAACAGCTGGTCTCCATAAAACAACAGCAACAGCTGGTCTCCATAAAACATCACCCCAGCTAAGTAGCTGCACTGGCCACGACACTTCACTGAGAGCAGACCTTTTTTGTAAAGCAAGGTTAGAAATCAGCTAATGGGAGATCATCGCTGAGCATTGTTCCAGCCTATGAACAGCAGTGTGTGAAGGGGTCAAAGGGCAGAAGATTTGCAAAATAAAGCCATTGCAAAAATAAAGAGCATTATTAAGGAAGGCCAAACTTAACTTGGAGTCAAGGTTCTCCTGAGATAAATGCAGCCAAGACTCATTCCAGGATCTGCCTCATTAGCCATTTGATGATGTGCCCACAGCTACTCCATCGTCTCACAGAGACGGAAGGATGCCATATATACAAACTTAATAAAGTGTGTCAGATGGACAAGATATTGTATGACTTATATATATTTACCTAGCATAGATACAGTTTACCAGCCATCCTATCTCATAGCAAATGTCACTGGTGGGAGGTATTTCATTCAGCATTGCCACTACATGAGGATATATGGAGCTTTGCTGCATGCACCTAACACATATTAAAAGAAACAGAATTTTAAACAAAAATTTAAAAAACTTTTATTTTATCTAATGGTTCAGTCTCATTTCGGATTGTTCCAAAATAATTCTTTAAATATATGTGGCAACTCTAGTTTTTAAAACCTATTGGTAGTGATTCATGGATTGCGTCCCATGATCCTTACAAAACTTGTGGTTTGTTTCAAAATAAACTGTGTGTTATTTATACAAACGCACACTTCCGTTATTTTGAAATGGATACTGACCGAAGGCATGTATAATTGGTGTCCCTGGCCAAGTTAATGAGTGCAAACAACACACTCTGTGACCTTGCCTCTAAATCCCTTTGGTGCTTCTGAAACAAATTGAAATACTATCCAATGTATGGAAATGACAGCGAGTTGCTGGAAAAGAACATAAAATACCAGTTTATAAATATCATCATTTAGGGAGATGAAAAGCCAGGAATGTGCAATAGTCTTTTGCCAATGGAGAAAGAAAGCACATTCTTTAATAGGTGATATTTTTTTTAAACCAGAAATTAGTGAAAGAAAAACTACTTCTCTTACACCCAAAATAAATCTGGAATAAAGACAACTTTAACTTCATTCCTTAAAATATACATCTACAATTTTTAAGTTAAAAATTTATATGGCAAGAGAAAGAACATTTTTTAAGGATTATGCAAAGAACAATTGAATGCTTATAAGAAATGAAAAAAATATGTTTAGCTATTTTCTTCCAACAGTTGAAGGACTTACTACTGATATTAAATCAACTAAATAAGGTGTGCAGCCCTGTTCAAGCAATGTTTTCTTGTTGATTTGGGAATCTCCAGCCAGGTTTGCTATGGCCCAAGCACACAGCTCCTGAGGAATAGAAAAACACTGTTATGTATGTGAACTATTATGTTATTATTTAAGGTGAAGTTCTAAAAACTATGCAGTAATCACAAATTTCAGGATAGTGACATACAAGCTTTTTTTCAGTTCCAACCTGCATTACTGCATCATTGCCTTGTAGAAACTGTATCAGTGTGGGGGAGAGGGACATGATTCTCTGAGTGACATCAGAGCTCCCAGCTGATAAATTGATGGCGCACCAAGCTGCAGCGTGGAGAATCTCAGGGTCGGCAGACAAAAAACATCTATGCAGCAATGGTAGGCCCTCACAGCTATAAACAGTTCATGAATGAGATAAATGTCAGTAACTGTGTTCTTTATTTTTAAAAAAAATGTATAAAAAAAATGTTTAATGCAAAGCTTCAAATAGAAGAATGAGCCAGACAATGCCTTATGATATTTAGATGCTATCTTGAATGAAACTAAGTGATTGTATATATGTGCTAACAGTCTATAAGTGATTGTATATATGTGCTAACAGTCTATAAGTGATTGTATATATGTGCTAACAGTCTATAAGTGATTGTATATATGTGCTAACAGTCTATAAGTGATTGTATACATGTGCTAACAGTCTATAAGTGATTGTATACATGTGCTAACAGTCTATAAGTGATTGTATACATGTGCTAACAGTCTATAAGTGATTGTATACATGTGCTAACAGTCTATAAGTGATTGTATACATGGGCTAATAGTCTATAAGTGATTGTATACATGGGCTAATAGTCTATAAGTGATTGTATATATGTGCTAATAGTCTATAAGTGATTGTATATATGTGCTAATAGTCTATAAGTGATTGTATACATGGGCTAATAGTCTATAAGTGATTGTATACATGGGCTAATAGTCTATAAGTGATTGTATATATGTGCTAACAGTCTATAAGTAATTGTATACATGGGCTAACAGTCTATAAGTGATTGTATATATGTGCTAACAGTCTATAAGTAATTGTATACATGTGATAATAGTCTATAAGTGATTGTATACATGGGCTAACAGTCTATAAGTAATTGTATACATGGGCTAACAGTCTATAAGTGATTGTATACATGGGCTAACAGTCTATAAGTGATTGTATATATGGGCTAATAGTCCAGTTTGAAGCTGAATTTGAAGGGGCTTCTTATCATAAATCTCATGATCATGGCCTTAATAAACACATTTGAAAACTTCATTTGATGCTTATTTTATTGGTCTGAGTAGGTTATCTTTAAAAATAAAAGCTGTAGCCAATCTAAAACTATGACCCTTAAAATTTCAAATCCTTGTGGTATTTGAGAAATAAAACGTTTACTGCAATTAGAAGATAAAAATAAAATTTTTATTCAATAGCTCCAGCGTAAAAAAAAACATATTTCTGAATGAAAAATAATTTATGATTGCCTGATAAATGTCTGAGCATTTTCAAAATGTCTTGAGAAACTTGTGTGTAATATTTTTAAGGCCTCGGCTTTCTTTCCATGCTTCAGCAATTTTGTAGCATTCACCACCTAAAATTGGTAAAAATAAAAAAAAATGTTAATTAACAATGCTGAGATATCTAATAAACTTTAAGCGAGTGGTGTTGAGATACCTGTAGACTTTATTATGGTAATGTAATCTATATTTTACAATACATCATTATTAATATTTAAATTTCACAATTATTAGTAAATAAAAGATTAAAAAGTATATAATTATAAAAATTTACAAAGATTTAAAAAAATAAAAGAAATTAAATAAAATAGATCCTTACACTACAAAAATTAAATTATGTTTGTATTTGACTCTATCTGCCTCATTAAGCTGAGGGTTATTTGAATATTTGAATCAAATACTATTCACTGGATATTACACAGTAGTTTTGTACAATAAAGAATTCAATTTAAACATTTTTATTTCAAATTAATGTCTCATCATAATAAAAGTTAAGCCTCTGTTACTGTTATTTTAAGTTGTAAAGAATACTCGAGATGATGAGGTTCAAACAGTGACTAATTTTAATATCAACATTCACAATAATAAATATGTTTCACAGAAATATGAAGATACTTCGAATCACATCAAACAAATTTTGATTCCTATTATACTTCCATAATGTAATCATCTTTTACTTGAAAATGTTATTAGGGGCCATCCATAAATGATGTCACGCATCTAAGTGTTGGGGGGGGGGGGGGTCAAATTCTTGTGACAATGTGTGACGAGAGGGGTTAAAAAATCAACAACATTTGTGTGAGGTGATTTATGGATGGCCCCTTAGCCTTAACAAAATCCTGACACTTGTCAATGATCTCTGTTCACTCCATCATTATTATCTTTCTTCTTTTATTATATTATCTAAACACTCTGATTGGTCAGTCCTCTTAAGTCCCAACACTCTGTATAATAATTAATATGCACAATAAATATTAGGTATACTACTTGTCTCCCATTAGTGGTTCACACATTCATAATGATATCTGTGACAGCCTCTGACCTTTTCTCTCTCTTCTTGGCTAGACAGAACTAAATCTGCCTTTTCCAAACTTTCAATTTTGAGACGCTTGTGGGTAATAAGTCTTTCTCTATGCTTGAGCTGTGATGCTGAAATCAATCGCAAAATTTTGTATTAAAATGAGAATGATGAATAATCATTAATTTTTACCACAGCAGCTAATTCACCTAGCTCTCAGTTTGCTACAATACTTATTAAACCTAAGGAATTTGAGACTAGTAAACAGTCTAATTTTATAACTTAATATCTTAAAATAATTTGCCATCTTTTTAAAGAAAATATATGTGATTCGAAGGGATAGTCATAGGGAATATCTGTTCTTTTTTATAATTCTATGCTTAATTTATTAATATTAATAACATCAACATTAAACATTAAATATACTATATTATTAAACGGTTGTTAGTAAGTTAATTTATTAATTATTAATAGTTACATTTTAAAGCAGCTTTAGATGCAAACTTGATATGAGAAATTTCTCCACTTGATTTCTTATATAGGTTTTCATGTCCAACTTCATTAGTTGCCATTTTCAACATAATGAATAATGAATGATAATTAGTTCTGGTAATTTTCTTAAAATGTCATTCATAATTAATTTAATCTGAAAAGTAAAATTCTGAAATGTAAACGTAATAATTAATAAAAATACATACTACAGTGTACAGGCTTCAGGGCATGTTGCAAAGTAGGTACTTTGACAGAAATTTTTAATATTGTCCTATTGCCACAAATGATACATCATTATAAAGGGCTAGCTATAAGCTTTGCAAAAATACCAATTTCATCTTTCTAGCTTTTATAGAAATGAAGTTATGAGTTTTTTAGTGAATTTTTTAACCCCCTTCTTTATCTTTGTATTTCACTGTAAAAACTTGTGACCGACTTTCCACATTTCTGCCTTTTTTTTGCCCACAACTTTTGTATTTTAATAGATAATGCTACCAAATTTTTAGGAGACATTCTCAATGCAATTTACAACACAATGAACAACAAAACTTTTACATAACATCAAGAATTTGCATTTTGGATAATTTTATTTGCGGGTATGTTACGAAAAAAGTGAATAGAAAAATTGGAACAATAATTATTTATGAAGAAACAACAGAAAATAACATGTTTATTGAATTAACATATAAAAAGGTAAGTATTCTTTTTTATATGTAAAATTGATGGATATAATTATAAATAAAAATTACTCAAATAAAATCATCCATATAAGTCATAAGTTATAAGACTAAGTTAAGTAAGGACACACAGTAAGTAGGGTAAGTATTAGAATTTTACTTTTACATTAATTAACAATTATTTTAAAATGTATATTTTAATACCTTATTAAATTAAAAAGATACTAACTTTAATTAGGCATGTAAGTGTGGTTGTAGTAATAGTAACTAATAGTAATAAAAGTTCAGTAAGTGAAAAATATTAAATTAAGCCTAGGCCTAGGCCTAGGCGTAAATAATAAATAGACTATAACTTATAGTATAAGATATTAATAACTGTTGTTTATAATTATAAATGATATTGATATGTAGGCCTAATTTTAGTAATATTCCCCCAAATGAGTTGTCATTAATAAGAGAATAACAACTATTATTTTTGAGATTACTGTCATTATCATAAAACTATTAATTATTGATTCAATAATGTACAATCGGTAAACTGACTAAGTGCCGGTGTTACAACAATTTTTAGCGTAAAAGTTAAAAGCTATTTGCTCACTACATAAACTTTTCAAGTTTGGTTATTATCTTTTTTTAAATTTTTCATTTTAAACTTCTTATAATTATTCCGATGTTTACGGATTTAACAATAACGAATCACTTTATAATTGACAGTGATAATACCCATTTCCGGCTTCTCGCTCAAAAAAGAAAATTAATAAAATTTCGTACCCCCCTTCCATAGGGGGATGCATAACTTTTAAGAGACATGGTTAATGATAATAACTCATATAACGAAAAAACTAGTACAATGAATGCTGAGTCTCTGGCACTAAACCTTTTTAACCTGTCATAACTAATAAAAAAGTATTTATGTGATGTATATACTGACCCCGTCATTATAATAATACTGTCAGTGATACACAAAAAATCTCGTAGCATAATTCAATAAATCACCGGAACACAAAAACTGAAACGTCACTGATGATAAAAGCAACTATTTAATAAACAAAGGTGACGTAGTATGCAATTTTCCAATGATACCGTGTAGCCGTAAGCCAAAATTGTAGAAACGGAATTTTCGACATTTTGGGACATGCGCAGAAGAATGCGCCGATGGGGCTTTGAAGTACCTATGCAAAGTCAATCAATTAAATTGTAATTTAAATTTAATTATTATTAAGTTAAAGTAAAAATTATTTATATTTAGAACTGGCTACTGCTGATATAATTTATAAATATAATAATGGCCTAGAGCCTAGCCTAGGTCTAGAGCTTAGAAGCCCTACTAGTAGTAGTGACTAGTAGTATTACTTATTTAACTTATTAGTACTAGCCTACTACTTCAAAATCTATTAATTTAAACTCAAATCTTAATTACTAACAATAATCAAACTCTACTGTAGTCTTATTCTTGTCTTATTTTTAACCTATTACTTTTAAATTACTATTATTACTATTATTATTAATTATAAATTATACTCCTATTATTTTTATATTAATTGAGTGTACTCTCACTCTCAGTGTACTGAACTGGCTGAGACTGAACTGAAACGTGTATAGGCTTTTCTTGTATAGACTGTTACTTGTCACTACTACTACAACTAATAAAAAGAATAAAGTATGCATCAAGCATGAATCGGGCCAGAAAATAATTATAAAAATAGCATGTTTTCTTTCTAAAGGCGAAGCGAAAGCAATTTGTGTCAATATTTACATTTTTCCAATCGTCAAAAAGTTGAAATAGGGGCAAGTTACTCTGCTTTGATTTTCTCTAACAACACGACCATTCATGTAGTATGTTTTTATCCACCTATTAAATTATAGCCTATACTATTTACTTCTAGCTAAAAAATAAAATGTTAATAAATGTATGAATTCTTATATTTAATAACTTAGATTTAAATAAATGACTGAGTCTGATTAAATCACTGTAACTCCTCACACGTCCCGTCTAGCGAAGATGGGGATGCATTTAAAAATAATTTAATTTAATTGATGATAATTAAGATGGTGAAGACTAATGAATGACTAATGTTTAAAGACTCAGTGTCTGGGACCCTGTCCAGCCATATTTAAATTTAATGTTGAGGATTTTTCTGGGTCTTGTATGAAAGTGGTTCAGCATTCTTGGATGGCGTTGGCGGTTGGCGGTATACCGGCTATGCTTCACAGGCATAGTGATTCACTGATTGGTATTGCAATTCATTGCATAGAGAAGCGTAGGGAGAATAGCCACCTTATTTTATATACTTTCAGAGTCTTTCAGTTTGAGTGCTGATACCTCTCCTGGTCCATATGAACGGCTGAGTTAACTGAGTAGAAAAAGTACTTAAATTACAATTTTTCAAAAATGAGTTAAGCCTGGCATTATATTTGATTACTTCCCCTGAATCATTCCTGTAAATATCATTCAAGAAAAAAGTACATAAGTGTTTCATTTAGAGTTACTTCGAGCAGCTTTTAATGTATTTAAAAAATAATTTTAAAAGCTTTAAACTCATTTTTCTTAAAACTGCAAAAATACACTTAAGAACTTTTTCTACTCGACCTTTCATATGTTCTTAATTCTTAGACAATTTTGCCAAGCCATACGGTCATACGGAGGTTAACCTTGTCATTGTCATCGATGATTGCGCTTTGCCTTTGGGACAGTGTGCTGCCAAGATAAGAAAAGCTATTCCCCACCTTAAACTTAAATCTTTCGCCATACATATCCTTGGATGTTGGGCTGAACATAATCATAAGGTCTCTGAGGAGCTGGCTGGTATAGGACCTCAGTCTTTTTTGTGTTAATGGTGAGCCCGAAGTTTGTTTAGGCATTTTAAAAGTTTGTGACGCTGCGTTGCATATCCACTTCTGATACAGCATTTAGGGCACATTCGTCTGTATACAGGAGGTCCCTGATGATGTCTGTCAGGACCTTCATTTTGGCATGTAGCCTCGAGGTTGAATAGATTAATGTCAGTTTGAGAATGTTGTGAATGTCAAATGACTGTCTGCCCAAAAAGAATATTCTATGGCGAGCTCGAACATGGAATGCGGTCTGATGACGGGCAGAAGAAATGTTTTAAAAGACAACCTGAAAGCCTCACTGAAAGCGTTCAACACAAACCCAGACATTTGGGAGGAAAAATCAAAGGATCGAATATCATGGCATTCCACTTTACACAGGAGCTCCATGCAAACTGAAGTTAATGGAACAGAGGCTGCAGAGCGCAAGAGTCATGCCAGGAAGGCCCGGTCTGACTCTGCTCCCGGAGATGCCCCATCATTCCCCTGCACCAACTGCACAAGAAATTTTCGCACCCACTGACAGAACTAGCACAAATCTGATGATTAAAGTGGTCATGGTCCACTTCCGACTGACGAACAACCACTTAGTACTAATAGGTCTTCCAGACCACTTAATATAATTATTATAATAAAAAATAAATTTCTTAAAAGGCATACTAGGGCCTCTATCTTTATATATTTTATTTTTCAGATTGTGCTGGCCGCAGCCTTCCTTGCTAAGTGTAAATAATTTACTAAATGGTCGCTTATTTAGTGAAATGATTCAGTGATATTCATAATCCTAATAATTGTAACTATATTAATATAGCACTTTTGAAGCTTTTTAATCTTCTCAAAACTAAAATACATGAGTGAGATTGATAGAAGTAGACCCATTTCGTGTTAACTCCTATGAAGTTTAAATATAGTAATCAATCTAACAGCTAGCATCAAACTATAGTCATGGAGATTTCAACACTAATCAGAAACAATCCAAAACTAGCAATGGCTATATGTTTTGGAGGAGGGTTCCTTGCTGCTTATATCCTGTGCAGGTGGAGAAGATTCTACACCATTCCTAATATATTGGTAAAGTATAGAATTATGCTTAGAATTTCAGATTTATAACAAAGAAATATTATAAATTATCATTTCAACAATTTAAATCTCTTGACAAATTAAATGCAATTAGTTTGTAACAGATTTTTAAAAAAAATTATGGTCTTACATTTTCTGTATTTCTAAAAATATTTCCATCAGAATCAACCACAACTTGGTCAAGGAGAAGGGAACGCAGTGACTGGGGAATACAAAATGGTGCTAGTGGTCAGGAATGATCTCAAAATGGGTAAAGGAAAAATAGGTGCTCAGGTAATTTAACAAAATTAAAAGCCCAATGCAAAAATCAGATCTATTGTTAAAATTCAAACATTTTGATTGATCTTTGTATTCAGACTCATTCAAGTCTCAAGCTTACAGCAAAAGAAATCAATCATCTTTATTAAATATGTTTTTTTTTTATGTTAGTGGATGTTGAAAGGTCTTTTGACCCTTTGCAATGTTACTAAGTTATGTTCTGTCTAATACCTGTAATTTACCTATTGACAGTGTGCCCATGCAGCAGTAGCAGCAGTTGATAAATACAGCCGTGATAACCTCTCTGCACTGAAACATTGGCAGAGAAGAGGACAGCCAAAAGTAGTTCTTAAGGTTGATGATGAACAAGCTTTGTAAGTGTGGCTCTTAGAATTTTTAACATTATTTACAGTATGCTGTTTGCTTTAAAGTTAAAGAGTGGCAATTAACGAAATTGATATTATTATTGGTTTATTATATTTAAAGGAAGACCTGTTTAAAAATTCACTTGTATTTATTTGTAGCATATTTCTGCTATCTTAGCTTATATAATATGTTAACGAAGTTATATTTTTGCCCATTCAGTTTCGATTTGACAAAAGTTGCTGAAATGGAAGGAGTAGGAACATGCCTTATTTCTGATGCTGGACGGACACAAATAGCTCCTGGCTCTAAGACAGTATTAGCAGTTGGACCTGGTACTTAATAATTTTAATTTAGTGATATTCTCCAAGACTGCATGACTTGTATTTGTTTTATTATCACAAAACAGAATTTACTTTTAGCTATTTGGGGCAGTCTCTATATTAACATTCTTATATTTTAAAAAACTAGATTAATCTATTTTAAGAGCTTATCAACATAATTCACTAATCTTTTTTGTTAGGCTGCCCTAGTGTGTGGTATGCCACTGCTGCATAGATAATCCATTAAATATCTGATTTTTACTTATTCAGCACTATCCACTCATTTCACAATCAGATAACTGGAATATTAGATCATTTTAGTTGGATATTGCAGATCATACTCATAACATTAAATTGTTATTAGCTAAGATTTCAAAAGTTTATAACATTACAATTGGCCACCACATAATGTTAGTATATATTCATAATTACCTAAATAATAGTAATTTTTCTGTGAGTTGTTGAGCTAAATCTCCCCCCAAATTTTTTTTTCACATGCACTATTCTTTTTTTTTGGTGAAATGCTTTTAGTTTAAATACAATTTAAATTATGCTTAGTGATCAACATATTAATATTAATGCTTTTCTTTCCAAGATGTAGTCAATATTTTATTGATTTTTTGTTTCAGGACCAGCTAGTAAAATTGACAAGATTACTGGACATTTAAAGCTATTATGAGTAAAATTTATATTATTACTATAAACATGACTCATTGCATTTTCAATGTCATGTAAAGTCAATTTTTTCCCATCAATAAAATCCTTTCACTACAAATACCACAGCTGGGTAAAAATTATTTATTGGTATGAATTTGTCTTTTGCCAAATCAATTCAGTCCATTAATTAAATGTGTTTGCTAATTTGTTCTTCAAGTTCAAGATATCAGTGCACAAAAATTTTAAAAGTCTAAATTATGTGGAACTGTTAAATAAATTATAAAATTTTGAAGCCATTTTGCCTCACATTCTCCATTATTAATAATGGCATACTAGTCATATTTAACACACAAAAACATGAAACTATCCTTTGTGGGTCCAATTTGAGCACAGCTTATGACCTATCATTAGTATCCTACCAAGGGATGAACTGTCAATATCCATAACTAAAAGTAAACTAAACATTTGGAGGGACTAGCTACCTTTTATGCTCATTGATAGGAAAAAAAAAGTCAGTACAATGGCAATCATAACTTTGTTTCTTCTTTAGTGATGCAGAAAATAAGTAGGCATGCATGAAAATTAATTACAATTCAATAAAATGTCAATTTCACGTGGAAAGGTGTTCGTTAGAAACATTGTCATGCATTATTATTAACCTGTCATTGATGTTAGTAACAAAAATGTTAAAGTTAAACTTTATGGTAATAATATTAAAAATCTAACATCCAAATGAAAATACAAAGCATTGCCTGATGGTGACAGTGATCATCCTGAGCCCAAGACAACAAGTAGTAACAAGCAAATATTGTAAGTAATTTATTATTTAAGTAATATGCAGATATCCTTGGACAAATTAAAATGCATAATGGTCCTTAGAAACATAGAACTAGTTTGAATGTCAAAGCAGTCACAACATAATGGAAAATGTATCAGTGTATTCAAACAAAAATTTCAACACTTGGGCTTATTTCATTCCCTTTAAGGAGAATTTTACAGAAAGCGCAGAATTAACTTTTTCTAATGATTGCCGCTGGTTAAGTTTATTCATTCATTACCCATCAGCTTTCTTCACAGAGAATAAGCAATAACAACTAGGTGAAGGATAATATAGGTCAGATTGTCATCAAGTGAAACTAATCTTATCAGTGACAACCAGCACCATGTACAAATGTTAAGGTCAACATTAGGGTGCACTAAGAGGATCAGCACTGGAATGTTATTTGGAATCACTAAAAGAAATCTGAAACTGGCATCGTCCATTAATACTCAGAGAGCTTAAAAAATACAGTATAATATAAAGACCTAGTTCTAGCTTCACAAACAGTAAATATAATTGGATAAAAGAAGAGGCTTTGGTGAAATATGTCAATTTAAATACTTAATAATTGATACTTTCTTCATGTACAAAAAAAAACTGACTAATTGAAAATTGATTTAATTTCTCACAAAGATTAAAAAAACAACCTGATAAACTTTATGATTGTCACTTCCTGTTAGTTAAGTAATATTTTAGTACCGGTAATTAGCCCTATACCATGAAAAAACCTTTTTAAAAAGTGTAAACATGTACACTTAAAGTCTTTTTGATCTAAATGCACAAATTAATCCAAAAAATATTAAGATATTGAAGTGTGCATCAGGGTAAGTGATCTTTAAAATGTGTGAAAAAATTATACAAGCAAATGTGTGAAATTGTACATTTACTTACACCTACACATTTAATCATTTCCTCATCACATCATTAAACAATATTTCATGGCACTGTAAAGAAACAAGCATACTTTGTACATGAAAATTTTTAATTTACATTATGCTACACACAGAATGTTTGAAAAACACTGCATCAAAGGTTCTCACTATGTCTACAAACTACTGCATTGTTTTTATACAACATATATCTTCCATACCAAACCTTTTTCCATAAACACTTAACACTGTTTACACAGATTATAAAATCACTCAAGTGTATTACCTAACATTTATAGAACTGGCACCCAACAATCACCAAAACTTCTTTAATTTTTTATACAGTTTTACATCTAAATATTATAAAAGGTAAAACGGAGAGGGCATATAATTTTACTTGCAATTTATTCACCTTGACTTTTGGTAATTTAATATTTTCTCTGATCCAAACTGTTATTAGGCCCCCTTCCCCACCCATTAAAAGAAAAAAAGCTTAGATTTTTTTTCTAATTCATAAATTTAAATTGATTTTTAGGAATATCTAGGGATTTGTTACGGTGTGGCTGAAACTGTAGTAATACATTATTTATAAACATACTGAACATTCTAGTTAAAAACAAACATGAATGGACTATAAAAGATGTTAAGAAAACACTGTTTTTAAAAAATGTGTGTGAATTAAATTAACTTTTAAAATGTTTGGTTACATATATAAACATTAAGTCTTATCAAATGAAAGCTTAACACTAATTTTGTGCTTTTAAAATGAATCCAATACATTATCAATTACTATTTCCTATGCATTTATAAATAAATAAAAAAAACACCTAATATGTGTGTGTGAAATTCAGTACTGTATGATACCGTATTAATTAAAATCAGCATGATAAGCATAAAAAAAAAAGATTTGGCACATCCTGCAAGATCATTTGTTCATGACAGAGATTTTAAAATCCAATTAATTAAACATTTTTAAAAGCTGTGTCAGTAACTGTTAGACAAAGAGAATAATTTTTTAAATTTCAATAAGTGGTGGTAATATTTAGGAGAAATCCAAAGAATCTCTGAAAGCAGCAGCCTACAACAAGTGTGTAGAACTCAATGGTACTGCAGCAAAGTTGACAACTGTATTACAAGATTTTTATCAATGAATAAACAAAATTAAGTAAATTTACCAAGGAGAACAATAATTTATTTGAATAAACTGTTCCTACATATCTTTCTAAATATGATTTCTTTTCTTTCGTTTTTTTTTTAAATCTTCGTTAAAAATTGTAATTTCAGTTATGCACAGTCTCAGCTTTTTTCCTCAATTTATACAGTCATGAAAATTATAATCTAAAGAATCAAGCTATTGAGAGTCAAGATATCATTAAAAGGAAATATCATTTTTAAACAACATAGGTTATCTGTACATAACCTATAAAAAACAAGAGATCATTTACAAATTTTAAAACAATGAAAATAAATTAAATAAATCTGGTATGTACTAAGTATCACACTTAAAATGACTAAGTGAAGATATGTAGAATTGAAAGAAATGAAATAATATGTTTTCCAATAATGTTCAAAATAAATGGATAAAGACAATGAAAAATTGTTAATGGGCTGCTAGTATTTTATGCACCATTAGTTACCAGCCTGTGAGGAGTTAGGTAATGACATAAGTTGAAACAATTACTTTTGCTTAAGCCCATTATTCAAGTTGCTAAATAATTTACATTTCAATCATCACAAAATTGTGAATTTCATGAGCAGACACATTTTCATTGCATTTGTCAAATACAAAAGTATGCAGCTGAGAGGAATATCCGTCTATCACAAACAAACTTGTAATAACTATTTTTCTATCCAAGGGTGTTACTGTGATAACAAGCATGTGGTCGGGTATTGTGATGTAAAAGGTGGGACCGACGATGCAGGTGTAGAATGGGCCACATGTTGATGAAGTGGCTGGTGGAAGTAGTTTTGCTGTGGAGGGTGGTACTGTGTGGGATTTTGATTACGCTGTGGCTGCTTACGCCGCCGATAATGAAGGTCGAGGCTGGGAGATCGAGACAGGCTGCGGAACCTTGATCGGGAGGTGTGAGATTTGGACCTAGACCGCCTCAAGGAGAAAGAGTTGTCACTGTCCGACTGAGACGGCGAGGGTGACGGCCTGTAATAGGGAACTGGTCTCTTACGTGCACTGGAAAAAATTAATACAACACTGTGTAAATTTTATATTTTAAAAAAAATGTCATTCCATTTAATTTACTAGAGTAAATATAGTTTGTAAAAGTTTCTAATTGGTATTTGCATATTTAATCAATTTCTAATAAATCAAAACAAATAATTTGTTTCCCTTTATACCTGTGTTCATGTTTCTGATGGAACAGGAAATAATGTTATCTACTTTAGGAATAAAATCAGCCGGTCATTGAGCCTAAGCTCGTAATGCCATTCACAACATACCCCACCTCAAGCCCAGATAGCCCTTACTATCAGGCTGCAGCTGGCTGGAAGCATCCCAATCAGATTATTCAAATAAAAACATAAAAAATCTTACCACTTCCATCCTGCAAATACCAAATTATTATTTAGGTATAAAATTTTGTTAACAATCCAATCTCAATAAGATGTTTCAACAAAAAAGAAAAGAAGATCCACGATAAATGCAAATCCATTAAAAAAGCATGCAAACAAAAAGCCCACAAATACATATAAAGGAGATATAGTATATAAATTGTTATAAAAATAATGAAACAAAGATTTATGTTAAATAAATGTTGAAATTAAAATAATATTAAAGTTTTAGTTGTTAAGATAAAAATTATTGCAGTGTACCAGTACATGCTTTCATGTCTTCTTAAAAATGGGTAAAGTTTATACTTGATAGAGTACAAGAATATCTACTTCTTTCCTTGGACTTTAGACTTTTTTTAATATATAAATATTTTTTAATTTAAATTTATAACCATGCGAATAAGTTATGCACCTCTAAATCACCTCTTAAAAGCTTGTGTAAAAGTTTCAGAGTTGTTGCATAAAGAAAGTCATGTTATGTTATACCAGTATTTACAGTATTAGACCATAAGGTTAGCAATCGTAATTGAAATGAACAACCATATCAACAATAATAAAACTAACGTTAAAGTGCTATAAAGACACAATTTCATTTGATGATGTTAGTGGGGTTGGGGGAGAAGGTGGATGTTGAATTGTTAAGAATGTTTTTTTTTTGGAAATGATTGGCAAAACAAATTTGAAATATTAAATGGTTGAAAATGTATTTTGCTTAAACTTAAAGTGCTCAATTGCAGTACCTTTGTTACTTATTTAAAAAACTGACAAATCCATTTTCATGTTTTAATTCAAATTTTTTTTATACTGGTATTAGTGTTTCAAACAGTAAATGTGTCTTGGTCCAACAATTGCCCAGCCATGCTCAAGATCAGTATTTCCCAGACTTATAAATTTGGCGGACGGACAGGTGTAAAAGTTTTGAAATTGCACCAGGACTTGTGCCAGATTTATTGATTAAATTTTCTTTTTATCTGACCATAAATATTCCTGTGTGGACCAGCAATGCAAGACTCACTGACTGGAGCCTGTTGGGGACCAGCAATTCAAGAGTCGCTGACTGGAGCCTGTTGGGGACCAGCAATGCAAGACTCACTGACAGGAGCCTGTTGTGGACCAGCAATGCAAGACTCATTGACTGGAGCCTGTCCACGGACCACTATATGGGGACCAGCAATGCAAGACTCATTGACTGGAGCCTGTCCGCGGACCACTATATGGGGACCAGCAATGCAAGACTCATTGAATGGAGCCTGACCACTATATGGGGAAGGCTGCTCTAGATGACATGAATGATTTGAAATAACATATTTTTGTATTAAAAGTTTATGCCATTATTTAGGAAATGGTGTACAGTTAAAGGTCATGTTATCATGGGAAATGCTATCACAATGAATGTTTTCTCAAGGAGACTTAATAGAAGTGGCTTATGGTTGGGATTAAATTATAGAGGTCTTACAGTGAGTGGACATTTTTAGCTTTATTGTGTTAAAATTTACATTTCATTTCAAACTATTCACCACGCTTGTTAGTAGTGTTAAGCAAATGATTGAGAGATATCTACATTGTTTACTTAAAAAAATTAGCATTATGATGATTAATAAGCTATAAGTTTTGTTTTTTTTAAAAATCAGTATTTACTGGTTCTGCTCTGGCAAGTAGATAACAGCAGATTAACATAGAGCTCATTGGACTTTTATTCTCTCACTTATATATATATATCTATATATATATTATATATATATATATATGTCTATCTTTAAATATATATATGTTACATATTATATGATTACATACATATGTTTATATACATATATATATATGTATATATATGTATGTAACATATATATTTAAAGATATATATTAAAGGTACTAAAAGCTTTGTTTAAAATTTATGTTTAGTCTATACGAAATGTATCATAATTTCAAACCCGAGTTAGTACTGAAGTGTGTAGCATGCTCTATGAATTGTCTAGAAGTTTGTGAGGAATTTTTTGTTTAGTATGCCATTTACCAAGACAACTGGCAATAGTTTCTATGCTTTGGTAATTTTATCAACAGCAATCCAAAAACTACTAAAATTAGCAAGAACCATGTAAAACTTAAAACATATACCCTAGTGGCCTTGTCTGTAACCCCGGTTACTGTAGCGCCTGGTCAAGGAAGATGACCATGAGTTTGACCGAGATCTTGAACGTGACCTCGAGTATGACCTGGAATAGCTTCTGTACTTGCGAGATCGAGATGAGCTCCTTGACCTATACACCAGCATGATCAAACCAAGACAGGCACAACACCAACGTATAGGGGAAAAAAAACAGCAAAATATATCACCATAAAAAATATTCCATTAAATGATATGTAAAATCAAATTATAAACCACAGAAAGCATGCTTGCAACTCAAACAGAAAATTGTCCCAATTAAGGCCTTCAGCTCACAAAGCACACAATTTGTGTAGATCTAATGTGTCATTGGACAAAATATGCTTTCCTAGATATCAACAAAAGTAGCAGCTCTATGGTTTCAGAAAAACTGATTGCTAAGCCTTTCCCACCCACAAAAAGTGATTGCTAACCCTTTCCCACCCACAAAAAGTGATTGTTAACCCTTTCCCACCCATAAAAAGTGATTGCTAACCCTTTCCCACCCACAAAAAGTGATTGTCAACCCTTTCCCACCCACCAAAAGTGAAGTAGGGAACTTAAATATCTAAAACATTCCAGTGTTAAAATCATATCCTAGCTGCTTTCATTTGCTAATCTTATGTAAGTTACTGTTATGGTAAATAGGATTCAGCAGTTGCCAATTTAGTTTTTTTTTCAAACACCAGGTGAGAACATTCCGAGTGAAAGTTGAATATTTCATAGGCTTAAAAATATAGCCCAGAGATGGGGATGGAAATAATTTAGCTGGTCTTTATGCAGTGAGGGTTGATGTGATAAATTGATGTAATTAAATAAATCAGAAAGAGACTCTCAAAGTTAAAAATGTTGCTTCATAGAAGGAGCTGTCTGGTAGAGAAACAAGTGCATTCACACTGAATCCTTCATTTGCTTTACATGACAGAATAGCTACATTTTCAGCTTCTAACATTTTAATGTGGCCCTTGCATATTGATTCAATGTTATTTCTGCTGCAAGTGACAGAGACAAAAATATAGTTTTATTTATGTGCTTTGTGTCTGATAAGCTGATCAAACATTTTTTTTAAAAATGGTGCCATAGAATAACATCAACTAAAAAAAAAGATACTTTTTTTTTAAATGTGTGCATTATGAACCGTACAACTGTAAAATTAAAACTAACAACATATAAAGCCACAAGAGACAACATGAAATCATTTAAGGAAAATTGATATCAGATACTTTAAATAAGGACGGTTCATGTAAACTGTTCCTAATGGCAGCCCTTTTTTTTTGGACAGATAAAGATGAAGAGAAACAGCAACTGAACAATAACAGGTGCGGATATATTTAACGAAATGAATTCAGAAGTCTTTTAATAAAATGCCAAAGATCGGAAACATTTTTTTTAAACCAAGATATGAGCTGACTATTACCAGGAGAAAAAGTAAAGATGAGGATAGAGACTTCCCGTAATTTGAAGTGTCAGAGAGTTTAGGATATCACTGCAAATTAGTTGGGAGGGAAATATTTTTTTTTATTTTTAAAATAAAATTCTTGATAATTCTAAATCTAGAAAGAATGCAAGATATTTCATTAAACTTTTGATGAGGTAGATTTTATTTTATTACCTATTAAGTCATTTAAGAAAAGACCCTGAGTATCTGACAAGCATATTGTTATGAAAATGACCCATTTACTTTTTCTTGATTTTAATAGATTAATCAGATATAGCTGAAATTTCTTCATCTTGGGTGCATGATGTCAATAAAACTAGTTTGAAATGTCTTTAAAAAATATGTTCCTTATTCTAGAAACAAATGATCCTAATTCTCAATGAATAAGCAAACAAAAACAAACTGAAATAATGGCTGTTTAATTTCTGAACATGTGAAGCAAAAATCTTTACCTTATTACTAGGCTTACCACATTTTATCATTTCTACCCAAAAAATTGTTTGTTTTTTTTTAAAAAAAGGCTACAATTTAGGGGCACTAAAAAAATTGGAGCTTTAAAAGCAACAATTCAATTGTTAAAAAAATTATTGAGTTAAAATTGGTTATACAATAAAACTTGATTTTATCTATGAGCTTTATCAAAATTATGGAACCAAATTGAAATGAATATCAAAAAAAGTAAACATGCTTTCGAGCAAGTTTTTCCTAATATATTTGACTTCCCATTATGCTATTTGTCAGTCAATGGTGTTTTGTTTATTTTATCAACATGATGTTGGTTAGTGAGAAAATTCAGTTTCATGGAACAAAATTATTTTTTGATGCATATTTCATTTAGTTGAGCCCAAGTCACAGTAATTGTAAGCCTGTGGCCTGCTTGCATACAGCCATGAGTTGGAGAGCCATGTGTTTATATGATCACTGTAACATCATAGCACTGGGGGGGGGGGGGGGGAGTTAATTTTCCAATGTCTCCAAAAGTCCCTTTCTAAATAATATTTTCTAGTTCTAGGTAATAATACAAAGCATTATATGTAAAAATGATCAATTTTATTGTAAAAACACTTTTTCTACCAGGACAAACTAAACTTAGATTTTGGAAAGACAATCAATTTGACATTTATAGTAAGCCTAGTTCAAGATAAAAACTCCAAATATTGGACACAGAGTAACTAACACACACGCTGACATCATACAGTGACACCGCTTAGCATTTATAACACAGCATCGACCCTCTACCTTGTGATTCTACGCTTGTCTAGATGGCTCGGGGAGCCATGCCTGCGCCTGATGGACGGTGATCTTGAATCACGATGACCGCCCCGGTGGTCTGAGCCAGAGCTGGGACTGCGGCTCCGACTTCTTGATCTGCTTCGGCTCTTACTGTGTGAGTGACGCCGCGGAGAAAAAGTTGGAGAGTGGGTTCGGCTGCGGCTCCTAGATGACGAGGATTTGGAGCTGGATCTTCTTGTTGATCTGTTTAAGAAAATGTCGGCCTTTGTAATTTTAAAGTCAAAAATGCTTATTTAGCCACTATAGTGCTACCTCTAAGTAAATTGAGTAATTCTAAATTTGATATGTATCTGTAAAAATTGATGAGTAATAATTAATCTGAGTTTTTGTAAATGCTAACTGTAGAAATTAATTTAGTATAGGTAAATTAATTTTTTTTTTTAAATCTTAATGAATGATCACCGGCCTAAATAATAACTTGTGACCAGCAAATAAAAATAACCGCACAAAAACTCACATACATCATTTTAAAAACACATTTAAAATCTCGCAGACTTTAGGGCTAAATTATTTCAAAGTTCTTAAACATTTTTTTTTCTACTGTAATGTGCATATTTTCTCTTTTGCAGATATTTAATTAATTATTCCTTTCTCATTGAAAGCAAAGCTAGATAGTTTGATAGTTGTTTTCCCCATGGGAAAGCAAATTGTGAAAAACTTTTAGGCTTTTGCCTTTGAGTATATGCTATATCTTGAAGTTCCATAATGAAAAGAAAGACTAATATATTTAACTACACATTTTATTTCCATCAAACTTCTTAAGTCAGATGTATTCTATAATGAATAATCAGGCATTGAATTAAATGACAGTTAACAGTTTGCATGCCCCAATAAAAATGAACCTATACATAAGCTCTGCATTGGTTTAGAACAATTAATTTGTACTATATTACTAACCTTCTGTATGAATGACTGTGGTAAGAATTGGATCGTGACCTCGACCTTGATGCTGACCTAGACTTGGCTCTGGTCAGTGTCCCCCCATCACTGGGATATTTCATATTGCTACCAGTGTCCACTTTAGGTGACACCACAGTCTTGGGTGGTGGGGATGTGTTAATTATCTGACACGTCTGGGCAGGGGGGAGTATGGGTGGGGTGGGTTCCTTTCTTTGCACACTGAGAAATAATTTTTAAAGATGCATTCAAATGTTTCAGGTGTTATAGTTAATTTATGTCTCTTATTTTTTTTTTAGGGTGGAATGCAGTCTAGCTTTGAAAATTGAGTTAAATCTAAGAGCAACACTCATTTTGTAAACATTTATATTTTTCTCAAATGTTTTCAAATTTTTTTTTCTTGTCCTCTTAGTATGTGATTGACTATGGACATTTGATAATTACCATTTCAGGATAAATATTGATACTTTTGTTGGCATCATCGTTACAAAAATAATACAAGATGAGCTCAGGTTTAACCAAAGATAGCCGCTACAGTTACCAAGGAAAGTTACTACTCACATTGAGGAGTGCAAGGGTGAGAGATTGAGTCCATTAGTTTTGATTGTGGGCATTTCATCCTTGTCCTTCACATCCACTGTGTCTGATTCTCCACTGTACAATTGGATTTGAGAAATAAAACTTTTTCAATTCAGTCATTGATTGAGTTTATCATGAGTATAAACATAGCCTGATAATTCACTATTATTTTATTCTTTATTTTCCTTTCTCTTTTGGAACCAAATGAATATCAATAAAGTAAACATACTTTCGAGCAATTTTTTACTGACATATTTGACTTCCCATTGTACTATTTGTCCGTCAATGGTGTTCTTTTTATCAACTTGATGTTGGTCAGTGCTGAAAATCCAGTTTCATGGAACAAAATTATTTTCTGATGCATATTTGATTTAGTTGAGCCCAAGCCTGTGGCCTGCTTGCATACAGCCACGAGCTGGACAGCCATGTGTTATATGATCACTGTAACATCATAGCACGTGAGGGGGGGTGTAATAATTTTCTGATTTCTCCAAAATTCCACTTCTAAATAATATATTCTAGGTAATAATACCTGTTATTGACTGAGTTTCTCTGAGTATAAACAGAGTCAGATATTTCCTTATTATTTGGGCTGAATTTGGAGCACAAGCTTATTCTGACCTATAACACCTTGTACCCACATGGTTTGAATGTCATGTCTCTATTCACTGTTTGAACCTGGCTCCGCCCCTCCACGTCACGACCTATCACAGTGGACTTATTTCTCCTCTTTTCTTTCCATCTTCCCTATTTAACCTTTCTCCCACTTACTCTCTGTCACTTATCTTTTGCTGCCCTCTTGGATACTATTTCTGAGCTAAGTGCTATATTATATATTTTTTGATACATTTTTTAATTTTATTCGTGTTTCTGTTTGTTCGCTGATGAAGGCTTCCTGCCGATATATTCCTTTCTGAAGTGGAAATCAGCTAAACTAATTTTTATAAAAGGCACTTAAAAATTTTTTTTACAATAATTTCCAGTTATTTGTTAATAAATCGGTATTTAAATTGAAGCAAGTTTAATACAAATCACTTTAAATTCTGCCCGCATTAAGGAACTCACATACCAAAGATTCCTGAATCGTGATCAAGCAACAATGACCTGACTTTAATAATCCTCCCTTAAACTGATAGGCCATCAAGTACACTGGCAATGGATTTTTAAAGTGATAAGCCATAAGTTAACTGGCATGCCATTTTTAAAATGATAATCCATAAGTACACTGCCATGCCACTTAGCTCCAGCATGTCATTAACTTGTTCTGACCTGTCGTCATGACTGTCTGAGTCACTGCTGGAAGTGCTGTGATGCCTTCTGTGTTTCCTCTTCCCTGATGACCTAGAATGATGATCAATTTAACAATTTAGTGCTTATGTCACAAGGAAGTGCATCAAATATAAAGGTTAATTCCTAACAAATGCAAGCAGTGATTGCAGTGATTTTATATAAAGACACTTTTTCTTCAGTCTGAGCAAGCAATGACAAACATTAAGATTTTATTTTTGGCATCGATTTGTAGAGAATAGAATCATTATTCAAGCTAACATTTTCCGTTTGTAACACATGCTGTGTATACAATTATAGGGCATGCATTATGGGGCTTTTGTAACAAATTGACATTACTTCATGAGATGACTGACATGGGACACAGCTGGGAAATAATAGTGTAATTATAAAAACAACCGTCAGAGCATTATACTAAGACTCATACAGTAGAAAGTTACTCTGTCACATAAATATTTTCCAAGCACTCTTCACAGAGAAACCAATCATTGGTCTTTGAATTTTAAAACTCTAGTATTGTAAGGCATATCAATTAGGTCAACTCGTCAGAAGAGACACATTTTATAAGACCTTAAACTGTATTTTAAAAAAGTGATTTTGCTGAATTAGAACTCACCTCCTTTTTGAACGATGCTTGCTTTTCTTACTTTTCTTAGAGTGAGAGCTGAAAGAAATCGATTGAAACGATAAGTCGCACATCTTTTTGTTATAAAAAATCATTATTCACAGAAGTGAGGCTGATTTACGGTAAAAGAAAACAACCCTGTTCAGATTTCATGTCCGATCAAGTATATATTCAAATAAAACATGAGACAGTGGGTAAATGCTGTTGGAGGGTGGGGTGCACATAATAGTTTAAGCCAAAATTTAAGTTACCCCAATGCAGCTTTAACTAATAAACACAAACTTCACAAACAGATATCATATTATATAGATGCAAAGTGAGTAATGCAATAGAAGAAGAAGAGAAAAGGAAACAAGAAGAGCCCACTTGGAGATCACAAACTGTTATGTTAACACATTTCTTATTTAGAGATAGCTTTTTATTTGTTTTAATTAACCACTAATAAGATCACAAACTGTTATGTTAACACATTTCTTGTTTAGAGATAGCTTTTTATTTTTTTTAAATTAACCACTAATAAGATCACAAACTGTTATGTTAACACAGTTCTTGTTTAGAGATAGCTTTTTATTTTTTTTAAATTAACCACTAATAAGATCACAAACTGTTATGTTAACACAGTTCTTGTTTAGAGATAGCTTTTTAATTTTTTTAAATTAACCACTAATAAGATCACAAACTGTTATGTTAACACATTTCTTGTTTAGAGATAGCTTTTTATTTTTTTTAATTAACCACTAATAAGATCACAAACTGTTATGTTAACACATTTCTTGTTTAGAGATAGCTTTTTATTTTTTTTAATTAACTACTAATAAGATCACAAACTGTATTTTAGCATTTCTCGGCCACCACTTCATTATTACAGTTATTTTTTTTTCTCAAGCGTGTTTGCTGTAAATCACCAATGTTCCCTCTATCCAGAAAAAAAAAAAAGTTGCCAGCACTAAATTTTATTTAGAATAAAATAATTATTACTATAATACTCAATACTTTGGTTTTATTTTCAGATTTGTATCATTAATAAAATTTAAAAAATAAAATTTTAAAATATAAACAAGTTAGGCATGAAAAATAGTTTTTACGCTCGATCATCCAAAACATTATAAGAGGGAACACTGGCATAAAGAGGGATGCTTTTAAAACGTTCATTTAATGCAACATTTTGTGTCCTCCGTAGGCCCACCTGCCAAGTGTAAATGTGGATAGGGTTTTAATGCACTTCAAAGACTAGGATGAGTTTATCGATGATGCAAAAAAAAGAAAAAAAAGAACTTAACACATAGTTAGAAATCTTTAGTTCAAAATCAAACAAAAAAATAAAATAAACATGCTTTGAAGAAACACTGACGGTGTTATCCAAGAGAACAGTAAATTATACGCCTCAAGCCTAACCTAAAATAATTGTTCCCCCATCATTGTAAATTTTACCCCTCATGCTCTTAAATAAATTATGTTATGTATCTTAACATATTAATTTCATTTACTGAAAGTGTTTATTATAAGTTTGCAATAAATACAAATTACCAGAGCTTTGTCACATTTGAATGCAACTTAACTAAACATTGACCTATCATTATTGAGATTGTTATCATTGATAGTATGGTCACACTTAGGGTTATCAAGATGTATTACATGCATATATTATGTGTGTGTAGATGCAGAGGGTTAGTTACAAGAATAATAATCTTACCGTATTTAATCAAATAAAACCATTATAAAACTATAGCTACATATTAGCGGGTAAGAAATTGTTACTATTTTATTTTTTGTGAACTCTACAATAGTCACACACAAGAAAACTGTTATGGCACCGACTCAAATTTTACATAGCCCTGATTAGATTTTCTACTCTACCGTTGCCTTTTTTAGTAAACAAGGTTAGTATGGTTGATTAGATTTTCCATATAAATGGTGATAACTATGTCTAGTTATAAGATATATGAGAACATTAAAGCAAGCCTCAAGAAAGCGAGGGAAAGAGGCCACTAGTTTTGCTTGTATACTTTTCTGGAACCTTCCTACCTTTTAAACAATTTTAAGACACCAAATGAAGTTGTAAAAATCCCTTGTTAAAAAAAAATGCCAATATTTTTTCTTCGGATTTGTAAAAATTGAATGAAAATTTCGAGACTCCACCTTGCGCCTGACATCCAAATAGTGTTGGAGGGGGGGGGGAGGGTAAGAAAAAGAGTCAACAAATGTTATCCGGTTCTTACCTCATTACTTGGCTCAAATGATGATAGCAAAGATAACAAAAAAAGTAGAATAGAATGAGATGAGGACCAAGCAAGTACCAAATTTAACACTTAGACCACCAACCTATGCGTAGCAACCGCCTAGCACTATCAATTCAAAACTAAGGTCATGATTAGCCAACATTGAAAAATAATATATACTCTTTATAATGCACACACACATGAAATTAGATGTAGTGTGCTTTTTAAAAAAAAAATATAATAATTTTGAAAATATCAGTTACAATTTATAAAATTTACTAGATAATTTTTTAAGAATATTTTTAAAAAAAAAAAAAAAACAAACAACTAGGTACTTAGTTATCAGGTACATCAAAGTTGCATTGAAACAAAATGCAGTTGATTTTTGTTAAATATAAAAAGAAATTGTAAACATATGCTAGTTCACCCTTCTATGCCAAAAAAGGGGTGCCTTAAATATTGCTCAAGATATGCCTCAAACAGCCCTCTGTCTAACCTAAACACCCCCTCCCTACATTTTGTCTTAGTGTTTAAAAAAAAAAGACTAAATGCCAACATCTCCAAAGACATCCGGTCATATTTTGTCCCATAAAAAAATTGAGATGATTCCACCCAATACTTAATTCATACAAATCTTTTAACAGCGCTCTATCCTATTAGTTCTAAAATAAAGCATCAGTAACATACTCGTAAAAAAAAAATAAACTGCATATATTATGTGGAAGTAAATTAATCCTATGAGCATCTTTTTCTCTCTACCCCTACTAACACTTATTAAGTAAAAAAAAAAAAATGTGTTTCTTAACAATATTCTCTTTTAAAAACTGATGATCTTTCGGCAGTCAATTACCATGAAATAATTAAAAACCCTAAACCCAACTGCTTACATGGTTGAATTAATGTGCACTAACCATTACTAGCCATTCCCATCCATTTTGTGGATTAGCAACAACCACAAAAAAAAAAAAAAAAGAATGTTTGAATCTAAAGAATAATTAAGTACTGCATTTAAAGATGATATTTCCCTTAAGTCATTCAATTCCTAATTGTTAATGGGAGACAAGCATGGGTTATTACCTGTTGGCCAGCCTAGATTTTAATAGCTAACATTCACACAGTGAAATGCAGTGGAGGAAAAAAACCAAAAAGGTTGATTATCATATTACAGATGATATACAAAAAACAACAAGTAAATGCACATACAAGGTGTTTGGTGTGCTAATGCAGAGCTGTTGTAATGCTGTATGAAGCTGTTCATGCTATGAGATAGGGGCAGCTGTAACTGGTGGCACCACATTTATTAATGCACAGTTTAAATGGCTGTATTTTTCTACCATGTTTATGTGGAGCAATAGTCAACTTTAGACAAAAGAATGAAGGGTTATGTGGGTCTTTGGCAAAATCAAATTTACCTAGTGATGATAGTTACTTGGTAATTTTAATTTTATGAGTCAATTATCTAATTAAATTCTCTGCAATTTTTTGTAGTGGATCAAACGGCATTTAAAAAAAATATATATATATATATATTTAATTAATCTGCTGAACAGAACAGCATTTCTGACTTGGGGTGAAGCAGCAACAAAATGTATTGCATGTCAAATAAATCTGAATTATTCAATATTTTATCTATTCTAAAGCCTTGGTTTTAGACACTTATAAAGTTGTTGTTTTTCTATTTCATGATATTTTTTATATAATAACAAATAAAAATGACCTGGCTTAAAAACAAAAATAATCTTCCGATCAAATATATATTTATTCAAATATTTTTTTTTCCTTTTAAAGACATAATTATTTGTACAAACACTGTATAATTCCCTTTCCAATAATGTTCTTGATCAAAATACATTTAAAATAGTAGAGAAAGCATAGAGTTTAAAAGTCAGGACTTGGGAGTGCATAGTTACCAGAAATGTTGACCAAAATTGGCATATCCCCATGAATTTGTTGGAAACAAAAAAAAGGAAGTGCTTATGGACTAGCTTGGTCTGATATAAGTACTAATGTTACTTGCCCAGCAAAATTAGAACATTCAAGATGTCTAAAGGCAGTAAGAGGGTGAAAACTCTGACAACTAAAAACTAATAATGGATGAACTTATACAGTCCTCCTATGAATACAAACAAGTAGCATGAAAAAAGAGGTCTAAGAGATTATTTCCCTCAATCCCCACTGAGTTAAACATAACAGTAAAAATGCATTTACCACTAATTGAAATGTTAAATGTTATTTGCTAATAAACTTGTTAGTATTAAACCATTCACATTTATTTAAATAATATATTTATGTTATTATTGATCTATTCAAGGCACTCGCATTTATTTAAATATATCTGTTAGTTTTTCAAGGTACTCACATTTATTTAAATATATTAATAACATCTGCTGATAAATTAAAAATCACAACAAAACAAAAATAAAAACATACACAAGAATTCATGATGGCATTTTGAAATTGCGACTAGAACTATAAATAGCTACTGAAATTAACCCTCAGAAACAATATATACTTTTAGTAGTGCAGAGCTACAGCCTTTACTAAATACATTTCAGCTCTCAGACTCTCAGCAAATCTAATAAAGTTTCTTTCTTTTTCATTACAAAAAATAATAATTTTTGACTTTAAAATTCCCACCTCTTTAGAATCAAATTTCTGCATAAAAGCTCACTGAATGGTTTTAGCTCTGTAAAACATTACCACATAAATTTGGTCTTCCTTTTTTTTAACACCATTTTTTTAACACCATTAGATCTATCTATTTCATTGCTAAAGATACAAATCTAAGTTGTGTTGTGCAGTTAAGGTAGTTTTAAACAACTGGTATTCCAAATTTACAGAAGCACTGACAAAAAAACTGAAGCTGCTCAATTTCGGGAGATCAGCCGTGAAAATGAAAGATATATTATTTTTAGCTATAAATCAAATATGTTAATTCCTTTGGTTTACAAAGCCAAAATGAAAGCACCGCTATGCATGCACTGTTGTTGTGACACAATGTAGCCACCTAAATAATCAACTACAGGGTGAGTAGTTAAATGAAGCCTGATGTCATGGTTAATCATTCAAAAGCAATTGAAAAGCCAAACAGTGTCACTCTGATCTTATTGGATTGAGACAAAGTGCATATTAGGGTACCAACCCGTTTTATTTTTGTAAATCATTTATTAGGGCATAAACTCATTTTTTTTGTAAATTTTTTGTTAAGGACTCAAAAAGGTTGTTGCCATTTTTATGGGGGAGGGGAGTTAAGTCACTTTGACTAATCCTAAATTTAAATTAACAGGTAGCCACAGAATTAAGCAGAAAATCTTGGCAATTTCTTAAAGGAAAATAAGGGTTTTAATAAATTTAAAAACACTAATTATGTCATTGATTACAGATAAAATGAGGGTTCGGGTCACACAAGAAAACACTTGGATTAGTTAACATTTGGAAAGTGTATATTTTCAACTGATATTAAAACAGGGGTTTTAACAAACAATTCTTACTTAGCAGACCGAGTAAAGGCAATATGATAAAACATTTATAAAAAAAAACTATCTTATTAAACCCCTTGAAAACAATGATGTTTACTTTATTAAACCGTCTTGGAAATAATTGGAATCCAGAAACATAAGTTCTTAAATTTAATACAAATTTAAATGTCAGATTATTTTAGACAGCTGCACTTGTGTGATGGTAATTTTAAAAGAGCTGGTGACAATGATTTTTACACTTTTAATTCCTTAAATTCAGTCATTGAAAAACAAATAAATATTTAAAAGATCAAGAAATAGAAGATAAATTGTTCAGAAGAATAGAAAAAATCATTCATTAATGAGATTTCTCTCTTCAAGTCTATATTTGCCCCCCCCCCCCCCCCTTTTGTTTATTAATTCGAGTGGCAAGTGAATAATGTAGGAACAGTTTCATAACTAGTGCATTACCTGGTACCAAGTGGAGATTATCTGTCAACAAATAAACCCCAAGAAAAAAACACATGAAACAATAGTAACCAAACAACTATATAAAGGTCATGAGGCAAAAAAAAGGGTGAAGATTAGGAGATATGTTTAATTTTAGCTTAGTAGTAAATTCGCCTTGTCAAGTAAAATAAAGGTATTTAAATAAGTTTTAATTAGAGTATATTTTCTGCAGATGAGGAAATAAAATTTGAAACAAAAGGACATTGAAAAAGTGACGAGAACAAAATTAATTTGTAAGACATGAATAGAGGCAAAAATTCTGTCATTTCATGAAATACATTATTTAGAAAAACACAATTTTGGTATTCTACTTCAGCTAAAGTTAAACCTAGTAACATGTAAAGTAAGCCATGGCTAAAATCATGTAGACTAACAAGAAGTCACTTTTTAAGCAATTTAACAAAAATTTTGAGCAACTTAAAACATTATTTTAAATTCCATTTCCATATATTAGTGCCTTCCTTTATTATTTAGTTAAGATTTTTTTTTTAAATTGTTGATTAATAAAACGATTAGAAATCCTCTTCCATAAAAGAAATCATTGAATAACATTTGACTTAGACTTGAGCTATGGCTCACATATGTGTACTCAAATTATAGGAACAATTACAGCAATAAAATTAAAGTTTCTAGAATGGGGAAAATGAATGGCTTGGGTTATAAATCCAAAGATCTCTCTGGCACTGGATTAAAGATTATGAAGATTTTAAGATGTGATTTTAACTGACCATACAGAATCACATATAGAACAGTGTCTGTTTAATTTTGAAAGAAGAGCTGTATAGCTAGAGATGAATCCTATTATCATAAGAGTGCCAAAAGGATCATGGCATGAAAGAAAACAAATTCAAAATGATGCCCAATTGAAAAGAAAAAATATGTAATTTAAATAAATTGAGATATACATGAAAACCAGAATATATAAAATATAACCAATAATCATGTTTTTACCCACTTTCATTTTTATTGAGGTGTGTGTTTTATCACTTGTCATTGTTTAGAGTAAGATTATGTTCATCAAGAGTTCAATAGGTATTTTCTGTGATGATTGTGTATTTTGAGTTTTTTTCTTTAGCGTTAATCTCTTTTTATTTGAGAATTTACTCCAGCAAAACTTGTTAAAGTTCATTTTTAATCAGTCAGCTACCACACAACTTATACACACAAGATATCTCGGACAAAGGACGCTGTTCAATTCAAATAATAAATAATGCACAAAAAAAACTTCAAGTTAACTTTTTATTTGACATCAAAATTTATTTACAAAAGACTCATTTCAATGTATTACCTAAATATGTTCATAAAAATAGATTTATATTTGCAATTGTTATTTAAATGGGATAATAATGTTCAAACACAACATCAAAAAAAAATTTCTTAAACTGTAAATGAAGAAACTAAGGAATACCATAACCACTGTTTCAGAAGTTAGTTTAAATTTTCCTTTTGTTTAACCAAATGTAGATTCAAATCTTATTTTGCTTTGTGTACTTATGACAGAATTTAAGTTTATTGTATTATTTGTTAACTGGATTAGAAGATATACCCTGGTTGTCAGATGTTTCAAATTTGAAATGTTAAACAGAACCAAATAAATTGCTAAGCTACATTTGCTCCACATAAATTATTTTTTACTTTGCAATTCAACTTTGAAGAATAAAATAAATCTACATTTTACCTTTCAAAATTTAACCCACTAAATTCAGGAAGAAGGCAATTAAGCATGCTTTATATAAAATAAATGATCTAATGAATCCTTACATTATGAAGATTTCAAACATAACGGTGAAAAAAATAACAACCAACTTGAGCATTAATTGAAAATTAAACGTTTTCCTTTCAAAACTAATTTTTAACACAACATGAAATATAATAGCCATTAATATATACAGCACATATAAATTTAGCCATGTCTCAGTGTCTGTCAAATCATTCCAAGGTATGAGTTATCTTTTAAAGCTGGCTGCATGTTAAGTTACAGGCTAAAAGCTGAAGTTGCAATCACACTAATAACTAACTTATCTTTGGGAACATTTGTTTTTGTTCATTTTATTTTGTTTAAAGACAACATACCAAGTGTAAACTAGACAAAATTAAAAACACATACATATGTTCCGCTTACTGAGGGCTGTAAGGGTGAAAAAAAAAGAAAAGAACAAAAGGATTCAGATGCATTCCACCAGAAAAGTTGCATTACCAGCAAAAATATCAAAGTTCTATTGTTTGAGATGATTTTGCACATCCTTTTGGTCAAATGGAAAGCTGGAAGGTACTTTTTAATGTGCATTTGGGCCAAAGTAGTTGTTGGATAGTGTGTGCTTGAGGAAAGATGACTGAAGAGGGAGAAGTTAGGGGATGAAAGAGAGAGGAAGAACCTGTGAGAGTCAAAATGTTGATGAGAAGATTTTTGCATAAAATTAGGCTCTAATAAAGGATGCACTTGGCCTAACTTCCAACCAGAGGCATGCCAGTAACTTGTAGTGTAGTAGAAATATACAAATATCCCTCAATGAATTATTTAAAATCATTCTACTGTTTTAAAATCAAAACTACACATCTTAATGAATTTGTCTTTCTGTTTTTGTTTATTTAATTTTTTTGAAAATGTCATGGTTTGGAATTGGGCGTTCTACTTTGATATGCCCTTGGGACTGAAAGTTAAAAAATATTCAGTGCAACGATTTTTTAAACTGACCAGTGTGTTGTGGTGAATTCACAGGAGTGCTGTAATGTCTCTACTTTTAAAGGAATAGGTATCAGTGAGAAAAAAGTTTATTTGGGGCATTTCACCAATAAATCAAAATATAATCCATGACACAATCAATGGTATAATAAAATAATGCATGCTGTTTCTTCTCGAAATAGGCTATATGTAGATTGATGAAAGATAGACGAAGTTTGAAAACTACAGACCTAGGTGTCAAATTTCTTCAAACGCTTGTTAATGGCCATTTTAAAACACTTTCAAGGCTCTAAAGACACTTATGACAATTTGATGTGTTTCAGTAATGTAATACAACTGATTTTTATATAGCCTCATAAACAAATCTGCTGCATAAGGCAAATAGCTCTGGGATATTTGGTTTCATTCTGAGCTTGATAGAATTTTATGCAAACTTTTCTTTACAAGTGCTAACGTGGAAATATTTAGCGAAAGAAAATGTTGAAAGTTGCTAATTATATAATAAAATGCAAGAGCATGGCGCAGTGGACTGATAGCCTAATTTTAAGCAAACGTCCTTGTTGTGGAAATACCGTAGGGTCAGTACTATTATGTGTGTTTTAGTTGAATGCATAGATTTTATGAATACAAGAATGAAATAAAGAATGTTGAAATAAAATTGAATGTGATATATCAATGAATTTGATTGCAACAGAATGAATCTCTAAACTAACAAATTCAAAGAAAGTCCCTCATTCACAAATAAATGCACTCCTAATTTATTTATTTGACACTCAATTACTCTAACTAATTTTCATTTAAATATTTATTTAATCATAAATATATTTTTAAGACTCATGAAACAAGTCCTCTTCAATGCTGCATGTCCTTAAGAAGTATCATTGGTACAACAGGCTAGTCTGTGTCTAATTAAAGATATCCATGAAATCAGATATCTTGTTTAGATTTACAGTTGAATTTAATCTAATTATTACGTGTAAGATTAACATTTAAACCTTAGGAGAAGAAGAAAAAAAAAACATGCATATATAGTCAAGTTGAGAGCAGCTCATGAAAAAAAGGACGCTTTAATTGAACTGAACTCATTGATGCAAGTGTTCTATTTTAAAAAATAAATAATACTGAAGCAGATGGAGGCAATGAAAACCAAAGATAAAGAAGTGACACCCTTGCTTTAAAACAACAGTGAACAAGCAACATAAATGATCAACAAAAAATTGAAAGGTTTATAAATTAGGATTTAAAATGTCTAGATCTGATATAAAATACAAGTACAGTCGAACCCGCTTATCTCGACCTCGGTTAATTCGCCAACCCTATTAAGTCGACGTTTTTGAAGTGCAACCGCCAAATTCTCTCTTTGTCTTAGCATTTTCTCCTCGGTTATGTCGATTCTTTTATGTTGCCGAACCCTAATATCTCGAGCACAAAAGAGGGCCAAATTTGCCACTTAACGTTGGTTATCTCGATCCCCACGACCAATCGCCAGCTTTTGAAAATGACAGTTATCAATGCCACTTCACCATCTCACTACCGTATTTTCGTTTGTATTGACAACCCCATCTTAGCAGTGCATTGTTGGTTGTCAAGGAAATTTGTGGCATACGAGACACATGGGTAGGGGGATTGGTAGGTGTGTCAAAGGTTATAAAAATATCACCCCAACGTATCGTATTGATCGTGATGGTCATATTGTTGCTATGTGTGTCACAGTGAACTAGCTATCTGTGGGTGGGGGAAGGTTGGTTCCGCCGAGCGAAATAATGACGTCACAGCACGGAAAGACCTATTGCTGGACTATAGTGTGTTGTGACTATGTCATGTTAAATATTACCACTACAGCGATCTCTTTATGAAAACACAAAGCAATAGTATACGGGCATACGATAACTGACTTTGTAAAGAAACCATAGTAACCGCGTGTACGATACTTTTCAGAGCTGTGTCAGAGTGAAATGACTCGCGAATTTAATTTTGACACTGGTTAGCTTTTTTGTAAAAACGAACTACACCCCGCACATTTTGTTGTTAGCAAACATGTATGTACATTTTTATAGCATGCCGATCGCTTTATCAAACAAATAACGGCTGTTGTGTAAAAAAAAAAAACTCCAAAAACACGTGCATGTACATTCTCATTTATTAACGCACATCATGTACATAAAGAAATTTCAAGCACATGTTAATATTTTGCCACCATATTGGTTTTCGTTTATCTCGATCCTCAGTTATCTCGACGCTTTTTGGCAAGCCCCAAGGCCGTCGACATAACCGGGTTCTACTGTATTCAAATTGTTATTGACACTAATATAGTTTTTATGTTATTTAATTATTTTCATCTTGTAACAAAAAATTGGCAGCCACTGAGGTAAATACATGTTGTTGTTGTTGTTTTTTGGAGCTCTATTTAAATGTAACCATAATTCAGATTAGATTTGGAGTTCTAATAATTATTTTCGTTTGAAGGTATGTTGGATGAGATCTAATTCACGTATAGATTATTTCAATATTTTTTTTTCACAAATGCAGTTGTTACCAAATTTATATATACAGAATATATATCAGGATATTATTTTGTTTAGAGTAAATTCATCAGAAGAACATACTATTTTTAAAATTGAATCTGATTTACTAACAGCAATGTGTTTTCACTTTTTAAAAAATCTAATTGCATCCAAAATTTTTTTTAAAAATTAACAGATGGAGAATAAACACTTGGCACAGTGAGTTATAATTATTTTTATTTCAGTTTATAAGCACTCAACTTAACATGGAATTTAACGCCAAAACATTCCATAACTTGATCATACAATTAACAGCCAAAGATCACTCTTAATATAATGTCCAATGACAACATAGTTCAAACATGAAAAATCAAAAGTAAAATTTCTATGGTGAACAAAAACTAAACAAACTGAAGATGAATCAAGTGGAGTGGGACAATATGTATATGAAGTGTAGCCTAAGGTGGACTCAAATGAAGACACTATGTACAGAAAGCTTAAGGCCAACAACATGCACGCCCACCACCTACCGATCTCTTTTGCTGTGCTTTCTGCTCTTTTTTCGCTTCTCCTTGCTGCGGTCTGGTGAGGTGCTGTCATGCCTGGAGACGGAATGATTTTTTTATATTAATTTTGTGCTGCTCAATTTTTTTTCATGCAAAGAAACATACTTACCTATCTTAGGCAGACGGCCAATAAACTTACCTCACTTTAAGAGTAAATTAATAAGGTTAATCAAACACACTTTTTTTTATTATCCTACTTTTTTTTTTTTTTTTTTTGCAAATCCAAGGATAAGAGCATTTATGTTACAACTATGTCATTTAAAATAATTTTAGCAACTGAATTCGTTAGAATAACTGTTATTGATTAGTATATTTGAGTGTTCCACATTGACTTATTTATAAATTATGACAGTGTTAGAATTTTAAGAGTTTTCATTATCAAAGCCAATAAATAAAAATAAAAAAAGAAGAATACACTGACAGCTTTTAGTTCAATGATTTTACTATATTCATTTTTTGTATTGCCTTAACAACTGTATGATCCTATTAAGTACAAGCTAGAAATATAAATTCAATCAAAATAATAAACTTAACTCTTTATAGTTTCAAGAAAGCAGATACGTAAGAGCATTTAGCATATAAATTATCAATTTAGATTACACACTAGTGATTATTTTTGTATCATGGGAAAATATTGCTCCAGGACTGATTGGCCAAAAATCTTTAGACATCTCTATTTTTGTAATACTTGCAGCATGAATGTAAGATTTTTATTTTTTAATGTTTTTTGAATTGTTGTATAGCTAACTTATTATAAAAAATGATAATTTATACATTAAAAAAAAAGTAACACTTTTCATAAAATCTTTGATTTTAAGTGAGATCAAAACTATGAACCACTAAAAAAAATTTCAGACCTTGGGAATAAGGATTAAGTAAACCACTGGTAAATACTAACAAATATATAATGAAGACCTTTAAGAAATTAAGGAAAACAAATATAAAGGATTTTAAAGAATCGGCACATCTTTTTAGATGAAAAACTTGTAACTCATTTCAGCTAATGCCATTTTTGTTTCATGTCTACCATTTTTTATTTTGTCAAAATACTCCTTTTAAAAATAAGGTTTTAATCTTGTCATCACTTAAGGTGGTCCATGGGTCAAAAATATTTTTTCTATGTTTCTTAAGTTAGAAAAAAAAAAAATAGTACATACAAAACATACACAAACAGACAGACAAAAAACCACTGAAGATTATTTTAAAAAATTTTTTTTTGACTTTTATTGCAAAAAATTGATTTTTTAAAACCAATTTTGACAGTTACGCAAAATGATTAAAAAAAAATTTGTATTGCAATATCATAATGAAACTTTGCATACACATTAAGAAAGACATTGATAAAAAGTTTAAATAAGCTTTTTACACTGCAGTTATTGGAAGTGTTACAAATGGCATGTATGTGGGGTCACCTATTTATGCGAGAAATTTTTAGAGGTAGCAAATGTAAAAATGTTACAAAAATTTTCTAGTTGGATATATATAAAAAAGCCTTTTGTAATTTGTAAAGAATATCAATGAAAAGAAGCATGCAAAGTTTGAAGCCTGTAGCTAGAATACTTTTCCTCCTGAATCATTTGGCGTTCCTAAAAAATCATGAAAACGCAAAATTGAGAAAAATGAAAAAGAAGTATAAAAATGTTTTTAAAAAAAATTACAGACTGCATGAACAATATTGGATGCATACACCATGTACATATACCATTCATGAATTAATAAACAATTTGAAAACATAGACAAAAAAAGATAGAAAAAAAATTATCACACTTTTTCAAACGCCACCCCACGAGCCTAATAAATAAAATACACAAATAAAAAATTCTGAAAAATGTTCCTATGATACATTTGTTTAAAAACCATCCATCATTAAGTAAAGAATGTCAATATAAATAAGCATGCAAAGTTTCAATTATGTACTTCAAATACTATTCCTCCTGATTGATCTGACGTCAGAAAAAAATTGAAAATGCTAAGTTGGCAAAAGCTGAAAATGACACTGAAAATTCCTTATTAAAAAAAGTTAAGGTTAGTTGAACAATATTGGATGCATACATCATGAGCCCATACCATTCCTAAATTAAAAAAAAAATTTAGAAGATAGATATAAAAATAGAATATAAATGAATGCATTTTGCCAACATCCCGCCAGCGCCGAGCCTAATAAAAATTAAAAACTCATAAAAAATTCTGATTTTTTTTTTATGAGACATGTAATAACAAAACAGCAATCATTATGTAGAGAATATCAATAGAAACAACCATGCAAATTTTGAAGCATGTGGTAATAATACTTTTCCTCAAGATACATCTGACGTCAGAAATAAATGGAAAATCTAAGTAGAAATAACAAAAAAGTGTTGTTATATGTTCATAAAAAAATCACAGGCCATCTAAACAATTTAAAGGTTGCATTGGCTACATACGTATACTATTCATACTAAAAGATTTTAAAAAACAGATACAAATTGTAGAAAATTATCCTCAATGATAGCAAATGCAACCTCGGTAAAAAAAAATAATCAAACTATTTTTTAAAAAAGCTTGAAAAAAAAACCTGGAAGTTTTTTTTAAAAGCCACAAGTCTTTATGTAGATAGAATCAATGGAAATAAGCATGTAAAGTTTGAATCATGTAGCTCTAATACTTTTGACCCCATTTCATCCGACGTCCTTTAAAAAAATGGAAAACGCAAACTAAAATAATATGAAACAGCTTATTCAAATGGTCACTTATAATAGATAGGCTGTAAATTTACCTGTTGATGAATGAAATAATTAGATGTGCCTTATAAAAGATTAAAAAGTATTTTATAAAATGCTGTAGAAATAAACATTGGAAATTTTATATTACATATTCACAACCCATACCATAGATGCTAAAAAAATTTTTTAAATAAATTATTAGTTAATTATGCATAGAAGGCAAAGTATCCATTCTGTATTCATCCTCTCATAGTCATAAACTTCTTTAGGGTGTAGGGTACTTCAGGATTCTTGATTAGACTGCAGACATGGCATTATGTTTCAGTTCTCATCGACAAAGAATGGCAGTCAGAAACTTTGTATTAGATTTGTTGTAGCCGAACGCATCTGGGCTGACATCATTATGGTTATTGATAAATAGACCATGGCCATATTGCAAGTCTTTTGATACTAGCTTGGCTGTATTCTTATCCTATAGCCAATGTTCTTTTGTTTGTAAAGTCCAATAGTAATACTGATCACGTAACCCACTGCAGGTCTGAGTTGTATAACCGAAGCTCAATGTTGTAATGATATCAACACAGGCAGTGATACCCGTAGAAATTGAATGCATGTTCAAATGTTCACATACAACAGATGTGTTGTGATGTGTGTGAAGTAGCTCTTTGAAAATAAGGGGCTCATTGAATAGAATTTGAATCTATCATGAGAGCATGTTCAGGAAAGGCAGGCATTACTCTTCGAGAGGAAAATGGAATCCTCGAAGGGACGAAGAAAATCATTGATTATCCTTTGTAACTTGACTGCTCTTGGGTGTTATGATCCTTTATTCTTTAGGTTCAAGGAGATGCCAACAGGTAATCTAGAGATGATAAAAAATAGTATGCCTATAATAATTGATAGAATAAAATCCTAGAATTTTTAAGACAATTTCAATGAAATTCAAAATAATTTGTAAACTTACGAACGATAGCCATATCATAAATAAAATTAATTTTAAAAATATTTAGGCAGAGGAAACTAAAAGTCCATAGTCCAGAGATGCTATATTTTAAGATTAATTTTTAAAACAATATATTTAACTGTGGGCACGTGCAGTGGACTACGTTTCGTTTGCTAGGACTAGAGCTAGAACAGCATGGCATTACTGCGATATTTATATAAAAACTAAAAATAATGTTAAATAATTCGTGTAATCATTCATTAATTATAAAAATGCTTAAATCAACTTACCAACAATATGGTAGGCTACGTAAATCCACAAAAATGCTTAATATTTGATTTCTTGTGTCGATTTCGAGTCCATCGATTAAAATTAGCGATAATAGGTTCATTGAAAAATAACATCATAATTTCAGACAGAAAGCGGAAGTAGAAATGGAAATGTTCAATCCAAGTCAAATTTAAAAATATTTGACCAATGAGCTTTGTAAGAAAAGGAAAGGTCAAGGGGTCAATGCCTCGACCAATCATAAAGCTTAAAATACGTTTATAAAGTACGGAATAGCTTCGCTGTTAATTTTTTGCTATTTTATATCACGGAACCACCGCGTTGCCGCTGCATTTCTCTTTCGATCGATACCAAATATGTGTATGTGCGCTGTTCCGAGCTACCTGTAACTAAGGACTAAAAAGACAAACTTTGGCTTCCCAAGTTTAATTTTCCTGAAAATGTAGTCTTACCATACCACTTTTAAATACTTATTTAAGATCTTTAAAATATATATTTTTAAAAACCCTTAACAGAAAAGTATTCATAAGAGGTTAATCTAGCAGAAAAAAACGTAATCTCATTTTGGAAAAAAATAACCAAAGTATCGATTTTTTCACCCGTGGACCACCTTAAGACATTCGGGTGAACAACCGTTTCCCGAAGTATTTAAAATTAAGACAGTGCTGTGATAATGATTTGCATTTGTTGAGAATTCCATTAGATTTAAAACAATTTTCATCCATCTTTAGAATTCAATGGTGATTTTGATCAACTTCCATCTGGTTTAGATAGTATAAACATGGAAATATAACCTTTAAAAAAACCTTGATAAAGAACTCACCTTTGGCCATTACAGTTTCATGTGCATTAAAGAAAATATAGCCATAGAAATTACATGAGAGGTATACAGTTAAGGCTTTTTAAAAATGAAAATTAGATTGGCTCAACTCTTTTGAAAAAAAAAGAATACTATGTGAATAACATAACCTGATTTGCCAGTTTACACGTTTGTAAATACACGATTTAAAAAACAACAAAAACAAGCACTAAATCATTATATGTGAAAATGTAACTAATGAAAAATGCAAAGTATCAATATGTTTTCTTGTTGTTTTTTTAATGGGTCTCAATCTTTTGGACTGAGTTCATAGGAAAAATTAAGACTTCCAGGCCTTATACTGCTGACCCTCGATTCAAAATCTATTTCCAGGGCATTTCAAATGCTTTAGCAATGGTGCTAGAATTGCTTTTACGGAAATTGAACAATTATTATGTACTTATTAAATAAAACGAAGCTGTATTTGAATTTTAATGAATAATTACATTTTTAAATTGTGGTCCTCTAACCTTTTGTATTCAGCAACATTTATAAAAGGACAGAAATCTACATTCATAAATATTGCATCTAAAAGATCACTGGCATATTCTTAAACATCAATGACAACAACATTGAACTACTTCAGGGTCTGAATGCTGCATGTAAAGCAATAGGTTATGGACCTCTGCTCTGAGGTAAAAAAAAATTTAATGCTAAAGTTTCAACTTAGATTTAATCAAGCCTGATTTATAGGTAAGTTATTCAAGGGAATTGTATTAACAAAGACAGTACCCTAACTCTTATTATGTACCTTGATCTCTTTTTCTTTTTCTTGTGAGGTATTGAAGCTTCCTCTTTCCCTTCATCTTCTTCAGAACTTTGGACCAAACTGCAAGGAAAAAGAAAAAATTGCTAAACAACCTTGCTCATCTCCTTAAGTCTTTTCAAACTGTTCACAAAAAAAAAAAATTCAAGCTATAAGGACATATAGTTAAAAACCTAAGATATTCCATTATTATATTTAACCCCTTTTTTTTCCTCCAAAATTGGGCGCACTGGCCCTAAAGCAAAATGAACAAATGTCTTTTACACACACTGTTTATGATTCTTTCCATAACATTACTACATACCAAAACTGCACTGAATAAACAACTTAATGCCAGCTGAGATGACATTTCTCAGGGTATTGCTTTTAATGGCTTAAAAACAAAACCATACCAAAAAGTTACTTTGCTTTTTTTTAATACTCACGAACTAACTAAAATCATTTTTAAAACAGGTGGGCAAAGAGGCAAACCTCAACATAGTCCCACTACTTAGTTATAACACCACTTGGTCATTACCTGTATTTTTTCTGTGCTGCAGCTGCAGCCTTGGCAGCTTCCTCTTTTGCTTTCCGATCTGGATCAAAGGCGCTTCCATCGACATAGTCTGTCAGGCCAAAGGCTTCCTTAAGACGAGCATTCTTCTCCTGGTTGGCCTCAGCTAACTGATGTGTCTCCCTGGCACTGGAAATACATTAGGAAGCCACACTTTTCACCAGCCAATATAAACATTGAATCATTTCTTTAAAACGTGTGAGTATTTTAAATAAATGGTAATAAAGGATAAGTCATAGAATTTTCATAATTCCCAAACTTACAGATAAATTTGAAAACAACCCAAAGGCAGGCCCAGATCATCGTCACATTTTTCATGCATATGCCATCTTGCAAAATCATTAGAACTAACAGCACCCGAGCTGAGCAACTTTGGTAGAGATAAACCTTCTTTGGAAGGCACAGTCAAACATGATTTACACTTGCCGTTTTGACCACCGCTGTATGTTGAATTATGCATAGAACTAGACACATTTGTGACAACTTGGCCCATGAAATAAGACTTTGAATCAACATCCACAGAGTGTAAACTCTGGCCGCACTGAGCACATAATGGAGACACATCCTTTTTTTCAGAATACAGCTGCTCGTAAAATAAGTCAAATATCGATCTTGACCTATTTCCTGGAATGGTATTTCTTCCATGACCACCGACATTGTGCTCCAAATTTTTACCACAACTGCAGCAGCGACACATGCAACATGTCACAGAATTTTTAAGCACTGGGATGTCAGAAAGTTTTCTGAGAATCAAAACATTTCCCCTTCGAGTGGACAGAACATGTCCAGGCTTTTGAACTGACATTGTCCAAGTCTAAACAAAAAAATGATATTTTTCAAATTCCCTAGATAGTTGCTATATTTTTTTGTTCCACTATTTATTTATATATTTAGAGACACTAAATTTTTAAAAAGGCACCTCACAAAATTACTTTTTATTCAACACAATTAACCGGCTGTATCCAAATAGTGTGATGTTACAGAAAGTCTTTGCTGTGAAGAGTCCCAAATTTTTAAGATTCAGAGACGTTAGGGCTAACAAAAACATTTCTTGTTCATTTCAGCTACATTTGCACACAGGCTCAAACAGGTGACACATAAAATCTCACCTATTCTCTCTCAAGACCTTAATCTGAGATATTAAGTGAGTTAGTGAAGAGTGAAAGCTTTCATTTTAAAAGTGAAATAAAACCAGAATATTTCCTGTTTGAGATTGTTTGTGCTGAGCGGTGCGAATATTTAAAAAAAAATGTAAATAAAGAACTCAGTTACAGTTATTACTTTACACCAAACACAGATCGCTATCTAACTGTAAGAAACTGTGTCTTTTTTAACAAAATTATTACAGCTGACAACGGGCCTTACAAAAAGAAACCCATGAGAAAAGAAAAAATAATTGAAAATGAAGTTGTATTGATTCCCAAGAAAATGTCAACAAGTTGCTCATCATTAGACAAGACTTTGCCCAAGTAATCACACAGTCAAACATCTATGACACCAGGAGGAATTCCCTTTGTTGAATATGGGGTTACTGCAGTACTACCAGAACCTTAACAATGGCCCGAGGCTAAGCTGATAAAACCAAATATTATCTGTGTTCGTTCCTTTGTGGTTCATTTCAGGGTTGTTACTTAGCTCCTCTGTTTGTAAGCTGTCCACACCAGAGAGTTCAATAATGAAAGATTGGTTAGTTTACATGTACCCCTGCACCTCTAGCTTTTCATTACTGCAACAAAGAAACAATGTTTACCAAAGATGTGAAAGCTCTGAGACATCTTATATATTTTAAATAAATACATTTATTTATCCACATTATCAAATACCATCAAACAAAGCATACTGAATGAGAAATAAAAAATTTTAAAATTCACTGAAAAACTTGTAAAACAAAAGTCAACCACAACATCCCATAGAAAAGAAATAATAAATTCACAGACTTAATTAAAAATAAAATATCCAATATGATAAAAGCCTCAAATTGATTTGAAAGATTGTTATAGTAACGCCCAGCTTCAGCTCAAAGCTATACTCTGAATGGAATGAAGTTCTCCTCTCAAAATGTGATTTAATTGGGCAAAAAAGTGGCAACTCTTGAAACGGACAAGTTTTGGGGGGATGGGGAAGGGGGGGTAAGATTTAAAAACATGGTGTATCCAATTACAAATTTGTACAAAATAATTCCTGCAAGCCAGCCTCTAGCGGTAACATACTACCTAATGAATGTATGGATTCTAGGAAAACAAGAATTTGCTTTCGTTTCATTGTTACTGCAATGACGTTATTTCAATTCTACCTCTACCATGAGACAATCCCTTCTATGTTATATCATAAAAACAACGGATAGACCAACAGAGGTAGGGGATAGACCAATAGAAGTAGGGGATAGACCAATAGAAGTAGGGGATGGACCAATAGAAGGAGCGGATAGACCAATAGAAGTAGGGGATAGGCCAATAGAAGTAGGGGATAGGCCAATGGGGATAGGCCGATAGAAACCCAGGGATAAAACCGTTTGTGAAAAACATTCCTATGTTGAAAAAAAAATGTGTTAAATATAATCCAACAGAACACCTCAAGTGAACAAGTATTCATTTAAACGGCAAAATAAGAGCTTGATCCGGATAATAAAATAACTCATATAAAAAACATGTAAAAAAAAAATAATTGAAATGAATTTCTTCAGATAAAACTCAGCGAGAAACCACATCCTGATAAAACAAAACAATTCTTAGAAAATTCAATATTTTTTTTTATCTTCGAGTACAGCCTAAAAAACAAAAACCACCACAAGAGCTGTCATCCAGAGTTGTTGAATGTCCTCTCTATCTCATGCCTTCCTAATGGATTCTTGTCGAGAATGTAAGAGTCAGGGATAATGAAGAGAGAAAGGATGAGTAGAGATAGCATCGGCAGAGGAAGAGAGAGTGGGGGCGGGGGAGGGGGGGATATCTTCAAGTGGGCATGACTCCAGATGACAGCCACAGGGGGAGATCCATTTCAAAGTTAGATGAGCGTTTATCTGAAATGTCACGTCTACTTCATCATACGGCCGTCACATCGTCTCGAATCATTCTTACAGCCGTCACAAGTGTTGTGAATCCCAGTTAAAAAGCAACACGGCATTCCTGACAACCTGTTATTGATAATCACTGGTAACAGGAGACATTCTAATCACTGGTAGCAGGAGACATTCTAATCACTGGTAGCAGGAGACATTCTAATCACTGGTAACAGGAGACATTCTAATCACTGGTAACAGGAGACATTCTAATCACTGGTAGCAGGAGACATTCTAATCACTGGTAGCAGGAGACATTCTAATCACTGGTAACAGGAGACATTCTAATCACTGATAACAGGAGACATTCTAATCACTGGTAACAGGAGACATTCTAATCACTGGTAACAGGAGACATTCTAATCACTGGTAACAGGAGACAATCTAATCACTGGTAGCAGGAGACATTCTAATCACTGGTAGTAGGAGACATTCAAATCACTGGTAACAGGAGACATTCAAGCACATTTTGGTCAAGTATGGTATCCGCTTAATTATGCATTCCAGTATAGCACAGTCTTTTACTACTACAGATAAATATATATGCACAAAATAATCTCAAGTTGCTATGTATCCACAAATCACACGACAAATCAGCTATAGATGTACACATCATGTGATCAATGCGCTGTATATATCCATGTCAGTAGTACACCACGATATTACCAATTGCCCAAATTCGCCACCCAGCCCACTATAAATAGATCAAACTCCAGCAGTACAATACCAATGATGGTGACCCAACGTCACAACAGCCCTATATCCTATGTGGGTTTAGAATACATGTGGTGCCCGTACATGAGATGACCAAGCCTAATATATCTTGGACCGGCCAGAAGTTGCTCTCGCTCGTTAGCACGGTTGGCACGTGGCAGCTATAGACGCACTTCCCTGCTCATAACGCCCCTTCTCTGCTCGGTCGACTGGTGACAATTGTATTCTGATGGGGGTTGGTGTGGGTTATGGAGGGGGATATTGGATAAGGTTGGGGGGAAAAAAGGGGGGGGGGGCGCACGAGTTCACCAGAAACAGAACGACGACGTTGCATAATGTAATAGTCGTACACATGTTAGATGCGGACAATGTGGCTATTATAGCTCTAGATTCGTACACATGTTCGATGTGGACAATGTGGCCATTATAACTCTTAGACAAAGCAATATGAAATAATCAACTGATCCTCATTTCCATAGCGTGAAAGATAATGAATTTGATGAAATAAATGAAGTCATAAAGGGGATGTCTAAACAAATGGATGGTTCTTAAGTGCAGCATAAGTAAGGCCAACATAGAGCGTGTACAGTGGCTATATAATAGAGATAATAATTGAAGGACTGCATGTATATTAATATAGCGGGAAAGTAGCAGATACAAGGGACATTTCCAGACTTTAATTCAAGAATAGACCAAAGTGGATATGACCAAAGAATTTAGTTACTAGCGAGGGAATGCTTCTAGAAAATGGTTACTGGAGTAAATGAAGAAGATCTTCAGTGATGAAGAGCATTACGGGAAAAAGGGAATTCATGGAAAGGAATGCCAGGAAAATGGTAATTCCATAAGAGTATTCCAGGAATATGGGTACTCATGAACAATTATTCCAGGAATATGGGTACTCATGAACAATTATTCCAGGAATATGGGTACTCATGAACAATTATTCTAGAAATATGGGTACTCATTAACAATTATTCCAGGAATTTGGGTACTCATTAACAATTATTCCAGGAACATGGGTACTCATGAACAATTATTTTAGGAATATGGGTAATCATGAACCATTATTCCAGGAATATGAATACCTTAAAAATGGGTATTCCGGAATTAAGAGTAGTAATCGAAGGTACTTATACCACGCCTATGAGGCTACAGCTCAAAAAAATATTTTTTTTAAAAAGTGTAGAAATGGACACGCTTCGTGGCCTATCCTTTTAGCTAATCGATGCAGAGTTGCCTTTCTTCGATCTTGCGAACAAGTGCATTATAAATTAATTTATAATTCCAAGTTCCTGACTTCTTGGTATATATAATATTTTTAAAATCTTAAATGACAAGTAAGTATTTTGTGTCCAATTGGTAAGCTAAAATGAGTTATTCACTTTAAAGGTATTCCTTTTAAACAATTGAAATGTTTTCAAGTTTTGCTAAGTGTACTTTTCATATGGATAGAAATGAAGGAATGAAACAAACTATGGATTTAATGTTGGAATGGTCCAAGTGCGGTAAGAAAAGTTCACGATAAAAGGAGAATCCAAGAAAATGATTTTTTTTTTTTTTTTTTTGGTAACAGTATCACGTTACTCATTGAACTAGGCGAAATACTTGCATCGAAAGTGATGATAATCGAAGTCAGATGTTGGGAGGTGAAGGAGCCCGTTGTGGGAGAAGTCTTGTGACCCTGTGTGTGTCAAAGACAATGTGCTAAACGTGGCGTGAGATCGTGCCAGAGTAACAAGGTTGAGAGCCGAGCGTCACGGTGCGTGCAGGGACAGGGGGGGAAAGCCATTGTCCGCACGTCATTAGATGATGAAGTTTGCCAGGGCCGCAGTTGGCGCAACATGTCCGCGTGAACAACAACACAGCGAAGGTCTGCGGGTAGCGGAGGGACAGATAATTCATTTCGCGTGGGCTTTTATGAGTGGCTTGGGGGGGGGGGGGGTATAGCCATAGTGGCGTTGAAGAGAAGACCATAGATTGGCCACATTTGCCATAAGAACAACAAAGGGGCCCCATAGTAGTCTGGTTGGATTGAATTACGTTAAGGGGTTCTAAATTGGTCTTACGCCATTGTCTAAGCCTGGGTCAAGGGAAGCGCCGAGGGCCTTTTGATTTTGCATTCAATAACTATATAGACATATTCAACATTCAGGAGGAGAAAATATTATTTAAATGAACGAATACAATTTTTTTGTGTTCATACAAGATCTTAATACACGGGAATGATAATGTATGTTAAATTGCGGGGGCATCTTTACCACAAAGTGAAATATGACCGCCATTATAGTCCACTAAATATAGCCCGCCAAACATTGGCGACAGCAATGTGTGAGCTTCCCATCTACTAAAGTTACTTGACAAACTTGAACTCAAGTAACGCACATTTAAGAATCCCAATGTTTGCTACACCGCTTCTCCCCATGATACGTCACTGCACACTTTTTATTTCACGCCCATGAACTATATTCAATATTCTGATGTCCCAACCACTTTTAAACATAATATTTTTTACACCAAACTTAAATTGAGACGATTTCATTTTCCGAAAAGAAAGTATTACGAGCCAAACGTAGTTGCGTTACATAAAAAATATATCATTTGGCGTAGTTATCGGGAATTATATTTTGCTCGCTATTGAACTCATTATTGAACCATACTTTCTTTCAAACATATAGAATTATTTGTAATATACTCTCAATACCAAATACGCTGATTAGGTAGCAGTCCACGAGTCACACCAGAAGCGTGATATATAAAAGTGGTGTTAAATTGTAGGGGTATCTTTACCACAAAGTGGAATAAGACGGCCTGTATAATCTATCTAAAACATCATAACAAATTAATTGGTTTGTAAAATGCTCTCTAAGCGCCAATAACGCTGATATTTACTTAGTTATTAGTCTAATGTGTTTTACCATAAGGAAAAGTTTGAAAGTCACTGCGCTAAAGAGCTGGAAATGTGGCTAAAGCTGAGCATGCACAAATGTTAATCTCTTCAGGAGGGAAGCCCGACTGTGACGCCACGCCCTTGTTCGATGAACCACGGGGCAAGGTTTTGATCTTTGACCTTTTAGCTTTGCAAGATCCATTTCATTGCTTATACTTTTATTTTTCAAACCTTAGAGACGCCACGCGTACTTTCTCAGCTTGTCTATAAATGCTATTGCCTTTGGGCAAGTGGCACACGGCCATGTAACAGAGGCCAATTATGATATTAATCTTCTGACATCTATTAAATATTCCACTCAGAGACCCGCTCCCCAGTGTTTGATCGCGGCCTCGCTGTACAAGTCAAAGCATTCTGGAAAGGGTAAATACTAGCATATTAACGCGAATCTGTCAACACTGGGCGCCGCACCGAGTCGTCCGCGTCCGGACCCCTCTTCGTGTCACCAACCACCCTCTTCGTGTCACCAAAAACCCTCTTCGTGTCACCAAAAACCCTCTTCGTGTCACCAACAACCCTCTTCGTGTCACCAACCACCCTATACGTGTCACCAACAACCCCCTTTGTGTCATCAACGACCCTCTCCGTGTCACCAACAACCCCCTTCATGTCACCAACAACCCCCTTCGTGTCACCAACAACCCCCTTCGTGTCACCAACAACCCCCTTCGTGTCACCAACAACCCCCTTCGTGTCACCAACAACCATCTTCGTGTCACCAACAACCCTTTCCTTCTCCAAACCGACTCCATCTACAATTTAATTTATACCAACTTAATTTTTTTATTTTTTGTACTGATGAAGGCATTTTCCAAAACGTTTATATTTGTATTTTGTAAAACCATCATGAAAGCAGAACATATATTGCTTTATAGACACAAATTGTTCCTGTCTAACCTGCAACTACAAAGTGTGCTCCCCACGGGGACTTTAATTATGTTTTGGGGGATGTAGTCGAAATCACTGTCTTTGACATGAGCCAAAACTGGTAAAAAGTATGCAACTTTGGTGACGTCATTTTGTTTCCTTTACCGGTCAAGAGCTTTGTGCTCGTTCTCGCTTCTGTAGTTTTTTTTGTTTGTTTTTTTGGTTTGGTCAGGTTTCCTTGAACAGCATTTAAAAAGTATTAAAATATTATAAGAAGTTACACTCGAATTCACGCGTTTAAGGCCTACTCCCTGGTTTGGAGGTAGCGCCGAGCAAAACTAAAACAAACCAGGCATCTCTCAGTGGATATTCTACAACAGTGTTTTCCAACCTTTTTTTTTCACCCCTTGCCCCATCTCAGCAAATTAAAACAGTGTATGTTCCATCTCACTTTGTATTAGATGAGCTAAAATAAAGAGGCCCCCATGCTGCCGTCAAGAAAATTAATTTTCAATATTGGCGCCTGTTACGGGCCTTTAGTTTCAACATTGTAGGATAGAACAAACATATTGATATTGGTAATCATATTAAATGTCCCCTTAAATCAGACTAGATGTCCCCTTAAATCAGACTAAATGTCCCCTTAAATCAGACTAAATGTCCCCTTAAATCAGACTAAATGTCCCCTTAAATCAGACTTAATGTTTCCTTAAATCAGACTTGATGTCCCCTTAAATCAGACTAAATTTCCCCTTAAATCAGACTAAATGTCCCTTTAAATAAGACTTAATGTCCCCTTAAATCAGACTAAATGTCCCCTTAAATCAGACTAAATGTCCCCTTAAATCAGACTTAATGTCCCCTTAAATCAGACTTAATGTCCCCTTAAATCAGACTAAATGTCCCCTTAAATCAGACTAAATGTCCGTTTAAATAAGACTTAATGTCCCTTAAAATCAGACTAAATGTCCCCTTAAATCAGACTAAATGTCCACTTAAATCATACTAAATGTCCCCTTCATAATCTTTCAATTGCCCCGTTAGGAAACGCTGCTCTAAACGTAGCAGGCTTGAGTTTTAGTCCGTCTCAAAGTAGAACCAATTCAGGTTGAAACCGGTCGCGCATACATTTGGCTTTCAATCGGTGAAACACACCATAAGAACAAAGCATTCTCTCCTTGCGGTCAGCAGCAGCGAAAAAAGCCACACACTCTACCCAACCACACACTCTACCCAACCACACACTCTACCTCATTCACAGAGAGAGGCAATCGCACGCTTGTAATGTATTTAACTCACCAACCTATAACGCTGCATCCGGTGGACATGGCTGACCCGAAATTATGATGTGGCCGCACTTCATCATACACGAATAATGCAGCATCCAGTGGACAATGTCTGATCTACCCTTACATTGTTAGTAAAAACTCATTAAAACATGAATTAAATCAAAATCATCGCACACGTCAGGCATCAGGGCCCCGATTTTTACTTTCCAACCTCCGGGTCGTGTTAATACTACTGATACTGAATCCTGATAAACTGTTTATAATTCATGATGTGGATGAGATATTTATGAACTCATTCCAAAGATTATTTGTACTCCGAATAGAAAGTATATGAAAGGAGGCGTCCAATGTTGGAGCATTATTCAACCCACATTGAGTGGTACTTTCCGATCCTGACCCATACACTACATGCTAACTATACTAACATTAAAATGAAAGAAACCTTAACAACCTCTGTGTGGTAGCGGTATAAAAGAATTCTGAGATCTAGCTCTCCTATTGTTCCAGGATCAGTTATAAGACCTGTGAGACTTCGCAACTGAAAACAAAAACACAATCGCCCAGATCAAAATTATCCCCTAGTTATTTGTTAGGGCCTGACTTTCCCAGCAGCTAACACCATGACAGATGACTTTAAAAGCAAGCGGGGAAAATCGCTTTCACACAAACCATTTTATATCTCAATGCGATGAACATGATGACACCTGATCTTTCTTACCAGAAACAGAACAAAGGATTATGGATATTATAATGTGTGCAAGTTCTACACGATGAAGTTATCTAAAATTCCTGTCACGGGTTCCCAACCTTTATTTGAGTCCCTGGCCCATTTTTAAGAAACAAATTGAACCATGACCCCACTTTTTTAAAAACAAAGTGACCTGTGACACCATTGTATATGAAGTATGAGAGTCTTAAAAATGCTAAGGGAAAAAATGCAATCCCAGAAATCCTAAGAATGTTCTCAAGCCATCTCATTCGTAACACAGTCGTTGCTATGATGCGCTCTTAGCTCGGCAGTGTTAGTTAGCTCAATGTTAAGCCATCTGATCAAGATCAATAGCCAATCAAATATTACTCTTTCACAGAGAGCCAGCGCCGGGCGACAACTCAGAGCTGACTAGGGAACGATATCTGTATGCATACAATACATGGTGATTAGAATAGAAGCTCTAGAGTTTAGGATAGCGTACGACAGGCTGTCATTTTTGTTTATGAATAGGAAAGGTCGGTTCGGTTTTTTTTTGTTTTTTTTTTCTTTTTCGCACAAAAGTCTGAATTTTAACAAATTGCTGTGGAGAAAGACGAAACAGGCTACGTACAAGCTAAGCGTATCACGCCATAATCACCGTTTGACTTACACTGTTTGTCATGTAAAAGTTCTGGTGTGGATGAGGTGAATATGCATTAGATTTTGTTTTGTCTCTATTCATCTGTTCTTTATTATATATATATGTATTTTATGTTAATGTCACCATTATGTCTCTTTTTAAATATTTTTTATGTACAGCGCGGTGAGCCTGGCCCTAGGCTGGGGTACCACGCTATATAAGACAAATAATAATAATAATAACCACAGTCTCCACATAGGTACAGACACTCGATCTTCAGCATTTACAAATGTCATGTCAGCTAATCTTTACTAAATGTTAGAAAAGCTTTTTGACAAATAAATCTTTGTTTATAATATATATATATATATATATATATATATATATATATATATAATAACACACAGCCCAACAGGCGGACAAAGGCAGAATTAATAATGAAAAAATACAGTCAGTTTTTATTCTAATATTTGCGACGATACTACAAATATGTAGCGGGGTGATACATTAAATATTATGACACTAACGATCGACATTTAAAAAGGCCACTAATCCAAATAAAATACTATTAATGTTCACACACAATTATATCCTCAAGAAATGACACACTGAACAGACACATTTTTTTCCCGACATATCTCATAACACATCCAACTAGATCATGTGCACCAAATTACATTGGTCCCCAACATCGAAAAAAAAAAACTCAATGCCTTAACTTCTAAACGGCATCTACATCCTGCCAAACACGCTAAATAAAAATAATAAAGTATTTATAAATAAAATTAATTATCATATTTTGCCCCCATTGCCCCTTGGGAAACATTTTGGCGGCCACTTTGGGGGGTCCTGACCCAAATCTTAGAAAGCGAATACATTGATGATCGAGGCCTCATCATTTGTACGTAGATCTTCTGTCACTTCAGACACCGTTTGACTCACACTGCTCTGGTGTCGGCTCATTATACAAATTAGACGCCGCATACTGGAACAATGCGATGGAAGCGCGGTCTCTAACGATTGATACAAAGGTTGAAGGGTTATTTCAGTTAAGCGAAAAAGTCACTGTCAAGTCAGCGAGTCCGTCGACCAATCATTTGGGGCGACATTTAAGGCTGCAACGACGATTTCATCAACAATTAACATCTACAGCATGCCCCATACTTCCGTGATTCTCAATGTAACACAAGGTCTACAACATGCCACATACTTGCGTGATTCTCAATGTAACACAAGATCTACAACATGCCCCATACTTCCGTTTTTCTCAATGTAACACAAGGTCTACAACATGCCCCATACTTACGTTATTCTCAATGTAACACAAGGTCTACAACATGCCACATACTTGCGTGATTCTCAATGTAACACAAGGTCTACAACATGCCACATACTTGCGTGATTCTCAATGTAACACACGGTTTACAACATGCCACATACTTCCGTGATTCTCAATGTAACACAAGGTCTACAATATGCCACATACTTGCGTGATTCTCAATGTAACACACGGTTTACAACATGCCCCATACTTTCGTGATTCTCCAAGTTAAGACCTGATGATGTCCCCCATTAATCAGCAAAAACAACGGATTTATCATCCAACCTGCTGGACAAAATCTAACGCGAACATCTCCATTAGAGTGCCCAGGAATTCGGGCACCCTACGGCGTAGAGAGCTAAGTTCAGACCTAACCTTTGTTTGCGTTAAAGCCAGCTTGAAATTAGATTTCGGACACAGTGTGCCATTAGCATGACCCCCATCAACTGCGTGGCTCAATCATTTAAGATACTTACACGGAAGAAACCTCGAAAGCTTTTTTTTTTTTTTTTGGGGGGGGGGGGTGGGGGGAGAGAGACTATTCTTGGGATTACTGCTGGATTAAGGAACCCCCTGAAACTGCAACAGAATCTCTGATCAGTTTCCAAATTTCCAAATGATCACACCATCTGAGGGGTAGATTTACAGCTCTAGCTACATAGAAGCGGAAGTTCTGCGGTCTCATGGAGGTAAGCGATTCTGACAAATGAAAAGAACATGTCCGGGTTGTTGTTTCGAAAACATTTTTTTTTATGAAAATGACAAAAATATCTTGTTTGTTCCAGACACTTGTTCATGTTAAAGCCGGCGTCATCGTACAGATATGCTCGAGTCTAAACGGGTACAGAAAGGTAGAAGACCGGAGTAAAAAATCATTCTAACTTCTACAACGGGTCTACTCCAGGTGAAACGGTGAGCGGGAAAAATAAATCACAGGAAAAAGGTCAACAATTTTTCTAGAAAAAAAGTCTCTACATATCAGTAAATGGAAGTAAGAGACACATCTCACACAGTAAATGAATCAAAGGAAAGCAAGGGGCATTGTGGCGTTGGATTGAAACATATAAAAATTCATTTGTTCAACAACCTTGTCGGAAAATGCGTCTGATGTTCATATTTTGTTATTTTCTTTCTAACACTTTTCTTCCTGTGAATTTTGATTCCATATCCTGATATTTAGTCCATCATAAAAAATTATATGGACATATAAAATTACGGTTCATAAAAAGTTTTTTTCTGTGACTTTTTTTGCCTGTGACTTTTCAGTGACTTATTTTTCCTATAATGGTTGAAACAACTCATTCGAACACATCTCATGATATTCCAAAAATAGTCGCCCGATCAGTGTCAAAGACAAAGACATTTCAAAGAATGAAATTCCATTGGAACATGATAGTTTTTTGTTTTTTTATTTTTTTTATTTCAACATACACTAATAGTTAGTTCAATTCATTACGTTTTAATTTCACATATTACGCCAAGAATGCTTTCATTACACGTATAACATCCTTTATGGTATTCAGTTATGTCTGTATTGAAAGTCATATTTTAAGTTATACAGCGTTTGACTTATCTAACTAACGATTGGAGGTGGAAAGGAGGGGGGAGAAGGTTTGGAGTTATGACCACCAAAAAAGTCAGAGGTTATCTTGTATTTTACTGAATATGTCACCCACGAGCCCGCCCACTCAAAACACGGATTGACGTAGCGAAAGTCTTATAATATCAACAGACTTCTGGTTAAAGTTGAGGGCGTAAGTACTGGTCCGTGAGACAAGGTGTGTAAGAAAAGAAAGAGAGCTGGTTGGCTATGTTCCAGCCAGATTGCTCTTGCCCCAGAATCCCTGACAGCCGTAATGGCTCCCCCGCCTTATTTGATCAAAGGAAATGGCTACAACGGCCATCTCATACAGCAAGCCAATGAACACGGGGTGTCCGGGTCAATAGAGCCGCTAGAACGGCACACGGCGGCAAACACGACAAGGACGGCCCGGAGATAATCCCGAATAACAAGAAGACAAACATCCAGGAGAAAAGGTGGGACTGGTCACTTGAAATGTTTCTTATCAGAATCCATTACTGCGGGGAAACAGAGGCGTGTCATTCGGATGTCTTCTGTTATACTTTTATTTTAACCATGATTCAAGTTGAAAAACAAAGCTATGTAGGAGAAAGTGGCCAACAGACTGACTCTCGATACAAAGCTAATTAGGGAGAAAGTAGCCAACTCACTGAATCTCGATACAAAGCTAATTAGGGAGAAAGTAGCCAACTCACTGAATCTCGATACAAAGCTACTTAGGGAGAAAGTAGCCAACTCACTGAATCTCGATACAAAGCTAATTAGGGAGAAAGTAGCCAACTCACTGAATCTCGATACAAAGCTACTTAGGGAGAAAGTAGCCAACTCACTGAATCTCGATACAAAGCTACTTAGGGAGAAAGTAGCCAACTCACTGAATCTCGATACAAAGCTACTTAGGGAGAAAGTAGCCAACTCACTGAATCTCGATACAAAGCTACTTAGGGAGAAAGTAGCCAACTCACTGAATCTCGATACAAAGCTACTTAGGGAGAAAGTAGCCAACTCACTGAATCTCGATACAAAGCTACTTAGGGAGAAAGTAGCCAACTCACTGAATCTCGATACAAAGCTACTTAGGGAGAAAGTAGCCAACTCACTGAATCTCGATACAAAGCTACTTAGGGAGAAAGTAGCCAACTCACTGAATCTCGATACAAAGCTACTTAGGGAGAAAGTAGCCAACTCACTGAATCTCGATACAAAGCTACTTAGGGAGAAAGTAGCCAACTCACTGAATTTCGATACAAAGCTACTTAGGGAGAAAGTAGCCAACTCACTGAATCTCGATACAAAGTTACTTAGGGAGAAAGTAGCCAACTCACTGAATCTCGATACAAAGCTACTTAGGGAGAAAGTAGCCAACTCACTGAATCTCGATACAAAGCTACTTAGGGAGAAAGTAGCCAACTCACTGAATCTCGATACAAAGCTAATTAGGGAGAAAGTAGCCAACTCACTGAATCTCGATACAAAGCTACTTAGGGAGAAAGTAGCCAACTCACTGAATCTCGATACAAAGCTACTTAGGGAGAAAGTAGCCAACTCACTGAATCTCGATACAAAGTTACTTAGGGAGAAAGTAGCCAACTCACTGAATCTCGATACAAAGCTACTTAGGGAGAAAGTAGCCAACTCACTGAATCTCGATACAAAGCTACTTAGGGAGAAAGTAGCCAACTCACTGAATCTCGATACAAAGCTACTTAGGGAGAAAGTAGCCAACTCACTGAATCTCGATACAAAGCTACTTAGGGAGAAAGTAGCCAACTCACTGAATCTCGATACAAAGCTACTTAGGGAGAAAGTAGCCAACTCACTGAATCTCGATACAAAGCTACTTAGGCTTAGGGAGTTTTAATTTCATAAATTGTTCGCGAGCCCCAATGTGAACACAGAAGAGCGGCATGCGGCTCGCGAGCCGCGGTTTGGCCACCGTTGCACTATACTATACAGTAAAACAAAATAATGCGTTCAAAAAGGAATTAGACACAAAATTTTAACGTGTAAACTAAAAAAAAAGATTCAACCAAATTTCCGTTCGATCAATTTTCCGTCGACGAAATTTCTTTCGATCAAATTTCCGGATACGGTATTCGCTATATCGTTATATCGCTATATCCAAGTGTACTTGTAAGAATTTAACACAGGGAGCCTGGTCATAACCTGAATTTGGCACAGGTGCCGAGAAACGAAAATCTTAGAACCACTGGGGTACCCATCGAAAGATACGTCACAACGGACAAGCACGTTGGACATACGGTGGACTAAATATTACTGTAATACCTCCACTACTTAGTACTAAGCGAGTATTGGGTTCATTTGTGAAAATACATGGCAACTTTATGTCGATAATTCCTACAAAACATTGCGTTATAAATTTACAGCATTCACAATATAAATATTCTAATTTTGGACTTTCAGGGTGAATATTGCAGAATCTTTGAATAACGTATGTACTTTCTGCAGAGACACATCCTCCCCCTCCCGCATGCGTAGTCTAAAATCATAAAAAATCGACAAGCACCAACCGGGCGCACTAAAATTGCAATAGGGAGACTACGATAATATTACTGTTGCCGTGTCTAACGAGTTCATTATGAAAACACAAAGCAACAATTTGACAATCACCACTAACATTACAAAATTGTGGCTAAAATGTGGCAGTGTTCATTTTAAAGTATTAAATGTTGAGACACCCCCACCCCCCATCCCACACGACACAACCGTGAACAAAATCTACTAAATAAACACCACTCCATATCCTATTCAGGGCAAACATATAATTATAGCTGGTTCCCAACCAATCGTATTTCTCCATCCATTCACTGCTGGATGTAGAATGCAAACGCAAAGTTAAAACAATCGAAAATGTATTTTATTCTTGTGTTTTTTTTTGTTGTTGTTGTTTTATCAGAAAAACTACCAGAGTATATTAAGTATATATATTTTTCTACCCGGTTACTTAAAATCGTACTCCTGACAGGTCTTAGCGTACAATCGTAAACGACATCTCAAAATCGTACACTGTACGAGAAAATCGTATGAGTAAACTGGTCTGCATTGATTATGTATGGAATCATTGCATCTTTTAGCAACGATATATATATATATATATAAACTAAATGGATAAAATGGCCTTGAAATATGTAGCTGACAAAAAGAAAACACTCTTCTTTTAAAAATACTTTACACAAAGAAAGGTAATGGAGTTTTAAAAAAAGTCAGTAAAAAAAAAATGAAGTAAATGGTGTGTACTGACTATCAGTAAGAGTATACTCACATTGGTCGACCATGTTCATCTCTGTCCACAGCTGTTGACTCTGAAACACCTTCCTTTGCCATCAACATTTTCCTGAACATGTTCACCTTGTCCCTCACCTCCTTCTCAGAGTACCTGGTCAGAGTACCAAGAAATGAGGACTCAAGAAGCAATAGGCACCAAACAATAGGCACAGTCACAACACATCAAAACTAGACATAAATGACAGATGATATAATCCCCTCTGGTTAAACTGCATGGGCCGCTGTGCACATGTCTTTGGGCTTATAAATCATCAGCATTTCTGACTATTAAACTGGCTTGCCAATAGGGTTTGGTTGTGACTTTAATGTATTTACAAGGTGAACAAAAGTATAATCTCTGACATATAAGCAGGGCTCTGCAGTGACGTCATAGCCATTGTTGGAGCTCCCTTTTTTGACCTTGCTTCCAGTTCAGGCAATTTAAAAAAAAAAATATTTAATACATTTATTCTAAAAAATTGCTTTTGGATACCAAGCCAGACTGCAAATGTGTGGGAGCCAAGATGGAGAATTAATCACGGAAAATAGTAAGCACTGGAGAGGTGGGCTGAATATTTTGAGGACATAGTGAATACAGACAATATTCTCAGGAAAATACATGGACCAACAAAGGATGAATATGGATGGAGAATACGAACCAAACATGAATTGTACAGTCTATATCAGGATCCCACGATAGTAGCAGAAATAAAAAAAAAGGCAGGCTACGCTGGGCAGGACACTTAAAGAGAATGCCAAATGACAGGGGTGTGAAGAGGGTGCATGACAAATACCCCAGAGGAAAACGCCTCAAAAGCAGACCTAGGCTTAGATGGATGGATGATGGAATCCAAGCATGGAAAAGAAAAGCATTAGTTAGGTCCGAGTGAAAGGAAGTAGTGAGGCAGGCCAAAGCCCTACACGGGCTGTAGCGCCATAGGGATGGATGGAAAAAAATTAGTTTGTTTAATTAACCTTTTCCTATTTTATTTCGTTTGTTTTGCTTTCCCTAAAAAATTGCCCAGTATAAATAACTACAGGCCTTTGACCTTGTAACATATGACCTAATTTATTTCACTTTGTGATAATTTTTTTTTTCACAATTCAATAGCTGCTATGTTGTATTTTCCTAAGTGCATTATGGTGTATATTAAGCTTCGTATTTCCAAATTCAAATCATTATTAAAACTAGTCACTTTCACTGATACAAAATATTTTAATGAGTAAATTCTAAGACTACTAGTTAGTGAACATGCCCGCTTACCACTTGAAGGGGGTGAAAATGTTCAGTTCAAAACAAATTGAACATTAGCTTTTGTCTCTAGAAAAATAATAGTAAATAAAATTTTAAAATATTTAGAATTCTACTATTAGTCATGGTATAGAGGAATGCAATTTAAAAGCTTGCTCTGATCACTATTTACCAATTTATGACACGGATTTAAAGTGTCTGCGTCCCTCTGTATAATGTTTACAATTGATCTCATAAGACTTATACGATAAATATAATTGTGTCATTAATCCTGCATCAAGAAATGAAGAGATTACGAGTGTTAACAAGAAATACCAGAATATTGACTTTAAATGTATGAAAAATCTTTTAAAAAGCTATTTGTTTTACTCTAATTTGTTTCATTTTGTGAGAGTATTTCCTTTAAAATTTAACTACTTGACTTTTTGATGGCTTGCAGCGAAAACATTTTATTTAACTAGAAATAATGGCAGCTTAACTTCCCATCTAATGGGCTTATTGACAATTCATGCATACGAGAAAGCACACCTTATAAAAATCACAATAAAGGTTAACTTCTGGGAATTTTATTTTGTGCAGCTATTGAACACAGCGTTACAACCGTTCATACTTACCTAGAGAATTATTATTTACGATTTAATAAAAATTTCTGTAACAAATCAATATTTCTTTCATTGTGACCTATTCCGTGTCCGATACCTGCTATCCATTGCAACACTTAACATATCTTCTTTCTCTCCCAGACCAAAACCCTACTTCCCTTTCTTCCTCAACACTGCCCTGACCCATCTCCTCTCACCCAAAAAGTACAATACACTGCTTCCCTCATTACCCTTCACTCTACCCTCCTTTTCTTCCTCCTTTCTTGCCCTACTCTACCGTATCCCCATCAGCACAGCACTCTAAAATTACCTGCTCCAAAACCCTGCATATTCCGGTAGGTAGCAGATATATCTCAAAGCTAGTAAATCCTGACAAAGGGCTTTTTAAATAAATCTTCACTATCAAACCCTGTTAGCTATAAATGTTAGTGCACTGGTGTACACAATTACAATCTTGTAGTAACCATTTCATGATACCATACATAAAGTAATTATTTCATATAAAAAATGAATTGTGAAAAAAAAATGTAAACCAAGAATTAAATTTTAATGTCTAGAATTACATGTACAATTTTATAATAAAACCACCACATAGGGGAATGAATTAATGTAGAGCCAAAGTAGACTAGTTTCTGTCTTCTACATATTATACATTAATTATTTTAAAGCACTCACTCATGAGGTACTCACAACACGTTAACCTAATCAGTCATTTGAATAATTAAAACATGCAGGTGAAGTCCACTGACTAACAGCCACATGTTCTATCCTCCTATAAGCCACTATGAGTACATCATTGATTTATTGATTAGCCACCCAAAACACATACAAAAAATAAAAAAATCTGAAAGAAAAGTAAGGGAACAAAGAGAAATGCCTGGAGGGGAGAGAAAAACAATGGCTATCAGAAAGAGAAGGGGTACTGGAAAAAAACCAAAGATACAGGAGTATGCTTAGTAGGAAAAGAATCTGCATTAAAAGGTCAGAGGCAGCCTTACAGATAAGTACTTTTAAAATATATATGTAAGGAAATCAGTCAGAAAATTAGCTTTTATTGACAGGTGTTTTTAAAATTTCAATTAAGCAAGGGGAAATAGTACCTAAGTAGAGTATTCACTAGTTTTTATAAGACATATTTTGAATACTTTGACAGAAATCACGCATAAGCTGTTTTATAACAGATGATAGACAAAATGAATTCTTTGCCGTTGATACTGGTGAATGACAGGACTCGATCCCCTTTCTTTTAACACTCACTGCGGATATCATAATCATAATGAAAGGGGATATGGGGCACCAAGAGGATGGAAAGTTCAGGTTTCCCTGAAGGGTCTCTTTTTTTTCTATTGACATCGATCTACTGGCAAAAAAACTAACACCAGCCTAGAAAAGGAAACTGAAGAGAAAGCCTAAAGATCAGTATAGAAAATGCTAACATTATGAGCATTCAATGCTGCATCCAGTATAATATAGCAGCTGTGACATTGATTCTCAAAAGACTTGATAAATTTACATCAGTTCCAGGACAATCTCTAAGTGACATTGATGTAGATGTACCGGTACACAGAATTGTGAAGGCTCATAATATTATTTATTTAAAATCCTTCATTCAAATTGGTTTGAGAAAATGAAACTCTGCCCATATGACAAAATTTGTAAATCCAACTGCCATTGAAGCTAATGACACAAAATGATCAACTATCAAATTTACATAATTTCCAGGACAATCTCCAAGTGACATTGATTTAGATGTACCGGTACACAGAATTATGAAGGCTCATAATATTATTTATTTAAAATCCTTCATTCAAATTGGTCTGGAGAAAATGAAACTCTGCCCATTTGACAAAATTTGTAAATCCAACTGCCATTGAAGCTAATGACACAAAATGATCAACTATCAAATGTTTTTGACATAAGATGGAAATAGGAGAATAAGGTATGTGGAAGCTTGAATCAAAAGAGAGGACAATAAGAGAAGGACTTTACCCCTAAGAGTCTGCCTCAGCAGACAGGAAAAATGAAATGTCAAGAAATAAAAACTAGTTAAAAACATAAGTGTTTGCCATTGGTATTGCCAGATTTGGATTTTCTAAAACCAAGATTACGGGAAGTTAAAGAAATTATGTATTATTGAGAAAAATAGGATCTTAATAAACACAAATATTTTGGAGATATGTAAAATATAAGCAATAAGAAATGATATACAGAGAAATTGAGAATCATTAGTAGGCCTTAACAACATGATGGCCATCAGCACCACCGACCAGATTCAGAAAACTGGAACACAAGAGTCAGGAAAAATAACAGTGAAACATTGTATACTACCAAAAGGAAGGAGGAATTATTGAAGACTTCAAAGGAAACTTTTTGGAAGAACCTTACACTTATGACATGAGCCTTGAACTGCTTTTAAGGTGGCTGCTGACATAAAAAAGTTGAATGTCCTAAAAACGGCTAAACTCAAATTTGGGGTAAAATCTCCGATGTGCAGTGCTGACCATTAAGTTTTGACACAGTGATTGTACAAAGATTTAGAAAATCTTTAAGGACAATTCCATGCTATAAGAAAGGAATGATGGAGCAAAAGTGCCACATGTACTAGTCCTGTACTCGTAATTTTATTTTATTTGAAAATATACTTTTATCATTTGTTTTAGATGTTGCAGTCAAATATTTTTTTTCAAATTTTAAAATGCAATACAATTTCAAAAACTTATAGAATGGTAGATATTCTCCAACAATGCGTACCCAGTGATTAGTTTGTGGCCCACTTAAAGAAGTGACAATTCATGGATTAATTGTTCTTATGATAAGAGTACTGTTATACACATTAATGATACACATTGAACATGTTCAGTAATGTAATTACAGATTTAAAATATTAAAGACTCACCCCTGTTCTTCCATCAATTCCTGCATCTCCATGCACTTCAACTCCACTTTCCTTTTCCTCTCATGGTCAAGAATTTCTTTGTTAGGCTGTTTATTTAAACTCTGGTCAAGCTTATTGATCTCTTCTTCTGTCTTGTAATCCACTTTGTCCTTCTTCCCTTTAACAAAGGCAAGATTTCGCTGAACGTAACCATTGGTTCCACTCCCACGAGGGGTCTGAAGCCCAATACCATTATACATGATGAGTGACTTCTGAAGAAAATAAAAATAGTAAAAAGAGTAAGTTCAAAATACCCGTTATAATAAAAATCATTAGCTTAACAATATGTGAAAACACACTAAAAAAATGTTGCTTCTTTATGGACTCTGAGTGAATCCAACATGAAGCGTGCAGGCTACAAGCTTTCATTTAGATAATGAAGGTTTGGTGTAGAGAAAACTAAATATGAGGGAAAATTTGAAACTATAAATATGACTTCAATCTAAATTGCTATCATATTAAACTAATGGAAAAAAATTCTAATAACATGTGTTGAATATGATTTTAAAATACAATGGATGCTTTTCTCCAACTTAAAAAGAGGAAAAAAATATGATACATACAAGACTTTCAAATTCCCCTAATTATAATTTTACTTTACTGAAACTACCCTAATTATAACCTAACCGTACCTCCTAAACTTCATTACAGTTCAGGAACAATCATAACTTACAATTATCCCTTTGAATACTATTTTTCATACTGGGTTTTATTTCACCTGTGATCTCAAACTACTATTATTTAACATGTTAAATACACCGACAATCAATAGATTAAGCTCCTGCCTTGTGTTCTTGTTATGAAATTTATAACTATTTATGTTGAACATTTTTTCAAGTTTTAAACATGGAAATGTCGTCATCATCATCATGTCCCTTAGTCGTTGGACCGTTGGGGCGCCACAGATGACATGAAAACTATCCTTCTCCATTCCTCTGTCTTCTGCACTGCGTACAGCATCGCCTATTTTTAATCCCGTCCACTTCTTGATGTTATCTTCCCATCTTTTTCTTTGTCTTCCTCTTCTTCTCCCTCCTCTAGTTGTGCCCTGCATGATTTATTTGGCGAGCCCTTGTTTCCTTGTTACGTGGCCAAACCATTCAAGTTTTCGCTTTTTTACCAACACCAGGAGGTCATCGTACTACCCAATTGCTTTATAATCCTTTCTTTCACTTGATTATTGGTGATGTGGTCTCTATAGCAGATGCCAAGAATGCTTCTGAAACATCTCATCTCCATCGCCTTTATTTTCCTTTCGAGTTCTGCTGTTTATGTCCAGGACTCACAGGCATACAAGAAAATGGAGAGGACTGATTTTGGTGCTGGGGGCTATATTTTTGTCATTCAATATTTTCTTGAGCCTCTTTAGTGCTGTTGTGGTCTGCGCAATTCTGGCCATCAATTCGGGCTTGGAGCCTTCTTCTGACTCAATTGTTCCTAGGTATTTGAAACTGCCAACTGTCTCTAGTCTTTCTTCCCCGACCTTAATTTCAGTGGCGATGCCAGTGGTGCTGTTCGTCATCATTTTTGTCTTTTCTGCACTGATTTGCATGACAAAGGACGATGAAGTCTTGTCGAGACGCTTTACAAGGTTGGCTAGCTCTTCTTCGCTTCCGGCCAGTCCGTCTATATCATCCGCAAAGCGTAGGTTGGTGATTGTTCTGCCACCAATGCTGACTGTTCCTACATGCGTTTCCAGTGCATCTGACATAATTCTTTCTAAGAAGATGTTGAACAGGGTGGGGGAGAGCAAGCAGCCTTGTCGTACTCCAACCGTGGTCCTGAACCATTCTCCGATGTTATTGTTGAAGAAGACTGCACTGGTGGCCTTATCATAGAGGCTGCATAACATTCTGGTTAGGTTTGTATTGATGTTGTAGTATTCCATGGTGGCCCATAAAGCAGCATGCCAGACCCTGTCGAATGCCTTCTTGAAATCCACAAAGACGTGGTATAGGTTTTGTTGGTGTTGAGCATATTTCTCACATAGTATTCGGAGGTTTAAGATCTGCTCAGTAGTGCCACGTCCTTGCCTGAAGCCTTCCTGTTCTTCAGCAATGATTCTGTCGGCATATGGTCTTAGTCGGTTCAGTATGACCTTGCTTGGGTGGCTTATTAGGCTAATGGTGCGATAGTTTTGGCATAGCTGTAGGTTACCTTTCTTGGGGAGGGTGATGATGAGCGATTGGATCCATGAATTGGGCCATTCCCCTGTCAGCCATATTTTGTTGCAAATATTGGTTAGGGCATTTATCATTGCTTCTCCTCCTTGTTTCACCAATTCGGCAGGGATATTATCCACTCCTGCGGCCTTTCCTATTTGGAGTGCTTGGACTGCTGCTTCTACTTCTGCGCGGAGAATAGGGAAGTTTTCATTGTCCATTGCTGGAGGGACATTAAGGATCTCTGGGTCTATCTTTATATTTTCATTATAGAGCTCTGAGCAGTATTCAGTCCACCTTTTCAGGATATCCTTTTCCTCGGTCAGACATTTACCATTTTTATCTTGTATGGTAGTACTTCGTCCTTGCTTTGCAGTGGTTAGTTCTTTCACCAGCTGGTATGCCTTTTTGCTATTCTTTTTCTTCAAGCAATTTTCAATGTCGTAGCATTGCTCTTCAATCCAGTTCTTCTTTGCCATTCTCATACCCTTTTTGATGGTTTGGTTAATTTTCCTATAGTTTTCTGCCCCCTCTGTATCTACCATCTTTGTTTTCTTTAACTGCCTCCGTTTGTCACATAGATCGAGGATGTCAGCTGTCACCCATGGTTTTTGTGTTGGTCGATGTTTACCAAGGATGTCATGCGCTGTGTCCGTCAGCGCTGTGTTGAATTTCTCAATCAGTGCGTTCATGTATGAACCGTCTGCATCTATAATGTTAAGCCCTGCAAACTTTCCGCCTATCATTGCTTGGAAGGCTTTCGCTACTTTAGGATCCTTCAGCTTTTCAAGATTGAATTTGATTCTGGTATATCCCTGTTTAATCACCCTCTAAAGGTCATCATGACTAGATTGTGGTCACTTCCAATGTCAGCTCCTGGGAAGCTGCGAGTCTTGGCAGTGTTTATGCTTGACCGGAAGCGTGTTTGCAACATGATATAGTCAATCTGATTGTGGTGTTTCCCATTGGGGCTATGCCATGTGGTTTTCCTGGATATTTTGTGTGCACCCAGTGTGTTTGCCAGTACGAGTTCGTTGAAGCTGGAATATTCCAAGAGCCTCAGGCCTCTCTCGTTTGAAGTAACGTTACAGTGGCGTCCACATGTTCCTTTCCAGTTTGTATGGGCATCTTCTCCTACGTTGGCATTCCAATCACCTTGAACTACAAGGATGTCTTTCTTGGGGGTTTGGTTCAGCACATCCTGGAGTTGATGGTAGAAGTCCTCCACTTCTTCATGATTGTAGTCTGAAGTTGGTGCATACGCTTGTACGATGGTGATGTTGAACGGTGTTGCCCTTAGACGAAGAGTGATGAGCCGGCTCGAAACTGGTCGACAGCTCATAATACTGTTCTTAATGTTTTTATGGACAAGGAAGCCAACTCCATGTTCGTATGTGTCCTCGCATCCACTAAAATATAGTCTGTGGCCTTCTTGAGTTGATGTTTCTCCAAAGTTTTTTCCATCTCATTTCACACAGACCTAGGATGTCCCATCTGTATCTGTTCATTTCGTACACTAATTCCTCCACCTTGCCCGTTTCTCTCAACGATCTCACGTTCCAGGTACCTAGTGTAATGTTATTCCTGGCACTCATATTGTTTTTTGGCTGACCAGTAGCTAACTTTCCACCTCGTCCTGGTCAGGGGCGGTAGGCGCAGCTCTTGATAACACAGGCGACGGCCGAGCCAGTATGGATTGTGAATCTATTATCATGCACATGTAGCGTAACTAGGGCAGTTGTCGCATGGCGGCGCCCATCCCTCTCCATGCCTAACCACAGCCGATGACCTCCAACTAGGTGGCTCGCCTTGGTCACGAACACGTGGCCGTTCAAGTTTGTCTCGGAACTCTTGCGCCCTGGCCGGTAACCTGCATCAGGGAGGTTTTACGCCCAGTGGTGTCATGACATAACATGACATGGAAATGTGTATGCAGGTAAATATTCATTGAGTTAACTTTACAATCCCCAAAAGTTATTATAATGTCGGTAAGTGAATCCTAAAATTTTAGGTTAGCTAGACTTTTTTTGAGTTTTTAAAACTAAGACAATTTAGAACATAAGAGAGGTTTTTTCGTTGTTATTTCAATACCCTTGCATTATATAACGGTTGTGTAACAAATTTGTGGTGTAAAAAAACTACTGATGCAACAAATAAAAATGAGAGATGGGATGCCATTTGAAAAACATAAAGGTGTTGTGAAGTAAAATTTAATCTCCCCTCTCAATATGGGTAAGTAAAAAGCATTGACGAGTAATGAAATTCCTAAATGGCATCTAGTTAATTTACTTTATGATGTGATCCAGGGAGAGTGATTTTGAATACTACCTCATGGATATGAATAATAATTTACAGAATACAAAATCTAGCAGACCTGTTTACCCTCAATCTCTTAAAATCGTACAATATCATAATGAAATCGTTCAATACATTATCTTAATAGTAAAAAATAAACATACAGAATATATAATGTATACACCTCAAAATCTTACAAGGTACGCCAAAATTGTAAGAGTAAACAGGTCTGCACTAGTAATGTTTCTGTTGTCAATTATGTTAAAACAATGTTATGGTTAAAAAAAAAAATTTCACCCAGTCAATATAATTTTCTACCGTGCGTTACCTTGTATAACGCGATTCCCCAAACATTTTGATTACAAGATCCCTAAAAATGCAATGTTCACTTATAATGCAAAGTTCATTAACCATACAATACAAAGTTTTACAAATATTTTTATTTTTAAATAAAAATGTAAAAAATCCTTACAAATATTATATTTCAAATGAACTGTGATCATAATGATACAGTTACGCAAATATCCTATTAAGGGGATACTGCTTACATTACTTCACTTACAAATACAATACATTTGATTGCATGGGCATTAGTATATATGGTTATATTTAAAATGGCTTACACGCTACAAGTAGCATTTTTTACCCTTAATATCTCGCATTATACACTGTACTATAAAAATTAATTACAGGCTTGGTGAGGCAATTATACAAATTGATGGACAAAAATTCTTTTATCTGAATTAGAATAGATAGAAATTAAGAAATAGCATTTAGGCCTGAGATCATCTGAAGAAAGAAGGAAACGTTTTAAAGCTGTTTATAGATATTATAAAATTTTACAATTTCTCTACTTTAAAAGATATGGACAATGTCAAAGACAATCACTTTGATCCATGAGCTCTGACAGTATAATATTTAAAGATGTAGTTAATAATAAATATAGTGCACCAAACTTATTACAGTGGCCATGTATCAATCCTAGCACCCAAGCTATATAAAGTAAAAAAATAATTTTTAAATTTAAATTCAATGTAATATTAAAATTTTAAAGGAAGAGTTAGCCAAAAAATAAGTGAGTAATATAATATTATTGCTATCTTAAATTGACAGCAATTTTTTTTTTTTGTCAATGAATTAAAGAAAATTATTTATATTTAACTATGGTTGCAATGCTTAAACAGCTTCACTACATCACCCATACTAATGAATGAGCAGCAATAAATAAATAAATTATTATGAAATTGTGATTTGGAAGAGCATATTCTACCAAGTGGATTTTCATTTATTATACTATTTGATGATTAATAATCACAATAGAACTACTGTTTGGGTTACTGGGAGCAAGAGTGGGGTGTGGGGGCGCTATAAAAAATCTAGGCCTGCCATAGTTGGCATTTACGTTGGCTACACCCCTAGAGTAAATTATTATCATTTTAAAAATCAGGTAAGAAACAGAAGTCAGCACCACTCTAAGTAGCACCACTCTAAGTATTATACATTTGACTCTTTCCCCAAGACCTCTGATCACCACCATGAAAATCTGACCCTAATTGGCAAAGTTATGTTAAATCCTCCTGTCACATGGCTAGAACTGTTCCATAGTGGTATAAAGATTTACCAAGTACAAGGTAAATGTGATAAATGTCACTCAACAACTTCAAGTACTGCCCAAAAACATGTTCTTTGTGGCTAAAGCGCCACCAGAAATCATACAAGTAGCCTGGAAACAGGCCATGGCATGTTCCACCTCATTGAACTTGCAACCAATTACGACACTGTTTACAAATGGTGTCCCAACTTTCAACGCTTTCGAAAAGCATTTCACTTCATAAACCCAAAAAGAATATCATCATGATTTTCTGTGTGCCCCCAGTTTGCAAAAAATAACCCAGTGCATATACTGCATCTCGTATTTCATGGATGGGATTTCCAAGGGTAACCATCAGGTGACTCAGCACGTAAACGTCGAAATAAAGACATAGGACATTGACAGTTATGAGATGGTGTTCAAAAACCACACTAACCAAAGAATGCTGCTGCCATATAATGCCTTCTGTGTAGTGCCGTAAGTTTGCAGAATGTTTCCTGGCAAAACTTAATTTGCTATTTGAACTGGCGGTTGCAGTCTGCAACCATGGTATTGTTTAATTTATATTATTACAAACAAAACAACGCCATTTACGTGTTTTTGTTAAGTTTCTGTTTTGGATTAACACCCTATTTTTTTGTTAATGGAGTTAAATTTTCCTTAATATGATAATGGCATGTTTTAATAAAAATTTTATTGTTAAAATTAATTTTAATATTTCATTGGTTGGCTAATTATAATTTTTTTTTGTTCCGCCATATTTGAAAAAGAATTGAAACTGTATTTTATTCATTTTCTGGATATTCTTTTCGGTGGAACCTGAAATAAAGTGTGTAAAAGTGTATTCTATAAAACTGTAAGTTGGGTTTTCATTTTTACTTTATTTTATAATTATTTTTGGCCATTTTTTTTATTGCTTTTGTTCACTTTCATATTTTTATTGCCACAGTGTGTAAATGCCACATGTTTTTTTACTTGTGGCTTTAGGGCTAGTTTTAGGGTTTGGGTTAGGTTTAGTTTAGATTTAGGGTTCAGGCTAGATTTAGAGATAGATTTAGTGAGTTCAGGTTAGGGTCAATACCCAGGTTAGGTTTAGGGCCAATACCCAGGTTAGGTTTAGGCTTTAGGGATAGATTTAGCTAATTTAGGGTTCAGGTTAGGGTCAATACCCAGGTTAGGTTTAGGGTCAATACCCAGGTTAGGTTTAGATTTAGCTAATTTAAGGTTCAGGTTAGGGATACATTTAGGACATTTTTTCATGAATTTTTAACGTTTTATTCCTAATTTTAGCAAACGTGAGTTATTTTATTTTTCCACGGCAGCCATCTTGGCGGCAGTGTAATACGTCAGGGCGACATCTCTATGCATTTACCAAGGCACAATCAAATGATGGCATGTATGATCATCAGAATGATGGTCACCTTTTCATTTTAGCCCTATTTATACTATTTATAGACAATTACAGTACAGAATTTATTCAATGATTTGTCTACTTCTTTGTGTATTCAATAAATATTTAGTTAAATCATACTGAACTGTCTGAACTGCCTTGTATTGATGACAGAGTAAGAATAAGGTCTGATTAGCCTACTGATTGCTGAGGCTACTCACTGTCCAAGAGTGTCCACTGTCAGTCACTATTATTAGTATCACTCCGTGTATCAGTCACTCACTTGTTTGACTCACTCTCAACTCAGTTCACTTTTAAAAATTAGTTTAAATCAGAATAAGTAAGTAGTGAGTAGTGTAGCAACTCGTTCAAAACGAAATTTAAGAAGACATCAAAAACAAAACATGACAAAAATGTAAAAACATAAAGTATGCATAATTTATTTGTTATATTGTTATTTATGTACTATAATCTTACTTTATATTGTAAACACTTCAAAATATCATTCAATTACAAATGATCATGAATTTAGGTCGTCATTGTTTCGATCGTTGGGTTTGCTCATTACCGATACCGGAAGTAGCTTTGCCAGGCCGTCTACCAATTTGTCAACTAAATAATTTTCTTCTTTACTAATTTGGATTTAGTCATATGATTATTATTATTAGCTCGATTTAGCCGCATTTCATCAAAATAAATTGAGAGAAGCTTCAAATAATTAAATTTATTTTAGGAATACATTTCTAGGGCTAACAACTTTATAAATAAGACAATCACTGGTATTAATATTGAAGAAAGCTAAGTTAACAGTGAATTTAAATGTCCGTTTAATGCATTTTCTTTTTTAAATGTATTTGTTGTTATTCACACAACAATGGCGACAACGCACAGCAATGTAAATTGTTACATTTTAGGTTATCTCTCGAATATGTTAATCTTTAAACTTTTATGGTAAATTATTAATTTACTTTCTAAGGTCTAGCCTATATATCATTTTAAACAAAATATATGTTGCAGAAGAGTTTTTTTTTTTATTTTTTTAAATATGTAAGTATATCTTTTGGTCACTGGATTTCGGGTCAACAACAAACAAAAAAAAATCACATAGTAGCATTGCGTTATTTGTTTGTTTGTTATTTCATGCACTGTATTGGAATGAGTCTTACTAAGGCATAAAACGAGTAGTTTCCAAAATATTTGAAATTCGTTATTTTTAGTGACATGGTACACCTAATAGACACCTATGCTGTACGGTTTTTAAGGGTACATAGGTAGGGTTTTCTTTTTCTCGATCTGCACCGGAGAGATAGATTATGACCTCCAAATCGTCTCAAAATTCGAGCCCCTTTTGGTTTCTATTGTTTATTCAAACGAACACCATCATTAACAGTCTGAGGTGGTGGTGTATTCAAAACATCAGAATCATATAATTGTGAGTCATTTCCTCTAGTTTTTAGCGGTCGACAGTGGCCAATTGTTTATGCAGGAAAGTCTTGGTCTAAAAGTAGAGTTTGACTGTTTTCTCAATAATTTTTGACCAGAAAATCCAGCAACTGACGTAAACGTGTATAAGTCATATTTAGTATCTTACACATTGCTTAATCAAGTCTGGGTTATTTCACCGTCTACTTAACTCCACACTCCGAATCGGCATCAGCTGTTATCTAAAAAAACAGCCTCTTACTTTCTAAATCAGGAAACTTTAGGATTTCTTTCTGTGATTGTAAGCAGCTTATATTTTGACAAAGCGGGCATTTCTGAATAAGCGTAAAATTAAAAATGCATTGTTATGTAGACGACGTGTTTGCGTCATCTTTCCCGGCGAATGAACTCTAGCTGACCCCAAGCTCGGAACCGCATTTAGGATGTGGCTAGCTAAAAATATTCTCCCTTGACCTTGTTTACAACTAAATAAAATTAATAGTCTGTATCCTTAGAATTATGTAGAAATATAGAGAAAGGAATACAATGTGTAAGGCCTTTCTAGAAATATCAGTAAAACAACTATTAAAGGAAACACACGAGAGATTATTGGCTATAATTTATCAAGAGATGTTTTTGCTATACGAGACAGGGATTTGTTTAATAACTTTTGCTGTTTGTGTGTAGATTCCTTTTCATCATTGTACCTTTTTATAACATTGTATCTTCTTCAACATTGTACCGGTAAAAGCCAATCATTATTCTGTAAGTCAATAGCTATAATTTTATTTCTTTTTGATTTTGTAATTCATTATTAGCTTAATAAAATGTATTAATTGTAAGGGGCCCTGGTTTGGGTATCGTATTCTTTGTTTTTGTATTTAACATATAGTATCGTCTTTTGCTGTGTTCTGTTTTAGAACGAGACATATAATTAATAAGAGAGTAATCTCTCCATACGGATAACAGCACGTAACAGTATATATATTTATACAAATAATTTCGTTCGTCTTAGCATGGTGGTACTTCTAAGACGCTTCATGAAACTATAAAAATTGCATACTATTTGCATTTTTTACTGACACTATTATGAGCAAATGAGCCCATAATTACCTTCATTTTTCATATGTTAGGTTTTCCAACGACAGCCACCAACAAAACAAAAAATAAGAAAACCCAGTGCACGTGACACACACTTCGCGTCAACTAAACAAAGCATATCCTCTAAACGAATTATTGCGATACGAGTGGAAGCAGACGATTTCCAGAGGCCAAAGTATATGCGTCCCAGAATGCTGTTAAGCTGTAGTTTCGTTTTTTTTTAAACTATAAGCGCCTCTTACTCAAAAAACTTACATAAAAAGTAAATATAATGGACCTCTAAGCAATAATATTGCTCGATTATGTCATACACATTTTTTTACTACCATGCTTGAAAGGGTTTTAGAGTTGAAATAGTTTCCCGATGTGTCTTCTTCTTCTTCTTCTTATGTTTGAGGGCCCACGATCAATTTATTGATCATTCTGGCTCCTGGCTTGAATTCAAAGTTTGCCTTCTCTAAGGTGAGTTACCGTCCAAGGTTAGCGGGTCCCATCCGCCCGGGGTGCTGGTGGTGTGTTTGCTTGACTGGGCTTTGGTGGGGATTGAACTCCAGACCATCAACTTGAGATTTGCTCAGTTAAGACCACTCGGTTAATAAGATGTTAATAAGATACCCAAAGATTCTGCAGGACTTTGGTACTAAAATATTCATTTGAATAAGGAATTTCATGCCCCATTCCTTCTAGAAGAAATTAAGTGTATGACATGAGTTGCTCCTTTTCTGGCGATGTAAGCAGAGCCACCACGTGACTTTTGAATCCCCACTACAACTTTAATACAAAACAAAATGCTTTTTTTTCTTCTATCCATTTTCTCTTCTGCATGTGAGACCTGGACATTAACAGCAGAACTTGATAGGAAAACAAAGGCGATGTAGATGAGATGTTTCAGAGGCATTCTTGGCATCTGCTGTAGAGGACATATCACCAATGAACAAGTGAATGAAAGGATTCGTCAAGCAACTGGGCAGTACGATGACCTCCTGGTGTTTGTAAAAAAGCGCAAACTTGAATGGTACGGCCACGTGACCAGAAAACAAGGGCTCGCCAAAGAAATCTTGTAGGGCACTGCTAGAGGAGGGAGAAGAAGAGGAAGACGGGGAAAAAAGATGGGAAGACAACATCAAGGAGTGGTCGGGATTAAAACTAGGCGATGCTATGCGTAGGGCAGGAGACCGAGAGGAATGGAGAAGAATAGTTTGCGTCTGTGGCGCCCCAACGGTCGAAGGACTACGAGACATGATGATGATGATGCACCAGTTTTGGGCCCCTTAAATATCGTAGGCTGCAGCCGGCAGGGCTTGCAGGGCCCACACAAGGGCTGTGGATGCAGGGATTGCAGGGCCCACACAAGGGCTGTGGATGCAGGGATTGCAGGGCCCACACACGGGCTGTGGATGCAGGGTGTATACGGTAGTGATTTTTTTATGACATTTTATTTGTATCAAGTGTAAAACATTAATTCAACATAAATAACAAATGGGATTTATTCGAAATTGCTATAGTTAGTATTTTGTGAATTTTCTTACTCAAAGTTATTAGTTAACGACCAACCCAGAATTTCTTACAAATATCCAAATGTTGACCTGTTTAAAAAAAATATCGAAAAGACTTTATTAGTAATGATGTAACTTCTGATTATGCATATTGGTTGGGAAAAAAAAAGAACTTTATTCATAAATTAAAACTACACATAAACAAATTAAAAGTTTGTGTTAAAATCATAAATTAAAACATTGCAAGCAAATAATATACTTAAAAATAAATGAGGTGAATAACGACAACTAAGTTAATTTAATTAAATAAAAACAATCGTTCAAACTAATGTAAATTTTCTGTCTACTGACTGCCCTAAAGCTATTTTTTTAAAAATAAATTGGTAAAGTTACTTGAAAACTTGTGTATACCAGGGTCGAAGATACGAGTGAGAATCCTTAAAAAATTGAACAACTTGCGTAAGAGAAATATTGCCGTTGAAGCTGAAGCGCTACACATAATTCTGAAAGGTCTTTCTAGCGGTATTACGCCCCCCCCCCTCAAACCTGTCGAGGGTATGAGAATCAATGTTGTGATATTTGAGATTGCAGTAAATGATATTCACTCGAAATAGTGCAAACATTGGTGAACAAGGCGCGAGATTTTTCAATGATGGGCGAGAGAGTATACATAGATAGCGGGGTGTGATAGACGAGGGAGCCGTGTCATAGTCAGGGGTTTGTATTATATCCATGGAGAAGATTGTTGTGTGTTTTCTGGGTCTGTTGGACGTATTATGAAGTAGTGATTCTTCTGTGTTTCCCTTGGATTTGGAGGTCAGGCTACATGGCCATTAAAGATGTGATGACGCTAATAATCTTATAGTTTCCCATGGTGAAGGAGTCAGAGTTGTAGTGCATTGGACTAACCTTTAGGCTGAGTTGCACGGTCAGAGGAGCTTGGAGAGACCATACCTGTCGTCTGACAGTAAGAGTAGATAGATCGCCAACCCTGAGCTCTACGGCTCGTCACCACCCTACACTCACACACACCGTCTCCGTTCCCAAAACAACTTATCCCCATTTAATGTTGTCTTTAAACTTGAATTTTTAGAATAACTATTAAATATACAAACCGCAATTCATTTTTTATGTTAGTACGTCATGTGGATTATGTAATTTATACTTAAGTTTTTAAAAATTTTTAAACATTATAAGTAAACGATTATAGTAATAAATACAGGGGTGCTGGTTGAAAAAAAAAAATGACAAAAATAGCAAGAGTGAGGTAAGTATTAAGTTAGAGAAGTTGTTAAAGATATTTAAAAGGATTCACTGCTTCATCATCAGAACATGTAAGCAGCTACGCCAAAGGCAGTCGTTAACAAAGACAACGACATCACGCCATTATCTGATGCCGAATTATAGTTAACGTTGTCGTCGTTCATTCCGAATGCCTGCGTCGTCATCTGCGACATCGTAAGTTGCATCATCTTCTTGAAGACCTCTGTCTCACAGGACGCCATCATGGCCATCATCTCGTGCCCTGCGTTGTGCGTCATCAGCATGTTCACCTGAATGGAACAACAATAAATACACTAGGAAAATTTTAATGTTATGGTTTATTTTAACATATTTTTCTACCGAGAATTTCTCTGCATTAAAAGATTAAAAGAAAAGTTTTAATCTATTTTCTACTTTTCAGTGCGTTTAAACTCTTCTTTCAAAGAAAGGGGTTTTTTTTTCAATTTCTTTTTTTATTAAAGCTTTTTATAATTATATTTGGTGTTTGCTACATTTTTAGTATTACAGTTTTAATCTGCTTATTATCAACAAAAGAAGTATTTTTAATTTTTTTTTAAAAATTCCCATGTAATCTATACCTCCGCAATCCCTCCCGCCGTTCACTGAACGAAGAAGACGCGATGTTAACACAACTCAGATATGGCGAGACGATTAACTGAGCAAAATGCCACGAGTGTAAAAAAATTTAAAAAAAATTTACGATACAAAAACAAGATGCCCGTCGAAAAAAAGCCTTTAATAATAATAATAATAATAAAACTTGTCAGCATGCAAAACCTCTTGCCTCAGTAACCACAAGAGATTAACTATTCGCATTTTAAACCAAAGCAAATCGCATACAAGCTATTCGCACGGAGAATGCTAAACCCGAGCTAAGGCGCGATCATTTTTATAAACCAAGATTATCAAGTTTTTGGGCATTAGTCGTATCAGAGAATGGCCCGTGTCACAGTCGGCACTGTGGTAGCTTCGGATGTGAAGAACACTGGCTAGCTCCACGGGCCTAGTGATGACGAGGTCTAGCTGGTGCCAGTGGCGGGAACGTGGGTGTCGCCATGACACCTTATTGATTTTTTTTACGCTTGAAGAAGGTGTTGGTAACACAGAGACCATTGGAGCAGCACAACTCTAGCAAACGTTGTCCGTTATCATTAATCCTTCCTAATCCGTGATAACCAAGACATGAAGTCCAGGCGTCCTGATCAGCTCCTATATACCCTAGCATTAAAATCTCTTTATATTGCTTTCATAGATCTGACAAAGGAATTGGCTTGGTAAGTCGGAGAGGACTGTTCAGCATTTTGCAAAGAAAAGGTTGTCCCCCACGACTGCTCACAATCATAGTCATTTCACAAAAACATGCACAGCACAGTACCCTTCAATGGCACTGTCTCTGAGGCATTCCCTGTCAGAAGCGGAGTAAAACAAGGTTGTGTATTGAAACCAACGCTCTTCTCCATTTTCTTCTCGATGTTCCTTCAATTTGCCTTCACAGTGACTGTGAAGATGGAGTGTACATCCAAACCAGATCTGATGGTAGGCTGTTCAATATCGCCCACCTTCGTGCAAAGATCAAGGTAAAAATGGCAGTAATTCGTGAACTGCTGTTCGATTACGATGCCGCCTTAACATCTCAAACAGAAGAAGGTCTTCATGAGATAGTTACTCGTCTATCACACGCTTGTAAAGAGTTTGGACTGTCAATTTGTCTAAAGAAAACAAATTTCATGATGCTAGAAGCACCGTCCTCTCCAATCATATCTATTGAGGGCAATAATCTGTCGGTTTTTTGAGAATTTCACATGCCTGGGATCCAATATTTCTAGTTCTCTCTCCGTTGATGAAGAGATAAACATCAGGATTGCAAAAGCAGCAGCAATTATGGCTAAACTGAATAAGCGGGTGTGGAATAATCTCAATCTAACTGAAAAAAAACAATTAAGTGTCTATCAGGCATGTGTGCTTAGTACGCTCCTGTGTGGCAGTGAAGTTTGATTGATTGTCATTCCAGGATTGGCCTAGTGAGCCAATCGTCGAGGTGTAGGACTACATAGCTACGGAAGGATGTCATATATTATCGTGTTATGGTGGTGTTACGTTACCTGTATAAACTCATATAGTTCTCCTCGCAGACAAGGGTTGTTGGCTTTTTCCTGGATCAGGAACTGGACACATTCCTCCATGCATGGACTAAACTTCTTACAGTTCTTCACGAGATCGTGATACAGACATGAACCAGCCACGATGTCTGGGTCCATAAAATCGAACATTTGCGGACAGCCGTAGTTGGCACCCGCTTGGGCATCACACAAACTATAAAACAAGTGATGAACATTAATAGTTGCGAGGGGTGTTCCATTTGTAATATAAAAATTAAATGGGGAGGAGGATGGTCGGATTAAAGGTTCTCAACATACAATTATGTTCGTTGCTGCTTCATAGAGATATGTTTTCTGATGGTCTTAGGCGACCCATGTGTAAGGATAGTTGGATTCCCAAAAGGGGGTGGTCCACAGGTTGAGAGCCGCTGGATTGAAGGGTTTTATGCGTACTGATTCAAATGGAAGGGGATCTCACTTGTCAACGTACAAAGAAATATATATCAGGCAGTCACCGAGTCTTTTCCCAATGATGTCATAATTGCAACATCAACAAAATATTATAAAAGCTTAAGATATATATGTGTTATGTGTGTAAACGCGCAATTATTTGTTTTTCATGGCTAAAACCTACAACAGATTTACAAGTATAGTGTAGTAAAGTGGAATCTACAACATATTAACAATTTTAAGTTTAGTGTAGTAAAGTGGAACCTACAACAGATTAACAAGTTTAGTGTAGTAAGATGGAGTCTACAACATATTAACATTTAAAGTGGAATCTACAACAGATTTACAAGTATGGTGTAGTAAGGAACTTTAAATATTTTTGTTTTCCTTGTCTTTAGTACTTTTTCTTATTATTATTATTTACAAAAAATAATTGTGGGATTTGAGTTTATTTCTTAAAAGGCTATTCTGAGAACCCAGCCGCAGGACATGGCGCACTATTCACCTGATGTCTGGACCACCGCTCAGGCACAACTCGCTTTTCATATTCTGCTTGGGATAGTAAAACAGGAAGCCGAAACACATCTCGTCCTCGGCCCCCTGGCCCCTAACCGTAGAGTGGTTCCTCCTGGCGGTGGAGTAGGTGCAGGCTGTGACGATCTCGTCTCCTGGCATGAGGACCACTGGGTTGGTTGTACTGTATATGGAATAAAATATGATGATGAATTTTTGCTCAGTCGTTTAACCTTAAACGTTTAAAAACTCAAATCTTGAAATCTAAAAAAAATAAAAAAAATTATACTCTCTACTTCAAACGGTAACTGGCTATGACGTAGTGAAGACAATTAGTTTGTCTAATTACTATGGAATCGTGAGCAGTCTTCGCTAAAGTGGTCGAAGTGTTATTTTCTGAATCATTTTCTAGAAGCTAATAAGGAAAAACATGTTATATGTGGAGAACAATAATATTAGATAGATAATAATAATAATAATAAAGTTCATTTGAAAAATCACGCTTCATCCCCAAAGGCTCGAAGCGCAGTACAAAAACTAAGCTGGGAGATAATAACAAGCTGGAAAAGATTGTAGACATCATCATTCCAGCAGGTGTTTGCGAAATAAATGAGTTTTTAAATTTGTTTTGAAGGACTCCAGCGTCTGGCTGTTTTTGAGAGCGTCAGGAAGGGTGTTCCAAATGGTTGGGGTTACTCTTTAATGATTACTTATTAAATAAACATTTGAGAACTGTTGCAGGCCTCCATTATTACCACGCGCATTAACTAAAAACAAAAACAACAACAAACAAAAACAAAAGGCAAAAAAATGAAGTGTAGGATTAAAAATTTAATTTTTTATTAATATCGTAAAATAAATTATTTTATTTTCTTAATTTTTTACAAGAACCTTGCAAACGAAATGTTGACATCAGGTTGATAGAGATTAACTTTGTATCATATATGTGTCATGGATTCCTCAGGTGGACATCTGGTTCATAGAAATGAGCTATGTATTATGCATGTATCATGGATTCCTAAAGTGGACATCTGGTTTATAGAGATGAACTATGTATTATGTATGTGTCATGGATTCCTACAGTGGACAGCTGGATCATCATATAGGTGTTATTAATGTGTCACAGACCGGCACTGTGGGCAATGGATCTACCAGGTTCACTTCATTTATCAAGTCTATTTACTTCCCATGAACAATCTTAATCAACAATAAATATTGACTTACTAGCGATTCATATCGGGTCTGTCGTAGTTGAACACTGTGTCATTTGTCAGAGCAGTGAGAAATGAACCTTTTCTGTACACCTGGATGTTCATTTTGATTCCTGAAATCATACGTAAGGATTATCGGTTTTAAGCTAGGAATTCTCCTGAAATGTGTGATGCCATTACAAGTTTAAAAAAAGTTAGATCCTTAAAAACCTCAGACATATTCGTATCAATTTTATGTATATGTTTTCCCCTTTACTTTCAACACTCTTGTAAATTATAGATTGTCTCTCTTGCTTTAAAAAAACTGATTTTACCTTCAAAGACATTTTTAAAGGGGAAATAACTATATATTCCAAAAATGCACAGCACAGGTTGTCCCCCTTTAGAATTAGTTCTAGACATACGACGGGAATTGCATTATTATACATATGAAAGATAATCGTTTTATCGACCCTCCTTGCATGCATGTGTACATGTACTTGCGCGCCAGCTAAAACTGTTCACCAACCTGTGAAATGCATGTGGTTCCAGGCGACGGTCACGCTCACGTGACCTGTGAACAAATTCTGCGTGCATCCTGAGGTGCACGTGCTCTGAACGGACACGGCGGCCTGTTTGGGGGGCAGTAGAAACGAATTGGACCCAACAAGGAAAATACCAGCGTCGTAACTTCGCCTGTTAAAAGGGAAGGGAGAGGGGGGGGGGCAATACGAAGCAAATTGACAAGTAAATAACGCATCAGACTGTTAAAATGAATTTTTAAAACGTGCGAATTATCTGAACCATATTGTTATTAAAATTTGCAGTAAATTTTCAAAACAATTATAAAGTTGACAGGTCGCTCGTTAAAGGCTTAAAAATTGCAATATGTATTTCAGTATACATGAAAATTAAGTAGTGAAAATAACTGTATAGGCTTGTTATGTTCGTTATTGAAACCAAGGCCATGCGCATGCGCATGGACAGCCGCCATTCGGCGTCAAAAGATTACGAAAAAGAGTTTTAAAAATACTTCAGTTACGTCATTATAAGACTTAGTTAAGTATTTTTTTAAAGACTGAAGATGTAGGTTAGTTATTTTTTAGTGTTGCGTATTTTTAATACCGGTAGTATTTTATTTGGACCCTTAAAAGTCAAAATGAAAACAATTTTTAATAACCCGACCTCTTTAATACGTTGAACTAAAAGCCCAAGGCTTATTTTACACACGACTCACCTCATGGATGTGTAGTACAGCATCAAACCCCAATGCGTAGTACACACACAACTCACCTCATGGATGTGTAGTACAACATCAAACCCGAGGTGTCCTCCCAGTCCGTCCTCTTGTCTGGGTTGCTCCAGTGAACCTATGAGGAATAGATTATGTATGTATACATGATCAGAGATCAGGACCAGTTCCACCAGAATGTAATTTTCCGTAAACAAATATGCACCCACCAAATGTCATCAAAGTGTGGACAAGATTGATTGCTTGTACAGGAGTGATTGCTTGTACAAGATTGATTGCTTGTACAGGAGTGATTGCTTGTACAGGACTGATTGCTTGTACAGGAGTGATTGCTTGTACAGGATTGATTGCTTGTACAGGATTGATTGCTTGTACAGCAAATTAAAATATACCATTTTCTAATTACGGGGGTGTCAAGAAACGGAGCTCATTTTGGAGTGGGGGTTGGGATGTTGCAGAAAGTTATTCAAATTTGGGGGAAGGGGCAGTTTAAAACAAATTGATTCAATTTTTATAATGTTTATGTAATATTATCTTTAGCTATTTAAAAAAAAAATATTATTTTTTGGGGGGGGGGGGGGGGGCGCGGGCATGATTCTAGAAACGGATTCTATTGTACTCAACCGCTACCTATTCTAACATAATATAACATTTCCCTTGACCACTCCCTAGTATTACATAACATTTCCAGCAACCAAACCACATCACACCCCCACCGAAAAAATAGCAACAAAACATGTAGAAAAAAGCTAATTTGAAGCTAATCGCCAGAATTTTTATTTTTTTTCAAATGAGGTGATTGTTGTAAGTAGTAAATATATTTGAGTTCTTAATAATCTAGGACAATTTCGTAAATATAACACAATAATACAAACTTATTTAGATAAGACTGTTCGTCTGTGACCCTTCAAAACGTATGGATATTACAGATACCACTTTGTCCATCCCATATTGTATTTGTCACGACTAGCCACTGCCGTATATGAATGTATATTTAGCACAAAAGAATTTTAAAAAACAACAATTGTGCATATTATTTATCTATTTTAAACTAACACAACAACACATACATAAAAAACAAACAACACAAAACACAAATCTCTTGAAAACCACATAAAAAAGATTGGACTCCGTCCGAGAAGCTTATTAATTAATTCAGACAGCACTTGACACTTTAAAAAAAAAGTTATTATACATTTGTGCCACCTGAAATGCCAGCTTCTTGAATCCGCCGGTGCCCAGCAGCCTGATGCCAGTCTTCGGGTCGTAGCAATCTCCCGTGACACCCACCGTCCACACGCTGAGAAACTGCTGGCACTTATTGTTGGCGACCAGACCACATTCAAACAGCTCGGTGGTTTCTGGTTGGTCGTCTGGTGGGGAAATATATTAAAATTATTTGTGACAACTGGCTGAAGCCGCTGAATGATTATATTCTTGGGCCAACCAGCTACAGACACTGAATGGTTATATTCTTGGGCCAACCAGCTACAGCCGCTGTATGGTTATGATTTTTGGACCAACCAGCTACAGCCGCTGTATGATTATGATTCTTAACGCAACCAGCTACAGCCGCTGAATGATTTTGATATTTGGGCCAACCAGCTACAGCCGCTGAATGATTATGATTTTTGGGCCAACCAGCTACAGCCGCTGTATGGTTATGATTTTTGGGCCAACCAGCTGTATGGTTACATTCTTGTATTTGTTGTTATATTTGAATAAACAATACAGTTATGTTACTGTTCATTGTTTTTGTTCATTGAAAAGATGGATGAAAGAAAAATCTTGTATATCTTATTAAATAACTTCTTTACCCAGGCATGAGTTCTGAACGTTAAGCTTAAGTGTCAGAAACACAGTGGCGTAGCGAGCTTAACTCGGGGCACAATACCTTTTTAGCGCCCCCCCCCTTATTCGAAAACCATACAATATTATAAGTAAAATATACCATTTGGCGCCCCTTTGTGAGTAGCGCCCGGGGCATGATGCCCCCCTTGCCCCCCTCACTACGCCACTGCAGAAACGTTAGACTTTGTTTAGGGGTTACAAGAAAGACCGATGTTGTTTAAAATTAAAACTTTAACAACAGGACCCAGCCGTGGAAAAGCTACGCCCCGGGCAGAAGCCTGAAAATGGCACCCCTCACCCTTGTTCCATCAAAATATTGATCCCAATCAGTTGTTAAAATGGAAGCTCTACTCTACTGTCTAAGTCCAAATGTTGAAAATATATGTCACAAATATTTTTTATTATAATTTATGAGTAGCATAACCAGGGCCGTATGAAGCGGTCTGGGCAGATTGAGCAGCCGTCTCGGGCGTTAACAGCTGGGGGCGCTAAAAGCGTCAATTCTTCCTGTCTCTCTACATTTATATCCACTAGCATTGACAGAAGGGCGGCAATGGACGACCTCCACCCGTTTGGCACTATTTATCTTTGTGAGGGGCAACATTTTAACTCACAGCAACGAAAATAAAGGTAATTAAATTGATAAAATGTCGCTGCGTATAATTTTATTTTCCCGTGAATTATGACTTATTATGACTTATTATGACTTATTACGACTTATTATGACTTATTATGACTTATTATGACCTATTATGACCTATTATGACTTATTATGACCTATTATGACCTATTATGACCTATTATGACCTATTATGACCTATTATGACCTATTATGACCTATTATGACTTATTATGACTTATTATGACTTATTACGACTTATTACGACTTATTATGACTTATTATGACTTATTATGACTTATTATGACTTATTATGACTTATTATGACGTATTATGTCTTATTATGACTTATTATGACTTATTATGACTTATTATGACTTATTAAGACTTATTATGACTTATTATGACTTATTATGACCTATTATGACCTATTATGACCTATTATGACCTATTATGACCTATTATGACTTATTATGACTTATTATGACTTATTATGACTTATTATGACTTATTATGACTTATTATGACTTATTATGACTTATTATGTCTTATTATGACTTATTATGACTTATTATGACTTATTATGACTTATTATGACTTATTAAGACTTATTATGACTTATTATGACTTATTATGACTTATTATGACATATTATGACTTATTATGACTTATTATGACTTTTTATGACTTATTATGACTTATTATGACTTATTACGACTTATTACGACTTATTACAACTTATTACGACTTATTACGACTTATTACGACTTATTACGACTTATTATGACTTATTATGACTTATTATGACTTATTATGACTTATTATGACTTATTATAACTTATTATGACTTATTATGACTTATTATGACTTATTATAACTTATTATGACTTATTATGACTTATTATGACTTATTATGATACGACATTGGCTAAATTCAATAAATCCTTTTTTTAATTCTATTTTTTATTGTTTTTATTGAGACCCAGTTCAAAGAAATGTGCTCCGGAAAAAAATAGACAGATCTAAAAAAAAATAACCATCACTACATCTGAAGTTCTGTCAGACTCATCACTGCATCTGAAGTTCTGTCAGACTCATCACTACATCTGAAGTTGTGTCAGACTCATCACTACATCTGAAGTTCTGTCAGACTCATCACTACATCTGAAGTTCTGTCAGACTCATCACTACATCTGAAGTACTGTCAGACTCATCACTACATCTTAAGTTCTGTCAGACTCATCACTACATCTGAAGTTCTGTCAGACTCATCACTACATCTGAAGTTCTGTCAGACTCATCACTACATCTGAAGTTCTGTCAGACTCATCACTACATCTGAAGTTCTGTCAGACTCATCACTACATCTGAAGTTCTGTCAGACTCATCACTACATCTGAAGTACTGTCAGACTCATCACTACATCTGAAGTTCTGTCAGACTCATCACTACATCTGAAGTACTGTCAGACTCATCACTACATCTGAAGTTGTGTCAGACTCATCACTACATCTGAAGTTCTGTCAGACTCATCACTACATCTGAAGTTCTGTCAGACTCATCACTACATCTGAAGTTGTGTCAGACTCATCACTACATCTGAAGTTCTGTCAGACTCATCACTACATCTGAAGTTCTGTCAGACTCATCACTACATATGAAGTACTGTCAGACTCATAACTACATCTGAAGTTCTGTCAGACTCATTGTTACTACTCAACTCTTGGTCGAGGCTTCAAACACAAAGACTCAACTGGAATCACTTCTATATTTAAATAATCCCGCCCAAATATTTACCTTCACACCCGAAGAGCACCATGTGATGGAGGGCGTAGCCGTTGTCCACGATGGGTTCCACGGCCGTCATGTGGTAGTCTCCCGGGGGTAGAATCTTTTCTAGGTCAACCACCTGGCACATGTAGGACGTTGCCTGTGGTGGTATTTTTGTACCAGGTGGATGTCGCAGGGTGACGTTTCTCACTCCTGGTAAACACATCATGACGTGGTGCGTCATGGTGAAATAAGTTGTATTTTTGTTATTATCAAATCCCTTGGATAATAATTATAATGTAAAAAAAATGCTGAATATTTGTTTAAAAACACATTAAAAAAACAACAAAAAAACAACAAAAAAAAAACAACCAAAAACGTAAGAGTTCGCAGACGTGATTTTGATTATGTGACGTCCTTGGCGGTCTTACGTCTACGCCCCACCGATCACGAAAACTCAGAACATACACACTACACATCAAACACAAACCTTAAATATAGCCAAGGTTGGATACCCCACTCCACCACCAATGGGACCATCCATTAAATGACGTCACGTTATTTCGACCACTTGCCCCTCCCCGCTCCCCACTCTTTGCCATTATTAAAAATTTTACATAAATTAGAAACACATCGTCAAAAAATGAGTGAACTCGCCATACCCCTCACCCACCCTTTTATTTTAGCCGCGCGATGTCAGTTATAGATAGCGCCTGTTCTTGCGCCAGCCGTTTGGAGTTACTTTTCACACCGACTCTGGACTCAGAGCAATAATCATGCACGTCAAGCACTCGCCACGTACCTGCTTCATGCTTGGCCGCACACACGAACTCGTCCGACTTGCACATGTCTTTGAGCCAGTCCGACTGGGTGTTGTACACCGGGTGGGTCAGTGTCTTCTGCTGACAAGAAAGAGCATCCCAAGGATCGCATATTCCTGCAAGTTTAAGTGGAGTCAAATGAAAATAAAATAGACGAAATGCAATACCGGGTTGTCTAGGAAGGTTAATTTGAAGTTTGCTATGATTGACTCTACAGCAGAGGGTTCTTAATCGGGGGGGGGGGGGGGGGGGGGGGATGGGGTCTACACCCCTTGTTAGGGCAGTGTCAAGGGGGACGGAGGCCCTAGAAAAATCAGGTTTATTTGTCGTTTTATTAGCGTTTCCAATCATCAGAGAGTGTTTTAAAATGAGATGGATTAGCGGGGATCGTTATGACATCAAGAGGGGCTTGCGCCACTACCAAAGACGATAAATAGACCAAGGGTTAACAAAAAGCCATAGGTAGCCAAAACAAAAAGTAAAATTATGTCATATTTAGATTATATTCATTTATACAAGTGTGTAACCAGGGTAATGGGGGAGGAGGTCGAAAAAAAAAGGGTGGGGGGATTCAGCAGTCCAAGCGTAACACATCAGACTCTATCCAGCTTGTAGAAACGGATTTATTCTGAAAAAAAATTAGTAGCATTAACGCTACTTAAATATCTTTAACAAGCTAATTGCTCCACAATCTACATCATTATTTTTTAAAATTAAATCTATAAAACTAAATATTTCTTTTTTAAAAAATTAAGTCAATCTAATTTTCTCCATTTATATTTTACTGACCGGGATGGGATATTCCCGTTGTACGCGAAGGTAATGTGTTAGGTTTCCAAATACAGTCAGGGTCACCCAGCTCTTGACCATTGGTCAGTCCATCTCCGTCTGAATCTGTCTCGCACAAAGCCGCTGTCCATTGCTGTAATCGAAACATTATGTTCTATACTGTTTAACTTACGAGCCTTGAAACTTTCTTTCTACATGGGACACTTCTGTCACTGGATAAGTCTATCCTTTCCTGGGACACTTCTGTCATTGGATACGTCTACCTTTTCCTGGGACACTTTTGTCATTGGATAAGTCAACCTTTTCCTGGGACACTTCTGTCATTGGATAAGTCTACCTTTTCCTGTCTTATACACACCTACACGCTGAGTTTGTATGTCTCTGTATTTTTGCTGTTGAAGTCTTATTGACAGAAACATCTAATTGTCCTTCTTCATGTTTTCGTCTAAATTGTGTATATAACTTATTGCTTCAACGTGAACGAAGTCTCCCCGTTTTTATTTCATTTTTGGAAAGCTTTTATGAATCAATTCATTGCGCAGGCTAAATTTCCTTTTATTAAGTATATCTCCAAGCTGCATGCATAGACACAACTTGCTCTCAGTACATCTTTCCTTCAGTTCTCGATCTACACAATAACTGCCGATCCATCAGCAACAAACAGTCATCTCTTGTATAAAAAAACCAACCATCAACCAAAAGCACACAGCAACAGCTACGCAATAATCTCTACCCCAAATACGCTCCATAGCAAATCAAGTATTGCAAAACATGAACCCAAAACACACATATTCATGAAACAAATTAACATGTCAACTTACACTCCTTATAAGACAACCTACGATCATTTCATTTCATCTTACGATCCTTACATTTAAACTGACGGTCCTTAGATTTCAGCTTACGATCCTTACATTTAAACTGACGATCCTTAAATTTAAACTGACGATCCTTAGATTTTATCTTACGATCCTTACATTTAAAATGACGATCCTTAGATTTCAGCATACGATCCTTACATTTAAAATGACGATCCTTAGATTTCATCTTACGATCCTTAAATTTAAACTGACGATCCTTAGATTTCATCTTACGATCCTTACATTTAACTGATGATCATTAGATTTAAGCTTACGATCATGTTACGTGAACGACGTGTTTACGTCATCTTTTCACCGTGAATGACCTCTAGCTGATCCCAAGCTCGGAACCGCATTTATGGAGTGGCTATAGCTAAAATAGTCTCTCTTGACCTTTTTTACAACTAAATAAAATTAATAGTCTGTATCCTTAGAATTATGTAGAATTATATGGAGAACTCTGGAAAGGAAAACATTGTGTAAGGCCTTTCTAAAAATATCAGTAAAACAGACTATAAAAGGAGACGAGAGATATTTTTGGGCGTGTGCTATGTGTGCTATCATTTATCACGAGATTTTTTTACTAACTTTTACTGTGTGGTGTATATATTCCTTTTCATATTTGTACCCTTTTTTACAACATTGTATATTCTTCGACATTGTACCGATACAAGCCCATCATTATTCTGTAAGTCAATTGCTTCAAATTATATTTCTTTTGATTTTGTAATTTATTATTAACTTAATAAAACTAATTGATCGTAATTAGCCCCAGTTCGAGTATCGTATTTTTGGTTATTGTATTTAACATATGGTTTCGTCTTTGTTGTGTACTGTTTTAGAACGAGCCATACACTTAAATAAGAGATTAATTTCTCCATACTGATTACAGTACGTAACAATCCTTACATTTAAACTGACGATCCCTAGATTTCATCTTAAGATCCTTACATTTAAACTGACGATCCCTAGATTTCATCTTACGATCCTTACATTTAAACTGACGATCCTTAGATTTCATCTTACGATCCTTACATTTAAACGGACGGTCCTTAGATTTCACCTTACGAACCTTACATTTTGCCTCGCGATCCTTCCAAATTTTACTTACATTTCCCGCTGCGTTGAAATCGGTCCCAAAATCATTCCTCAGTCCAGTGCCAACGTCCATGAAGTGACCGACCCCCTCCCAGGTGTTAAACGGCTTACACGGGTGGGGCACGTACTCCCCATTGGGGATCTTAGCCCTGAAGGTCGAGTATGGCAGAGCACAATGGAGGAGAGCAGCCAGCAGAGCAACCCTGTATAGTTTGTGCATAAAATAATAATTGAGTTTTGAAATTCGCATGGCAATCGTTGTTCTTTCCATGAGTTTGTTATGATATTGAACTCCAACCGCAATGGAAAGGTAGAAAGTTAATAGGCAGAAAATGATTTGAAGAATTACGAAATCGCCTTTTGTGAATATGAGTGTATTGTGTTGAACTGCGTCAAACATAAAACAGTTTTAAAAAACAACTAATAATAAAAATTAATATATGAAATTATAAATGGATTGTTTTTATATTATAATCGTTTGAACGCATTGATACAGCGATGTTAAACTCAGCTAATCTGCATGATAAATTTATCGTATCTTAAAATAGCAGTTTCACGTTAGTAACAATTCGCTTCACTGTTTTCCGTGAGTCTAAAAATATTATTCTTATTGTGGTATTTAAAAAAAAAAAAAAACAGCAATAAATTTAAAAAATTGAATATAGTGTTTATACCGAAATAGTGTTGTTGTTTTTTTTAAATTTTCAAATTCATAATTTTAATTTAAGAAGAATTATTTTCAACTTTGAAATATAAATTATTTCTTAAAGGTTATTAAATAAAGATGTTGCTAGAAATTGTGAATATCTGGTGTTGGGCCCTATCCACTGCGAAATGGTACCTATTTACGATGAAACAAATGTGTATTTTTAGGTTTTTCCAACAAATTATATAATTTTTACATGGCTAATATTGAGTTCTTATTAGACTAACTTTACATCAATATAAAGGTCTATAATTTTAATGTAGTTCTTGCTTAGTATCAAACACGTGCAGTCGTTTTTCAAACTACATTTCATCAGAAAGGAGTCGCATTTAAAGTAAGGATAGGTGTTAACTATACATTTTATGACATATGTTAAAAATATATTTTTAAGCATAATTTTAATGCTCTCTATTCCATGGGCGCATACAAATAGTGCAAGTCCAATCAATTATAATTTATTAATTGTGCATTCTTTAAATGTGCTACTTTTGTAACAAAGTTTCCTGAATGATTTCGTTTAAAAAAAAAAAAAAAATACTTGGCCTATAGTTGTAAAATTCCTCAGCGACTTTGTCTTCTTTTGGTTCTGGACAAATAAACATGTCTTCTTTCTAAAACGTCAATTTAGAAATAATTTCTATGGATTTGGTAAAAATATGTGTTTTTGAAGAGTCAATTTGTATTTTTAGAAGAAAGTTAGACTATAGTAGTTTGAAAGTCAAAATAAACATTTCAATCAACTGAATATTGGCAAATTTATATTTTATTTTATTGGATTTTCCGAAGATAAAGTGACACGCTAATAAATATATAATGTCTTTTGTAAAATATTTGATGCTTTCTTTAGATAATTATGACGAATCAAATACGATTTATAAAAATGACCCATTTTAAAAACCAATTTCATTGTATAGACCTCTCTTAAAAATATTCGTTAAAAAATTTTGGAAATAATTAGAAAATTGAAGTAGTTTTATCAAAATATTTTTTTTAAAAATTTGGGTTCAACATGTAAATGATGTTAGCCGTGCTTTTTGTGATGAAAATCATTTTTGTTTTTGGAAGGAACTTTATTGTTTATTAGTTGAAAATTCATTTATTAATTAAGTTGATCACCCTAAAAATAGTTTAAATAAAAATTAAAAGCCACTTTACTAATAACAATTTGTAACATTAAAAGATATATTTGTATAATACAACCAGGTCAATGCGGGCAGTCACTTACTATTTCGAGGTTACATGCAACTTTTCGGCTTTGTCATTCCTCCAAACCCCACCTTGCATTCAAAGTTTATAATTAAAGAGATATCTACATCACAACTTTAAGCCCCTAAAATATCCGAGGCTTCCTGCTGCCGTAATGGTTGCAGGACCCACACAAATAGCCTTGAGGTCAAATGACTCTACATTTTTAACTAGACAATCTATCGTCGCTCTCCGATCAAGTGTAAAATTATGCAAAATTAAATTTAGGTATGTGCCGAAATGCATTCTTTCATTTTGAATCTATCAAAAACATTTTCTAGACTTAAGGCTTTAAGGGTTGAGACTAAGTTGGGGCAAAAACCATACCTTTAAGGGTGACACAGCTGCAATGCATTTACCTTGGGCTTGGTTAAAGTTAGAGATGTCCCTGATCAATTGTGTGGCTAATTTTGCCGTTCCCATCCGATTCTTTGAAATGCCCCCCTCCTAAATTATCTGAAAGAAAACACCCCAGTTTTGCTCAAGGATCTTCGACATCCTCAATTTCTGCTTCCCTCTTCTCTGAAGACGATCAGTGTTACAGTACGGGGTTGAATCAAAGCTTTGTCAAATGATTACCCTAGGGCGTGATAAAAAACCGGAGTGAATTCAGTTTATGTATGACATTGGGTGCCATGATGTCACACACGACATTGGGTGCCATGATGTCCCACATGACATTGGGTGCCAAGATGCCCCACACGACATTGGGTGCCATGATGCCCCACACGACATTGGGTGCCAAGATGCCCCACACGACATTGGGTGCCAAGATGCCCCACACGACATTGGGTGCCATGATGCCCCACACGACATTGGGTGCCAAGATGCCCCACACGACATTGGGTGCCATGATGCCCCACACGACATTGGGTGCCATGATGCCCCACACGACATTGGGTGCCATGATGCCCCACACGACATTGGGTGCCAAGATGCCCCACACGACATTGGTTGCCATGATGCCCCACATGACACTGGGTGCCAAGATGCCCCACACGACACTGGGTGCCAAGATGCCCCACACGACATTGGTTGCCATGATGCCCCACACGACATTGGGTGCCATGATGCCCCACACGACACTGGGTGCCAAGATGCCCCACACGGAGGAAAGTGAAAGAAACACCGAGCTTAATATAACTCAGCCGATGTGAATATGTAACGCCGGTATCAATTCAAATGTTTTTTTTATATCAAGCTGTTCTAGAAAACCTAAAATTGTACATTACACTAGCTAGATAAGGTTCGGCCACCCGTATATTAAATGTTTAAGACATTTGAATATTAAACAAATGTATCATTATTAGAATGATCACAAAAAAATTATTGATGAAAAATATTTTTTTCTAATTCAATCTCATGTGTACTTAATTTAATTTCTTTACCATTTACAAATTATCCCTGTTGACATTCGCTACAAAGTCTTTTGAGTCTACCATAAAATGATAAAGATATTTAATTAGTCTTTATAAATGTTCTGAAACTCCAATCTATGTCAATGCCCCCCACCCCAGCCTCCGACATTTAATTACTTCTATTAAGACTTGGTTCCTAATTTTTTTTAAATTAAACAAGTATACTCTGAAGTCATGTGACCTTTTACTGAAATATAAACTACTAAGTGCTCCAAGAATCTAAAATGGTCGAATTAAGACATGTTTAACGGCAAATGTTACCAACTTTATTATTACTTGACATCGTCTTAAAAGTTAGTCTTCAAATTAAAAAATAATAATTTGTTAAGAGCATTTTCACATTTCTTTATTTACCTGAAAAGCATTCTTTAAGAGTCCCGAATGCTTAGAGAGTTCTCGATCTATTATAAAATATAGTAAATTATACGAAAGCGCAGTCTTGAGCCTCGATGCAAAGTTCACTGGCAATTCGTATCTGTATTTTGGAAATCGTCGCCATGTGAAACCACACCAAACATCGCGTTAAAGACGAAAACCTGGAGACGTAAGGGTTATATCACGATGCTGCATCGTGGCTCTGTGGTGAAACCTGGGTATTCGTAGTCACCTTGTGTGCTACAACCCGTTCCCAGGGGCGTATCCGCTAGTTTAGCATGGGAAGCAGGGATTACACAACCTTCTTCATTTTAACATAGATAAATAACATATTTAATGCTCATATACTTCTGGGATAATGACTTACACTACTAAAACGTTTGCATTCCCACAAGCTCCCATCATCGTTACAACGTTAAATCATTTAGACTTTGGCTGATTTCAAAGTAATCCGTTAAAACCATCAACATTTAAAGAACACTTTATGTTATAAACAAATCAGTGTAATATTTTTTTAAGACTCTAAATGAATATTTAGTAACATTTTGGAGGACGTAACGGTTAAACTTCTGTTTAGTTCCCGCAATCAAGGGGTTAAGCTGTTTAGTCCCCGCAATCAAGGGGGTTAAGCTGTTTAGTCCCCGCAATCAAGGGGTTAAGCTGTTTAGTCCCCGCAATCAAGGGGTTAAGCTGTTTAGTCCCCACAATCAAGGGGTTAAGCTGTTTGGTCCCCGCAATCAAGGGGTTAAGCTGTTTAGTCCCCGCAATCAAGGGGGTTAAGCTGTTTAGTCCCCGCAATCAAGGGGGTTAAGCTGTTTAGTCCCCGCAATCAAGGGGGTTAAGCTGTTTAGTCCCCGCAATCAAGGGGTTAAGCTGTTTAGTCCCCACAATCAAGGGGTTAAGCTGTTTAGTCCCCGCAATCAAGGGGTTAAGCTGTTTAGTCCCCGCAATCAAGGGGTTAAGCTGTTTAGTCCCCACAATCAAGGGGTTACGCTGTTTAGTCCCCGCAATCAAGGAGTTAAGCTGTTTAGTCCCCACAATCAAGGGGTTAAGCTGTTTAGTCCCCGCAATCAAGGGGTTAAGCTGTTTAGTCCCCGCAATCAAGGGGTTAAGCTGTTTAGTCCCCGCAATCAAGGGGTTAAGCTGTTTAGGCCCCGCAATCAAGGGGTTATGCTGTTTAGTCCCCGCAATCAAGGGGTTAAGCTGTTTAGTCCCCGCAATCAAGGGGTTAAGCTGTTTAGTCCCCGCAATCAAGGGGTTAAGCTGTTTAGTCCCCGCAATCAAGGGGTTAAGCTGTTTAGTCCCCGCAATCAAGGGGTTAAGCTGTTTAGTCCCCGCAATCAAGGGGTTAAGCTGTTTAGTTCCACAATCAAGGGGTTAAGCCGTTTAGTCCCCGCAATCAAGGGGTTAAGCTGTTTAGTCCCCGCAATCAAGGGGTTAATCTGTTTAGTCCCCGCAATCAAGGGGTTAAGCTGTTTAGTCCCCGCAATCAAGGGGTTAAGCTTTGCAACATTGTGAAAGACGTTCCACGGCACCATTACTTTGGTTCATAGTCGCCTTCGAGCTGACCTGTGTTACTTTGGGACTAAGCCGTGCTCCAGAAGCCGATGTAGGACTCCAAACAAGAAAACATTAGCCTCCCAAGGAACCTTTACTATCAAAGAGGGTTTCACATGCGTTATATGTGATATATGTAATTGTGTGCAGTAGATGTCCTTCTAGGTATATGGGAGAAACTGGGAGAAGATTGGCAGATAGGTTCACAGAACATCTTCGAGATATTGAGCAAGGTAAACTTTCCCCAGTCTCTTCAAATTTCATCAGAGAGCAACATAAAGGTGCATTAGATGTTTACATTACGGCACTAATTTCTAGCACTAACACACCAGAGAGAGTGAAAATGGAGCATATATTTATTTAGCTCTTCGGTACTATATCCCCACATGGTATGAATCAAATACTCTCTTACTAATGTTTCTTAATATCCCTGTATTTCTACTTTTTTTTCTTATTCTTTAGATTTTATGTATCACTAAATATTTTGGTCCTTTAAGATTCTCTACCTTATTTTTCACAGTACCAATATTTATATTCTTTCACTTCCTGTGATCCAACTTCCGGCAACAAAAGGAAATCTCAAAATGTATTTACGTTTCTCTGTTACTTGTCATACCTCTTTTTCTCTTGTTTGCTGATGAAGGCTCTAAGCCGAAACGTCCAAATCTTTTGTCCTGTCTATTAATTCAAATTCGGCTTACTTTGTTGTTATATTTCTTTTACACATCTGTATATCAATTATGACCATTATTTTATGAAGGTTTCTTGTTTTTTCACGAACATGTGTTTGGGAGCTTCGTTGGCGTCAAGAACAGGGTGTTACGAACACAAGTAGCTCCGTTTAGTCTAAAGGTTGGCGGAACATTTTCGCACAAAGTGGCACAGGCATGGTGCAGACAGCACGGCAGCCAGAGGTGTATTCACTAACATGCCGTCTCCTAGCAGACAAGACCCTTGTTGGGTCGCAGGCAGCAGAGTCGAGTGAGACGGATGCGCACTGAGCACTGTACCGTCGGCACATATTTTAACAGGCTACACCACAAAAGGGACCCTACCTGCCGGCAATGCAGCCTGGTCCTATAAACTCTAGCGCATCTGTTGACCGAGTGCCCATTACTAGACGTTTAAAGGGATGCCAGGGCGACGGGAGAGACCTGCGTGTGGAAAATTTTATATGGTTCAGCTCGACAGATTGAGTTGATTGCCAATACACTAGCCGGGGTCATAAGAGAGTAATATCAAACCCTCACCAGAATATGTATGTTAGTTATTCCAATGGTAATTAGTAAAAACACCAAATTTAATATTTGATATGGTGCTTTATTCAACAATGAACTCCACAGCGTGCCTTCTTTCTTCAACTATCTCTCTGCAACTCAACGACTATCCAAGCCATAACAAAGAACATCGTCATCTCCAATAGCCCCAAAACGACACCCATACAGACGACGTAGCAACAGCTACACAGGGAAATGATAGTTTCCAGTGAAAGTCTTCTCCGTTTAAACTAAACAGACATAGAAAGGTTAGCGGAGGGGGGTGGCGGTGCGCCCCAAGTAACAGTTATTTCGGGGCGGAAATCTATTAATACTGATAAGAGTATTACTATGTTTATTATGCATTGTAGTTTCGTGAATTAGTGGCGGCTAAATCAAGGACCACCTCAGGCATCAGAGGCGTATCTAGAGGGTTTGGCATCCGGGAAGAATATTTATTGCTACACACCTCCCCCCCCCCCAAATTTTCACCCCCCCCCCTTCAACTTTGACACTTATCAAGGAAATAGCACCAAAGCACATTTTGGCGCCCCCATTAGTCTGGCTTTCGGGAAACATCTGCCCCCTCTTTATTTTCCCCTCCACTTATCTACGCTTCTGCCAGTTGTCACAAACTCAAGCTACTCCACTGCAGATATACAAACAGAGACACAACCTCATAGGCACATATACACGGCTAGAGACACAACCTCATAGGCACGTATACACGGCTAGAGACACAACCTCATAGGCACGTATACACGGCTAGAGACACAACCTCATAGGCACGTATACACGGCTAGAGACACAACCTCATAGGCACGTATACACGGCTAGAGACACAACCTCATAGGCACGTATACACGGCTAGAGACACAACCTCATAGGCACGTATACACATATTTTAATTGTAAAGGAAAAATAAACTTGATCGCTGACTTCTATTACATGAACTTTGATATACTTAAAATTGATGTCTTTTAATCAAGAATTAACATAATAATTACACTCAAAACACCTATCTGGCAGCCTGCTCAGTTACCAACCAGGTAACTGCTGATATTACGCTATCACCTTCCTTGAAGAGTTACCAAGGTCCCCCCCCCACCCCCACCCGCCCCCCCAATTTGATGCTTTCCAGAAAAAATTGTCCTACATGTATATCGCATTTGTTTTGGGTACCGGTCCCCGTCACAAAGTGAACTCTCCTCATGCAAGTACAAAAATGTCAAGCCGTCTTTTAAATATTTATATATTTGACTACGCTGCTTTTTCAGTTGGGCCTGTGTGCCATATTATTCTATTGAGTGGCATGTGGCCACAGGAGAGATAACGTACACATTTCGAAAAAAAACAAAAAAACCATCACTGGTTTTACCCATTGAATCCAACTGTTGTAACGGGTGTCCGATTCACCTGACACGGAAACAGCAAGAGAACTTTTCAAATTTTCCAAATAAAGCCAGATTACAAACTCCTTCAGCCAAATTCTCACACACTCTCAAAATTCTATTTGACTTAAAATGTCGTCATTAAATATTATCTTCAAACTAATTCGTGTCTCATTTTATTATTATTTTAAAAAAATGATTGAAAGTATTTATTCTTCTGGCAATGTTTTTTTCTTCTCCCCCTCTTCTATTTTTGACTCGTCCCACCCCAACTCCCGAAGCTACAGACGAAACTGAACATTACGGTGAACACTTGGAACGTAAGTTCACATGAAATTTTTGGGCAACCCTTGAACAGCGTGAAATAGTAACTGCATTGTTACTTTGTGTTGACACTTCGGGTGTTACAAAGAAGCCGTTTTACTTGACAATAGAACGATTTTAACAGAGCAAGCACTTCGGTTGGCGATATCTAGGACATGAATGCAGAGTCGAACAAAAAAGAAAAGAAACGAATACGACTTCGAATTTTGACGACTCCAGACTTCGAATGTACGTGCAAGACTTCGACTCCAGACTTCGAATGTACGTGCAAGACTTCGACTCCAGACTTCAATTGTACGTGGGCAACTTCAACTCCGGCTCTGTTATGTAAAGTAACTTATTTTTTTATAAAAATAATAAGTAATCGCAAAAAAATGAAGGACATTTGAATGACGTCATTGTCCCCTGGACATTTTACCGTGTTTTTGATCAGGAGATGGGGTAAATATTACGACTCCGACAAAGACACCTGATACCCCTATTCTGACACGGACGATTTGTTAGGACACCTTGCTGTTATAAATGTCGGAAGCTGTAATTATATGTTACAGTTAAGCCTCCACAGTGGATGGCCTTGTACTGAGCTCAGTGCTGGTCTTGTGTAGCTATACTTCATCATCTGAATATCTCTCACCATACAATGGTGAACTCTGCGTGATATCTTAATATGGCACAAGGAGGGGATAATTCGCGCATTATTGGATGAATTCGTTTTGGTGTTTATCGGCGACAAACAGTTTTTTTCGCCACAAAATAAAATTAAAAAGCGATTTTAAAGAAGAGACATTTAAACATATTAGCATCTCAAGCCAGGGACGTCATATGGGGAGGGCATGGAGGGGCATTGCTTCCCCCCCCCCCACTTTTGAGTTTGCAAAATGTTTTGTTTCTCTATTTATCAGTATCTTTGACACACTAGATTTCAGTATCTAAGACAGCAGAAAACTGAACGGGACAGAAAATAAGTAAGGAAAAAAACTATTCCATCATTTAAAATTGACAGCAGGAAACGTCAGTCATAATCAGGCCATTCTTATTGACATTGCCATGTACTATGACGTCATCAATAGTAACATATGTACTGTGACGTCATCAATAGTAACATATGTACGGTGACGTCATCAATAGTAAACTTATGTACTGTGACGTCATCAATAGGAAACCTTGTACTGTGACGTCATCAATAGGAAACCATGTACTGTGACGTCATCAAAAGTAAACTATTTACTGTGACGTCATCAATAGGAAACCATGTACTGTGACGTCATCAATAGTAACATATGTACTGTGACGTCATCAATAGCAAACTATGTAATGTGGCGCCCCCAGGAATCAACAACTCAACAAGTCGGACAAGTTTTGGTTTTGCCCCCTCCCCCACTGAAAAAACCTGACATGACGGCCCCGTCTCAAACTTATAAACATACACAGTGGCGCATGTGACTTAATGCAGCACAGGGAAAAGTTCCCAACATTAGGCCGCCAAACACACTTCTGATATATTTTGTTTTTTATAAATATATTTTTATCACAAATCCCACCCCTTTCACCCCCGAGGCAGAGGCGTAACATGGGTTTTTGGCGCCCTTGGCTGATTTATTTTTTAAATAATAAAAAAATTAAAAATTAGAGATTTAGCAGCGCCCTTTTGAACTGGCGCCCTTGGCAACTGCCCCAATGCCACGCCGTTGTTACGCCACTGCCCCAAGGTGCGCCGCTGTACATACATATGTTACGTAATATCAAAATACACAATTTCTCGCTAACATGACCATCAACTAATGTCACTGAAGCTTTTACTAAACCGGGGAGGGGAGGGGGTAGCAGTAATTGGGAATCTTATAAATGGCGTTACTTGAATGCATGTTTTGTCAAATAACTTTAGTAGGTGGGAATTTCACGCATTGCGGCCACCATTGTCTGGGGGGGGGGGGGCTATAGCTTATAGCTACATATATTTATGCTTGCTGTGTATGTAATAGATTAAAAACTCGATTATGTGGAAGAGTTTAGTTCAGCTTAAGTTCCCACGGCTCTCTCAAATGAAACATGAATCTGGTTTCTAGATTTAGGATTATGTTGGACGTCTATGACGCTTCATATCTGGAAATTTGTATGAAAGAAATTTCGTCGACGGAAAATTGATCGAACGGAAGTATGGTTGAACAGAAGTTTGGTGGAATTTTTGTTTCAGTTAAAACGATCAAATTTTGCGTCAAATTTCTTTTTGAACGCATTATTTTGTTTTACTATACAGTTGATGGTCTGGAGTTCAATCCCCACCAAAACCCAGTCAAGCAAAAAACATCACCAGCACCCCAGGTGGATGGGACTCGTTAACCTTGAATGGCAACTCATCTAAGAGAAGGAAACTCTGAATTCAAACCCGGAGACGGAGTTCTGTCAGCCTCATGTCGCATTGAGCCCTTGTGTATGGTTTAGCGCCATGAGTCTCGATCCTTTAAGGACCATTCCCACATGTCAAGGTCACTGTTTAAATTCTTTAAAATGCTTTCGGCGCGTCTTTAAATCTTTATTCTATTCTCCAGCAAACCACTCGCCATGCTTGAGTTCAACAATAAAATAATCTTTTTGGGGGCAAGCGGTCGTCTGACATTCTCCCGCAACTTGTCCCGACCAGTGAAGCTGGAACTTCATTAACTAGCTTTATATTCGTGTCCTTTTGGACTCGCCTCTTCTCTAATTATCTGCATCTAACTCATTTATCTGGTCTGTTCACTCCAAGCTCCATATTAAATTAAAGTTCTATTTCGTTTTGTTTCTCTTATTATATTGTTTAAATTAAGCTTAACTTTTCACTGTGACTCGTGTGTCACAAATTATGTCGTTAGATGTTCTAAATGCGCCCTTGTTTCCAGGTTTGTCTCTGCGTCAAGTGAAACGCATGGCATGAAATCAAGTGGAACATGCAACATGACATCACACAAAACACATAACATGACATCAAGTGAACGTCATAATGTGACATCAAGTGAAACACGAAACATGACATCAAGTGAAAGACAAAACGTGACATCAAGTGAAACACATAACGTGACATCAATCAAGTGAAACACATAACGTGACATCAAGTGAAACACAACATGACATCAAGTGAAACACAACAGGACATCAAGTGAAACACAACATGACATAAAGTGCAACACAACATGACATCAAGTGAAACACAACATGACATCAAGTGAAACACAACATGACATAAAGTGCAACACAACATGACATCAAGTGAAACATACATGACATCAAGTGAAACACAACCTGACATCATTCAAGTCTTTGAACTGTATTGCTCACCACGCAGCTTCTTGATCCCCTTTTATCGACCAACAAAATGTTGCTTATTTGAAAGAAAACACCCTACAACTTTCAGTTAATGCAATTTGCTTTGAAACTGATTCATAGTTTCCCGACATCCTTCAGTTTTTTAGGTACGAGAACCGAGTAAGTGTTTTCTTGTCCTATGCCGGCAGATCTCAATCTTCTGTTAATTGCTTTGTTTAAGTTTTTCGCCCGTCCAGATCGACAAGGACCATCTAGTCATCCGATTATGGGGTTGAGAGGGGGGGGGGGGGTCACGGTGAGTTGGTAGGCGTCTTGCTAGTCCGATCCGAAATAGCCTCTGGCGAGTGCGGGCAAGGGATAGTTGCTGTAGTCGTTGGTCTAAGGTTGCTTTTTCGGGCCAGCCTGCGTGTCTCGGCTGTGGCTCTCCTACTGGCTTCATGAGAGTGAGCCACCTTCTTGACAGCTGATCACCATTTGGCGCTGTCCTGGGAATGTCTGCACCCATGCAATAAAGTTCATGCTGAATGCCTTTGTGCCGCTTTCGGTGTGTCGTTGTATCGTTTTCTTTGACCTCCCTGGGAGCGCTTGCCTAATCGAAGAACAGCTGTTTAGGGAGACGGTCGTCTTCCATATGGTCCATGTTTTTAGGGTAATCTATGTTATAAAAGGTGCACACGTTTCAGTCAGCCCGTTTAAAATCACAAAATGAAAAATACATGTCTTCCATTAATTTCCCACAGTTTAACTATTTTAGACGCGAGTGAGCAGAATTACTAACACCTTTGATGTAAACGATACCAAAAGGGTGTTGTTTCTATAGGTAAACTCAACTAAGGTTATTTGAAGTTTTCTTTATAGAATAGCCCACCAAAACTTGGTTAAACTTTCGTATAAAACCCAGGAGAGTTAATTGCAGCTTCTATGAAAAAGGAACACATGAAACGGAAATTAGTATTATATTTAAATCATCTGATGTTAACGTAAGCTATATCTTGGACGATCGCTCAAATCAAACATACAGCCAACCTGCTGACTGTGCACAAATAAATCAATGATCGCAATCAACCGAGAACGTTTACGTCTAATGCTTGTGATTAACAGGTACATCTGAAGTTTATTAGTGGGTAATGAAGTCGCTGGGTGCTGGGTGGCCGAGTGGTCTAAACTGAGCAAATCTCAAGTCTGGAGATCAATCCCCCCCCCCCCCTCAAAGCCCAGTCAAGCATAAACATCCCCAACACCCCGGGTGGGTGGGACTCGTTAACCTTGGACGGCAACTCATCTAAGAGAAGGAAACTCTGAATTCAATGGTACAATGAAACATTCCGACAACTCCTGCGACGCCGCTGGTGCCAAGCTGTATCCCTTGGGTTTATCCAGCGGCGTGGAGAGAGGCGATTTGCTGTTGGGAAACAGCCTAGAAGAATAATCCCAGGCCTTGTGGATTTCGTCCTGCGTGCGAATTCCACACCATCGTCACATACGGACGGATGCCAAGCCAAAATTATTTTTTTTTTTTAAAATGAATTCACAAATTGACACTAAAAATGTACTGTTTAAAATCAAAGTTTAGACATTTGTTTTTACAGCATTGAAAAAAATTAAGTTTTTAAAAAATATTTTTTAAATATTTTTTTTATATATATGACATCATCATGTCCATTAGTCCTTGGACCGCTGGGGCGCCACAGAAGATATGAAAACTATCCTTCTCAATTCCTCTCGGTCTTCTGCACTAGCATAGCTTCGCCTAGTTTTAGTCCCGACCACTCTTTGATGCTATCTTCCCATCTTTTTCTCTGTCTTCCTCTTCTTCTCCCTCCTCTAGTTGTGACCTGCATGATTTCTTTGTATTTGAGATATTCGTAGTATTTAAACATTGTTTAGTAACAAGAACAAAGAAATACTACATTTGGTAGTTGCTATATTTATTTTTAAAAATTAACAAAATATATTCGTCTATGTTTTTAAAATGTTTTATTACTATAAAAATAACTTTTAAATAGAAGACGGAAGAGAAACTGGCAGACGGAGTCACGACCATGACGTCATAACTGTATCAATGGCTTTTAGATTCTAAACATGGTAGGTAGCAGTGACAGAAGAGTAACCAGCATGGACGTAACGCTGGTGTAAGATGCAGAGTTGTAGTGAATTTCATAATCGTCATCATATCGTGACGTGGTCTGCACGTAAGTGTTGGGCATTGGATTCATCGCCAGGTAGACTTCTGCCTCACAGGACGCCATGCGGGCCATCATGTCGTGACCTACATTGTGGGTACTCAACATCTGCTTCTGGAGAGAGAAGAGTTGTTGAATTACAAGCGTGTTCGTAATTAATGGTGAAAGACATCAGTTTCAGGGAGATGCGAAGTTCTTTGTTTGGTCGTAAATATTTACTCTTATTTGGTGTGCAACAAGAAGAATTTTATTAATTAGTTTTTTGGTGGCCCTCAGAGAAAAGATATTCTGTGTCCATCTTTCTATAAATATTGATATTGAACTTGGGTGTAATCATCGCTCCTAAACATCGGAATAACAAGTTTTAGTAAATGACTAAAATTGCTGAATTAAAGAAAATCTAAAACCAATAGAAGAATCATAATCTAAGGAATAGCATTGGTATCAGAATAGGATGGCAGTAGCCTCACTAGAGGGGTGAGGAACGCAGAAGGCGAACCCTCCCAGGGGGCTGACACCAAATGCGGCACGGCAGATTTTACAGAGCTTGTTCGATTTGGTTTCATTACAGGTCTACGGGTTGTCACCTGAGCAGTGTGACATCAGATGGATTGCCATCTGAACAGGGTGATATCAGACGGTTTGCCATCTGAGCAGGGTGAGATCAGTTTAGGTTTGCACATAGGCGTAGCTAAAGTATTTGGCGACTGGGGACAACTTAATTTTAAAGCGCCTCCCTTTCTTTTTTCAACACTCAAACCCATTATTTTCATCAATAAAATGAGATCAAAGCACATTTTGGCGCCCCTAACTAGTCGCGCCCAGGGACATCCACCCCCCTCTGTCCTTCCTTAGCTACGCCTCTGAACGGTTGACACCAGAACAATGAGGAGGTCCTTTTGAAATTTTGAAGATGGTGACTCAAAATATGTGGGGGGAATAGACACTTTGGTTAGGGAAGAAGGGCAAGAGAGAAATCTATTTTGTAAACGCTGGATTGATGAAATATACGTCATAGTTTTATCCAAATGATTAAATACATTTTTTTTTTAAAAAGAGGATGAATAAAATCTAAAAAAATGAGAAGAACTTTCAACGCCTAAGCAAATAACCTGTGTAACACAATCGAACTGTGTAACACAATTGAACTGTGTTAAGATATCTAAATAAAACAGACCGCCTTGATTTGCCCATGTTTAACATTGAGTTACCGTACCTCGATGAACTCGAACACGTCACCACGCAGACAAGGGTCGTTGGTCTTCTGCTGCACCAGGTAGTCCACACACTCCCTCAGACACGGGCTGAACGGCTTGCAGTTCTTCACCAGCTCCCGGTAAAAACTTGTGGCATTCACCGCCTGGTTGTTGTAGTAAGTGAAAAGGTTTGGACAACCGAGGCTGCTCCAGGATGCAGGGTCGCACATACTGAAAAAAAACAAAACCGAATAGTTATTTTGATACGAAAGGCGACAAAAAAATATCCGTTCAACATCATTCGAGTTTGACTGGGAAGAAATGAATTGTAGATGCAATTTTAAGTTTAAATGGTACGGATTTCGAACAGAGTTGTCTCAGCCAAAGTGACATGGCGTCACTTCGGGGAATCCCAACATTCGACTTGACCGGGGTTGGGAAAGCAAAAATTCACACAAAATAGACACTTGCGCGTCCTTTGCTGTTATAATATAACTATAACTCTACCTAGACATATTTGCTGCTATAATATAGCTATAACTCTACCTAGACATATTTGCTGCTATAATATAACTATAACTCTACCTAGACATATTTGCTGCTATAATATAACTATAACTCTACCTAGACATATTTGCTGCTATAATATAACTATAACTATACCTAGACATATTTGCTGCTATAATATAACTATAACTCTGCCTAGACATATTTGCTGCTATAATATAACTATAACTCTACCTAGACATATTTGGTATCGATCGAAAGATTAGCCTGTGTATTTTGTTTTGGTTTTGGTCCACTAAAATGTCCAGATATAAGCCTCGAAGGAACTGTTTGTTCCGCTAACCCATACATTTTCGTTGAAGTACTTGCTCTTTTTGGTCGATATTTAAATTTTTCGTTCATCCGCCATCATCATTTATCGGCTCATTTTAAATTTGATCCAGAATTTTAAAAAAGTTGAACGAATTTGGAGCTACGTTTACTATGATAATACATTAGGACCACTACATAATTATTATAAGAAACAGTGATACAGGCGCACACGTGTGTGTGTGTGTGTGTGTGTGTGTTGGCTTATGATTTCAATTAAAGGCGATTTTATGCCAAATTGTACAAAATTGAAAAAAAAAAATATTTTTTTTATATCACTTAAAGTTGTATTATTCTCTTTCTTCACATACGTTTCGATACACATGACTAATTGTGTGGAATATTTTTATGAAAATGTTTATCACCATGATCAAGATGAATTTCAATAAATGAATGAATTGAATATGCCTAAGTTTTCCTAATTTTAATTATTATTTTTTTAAAATTTAAAACAAAAATAATAATGGAAAAGTTGCCATTCCTTATGATTTTCTCCCGAGTTCCATTCACCTTTGCACATTGCAACATTGATGAGCACGTTAATCATAATTCCAAATGAATGTCACAAATAAATAAATTGAGCAAACCTAGGGTTCCAAAATTTGATTTTTGAAAACATTAAAACAAAAATAATAATATACATATTGGACAAGTAAGTCATCAGGCAGTGTGTGAACTTTTCGCAGAGGATTAGTCATATATACTTCATAAGATGACAGCAAGACGTTGAGCAATAATGATGTCGGATTGGTTGACCAACGGACAGAGTGACAGTCTTGTACACGACCGAAATCGAAAATAAACCGAAAGTTAACTTTTCTATTTCAGCCGAAACCGAAACTATGCCGAAAGATCAAATGGCAACTTTTGACACTGAAACCTAAACCGAAACTCGGTCGGTCTCTAATGCAAAGATGCTTTTAAAAATGTGTTCGCTTTCTATTACCTTATATCGGGTCCAGCGCTTAAACAGAATTCACTGGAGACATTGGACTTTGGGAAGTAGGTTAGGAAGCCGTAGCACATCTCATCTGATGTCGCCTCTCCTTGTACTGTGGAGTAGTTCCTCTTGCTGGTGGTGTAGGTGCAGTTGGTGATGATTTCATCTCCCGGCAACAAGACAATGGGATGCTCATTGCTGAAATAAACAGTAAGTAAAAAGGCTTATGAGTATGAGTACCGCCCCCAGGGTGTAGCTGTGTAGAAAAGTAAATTGGGGGGAAAATGTCGACTTTCAACCTCGGCTGATAAATGAGGCTGCACAATCGTAATTTCGTCGTGATGTATATTCGTCTGCTACCGTCCAGCTTCAACAGACCATAAGTTTACCTCTGTATCAGCATCTCAAGATGCAGAGAAGTTTTTAGGATTTGGGGGTCCTAGGCATGGAGCGTAGGTAGGGGGTCCTAGGCATGGAGCGTAGGTAGGGGGTCCTAGGCATGGAGCGTAGGTAGGGGGTCCTAGGCATGGAGCGTAGGTAGGAGTTCCTAGGCATGGAGCGTAGGTAGGGAGTCCTAGGCATGGAGCGTAGGTAGGGGGTCCTAGGCATGGAGCGTAGGTAGGGGGTCCTAGGCATGGAGCGTAGGTAGGGGGTCCTAGGCATGGAGCGTAGGTAGGGGGTCCTAGGCATGGAGCGTAGGTAGGGGTTCCTAGGTATGGAGCGTAGGTAGGGGTTCCTAGGCATGGAGCGTAGGTAGGGAGTCCTAGGCATGGAGCGTAGGTAGGGGGTCCTAGGCATGGAGCGTAGGTAGGGGTTTATTTTTTTTTAAATATTTTTTTTTAGTGATTCATTGGAATGCTGGCTGAGTCTTCCGCTTGATGGCGGTGGAACTGAAACAAATTGCCTCTCGCTTACAGTGAAGCAGATGTTATGCATGTTGGCAGGTTCCGGGACTACAGGGCTGGGCACACTGTCCTGCGATCGATTGTACTGAGTTGGCCTATGACGTGTCTGGTGCAAGCTTTTGATAACGACTGACAGGCACGTTGTTGGGTCATCACTGTAATGTTAGCGATGACCAACTTATTTATAACTATCTGGCTAAATAATTCAAATGTCGTGTAGCAGCCAGCGTGTTCACCTCCCATCACGTATATTCGACACGTATGGGTAAAAGATTATACACGTGTTATATATGGATGTAACTATTTTCTTGCACACTTAGGGGGGGGGGGTAGTGACAGTCTCAATCTTTCGCACCCGTAGTCACGCTTCAGCTACCTATGTACACGATTCAGTCGAAATAAAATGTTTGACTAATTGATTAAAATATAATCGATAATTCCGAGATGACTATCATGTATTGAACTTACTACAGATAGACCTGGGGGCTGTCGTAGCTGTAGAAGTTTTCATTGGTCAAGTAAGTCAGCAGCCTGTTGTTTCGATTCACCCTGATACTCATTTTGATGCCTAGAAATACAGAGGATCAGTGTAACTGTTATCAAAGGGTCATATGAAAGATCATATGTAAGGATCGTATGAAAGGACTATATGTAAGGATCATGTGCAAGGATCATATGTAAGTATCACGTGTAAGGATCATATTTAAAGGATCATATGTATGGATTCTGTGTAAGGATCTTAAGGAAGGATTATATATAAGGATCATATGTCAGGATCATATGTCAGGATCATATGTTAGGATCATATGTCAGGATCATATGTCAGGATCATATGTCAGGATCATATATCAGGATCATATGTCAGGATCATATGTCAGGATCATATATCAGGAGCATGTGTCAGGATCATATGTCAGGATCATATGTCAGGATCATATGTCAGGATCATATGTCAGGATCATATGTCAGGATCATGTGTAAGGATCGTAAGTAAGAACACATGATGCGTTACAATAATGGAAGACAGATTCATATCAAGATAGCATTAGCCCCATGTTACCACCTGTCATTTCAAAATATATTATAAACCAATGAAGGGAAGTTCTTATTTGGTATTTTCCTCGATATAAACCATCAAGGCGAAATTATATATAGGGACCACAGACTTCTAATTTGGAGTCTGCAAAAACTATTTTATGGGAACTCGAAAATAACTTAACATGTACTGAGAATACCAACACCGTGCTTAAAGGAAATGGTTGACAGATGGGTCTGCGTGTAAAAGAAAGTGGTTGACAGATGGGTCTGCGTGTAGAAGAAAGTGGTTGACAGAGGGGCCTGCGTATAGAAGAAAGTGTTTGACAGATGGGTCTGCGTGTATAAGAAAGTGGTTGACAGATGGGTCTGCGTGTAGAAGAAAGTGGTTGACAGACATGTCTGCGTGTACAAGAAAGTGGTTGACAGATGGGTCTGCTTGTAAACTCACCACCTCACTCATCATCGGCTTTTAATTTTGCCCCTATTGAGGGCGTACGCTTTCTTTGAAATATAAAATTTTATTATAAACCTCATTCTTTATATGGAAGCCCTTATGGAAGTCTAAGTGTCTCTTGTAACCCCCCAAGCATTTCAGCGCCCCATTGTGCAAGTCAATTACAAATAAAAAAAATGACTGAGCACGAATTAACAGCAAGACGATTGGCCTGACTTACCAGCGACAGCAAGACGATTGGCCTGACTTACCAGCGACAGCAAGACGATTGGCCTGACTTACCAGCGACAGCAAGACGATTGGCCTGACTTACCAGCGACAGCAAGACGATTGGCTTGACTTACCAGCGACAGCAAGACGATTGGCCTGACTTACCAGCGACAGCAAGACGATTGGCCTGACTTACCAGCGACAGCAAGACGATTGGCCTGTCTTACCAGCGACAGCAAGACGATTGGCCTGACTTACCAGCGACAGCAAGACGATTGGCCTGACTTACCAGCGACAGCAAGACGATTGGCCTGACTTACCAGTGACAGCAAGACGATTGGCCTGACTTACCAGCGTAATGCATGTGATTCCACGCCATGGTGATCTGCACTTGACCTTTCAACAGTGACCTCGTGCATCCGCTCGTGCACGTGCTGACGACAGACATGGCCGGCTGTCTTGGTGGGATCACAAAATCACTCGCCCCGGTGAGAAGGATGCCGGCATCGTATGGTCGCCTGGGTTGGGAGAAGTAAAAGATGAATTCGTTAGTGAAATGTTGGCAAACGCCTTTTAACTAAAAGGCAGTGGTTCTCAACATGTGGGTCACGACCCCTTTGGGGATCGAACGACCCTTACACAGGGGTCGCCTAAGACCATCGGATAGCACATATTTATGAAGTAGCAACGAAAACGCTTGTATTGTTTCGGGTCACGACAACATGAGGAATTGTATTTAAGGGTCGCGGCAATAGGAAGGTTGAGAACCACTGTGTTAGGGGGTGGTTAGGGGGGTGAGATTTAGGAGACGCATAAAAACGTAAGCTAAACATTGATATGTGTTCATTCCTTTCATGCCCGGTCGGTGCTTGGGCCAACAGTCAAGAAACGTCAATTTTGTCAAGAGACGTGACAAGACTGGCTTGGACCCGGGTTACAGGCTAGCGAGCTAAAGCCCCCTTACGGGCCCATGGCCTCTAACGTCTAAGTTACCGTTAACCCTTTCCACCGCAGTCCCAAGGTAGGTCAGGTTCGGATCAAGAGCTATTTGTTCGTTATTCGTTTTTTTTTTTTAAGTAAACGGAAATCACTACGGATTATAAAGGGAAGTAAAAGAAGTCCTAGCCTCCAGCCGTGCTTGTTTATGGTGATCTCCCTTGATTGACCTGGTTTTTGGAGGTAATTCATCGATTAATAATCATTCAACAGATTGACCAACAGAGACAACAGATGGACCAACAGAGACAACGAATGGTCCAACAGAAAAACAGATGGCCCAACAGAGACAACGGATGGACCATCAGAGACAACAGATGGACCAACAGAAAAACAGATGGACCAACAGAGACAACGGATGGACCAACAGAGACAGCAGATGGACCAACAGAGACAACAGATGGACCAACAGAGACAACAAATGGACCAACAGAGACAACAGATGATTGTCACACCAGATCGGGCTCGATTTCATTATAAATTGAAGAACATTGTAAAAAATGACCAACGATTATTTTCCACCATAAAATGAATATTTTTTTCCAGGTGGAAGATTATTAACTCTTAATTTTGCACATTCCTTAACATTCAACAAGCGTATGTCAACAACGACTAACAAGTTATACTAGTTCTCCACTGACCTGTGCGGGGTGTAATGAAGTAGTAGGCCAGAGCTGTCCAACCAATCAGATCTGCTGTCTGGGTTGTTCCAGTGAATCTAATATTGGGCAAGGAAGACACAATTTAGACATGAATAGATTAGTCAAATACAATTTTTTTTAAATAATATCTTTCTAATTATTTTTTTTCCTATCTCGCATATTTTTGTTTCAAAGTCCACTCTTTACATAAGTCCAGGAACGAGTCCAGGACAAATCCAGGGGCGAGCACAAGGGGGGAAAAGATATCGGTCACCGATGTCCATTATAAAACATTACCGCCCTCCCCCGCCATACACAAGGCTAACTCCAGACGCTAAAGTTTTAAACTTATTTATGTTTCTTGTTTTGTCTTGTGTGACGAAGAAGGCCTTTGGCTGAAACGTTGTCTTTGCATTTCAGGGCTCAACGTACCTTGCTTCACTATTTCTCAACGGGCTCCACGTACCTTGCTTCACTATTTCTCAACGGGCTCCACGTACCTTGCTTCACTATTTCTCAACGGGCTCCACGTACCTTGCTTCACTATTTCTCAACGGGCTCCACGTACCTTGCTTCACTATTTCTCAACGGGCTCCACGTACCTTGCTTCACTATTTCTCAACGGGCTCCACGTACCTTGCTTCACTATTTCTCAACGGGCTCCACGTACCTTGCTTCACCATTTCTCAACCTTTTTATTTAGTCATTCTAATTTAATGGTTACCGGAAATTTGATCGAAAGAAATTTCGTCGACAGAGAATTGATCGACGGAAATTTGATCGAATCGTTGTTTTTTTCAGTTAAGACGTTAAAATTTTCGTCAAATTTCTTTTTGAACGCACTATACTACATAGTAAAACAAAATAATGCGTACAAAAAGAAATTTGACGCAAAATTTTAACGTGTGAACTAAAAAAAAGATTCGACCAAATTTCCGTTCGATCAAATTTCCGTCGATCAATTTTCCGTCGATGAAATTTCTTTCGATCAAATTTCCGGATACGTAATTTAATACATGTCACATGTCAACTTTTCTTTTCCGCACCCTAACTGATACGATCGTCGCCAAGCAGCCGCTCTAATACCCACCCCACCCCCTTTTTTTTCATCCGCCAATCACTTTAGTCTTCCTGTAACTCTTACCTGTATAGCCAATCTCTTGTAGCCGTTGGTTCCTAACCTCATTCCAGCACTTGGATGATTGCAGTCACCAGAAAAACCGACAGTCCACACACTCAGAAAACTTTGGCATTTATTGGAGGCGACCATTCCACATTCAAAGGGCGCAGGAGTGGCGACTTCCTCATCTAAGTACATTTTTTTAAAAAATCAGTTTTGTTGTTGTTTAAATATTGCATTTTATTGTGCGTGTGTGGGGGGAGGGGTGTAGGAGGAATGTGGGTGTGATGAATTCGGTGGTGGGATTTAGGAAGTTCAGCAGAAAAGATAACTATATAGTCTTGTCAAAATGACACTTGTAATAAGGTGGTTCACTAATCTGGGCGCCTGGGCAGCCGCACATACAAAAATGAAACAAATACGTTCTCTACTCTTAACTAAAGTTCATCTTAGTACTTCTTTCAATACACACCGTCACAACCAAACAGAATCATGTGGTGGATGGCGTATTTGTTGACAATGATGGGCTCCACGGCGACCAGGTGGTAGTCGCCTGATGGGATCATCGCCTCCAGGTCGAACACCTGACAGATGTAGGTCGTTTCCTTGGGGTAAATTCTTGTCCCCACTGGCAGGTTTAGGCTGACATTCTTCACGTCTGGTGAGTTAATCAAAAGGATTCATTGAAGCACTCGAATGATGAACATTAATCACTCTTTATCGGCATCATTCGTATTTTAACTCAGTAGTTCTAAAGGTGGGCGTTACCGCTCCCCGGGGGAAGGGGGGCGCGTAAAAGGCTCAAAAGATTTGGGTGGAGGGCGCTGGGACTATCTAATGGGAGTGGTGGTGAATTGTACAGAAGATTTTTTTTTAAGAATCAAAATGATAAAATATTAGAAAAAAATAAGATCAAGAAATTGAAAAGAGTGCAGTGCATAGAAATTTAATTTTCACTTTTTCTTTGGACATCCCATGAGTTACCTTTGACCTTTCTAACAGTACACAAGTGGGTATTAGCAACAAAAAGTATTTACTAAGCAAAGCGAAATGCTGATGCAACAGTTGTAATCGCCCTTTAAATGGGCGCCACCGACATGTTTTATATACTGGGCAACATGGGCGTAGGAAAATGGGCGGAGGGGGGTTAGTACGACCAGCGTGGCGCATATTTTGGCGCGAAAGTTTCGGTCTGCTCCATATAATTGTTCATAATAGTAGCCAGCTTTTTAGTGTGCATTCTGTGCGCAGTGTAGTTTTCGTTCAGTGGGGTGCGAAAGGGTCACTACCAACGAATGGTTGCTACTGAAGTTGTTATGTTGTTATTTATAATTACCAAATTCTTCACTATCAATTGTGATATTTGTCGCCAACATATGATGGCCGAAAACTGAAAGTTCATTTGCTCTCAAAAGTCACGTGTTAGAACCCATTTGACAATATAAAATTTTTAAAGACTAAATGCTTCTCTCAGACCTCACTCCTGAAGAATCAGGCACCCCTTTGCTATTGGAAATATTTACAAATTTCAATGAAATGAATTTAAAGTTGCAGGAAGATGACGTCTTTCTTATCAAAACGCAATAAAAATAGCTGTACCGAGGGTATCAAAATTAATTCTGCTAATGTGCGATGGTGGTCAATTTCCAAGCCCGCCTCGCAAACAGTGAAAGGGTTACGAGATGGAAATGTGCAAGTATCTTAAGGTTATCGCTAAAACTTCAGATTGTGTTGAAAGTAAAATCCATTTTTAGTCGTTGGTAACTGGGGTAACTAAGCCCCTTCCCCAGGGCATTGAGAATCATTTACCATGGCAAATGTATGTTACTAAGTTTAATATCTGAAACGTCTGCTTTGTAATTATCGTCCTTTGAAATTTTAATTTTTTTAAAGTGTTTGTTTTTTTAATGAAAAGTTCATCCTTATGTTGGCCTGTCAAAATTTTATCACCCGACGACATGCCATACGAAGCTGTGCTAACTAATATCCTAAATAATTATATTTATTGTGTAATACAAGGGGCGGGGGCGCTAGAGGTGTCTATATTGCTCCAAAAGGGGCGGTGGCCGAGTATAATTTGAGAAAAAATATATTTTTTTTATTTTGAAAGTGTTTCCCTAATTACTGAGACCGTTACCCAGTAATGATTTGGGCCTTTATTGAACCAGAATTAAAATTAAATGTATTTGTTAGTATATGTTTCCCCTTAAAATGGGATAACAATTCATTCAGTCTTTCTTTCACCGACTTCACAAACCTGTAGAGTTCACAAACCTGTAGACGTCACAAACCTGTAGACTTCACAAACCTGTAAACTTCACAAACCTGTAGACTTCACAAACCTGTAGAGTTCACAAACCTGTAGACATCACATACTTTTAGATTTCACAAATCTGTAGACATCACAAATATGTAGACATCACAAATCTGTAGACATCACAAACCTGTAGAGTTCACAAACCTGTAGACGTCACAAACCTGTATAGCAGGGAAGGAAAAATCTCGTTGGCCGACCAATAAACAAAAAAGTCACTGCATACCTGGCTCGCTTAAAGCAGGACAGACGAATTCATCGGCCTTGCAAATCTCTCGCATCCATTCCTCCTGGTTCCTGTACACGGGGTGACTGATGGGCTTCTCGAAACAAGCTGGCGAATCCCAAGGGTCACAGACACCTGGGGGGGGGGGGGGAGTCAATACAAATGAGAGAGCTTTAACACATTTATTTTGAGTATGTAATATGTAAACTCACACCTGCAGAGCTGTTGAAAAACAATGGAAGTATGTAACGACCTTGTTGTGTTACGACGCATTATATTATCTTCACACACGTGCGTCCATCTTATTAGTGGCTTCCATTTGAAAAAAGTAGTATCAATATTTCCCTTTTAAGTTCATCTTATTAGTGACTTCCATTTGAAATAGAAATATCGATATTTCCCATTTACTTTGTGATCAGGTTTTCCAGCCCATAATTTTAGAGCATGTATTTAAAGAGTATGACTGATGCGAGGGTAGCATGGGTTCCCAAAACTAGGTTGTAGGGTCAGCAAAATTATAATGGGATGAATTTTTTCCAACTCTATTTTTTTACAATTCACCGTAGGTCTACTTACCCCAATCCGTACCAATCTATCTTACTACTTACCAGGGTGGGTTAGACCAGTCAGACGACTGGGTAAAGCATTAGGTGTCCAAGTACAGTCCGGGTCTCCCAGCTCTTGACCATTGGTCAGGCCATCTCCATCAGAATCTTTACGGCACAAGTCATAGGTCCATATCTATTCACAATATATCAAAATATTTACAAATGTCCTCCTCTGTTAGTTCAGTGTTGGTAGTTAACGAAACAATCCAGTTATTAATTTGAATATCATCTGAATAATTAGCAAATTTCTTGTTTAAAAGTGAACGTAGTATTAATATTGGTTGGCCAAGCGGTCAAAAATAACTCAATCTAATTAGCTGATGGTCTGGAGTTCAATCCCATCCAAAGCCAACATCACAGGCAGCCTGGATGGATGGGGCCTGTTAGCCTTGGACGGCAACTCATCTAAGAGAAGTCAAACTCTGAATTCAAACGAGGAGCCACAATGATCAATGAATTAATCGTGCGCCCTCAAATATGAAAAAAAATATTAATACACTGCTTAAGTGGTCTCTAAAAAGGTATTTCGTTTGACTGTCTTAGAGACAGTGTTATGACTTATTTTTAAAAAGACAATGGTATGCTATACTTGTAATGGAATGGTGAAAACCGACACTCATGGACCGACTTATATATTTCTTGCGTTAATTTTTTTTTTTCATTTGCGTTATTGTCCCCACCTTTAGCTCTCTCTCTTGCATTCGTTTCGTAAAGATGTTTCTTTCGATTTTTAATTTTATTTTAAGAAACAACTAAACATTAAATTGAATTTTTTATATTTTTTTTATTTAACCCATCATTCAGTTTTTAGTTGACAGCAGTTGATCACAAGTTTTTTTAAACGTAATTTATTCGAGAGTTATCATTAATAAAAAAAAAAGAGCTACATATCAACAGTTATCTGTGACCTAAAGGAAATTGAAAATATCAAAATTGCCATTTTCCAGCAGCTAAGCTTTGGAAAGACAAAACTTAAATTACCATTTAAAAAAAAAAAAAAAAAAATATCAGTTTCCAAGCAACGCCTCTAGGCTCACAAGATCTTCACTTCAAGAAATATTTTGTCTTTGCGGTTAGTGATTTTTTTAAATATAATTTTTTTACTTGTGTAAAGAAAAAAATGTATCATGCAAATCATCATAATCAAACTGATTATAATTATTTTGCATCAAAGGTGTGATGGTTTAATATTCATTGGAAGTGTCTCAACGAAACTACGAGGGCATGGAAATTATTTTGCATTGGATCATGTGTCTACCCTGCAGCAGCGGACCCCATCCAAAGGAACATGAAATTCTTGAGACAGCTTGCAACACGAAGCGACACAGGAATACTCGTAATTATTTTGAGTTATTATGTAGACTACGTGTTTACTTCATATTTCCCCGTAAATGAACTCTAGCTGACCCCAAGATTGGCACCGCATTTAGGGTGTGGCTAGCTAAAAAATAGTCTCTCTTGACCTTTGTTTACAAACTAAATGAAATTAATAGTCTGTATCCTAAAAATGTTGTAAAAAATTCTGAAAAGGAAAACGTAACGCTTTTCTAGAAATATCATAAAACAGGCTATAAAAGAGACAGACAAGAGTGTGGGCTAGGATAAAGATCATTTATCACAGGATATTTTGAGCGTGTGTTATTTTTGCTACGAGACAGATTGGTTTACGATGTATGTGTAGATTCCTTTTCATCATTGTATCATTTTACAACATTGTACCGGTACAAGCCAATCATTATTCTGTAAGTCGATAGCTTTAACTATATGTTTTTGGATTGTGTAATTTATCATTAACATATTAAAATTTATGAATTGTAAATAGCCCTGGTTTGAGTATCGTATTCTTTTTTTTATTGTATTTAACATATGGTATCGTCTTTTGTTGTGTACTGTTTTAGACGAGCCATTTAATTAAATGAGAGATTAAATTCTCTAATCTTACAACGTTCGTAACAGAGTGCATCGTGATTGCTACAAATGTCTCCGTAACCTTATCGTTATTATAGTTGATGTTGAAACTATTATTATTATTATTATAAAGTTTTTAATGGCTTATTTGAAAACACGTTGACTGTTATTATTATAACCGCTTCGAAATAATCTTCAATTCAAAGCTCAAATAATTTCAATCAATATCTTACCTTGCCCGCGGCAGCAAAATCGAGGCCGAATGGGTTCCTATCCCCAGTGCCCGCGTCCAGAATATGACCTACGCCCTCCCAGATATTGTTGGGCTTGCAAGGGTGGGGCACTGAATCCCCGTTGGGTATACGAGCCTGGTACGATGGGTAGGCGGATACACGCTGCAGAAGAGCGGCGACTAGGAGGGTCCTGAAGCAAGGCAGAGATGCGATTGAGACGGGGTGACATCATAAAATTTTTAAAATGTCTTTATACTGATAGCGACTGGTAAAAAAAGCAGTGGCGATCATTGAACATACAAAAATTTTCTTCTTTTTAATTGTTGTCCTAAACTTTTAAAAAAATATAAAGTTAAGGAACAACATGTGGTATAGGGGCTACAAAAAATTAAAAATTTCAAATTAATTTTTCAGAATATTGCTACTGCTATCTCAAAGAATCAATGTAAGTTGTCGAACGTTTCTCTACCACTCGGTCCAGTTTTAAAAAAAAACAAAAAACTATTGCTTTCCTTCAAACGGGCCGTATTATATAATAACGTGAACTAACATTTTCGATATTTTAAAATTTTTTATTTATATTTTAGTTTGATCATCGGTCAAGGATCTCCTGCGAGGTATACAACCGAGACTGCCACCCCGGAGGGTGAAAATATTACAAAAGCTACACCCTCTCTTTGTAATGAAGCAATTGACCCCTTTAATATGCAGGTAGTACCGAGGAAGCCATCGTACAATTGTTACAAAGACTCTACCACCACATAGACAGCCTTAAGAAAATAGGCCAGGGTGCTTTCCTTAGATTTGCCATCAGCATTTAAAAACTATCCAATCACACCTTCTGATTAAAAGGATTTCTTCGTTTTAACACAAATTGTAATGTTCAAGCGCAGATTATAAACTTTTAACCAAATCACCCAAGATATGTTAAGATGAACAGTCAAATATAATTAAGTAAAGCAGGCCTGCACAACGTACGGCCCGCGGGCCACATATGGCCCTCAAACACCCACTTTGCGGCCCGTGAAGTAACAAAATATTCTTTATTCTTCTTATTTTCTTAATAGCTTTCCCCCCGTCTTATTTTCTTTTGGCCCGCACAAGCTTTTTGAGATTAAATTCTGAGTTTGAGTTGTGCAGTCCTGAAGTAAAGAAATAAGAACCGGACCACAAAGTTGTGTTACTTCCCCTGTTTTGTAAACAGTATCTACCAATGATACCATTGACATCCAGAGCCCAAGGGACACCATTCATATCATTCAATTTGATGATGAAGCCATAATCTGAAGGGAAATGGGTTTTTTTAAAACTCATTTACTAGTTTTATCCGCTGGCACAGTGGACGTCAAATCGCGGCTCACGAGCCGCATGCGGCTCTTTAGCGACCTGAGTGCAGCTCGACCAGTCGGCCACAAATCGGTTTTGATTCCGAAAACCATGGTTTTTTGACAGGTTCTTGAAAAGAAAATTGGCTCCCAAAATCATTTTTTGTTCGTCCAACCTCTGATTTTTTTGCCCTTTTGATAAATAAGTTTGCCGACCTCTGCGCTAGTTGACGAAAACTTTCTTCAGTTGAATGTCTCAAAAAAAAAAACTAAAGGAGCGGCTGTCGATTTCCGGAGTGGTGACTCACCAAATGTCGTAAAATCAAAATTATATATATATATGTATATATATATATATATTTTAAGCGTTTTTTTGTTTTTATTTGTGGTAAGTTCCTACAAAATTCCAAATGAGTGTTGGAAGTCCCCCGAATGTAGTTTCCTTATAACAGACAAAGATGTGCACGAAGTCTTAGGTTACCACGCAAGCTTCTAAGTAAATTGTTGCGACTAGACCAAACCTGGTAAACGTAACTTTCATAATGCCTTTAAAATATCGGTGGATTCTAAATTAATCATATCCAATCACTTTTTGACAGGGTGCCCCCAATTTTATTCAAATATAGTTTGTTCGTGTACAACCTTATATATGCATTTCTGTAAAATAGTAAAGATATTAAGTCCTTATGATGCCCAGGCCCCGATATTAAAATTCAAAAGCCTATACCAGCGCTAAAAAAGAACTAAATTATTTAAACATCCTAAGCGGCCTACATTCCCTGCATCTCATTAAGACTCGTCAGAAGTCATGCGAACCTGATGTGTCACAATTAGGGAGCTGAAGGGTTCTTATCGGGGACGTCATTTGGGTAGGGCAGGGTGGGGCATTTCAACCCCCCCCCCCAACCGAATTTGCATGTTTTGTTTAAATTGCTATGTACTGTGGCACCTCCAGTAATAAACAACTCAAGCCGACCAAGTTATGGTTCCCCCCCCCCACCCCGAAAACCCTGAAATGACGCCCCTGGTTCTCACTGGCATTTTTAAAGAGTGATGAGACCATGGCAAGCGATGGAATATATCGTTTTAGTGACAAACGTTACAACAACGAAACAAAACAAAAATTGTGTAGGATCACGTCACAAAAATAAACATTTAAAAAGGTCAAGAAATTGGATTTATTGGTAGAAATGATAAGAAACAAAAAATATCGTTCGTATATGGAATTTTAAAAAAAATGGTCCCTAAATCAACTTTCTCACATGACTAAAATCGGAAGTATTTATGTGAAAGATGATGTCACTCGGCAGTGGTTATGTGAAAGATGACATCAAAAAATTCAACAACAAAATTAATCCGCCATATACTTAATGTTTATATTTAGAATGAAAAAATTCAGGATTATGCCGTCAAGGTAAAATATTGCCAGCTGGTGTGCGGCTTTGCAGCCACAGTTACAGATGAGGTGATCTGGCTTCCATCCTCTGACGAGCTTTACAGCCACAGTTGCAGACGAGGTGATCTAGCTTTCACCAGCTTTATAGCCACAGTTGCAGACGAGGTGATCTAGCTTTCACCAGCTTTACAGCCACAGTTGCAGACGAGGTGATCTAGCTTTCACCAGCTTTACAGCCACAGTTGCAGACGAGGTGATCTAGCTTTCACCAGCTTTACAGCCACAGTTGCAGACGAGGTGATCTAGCTTTCCCCAGCTTTACAGCCACAGTTACAGATGAGGTGATCTAGCTTTCACCAGCTTTACAGCCACAGTTGCAGACGAGGTGATCTAGCTTTCACCAGCTTTACAGCCACAGTTGCAGACGAGGTGATCTAGCTTTCACCAGCTTTACAGCCACAGTTACAGATGAGGTGATCTGGCTTCCATCCTCTGACGAGCTTTACAGTCTTCTAAACATTGAATATATGACTTCTAAACATTGAAAATATGACTGCTATATCAGTTTCTGCGTGTAACATAGATCGCATGTTTTTTTTTTTAAACTGGGGAATAATGATATACTGGCGAATGTACTAGCACGCAAAAAAAATTGATACTTTTTTAATTTTTTACATTTTAACGAAAATTGGAAAATAAGAATTTTAAAATTCAGGCAAACAATTGAGGAATATTTCTATCATGTCATAATATGATGTGTTGTGCATAGGCGTAGCAAAAGGGGGTAGAGGGGGACAGATACCTCTGGGCGCCAGACTAGTTAGGGGCGCCAAAATGTGCTTTGATATTATTTTATTGATGAAAATGATGGGTTTGAGAGCTGAAAAAAAGAAAGGGAGGCTCTTTAAAATGAATCTTGTCCCCGGGCGCCAAACACTCTGGCTACGCCTCTGGTGTCGGGAGAAATGATGACTCAGCTTAAGTGATGTGACCTATCTCAGATTCTTCGACCTGTTGATCCATTAATAGGGGAACTGCACATTGGCTCCGACTTTTGTTACATTATTTGGTTGTCTTTGGGGGTAGGTTGTTTACGAATGACGTCATTCATTGAATTTTTCTTAATATATATTTGTTTAATCCCCGAAGCAAAACTGCTCTAAAAGCTCTATTTTCCCCCCATTTCAAATCTAAGCCCGGCCCCACCCTCCTAAAAAGGCTAATCCATTATTGTGACACTAGAAATCCACAGGTCCTCCAACAACTAAACTGGGGCAACCAGACTAAGTTACAGTTTGCCAACTTTTGAACACGTGCCCTGTATGTGTGTATTAAAAACATGTTGACAAAGTCAAACTTCAGTAGGGATTTCGTGACTGAGAGATCGCTAATGCTTGGCTCAGCTACGTAATACACGGGGGATGGAGGCCCTACCCAATGTAAAATGATACGATTTGATTACAGCCCAACTAATTGTGGTCCAAAGTTTTTGAGGCGGTTTAATGAATGCTTTCATATTTATTCCAAGCTATGGTCTAGAATTGTGCAAACATTTGCTGCTGTCCGCGGTGCGCAGTATTTTGGATAATGGCGGGTGGGATCAGTGGCGTAGCGAGCTTAACTCGCGCCCGGGACACAATACCTTTTTAGCGTCCCCCAATACCTTTTTAGCGCCCCCCCCTATTCGAAAACCATACAATATTATAGTAAAATATACCATTTGGCGCCCCTTTGTGAGTAGCGCCCGGGGCATGATGCCCCCCTTGCCCCCCCCCCTCACTACACCACTGGGTGGGATTTTATTTTATGGAATGGCGGATGACATTAATTTAGCGCAGAGTGTAATTGGTTATTTGCATTGGTTCCACCCATCCCCACCCCCATTTTGTGGGCGGGGGGGACCTCCCCCCCCCCCCACATTTAAGAGCAACGGATTAAAATCAAAGACCCAAATATATTTTTTAAAAATATAACAATGTTGATTTTTCTTTTTTTCTTCTCCTAAGTTAAAGGAACGTGTATATTCATTATTTTTTCTCATGGTCAGATAAGAACTCTCAAAACGATCGTTCACAAAACATGAGTCAAGCTACTTTTGAATTCTAAAAAGTCAAATAAGTTATAAAGAGTTGAGCATTGTTTTTTTACGTGTCTCCCTGTTGTCATACAATTATTCATTAAAAATCCTGATGGATTCATCAGCTTAACTATATATTCTCTTAAGTTCCAATGAAGCTGTTCATAAGGCACATACTTTGTTACAGTTATGGTTGTGAAAAGTTAAGTAAAATTGGCTGCACATTAAGTAACTTAATAGATAATTATGATTATGACGTTAAAAACAATTATGCTATTGAGATTTGTTTAAAAAATTAGTAAATTATCTCTCCGGGTTAGACGAAATTACCAGATTTTACGAATTCATAAATAAAAGCTTTTCCCGAAGAAAAAAAAGATAGAATTTCCTTATACGTGGGTTACTTCAGAGCCGTTTGCACCTGTCACGGCTCAGTGGTTTTCTCACGTGTTTCCACGTCACCAGCAAACACGAAGCTTCTGTTACACCACTTGTACTATAGACATAAGAGTCTAGTGGAGACGTGCGTGGTTCATTGGATACTGGAACGTTTTTCATTGTAGAGTTTGTTGTACTGTAGACAGTAAGAGTTCTCTGAAACCATGTATGTGGGTCACACGGGGGTGTGGTGGGGGGGGGCACCATGACCCTTCTTAGTTGCAGGTTTTGAAAGGCATTACAACAGTCTGAATAATAATTACCATGACGCGCAGATCTGGCCAAATGCTTTCGAAGGTTAAAATTCTTTACAATGATATCAGTGAATTCTTCTTATGGGTTTAACATACTATAGCATGCTGTGCTTCACACACATACATATTTAGATAGATAGATAGATAGATAGATAGATAGATAGAGAGATAGATAGATAGATAGATAGATAGATAGATAGATAGATAGATAGATAGATAGATAGATAGATAGATAGATAGATAGATAGATAGATAGATAGATAGATAGATAGATAGATAGATAGATTAGATAGATAGATAGATTAGATAGATAGATAGATAGATAGATAGATAGATAGATAGATAGATAGATAGATAGATAGATAGATAGATAGATAGATAGATAGATAGATAGATAGATAGATAGATAGATAGATAGATAGATAGATAGATAGATAGATAGATAGATAGATAGATAGATAGATAGATAGATAGATAGATAGATAGATAGATAGATAGATAGATAGATAGATAGATAGATAGATAGATAGATAGATAGATAGATAGATAGATAGATAGATAGATAGATAGATAGATAGATAGATAGATAGATAGATAGATAGATAGATAGATAGATAGATAGATAGATAGATAGATAGATAGATAGATAGATAGATAGATAGATAGATAGATAGATAGATAGATAGGGCATGCTGGTTTTAAATCTGAATCTGTGAAATATGCTATGGGGCTATACCAGGTCTGCACAACAAACGGCCCGCATACGGCCCGCCAGCACCCACTTGGAGGCCCGCAAAGTAAGGAAATATTCTTTATTGTTATTATTTTCTTAATGACTTCCTCCCCCCCCCCCCACCTATTATATTTTGCCCCGCACTAGTTTTTCATAAAATATTAAGGCTCCAGGCCCGAATTAATGGCCAGGATTGCGCAGACCACGACATCACTAAAGAGGCTCAAGAAAATATGGAACGACAAAAATATAGCCACCAGCAACAAAATCAGGCTGATGCGCTCATTAATCCTCTCCATTTTCTTATATGCCTGTGAGTCCTGGACATTAACAGCAGAACTTGAAAGGAAAATAAAGGCGATGGAGATGAGATGTTACAGAGGCATTCTTGGCATCTGCTATAGAGACCACATCACCAATGAGCAAATAAAAGAAAGGATTCGTCAGGCAATTGGGCAATACGATGACCTCTTGACGTCTGTTAAAAAGCGCAAACTTGAGTGGTATGGCCACGTGACCAGGAAACAAGGGCTCGCCAAAGAGATCTTGCAGGGCACTACTAGAGGAGGGAGAAGAAGAGGAAGACAAAGAAAAAGATGGGAAGATAATATCAAAGAATGGACGGGTTTACAACTAGGCGATGCTATGCGTAGGGCAGAAGACCGAGAGGAATGGAGAAGAATAGTGTACATGTCATCTGTGGCGCCCCAACGGTCGAAGGACTACGGGACCTGATGATGATGATGATTACGGCTCGCACTAGTTTTTCATTAAGTATTTCGGCTCGCACTAGTTTTTTTAAAGTATTACGGCGCGCCTTACATTTTGAGCTGTGCAGGCCTGGGCTAGACAATAGTGGTAATCCTCAAGTGAGAGATTAAACAAATAGTGTTTCATAAGCGTATCCGGAAATTTGATCGAAAGAAATTTGGTCGACGGAAATTTGATCGAACGGAAATTTGGTCGAATCGTTTATTTTATCAAATTTCTTTTTGAACGCATTATTTTGTTTTACTAAATAGTATAGTGAATAGTGCGTTCAAAAAGAAATGTGACGAAAATTTTAACGTCTCGACTGAAAAAAAGATTCGACCAAATTTCCGTTCGATCAAATTACCGTCGATCAATTTTCCGTCGACGAAATTTCTTTCGATCAAATTTCCGGTAACCGTTTCATAAGAGCAAATGTTTTGTTTGATGAAGGTGCTCTGTCAATTCAATTAAATTGAGGAGTATGGAATAGAAGAGGTTTGGACTGAATGGTTGCAGATAAGTAAAGTTGATCGAGGAAGAATTAGTAGAACTAGGAATTTAAAAGAAAACAACTCACAACTGTTTAGAAAAAAAACACATGTCAATAAAATGATGTTAATAATAATTATAATATTTATATTTGTCATAATTTTTAAAGATAGTTTTGATGATTTAAAAAAAATATATAATAATTTATCGTCATCAAATAATTTCATATTTATTAAAGGAAAATCTAAGATGCTGAAACAGTGATAACAGAATTAAGCGTTTCGAAATGGCACCACACTGCGTTGTTGGAATGTGACTTAAATTTATTTACGACATAATTCTCATATTATTTATAATTATTTTTCTAAATTATTTTAAAAAATAAGAAAGAAATTGCAGTGAATCTGCATAGCACTCAAAACAATTTTAAAGATCACAATATGTTGTATATATTGTATATTCATTTATTTCAACAAAATGACACGAATCGAAAAGGCTATGCCTTAAGGAGAAGTGGACGACAAGTTACACGGATATAATGACCTTTAAAAATTTCATCCGATTCATTTTTATTTTTTTCTTTCTGGTAACTTTTAATATAATCACTTTTAAAATGTATAGCAGTCGTCCAGCACAGCTATATGTTGGACTTAAATCCACAAGCATGGAACGAGCGCAATTTAGACCGCAAAGCCATCCAGCCAACCAATAGAGAATAGTACACCTTGTTAACAAAACGAAATTGTTTTGTATTGATTTAGCTATATTTCTATGTATAAATTGTAGGCTTACAATTTTTTTTAAATGCCTAGTTTCCACTTCTTGTCACCAAAACAAATAGATAGTATGAACCTTTCAGAGTTTTTACAAAAAGACTTTAATTTAAAATATTACAAACATTTATTTAAATTTATCTTTAAAGTACACATCTATATGTCAATATATTTCGATAAATTTGTGAAACCTACCTGAAAATCATTGCAATGTTCACGCGCAGTTTTCGGTGGCGAATGAACGTGGAATAAAAATGTATTTTAACTTATGTTTGAACTAGGTTACACCAAAAAAAAAGTTTTTAAAAAATCTGTTGAACTCTTTTTTTAAAACGTTAAAAACAAGCCGAGATCTTTTAAACCTAGGCCCCCTTATTTATACATGTGCCGTGTGACAAATTGTGTATGCGTTTCGTCACAGCAGCAGTGAGTAATCACTTTTTTAAGGCAGTTCCTCGTAGATTCGTTGACCGTGGTTGAATGGTTTTCTATGGAGGGAAAGGTGTTTTTTTCAGGTCACAGAATGCTCATTTCTGCCGGTCGCTCTATCTTTTTCGACCCAGTTCTCGTATTTGTGTAAGAATGAACAGCGCAAGTGGAAGTGCCTTGAAAATGACCAAAAGAGATTTTATTTTATTCAAATATTTTGTTGATAAAGAGATTTTAAAACAATGTTTATACAATAATGTGTACGGTAATTTCTTTAACTAATAGTATAGAGCAATAGATCAAAAGTAATAACTTTGTAATATTAAAATAAGCCAGAGACATAAAGTTATGCCAGTCAGTGGCGTATAGACACTATGTCTATAGACGCTAAGTCCATAGACGCAATGGCGTAGACACTATGTCCATAGACGCTAAGTCCATAGACGCAATGGCGTAGACAGTATGTCCGTAGACGCCAAGTCCATAGACGCAATGGCGTAGACACTATGGCATTTCCTATAACGGCCCAGAGACCATGGCATTCCTTATAACTTCGTAGACACTATAAGCAGTTCTTATAACAGCGCAGACACCATGGCATATTATACTCAATAATCGCTCTGTGATATCTGAGACCTTTGAACACAGAGATCTCTACAACTGTGGCCTCATTGAAAAGTTACAAGCTTAGAACGGAGGAAAGCCGGGACGAATTCTCTTAGCGATTATCTTCTCACTAACCACTGATTGGAACATGCGAAAACCCATATTTCGGAAAAAGGAAATTGCTTGACAAAGCGAAATTTTTTTGTCCGCATGCACATAACTTTCCCTAGTACAATGGTGTAATCCGGTAAATGGACGTGCACAATAATTTTAAAATCCCTTCATTGATTAACCTCGCTTTTATTTGTGTCTCTCTCTTTCTGTCTGGGTGTGTGGCAAAATCTTCGGACGGCTAATTGACCTGGAATATCTCATTAGGAAATGGCGTCAGCGGGCCGTCGAGCTTGTGCTCCTAATGCCCTCCCTTGCGTCCACCCACACCCGCCAGCCGCCGGGTGTCCCCGGCGTCGGGCCGTGCGGGAAGACGTCAGAGACCTCCCCGGGCGTTGGACGCCCCCACCAGCAACTGCTCGATCGAGTCCGCTGATGGAGGCCCCCCCCCCCCCGCCCGGAGACATCTGGTCGACCGAAGACGCTGTGTTTCAAGCGTCCGCAGTCCACTCTCCTAGGGGCCGGGACGGTAAATTAACGTCCTAATATCTCCCCCCACCCGTCCCGGGGAAGCATCGGACGCCCTCTAAGAGGGATTCTACAGTGGGTTTCCACCTCGCAACTAATTCGCGAAGCAGCTGGGACGAAACGGTTGCCTAGGAGCAGCTTTCTCAGGGCTGCATATTTAGAATCACCGGCTATAGGCTTCCACCACAGCCTATAGCCTCATATCCCTTAACGGCAACTTGTAATCATGATCCCTACCCTGTGTTTGCTTTTTCTTCCCCCTGTGAAGCATCACAGGTGGCAGCCCTGTAGGAGCTGTTTATTCCAGCAACTACCATGCATGGCCGTGTCTGCCACGCGGGAAACGCAATGGTGGTAATGTGCCCCGGGTTAACGCCGAGGGGGTCGGTGGCCAGCGCTTCCAAATCGGCAAGCCACTACAGACTTGTCAACCGGAATCCCGGGGGGGGGGGGGGGGGGGAGAGCTAATTGACCTACTCCCCGTGAAAGTATCGAGCTCAATCTTGGCACTTTGACTCGTTCCCGATGACAACCCATTCTATCGAATTTTTTGCACCACACCCACAACCCCCAATCCCACAAAATTCAGTTTTTCCTGTTTTTCAAGTTGAGGTGAAGGAGATATGATGACACTGATTTCACGAAATAAAATTCCCGATAACTGCGCAAAATGAGATTCTTTTTTTTTAAAAGTGCGTTTGATGTGTAATATTTTCTTTTGTTTTTCTCAAATAGTTGGTGTAAATTAATAAGCGGTGTAAAAGTGGGTGTGTCATAAGAATATTAATATACTTCAGGGGCGTTAAAAAAATGTGCGGTGCCTGGAAAGGGATTGTGAGGGGGGGGGGGGCACTAATTGGGCTTCTTATAAAGAGCGTTACTTGAATGCATGTTTTGTTAAACTTTCAGTCCTACTCTCCTCCTCCACCCCCCTCCCATTGCTAGATATTACATTTTTAAAGAGGATTTATCCGAAAAGTTTTGTTTTAAGAAGTTGTTTAATTTTGCTTAGTAGTCACTTTATGATTGAATGATATGATTGAATGATATGATTGAATGATATGATTGAATGATATGATTGAATGATATGATTGAATGATATGATTGAATGATATGATTGAATGATATGATTGAATGATATGATTGAATGATATGATTGAATGATATGATTGAATGATATGATTGAATGATATGATTGAATGATATGATTGAATGATATGATTGAATGATATGATTTAATGTTATGATTGAATGATATGATTGAGTGATATGATTGAATGATGTGATTGAATGATAATTTATGACGACTTCCCTTTTATTTTGACACTTTTTTTCATTCATCACCCTTTATTGTATCGAGGTCAGTCATCTATTAAAATCTTTCAGACTCTGGCAACAGGAGGAAGGGTCGAGCTCTGACTCCATGATACCAGTCCAGGTACATAATTCGGCAGTGCGAACGTACTTTGCGTGGTATAAAGCTGTGTAGTTTCTAGTTTCTAAGTAAACATACTATCAGAGTACACGCGTGAATGCTGCGCGGAAGCGCGTCACGGTCTAAAAAAAACAACGCCATTCGTAAACCAAGGTTGGGATTGTCATCTCCACGTGATCAGGTTGAAATCTATTTATACACATTATAGTCACATGGCTGTGACCAGATCGAGCACTACACGTGACGTGATTACGATCTATTTTATTTGGAGAAGCTTTTTTTTTTTTTTTTAAATAATTTACAATACTGAAATCAACTACGGCTAACATTCTTACCCCCCCCCCCTTTTTTTTTCCCCACATGTCTCAAGAAATGAAAAGGGATACTTGAATTTCATGTTCTCAAACATTTTAAACTAACAGACTTGTTTGCCCTATTTCGAAATTCTTCTTGAGAACCCATTGAACTAATATCGTAAAGGGGTATAACCCATTCAAGATTTACGTTTTTTTTTTCTTTTCCATAAGCTTTTCTTTTCGTAATGATTTTTTTTAAAAATATATTTTTCTTTTGGTGTCGCAATATGTAACTCTTCAGGTAGAATGTTGGATTGACTGCTAAGCGTAACTTTGAAGTGCAATATCTTGTTGATGTTTTTAAAAATCGTTTTAACGTGTATTATTGATGTTAAGTTGCTTTTTTGTATATATATTTTTTAAATTTAAATATAAATGAAACATTTATTTTTTTAAAAAGTGTAACATTGGACTGACGGTTTTCATAGCAACGTTCCTCGTGACCGGCGTTAACGTGGTTGTGGGGGAAAAGGGGGGGGGGGGGCAGTCACAGCAAAACCCTTTGTCTCTGTTTCTTGGGCTTACAAACACAGTGAAAGCCTTCAGTGCTCATTTAGGATTTAAGCTAAAATCTTAAATGCAATCTAACAAATGCACCACCGCCTGGGGCTCCTAAAATATTTCCTTCGCTAACGTAGGTTATAAAAATACACCCCACGTATTAAATTTCAGGACGTCAAATGAAAAATCGGTGAAAATTTTTCGATAATCGGTTCTTGTTTTTGACAAAACCATTTCCATTTAAAATTTATTGATCCCACCCCACCCCCTTTTTTGTCCTGTTCATTTTAAAGCATTTTTATGCAGATTTATTGTTTGAAATAATTATTATGTTAACACGACATAACCAGCCAAACAATGGCGGCGGCGATGCGTGAACTTACCATTTACTAAATGTAATAAATTTATAACTCGTGCAAGTAACGCACTTTATAATAATCCCAATTAGTTCCAACTTCTGGGAATTGCATTTTGTGCGCCTATTGAACACATCGTTATATATTATTAGCCTCCTAAGTTGACATTTTTTTAAAAGTCTTGGGAAAAAGCATTTTGTATTATTTAACAACAGTCCATGGTAGAATAAAAATGTTACAAGTGTGTTTATTTACCCTTATATATATAATATTTGAGTGTGTTTGTGTTTATATATTCATAATTTTATTGTTCGTCTTTCGCTTGCGAAGATGACCAAGACTTGAGCTGTATTTTATTTAAAGTGAAGGAAAGTTTCTCAATTCGTCAGCCTCACTCTCTCACCTTCGCCTATTTGATCCGATGGCAAGAGTTAGTCAAGACGACTGGGAGATAGGCCAGTATGCAGAGAATGATCAGCAGGGTAACGCAGCATTACAGCCATTCATAGGCCTACATCCCTAGAGCATTATAATGTATGTGAAAAGTCTTTTGTGTTATAATGTATAAAGCACGTAACCTCTTGGGGTGTCAATCCGTACCGGACGTTTCCTAAAATAGGTGACTGCCGCTGGGAATGGAATAGTTTTCAACTATAATATACCGTTTCGATCTTACCAACAACAAAATGTCACTCTGACCTTTTATGTGGAACGATTGGAATCCATGGTTAAAAAAACTGATAACCGGTTTAAACCGAATAACACCGAGATATTCCAAACAGCGAAATTCTGCTTGCTAAAAAAAAAGACAAAACGATGTTAACATCCCAGACGTTGTCACACACGCCAGGCTGTTCATATGAAAAAAATCGCATTAAGCGACGCTCTTAAGACATGCATGTTAAGTTAGGACTTAATGCTAAATTACTCATTTTATTAGTTTAAAAGCAGTTGGTTGATTTTGCTTCAAACAAATTTGCAGAAAGTGAAATCTCCGTTGTCTAAGTTAATTAATTTTTATTTTGATATTTAATAGGTATTCTAGACCATTGATTTTCCAAGGAACTCTTCTTAGAACATTGGGTTGTGTGTGTGTGTGTGTGTGTGTGTGTGTGTATGTCTGTCTGTCTGTCTATTTACCGTGTAGTTTTCTATGAGTTTAGATATCTGTTGTGATGTAATACAATTTTCACAAATCACCATTTTTACTATTATTTATTTGTGAGTCTGTGTCGTATGTAGAATTTTTTAATTTTCAAACATGATCTTGTGATCTCTTACAGTGCTTCATGTCATCAATATTGTTATAGTATATCATGATTTAGGTTGTTTTGAAATAATTATTTTGTTTTCATGTTAAATGGTTCTCCCAAAGACCAGCGCCTCAAATCTTATTATGTAAATCTCATTTACGCGTACCAAACATACTAAGACTTGTAACATTTTTTTTTACTGCCATGAACTGTTTTGAAGATTAATTTTTTTTTACTTCAGAGACTTCTTAAGAAATTCTTATTTAGGCTTACTAATAGAATCAATGTTTATTTGATCCGGGCGAAACTATCATGCTTCATAATCAAGTAAAATTATTTAAACTGCTAATAGAGAAGTTTGTAGTCTGAATCAACGCATTTTACAACTTTATTTATAAGATATGTATAATGAAAATTATTTAAAACTATCCAATATACCCGGAGTTGCTTGGTTTTCCATTTCAGTACTCGAAAATTAGGACCCTGTCAAAAACACTTCGCTAAGGTTCCGTGTACCAGTGATCTGGCTAGCAGGGTTTCTTTTAGCCAGCTCTCCAGGGGGCACTACTTCCCCACACCCACCTGGGGAAAAGTCAAGTGCCCCCCCCCCCCCCCGGAGCAAAATGTGTACAACAATATAATGATTATGTATATTTTAAAAAAAATAATATTGAACTAAAAGTATTAAACATACGCAATCTATTTACTAATTAGATTTCATTGTAAAAAGCATTACTTTAAAAGCAGGGATAGGTGTTAGGATACATTTTATAATGGCCTTAAGTGTTGCTTTTTAAAATATTATTAGCATGACTATAAATTTAATCGATTTCATGTGTGTTCAGTTATAAAAAAAAAAAGAACTTAAAAAAAAAATTATATATTTTTGTTTAAATTAAGAATTGAATGGGCGCATACAAAAAGTGCGCATACAAAAAGTGCGCATACAAAAAGTGCACATTTCATCAATTATTATATATAAAACAACTTTATTTTTTCTTTAACTGTGCTACCTTTGTAACTAAGTTTCCTGAATAACAGAGATTTAAAAAAATAATTAATCTATATTTATATTATGCCCCACCTATTTGCATGGATTTTTTAAAAATAAATATTTTCTTCTAGGTGAGAATCTTTTGGACAGCCAAAAGTAAGTTTTGCTTTCGTTTGCGTTCAACAGGTAAATATATTAGCAGGGCTTTTTTGTGTGATGAAAATCCTTTTTTTTAAAATTAATTATGGTAAAAGCTCAAATTAAAAAACCAAATCCACATTATTATTTTTAGTTTAAAGCATAACTCAAGAACAGTCATCGCTCGACTTTTCGAGATTGCCTTTGCCACTTTTTGGTTGACTCCTCCCACACATTGCATTAAAATATGTTAAGTGAGAGGATATCCACGTCACATTTTTAAGTCCTTAAAATATTCGAGGCCCACTGCAGTCGTAAGGGTACCTCTATATTGTTTTAAACTGGCAACTTTTCCGTTGCTCTCCAATTAAGTGCAGAATTTTACAAAACTAAATTAAATTATTTACTAAAATGCAATCTTGTATTTTTAATTTATCAAAAATTTTCTGGGGACTCTACAAATTTAAGAGGAAGTAATAAGCTAGGGAAAATGCATCCCACCAAGGGCCACAACTGGAATGAATTTAGTTCATGCGGCGTTAAAGATGTCTTTGATCATTTTTATGGCTAACTGTGGCTCTTCCCAAACGAAAGTTTGAAATGTCATCTAAAAAATTTCTGAAAGAAACACCGAATTTAAGTAAGCATCAAAAATACACCACTGCATTTTGCATTTTGTGCGACTGTCCTCAGCTCCCCCAGTTTATGCACCCCATTCTCTCACGTTGTCAATGTTACAGTATGAATTTGAATATAATCTTGTGCCAAATGATTACCCTGTGACACGCCACAGCCGAGGTAAATTCAGTTTATGTATGGCACTGGCACCAAAGTGTCTCCCCAGACCCTTAAACATTTCTATCCGCTTATCAAAAAGTGTAAAAGAAACATTGAATTCAACTACACTCCAAAAGACACCTCTTGATTTTGAAATAATTTTTTAAATTTTGAAGGTTCCCTAGTCCTCTATACCGCTCAAGATTCATCTTCCTTCCATCCTTAATCATGCCTTTTACCCATCTGGGAATAAGCCGTCTACACGAATTTTCCATTCATCTAAGTCCTGTGCTTTCATTTTCAGTTGCTTCTACGTGTATCTCATTATTATGTGTGAGTCTCTAATGTACATACTAGGAGCCTACCACAAATGACATCCGAATAGCATTGAGTTTAATGTGTCCCGGGTCCGAAAGGGGGCGCTGCGTGTCCGTGTACATTTTGACTAATGCTATTCGGATGTCATTTGTAGGAGTTTATTTTAGTTAAAATGAAGAAAACAAGGGCTCGCCAAAGAGATCTTGCAGGGCACTACTAGAGGAGGAAGAAGAAGAGGAAGACAAAGAAAAAGATGGGAAGATAATATCAAAGAATGAACGGGATTAAAACTAGGCGATGCTATGCGTAGGGCAGAAGACCGAGAGGAATGGAGAAGAATAGTGTACATGTCATCTGTGGCGCCCCAAGCGTCGAATGACTACGGGACCTGATGATGATGAAGAAATTAAGTTTACAAACGTATAGTACATTCAATTATGTTTCATTTGATACCTCATTTGGTCTTAAAAACCCAACAATAATATTTTAAATCGTTTTTTAATCACAACCTCTCAATTCTGGTACCAATGTACCTATAGGTGCAGCCATCATGAATTTCAAACCATAGGCCAAAGTATGCTGGTGTTAAACGGTCGTTACGTTCTTATACCGTTATTTAGCTGTACCACAAGATGGCTGTCAAAACAAAGCTTTTACAATATTTTCTTTTTGTACTTTGTGGTAAATAATTCTCTATTATCAGAATGAGCTAATAATTATTATTTGAAAAATAATAATGTACACTTTTCATATATTTAAAATAAAGAGAGATGAATAAATAATGATAAATTCTAACAGATCAAATTAGTCAAATTCTAAATCAATTTATAATTTATTCGCTCTTCCAAGTCAAGGCAAGGCCAACTACTAACAGTTACTTGAGTTACTAACTAAACTAACTTCTCAGAATAATTCTAAGTTCCGAGCTTACGTTACTGTGGCAATCTACTATTGTAATGCAAAAAATCAAAAGCCATTAACGATCAAAAATTTTTAATAGTCAATATTAGATATTATTATTATTATAATAAATATTAATTGTTTTCCCATTTCAAATTAGTCTAATCTAGTTTAGATATAATTATTAGTAATTCGTTTGTCAGTCAATGTCATTCATAAATCATGGTTTAAAATTTAAAGAATTCAAGTGTTTTAATTTTAAAAATCAGTCTATCAATAGCAATTCGTTTATGGTCTATTTAGCCAATTATTTGTTTTCCTTAATCACAGTCTCTGACCAAAATCAATATTCAGATGGTAAAAGTGTGATAAAAAAATAGTTAATAGACACTGAAATATAAACTATGAATGGCGTAACCTCACCCCACCCAATAAAACTCACATCAATGTTTGTCCCTCTGGAATAAGGTGAATTTAAAAAAAAATATATTATGAGTCTGAGATACCTGGAGTGTTTGTCTCTCTTTTCTAATGGCTTTGCTACTTTGTATATAAAAGAATTGACAAACATTGGCTGATGGTTTTATTATGACACCAATGCTCATAGTCCCTCTCAGGGTGTTGGGAATATACAAATGGTCCATCGAAGCCTTAAGAGGAATGGGGGATTAGAAGTTGATTTCAAACCAATGCAGCGGACTGTTCTCTGATAAGTGAAAGCATAGACAATTGACTGCATACAAGTGACAAAACAGACTGGTGACCGAACTTATAAGTGACCACACATATAAGTAAAAGTGAACACACAGACAACTGAATCTACCGACAACTAAGTACCATGGCCAATTCCAAACTAAAGTCTTCCCATCAAGGGGGCACATGCATGGCTGGCAACGAGCATTGGAGATATATAACACCAATCTTTCCCCCATGTCATGTTAGTAATCGGCGGAAAATTTGTCAAAGTCCCATCCCATTCCAACTCTTGTCACCCTAACTTTGGGGGCAGTTCAGAGCCTCTATCTGCGGTCATCGGATTCAATTTTGTAGCATGCCAAACCGAAAGACCGCAAAAACAATAAATTTTGGATAAAAGTCATCAAACCGGTTTACACCCCCAGGGTGGGTCCACAATTTGCAACAAATAAAATTAAAAAATTTCCAGTTGCTTCCCAAGCAAACATGTCGATGGATCAAATTTTCTAGAATTTGATCCGTCATCTTTGGAAATTCTAGGGTGTCATATGGTTTGGGCATGGCGCATGCTTAGTTAGGTGCATAGAATATTTTTGATTATTTTTTTAATTTGTCTATGTGTTCACTTGTCTGTGGGCTCACTTTTCCTGCCTTCAGCTGTCTGGTCACCGACGCGGACAACACTATCAAGGTATGCGACATTCACTATCAGAAAGCTGCATAGAAGAGCCAGCACCTTCCTTAACAGCAACATGGAGACCTTGTCACTCTCGGTATGCCGGTGTTTCTCAATTCCGTCAATGCAGCTCACCAAGAAAACAGTTCCCAGCAAAAGATGCAACGCATGAAACTTTGCTACTATGTAATAGAATTCCACCATCAGCGAGCCACCAATGTCCAAGCATCGACATGTCCTCATAATGAGTGGACCAGGGAAAATCTATGAGCGTATTAGAGAAACATAATAAGCATACTTTTGATACTATGTGTAAAGCAGAGACATGGCAGGTGCACATGATCTGGTGGATGTACTGTAACATTATTGTTACAGTGTATGTAACACTATTGTTATGGCGTATTGAAACACTATTTTTAGGCCGTATGGTAGCATCGTTATGGTTCAGCTAGGGACGAAGAAGAATGTCACAGTGGCATATCAAGGGTTAGTGCTGCCAGGGATGGGCCAAGATTTTTGCCGTCAACTACCATGAAATTGAAAAGACAACTCTTCAGTTGGCAGAAAAGTGGCACCAGGGGCAGACCACCCTTTCCACATTTCCATTCTTACACAAGTCGAATTGCTTTTTTTGGCAGTTGTGGGTCCTTGGTTGGTCAGCTCTAATTTGATAAGTGGGACTTAACTGGTTATCTGACACCTAAGTTGACTTTAATTTGCGCTGAATGAAATGAAAGAAAGTGTTAATGATTATATAAATTGATATGGAATGGTTGGTTTTTAATTTATATTTTTTAAGTTCATTTTAATTTGCATGTACACGTGGTGAGCCCAGCCCTAGGCTAGGGTACCACACTATAGAAAACTACCATAATAATAATAATATAATAGGACAGACTCATTTTTATTTATTAGTAATATGTTTCGCTGTTCACTTCCTTATTGCGGTATGTTTCATTGTTTGCCTCTTTGCGAATCACCAACTATTTATTGACAGCAAAATCTTCACAAATGTATAACAAAATTAAATTAGACTCTATTAGCAAACATTGAATTGATTCAATTGAAAAATAAAAATAATAAGGCCTACTTAGTAGAGACTGTCATTGTCAAAATAACAAACTGTCAATGACTACTAGGCCTAGAGTTATACTTGTGACCCAAACAACGTGACTCAGTCAATAATTCACAATACCAATCTGAAAGACTAGAAAAAATTGAAATGATTCAATTAAAAAAATAGGCTCGGTGGAGTAGCTATAGTTTGTGATGCCTGGGGAAGTATTTGATTTGACCACCCCTCACTCACAAAAACCATAAAACATAAATAAGTGAGCTATCAATTTATATTTACACACACACACACACACACACAGAGACAAAATGAAAATAAAAATAATTTAAGTTTTGCCACTTTTGAAACTTCTTCTTGCCATCTGATCATTACAGATTAACAAAGATTTTGACACTTTCCATTTAATAATAATATATTTAAAGTTTAATTTAAAGAAATAAAACTAATTACATATTATATTAAAACTCATTGGGTGGCTATGGCCTAAAGTAACTCTCAGACAATGGAGAAGCTAATTTGTCATTTATAAAAACTGATGATTTTTTCCAACTGCGGTGTAAAAACGGATCAAAAAAAATATAGATCAAAAGGTGTTAAAGTCTCTTAGAAGTCCTGTGCACATAACTATAAATTCAGATATTATATATAATTTAGTATAATAGAAAGCAAACATTTGCAATTTGTTAACCATGTGACTAGGCCAGGGGTGGGCAAACTTGTTGTGCTGAGGGCCACATTGACATATGTTAAACTATTTGGGGGCCGCATGTATATTATGTCGAATTTGTACGTGTCGATAAACATTTATCTATATTAAAAATCGCATTTTAGCATTATAAGTACAAGACAAAAGTCAAGGACTGTTTTTAAAAAATTGAAAATTAGAAAAATGTTGATACAAAATGTAAAAACAATTATAATGGTACATGAAATTCTGTAAAATTCAACAATATGACTTAAAAAGAAAGAGTTTTTTTAAATTAATAAATGCCTCAGAGGGCCGCATAAAATCAAATGCCGGGCCGCATGCAGGCCGTAGTTTGCCCACCCCTGGACTAGGCCAATAGTTTCCTTTGTTCCCCTTTTGATGAAATAGATTTTTCTTTGATCATGAATCTAGCTTTCTGTATGACATTCAACTATGTTGATGGGGATGACAAGGCAGTGTGTGGTGAGTGGACAAGAATTGCACAAGGCATGACAGGATCTGGAAAATTACAGAACTGCACTAATGCAAAAACTAAGGAATGCACCCGCCTGGACTGCTCTGGTCGTATCAGTTATTCTGTATGTGTAATTCATTTTAACGCATTTATCTTTGATTTTTAAATCCTTTAATATTAACTTCACTTTTGTTCTTGCCTGGCAGGCTAAAACTTTGGATGGCTAATAGACCCACATTCCATCAACCTATCCAGCTGAAACTTGACACATAGACTCGTTGCCTATGACAACACATTCTTTCAAATTTTCAGCCCCATCTCCCGACCCCCAAAAATCAGTTTTTCCTGTTTTTCAAAGGGAAGATAAAATAAAATTCCCAATAACTGCGCTAAATAAGATTTACAAAAAAAAATTGCAAGTGTGTTTAGTACCATAAACAATATTTTCCTTTGTTTTTCTAAAATTGTTGGTGAAATCAATATGTGGTGTAAAAGCCGATGGGTCATTAGATTATTAATATACCTCAGGGACATGAAAAAAATGTGGTTGTTGCAAGCCTTGGGGGAGGGGGGGGCACACTAATTGGGATTCTTATAAAGTGTGTGTGTCTTGTATGCACTTATTGTTAAATTTTCAGACATTGCTCAATATTGCTTTACAAAGGATTTATACCAAAAACTTAGTTTTTATGGGTTGTTTAATTTAAAGTCAATCATCAACTACAGTACTCATTAACTTTGTGTCCCGCCCAGGAGCTATTAGCTAGTCAGATATCTGAAATATTTGAACACCAGTTTAGTCCTTGACCTTTTACTTCTACATTTCCATTTTAAACTTAAATGGACACATAAGAATGCTTCCAGATTATTTACTTGAAAAGAAAGTGTTTAAAAAGATATTATTTCAGCATCTAATTACTTTCGGCTATGCGAGGATTTAGAAAACACTGTTCCTGGTTTAAAAAAATGACAAGTCTTTAGAAATTTTACATCTAGATGGGGATAGTTTTTAAGTGAAGTGGAGGGGGTGTTGGGGAGACGGGAGAGTTTTTTAGTGAAGTGGAGGGGGTGTTGGGAGAGTTTTTAAGTGAAGTGGAGGGGGTGTTGGGAGAGTTTTTTAGTGAAGTGGAGGGGGTGTTGGGAGAGTATTTTAGTGAAGTGGAGGGGGTGTTGGGAGAGTTTTTAAGTGAAGTGGAGGGGGTGTTGGGGAGAGTTTTTTAGTGAAGTGGAGGGGGTGTTGGGAGAGTTTTTTTAGTGAAGTAAAGGGGGTGTTGGGGATAAGTCACGTCTTAGTTTTAATAGTAAATTTTCCACCATATATTCACTCTAAGAATTAATATAACAAATGTTTGTAGAGCACTTACAAGCTAATGCTTCCATCTTTTATTTACAAAGCACTCACTACTGGAAATGTTCCCTGGCAATCAGATCCAGTTTGAGTACTGCTTTGGTAGTCAGCTCAACTCCTGCAAAGATCCCATATCTGTGGACTTCTATTTGCAAGTGCCCAATAAAAGTATCAGCATGCTGACAAGGATTAGACAGGACAATGTCATGGACATACCAGGTTTGGGAAGTGGGCTGTTTCAGTTCATGACATACCAGGTTTGGGAAGTGGGCTGTTTCAGTTCATGACATACCAGGTTTGGGAAGTGGGCTGTTTCAGTTCATGACATACCAGGTTTGGGAAGTGGGCTGTTTCAGTTCATGACATACCAGGTTTGGGAAGTGGGCTGTTTCAGTTCATGACATACCAGGTTTGGGAAGTGGGCTGTTTCAGTTCATGACATACCAGGTTTGGGAAGTGGGCTGTTTCAGTTCATGACATACCAGGTTTGGGAAGTGGGCTGTTTCAGTTCATGACATACCAGGTTTGGGAAGTGGGCTGTTTCAGTTCATGACATACCAGGTTTGGGAAGTGGGCTGTTTCAGTTCATGACATACCAGGTTTGGGAAGTGGGCTGTTTCAGTTCATGACATACCAGGTTTGGGAAGTGGGCTGTTTCAGTTCATGACATACCAGGTTTGGGAAGTGGGCTGTTTCAGTTCATGTAAAAAATCAATAACTTGAATGGTGTATACAGATGGTAAGAGTATAGGATTATGCCCGACTAACTTTGTTGTTCAAGAAATAAGCGGGGATTTATTTATTTTGGTTTTAAGAAGAAAAGAAATCTCCAAAGAATTATGTTATCTGAGCAAGTTTTGAATTGGGATTTGCAAATTTCAAAACTTTTATTGGTTTAAAAGATTAATTGAGATATTATTGTAAGAGGTTTTGAGTTGAGTAGTTAAACATCAACCCTAGTTTAGTTTCATTTACTGAAGTTTTAATTCGTTTAGCAATGTTTCATTGATGCTAAAATTGAATTTACTTATCCTAGATTATTAACAAAGATAAAATTACATATTTGTTTATTTGAAAAGAATGACAATTTTTTTTTAAAAATGACTTGTCTTCATAAGGATGATTCCCACTTTTCCAGAGTTATAAAGACTTGACACATTATATGTATTTACATGTTTATTTATGAAATTAAAACAAAGTTTGTAAAGATTATCTTGCCTCTACAGGACTCAAAGTACCACTCGGACCTGTTGGAAATGCAGTTCCACGTCTACAATTTCAATTTGAAAGAGGCAACAATGGAAGCATTTCATATTCAGTAAGATTTAGTTTATTCATACTCCTTTGACACTTGTAAACATGCAAATAATAATAAAGTTCATTAAAAAAAAAAAACACGGTTCATCCCTAATTAAGTCTCGGAAGCGCTATAACTATAAAAAAACAAAACGCAACAATACAAAATCTACATACAAGCCTATGGACAATACAAGCCAATATACATCGAGGAATATGAGCAAGCTCCTTGGAAACAAGGAGGTAGACTACATCACCCCAGCAGGTGACTGCAAAAAGATGTGTTTTCAACTCAGTTTTGAAAGACTGCAGTGTCTGGCTGTTTCTGAGAGCGACTGGAAGGCCGTTCCCGATACTTAGGCCAGCAAAAGCAAAAGTGCTCCTTCCGTAGACCTCACGGCGGATACGCGGTATCCAAAGTTTGCCACTATCGGATGAACGGAGTGATCTAGTGGGTACATAAGGCGTCATGAGCGCTTTGAGATAGGACGGCGCCAGGTCATGCAAGCAGTGGTAGCACAGAGGTGCAATTTTGTACTCTATGCGAGCCGGGACTGGCATCCAATGCAGCTCTCCCAGAAGTGTTTTACCGTTTATGCAGAACCGTGCGGGCCGCATTACTCTGTGCGTTTAAAATACTAACCAGGAGCGTAACCGGTAGACCCACCATGACAGCATTGCAGTAGTCCATGCTTGGTAGCATGAAAGCAGACATCAGCCTCTTTGATGCATCAGATGTTAAAAAAGGCCTAATATGACTTATTCTGCTCAGCTCTAGAAAAATCACCTTGCAAAGCATGTTAATGTGATTTTCCATAGTTAGTGTTCTGTCTTAGACACCCAGGTTTCGCACTGTTTGAGCAAACTCAATCTGCACGCCTGAGAGAGTAAGGAATGGTGTATTATTTACAGATTTGAGCTTTTGAGCAATAGCAATGGGGATCAGCTCGGTCTTTTCATCGTTCAATTTGAGTTTTTTAGTGAAGTGGAGGGGGTGTTAGGGAGAGTTTTTTAGAGAAGTGGAGGGGGTGTTGGGGAGAGTTTTTTTAGTGAAGTGGAGGGGGTGTTGTCTCTATGTCATACTAAGAAACTCAGGGAACTGAGAGGGGATTCGGACTGCCAGAGTTGGGTAACATCCGCAAACATGTGATATAGCATGTCAGACTGCTTGATCATTGCACCCACGGGCTGAATGTCCATAGTGAAAAGCACCAGGCCTAGGACCGAGGCCTGGGGTACACCAAATTCGATAATAGATTGCTTCAAGGTCAAGCTGTTTGCGATAAATGATTGGACCTTTTTTATTTCCCCTCCACCCCTCCCCCCCCACAGTGCCTGTCAATTCTTAAGGGCAGCTGCCATTTAAAAGACATGGGCCATTCAATTGCATTTTCTATTATAAATTACCTTAAGATGCCATTCATATACTCGGTGGAATACTTGGTTACAGTAGAGGATTTGGAATTTCTAAATTAGATTTTTTTGTGCTGTTGTTACTTTGGCCGTTGTTACTTTGGCCGTTGTTACTTTGGCCGTTGTTACTTTGGCCGTTGTTACTTTGGCCGTTGTTACTTTGGCCGTTGTTACTTTGGCCGTTGTTACTTTTGCTGTTGTTACTTTGGCTGTTGTTACTTTTGCTATTCCATTTTCTGGTTTGGCATGTTCTATTTGTTTGAACATTTCTTATAGACTGTCAATTTGATTATTTTTTTAAAGTGGTCTAGTTTCATTTGGCATCCTTTGTAACCCTTTAATAGACTGATTTGAAATGTGTTTGATTTTAAAGTAAGAAGTTTTAGTACTGTTTTATTTTACTTAAATGAACGTCAAAATCTAAGATACATGTAATGACAATTCCCACCAAAGGGAGTTTGGTTAACCCTATAAGTTCACTCCAGGAAACATAGCTGTTTGAAATATTCACAACTAGATATGTGATCAGTGGAGTGCGGGGACAGGAGGGATAAATAGCTGGGGAACTGGGGCAAGAGCTTATCAAACATTTCACGCTGTCATTTAAAGGGAAATAATTAATTGTGTTTTTTCATTGACATTCCAAGAATTATTATTATTGCCCCTTTTCTAATAAGTTCATTTGTGTTATAAATACAACATTCAGTGAGTTATTCCCCTTTATTTTAAAAAGATTTTCACTTTTGTTATAACTTAACACTCAATGAAGTGTTGTCCATTATTCTAGTCATGAATTTCAATATAGTTCAAATTTAACATTCAATAAATTATTTCCCCTTATTCTTGTCATGTATTTCAAAAATATTATTTAGTTAAAGAAGATTGCCCATTATTCTACTCTTGTCTGTTGCTTGTGTTATAATTGAACATTCAATGAATTATTGCCCTTCATTCACATCAGGTCACTTTGCTTGTGCAAGTCGTCAATCAAATAGCATCATACGATGTGGACCAACTCAAGACCACTCTGATTGACAGAGAGACCATCCATGCCAAGCATTGCGATACCATTGAGCAGGATAAAGATCAGGGGCCGTCGGCTGCTTTCAATAAAAGTGTCAGCCAGTGCAAACCCATTAACTTCATTTTTCCCACAACAGTTGCTCCGAAGCCTCATAAGCCCTCAGGTAGATTATCCAGTGTCATCCAATAACTCTGACCATTCCCTTACCAACAGGTCCACACAGAATTTGAGACCAAGGATTGTACTACTAGAAAATCATACGAATTTTATATTGTACCACTAGAAAATCATAAGAATTTTATATTTTCCTACTAGAAAATCATAAGAATTTTATATTGCACTCATAAGAAGTCCATATTATATGCAATAACATGCAAATTAATTCAACTTTATGTGCTTAATGCAAAACGTTCTGCAAGACTAAACATTGGGGCCTGGGAGGCAGTACTGTGTGGCTTGAGAACCACTAGTTCTCAACCCTTGATAATGAAAAATTCATGATAAATCAAAATTTGAAGAAAAAAAATTTGTAATTTTGCTATTCTTAATAATTTACACTTCCTAAGTTGTAGAAACAGAAATGATTGTTAAAAAAGTTTAAATTAAATTTGTTAAAAATCTATTTTACAACTCTTTGATATGGTTGTTGCTGGAAGTATCCACCAGTTAAAATCCTTTAATGAAGCAGTCTGGATAATTATTCCCTTTGAAATCCTATGACATTTTCAATACATTGTCCCTAGCAACATTGAACACAACATGCGACTTGATCACCAAAATCTGTGGCCACCTGGAGATGTGTGACAGCTCAGTTAATCCACATGTATGTGTATGCCAACCGGGTGAGTCCAGTTTCTTAACATCAAACTTCTTAGCCTACTAGAAGTTTTAACAATCTGACATCCTTAATCATTTTTAAAAAAAATATATATATGACTGCCCTTGTGTGAACGGTTGAATGACTGCCCTTGTGTGAACGGTTGAATGACTGCCCTTGTGTGAACGGTTGAATGATTGCCCTTGTGTGAACAGTTGAATGACTGCCCTTGTGTGAACAGTTGAATGATTGCCCTTGTGTGAACGGTTGAATGATTGCCCTTGTGTAAACAGTTGAATGACTGCCCTTGTGTGAACGGTTGAATGACTGCCCTTGTGTGAACAGTTGAATGACTGCCCTTGTGTGAACGGTTGAATGACTGCCCTTGTGTGAACAGTTGAATGATTGCCCTTGTGTGAACAGTTGAATGACTGCCCTTGTGTGAACAGTTGAATGACTGCCCTTGTGTGAACGGTTGAATGATTGCCCTTGTGTATGAAGTTGTATAACAGAGAATATGCTCTATTCTCCCCTAACAAAGTCGAATGTTGATTCTTTGCTCTATTAGGCAGAAAATAAAATAACATTTCTGATATTATCTAACTGCAGAAGCAACACTGTCATCAGGCAATGATGCTTGTGTGACTACAAGTAAGCTGGGGCAGACTTGTACATTGACATCAGAGTGCGGCATACATGAGAAGTGTAATAAAACCTGTCAGTGTGAGGACGGGCACGGCTACGACACGTGGAGGGAGATATGCACCTTGAAAAGACCAGGAGATCATAAAGGTATTACAGTTCTCCACATGGCAGATGAGACGAGACATTCTAATGACTTAATTTGAGATATAATGCTGTCAGTCGTATAGAGAAAGTTCTTTGTTTAACTGACATAACATTTTACGTGTCTCATTCATAAAATGGCCAGTGCCTTCAAATGCCTAGGACTGGGCATAAAATAATTTTGGTAATTTAAAAGAAGTAGCCCAAGATGTGACGGACTATGCTTTGGGGCTTGGAATAAAGGTTGCATGATAATATGAAATTGTCTGATTACTGATCTCAGGTGGCTCAAGTTTGCCACTTCGGCGGACACCCATTTATATATCACAGATTGTTTACAATTTTGTTAGGAACCACATTTTTTGTTCAAAATTATAGTGTTGTCAAAATCATTTCCCTAACATTATATATCATTTTTTTAAAAATTCCTCCCCCCCGAAGTATACTTCAAATAGTTTAACATTCAGAATTAAACATCACAATGATGAAACTGAGAGCAAAAAATTGTCAGGTTGCATTGTGCAATGTTGTCAGGTTGCATTGTGCAATGTTGTCAGGTTGCATTGTGCAATGTTGTCAGGTTGCATTGTGCAATATTGTCAGGTTGCATTGTGCAATGTTGTCAGGTTGCATTGTGCAATATTGTCAGGTTGCATTGTGCAATGTTGTCAGGTTGCATTGTGCAATGTTGTCAGGTTGCATTGTGCAATGTTTTTTTAAAGTGTTTTAAATGTTCTTGTGGTAAAATTGTTTAAAGGTTTGTAAAGGTCGGATCACATCTCAATGTTCATCCCCTAGATAACCACAATGACTCCACCATTCCACCGCCAACCTCCCAGTCCAAGCAACAGCCGCACAAAACCAGCGATGAGTCCAGCAAATCTGGACATCACAACTGTAAGTACAGATATTCACTGACTGACGCCCCTTGTAGAACAGCCAAGCGTATGGTCAAGGGAAGCATTGATATGAAGGGGTCTGATTGGCTGCCAAGAATCTGATTGGCTGCCAATCAATTCTTGGCACCCTCAGAATAACTGGCTAAGCAAATTTCTAGCTGGAACGAGAATTTTGCGGTACCGTTATGGTGTTGAATATTTAATTTGTTTTAAGATTAGGCTCATAGAATGAACAATGCACAGCAAAAAACCAGTATAAAAAGAAAAACAATACCGAAGCTTGTAATACTCAAAACTTTAAATTTAATTTTACTATTGAGATTCTATTAAAAAATACAATTCAAATACAAGAAACAACAAACTATATCAACTTACAGCACAGCAAGTGAAAGGTGCAGTCCTCAAAAATACAAATATTAATATGATATTAAGAGTCTTGCAAGTATATTATGTTTATATATGGAATTTTAGGAAATACAGCAAATCTCTCTCTCTCTCTGTCTCATGACAAGGAAAGCTGCCGGCCTTTATATAGGGATTAAATCAGAACCATCTAGTAAAGAAATTCTAGAAATTGCATCACATGATAGCATTCTTTAGAACAAATAGAGTACAATCGAAAGTAAAAAACCCTTTCCCAATCAAGGAAGGGGCAGGTAAGGAGCGGTACAGCACATTTATTTGGTGAAATCAATATCAAAACAAATAAAGGGGAGACTAGTGGTGATCACTAAAATTTGGCCTACAAATATGCCATAGCAGCAACATTGAGGCATTTGATAATAGAAAGCTAAAGCCAGCAGCACAAGACAGTAGTGGGACTAGAATAAGGTTGTTAATGTACCATACAAGACAGTAGTGGGACTAGAATAAGGTTGTTAATGTACCATACAAGACAGTAGTGGGACTAGAATAAGGTTGTTAATGTACCATACAAGACAGGAGTTGGGCTAGAATAAGTTTGTTAATGTACCATACAAGACAGTAGTGGGACTAGAATAAGGTTGTTAATGTACCATACAAGACAGTAGTGGGACTAGAATAAGGTTGTTAATGTACCATACAAGACAGGAGTGGGACTAGAATAAGTTTGTTAATGTACCATACAAGACAGTAGTGGGACTAGAATAAGGTTGTTAATGTACCATACAAGACAGTAGTGGGACTAGAATAAGGTTGTTAATGTACCATACAAGACAGGAGTTGGGCTAGAATAAGTTTGTTAATGTACCATACAAGACAGTAGTGGGACTAGAATAAGGCTGTTAATGTACCATACAAGACAGGAGTTGGGCTAGAATAAGTTTGTTAATGTACCATACAAGACAGTAGTGGGACTAGAATAAGGTTGTTAATGTACCATACAAGACAGTAGTGGGACTAGAATAAGGTTGTTAATGTACCATACAAGACAGTAGTGGGGCTAGAATAAGGTTGTTAATGTACCATACAAGACAGGAGTGGGACTAGAATAAGGTTGTTAATGTACCATACAAGACAGGAGTGGGACTAGAATAAGTTTGTTAATGTACCATACAAGACAGGAGTGGGACTAGAATAAGTTTGTTAATGTACCATACAAGACAGGAGTGGGACTAGAATAAGGTTGTTAATGTACCATACAAGACAGGAGTGGGACTAGAATAAGGTTGTTAATGTACCATACAAGACAGGAGTGGGACTAGAATAAGGTTGTTAATGTACCATACAAGACAGTAGTGGGACTAGAATAAGTTTGTTAATGTACCATACAAGACAGGAGTGGGACTAGAATAAGTTTGTTAATGTACCATACAAGACAGGAGTGGGACTAGAATAAGTTTGTTAATGTACCATACAAGACAGGAGTGGGACTAGAATAAGGTTGTTAATGTACCATACAAGACAGGAGTTGGACTAGAATAAGGTTGTTAATGTACCATACAAGACAGGAGTGGGACTAGAATAAGGTTGTTAATGTACCATACAAGACAGGAGTTGGACTAGAATAAGTTTGTTAATGTACCATACAAGACAGGAGTTGGGCTAGAATAAGGTTGTTAATGTACCATACAAGACAGGAGTGGGGCTAGAATAAGTTTGTTAATGTACCATACAAGACAGGAGTGGGACTAGAATAAGTTTGTTAATGTACCATACAAGACAGGAGTGGGACTAGAATAAGTTTGTTAATGTACCATACAAGACAGGAGTGGGACTAGAATAAGTTTGTTAATGTACCATACAAGACAGGAGTGGGACTAGAATAAGGTTGTTAATGTACCATACAAGACAGGAGTGGGACTAGAATAAGGTTGTTAATGTACCATACAAGACAGGAGTGGGACTAGAATAAGGTTGTTAATGTACCATACAAGACAGGAGTGGGACTAGAATAAGGTTGTTAATGTACCATACAAGACAGGAGTGGGACTAGAATAAGGTTGTTAATGTACCATACAAGACAGTAGTGGGACTAGAATAAGTTTGTTAATGTACCATACAAGACAGGAGTGGGACTAGAATAAGTTTGTTAATGTACCATACAAGACAGGAGTGGGACTAGAATAAGTTTGTTAATGTACCATACAAGACAGGAGTTGGGCTAGAATAAGGTTGTTAATGTACCATACAAGACAGGAGTGGGACTAGAATAAGGTTGTTAATGTACCATACAAGACAGGAGTTGGACTAGAATAAGGTTGTTAATGTACCATACAAGACAGGAGTGGGACTAGAATAAGGTTGTTAATGTACCATACAAGACAGGAGTTGGACTAGAATAAGTTTGTTAATGTACCATACAAGACAGGAGTTGGGCTAGAATAAGGTTGTTAATGTACCATACAAGACAGGAGTGGGGCTAGAATAAGTTTGTTAATGTACCATACAAGACAGGAGTTGGACTAGAATAAGTTTGTTAATGTACCATACAAGACAGGAGTGGGGCTAGAATAAGTTTGTTAATGTACCATACAAGACAGGAGTGGGGCTAGAATAAGGTTGTTAATGTACCATACAAGACAGGAGTGGGGCTAGAATAAGTTTGTTAATGTACCATACAAGACAGGAGTTGGGCTAGAATAAGTTTGTTAATGTACCATACAAGACAGGAGTGGGACTAGAATAAGTTTGTTAATGTACCATACAAGACAGGAGTGGGACTAGAATAAGTTTGTTAATGTACCATACAAGACAGGAGTGGGACTAGAATAAGTTTGTTAATGTACCATACAAGACAGGAGTGGGACTAGAATAAGTTTGTTAATGTACCATACAAGACAGGAGTTGGGCTAGAATAAGGTTGTTAATGTACCATACAAGACAGGAGTGGGACTAGAATAAGGTTGTTAATGTACCATACAAGACAGGAGTTGGACTAGAATAAGTTTGTTAATGTACCATACAAGACAGGAGTGGGACTAGAATAAGGTTGTTAATGTACCATACAAGACAGGAGTTGGACTAGAATAAGTTTGTTAATGTACCATACAAGACAGGAGTTGGGCTAGAATAAGGTTGTTAATGTACCATACAAGACAGGAGTGGGGCTAGAATAAGTTTGTTAATGTACCATACAAGACAGGAGTTGGGCTAGAATAAGTTTGTTAATGTACCATACAAGACAGGAGTGGGGCTAGAATAAGTTTGTTAATGTACCATACAAGACAGGAGTGGGGCTAGAATAAGGTTGTTAATGTACCATACAAGACAGGAGTGGGGCTAGAATAAGTTTGTTAATGTACCATACAAGACAGGAGTGGGGCTAGAATAAGTTTGTTAATGTACCATACAAGACAGGAGTGGGGCTAGAATAAGTTTGTTAATGTACCATACAAGACAGGAGTGGGGCTAGAATAAGTTTGTTAATGTACCATACAAGACAGGAGTGGGGCTAGAATAAGTTTGTTAATGTACCATACAAGACAGGAGTGGGACTAGAATAAGTTTGTTAATGTACCATACAAGACAGGAGTTGGGCTAGAATAAGTTTGTTAATGTACCATACAAGACAGGAGTGGGACTAGAATAAGTTTGTTAATGTACCATACAAGACAGGAGTGGGACTAGAATAAGGTTGTTAATGTACCATACAAGACAGGAGTGGGACTATAATAAGGTTGTTAATGTACCATACAAGACAGGAGTTGGGCTAGAATAAGTTTGTTAATGTACCATACAAGACAGGAGTGGGACTAGAATAAGTTTGTTAATGTACCATACAAGACAGGAGTGGGACTAGAATAAGTTTGTTAATGTACCATACAAGACAGGAGTGGGACTAGAATAAGGTTGTTAATGTACCATACAAGACAGGAGTGGGACTAGAATAAGGTTGTTAATGTACCATACAAGACAGGAGTGGGACTAGAATAAGTTTGTTAATGTACCATACAAGCTCATATGAAGCATAGGAACCTAGGCATAATTGTGGCCTTGCTGGAGGCCTGCCCAGAACATTTGTTCTCAAAATAACACTTGGATTTGGATAGAATTGGAGAAATTTATATTTGTTTTATATTTATAATAATGTATCAGAAATATGTAAAAAGTTACTATTAATAAGAAATACTCATGTTGTTAATTTTTAGTTTTAGACAAAAGTTGCTTCTTATAAAGATTAACATATAAAAACAAAAATTTTAATATTGCTTCACAGTTCTTCACTGCAATGCAATTCATACTTACAACGGATATTATGTGAAAATGAAACAAGTGTGATGATGTAATATGTGGTATTAGCACTTTATTTTCTTGGAGCCTAGTCAACAATTCCTTATCTGACTTAGTTTGGTGCTGTCCGTTGTCAATCTGAGTTGGAAGGCTGTTGACAGCTTTGAAAATTTATGCTCATTTATTTTCCCATTTCTGCTACAGCAATGATCATAACACCAAATGACATGTTATTTCTGTGACAACAAGGTTATTTAGTAACATTTACTCACTTAATGATACAGTGAATCTAATGATACAGTGAATCTAATGGTACACTGAAGCTAATGATACAGTGAAGCTAATGGTACAGTAACGCTAATGATACAGTGAATCTAATGGTACAGTAAAGCTAATGATACAGTGAATCTAATGATACAGTAAAGCTAATGGTACAGTAAAGCTAATGATACAGTAAAGCTAATGGTACAGTAAAGCTAATGATACAGTAAAGCTAATGATACAGTGAATCTAATGATACAGTAAAGCTAATGATACAGTGAAGCAATACGGCTAACCATGATAATTTTATATGCAGGGCTGGATACTTGGCATTGTTTTTTAAAAACTATTTTACTTCATGTTTGCCCCTCTCCACAGTGCCTATCATTATCGGTGCCTCTGTTGGAGGTGTCGTCCTGGTGGGACTTCTCATCTGGGGCATTTCATTCTGCCAGCGACAAGCCAGGAGGCGCCTCAATGCCACCAGCATATCGGAGAGCCGTACCCCCATGTTGGGCAACGATGATACAGACAATCTGATCATGTGAACGCGGCCATTCATTGATTGAAACATCCTGGATCGAATAAACCTATTGAGTGGCGACTTTAAACCATTTTCAAAGAGAAAACATTTTAAAGAAAGACATTGCTGAATTCATATCATGAAAATTTGTAAAGTTTTGAAATAGTATTTTATTTATCATCATGTTTAAGTTATTTTTGTTGATCTAAATTTTGATCCAAAAATTCATTTTGAAACTTGCATAAACATAAAGAGACTATGCACAAATTTTCAAGTGAACTTGATAAGTATTCATAGAGTGAAGAGGATGTTTGATTTTGATTAATTTTTACTAACTGTTTTTTCAATAATGTATTTGCTTAAAATCATTATCCAAGCTGTCCGTTGTATCATAACTTGAACAAGTTTTGCACCTGGGCTTTGAAGAAATTCTTGGAGTCTGATCTTCATCATGGTTGTCTTCAATTGTCTAAAAACATGTCACCAGATAAAAACAACCTGTGTTGATGTCTGGGATGATTGTAATATTTGACATCATTCTTGAGAGCGTCAATGGCTCTAAGCTAGTGAATCTAAATACTTTATTCGACTAAGCTGCTTGAGTAGATAAATTAAGAACACTGGATACATGGCTAGTTTAGAAAGTGAAGTACAGTAGACCTAAGATGACCTGTATTTAAGGGAACCTATTCAGAAAACAGGATCAGTCAAAGAAGCTGTGTTTAAAAGTTAACTTATGTCATGAAAATGGACATTAAAAAAAAAAAGGTCTACTGCTTGCGGGTGCAGGTTGAATAAATAACGTTGGATAGAGATTTTCTGAGGAGTTTCTCTCTTCAATCCATCAGCATCAGCTTTTTATCAAAGTAATTATAACTGCTGAGGTTAAGACCAGACAGTTTGGACTAGTTCAACACAATCTTTATCCAGATGACCTTCACGGTAAATGCACTTTGATTTAGAATTATCATATAGTTTCCCAACAAAAGTCTCGATGGTGATGAAAATCGTTTGATTCATGGATTTTAAATGAAACAAATTTTTAAAAATTCATCTCTTCATTAAATTTAAAAGTGAGACATTGCTGAATATCATGAAAAATGTTGGGCTTTACAAAAAAAACACATTATTTTTATTTATTAAGATGTAAAAGTAATCTTTGTTTGTAGAATTTCAAACCAAGATTAACAATCATTTGATACAACTTTAAGAAAAAAATTTGATTGAGACAAATTCAAATACTTTGAAATTTTTAAAAGCTGTTTGGTAATTGTATTTGGATTCACTAATAAGAAGCTCTGGCATGATGTCAGATCGGTCACAACTCCATAGTCCTAGTTTGTACATAGCTTCAGGACAACCATCACTTGTCTTTATATTTGAACTTGAAATGTTTATTCATTTTAGCTTGATGATGTGCCAATGCAAATATTTTTTAAAAAGAATATTTTACATTAATTTTTGTGTAGCCCATACTTTGTACATTCCTACTTAAGCCGTCAGATTATAAGAGATAACTTTGAAATATTTCAATTATTTATAAAGACTCTGGACTATTCGCTATCTAAAAAAAAATGATGTAAAGATCTTATCTTGTTTTATAAAGCTTAACATATTTAAAAAACAAAAACATTCCCAGCGTCGCATTGCTTTGGGCAGACGGCATCCTTTTTAGGCATTCCTTTTTAGGCATCCCTTTTAGGCATCCTTTTTAGGCATTCCTTTTTAGGCATCCCTTTTAGGCATCCTTTTTAGGCATCCCTTTTAGGCATTCCTTTTTAGGCATTTTTTTTGGCATCCTTTTTAGGCATTCCTTTTTGGGCATCCTTTTTAGGCATCCTTTTTAGGGATCCCTTTTAGGCATCCTTTTTAGGCATTCCTTTTTAGGCATCCCTTTTAGACATCCCTTTTAGGCATCCTTTTTAGGAATTCCTTTTTAGGCATCCTTTTTAGGCATCCTTTTGGTTTCTATTCAAAGTTTCTGTGGGGTTGGACAAGAATCAAGGGCAATGCTTGTTTTCCACATTATTTTTCTATGCTTGAAATCATTGCTGTTACATAAATGCAAATGGAAGAGCTCAGATTGATCTAAACCGTGCTTTCATTTATTGGATAAAAATTTTAAACTGAACATAAGTAGAAATACAATTGCAATAAAAAATTATTGATTGGTTTGGGAAAGGGGGGGGGGGGGGGATGGGGGGAGGAGGTGTTTGCAAACTTGGCCAGTTTGGTCTATTACTGGATCTTTCATATAATTTAAAGGTTTTTGTATAGCTGTTGAAATCTGAACTACAGTATGGTTGCAGGCAGCACTGAAATGTTATTTCCCTTTAATGGATAAGGTGTTACCAGACATTATGTTTTTACAAGTCTGAATAAATTCATTCTATATTTTGACTTTGGGCACCATTTTTTTTTTGGCCCCAATCATATTTTCCCCGCTGGATATTAGTACGTGAAACTAATGCAAGTAATTAATGACGTCTTTCAAATAATTTCACTGACACTGTCAATAAATGTAAATACTAGATGTCTGTTGTTAATGGCACTGCAAAGATTTATTATGTGTATGAAGAAATCAGTTTAAATAATTAAAATTTGTGTAATATTTTTTGTTGATACAGTTCTCAAAAACTATTAACTGATGTTCTAGATAGCTTTTTTTTTTTTTTTTAAATGTTGACTTTTCTTTATTTCAATGAATCTCAAGTTCCAATTAATACCATGTTTGCCTTTCCAAAGCAATTGTAATAACAAAGCTTTTTTCTGATGTTTCTTTAATTTTAAATGTTTACTTGGGGGGGGGGGAAGTATTAAAATTTTGTTTCAGTTAAAGATATAATTTAGTTATTGCGGTGAACAACATTGTACTTATCGCAGTGTTTAAATAATCACAACCAGATTTGGTGAGTGGTCGCATAATCTTTCAAAGCCTTTAATATGCTAGAAAGAATAGGAAAGGGATATTGATCAGGAAATGTAACCGGGTCAATTAAAAATAATAAATAAATAACCCATCCCTTTCCATGACCAGGTGGTGAAAATATAAATAACCTTGTATTTTGATGAGGCCTGCACCATTATTTGAGCCTGATGATTTTATCACATCAATTTTTCTCCACATTTCAATGTCTACTAAAATAAATGCTATATTTAAAATAAAAACATTATTGTTCAACAAATTTCTTAACCTCATTGTGATGTTTCATCTAGTTAAGGACAGACTATAAAAATAGCTTGATGTGAGAGCCTTTTATTTTTTTGGTTGTATTATGCATCGTTAGGTCTGGAAAGGTGACCTAGGGATAAGGGCTTCAGGGCTTTTCATTTTATTCTTTACCGATGGCCCTGGAAATGCAGGGTCGTGCGAAGGGGGGTGGGTTTGATGGCGCCTGATATCAGGCTTTGTCTGGGGTGGGGGGGGGGGGGGCATTTTTTTGCTCTCTTGGGTCCTTCTTCTGTTCACTTCTAATACAAGCTGCTATCATTACTTCTAGGAAACTATTAAAACAAAGTAAGGTTAAACCAATAAACCTGAGAAAAGGAAAGCAACAAAACAACGAACGTGTCGGCAGGAAGCCTTCATCAGCGAACAAACAGAAAAAAACAGAATAAAATTTAAAAATTGCACTAAGTAGCGTCCAAGAGGGCAGCAAATGGATATCATAACAAAGCACACACCAACATACACAAGAATAGGGCCTTCGAACCTAATAATTTAAACATACCAGATAAACTGAACTTTTCAACATACCAGATAGACTGAAATTTTCAACATGCCAGATAGACTGAAATTTTCAACATGCCAGATAGACTAAAAATGTAGGTTGGACCATGAATGAGTATTGTAACATTTTCCCAAGTAAAATCTTTACAAAAACATTTTCAGGGGTGGTATTTTCGACCAACTGCAGAGTGTTTTCGTTGGGTAGAGGGTAAAATCTTCGCCCCACGCCGGTTGGCACTAACCTTAGCTACGCTACAGACTGTCGGAGTGCAGTACCGGGACATCTAACCTTAGCTACGCTACAGACTGTCAGAGTGCAGTACCGGGACATCTAACCTTAGCTACGCTACAGACTGTCAGAGTGCAGTACCGGGACATCTAACCTTAGCTACGCTACAGAGTGCAGTACCGGGACATCTAACCTTAGCTACGCTACAGACTGTCAGAGTGCAGTACCGGGACATCTAACCTTAGCTACGCTACAGACTGTCAGACTGCAGTACCGGGACATCTAACCTTAGCTACGCTACAGGGTGCAGTACCGGGACATCTAACCTTAGCTACGCTACAGACTGTCAGAGTGCAGTACCGGGACATCTAACCTTAGCTACGCTACAGACTGTCAGAGTGCAGTACCGGGACATCTAACCTTAGCTACGCTACAGACTGTCAGACTGCAGTACCGGGACATCTAACCTTAGCTACGCAACAGACTGTCAGACTTCAGTACCGGGACATCTAACCTTAGCTACGCTACAGAGTGTCAGAGTGCAGTACCGGGACATCTAACCTTAGCTACGCTACAGACTGTCAGACTGCAGTACCGGGACATCTAACCTTAGCTACGCTACAGAGTGTCAGAGTGCAGTACCGGGACATCTAACCTTAGCTACGCTACAGAGTGTCAGACTGCAGTACCGGGACATCTAACCTTAGCTACGCTACAGAGTGCAGTACCGGGACATCTAACCTTAGCTACGCTACAGAGTGTCAGAGTGCAGTACCGGGACATCTAACCTTAGCTACGCTACAGACTGTCAGACTGCAGTACCGGGACATCTAACCTTAGCTACGCTACAGACTGTCAGAGTGCAGTACCGGGACATCTAACCTTAGCTACGCTACAGAGTGCAGTACCGGGACATCTAACCTTAGCTACGCTACAGAGTGTCAGAGTGCAGTACCGGGACATCTAACCTTAGCTACGCTACAGAGTGCAGTACTGGGACATCTAACCTTAGCTACGCTACAGAGTGTCAGAGTGCAGTACCGGGACATCTAACCTTAGCTACGCTACAGAGTGCAGTACCGGGACATCTAACCTTAGCTACGCTACAGACTGTCAGACTGCAGTACCGGGACATCTAACCTTAGCTACGCTACAGAGTGCAGTACCGGGACATCTAACCTTAGCTACGCTACAGAGTGTCAGAGTGCAGTACCGGGACATCTAACCTTAGCTACGCTACAGACTGTCAGACTGCAGTACCGGGACATCTAACCTTAGCTACGCTACAGAGTGTCAGAGTGCAGTACCGGGACATCTAACCTTAGCTACGCTACAGACTGTCAGAGTGCAGTACCGGGACATCTAACCTTAGCTACGCTACAGAGTGCAGTACCGGAACATCACGTGGGTTTTCAAGAACCTGTTCAAAACCATGTTTTTATAAACAACACGGATTTGTGGCCGCCAGGCCGAGCCGCACCCAGGTCGCTAGAGAGCCGCATATTCACTCGCGAGACGGCGACTTGCCGACCACTGGGCTAGACCATGACAAGGACCATACCTGCCGGCATTGCACCCTGGTCCCGGAAAATCAGCACATCTATTGACCGAATGCCCATCACTAGATGTGTCGGGGAGGGTGGGGCGGCGTTACAGTCCTACGTGAAGACAATGTTACACGGCACAGCCTAGCAGATTAAGCTGATTGCCAATGTACTACTGACTAGCCGGGGTTGTAAGAGAGTAATTACACACCGTCAACAGAACATGTGCGTTAGTTAGTCCGATGCCCAAACATTTTTCACAAGATACAGCTTCTCTAGTATAATAAACTAATCACGTATCCAGTCAAAGACTTCACAGACCTAAAAGAAAAACTGTATAATTTCGGCCTAAACAAACAAGTCATTGACTTATTCTACAGTACAGCGATTGGATGCCTACTTAATTTCAATATTACTTGCTGGTGTGGGAATTCATCGAAACACCGAATTAACAGACTAATCAAGAAAGCTAGGAACACATCACAAATTAAACATCCTTCACTTGAATAACTATTTTGGAGAAAGATGTTATTGTGAAACTAAACTTATTTTGGGTGATACATCCTACCCTCTTGATCACAGATACTCAGGATCGGCCCGTTAGGCAAGAATTCTTTCTCTCAGGGGGAGGACTGAACGATATTAAAATTCTTTTGTTCCCCAATCTGTACGAATTAGCCAGCGTGCTCCCCCTGAAGTCACAAATCTTAATCAGAACTAATAATCCTTGAAATGGCTAAGAGAATTCACGGAATAACTTTTTTTTTTCACTAGTGAAATAATTTAATGTGAATCGTGAATGTATCGTGTTCAAATTGTTTTATTCATGTGCTGAAAATGTACAATGCAATTTAAAAAACATTTCCATTTGTTTGGACCAATAAAAGAATCGTATCTTATCTTATCCTAAAAACTTAGCCCTGTATTACATTTGAGCGGAGAAAAAAATCCTTAAGTTATGATTGGAGATCAAGTGAAAAACAAAAAGAACAACAACTCTGATTTAAAGGTAATGAAATGCCAGCGCTCCACCGTTGTATGATTACCGCCTGCCCAAGGAACTGTCATCCATAGAGATATTCATTCATTCGGCGAGAGATCTTTGTGTCAGTAGCACGCCCGTCTGCAACCACCCCCACCTTTTTCAGAGTTGTAGCTAAAGGGGGCAGGGCGGGCAGATGTCACTGGGCGCCAGACTAGTTAGGGGCGCCAAAATGTGCCTTGATATTATTTTATTGATGAAAATAATGGGTTTGAGATTTGAAAAAGAAAGTGAGGCTCTACACCAAACACTCTGGCCACGCCTCTGCTTTTCTTGTGTGTGCTTATATTTAATTCGTAAACAAAGTTGTGGAATGCGCGTGTTATCTAATGAGTTTAATTGTTTTAGATGACCCTGAGACCGTGAGACCCTGAGACCGTGAGACCCTGAGACCGTGAGACCCTGAGACCCTGAGACCGTGAGACCCTGAGACCCTGAGACCGTGAGACCCTGAGACCCTGAGACCGTGAGACCCTGAGACCGTGAGACCCTGAGACCCTGAGACCGTGAGACCCTGAGACCGTGAGACCCCGAGACCGTGAGACCCTGAGAACCTGAGACCGTGAGACCCTGAGACCCACATCCAATATAATTTGCAGGCCCCCCCCCTTAAGCCCCCTCCCCCCAATAATTTGGTCTCTGTCTGTAGCAGTCTATGCCTGGATGCTAAGAACTGTACTCTCAAAAGCTACGTGATAAGTTTGGGTTTGAGAGTGGAACGTTGACGCTTCCACTGCTGTTTACGTGGGGTGGTTTTAACACAGTGTGTCTAAAGGAGGATGTAGGTTGAGTTAGATGGGGGTCACCTGCAAGACAGATGGGGTCTCGTGGCAACGTGAGTCCAAGTCACGTAAGAAACCAAGCTCTGGGCACGGTAGAGTCGCTTCATCTATTTCAATACGGGCGGGGTTAGTTAGCCGTTAACAATATAAATATAATCAATCTAGACTTTCTAGATGCAACGTACACCATTCTACACACACAAAAAGCAATCAACGTATAAGATCAGATTTTTTTTTTATTGATCCAAATTAATAGTAATGTTTTTTAATTACATTGTACATATTCATTTTCAGCACATAAATTAAATACATAATTTTTAAACCAAGACAACATTTTACAATTATAACAATATAATTTAATATAAACAGAAAACATCTAAAGTGTTTCTCTGGCGTATAAATCAGCCATAAAGGGAGTACTTTGGTGACACTAAGGATATGCTTAGTGATCATTTAGATTTGGTAATCGCTGGGTGAGCACGCTGGTAAATTCTAACCTTAAGAAAAAGATTTCGAGCTGACCTTAGTTATCTCCGATGAAGAGGGTGGGATCATCCACATTTAAATTTTGTTATTTTTTTAAAGTTTAACAGCATTCTTTTTTTCTTCAAATAGTTCTTCAAGTGATGGGTGTTTAGTTTGTGTGATATCACTAGCTTTCTTGATAACACACACACATAAGGCAATTAGGCTTAATAAAAATTTAATAATGCAGCACATTAGAACACTTTTTGATTGTGTCCCCTTTGTGACTCTGTGAAACCTCGCGAATCTAATCGGCGGCAATTGATAAAGGGACTTATTTAACTATTTATGCACCCTTGTTTTGAAGCTTCACGATTCCTTAGGTCCCATGATCCCCCAGTTCAGAAAAGCCGATCTATAGAAATAATTTATATATTTCAAACTGCTTGTACCTTTAAAAATATCTTTTAAGTCACACTTAGAGAGCAAAGACAAAAAAACAACAACAAAAAAACATACGTGTCGGACATAATATTTTTTTTCTGTTAGATTATTATAGTTTAAAATATATTTCGAAGCCTTACTGCATACATAAAGCAGGACTATTCACCTGAAAACCTTCTTAAACAGTTGTTATTTGTTTGTTATTGACTCTCAGCAATCATGGGAGCATTCTTGGCTTGATAAACACTGCATCGAAAACGTCACCTCAAAAGTAGGAAAAAAAAGGGGGGGGGGGTGGGGGGAAGGGGGGGGGACGGGCAGACAGGTCATGTCTGAGCAGCAAGATGAAAGAGTGTCTTCCCCTTTAACGGCTGTCCTTACTTCCGCGAAGAGCAATCTAGCTGTCCGTAATTGAAAATGGTTCAAGATGTTTGCAAAGAAGTTCAAGAAATTGAGAGTTATAAAGGATCAGGGTTGACCAAGCTGTTCTATATTCTGCTGCCCCTGCGAGTTGTTTGTACAAGTCTGACACGGTAACACTTCTCAAAAAGAAACCCTTCATTCACAAAGAGAACTGTAAAACCTACAAAATAAACTGCTTACTTAATGGACTACGATTAGTCGATTGTTTTGTCACGTGATACGTGTAAAAACAAGTAAAACTTCCGGTAGGCTGTCTGCAACACACTAGTCGCTCACAAATTTTTCTTCAAACAACTTTCTTCCTTTAATCATAACTGAATTATAATTATTGTCACATTTAATGAATGTCATTTAAAGAAACGCGTGTATTCAAGAATATTTTGAAAAGTAAAATTTTAACAAACACTGGGGAAGCGCTGATGGAGACAAACATTTTGCTTTAGAATAAATGATAATGGCAATGGCTGATCAGCTGTTTATCTGTTGTTATGTGTTGTAATGTGTAGCAGAAAGCCTACTAATGGCTGGTACGTATCACGTGACAAAACAAGGAAGTGACTAATCGTAGTCCATTATTCCATGAAGTAAAATATTAATAAAGAATTTCAAAATTGTAAGGACATTTGTGTTGCGAGCTCGATATGACCAAGTTCAATACCTTCGTTGTCTAGAGGGCTTATTCAGTTATTTAAACAAACCACCAATTCCTAGAACAAAACGTATCTTTATTAAATATACAAATCCATCACTAAGCTACTCCAGTCCTGCTATCATTCCAAAACGTAACACCCGTTCAGCCACGTCATTTCCTCTTACCCAAAATACGTCACAAAATACAAAGCATATAGCAGCAGCTGCACAAATACTCTCCGAGCCAAAAACGTAATCACAACACACAAACAAGTCCTCAACAATTTGCCCCATAGTTTAAAAGTCAATGGCTTCTCTGTTTCAATAAATCACTTTTACTCGCACCCCCTGAAATGCCTCCCAAACACCCCCACCCCCGGCCGAAATGCCACCTCACACCCCCTGGATTAAAAGATTAACAGTTCGTTAAAAAATCACACACAAAGTGGGGTGGGGTATAATTATTCCCCCCCCCCCCCCCCAGAACACCCTCCGGGTTCTTGTGATTTCGACTATCATTTTTAAAATTCAAATACATAAAAAAAGACAAAACAGCTTTGCACATTATGTTCCCATACAGTTCAATGTATGTGATAAGCATGTCAACTATTGTCAGCTAAACGACCGGGAAATCGACGGATTCCCAACTTTGCATTTTCGATTTACTTCAGCTGATGACATCACGTGACACATAAGATCTATTCCCCAAAACGAAGTGGCTATTGGTACCCGGGTACCAGAAGTGAGAGGTTGGGATTAAAAAAAAACGATTTAAAATATTATTGTTGGGTTTGTAAGAGGTATCAAATGAAAGGTAATTGAATGTACTATACGTTTGAAATCTACATTCTTCAGTTTTACTAAAATAAACTACCACAAATGACTTCCGAATAGCATTGAGTCTAATGGTACCCGGGTGCGAATGGCGGCGATTCGTGTCCGGGTCCATTTTGACTAATGCTATTCGGATGTCATTTGTAGTAATTTATTTTAGTTAAAATGAAGAATTAAGTTTACAAACTGGTCCATTCAATTATCTTTCATTTGGTACCGGGTACCGCACTTTGTCTTACAAACCCAACAATAATATTTTTAATATTTTTTTAATCCCAACCTCTCACTTCTGGTACCCGGGTACCAATAGTTGCAGCCTTCCCCAAAAGTTAAACATAGAAATAAGTCGATTGCACTTTCGTTTTGAGAGAGTTTAAAAAAAATAATATTATTCAGATTATTATTTTTTTTTAGAAAAGAACTATTAATTAATTGGAGCTGTCTATCCTTTATTTCACCAACTACTACTACTACTACTACTACTACTACTACTACTACTACTACTACTACTACTACTACTACTACTACATCTACTACTACTACTACGACTACTACTACTACTATTACTACTACTACTACTACTACTACTACTAATACTGCTACTGCTGCTGCTTCTGCTGCTACTGCTACTACTGCTACAACAACAACAACAATAACAACAAAAATCTCCTACGACTCCGTACGAAAAATGTCGGACTCCTAATATTCATCTAAATGTTGGATAGCCTACACGTTTAATTTCACATGTTCTGTTCCAACCCGCTATATTATAAATATGAGTAAACACATTTTTGCAATGGAGGATAGTGAAGATAAAACTATTTCTTTATGATTATACATCCCGCTCGTAACTTCTCTGAAAAGTGACAAAGAAGAGTAGGAGCCAGTTGCAAGGGTTTTCTAAATGACATGAACACCCTTCGTTATATTATATATTTTATAAAGCTGCATTTGAGAATTGACATGCGCAAAGCCCAGACACGTTCATTGCTCGCGTGCTTTTTTGACCAATCGTTTTATTGCACTTGATGTAAGTGGGGTTTTGGGGTGTATCGGTTTTGACGTCTTTGAGTCGACATTTATTTCACTTGGTTCGAATACTTCAAGAGATTTTTAAGGATTTCTTTTTTAAAATGCGTTATTTTAATAAGATATTAGGATATAAATGATTCGTGTGTGCATTTCAACTGTAGTTTTTACGTTTCTATTTCTGTATTAAATCTGACAATCCTACTTCCGGTCCATTTAAAGCCATTGAAACTGTGTCTGGTAGCCTACATTGGCCCCAGTCATCGTCTGTGTCTGGTAGCCTACATTGGCCCCAGTCATCTTCTGTGTCTGGTAGCCTACATTGGTCCCAGTCATCTTCTGTGTCTGGTAGCCTACATTGGCCCCAGTCATCGTCTGTGTCTGGTAGCCTACATTGGCCCAGTTCATCGTCTGTGTCTGGTAGCCTACATTTGCCCAGTTCAGCGTCTGTGTCTGGTAGCCTACATTGGCCGCAGTCATCGTCTGTGTCTGGTAGCCTACATTGGCCCCAGTCAGCGTCTGTGTCTGGTAGCCTACATTTGCCCAGTTCAGCGTCTGTGTCTGGTAGCCTACATTGGCCCCAGTCATCGTCTGTTTCTGGTAGCCTACATTGGCCCAGTTCATCGTCTGTGTCTGGTAGCCTACATTTGCCCAGTTCAGCGTCTGTGTCTGCTAGCCTACATTGGCCCCAGTCAGCGTCTGTGTCTGGTAGCCTACATTGGCCCCATTTTTCGTGGACCCGCTGTAGTGTATAAAGAAGAATCGACAATGTTACCCATTTTGTTTATCTATAATAATCACGGGACTGGTTTATTACATTAATACACTAATTTTATTACAGTAATACAACAGTGAGGGTGAAGTATGAAAGCAAAATGATTCACACCTTCGTCACCAAATCACCTTATGGAATCAATCAGATAAAAGAGTTCCTCAATTTCCTTCAATTTCAATTCTCATTATCTTGTTTAAATGCAGTAAAACGGTTGTACAGATGAACTGCTGATAATGGTAAGGTATTTGAGCCTCGAACTGGACGATGCCAAATTTTTTGTTTCGGTTAAAAACGTTGCTCGTGAAAGAAAACCATGGTACTTAGGGGAGGGAGAGGTTAAAAAAAGGAAATGAGAGGAACAAAGTATGGGAAAACCTGACAAAAAGTACTTAGAGGTCATTACACTCGCTGTCGTCTCGGATACTACATTTCAGCCAAGTGTTATTTTCTAAAATTTAATTCTGTTTTTACTGTTGTTCGTAGATAAAGGCCTTTTGCCGACACGTTCGTTGCTTTTTTGCGTTCCATTTTTTCAGGTTTTCCCATACTTTGTTTTGCTTATAGCTTTTGCCATGAAATGTTTTTTTTTTTTTTTTTTTTTGTCATTTCTATTTTCTTGTTTTGAAGACATGGATATGATAGTGACAGCATGGAATATGATAGTTACAGCATGGAATATGAGAGTGACAGCATGGAATATGATAGTGACATCATGGTATATGATAGTGACAGCATGGAATATGATAGTTACAGCATGGAATATGATAGTTACAGCATGGAATATGATAGTGACAGCATGGAATATGAGAGTTACAGCATGGAATATGATAGTGACAGCATGGAATATGATTGTAAAAACATAGTATATGATAGCGAAAGCATGCTTTATAATAATTTTTTTTTTTAAACTTTTAATACTTCTCTGTAATATTTTGTTTCTGTCCCCCTCCCCTTTTTTTTTTGCATAATCTTAAGCTAGAGTCATGACCATCAACAAATAATGACAATATGGTTTTTATCACGATGACAATTAAGGTCTGCACGCCACTCAGCCCAATGCAAACCAGGCTTTATAGATTTGTGCAACAGCTCGCCACCTTTGCAGTGTGCGTGCAGTTAAGTGGTATGGTCAACTTAACAGGGGGATCTAAGATTGTGCAGTTAAGTGGTATGGTCAACTTAACAGGGGGTTCTAAGATTGTGCAGTTAAGTGGTTTAGTCAACTTAACAGGAGGTTCTAAGATTGTGCAATTAAGTGGTATAGTCAACTTAACAGGGGGCTCTAAGATTGTGCAGTTAAGTGGTATATTCAACTTAACAGTAGGTTCTAAGATTGTGCAGTTAAGTGGTATAGTCAACTTAACAGTAGGTTCTAAGATTGTGCAGTTAAGTGGTATGATCAACTTAACAGTAGGTTCTAAGATTGTGCAGTTAAGTGGTATGGTCAACCTAACAGGAGGTTCTATGATTGTGCTGTTGAACAGAGCTCGATATTTCAGTTTTTATTTATCTCATTTTTTAAAATTGTTGTAGAATACTGCATGCCATATATGAAAAATCGGTGACGAAATGTGATAGTATGACTCTTCTGAGGTGTAAGTGAGAGTTGAACTCTGAAGTGTTACTGATCTTGGACTTGATGAATTTCCCAGAATCATGTCTGAAAATAAATAGCACGTCGAAAAACAGAATCTCCGCCCTTGAGCATGTTTTGTAGAAACACGGTGGGTCTACGACGCCCCTGGAAAGGCCACAAGATTAAAATTCTTAAACACATTTTTGTCCTTACATATTTAATGGGCTTAACCCTACACTAGTCTGAGAACAGCCTTCGTTTTTTGACTGTTCATAGTACTAGTAGTATTTAAACATTCTATTAACCATATGTTTCCTTTCAGGGACACAATACAATGATTTCAGGGACACAGTACAATGATTTCAGGGACACAATACAAGGATTTCATGGACACAATACAAGGATTTCAGGGACACAATACAAGGATTTCAGGGACATTATACAAGGATTTCAGGGACACGATACAATGATTTATGTGACACAATACAAGGATTTCAGGGACACAATACAAGGATTTCAGGGACACAATACAAGGATTTCAGGGACACAATACAAGGATTTCAGGGACACAATACAAGGATTTCAGGGACACAATACAAGGATTGAGAGGAACTCCGCTCAGCTCCTCACAATGCAACTGTAATTAATTTCCCATCCGCTGATGTGTGACTCAGTCCGCACGCGAGGCCATGACCCAGAAGTAAAGAGTTTAGAGGCTGATTTAGAGCAGGGCTGCTAACACAACTCTGTGATAAACTAAATGATTGATGGATTGTTATTGAAACCCACCCAAGCACTTAAACTCACGCAATCCTCACTTGTCCCCAGCGACTTAATTACAACATCAATTACTAAATAACGGGCTAGAGATCTTTATCCTCGAAATTAACACAGTTAACGATTTTGGAGTAATTATAAATGATGCTGGCTACAGATGTCTTGCTGGTGTTTGGTTTGATTGTTTTGATTGTTTTGTTGATACGTTGGCGTTGATATTTTGATTTATTTTGTCCATGTTGATACTAGGTGAGTTTATAAGTGATTATTAATTATTTATTGAGGGGAATAATACGCTTTTCATGTGCCGGGTTGTGAGCAGCCTGTAAGTAGTGGGGCAGCCTGTAAGAAGTGGGGCAGCCGGTAAGAAGTGGGGCAGCCGGTAAGAAGTGGGGCAGCCTGTAAGAAGTGGGGCAGACTGTAAGAAGTGGGGCCAGCCTGTAAGAAGTGGGGCAGCCTGTAAGAAGTGGGGCAGCCTGTAAGAAGTGGGGCCAGCCTGTAAGAAGTGGGGCAGACTGTAAGAAGTGGGGCAGCCGGTAAGAAGTGGGGCAGCCTGTAAGAAGAGGGGCAGACTGTAAGAAGTGGGGCCAGCCTCCTATCCACCACTTCACGTCAAACAATAGTTAAAAAATAATAAAAACAAACGCAAACCAATGTTGGTACCTTCTTCGGAAATCGAACATAGTTTGGGAACCTCGCTAGCCAATTTGTAAATTATTTCGAATCGTTGTCACGCTTTTGTTTGTGAGTCTTATTCTAAAACTAAAATGAACAAGAAACACCCACAAACAACAAGCCGATGCCATACACGTTCTTAATGCATTATTTTATAGAGTTTATTTTTAGCAGACATATAAAATACAAGAACAAAATAAAAAGAATAGCCCAATGGGATGGCAGAATTTTGTTTTAGACCAAACAAGATGGATCAGCTCTTTCTTTAACTACCCGTGCAGAACGGGGACGTCAGGGACGCTTGCCCCACCCCCCCCCCTTTTTTGAATTTATATAAAAAAATTCATTATATATCAGTATCTAGGACACACTAGGTATCAGTATCTAGGAAAGCACAAAAGCAAACGTAGCAGAAAATAAATAAGAAAAAAAATGCCTATTCCATCATTTAAAATTAACAATAAAAAAACATAAATGGCGATCTAGCAATTCTTATATAAATTGTGATGTACTGTGGTGCCTTCAGTAATAGACAGCTTCAGAAGCCGGTCAAGTTTTGGTCTCCCACCCCCCCCCCCCCCCAACTCCTTTTTTCCCTAAAGATAAATGAAATGACGTCATTGGTGCAGAGTACGAATATGCAGTCTTTGTGATGCTACTCTGTCTTAAAAAGTCAACGACTCTGAGGCGGGTATGTGACGTCATGTAGACGCTGTAGAAGATTTTAAATGTGTCAGAATATGTTACTTTCATGTTGCGATAGGATAGGACTCTGAAGGATTCCAATGATTTGGAATTCTACAGTTTTATCCAGAGAGCAGTTGACATTTATTACGACCAATGGTTCCTCTAAGGTTTGCTGGTTCGTGTGCAAAATCATAAAGCTGTGTGCAAAGTTTAACTTTGCAGAGTGCAGCGTATCTGTTCAAATTGATTTTTATAAAAAAATTTGCTGCGCGGTTGCTCAAAACTGCTGCGCGGCATCTGTGAGGTAGCTGCGCGGCCGCGCAACCGCGCAGCTTAAAGGGAACATTGATTACGACTATGAGTTTAAGGTGTAAATTATTGTTTTCATTATAATTTTTTGCATAATTAATCATATATATTTCTCCGATAAATGCCCAAATCACTCATACTCTTCTTGTCATCTGCTGCCACCCATTACGTTTCCAAGAAACCTTTGTTCAAAGTATGTATTTTAAGTCAGAAAAGAACGCATATAATGAAAGGGGGATAAAACAACTAAACCAACTGCCACTAAAACCCCAGAGTGCAACAGAGAAGCGCTGGAGTTAGACAACTATTAACTGAGAAAATAGCCCGATGTCCGGGGGCCGGTCATGAATATTCATTGGACGCTCAAGCCTGTCCAACACCATCGGAAAATAAACACGTGATGCAGTGACAGGCGAGATCCGGCCTTTGAACCGAAAGAAATTTCAGATTAAAGGTGTGTTAAAGGGGAGTTGGGATGGTGGGGGGGGGGGGAAGCTGTCGATGGCGAGGTTGAGAGAACTTCAGCTAAAAGCGGAAGTGTGGGACAAATTGAACACCTGAGAGACATGTCAGATATTTGGTGTTGGCCTGTTATAGTAAGGGGAAAACGCAACTTCCGGGTTAAAAAAGGCGCATTTACAAACCTTCTTGGCCTAGTTACTCCGTTGGTCAAAAAAGAAGTGCCGCGGAGTAATTAACTAATTTCTGACTCCTACTAAGGCACATGACGTTACACGAGAGTGATAACCACCGCGAAGAAGAGGATAGTGACTTGGTCGTAATGTTATATCTTTGACGCAATTTCTTAATTTACATTAAAAAAAAAAAGGGGAAGAGGTCATTTGATTCTTCCCAACTCCAAAGACATACGAAAGTCTTCCAAAGACAGACGGAAGTTCATATAATTTTCGCTTCCATATCATTTTTTGTTTGTGGTGGTTTGGTTAATTAAACATAGATCGGATCCGTATATCATGAACTGAGAGGACAGAAATTGGTTACCGGAAATTTGATCAAATGAAATTTCGTCGACGGAAAATTGATCGACGGAAATTTGATCGAACGGAAATTTGGTCGAATCTTTTTTTCAGTTCAGACGTTAAAATTTTAGTCAAATTTCTTTTTGAACGCACTATACTATATAGTAAAACAAAATAACAAATTTCCGGATACGACAGAAATTATGCAGGGTAGACATTCTATTTAAAAAACTATATTTTGGGTCACTTTTACTAATCCCTCTCAGCTTACCGGAATTGAGTTTATGAACTACAACCATGATTTGGGATGAACCCCAATAGGGTCAAGCTGCTCTGTTTTACAACAAAAAAAATATGGGACGAACCCCACTGCCACCAAACTGTATTAGCACGTCATGGATTATATTCTCTTGGATTTTTTTCATGGCAGCCAAAGTCCATGGGATGGCGTACATATTTTTTATGGCATCCTTCGTTTCTATTAATTTGCCGTGATTAATTGAAATACACATTAGACGTATTCGACGACTTTTTAAAAAGGATTAACTTATGTCAACCGGTGGTTGCATGTAATGTAGTGGACTTGTAGTGGTTGCATGTAAATGTAGTGGGCTTGTAGTGGTTGCATGTAATGTAGTGGACTTGTAGTGGTTGCATGTAAATGTAGTGGACTTGTAGTGGTTGCATATAATGTAGTGGACTTGTAGTGGTTGCATGTAATGTAGTGGACTTGTAGTGGTTGCATGTAAATGTAGTGGACTTGTAGTGGTTGCATGTAAATGTAGTGGACTTGTAGTGGTTGCATGTAATGTAGTGGATGGACTTGTAGTGGTTGCATGTAATGTAGTGGACTTGTAGTGGTTACATGTAATGTAGTGGACTTGTAGTGGTTGCATGTAATGTAGTGGACTTGTAGTGGTTGCATGTAATGTAGTGGACTTGTAGTGGTTGCATGTAATGTAGTGGACTTGTAGTGGTTGCATGTAATGTAGTGGACTTGTAGTGGTTGCATGTAATGTAGTGGACTTGTAGTGGTTGCATGTAAATGTAGTGGACTTGTAGTGGTTGCATGTAATGTAGTGGACTTGTAGTGGTTGCATGTAATGTAGTGGACTTGTAGTGGTTGCATGTAATGTAGTGGACTTGTAGTGATTGCATGTAATGTAGTGGACTTGTAGTGGTTGCATGTAATGTAGTGGACTTGTAGTGGTTGCATGTAATGTAGTGGACTTGTAGTGGTTGCATGTAATGTAGTGGACTTGTAGTGGTTGCATGTAATGTAGTGGACTTGTAGTGGTTGCATGTAATATAGTGGACTTGTAGTGGTTGCATTTAATGTAGTTGACTTGTAGTGGTTGCATGTAATGTAGTGGACTTGTAGTGGTTGCATGTAATGTAGTGGACTTGTAGTGGTTGCATGTAATGTAGTGGACTTGTAGTGGTTGCATGTAATGTAGTGGACTTGTAGTGGTTGCATGTAATGTAGTGGACTTGTAGTGGTTGCATGTAATGTAGTGGACTTGTAGTGGTTGCATGTAATGTAGTGAACTTGTAGTGGTTGCATGTAATGTAGTGGACTTGTAGTGGTTGCATGTAATGTAGTGGACTTGTAGTGGTTGCATGTAATATAGTGGACTTGTAGTGGTTGCATGTAATGTAGTGGACTTGTAGTGCTTGCATGTAATGTAGTGGACTTGTAGTGGTTGCATGTAATGTAGTGGACTTGTAGTGGTTGCATGTAATGTATGGACTTGTAGTGGTTGCATGTAATGTAGTGAACTTGTAGTGGTTGCATGTAAATGTAGTGGACTTGTAGTGGTTGCATGTAAATGTAGTGGACTTGTAGTGGTTGCATGTAAATGTAGTGGACTTGTGTATGCTTTTATGTCACTGCTCATTTCTATGAGTCCCGACGATGACGTCCGTCCGCTTATTTTAAGGTTTAATTACTTTACTAGCTTATATCGCTATTGTCAAACTCTATTTGGACAACGTTAATACTCTTGGGGCTATTTAAGCAAATTGATTGTTTAATAAACACTAGTTGCATTAAATGCATTTTGCTAAAACTAACGTACGTAGGGTGCTGTGTGGCAGACAGGTGTAAAATGACTCAATCCAAAAAGCTAGACAAGTTAAACATCCCCAGCCTCCCAGCCTCCCCCCCCCCCCCGGGTGGATGGGACTCGTTAACCTCGGACGGGACCACATCTAAGAGAAGGCAAACTCTGAAGTCAAACCCGGAGATGGAGTCCCGTAGGCGGATAACATTGATACAATGAATATTACGGCAACTCCCGCCAAGCTGCATCGTCCACATATGATGTTCCCTTTGGGTTATCCAGGTGCGTTGTTGAGAGACGACTTTCTGTCTAGGGAACCAGCTTATCCTCCTAAAGAAAAATCGAAAGCCTTGTGGTTTCGCCCTGCGAAGTCCACACCGTCGTCACATTGTGACAGATAGATGCCAGAAACAAAATCACTCATGGGAAAACATGATCACATTTAATGCAACTCAAATGCAGTAAAATGACACAACAGAAGATATAACAGAAAATGTATCGGGGAAGTACTTTTTGTATTCACCAAAGAAAGCAGCCATTTCACGTATTGCAACATTTGCTTGAGTTATATGTCAAGTTAATAGTCTGTTTTTAAAGGCATTTTAATTTCTTTTAAAAAAAATAAAAATTTATAGATTTTTTCAGAAGTAATAAATGAAAGTCTTGCAATGTTCATTTAACATAGTGTATATCGCACGATTGCACAACCATGTATTTTTCAGTCCATGGTTGACATCCTTTTTAAGGACCACAGCTTACCGAATGCCACAAAGTCTTATGAATTCTTTTGAGCTAAAGCATGAACTAAATGATGGATACAACCCAATAGAAAAAAAAAATATCCGTATAATAATTTGTGTCATCTCTATGATGTACGCCCATTTAATGACCAACAGCCATCGAGTAGCTCCACCTCCCCCCTCCCAACCGACGGTTTAATGGGCCGGAGAAAGAATGAGATTAGTGGAAATTGGTGGGATATGGCATCTTTCAATAAGACGAATGGATCTCATGACAGTTGCTGGAAAATAAAATAAATTGGTTGTTATTGAGTGACCTTTGAGTGAGAAAACGACCTTGAGCTCTGACCTGAATGTCCATTTCAAAAATATTTTAACAGGCTAATGGTGGACGGATAAAATGTGAAATAACTGCTCCAGTATTGGATTATACAGCAGCCGAAGTGGTCTTGAGTCGGAAACCAGTGTGTGTGGGGGGGGGGGGGCAGATGGCTGACTGTTCCACCAGGACTGAGATATTTTGACGATGTAGAGAAGGATTTTACATGAGCTCTGGGAGTCCGTGAATGGAGACGAAAAGATTGGTCTCAATGGAAGGATGTGGTGGAATGGACCAGAGAAAAGCCATACATTGGTCTCATTAGAAGGATGTGGTGGAGCAGGCCAGAGAAAAGCCATAGATTGGTCTCAGTGGAAGGATGTGGTGGAGCAGGCCAGAGAAAAGCCATAGATTGGTCTCAATGGAAGAAATGTGGTGGAGCAGGCCAGAGAAAAGCCATAGATTAGTCTCAATGGAAGGATGTGGTGGAGCAGGCCAAAGCCTATTACCTACATGGACTTTGAGGAGAACAGACGTGGATTTATGTTTGGGGGGGGGGGGGAATAGTAAGTATCTCGAAATTTTTGGTAGGACTCTTAAATATAGTATTTTTTACAATTCCCAGACGGTCCGAAACAGAAGACATTTCAGTTTGAAACCATCTACTAAACAGTGACATTGTTGGGCATACTTTTCAATAGTAGACCTTATAACGTTTACTGAATGAATCCTCAAAGAAATTTCGCGTCAGGTGCGCAGAGCACGGTGGCTAAGAAGAAAAAGAAATATTAAAAAGAAACAACTTAAGTTTCAATTTTTTAAAAAACCCTGCAAAATCATCTTCTTTTAATTAAACGCAAATAGCCCTCAAGAAAACCGACGTCTGACAAATCAATATCTACCAAACTTTAAATGAATCATTACGTCACTAATGGAACTCAAATAGGTTTTCCATTGGACTATTTAATATTTGGCTGATTGCTTTGTTAAATACTCATGCTAAAGATACCATATGCTTCGCCTCCTCACTCCCTCTGTCTGTCTGTTATGCTCTATCTATCTATCTATCTATCTATCTATCTATCTATCTATCTATCTATCTATCTATCTATCTATCTATCTATCTATCTATCTATCTATCTATCTATCTATCTATCTATCTATCTATCTATCTATCTATCTATCTATCTATCTATCTATCTATCTATCTATCTATCTATCTATCTATCTATCTATCTATCTATCTATCTATCTATCTATCTATCTATCTATCTATCTATCTATCTATCTATCTATCATCTATATATCTATCTATCTATCTATCCATCTATCTATCTATTTATCTATATATCTATATATCTATGTATCTATCTAAAGCTATCTATCTATCTATCTATCTATATATCTATATATATTATAATATTTATATGTGTGTGTGTCTCTGTGTGTGTTGTTACTGCGTGTGTCTATATGTGTTACGCGCAGATGGTGCCACTTCACAATAAAAACATGCACCGATTTGTACGCACTCAATGAACTGTGTGACGTCCTTGTACACGAAATAGGCTAAACACACACATGCACACACACACATACACACACATACAGCCAATACATACACACACGCAACCACACACACAAACAAAGACAGAGCTGTTTTATTGAGAACAAAATAGGTCAGATCTATTAATCCTTTCACCCAAATACAACATTAAAGTTATTTCCCAAATGCCCAGAATTTCCGACATTCTGCTCATAATCTACAACTGCCCCGACACAGATCGCGTTCTGTATAATTCAGCAGAGCAGGAAAATAAAAAGATTGATCTCTATCTTGCTTACAAATGACCAGATTATGCCAATTTAATTTTGCACAAGAGAACCAAAGCTAATGAAGTGTGCTGTACTAGGGTCCCTGCCAAAGTTTTGGTATTTGTGTGACGGGTCGGGTTGCTGGTCACTCTCATCCGAACCTCAAACCTATAAGAATACTAGCTGGAGAAATTTTTACATTAGTTTATTGCTAGATGTTGGTTCTCCTGGCTGAGTTAGAAAATCGCACCGCGTGTCACTTTACGGACACGCGTGCAATTAGATGACGACCCGTGCCATAGTCTGACCGCCGAGAAAGTAAAACATTATTTTTTTTTTTTAAATCTCTCTTTTCGAAACAATTATCTGAAAGCTGGCCAAGTCCGCATTCCAAACAATTATCTACTCTCCGGCGAGACAGAAAGACTGATTGCGATGGACGTGCGGGGACAAAGGTCGATTACAGACGCTCTGATTGGCTGGATCAAGTACAACCTTGCCTCATTTTAGTATTAGACGACCAGGCGTATAAATGGCGAGCGTGAGGTCTCTGCAAAAACAAGTGACATGAGATACTCTCGATGGTTGTATAGGATTGATTTGTAACTTGGCAACTGACAATCTTTTCAATGAGTTTGAATAACTTACTGTTTATCTGTCACGATACATCCAACTTAATTTATTGTGGAAGCTAAATATAAGAATGCAAAATTTAGTTTTAATTAAACACTTAAATATTGAATTTTGTAACATTATATATACATATATAATGAAAATATCATATTAGGAACATCGATATTATATAATTTAAAAAAAAAATCCGATTCACAACAGTCTAATAGTTACACTGTTGCATTTCGCTACCAAAGAAAGGGTTTGGGAAACAGAGTGCGGAATGGAAAGATCTAAAGACAATTTGTCTTTTTCAAAACACGACTGACTAGCCCCGGTCACCGTTTCTTAACTGATCGTTAGACGAGAACTGGCAATGTTTTTACTTAACAAATTGTTGCATCTTCAAAATTAAATTAAACTAATAACGTTCCCTCATAAACTACCCTTTACAGTTAGGGTAAGTTTATCCCCACCCCTTCCCGGCGAGCTAAGAATCCCCCCCCCCAACGCCCCCCAATTTTTTTTTACTGCAGTTGGTCTAATTCGGTCCCTAAATATCAAGAAAAACAATTAACGCCCAGTGTGGACTGCCCCATTCTCCCCCAATCTTCCTACGCCCCAACATTCCTAAAGGGTTTCTTAAAAACTACCCATTATCGATACACGCAGATAGGGAATTAACTGAAGTAAACCTATCCTCGAGGAACTACCCATCTCCCCAGTTACGAGCTATCAACTAGACTCGACCCCAAATCTCTTGAAATGACATGTCAACTAACTCACTAAAATCACCATCATTTGCTTTTTTTTCCCCTTCCTCCTAAGACATTCAGTAGTAGCCGACGTTCTATTTTTAGAACCGTAGACATTACCGAAATTATAAAGCGCTGTTAACAGAATATTCCCATCGAGAGATTTTATTTCGTCATACAACAAGAACTCTGCCAGGGGTGAAACAGGTCGCGAAACCACTTATCCTTGTCAGACTATCTCGATTTTTTATTCCCCCCTGAGAACGGATTTATGCTTCGAATGTGAGGAGTTGCTAGATACATCGTTTGCTTTTTTCTTCATTTCGCTTTCACACATAATGGGTCTCAATCGATGGTTCTCAAACATCTAATCAACGGAGACGATTGATTTATTAATGGTGTTTTTTTTTTTTGCTAAAAATAAATGACTAAGGTCGCGAGAAAAATAATGTTACGAGACTTTAAAAAACAAAATCCAATTCGATGTCAAAACTTATTGGAATAAAACGACAGTGACGGTGCCATCAATGGAAAAATATTCACAAGCAATGTTTGTTCAGGAAAAACAAAAGTATTGTAATGTTTGGACATGCAGAATTTGTTTCAAGGGACTTGGCGATAAATCTTTATTATTTAAAAACCAAAGACTATTTTCTCTATTTTATTTTAATTTTAAAATACGCCATTTATTCACGCCCCCCGGGGAAGACACGAAACCCGTTTGAGAACCACGAGACCTTTCCACACGTTGTCATATTAAAAAAGATTAAACATTTCTACGCATGGAGAGCGGGGAGCGCTGCCAAAATTGGCGCCAGACGAAGCCAAGGACGACCACCGACCCGAAGCACTGACTTCAGAGTTAACGATGGTGGCTTCTCGGATCCAGTGTCAACATCCCCGTGGCCGCTGGCGTCTGCAAAAGTCACGGACGCGCTCTTCGATTGGCTCGCTCGTGCAGTTTCATAGGTCGTTAGGCTTCCGGTCTGGCGTTGACGTCATTTGTGCTGCCATTTAAAAAAAAATAGCAAGATCTCTTGACAGAATTTTAAAAATTAAATGTTTGATTTGAAAATACGATTTTTTATATTTTTTTCATATTTTTAAAAATTAAAAGTTTTTAAAAAATGTATTGATATTTTTTATGATTGTATTTTCAAAATTATTTTCTATTTAGGCAATATTTAGAAAGTTCACCATTTGATGGTGGTCGAAAAAAATAGCAAACGAAGCTTGTGAATCGACCAAAATAATGGCGCGAAATTTTTACAAGGGTTTATCAACTGTATGAGTAACAAGTGCAGCGGCACCAAAACACACATCGTCTTTCTGAGAGCAGATAAATTACTTGATTACAACTTCAGCTGCTATTAAAATCACCTTCCATGCGTCACAGTACCACATCTGTGATGTGTTTTGTTCTCTTAGCACTTGATACAACAGTTAAGTCTACTTTAAAGGAAAAGAATACAACAAATGTAGAGAAAATGGATACAACAAAATACTGTAGACGAAATCGATACGAAAGACTACTGTAGAGAAAATGGATACGACAATGTATACAATCAGTACTGTAGAGAAAATGGATACGACAATGTAGACAATCAGTACTGTAGAGAAAATGGATACGACAATGTATACAATCAGTACTGTAGAGAAAATGGATACGACAATGTATACAATCAGTACTGTAGAGAAAATGGATACGACAATGTAGACAACCAGTACTGTAGAGAAAATGGATACGGCAATGTAGACAATCAGTACTGTAGAGAAAATGGATACGACAATGTAGACAACCAGTACTGTAGAGAAAATGGATACGACAATGTATACAATCAGTACTGTAGAGAAAATGGATACTACAATGTAGACTACTGTAGCGGAAAATACTTTGTCTGATATTTTAACTACTATCCCACACCGCCTCTCCCTCAACACCCCCCCCCCATCCCTACCATTGTCTGCACCCACATACTTCTGATTGCCCATGTAAGACATTCCCAAGTCAAACTATGATAGCCAAGAGCCATGATATGCAGCTCTCCGGGGAGCTTGGACTACCGTTACGCTGTTTATATAAGGGCAGTATTTAAAGGTTTTACCACAGTGACTTGACGGGAAATGTCCAGAGACCAGACTTGACGGGAAATGTCCAGAGGTCAGTCAGTGATGCGTAATCGAATCCCTGAAGTCGGAGCTTAATTTTTTTACGGAGTCGTTTTCCTAGATGATCTACTGCAGTAAATTTGCTGATTGGAAAAAACAACAATTTATTGCGATTATGTTGAGGATATGATTATCGATGTAGGCGCTTGGCTTCTTACGTGTCGATTTCTGAGATTATACTCTATTACATATAATCAACAAGACACCTATGCCTTTACATAGTAACATTTTGGTGTATTTCAGCAATGAATTCGGAGTAAAATTAGAAAATATTTCTCCCGCATCGACTACAAATAAATTATGTGAATGACTTGCGCCTATGTCCCCGCGGAGTGGGGGGGCTGTGGTGTCCCTGAATGCTCTTCAAATGAAATGCTTTGTGTACATTATGCCTTCAATGGACAGGCTAGAAATAATCAGACTTGTGGGGGTTCAATGGTTGCCAGGGCAACAAGAATAACAACTCTGATCTGAAATTTATATTTGAAATAATTGTTTTGTTAATTGTTTAAGACAAATGCTGTGCAGTCTATTGATGTTCTCTGGGGAAAACAATCGGGAGGAAGGTGGGAGGGAAAGAGACAGATAGAGAAAGAGAGAGGGATTGGGAGAGCTTTAACGAGAGGATACGGAGACAAATGCGGAGAGGAAGAGGGAGAGA